>CP032581.1:54646883-55945469 GCA_008044935.1 Gossypium turneri
TAATAATTATGTTAATTTATATTTTATAGTATCATATATTATGATTTGAGTAAATTCATATAAGAATATTGACTATTAAGAATTTTATTAAATTATACATTTTAATTATAATATATTTAATAATAATTATGTTTAAATATGATTAAATTATTTATTATTGATATTAATAATCTTATTAAAATTTAAATAACAATAACAATAATCATTTACCCAAACAAATTTATGCTAAGGGTATTCTAGTCATTTTAGTTTTTTCTATTATGCTATTACACCTCTATTCCATTCAACCAAACACAAGATTACTATTACGCCTCTATTCCATTACATTCAACCAAACAATTAATTTACTATTACGCCTCTATTCCATTACGCCTCTAATCCATTACGCCTCTATTCCAATATAGCGAATCAAACGTGCTGTAAATCTATATCTGTAAAATTTAAATTTGAAACATAACCTTAGATTGTATTAGAATCATTGGAACTAGAATAAGCTAAGTTTGAGTACGGAGATGGGACCAAAGTGTGTGCTAACACCAATAGACAAAGTCATGTCGAAATGAAATGGTAGTAATGTAATAAAAAACCATTTTCGTTTTTTGGTTTAATGCATTGCATTGCAAAGGGACCTTTCTCTTTCCTACGGTTGAATTTTCCAGCTCTGCTCTGTCTCTCTCAATTATCTGTATCAGCCATCACGTGACCCTCTCTCTCTCTCTGTCACTGTCTCAATTCTCTCTTACAGACAGACAAGGAAAGGTAGCAAGCAACAACCCAAAAAGGCAAACCCTTTTTTTATGAATAATTTTTTTCCCTACTGAAAACAGAAAGAGAAAATAGCTTTCAAAGTGCTGAGAACCTCACACACCCTTCACTGTCTTCTCTTTCTGCCTTTGTTTTTCTCTCCTTGTGTTATTTGTAACAAAGGGAAAAACAAAACAATAATATTAATAGTGAGATGCGAAAAAGAAAGTGAAGAAACATAGAAAATAGCAAAAGGGTATCTCTCTATTTGTCTCTCTTTCTCTCTCTCTCTACCTCTTTCTTTACAAATTTCTTTTTTTTTTTGCAGTGATTCTCCTCTTTCATCTCAGTGTGTTTTGCATACAAAAAGAGAAAAAGAGTGAGACAAATATATATTAAAACTTTTATATATTTTTTAAAATATTTGGAGAGTCTGTGTTTGGATATAAAGAAAGAAAATGCAGCAGCACCTGATGCAGATGCATCCCATGATGGCTGCTTATTATCCTAACAACGTCACTACTGATCATATTCAACAGGTCCTCCCTTCCCTTCCTTTCCTTCCCTTCTCTTCTTTCTTTCTTCCTTTTTTCTTTTATCTGTTTCTTGATCACTATGTATGTGATACAGTATTTTTATTTTCTTAATAATCATTCATTCCTTTGATTAGAGTAAGGTGTTATTGGAAGCTGTATTCTTCATTTTATTGCTTGTAAAAGCTATTAGCTTTTCTCCTTTAGCTTTAATAACTGTTGGTAAGTGGTTTTAACTTTTAATCGTTTATATATTTGGCTTTCATGATGCCAATGAGAACATTTTAATGGCAATTAGTAGGTTATCATGTATAGTTTTTAATGATTTTCCTTTCTGAAATTTGTGTATGGGTTTGGGTATTTTTTATTTTTGAGATTTACTACTTAACGGGTTTGGTTTTGGGGACATATTTTCCTGTTAATAGCTAGGTTTCATCCTATATTATGCTGTTTCTGGTTGTAGATGTTCTTATTCCAATTTCTAATGTATTGGTATGTTATCAATTAACCCTAGAACAAACTTTGCTTATTGGATGCATACTTATCAACAATGTATAGCACAATATGAAGATTTCATTTGTTGTAATTTCCTTTTATCTTTGCTATCATTAGTCAAGTATAAGATGCTAAGTTACAATCCTAGACCATCAGGTATAAGTTACTCATAAAACAAGTTTAAATGATTAGCTAGTCTAGTAACCAGAGAGACTACTAAAGAAGTGAGGAGATTATTGTCCTCGAGGCTGCCAGGCTGGTGGCTTACGGAACTGCAATGGTAAATCGGAGAAGTCCGGCGGACAAAACCATCTGTGTGTGTACCTAACCGAGCAATATAGTGAGGATTTCTTCTATAATGAATCTCTAAGCACAGAGTAATTGGAGTTTCTTAGGAGAATATAGGTGTTGGTAATTGCAAATGGGAACTCTTGTTTGATATTAACAAACTTGTTCGGATTCGGAGTGTTATGCATGGAAGAACTATGCATTCTTTTTGTTACCTCACTTTTCTTGGGCCCATGACTTTAGTTCTTAATGCTTTTCTGGTAGTGGTCCTCCATTAGTTCAATTTGACACATGACCTTTTGATATGTCCTTTGCTTGTTTATGTGGTCCTGTCTTGATAATCGTTTACTGGTGGTCCTTTCGATATGTTTTCATGTCATCTTAATGTGTTTCCTTGATACGGGACACCATTTATAACCTATATCTGTCTTTCTGAAACTAGCACTGCATCCTACTAGTTGTTTCGGTGAAGCTGTCAGAAAGAATCTTGTTAATATACAAAAATATATGTTCTTAATTTCTTGTATGTATGGTAATTTGGAATCAGGCTTTCGGATTAAGGTAAATCGTATGATACTTAGATTTGGTTACCTTTTCGGGATAACCTTTGGGTTGTTTTACTTAATTTTTATTGGATTCGCAGTTACCATTATTGAAGATCTTAGTACTCTCTCACTCCTCTTTCCTCCCCCTAATTATTATGCTGGTGATGCTTTGAGTTACTTAGACTGGTTATGAATCAAAATGGTTTTGGGTTGCTTTTGGTCCCAAAGGAACTTCCACTAAGATTCTAAAGCTGTATTTACTGCATGTTCTTTCCTATTTATTGTTAAATCTTTCTTAATTTGTTCAATGGCTTCATTTTGATGCATGCAGTATCTCGATGAGAACAAGTCATTGATCTTAAAGATTGTTGAGAGCCAGAATTCTGGGAAATTGAGTGAATGTGCTGAGTAAGTGCTAATTTTTAGTCTCTAATATCAAACAAATTTGGCTTTTCGGTTCGTTTTTGTTTCCTTGGCTTGCAATATCTGATACTCAATGTCGTGTTATAGCTTATACTGCTAAGTTCCTGAATTTCTTCTCTTCTTGCAAGAGGTTCCCCAAATAAGTTTTATTCGATAATTATGAAGACCAGCTAAAGTATCTATTAATATCAAAACATGGTATATAAGTCGAAGTGTCATTTACTACGAAAATGATCATAGATCTCAATCTTTGGCTCATGCTTACTGCTGGATCACTATTCTGCACGTGTTTATCTAGTTTACAAATTAGGTTTTCTTTTTATATCTCTCCGTATGGTTATTAAGTTAATTGTTACTCCATTTGAGGGTTTGCCAAAACTTAACATCCATTTATTTTCCGATGAGATTTTCATATTTGGCTGATAAAAAACATTTGTTGACATCTGGGAACCTACAGTCTGACTGTGATGGATCATGGATATGGCTTTGGACAATGAAACATATTGAAAATTCTCTTCCTAAAACTAACAGTGCCAAGTAAATCTCAGATCACGAAATTCCCATGGCGTCAGATACCATTCATTTAAATGGATTAGGATGTCGATAATGGAAATATCAACTGTCTAGGGAAACCTTCTTGTTTATGCTAATTTCTTTCCATTCTTACATCTTTGCATTGGACTGAAACTACTTATGAAGTAACTGGGGCTGCGTATTCACTGGGAAAGTTAAGTAAGTATGGTGTTGAATCTACCTGAATTTGCTAAGATACCGACAGAAGTCCAAGAATATGGTTATTGTAATAAAAACGAGTGATTATAAATCAGTGTATATTAAGGTTCTGCATGATCCTAAGAATCAGTGCATATCTTTAAGCCAACCATAAATTATAAAGATATTTGAGATTGAGGTCTTAGAAGGATCATTGACTAGCTTCGACTGTTGCAGGAACCAAGCAAGGCTGCAGCGAAACCTCATGTACCTGGCTGCCATTGCGGATTCTCAACCCCAACCACCCACCATGCATGCACAGGTACCTATCTCATTTCTAGATTCATCGGTCGCTTTCCCTCTTTTTTCCCTTTTTATTTGATTTAGGAGACTGTTACATTTTAAGTTTAGAATCTCTATCATAAGCTCCCTTTGGGTCAATCAGCACCGGAACACTAAGCTCGGGCAGCTGGAAACTGTGAATTAAATTATACTATGGCCATTCAGGCTTGAATTATCAAAGATATTTTCAATCAGATTGAGAAAACCAATATTTTTAAACACCTTTTGCATTAAAATTTCATTGGAACTCTCCTTCAAGTTGTAGATTTTCCTACTTATCTTTGTGAATTGCTTGTAGTTTCCATCTGGTGGTATCATGCAGCCAGGAGCTGGGCACTACATGCAGCAGCAACAAGCTCAACAGCTGACACAGCAGTCGCTTATGGCTGCTCGGTCCTCAATGTTGTATTCTCAGCAACCATTTTCCGCACTGCAACAACAACAGCAGCAAGCTTTGCACAGTCAGCTTGGCATGAGCTCTGGCGGAAGCACAGGCGTTCATATGCTGCAAACTGAATCTAGCACTGCAGGTGGCAGTGGAGCACTTGGGGCTGGAGGGTTTCCTGATTTTGGACGTGGTTCTTCTGGAGAAGGCATCCATGGTGGCAGGCCAATGGCAGGTGGAAGCAAGCAAGATATCGGGAGTGCCAGCTCAGCTGAAGGTCGTGGAGGAAGCTCTGGTGGTCAGGGTGGTGATGGGGGTGAAACCCTTTACTTAAAAGCAGCCGACGACGGGAACTGAAAGGTAACACCAGTTGGTCCTACGGATCTGTTTTATCATTGAAAAACGGATGGAAGGGGAGGAAATTTTCTTGCTCAAGGAACTTGTTCCTTATGCCAAAAAAAAAAAAAAGAAGCTAGGAAATAGGCTTTAGACCTTAAACCATTTGGTTTTATGGTTTTCAAGTGTGAGACACTGCATCTTATGGTAATCTAACATGTAAATTTGTAGGGTCTCATGTTTCAGCATTCCTTAATTTTTGTTTTATTTAATGTTGTTATGGTTCACTTTTATTATGACTCTGTTTCGACCATGTTTCAGTGGATGAATTTTGTATGGTCATTTACAGAGGTTGCATATGAAAAATTGAGTATCTTTGCTTTCCCTTTACACCCATCTCTTTGATTTTAATTGTTATTTGCGCATTTATGTAAGCAGATTGAGGTATCATTCACTAACATCACTGACAAATTTATTGGTAAAAATCTTAAATAAAATTACTTTTTTATCAAAATATTGTTAATTGGTTTTTGTTAAATTTAACTCTGTTTTATCACTAAGATTTTAATTTTTAAATTAAACTGAAATTCATTGAATTTTAACTATAGTTTAAATATCGGAAATGAGTATAGGGATTGGAACATAATTAAACCATTTAAGAGATACAGCTTTTTAATTTTTAGAAAATTTATTGCATGCATAAACTCAAAACGAATACATGAGAAAATTTGAGGAATACGAAGACCAATCGTTATCGTAGTTATATCCTTCCATATTCATGGTACCATTCTCTGTAAATCACCATAAATTCAGATGAGATTTAAGCAAAGGTCATTTGGTTAAGAGCGAGAAAACAATCAAAAGACTTGGTTTAGTAGCCACGAATTTGGGGCGAAAACAAAGGGTTAAAAAAAAAAAAAAAACCGAACTTAACGGTATTGTTGAACAATGTCAGACTCTGAATAACCCATCATTCACTTCCATACAACACCAATAACTCACCACTCTTTTCTCTGTCTCTCTAATTTCCCCAGAAGTTAATTACATTTGCATTCCATTGCATTGCACTTTCTTTTTCAACAAACTGAGGCTCTTTAATCTTTCTTATTTCTTGCTTTTAATTATTATACATGTTTTGGAGCTTCATTTCTTGCAATCAATTAAGTTCTTTGGCAACTTGGGTTGTTACCCTTTTCTTATCTTAACCTTGATTAATATCAGATTAAGAGGCGAAAAGTTTTGGTTACAAGTGGTTTAAGCATGATTCGATTTTTTGAGTTCGATCGATGGTCTGCTTTAAGGAAGAAAGTAACTACAGGTCGCCAGGCTTCGGATTGAGAACTTAACGATGGTAATCTGAAGTTTAGACGCTACTCGATTTTATTTATTCAATTCTTTGTGCGCACATATGCTGAGTTTCGAACTTTAGACTCACTGAATGTTACTAGTAAAGGTGACTGCATGGCTGGTTCATGTGTTATTAGGCGCTGTCTGTTGTAAAAGTTATTGTTTTGTGTGTGTGTGAGAGAGAAAGATTATGAAATGAAGCATTGAAAGTGGTAATTCATTTGGCTTTGTTGCTTTGCAAAATGTTAATAATGGTTTTGATACTGTGATTGCAGGCAACGGTAAATATTACTGTAGGGTCTCACGTGTGGGTTGAAGACCCAGATGAATCTTGGATTGACGGGGTGGTTTCGAAAATTACTGGAAAAGATGTTGCGATTAACACCACTAATGGAAAAACGGTATGCTTTATTACCTGTAATATCAGAAATTGATTGTGAAGGACTAGTGAAATTTTAGTACCTTCGGAATCTATCAAAATGATACAAACTTATCCTACCTAGATTCAGGACGAGCGTCATGTATATGAGCATATGTCTGACATGAATACTTTTATTATTTTCTAAGTTCTTGATTTATTTGGAACATCAATCATATTCGAATATGTGTTTGTAGAAAAATGAAGAGTCACAGGTTCTTAATTTTAGTATTATGTAAAATGTATTCACTTAAGGTTTTCCTGGGATTTGAGATTGACATTTGTCATGTTGGTTAACTTGAAGGTCACTGAAAAATTATCAAAAATATATCCAAAAGACTTGGAAGCTCCACCTGGTGGAGTTGATGACATGACAAAGCTATCTTATCTACATGAGCCTGGAGTTTTGCAGAATTTGAAAGCTAGATATGAACTCAATGAAATTTATGTAATCTTTCTCTTCCCTTCATGTAATCACAAATGATAGTTTCATGCATTTTTGTGCTTCTTTTGGCTACACATACACATACACATACACACACACACATATATATATCTATTATTGTTTGACATACTGGTGATGGCAGACTTATACAGGAAATATATTAATTGCTATTAATCCATTCCAAAAACTGCCTCACATCTATGATTCTCATATGATGCAACAATACAAGGGAGCCCCATTTGGGGATCTAAGTCCTCATGTTTTTGCAGTTGCTGATGTTGCATACAGGTTATTGTTTTTCTTCTTTAATTTTTCCATTTAGTTCTTTGGGTTAATATGTAGTTTGCGCTCTGAATTTGTCCAAAAGTACATAGTTGGTACCCGAACTATTTTTTTTTTAACCTAGTTGTTACCTGACCTTTATCCTTTTGGACAAATTTAGGGGCAAACTAAATATTAACCCTAGTTCTTTTTATTTTGTTTTTATAATTGGTGAACAAATTTTAAATTATATCAACTTCAATCAGGGCCATGATTAATGAAAGGAAAAGCAATTCAATTCTGGTTAGTGGTGAAAGTGGAGCAGGTAAAACTGAGACCACGAAGATGCTTATGCGATACCTTGCCTTTCTTGGTGGTCGAGTTGCCACCGAAGGACGGACAGTAGAACAACAAGTTCTTGAAGTATGATCCATAACTCGTATTATCTTCCATAAAGCATGTCTTTAATTCTGCATGATAACTGAGAAGAGCATTATACCATCCGAATGCAGTCTAATCCAGTTCTTGAAGCATTTGGCAATGCTAAAACTGTTCGAAATAACAACTCCAGGTACGACACTCCATTAAAGGAAATAACTCCAACTGATGATTAATCACTGAGAAAATATACATCAGGCAATTTATTTGATCAAATCTTTCTTGCTGCGGAAGAAACTATTCTGCTCATCACATTAATAGCATTTAATGTTCGTTATATACAAGAATCTGTAGTTTGACACTGATCTTTCCTAAAACTTTTGCTGGTGCAGTCGTTTCGGTAAATTTGTTGAGATCCAGTTTGATAAGCATGGAAGAATATCAGGAGCTGCTATCAGAACTTACCTTCTAGAGAGATCTCGCGTTTGCCAAGTTTCTGACCCTGAGCGCAACTACCACTGTTTTTATCTTCTTTGTGCGGCACCACAGGAGGTATTTTTGGCTTATTATGAGATTATCTATATATTGATGAATATTATCCATTTTTCATTTCTTGGGGGCTTAAGTTACTATTATTGGCAGGAAGTTGATAAGTATAAGTTGGGAAACCCCAAAAGCTTTCACTATCTTAACCAGTCACGCTGCTATGAACTAGTTGGTGTAAGTGATGCCCAAGATTATCTTGCGACACGGAGAGCTATGGATATTGTTGGAATTAGTGACAAGGAGCAGGTATAACTCTTCAAGCTGCAGTATTCTTCTGCATTGTGATACAAAAACGAGGAATGACCGACCTTTTTGTTTCCCAGGAAGCCATTTTTAGAGTTGTTGCTGCAATTCTCCATCTTGGAAACATTTGTTTCACTAAAGGAAAGGAAGTTGATTCATCAGTTCCGAAAGATGACCAGGCTAAGTTCCATCTGAAGACAACAGCAGAGCTTCTCATGTATATGCTTTTTCTTCATGTCACAAGGTCATTTTTTCTGGTATCTTCCCTTTCATATTGTTTAATTGTCCTGTTTCCCTTCATTATAGGTGTGATGTTAATGCCTTAGAAGATGCATTGTGTAAGCGTGTTATGGTCACACCTGAGGAAGTTATAAAGAGAAGTCTCGATCCTCAAAGCGCTACAATTAGCAGGGATGGCTTGGCTAAAACACTTTATTCACGATTGTTTGACTGGTGAGAAGCTTATACATGAGATAATCTCTTATGATAAGGCAAAGCAGATTTGAATTTTTTGATGCTTAGGTAATGGTAAGTTGCATCTCTTTGTATGCAGGCTGGTAGATAAAATTAATAAGTCAATTGGACAAGATCCAAACTCGAAATTTTTAATAGGAGTCCTCGACATCTACGGCTTCGAAAGCTTTAAGACTAATAGGTATGCTCCATGCTTGTAATCTTTATAAATAGATGGACTATTGTCTTCGAGATATTGCAGAAAATTACCTTTAATTGGTTAAGCACTCTTGTGACTTCATTTCACCTTATCTCACTCTGCAGCTTTGAGCAGTTTTGTATTAACTTCACCAATGAGAAGTTGCAACAGCATTTCAATCAGGTAAGGTCTTAAATTATGTTTACCACTAGATCTATTTTTTCAATCAGAAACTATTAATTTAATTGTTTCTGGTATATATTCTTCAGCATGTATTTAAGATGGAGCAAGAAGAGTACACAAAAGAGAAGATCAATTGGAGCTACATTGAATTTGTTGATAACCAGGATGTCCTCGACCTTATTGAAAAGGTTATATTCCCCTACACGTTATGCATATTGACCATCACCTTTTTCTTTTCTATTATTTTTCATTATTTTACTTGATGTACTTTTTCCTTCTTATATTGGCAGAAACCTGGAGGAATTGTTGCTCTTCTAGACGAAGCTTGGTATGATATTGTTCTTTCATTTATTTGCTTCAAAATTTTTCTACTTCTTCTCAAGGAAATTTATCTGTAATTCATTACATAACTTCAGTTTATGCTGCTAGTCGATGAACAACATAATTACTGTCTTGTTAACTATATTTTTCAGCATGTTCCCGAAATCAACTCATGAAACTTTTGCAAACAAGCTTTATCAGACGTTTAAGAACCACAAGAGATTCATTAAGCCGAAATTGTCTCGCACTGATTTCACCATTGCTCATTATGCTGGAGATGTATGTTCCCATTAGCAAAGTGCTTATGAGTAAATAGTTGGAGGTGATATGTCAATTATGATTCCTAACAACATTCCTTTTCAGGTTCTATACCAATCTGATCAATTTTTGGACAAAAACAAGGATTATGTGGTTCCTGAACATCAAGACTTGTTGAGTGCTTCCAAATGTTCGTTTGTATCAGGTCTTTTCCCTCCACTTCCAGAAGAAACATCTAAATCATCCAAGTTTTCTTCAATTGGTTCTCGTTTTAAGGTAGTTTTGCTTTATGTTTGTCTTCATGATTTTCGTTGAGTCCCTTGTATCATTTGACTTCATTACACTGCCGCGAATAACTTGTTATATGCTGCAAGAGCTAGAGGATTAACACTGTCTTGATAAATGATGCTGCAGCTCCAACTACAGTCTCTAATGGACACATTAAATTCTACGGAACCTCACTACATCCGATGTGTAAAGCCGAACAACCAACTTAAACCTGCTATATTTGAGAATGTTAATATCATGCAACAACTCCGTTGTGGTGTGAGTACATATATCTTCTTTTATGATCCCATTTTTTCCATTTTGAACTGGTTTTTATCAATTCTTCTCTCTTAGATGTTTTATTTTAACTAGAAGTTGGTCTTGTAGGGTGTTCTAGAGGCAATCAGAATCAGTATGGCCGGATATCCAACTCGCAAACCTTTCTTTGAATTCATTAACCGATTCGGGCTGCTTCATCCTGAGGCTTTGGAAGGAAAGTAAGTTGAGCACTTTTAGTTTAAATTCATGCCATGACAAATGGTAAAATTCTGTTTGACAAAAGAGGTTGGAGCTATGAATTTATTGCTGCACTCTACTGGTTACAACTGAAAACTAATGTCAATGCTTTTCTCCTTGATTTCATCTGTAATCAGCTATGATGAAAAGGTTGCTTGCCAGAAGATTCTGGAAAAGGCCGGACTTCAAGGGTATCAAGTAATACAACAATTTTAATGCAACTGTTGGAACTGTTATATTCTTTGACCTATGTCCTTTTGCTTCTTCTCTATACATGCTTTAGGACTAAAAAGTTGCATACATTAGTACTTTATAATTGTAATATTGTACTGAGGAAGCATAATTAATTGATCTCAAAATGGTTTTTGCAGATAGGCCTAACAAAGATCTTTCTGAGAGCTGGTCAGATGGCAGAATTAGATGCAAGGAGAGCAGAAGTACTCAATACTGCTGCCAAAACTATACAGCGGCGGATTCGTACCCATATATCTCGTAAAAGATTCCTTGCAATACAAAAGGCATCTATTAATCTTCAGGCCATATGTAGAGGTGAGTGTTAAAAAGAAACATACTGTAACGACCTCTGATCTTAGTCTAGTTCTGGTGGGTTTCGATAGTATCTTGCTGTTTATTTTGAGTTAACTCTTCTATGGGGAATGCGAAACAAGATATAGGGAGACTGAGACGTCTAACATGCTAATTAACTACCTTATGTATAATATGTAGGAAGATTGGCTTGCAAAGTTTATAGTAACAAGAGAGAGCAGGCAGCAGCTTTGAAAATTCAGAAGAACATAAGGAGGCACCAATCTAGACAAGCCTATAAGAAGCTTCATGTATCAGCCCTTGTCTTACAGACAGGCATGAGGGCAATGGCTGCTCATAATGAATTGAGATTCAGGAAGTTAAATAAAGCGGCTACATTGGTTCAGGTTATATTCTAAATCATATTAGGTTGCTTGAAAAATTTGCTCCTTGTCTATCCATTTCAGAATTGTCCTTGATTAAAATGGAAAAACAAAACATTGCAGGCTCGATGGCGTTGTCGCAGAGCTGCTACATATTATAAGAAGCTCAAAAGAGGATGTATAGTGACACAAACCAGGTGGAGGGGAAGAGTTGCAAGAAGAGAGCTTAGAAAGCTCAAAATGGTCTGTGTTGGATTATCTTCTTCTACAGTCTTTATAAAATTTCTTTCTTTCTAATAGTCGCAGGTTTTGAATCTTTTTTGTACTGCACTATGTCCATCAACTGATGTTTCATATTGCTGTCCTGACATGATGTTGTTATAGAATTTAACATCACTAATCAACTGATCTGTGTTTTTCTCAATAAGCTTATAGCAGTTTTCTTGGTGCAAAACATACATCAAGCACGGTGCTTCTTCCAAGGACAAACGTTTGATTTTCTTTCTATTAATGCTTTCCATTTTTCCTTGATTTTATATGTAGGCTGCAAGGGAAACAGGTGCACTAAAAGAAGCGAAGGATAAGCTTGAAAAGAATGTGGAGGAACTTACTTGGCGTTTACAGCTTGAGAAACGTTTAAGGGTAACTATTTTATCATGCAGACCGATAATGTTTGGTAGAGAAGTGCTAAACCATGAAACATGACAGTTCTAATGGAAGTTTCCCGGTTGTATCTGTGTAATAACAAGCAATAATGTCAACATTCTAGAATTTCATCAGTTTTTAAGTGTTTCGAAATCTGCAGATAGTATACTGTATCCTATGCTGCTTTCTTTATATATATATATATATATATATATATATATATGTTCATTGAAAGCCTTGAAACCATGTATGCAGACTGATCTAGAAGAAGCAAAAGCTCAGGAGGTAGCAAAACTGCAAAACACATTGCAAGAAATGCAGAAAACAATTGATGAAACCAATGAATTGCTTGAAAAAGAACGAGAGTCTGCAAAGAAAGCCATCGAAGAAGCGCCTCCTGTTGTACAAGAGAAAGAAGTTTTAGTTGAAGATACAAAGCAAATTGAATCTCTAACAGAAGAATTGGAAACCCTAAAGGTATAAAGGTTTAATTTACAATTAGTATGTGGTACTTATTTTTCATTTAATGGAACAAGCAAGTAATAGAACATAAACAATTTGCTCTAGAACAGAATTATATACTCGAAAATACTGCAGTTGATTATAAATAGCTTATGATCTTGACATTGCTGTTATGTCCAAACAGACCTCATTAGACTCGGAAAAACAAAGAGCAGACAGTGCTGAAGAAAAATACAATGAACTCAAAGAGTCAAGTGAAGAAACTGGAAAAAAACTGGACGAAACAGAAAAAAAACTTAAACAACTCCAGGACACATTGAGAGGGTAGTGTATGAACAATAATTTTCCGTACTAGTTTACTATAAATGCTCATGGTTTTCTTTTTTTTCAAGAACATATAATGCATGAGTTTTATACTGTTGAAATTCTTGCTCACTTCGATATATCACCACATTAAACTCATCGTGACATGGTTACTTGAAATCAGGTTAGAGGAGAAGCTCACTAATCTAGAATCGGAGAATAAAGTACTACGGCAACAGGCTGTATCTATGACTCCAAATAAGTTCCTTTCTGGACGCTCGAGATCGATTTTGCAGGTATTTAGAATAATAACGAGCTTCTAAATATTTCCAATTTAACTTTTATTGTCTCAAAGGACTAAGGAGATTTACCTGCTGTCTAATGATTGGCAGAGAGGTTCTGAAAGTGGGCATCTAGAACCAAGGGTACCCATTGTGAGTAAATTGCTTATAACTTTATGCTATAAAAGGAGTCAAGAAAACGAAATAAAAATCCCATACATGGTGTTCTTTGTTGTCTAAAATTTCTTGTTCTGAACGAAGTATTTTAACAGGATCTTCACAGCAGCTCAATAAACCATAGAGAGCCACACGAAGTGGAGGAGAAACCGCAAAAATCACTAAATGAGAAACAACAGGAAAACCAGGATTTGCTTATTCGATGTATTGCGCAACATTTAGGCTTTGCAGGGAACAGGCCGATTGCAGCTTGTATCATTTACAAATGTCTTCTGCAATGGAGATCGTTCGAAGTTGAGCGAACTAGTGTCTTTGATCGGATCATTCAGACTATAGGCAATGCTATTGAGGTGGAAGTGTCAAAACTTTTGCACCAACTTTTCTAAAAGATATGGTTAGAAACCTCAGATTCTTAAGGCTGATTGTTGGCATTTTAATTTCAGACCCAGGATAACAATGATGTCTTGGCCTATTGGTTATCCAATGCCTCCACACTTCTCTTGCTACTCCAGCGCACATTAAAAGCTAGTGGTGCTGCTGGAATGACTCCACAACGCCGTCGATCATCATCAGCTACTTTGTTTGGGAGAATGACTCAAGTAAAAAGCTTTCTCATTAATGCCAAATCATGACGTTCAGGAAATAACATTTCTGTAACTAATCAATGTGTTGCTATTATTTTCTTAAAGAGTTTCCGTGGAGCTCCACAAGGTGTCAGTCTTGCCTTAATTAATGGAGGCGTCACCGCTGGGGTGGACACGTTACGGCAAGTTGAAGCCAAGTACCCAGCCTTGCTTTTTAAGCAACAGCTTACAGCATATGTGGAGAAGATATATGGAATGATCAGAGATAATTTGAAGAAAGAAATTTCACCATTGCTTGGATTGTGCATACAGGTAACATATATATCAGAATCAGATTATGTGAAGGCAGTAATCAGAAGAAATAAACCACAACTACATCTATGACTCATATATGGATACAATGATATAGGCACCAAGAACATCCAGAGCAAGCTTGGTTAAAGGAGCATCGCGATCCGTTGCAAATACTGCAGGCCAACAGGCTTTGATTGCTCACTGGCAAGGGATTGTGAAGAGCCTTGGAAATTTCTTGAACACGTTGAAACTAAATTTTGTTAGTTTTCACATCCATTTTCCCCCGTTCTTATTCATATCTCTAGCTTGTCTTCTGCACAGAGCTTCAAACTAAAGTTTCAAACTGAACTTAGTTCCGCTGAGTCTTTGAGTTTAAGTATTCATATCTTTACTATTTGCAATGCATGTTTAGGCAAGATTTCCCCAAGGATTAATGTTGTTTGATTCCCTTTACAGGTACCTC
This sequence comes from Gossypium turneri, assembly GCA_008044935.1. Taxonomy (NCBI): domain Eukaryota; kingdom Viridiplantae; phylum Streptophyta; class Magnoliopsida; order Malvales; family Malvaceae; genus Gossypium; species Gossypium turneri. Next base: position 54,661,638 of record CP032581.1, read on the forward strand.
CATTCTTAGTCCGTAAGGTGTTTACACAGATATTCTCATTCATCAATGTTCAGCTATTCAACAGGTTACTGTTCATGCTGTTACTTTAATGCTTTACGCTTGGTTTTTTCTGCTGTATGCAGAAACTTTTTTATATGGCATACCAATACACTATTCTATTGCAGTCTTTTGTTGAGGAGAGAGTGTTGTTCATTCAGTAATGGTGAATATGTTAAAGCTGGGTTAGCTGAACTTGAACACTGGTGTTATGAGGCAACCGATGAGGTATCTTTAACTGCCTCCCTGTTTGCTTTCTGGTTCAAGGAGAATACTTGCAAAACTTGATAGATCTGTAAATGCAGTATGCAGGTTTAGCTTGGGATGAGCTCAAGCATATACGGCAGGCCATCGGTTTTCTAGTATGTTCCCATTCTTACAACACTTTAGATCTGTTCTTTCATTTTCTTGTTATGACATTCAGGAATAAAAGAAGTAGTGCACGATATCAATGTTATTCTCTTTTGATTTAGGTAATACATCAAAAATCTAAGAAAACACTGGATGAAATAAGCCACGATCTTTGTCCGGTAAGCCACTGACATCACTACTTTCGAAATCTTCCCTGGATCTGAAGCCTCAAGCAATTTTCATTTTTCACCTACAGGTCCTCAGTATACAGCAGCTGTATCGTATTAGTACGATGTATTGGGACGACAAGTATGGCACGCATAGTGTGTCCCCGGATGTAAGTTTCAAGAGATGCAATTTGTCAAACTAGATTAAAAAATATCCACTAGTTTAATAATATGACTTGGCAATCGACTTCTAGGTAATAGCCAATATGAGAGTGTTGATGACAGAAGATTCCAACAATGCAGTTAGTAATTCCTTCCTGCTGGATGATGATTCAAGGTTAGCATTTACTTTCCACTATGTGATGATGATCTATTTGGCCCTCTACCTTTGTTTTTCACCATTTAGGATGCATTGCTCTTAAAGCTAATTGAAAACATTACCTGGAAACCAGCTGAGCTCGTTTTTTAACGGACTTCCCACAACTTTTATCGTTTTGCAGCATTCCATTTTCAGTTGACGACCTATCAAAGTCGATGGAACAAATAGACATTGCGGACATCGAACCACCACCACTTATTCGCGAGAACATAGGCTTTAGTTTCTTATTGCCACGTTCAGATTAATCCAATCTGATTCCAGCAATGGATTGCTTCTTCCAAGGTGTAGATTCACCTTCCAACCTCGTTAACGGTGAATGTCCTTAAGGTGTTCATTCATCTTGCTTTAAGACTAGAAATATTTGTCCAAAATTTTGTTTCCACATTATAGGTCATTGATTCAAAGAGGAATATGTCTTTGTTCCCTACTTAGCACAGTCGTCTAAATTTTCACTTATGTTGTACAATTAGTTCATCCTTTTTTATCTATGGGAAAAATAATTAAAGCAGAGAACTATTTTCACATTTTGCAGTATTTCTAGTCCAATCTTCTAGGCCAATTATTTCACTATGTAACATTTCCTCAGTTTATTCTTTTCCATGAACACACTATTACTACCAATAAATGCAGGACTTCGAATAATTTGTACCATATACTATGACAGTCTAAGAACTCATGACATGAGGTATAGTCATCAAATGAAAGGAAAAAGTCACCAATCTAAGAACTAATCACCAAGAAATAATAATTTTTTTGGACATATCAAGAAAATTGAAGTTTTCCTCCCATACTTGTACACTTGGAAAGATACTTAAAAAGAACAATTCCCTCAAAACTTGCTTTTTCCTTCATTGTTCACCAATAAAACAATAATTTTGGCCATCCATGACCCAACTACTAACATTCAATCACATATTCAAGATATATATATATATATATATATATATATATCAATACCACTAAAACAACAAAATGAAGATAATTTCCTGAGTCGCAAGTAGTATATGAATGGGGTTGTCTTAAAAACACTAGACAGAACATCCAATGCTTAAACTGACACAAACGCAGATGTCAAAATGAGATGATCGACCCAAAAAATGCAAGTTTAACAAGACGAAATGCCCTTCAAATAAAAAAAAAAAAATCTTATGTTGTTTATCTTGTTTGGCTATAGAGAAAGAGAGTATCCTTAAAAGGCTTGATAAAAGGAGGAACCAACTGGGAGAGCTTCCTCAAAATAATCGGAAAAGTAAATAAAGAAGAATTTTTGAAGTCAAAAGTCAAAACTATACTAGTAAAAGTGTTCATGTGCAGTCGGATTCGGGTTGGACCCGGAAATAAGATAAACGGGTTTTGAGTTGACCCAAAAAAGGTTCATGGGAATGGGATATTGGGCTGTCTAAATTTCAAAAAAGAAATTGTAATACCCAATTTTAAGTCCGAGCCCAAATAAATAGATATCAAAAAAATAAAACAAGGAACAGACCATCTTTACATGTATGTGGCCCAATTATACTAACCTCAGCCCAATGACCCAATACATCAGACCCAACCCTAACCTACTAGTCTAAAACACCAAAAAACAAACAGCAGAAACCCTAAGCAGTTGGCATCAAACTAGTGCCGCAGCAGCCTTCGCACGTCGCGCACGTCGCCCCAACATAACGATTTCCTTCCAGTGTGTACTTGCCAAAAACCACAAACCGCAAGAGAGGGCACGAGAATAATAAAAAGAGCGCAGAAATTACAAAAGATGGGAGGGATTTTTTGGGGAGAATGGAGATAAAAACAAAAACAAAAAATTGAGAGGGGAGAGATTACGGGATTTGTATCAAATTATTGAAATATATACAAAAATAGAGAATCAGAGAGCAAGTCGAAGGTTTCTTTTTTTCTCTTTTCGAGTTTTCTTCTTCTGACTTTTTAATTTCTTTTTTTTTTAAAGGAATAGTATTAAAAAAGAGAAGAACGCTTACCTGAAGGCCGAGGCTTATTCCCCTGTCGCAATCGGAGGCAAGGTCGAAATCGGGGTTTGGAGCGGCGGCGGCGGCGGCTAAAATTTGGAACCCTAGCAGAGAAAGCTAGGGTTCATCAGTTTTATTTTGAAGAAAATGGGAAAAAATGAATGTTTTAGAAAAAAAATGTTGGTTTTATATAGGCATGAAATTGCGTCGTATAGGACCATACTCGCATGCGTGACCCGACCCGCCTTAGGATCCGCGTGTTTTTTCTGGTGGGGATATTTGTGTGATCGGTCCCTTTGTTTTTGAGTCGCTTTCAATATATTTTTTTCATATATTTTCAATTTAAACCACATGTTTTATTTTTGTTTCAATTTGATCCCACCCGAAAAGGCTGCGTATAGAGGGATCTGGCACATTTATTTGTTTACTCCCTGATGTTTCCAGCGCATTACGATTTAGTTCTCTATTGGTTATTAGTTATTTATTATTAAATTAATTATTTTTACTATTATTCTTATTATAATAATATTATTATTTTGGTGTTATTATTATCATTATAACCATATTTATACATACGTTCTCTATAATATACATATACGTACATTTTTTTAAATTATTATAAATATATATATTTTCTTTTTTTTTTTTGCATATTTCATTTTTTATTTACATATACTTATATATATACGTATTTTAAAACATGCATACATATGTTCTTCTTATTTTTATAATTTTGTGTATATACATATATAGTTTGTATTAAATTATTTTTATACATACCATTGATTTCATATTATTCTGGCTATTACCTTTAAATCCTTCTTTAAATATGTTTATATATTTACTTTTGAGTTCATTTTATATACAATCATTTCTTTTAAACCTTATTTTATTATATATTTTATTTATCTCAACTTTTTTCTATATTATTGTATATATATTATTTATATTATGTTATTCACCCCATATCTATTTACTTATTCAAATTAATATGTGTATATTATGTTATGAATTTTGATTTTCTTCTAAAAAATGTATTTAAATACTATTATTTATGTAGTGTTTATTTCATTAGCTTTATTTTGAATATATCATGAATTTATATATATATTTATTTTAAATTTTGTGCTTGTAATTTATAGATTGTCATACCCTCTCTTGTTCTTTTTATGTCTTTTAAGATTGATTATTAATGCTGATGATCTTTGAATGTTAATATTTATGTTTGCATGACATGTGATGTGAGATTATTACTCGTATAAGTAGTGTTGCTTATTCGTATTTATTATCTATTGATGATCATTAGAATATACTTTAGCTTACTAATTATTGTTTCATGTTGTATATTAACATTCTATCACATTTTTAAGAAAAAAATATATTTGGTTTCATCAAAGCATTAAAATCATTTTGTTCAAAGGCTTTCAAGATAACGCAATATTCGGTATTTGGGATCTTCGAGAGGATTGAGCCCTAATGTATTGGGTTCCAATTTTCTTCGTTGAACCTAAATAATTGAGAATATTCTTTATTTAAAATACATAAATAAAAAATCATTTTTAGAAATTCAACATGTTGTGTCCTAACGCATTGGGTATGACACATTGTTTTCTCGAGATGAAGATTTTCCTAAAAAAAATAAAGGCAATATTCAAGAAATTGTACCCTAACGTATTGGGTCTCGATTTATTCGTCTGACTTAAACAATTGAATATCCTTTTAAATTTTATCGCTTGAGTTTTTTGGACAAGCTTATTCTTGAGGATATGAAATATCATGCCCTAACGCATTGGGTGTGATATTTTCTTTTCCCTAAATGAGAGGGTTTTAACATGTAATTTGATTTATACAAGTTTTTAAATACAAGGGTCGTATTCTAAATCTTTTCAAACTTTTGACACTAAGACATTAAACAATCGATTCGGTACCAATTTTGGTCGTTACGAGGGTGCTAACCCTTCCTCGTGCATATCCTACTCCCGAGCCTATTTTCTCAAAATTCGTAGACCTAAAATCATTTTCATGGTGAACGTATCACACCTCAATAAAAGATTGGTGGCGACTCCAATTTTCGTTTTTAAGTCGACAACTAAATTTTTTATTTTATCAAAAAAGTGGTTTCGACAGCTTGGCGACTTCACTGGGGACAGGTTAGAGAGTCAAGCCGTAAATTGATTATTTGTCTTCTGGTAAAATTTTGTTTTAAAATTCACGATTCCCCTTTGCATTCATTGTTTTCATTATGGTATGCTTGCTTGGTTGGTCTAAGTCCGTTAATGTATTTGCATTTCATATTACATGAGTTGGATGATTTTACCCCTCTAAGTGGGAGCGAGAAACTAGTCCTTCGTGAGGTTTTCACCTCAATGCAGAATAGTGGATTGCTTTCGAGATACATCCGTACCTATGTCTTTGTGAGATTTTCATCTCCGTGTAGCCATAGGAAAATGTATTCCCCTGAACCGATCTCAGTCCGCATGAGCCTATAATGGGTGAGGGTCGAGGAATCTGCTGGTTCGGATACCTTTGCCCTAGAAGCGAAACCTCATATAGTGAACCTTAGGAACTTGCCCTAGGTAGAACTATACCAAACCCTAGTAGCTATCCGAATAGGTATTTTATTTCCTGTTTGTTTTTATATCTGATACTGACCTGTTGTGTTTTGTTTTGACTGTATGGCGTTATGATTGCATTGCATTTTCATTTTAGAAAAGAGGTGTTGGTTCAAGTTTGATTACTAAATTAGAGAGCTTGTCATGGGAAACGAATTTCTTGACAAAGGGAAAGATAATATGGCTACCCGAATATATTCTGAGAAACACAACAAAATGGTGATGGAGGTACACGACTTTGCTGCGTTGCCCGAGGATTCAAGTTGACAAAGATTGTTCGAGAGTCGTCAACGCCCCGGCCTTTTTAAAGAAGCTAACGGGCGTCACGAGGATGAACGAGTAATGAGTTGCGGCTCGGATCAAGCAAAAAAGAGATAGAGGAGACACCCCTTTTGAAGAATTTGCAAGATTTATCTTAGCATCTGGATGAAGAAAGAGGAGATGTCTTCGCTTGGAGTATGAGGGTAAAGCCGTATATATATCACTTTATGTAAAGAAATTTATTTTTTAGTAAAGTTTTCTAAACGGGATTGAATCAGAATCAACGTCTCTTTTTGCATTCATTTTATGCATTTGCACTACATGACATCATATGCATTAAAGTCCACCAAAAGATCCTAATTGATTAAAATCATTTCAGTTAATCTGGAAACCGACAAAATTTCACCAATTAAACACCCTTACGGTACCCGAGCAAAGTCAAGAAATATGGACCAAATATTAGAAAGGCTCGAACAGTTCCAAAAAGAAATGCAGGATCAACTTCAGCAGCAAATGCAAGAGCAGCTCGAGAAGATTCAGCAGGATATGATGGACAAAATGATGGAATCCTAAGGGAACATGATGACTCAGTTAACGCGACTGTTGGCTGAGGGAAAAGATAAAGGAAAGGGCCTTATGGCTAATGTTGAGGAGGGAGGCGATGATGGACCTACCTATCCTCTAGGCTTTACTCCTCCACATGTACAGGCTCAGGCTGAAGTATACCCGCACAAATCTTCTATCACAATAAAGCCTCAACAATTTCAGGCCGAGGCTTCGAGGTCAATGAATTTCCAAATCGGATCAGGCTCTAGCCCCGAGAATAATCCTGTCAATCCTGTTATTCCTAATTTTGATGAGGCGGTCGAAAAAGAAAAAACAAAAGAGGAATTACCAAAGCAACTAGAGGAAAGGTGGAAATGGTTTGAAGAGAAATTCAGAGCAATGGAGAGCACTGAGAACTATCGCGTGATTGATGCAAAGGATCTGAGTTTGGTCCCAGATTTGGCACTCCCACACAAATTTAAAATGCCAGAATTTGATAAATACGATGGGACTAGTTGCCCCGAAGCTCATATTACTATGTTTTGTAGGCGTATGACTGGATACGTTAACAATGATCAACTGCTTATACATTGCTTTTAAGATAGCCTCACAAGGGTAGCATCTAAGTGGTACAATCAATTGAGCTGTACCCAGATTAGTTCTTGGAGGGATTTAGCACAAGCATTCATGAAGCAGTACAGTTATGTAGCAGATATGGTCCCTGATAGAATTACTCTACAGAACATGGAGAAGAAATCGAGTGAAAGCTTTAGGCAATATGCACATGTTAAAAGCAGTACGATGTTCTTTATTGACATGTTAAAAGCCCCGTTCATCATGAACATGTTTGGAAGCGCCACAAAAAGTTTTTCAGATATAATCATGAATGGCGAGATGATTGAGAATGCCATAAAGAGTGGGAAAATTGATGCCGGAGAGAGTAACAAGAAGTCAACCTCAGGGAGAAAAGAAAATAAGGTAAACAACACAGGTTACTCAAAATTAGTTACTGTAAGTCAGCCAAGAAAGGTGGTTGTTAATCAACAAAATTCATTAAGGTAAGACTCCGGTATGAAGACCGAGAAGCTCCAATTTACGCCAATACCAATGTCGTATAGTGAGCTGTATCAGAGTCTGTTTGATGCACACGTTGTCTCCCTTTTTCACGTTAAACCTCTACAACCTCTGTATCCCAAATGGTATGATGCGAACACGCAAGTGATTACCATGCGGGAATTACGGGGCATTCTATAGAAAACTGCACCACTTTTAAGAAACTGGTTGAAAGGCTCATCAATATGGGCATTGTCAAATTTGATGATTTATCCAGTACAGAAATTCGCTACCCAATCATATTGATAATGGGGTGAATGCGATGTTGGAAAACATTCATATTAATGCCATACATGAAGACAAATGAAAAGGGACCCGGTTAGATATTTGTTTTCATAAACCTAGGAATGTTTTAAGCAATCGAACTGCAGAAGAAATCTCTGTAGTATTTAAAGCTTATCTAGAGTAATGTTCAGAACACAATTGTTGCTTTTACCCTAGACGCAATAAGAATTCTTTGTGAAATAGGCTCATGTTTGAACGTCATTGTTTTAATGAAATACATCATTGCGATCATCTTCGAGCTAATGTTTTTTCATTCTTTACAGTTCTTTCATTCTTTTAAATTTTCTTCCACATCATTCTTTCATTCATTCATAATTATGCGGTACAAATAATTATTCATAAACTCATAAATTCTTTGTATATTCTTTTATACTTACAATAGGTCCCTGAATATCAACAACATGAATGACGTTGCTATAGACTCAGAATCTCTTTTTGAGCGAGACATGTGTTTAGAAGGATTTTATGACTTTGGAAATAACATAGATTGTAGCCTATCTCCGGACTTGTTGAGGATGGTAGAGCAGGAATAGAAACAAATTTTTACCTCATGAGGAAACAATGGAGATTGTGACCTTGAGGGAACATGCATAACTGAAGAAACAAAGCAAAACCTTGTTGAGTTACTTCAAGAATTCAAAGACGTCTTCGCATGGTCATACCAGGATATGCCTGGGTTAAGCACTGTCATTGTAATATGAACAATAGCACGATATCAGAAATTTGTAGTATGTTCAAGATTAATATCATGAACGATGTAGTGAAAACTCTACCAGGGCAACGCCTCTCTCTTTAGTTTATCACGGATTTTCCACTGAAGTCGAATTTCTTTCTCTCCGAGTATTGGTTGAGCTGAAGTTGGATGAAGCAGAACGAATCCAATCGCAATGTGATCAGTTGAATCTGATAGAAGAAAAAAGGTTAAAAGTTATTCATCACGGTCAGATGTACCAGAAATGAATTATGCGAGCCTATAACAAAAGGTTCATCCCAGAGAATTCCACGAGGGTGACCTAATGTTGAAGAAGATCCTCCCTCTACAAAAAAATATTTTAGAGGGAAACGGATGCCAAATTGGGAAGAACCTTATGTTGTGGAGAAGGCCTTTTTTAAAGGAGCTTTGATTTTGAGCGAGATGGATGATAAAAACCTGCCAAATCCTGTAAACTCAGACCCAGTTAAGAAATAATTCACTTGAGGAAAAAGAAAGGGACCAAAGTGAAAACCCGTAAAGGGGCGTTTTGAGTCCTAAAAAAAGAGAGACTAAAGTGAAAACCCGCAAAGGGTGCCTTGAGTCCTTAAAAAAAAAGACCAAGGTGAAAACCTGCAAAGGGCACTTTGAGTCATAAAAAATCATAATAATAAAAGAGAAAAAAAGAAAAAGGAGAGGCCAAGGTGAAAACCCGCAAAGGGCGCCTTAAGACCAAAGGGGATTTGAGTTGAAAACCTGAAAAAGGTTGCTCAAATTTTTGATTAGAATGAGACATGGGGTGATCAGAGCAGCTCAAATGTTGATCAGATTGGGGCATATGGTGATCTTGCTATACTTGGATCAACAGAAAATGGTAGGCGACATCTTGGGGCATTAACAGAGTACTGTAGATCTCCTAAACACATGTCAACATCAGAATGGTCTTTAGAAAGTTTGTACAGAGAAGTTCAAGCTGCGATATCTAGGGCACCTAATCTTCATACTATTTATACTGAATTTGTTATTCTTGGAACACTTCATTATTTTCCAAGATACGCATTCCCAATCAATTTCTTTGTTATCCTTCTTTACTATCTTTGATAATTTATTCATTTCGAGCTATGCTCAGAACCAACTCTATTCTTATCCATTGTTATGATATTTTGCAAACATGTTGCATTGGAATAATTATTAATGGACTAGTAATACTTTCATAAAGGAAGTTTTGTATATTACTCTAGAAGTTTCTAAATAATACAGTAACCTGAAACATGACTATTGTTTAAAACGCACTAAGTTTAAAGGTATCTAAGAAGGAAAAGTCTAAATTAAGACTATCCTTTCAGATTTTGTTGTTAAAACATTGATTGAACAAGATGACGAGATGTCACGTTGGTGGTAAAGCTTCAATGAACAAACAAGCAATGATTATCGAGTAATAGGAGATTTTCTTGGAGAAGAAAGTTCTACAATCGTGTATAAATATTTGGTACGACATTCCGGGAAAGGTGTAAGAGACCAAATAGATTCAGATCCTGTATCTTTAAATTGCAGTAGGAGAGGATTGAGAAAAAGCCATATTTTTCCACCCTTGGGTTACAATGGGAGAATGATGGTACAAATTTTTGCATCCAAGTAGATTGAACTTTAAAGTTTACAGTGGGGGGCAATCTAGCTAAGTGTTTCTTTATAGACGCCAGCAGAGCAAGAAGGCGTTATAGCACGTCAGTGATAAAACCTTAATAAACTTTGAGTAATGATAACCTAAGTGATAAAGAGTGATCATTCTTGAAAAAATGACATTCTGCATTCATTCAAAAGTTATTCATACACGTCTAGTTAGGAGTATTTGATTCATTCTGATCATGACATCCTAATCGTTAGGCATAATTAGGTTCATAAAATGAATTATACATGTCATGTTCCCCAGAGAACTGATCGGTGAAACCGCAAATCCTATCTCCCTGAAATTGCAGTGGAGCGGATTAAAACCACAGATCTTATCTCTCTAAAGTTGCAGTAGAGCAGATCGCATCCAGTCTTATCTCCCTGAAGCTGCAGTGGAGCAGACAGAAGAAACCAATCTTATCTCCCTGAAGTTGCAGTGGAGCGGATTAAAACCACAGATCTTATCTCTCTGAAGTAGCAGTAGAGCAGATCGTATCCAGTCTTATCTACCTAAAGTTACAGTGGAGCAGACAGAAGAAACAAATCCTATCTCCCTGAAATTATAGTGGAGTGGATTAAAACCACAGATCTTATCTCTCTGAAGTTGCAGTAGAGCAGATCGCATCCAGTCTTATCTCCCTAAAGTTACAGTGGAGCAGATAGAAGAAACAAATCCTATCTCTCTGAAATTGCAGTGGAGCAGATTAAAATCACAGATCTTATCTCTCTGAAGTTGCAGTAGAGCAGATCGCATCCAGTCTTATCTCTCTGAAGCTACAGTAGAGCAGACAGAAGAAACCAATCTTATCTCCCTAAAGTTACAGTGGAGCGAATTAAAACCACAGATCTTATCTCTCTGAAGTTGCAGTAGACCAGATCGCATCCAGTCTTATCTCCCTGAAGTTGCAGTGGAGCAGACAGAAGAAACCAATCCTATCTCCCTGAAGTTGCAATGGAGCAGGTTAAAACCACAGATCTTATCTCTCTGAAGTTGCAGTAGAGTAGATCGCATCCAGTCTTATCTCTCTGAAGTTGCAGTGGAGCAGATAGAAGGAACCAATCCTATGAAGTTGCAGTAGAGTAGATCGCATTAGACTTATCTTTAATGTTGCAGCAGAATAAGTTGAAGCTACAAGTCTTATCTCCATAAAGTTGCAGTGGAGCAGACTAAAGATAGCAAATTTTGTTCTTTTGAGAAGCTATAAGGTATAAATCCTATCTCCCTGACGTTGCAGCGGACTGGATCGAAGCACCAATTCCTATACCTCTGAAGACGCAGTAGGTTGGAATGAGGCTACTTGAAGAAGAAGAGCGCCAAGGTCCAGCACGACCGAGCAAAATTGACCATTTTAAAGTCTTTGCTCCGTTCCCGTTACACGACAACGAGTAAAGAGGGGCAGCTGTAATACCCAATTTTAATCCCGGGCCTAAACAAATAGATATAAAAAAATAAAACAAGGAACAGTCCATCTTTACATGTATGTGGCCCAATTATACTAACCTAAGCCCAATGACCCAATACATCAAACCCAACCCTAACCCATTAGCCTAAAACACTAAAAAACAAATAGCAGAAACCCTAAGCGGTTGGCAGCAAACTAGCACCGTAGCAGCCTCCGCACATTGCGCACGTCGCCCCAGCATAACGATTTCCTTCCAATGTGTACCTGCCAAAAACCACAAACCGCAAGAAAGGGCACGAGAATAATAAAAAGAGGGCAGAAATTATAAAAGATGGGGGGATTTTTTGGGGAGAACGAAGATAAAGAAAAAAACAAGAAATTGAGAGGGGAGAGGTTACGGGATTTGTATCAAATTATTGAAATATATACAAAAACAGAGAATCAGAGAGCAAGTCGAAGGTTTCTTTTTTCTATTTTCAAGTTTTCTTCTTCTGACTTTTTTATTTATTTTTTTAAAAAAGGGTATAGTATTAAAAAGGGGAAGAACGCTTACCTGAAGGCCGAGGCTTACCTGACGGCGGTAGCTAAAATTTGGAACCCTAGCAGAGAAAGCTAGGGTTCATCAGTTTTGTTTTGAAGAAAATGGAAAAAAATGAATGTTTTAGAAAAAAAATGTTGGTTTTATATAGGCATGAAATTGCGCCGTATAGGACCATACTCGCATGCGTGACTTGACCCGCCTTAGGATCCGCGTGTTTTTTCTGGTGGAGATATTTGCATGATCGATCCCTTTGTTTTTGAGTCGCTTTCAATATATTTTTTTCATATATTTTCAATTTAAACCACATGTTTTTATTTTTGTTTCAATTTGATCCCACCTTAAAACGCTGTGTATAGAGGGATCTGGCACATTTATTTGTTTACTCCCTGATGTTTCCAGCGCATTACGATTTAGTTCTCTATTGGTTATTAGTTATTTATTATTAAATTAATTATTTTTACTATTATTCTTATTATAATAATATTATTATTTTGGTGTTATTATTATCATTATAACCATATTTATACATACGTTCTCTATAATACACATATACGTACATTTTTTTAAATTATTATAAATATATATATTTTCTTTTTTTTTTTTTGCATATTTCATTTTTTATTTACATATACTTATATATATACGTATTTTAAAACATGCATACATATGTTCTTCTTATTTTTATAATTTTGTGTATATACATATATAGTTTGTATTAAATTATTCTTATACATACCATTGATTTCATATTATTCTGACAATTACCTTTAAATCCTTCTTTAAATATGTTTATATATTTACTTTTGAGTTCATTTTATATACAATTCATTTCTTTTAAACCTTATTTTATTATATATTTTATTTATCTCAACTTTTTTCTATATTATTGTATATATATTATTTATATTATGTTATTCACCCCATATCTATTTACTTATTCAAATTAATATGTGTATATTATGTTATGAATTTTGATTTTCTTCTAAAAAATGCATTTAAATACTATTATTTATGTAGTGTTTATTTCATTAGCTTTATTTTGAATATATCACGAATTTATATATATATTTATTTTAAATTTTGTGCTTGTAATTTATAGATTGTCATACCCTCTCTTGTTCTTTTTATGTCTTTTAAGATTGATTATTAATGCTGCTGATCTTTAAATGTTAATATTTATGTTTGCATGACATGTGATGTGAGATTATTGCTCGTATAAGTATTGTGTTGCGTATTCGTATTTATTATTTATTGATGATCATTAAAATATACTTTAGCTTACTAATTATTGTTTCATGTTGTATATTAACATTCCATCACATTTTAAGAAAAAAATATATTTGGTTTCATCACAGCATTAAAACCATTTTGTTTAAAGGCTTTCAAGATAACGCAATATTCAGTATTTGGGATCTTCGAGAGGATTGAGCCCTAACGTATTGGGTTCTAATTTTTCTCGTTGAACCTAAATAATCGAGCATATTCTTTATTTAAAACACATAAATAAAAAATTATTTTCGGGAATTCAACATGTTGTGTTCAAACACATTGGGTATGACATATTGTTTTCTTGAGATGAAGATTTTCCTAAAAAAAATAAAGGCAATATTCAAGAAATTGTACCCTAATGTATTGGGTCTCGATTTCTTCGTCTGACTTAAACAATTGAATATACTTTTAAATTTTATCGCTTGAGTTTTTTTGGACAAGCTTATTCTTGAGGATATGAAATATCATGCCCTAACGCATTGGGTGTGACATTTTCTTTTCCCTAAATGAGAGGGCTTTAACATGTAATTTGATTTATACAAGTTTCTAAATACAATGATCGTATTTTAAATCTTTTCAAACTTTTGACATTAAGACATTAAACAATCGATTCGGTACCAATTTTGGGCGTTACGAGGGTGCTAACCCTTCTTCGTGCGTAACCTACTCCCGAACCTATTTTCTCAAAATTCGTAGACCTAAAATCGTTTTCAAGGTGAACCGATCATACCTCAATAAAAGATTAGTGGCGACTCCAATTTTCATTTTTAAGTCGACCACTAAATTTTTATTTTATCAAAAAAAGTGGTTTAGACAGAAATTAATAATAATAATTAAAACTTTACTTAACCTGGTAACGGCGTCGTTCGGCTTTTCTTCTCTGGTGCTGCTAGTTCAAGCTTTGCTGCAGATTTCTAAAATTAGATTTATCATTCGTTTTCTTTTTTCAGTTATTTCTTTGGAAACGATAATCGGCTGGAATTCAAGATGGAGACTTTCATAAATCCCAAATCACTTTTTCATTTACTTTTATTACCATGTTTGCTTCTCTACAGTTCGATTGCATACAATTCTTCTCCTGTCGAAGCCGCCATGCATACTAACAATTGGGCTGTCTTAGTTTGCACCTCTCGTTTCTGGTAATAAAAACCTCAATTTGTGCACTTTTTTCTATATTTTCCTTTTTTTTTTTTTTCCTTTCATTGAGTTTTAGGATCAAATTAATCATACCCGTGTAATATTGGGGATAATTAAGATAACCCATCTTTTTTTTTCCCTTAATTTTTTGTTTGATTTGATTTCTAGCTGCATTTGTTTGGCACCAGTCTGAAGTTGAGAGGATATAGGATAGACTTTTAGATGCTATTGTGATGTGTAATTCATTTGATTGTTTGAACTCTGTGGCTTTGTTTGATTATGTCATTGTAAGTTTGATATAATGAAACTCTGCCTCTTTGTACTCTGAGAAACTTTTTTGTGTTTTAATATTTGCTTATTTTCTTTGTGCAAGTCCTTTTGACCCCTCAAACTAGTGGTAATTACTAATGATGAATAAACTATCAGCTTTCCGTTTTTCTTTATTAGAAGCTATTCTTTTTGTTAGTGCTGGTGAGGTGTTCCCCAGTTGATGATTTCAAAGCAAATGCTTTTTTTTTTTTTACTTCTGGTTTATCAATGCAAAAGCAAATTCAAATGTGGTAATGGCTGTGGTCAAGGTTCTGCTTCTCAATAAAATTCTCTTTTCTCGCCTTTCTATCTT
The DNA here is from genome assembly GCA_008044935.1 of Gossypium turneri. Classification (NCBI taxonomy): domain Eukaryota; kingdom Viridiplantae; phylum Streptophyta; class Magnoliopsida; order Malvales; family Malvaceae; genus Gossypium; species Gossypium turneri. The sequence continues at coordinate 54,676,683 of CP032581.1, forward strand.
CTGGAGCAATGAAATATTTAGATGTTTGTATGGAACAGCTATCTCTTTAGTTTCTGTCACTTAACAAGGAAGACAAATTCGAACAAGGTTGCACTACACTATTTTTAACATCCTTTCTCTTACTGTATTTGATCAGCTAAAACATAGCACAATGTAGAGTCCTGAAATTGTTAATTGAAATAATTGTGACTTTTCCCTTTCAGGTTTAACTATCGTCATATGGCGAACACTTTATCCTTGTATAGGTAACCAGTCACCAGCCTAGTCTTTTTCTTTTTCTTTTTTTTCAGTTATAATTTGTTTATTTTGGTTAATTTTTTTCCTTTGTTTGGATTTCCAGGACAGTTAAGCGACTAGGAATACCTGATGAGAGGATAATACTCATGCTTGCAGATGACATGGCCTGCAACACTAGAAACAAGTACCCTGCTCAAGTTTTCAACAATGAGAACCATAGACTCAACCTTTATGGAGATAATGTTGAGGTTAGTTCTTAGTGATCAATTACTTAATTGGCTTGATTGTGTGGGTGGGCACGGGCAAGAGGGGGGCAGGGAGTGTAGGCCACGTGGTGGGTGTAGTAAGATGGTCTAGCCTAATGTAATGTGCATGGTACCAAACATCGATTATCTTAGGTGTTTCACTGGGTGCATATTGTTGCATGTTGTGCTTGAAGGGTTGTCCTTTCCCCCCTTTTATTACTCTGTTCATTTGACCAACCCTAATTTATCCAAGTTGTAATCACTCAGGTAGATTATCGAGGTTATGAAGTAACAGTGGAAAATTTTTTGCGTGTTTTAACTGGACGTCATGAGACTGCTGTTCCAAGATCAAAGCGGCTTTTGAGTGATGAAGGCAGTCACATTCTTCTATATATGACAGGGCATGGGGGAGATGAGTTTTTAAAGTTTCAAGACTCGGAGGAACTACAGAGTCATGATTTAGCTGATGCTGTGAAACAGATGAAAGAAAAGCACAGGTGAGAACATAGGAAAAAGCAAATGATACTATTTATCTACCCAATACTTTAAAGCAATGTTTTGCTTTATATACACTTTGCTGATGGTCTATAGTTGTAATTGCTATGCGAAAATGGACTCGTACTGTTGCTGATGCTGCAAATTCAGATTTAAGGAATTGCTGATAATGGTGGACACTTGTCAAGCAGCCACTCTCTTCAATCAGGTTTTTATCTGCTTTAAATAGAGCTTTACTTCCTCAAATATAACATTATTCAATTTTTTGCCATAAATTTATGCATTTCTGATTGGAATACTGCTCTTTGACCATTTATTTATGTGGAAAATGTGTTTATTTGTCAAAAGATTCAATTTTATTCGAACTTCAAATAGATCCATTGCTGCATGAAATCACATTTTAGCCCACCTCCTGATAAGTATGTTGTCATATACATTTGCAATTCAGGACTGTTTTTGATTGCTTATAGATGCGACATTCTGAAACTTCTATGTTTGTAGGCAATAAAATGCACCTTATCTGATTACTGATCTGATGCTAAATTGATGATCTTTTTTCTCTATTTTTGCAGCTTCAGTCCCCTGGCGTTTTGGCTATTGGAAGTAGCATGAAGGGAGAGAACTCGTATTCACATCACTTGGATTCTGATGTAAGTGATCAGAGGAAATTGTGTTTTCATTTTAGCACCCTTTGAATGACATGTCCCCCCCCCCCCCCCCCCCAAAAATGCAATGCATGTATGTATTTATCACCTAAGTGGTATCAGGTTTTGGTAGGTTGGCTTCCTGGTTACACAGATACATGTTCTCATTCTTATTCATTTCTTATTTTACTGCAGGTTGGTGTATCAGTTGTGGACCGTTTCACCTATTATACCCTTGCTTTTTTTGAGAGGCTAAATATATATGACAATGCCTCATTGAGCAGGTACATCCGCTTCAGAATTTGTAATAATAAGATAGCTACTTTTGTTTTCGCACTGAAGTGTCTTAAAATCCTTATTGAGCTTTTTCTTGTTAAGTATTTCAATTTTCTTGTATTCTATTTAGCATGCTTTTCTCAATTGAAGTTTTCTCTCCTCATCCATTTAAGTTGGTTTTCTTTTTGGCATATTTGTCACTTCCTCGGCATTTTCATCTGAAAAGTAAACTCTGGTTTTCTGGTTATTTGCAGTCTTTTCAGTTCTTACAATCCAAGTTTGTTGATGTCTACCGCATATTACCGCAAAGATCTGTACAAGCGACGTTTGGAGGAGGTATGAAGTTTCCAAATCTGTTTTTAATATTAATATTTGTGCCTCTATATGTTTTTAGATGCTTGTACTTTGTACTTCTCTAATATTTTTGTGAGGAAGCTTTAGTGCCTATTGCCGGTAATAAACTTCTTACTATCAGCTGTATATGCTTGTGTTGGTGAATCTAGTGTTGCACCATGAGAGGAGTGTGCGAAATTTCAAACTTTCTCCTATCAAATCTGCATTATTTACTGCCTGTATTATTGTTGGTACAGTTTTCAGTGATTGAAATTTTGTATCGTGATGAAGTGCTATGTACAATACCTAAGATCGAGGCATCGTGTAACCAAATTTCTCTCTAGGTACCTGTTACAAACTTCTTTGGCTCAGTCATGGAAACGATACATGCTGATGCAGCCTACAAAGCCCTTTCAAGGAGAAATTCTGGCAGGTTTGAAGACGAAATGTCTTTGGATCAGTCAGTGCACCACATCGAGAGAAGAATGTTGATAAAAGTAAATGATGGGGACGAAATTCACGACATTAACCCTGAGGTGATTGTTTGTTCCCTTCCCTTCCGCAGTTATCTACTTGCTTTAATCTATATATGATCCCTAGCTTACAGTAGGGAAATGCACAAGTTATTGCAGGGTGAAGAAGGTGCTTCTAAATGTCCATGGAGTACCTTCCGTAACAAGTTTCAAAAGGCTGAAAATGTTGATTCCTTAGTGAACTATGGCTTGGTAGCAATGATTCCTTTGTTGGTGATTTCGACATGGCTGGTTCAGTGATCTCTCTCATTACACTTTCTAAAAAAAGGACTGTATTTACTATAGCTTTGGTACAAATTTGTTTACTCTGAAGCTTGTATTCATTGATTTTGATGACAACTTTAATGTTCATCAACGCCCCTTTCTCCTGGCAAACTATTTCCTTGAATCACAATAGAATCAAAGAAGGGTAAGGCGACATATAGTCTTAAGAACTTGAATACAATGTGAATATAAAACGATAGTAGAGCCTCCATCCACAAAGTAATTAATGTTCTACAGGATTTCCAGTTGATTTTGAGTGTGGCAGCCTTTAATTTCAACAATTTACGCGATTCATCATGAAAATGCAACTACCCAACCAAGAAGACATCATTAGTCAGTCCACAACAGTATGTCAACCTCAGCTTTTATAAGCAAAATTGATAGCTTTTATCAACCTTATTTTTAAATCAAAGGAAGCAACCTTCTTGGTGTTTATTAAGGGCTATCTCTCCTTGCTGCTGTTTATTCCTCATTCGATCCATGGCTTAATGTTGCAAACTTATGAAGCTAGTGGACAGCTTCCCCTAATAGCTGAAGCTCTGGAAGCTGAGTCAACCCAACCCTCTGCTCAAGACTAGCTACTCATCATGAACAGAAGAATGAGAAAACAATCCCAAAAAGGCCTCAATCTCCAAATAATAAGGGCTTTAGGGGCATGTTTGTTCCTCCAGGACCACCTCCAAGACCTCACCACCACCACCTATAATTTTCATAAATTTTATGTACTTCCCTTTCTCTCCCTGATGAATAAATTTGGGTAATTTTTTTAATCCTTTCTGTTTTTAATCTGGGAAATTAATTTTTATTCCAGGCTTTATATGCTTCTTTTTAAAGAGACAATTCAATAATAAACTTGGGAATTCAAATTCCCCGTGGTTCCAGTTAAAAATGGTTAGATTTTAGCGGAGAGGTTTAGAAATGCTGAGAAAAATTGAAGCTACTAGACTTTGATGTTCTAGGTTTTAACTTTCACCTAATCTCTATATTTATATTGTCTGACTTGAAGTTCGGGGGTAATATTCTTTTTTTTCTTAATTTTATTAAATTGATTTAACCCATTATAATTTATAAAAACTAACCAAATCCATCATAACTTAGCCGCTTCCAATCGGTTAATCCACTTTGGTTATTAGGTTGGGTTATTGTGATCTTTATTTTTATATTATAAATTATAAATATATTTTAAACAATCAAAAAACATTAAATCAAGTGTTTTTTCAGTCGAAAAAAACATTCAAGTCAAACCAAAATCGACTAAATTGACTCAATCGATTTAACTGATTTTCTCGATTTTAACCGAAATTTATTCTTTAATCTATCTAGTTTGATTTTAAATATATTTTTGATTGTACTCTTCAATACTTGTTTTTTTATTAGAGTTAATTTAGATAAATATGATTGGTAATTATAATTTCAATCACAATCTAAAATACAATTGTTAGGTTTTAGCATTAAAGTTCTAATTAGTTAATTAATCACTGAAAACCAATAAGCAAAGCAAGCCAGGTTCCATACAAAACTAGACATGATTAAACAAATTCTGATGCAAATATTAACGCATACGAATACCATCAATCATAAAGGTGTGTTGGAATGCCATCTTCAACCTTAAAATGTGATTCCCCTATATCTATTTTTCATATATTTAGAATTTAATCAGTTTTTATTTATGTCAAAATTTTAATTCTTTTATTTTTTAGATTTAAAAGTATGGTAAACTATACCTATGGTCACTTTTATTTATTTCAGGTTACGTTTTAGTCGCTTATATTTGAAATGTTACGTTTTAGTCACTGAGTCGTTAATTGCCGTTAAGCTGATATGGCACGTTAAATCATTTCAAAAAAAAAAGTTAAATTATACAATTGATTCCCATATTTTTTTCGTTTTGAGCAATTTAAAATTTTCTTTTATATTCTTCTAACTTTCTTTTTTTTTTTTCCCTTCATTATTTTTCATTCTCTTATCCTTCTCCCTCTACTTTCTTACATTCTCCATTTCTTTTAACATATCAGGAAGTCAATTTGGCAATGAAGAAAGAAGCATGATATGGGCTTTATAAGTTTTGGTTATAGGCGATGTTGGCTTTCAACTTCCTACTTCTTTCTTCACTACCAATTCAACTTCCTAATATGTTAAAAAAAATAGAAAAGGTAGGAAAATAAAGGGAAAAACACAAGAGAATCTAAAATAAAGAAGAAAAAGAAATTTTAAAGAACATAAAAGAAAAAAAATAAATTGCTCAAAACGAAAAAAATATGGAAATCAATTGTATAATTTAACCTAAATTTTTTATTTGAAATGATGATTTAACATGCCACTTTAGCTTACCATTACACCGTTAACAACAATTAAAGGTTCAGTAGCTAAAATGTTACAACATGATAACGTAAGTGACTAAAACGTAACATTTCAAACATAAGTGACTAAAATGTAACCTAAGGTAAACAAAAGTGACCATGGATGTAGTTTACCCTTAAAAATATAAGTGTTATTATTAACACAGTTAAAATTTTTATGTTAAAGTCATGTTTATTAAGCATCATTTTCTTGTTATGTGGCTATCAAGTGGAATTTTGTTTATTTCAAAATTTCAAACCAATGATTTTAATTGAAGAAGTTTGATGAGGTTAAATGATCATTGAACTTGAATTTTAAATTCTGAAAAGTAGAGCTAGAGAAACTAAATTCTTGAAAATAAAAGTAGATAGATTAATTTCCAAATGTATGAAGAGTATAGAAACTTGCAATATATTTTAACCAATTAGTTAACCACTAAAAGTAAAAGATGTAAATACCCAGAAAATTTTAATTTTATGGAAGTTATGGTGTCTAAATATGTGTTTTTATTATTTTATTTAAACGGTAAATATGCTGAAAAAATCAATTGAGAAATTAGGTATTTTTTTTTAGAATTTATCGATTTACGTTGTTTTTGGAGAGAGAAAAGAAAACGCGACTTATAGGGCACGCTTTCACTGATCTGGCAAAGAAAGTGTGCCCTGTAGTAGACCTGTCCATGGGCCAGGCGACCCGGCCCGGCCCGACGGCCCGCCCGAAATATGGGAGGGTTCGGGTAAAAATATAGGCCCGAAATATAATAAATATATATTTTTTATTTTTATTTTTTAATTTTAAAATACTTTTAAAATAATTTTATTTTTATTTTTTTATTTTTAAAATAATTTTTAATGTTTATTAAAAATCGGTCGGGCCGGGCCGGGCTCGGGCTTATGATATTTTTCCCGGGCAGAGCCTGGGCAAAATTTCAAGCCCATATTTCGTGCCGGGCCGGGCTCAGGCCTAGGAGACGGGTCGAAAATTTTTTTCGGGCCCGGCCCGGCCCAGACCATGGACAGGTCTACCTTGTAAGACATGTTTCTTCTCTTTCCTAAAAGCGCATCCTACGTAGTGCATATTCTTGCCAGATCAGTGAAAACGTGCCCTGTAGGACGTATTTTTTGTCCAACGGTAATATTTCCTAACGAGTAAAAATTCCAACGACTATGGGACTCCAACAACCATAGTTTTCCCTATAAAAAGCCCTCCAACTCTCATTCTTTTTAACTCAACTCTCAACTCTCAATTTTCACAATTTGATTCTCAATTTCTTGTTTTCGATTTGTTATTCTCAATTGTCAATTCTTGATTTTTTATTTTAAATTCCCAATTCCATTTTTTAAAAATGTTTATATCCTTTGATTTGATTTTATCCATTCTTCGATGGCAAATCAACTTATTCATTTGGATGACAAGCATATTTCTGATGTTCAATTACAAATGGTAAGAAAAAATTATTAAATTATTTAGTTTTAATCAGTTAATTATTATGGTGTTAAAAAAATATTATTAAATTATTTTATTTTAAATAGTTAATTATTATGTTGTTTAGATTATTAATTTTTTATATTTATATTCTCAACTGGAAGAACGAATTTTGGAGACGTACATAAACAATGTAAGTGAAGGTGCACCGCATGTCATCTATGGTCACTTGCGAGATGCTGGATTTTTATACGTGGCTCGCATGTTCGAGGAGACTAAATTGGACCCTCACTTATCAATGCTTGGTCGAAAGATAGAGATCGAAGACACACAAACATTCCATCTTCCCTGCGGTGAGTGTACAATTACATTGGAGGATATTAGTTTACAACTCGGTCTATCGGTTGACGGGAAAGTTGTTACGAGGCCAGTGATTAGTGTCGATTGGAGTGTAACATGCGAGCAACTACTAGGGAATGTGCCAAACAGGTTTAGGGTAGGCGGATTGAGATGAGATGGTTGGAGGACAACTTCAAACATATCGAGGCCTCTGCGAGTGATGTTGAAAAGGAACAATCCACGCAAGCATTCATCTTGAGGTTGATCGGGAGTCTGCTAATGCCAGATAAATCTTGTAATCTGGTACATTTAAGGTGGCTACTAATACTAGCCGACTTTGGCCCTAGTTGACTGTGGTTATGCTACGTCGTATTCTTCTTGAGTTGGAGGTCTTTATATAGGGAAAAATATGGTTAGAGTCCCTGATAATCACTAAACTAACTATAAATACGACTAAGGCAAGCGCACCTATCAAATAATAGTATAGTTATGGTGAGTAGGGAATGTCGTATCCACTAAAAACGCAACAGAGAATAAAAAGGGAAAATAATCGAAGATACTAGTAAGATAGACAATACCCAGGAAAGAATCCGCCTAGACTTCACTTATTATTATGAATCTGGATTAAACGATTTATTCACTTGTGCCTTGATCCGTAGAAATCTCTAAATTATGTTAATATCACTTTCGAGAGTAAGAAAACTGACTCTAGGTTGATTAATTGAAATCTCTTTCTAATTAAAACATCTATTATCGCATTAAATCGATCTATGGATTCCCTATTAGATTTGACTCTAATCCGGTAGATTTATGTTGTCCTATTTCTAGGATTGCATGCAACTCCACTCAATTATGCTAGATCTACTCTTAAACAATGACTTTTGCTCCACTGAAATAAGCACATTAAACATGAATTAATATCCTGAAAACATGAAATAAGCATACATAATTCAGAACAAGAATCAAGTATTTGTTATGTAAATAAGAAATCAGATAATAAGATTCATCATAGGTTTCATCTTCCCTAGGTATCTAGGGAATTTAGTTCATAATCCTGAATAGAAACATCTCAAAATTAGGATAACAACAAGACATAAAGAAACTTCTAAAGAAATTAAATGGAGATCTTCAATCTTGAAGGAAATCTACTTCCGAGTTGATTTCGATGGCATTCTTCAAGTCTTTTCTTCTATCTTCTCTATGTCTCCCCCATAAGTCTTCTTCTAATTGTTATTTATAGACTTTAGAATGCTCAGAAAGCTTAAAAATTGGGTTTTTCTGTGTATTTGAGAAGCAGGGTGCGTTATCAACATGGACTGGCACATGGGCGTGTGGCCAACCCGTGTGGGAATGCCCAGGCTATGTTGTAACAGCTCGATTTTGGGCCTAGTCGAAACAGTGGTTTCGGGACCACAAATTGGACGAGAAAAAAATTTATTTTTATTATATTTTTATGGTCTAAGATTTCGCAATATGATTTCGTGAAAATTTCGTTTGAAAATTTTGACGTTTGGGCATTCAATTTAGTCAAAAGGACTAAATTGTAAAAAGTGCAAAAGTTGAGTTCTACATGTTAGAGGTGTCCAATTGTTATGAAATTTTAAATTTAAGGTCCTTATATGGTAATTAGACCATTGGTAAAGTTGGTGGACAAAAATGGACATGAGATAAGTGAAATAGGATATTTTTAAGTTAAGGGCATTTTGGTAATTTGGTAATTAAAATGAATTAAAAAAGACAAAATAGGCCAAAATTTCATCATCTTCAACCCCATGGCCGAATTTTACAAGGGGAGAAGCCATATTTAGGGTTTTCAAGCTTCCAAGCTCCATAGTAAGTGGTTCTAAGCTCCGTTTTTAATGTTCTTTACACTTTTAGAGTCTCGGTAACTTGATTTAGCTATTTCTAGCAATAATTTAACCTAGGGTTTATATTTGGAAAAATACCCATAGGTGAAATGTGTTTATTTTGATGTTTTATGGTAGAATATGAAGTTAGAAATTATGTTAAACAACTTTTGCTAAGCGATTTTAAGTGAAAACGAGTAAAATGACATAATCGGTAAAAATACCTAACGTTCATAAGTAAGTGTTAGAGTGGGAATTTGATGTTGCCATAGAAGGGAAAAATGTTCAGTATGTCATAAAACATAAGAATAAGGGATGAAGTTTAATTTCCGAGCTTTGGGGCAAAAGTGTAATATGCAAAAGTTTAGGGGCAAAATTGTAATTTTTCCAAAGTTCTAGTCAAGGACTGTTTTGATGAATGTGAGTGTTAAATAAGTCAAATGTGTTATTATAGATTAAGAAAGAAGTGGAATCGACCTTGATCGGAGAAAATAAAAGATTAAAGATTAAATTGCTAAATTTCTATATTGTTGCACCAAAGTAAGTTTGTATGTGAATAATGCATTGTTTTAATTTTATTTAATATATTATTGAGATATGATTGAATATAGAATAAATATTTGATATAGATTATAAAATGTGGTTAAATTGGAAAAGTTGGTCAAATGTTGTAAAATAAGGTTCCCGATTGAACACTCAGATTAGACCGGGATTCATTGAATGTAAGGGGTTGCTAAGTGCAGATTCCCTGAAACACTGATCAAAAAGGGGTTGCTAAGTGCAAATTCCCCGAATCACTGACTTAGCAAATTCCCTGAATCACTGATCAAAGAGGGGTTGCTAAGTGCAGATTCCTCGAGGGGTTGCTAAGTGCTGATTCCCCGAGGGGTTCCTAAGTGCTGATTCCCGAATTATTGATTCTAAAGGTGGTTGCTAAGTGCTGATTCCACCGTATCCTTGATTGTGAAAAGGGTTGCTATGTGCTGATTCCCCGTGTCACTGAATATAAGGTGGTTGCTAAGTGCTGATTCCACCGAGTAACGGTTAATATTACGAAGTGTTCATCGGGGAAGTTGGAGAAGTGAAAGTACATGTGAAATGAACAAGTTACGTGATGAATATTGGGTCCGATATTTAATCGACCCTTGAGTAAGATGAAATGGAGTAAGTGAAATTATGAAAGAGTAAATTTAGCAACAAAATAGCTTTGGACAGTAACAGTATGGTGACTTTGAAAAATCACCCAAAATGATAGAAATTGAATTAGAGAGTGAATAAAATGAAAGCTTAATGAGTATATTTTTACATAAAAGAAACAGAGCAAGCAACAGAGTTATATATTTTGAGATATTTGAATTTTAGTAAGGCAGGGTCGGATTGATTTTAGAATCCCCTGTTCCGAATTTGGAAAAAAATTAAAAATTTTAAAAAAATAATTATGAGTTATTATTTATATGCTTAGAATCCTTAATGAGTCTATTTTCAAAGGAAACAAACAGAAACATCATCCGAATTTTGTCCAATGAGATAATTCATTTTTAGTGAAGAGTGGTCGGAACTGTCAGACAGCGAAACAGGGGAAAATTTAAAGAATAAAATGTACTATTTGGCTAAACCAAAAATTCTGAAAATTTCATGGTAAGAAGATATATGAGTCTAGTTTCAGGAAAAATTAACGGATCTTAATTTGGACCTCTGTAGCTCTAGATAAAAATAATTTAGTGACTCTAACTTGGATAAATAGCTTTGAATATACATTTGAGTGAATAGTGAAATTATAATTAATGTTGTTTAAGTGTGTTATACACATTAAGGATGTGGAATGGAGAGGAGGAGGAGGAAAATTGGGAAATATATGAATGATTTGAGTATAATTGGTCATATGCTCGATTATAATTGATAGATGATGAAATAGAAATGATGCTTATATTTGCGCATTATTTGTCATGGTTTAAGCTCATGTGGAAAAATAAAGTTTCATAGTATGTGTATATGGAATATTTGGAATATGATTTGGCATGAAGTAATGTCATGAATGGTTTATGAATTAACACATGTTGGTAAGTTTAATACATGAATAAATGTTGTGTTCATCCACCCTTATAATGCTTATGCTATATGTTTATTTGGTTAACATTTTTGATGTACATACTTAGGCTTTGGTCAAGTTGTGGCTGGATTATGCCACATTAAACTTATAAGTTATGCATTGAAATGGTAAGTCCCTAAATGGAAATATGCTTGTGATCATGACAGGGTGGTAAGGTTTAAATTATATAATCTCTAGTGAAATTGTTTATCATGTGGTTAGTTCCAAAAATAATTATGTTTAAATGCACTAGCTTGCGACTATTGTTGAATGATATGCTTATGTCTTGTGTGATATGCATAGGAAACGGGTGTGGAAAGGTAACGAAATAGTAAGTTCATATTTGAAGTGAAAAATGACGAAAAAGGAGATGATGATTTGAATTGATGTTGTTATTTAAGCTAAAGTGATATTTTTATTGCAAAATTGAGAATTTCATAAATGTGTTAATAAATAGTATAATCGATAAGCGTTGAGTTAAATGGTAAATACGTATTAGTATTAAACTTAGTAATATTGAATTGTACGTGAATTATATGGAAATTGCTAATGAAATGATTTGAATTAAAAGAATTATTGTGGTACTGAAATGTACACTGGATTGAGAAATTGACTTGAATTGTGAACATGAGAATTGTGAATTAAATGAGATGAACAAATGGTGAAAGCTATAAGATTTGGTTGAATGATTATGTATTGAACCTCGTAAGCCCTATTTAGCAACTCAAAGATAATAATTTAAAAGTTTTAATTTGGATGAAATTTTACAACTTGGTATAATACGTTACAAGTGTATGTGTTCTAGTAATGCTTCGTACCCTATTCCGGCGTCGAATACGGGTAAGGGGTGTTACACATGTAGATCCTAGAAACAGTTCTATTTATCCGATTTTGACTCGTTTTTCACTCCTTTCACTCCCAAGTACTCTCCTACGTATAGAAACATGAATTTAAAGGATTAGGAGCATCAAATTCACTAATTTACATCATTAATCATCCAAAAATGCATTAAGAATATGATTAAAATATGTTACTTTTATAGCTAATCAATCCCATAGCTGTTGGGACTCTATAACCGTTGGAATTTTTGCTTGTTAGGAAATGTTATTGTTGGACAGAAAACACGCCTTACAGGACGCATTTTCACTGATCTGACAAAGAAAATACGTGAAGCATTTTTAGGATAGAGAAGAAAATGAATAACAGTGAAAACGCATCCTGTAGGACGGTTTTCTTCTCTCTCCAAACATAGCGTAGATCGATACATTTTTTAAAAGATAAACCTAATTTCTCAATTGAGATAATTGTCATTTCACATTGTATTAATCTACTTCAAAATTAATAAAAATTAAATATGATGTATTAATTAATTTATTTAAATTTCAAAATTAACCTGTCAGACCATCTCATCCACTCGATTTACAATTTTTTTTAAAAGAATCTACTCTATTCACTGTTAAACTCATCCATTAAAATTTAAAACCCACTATTTATTCCCTTTTTTAAAACTCAATTGCCAGTTGGTTCCCAATTCCCCTTGCCATAAACTTTTATGTTTCACTTTCTTCTCATCTACTTTTCAACTATTCGAAGTTTAAACTTCAGAATTGAGAATCACCAGAGGAAGCGAACAACATATAGATCAATCTATGGAAGAAGTAAATAAGAGTCCCAACAATCAAATTTTGGAGCCTGATGAAGCAAATGGCGACAGCAGCAACCAAGGAAGATGAAGCATGATGAGCCCAGTTTAGCCGGTTTTTTACCAGTTCAACCGGTTTTCATCGGTTTTTAACTGTTCGGATAATTTTCAATTTGATGGAGGTAGTTGAACTGACGGAACTATCGATTCTTTGATTTAACCAATTCAATCTATAGTTGATTTCAGCAATTATATAAATTAATTATATTAAAAAATAAAATATAATAAGTTCATATTGAAATATAATTCATTAAATTTTAAATTTTTAAACTGATTTTTTAATAATTTCTTATAAAAAAGTTTCCAACATTTAATAACTTATGGATAAAACTATAGAAAATATGAAAAAGTAGTTATGCACTAAATGGTTCTTCTTTAATATCTTGCAAAAAGTTCTCAAACATCTTCAACTAAATATCTAAACAATTTTTATTAAAACATTTCAATCAAGTTGTTTTTTAAGTTGAGGAAGCGGTACCCTAAAATAAAAAATTTCATCTTTTAATTTTTTTATAATATTAAAAATTTTAAATTAATATATGATAAAATTATATTTTGGTCTCTCTAATAATGAGAAAAAATTAATTTAATTATTTAAAAATTATAAACGTATAAATCATTAAAATGGTAAAATTTTATTTTTTCTATTATAAAAATATACAACTTTACTCCGACACCACTCAAAATATTTTCTGACTCCAGGAAGGGGTGCTTTGTTCTTTTCACTTCCCTCGTGCTTCGAAGCATGAATACTGGCTTTTAGGTTGATTTTTCTGAGAGGAAGCCGATTATATAAGTTGTTAAAAATAGTTTTTCAATTTCTCTCTCAATTTCTCTTTGTATTAGGAAGCTTAAGAGATCACTATGTAGGTTAGAATCCGAGATTCGCTAACATGTAAATTCAATAATAAAGTATAATAAATTAGCCAATTATAAATTGATTAATTAATATTTAGTTTTTAAATAAAAATAATTTTAAAAAATCATGTAAACAATTAGTAGTGGATGTATCAGTTAAGGTAAAAATTCCTCTAAAAATTACAACCAAAAAAAAAAAAAAAAAAATCTCCTACAACGATTTTGTCGTTCATTGGCAGTATTTCAAACCAAAGACATTGACTTTAGTAGTTGAGGAGTGGGAAAATAAATATAGATTCCCTTAATTTCGACAGCAACACTCATAGGCGGCTCAATTGGACTAAACAAATTGAATTAGATAAGTTGGAATGCGTGAATGGCTATTCAAGTTGTAGAATCTACGTACACCTTACCATTCATTTTCTCGAGTAGAAAAATAAATATAGGAATAAAACTTGTTTGATTCTAAACTGGAAAAAAACATAACGAAAATGAATTATTACAAGCCAAACCCCAAACATTAATAACCAAAACCAAACATAAAAAGCATGAGTGCATGAAGAATAATCATCTTGCACTTTGATTGAAATAAGAAAGAGCCGAGAATATAGTTTGCAGAAAGGAAAGTATGAGCAAGAGAGTGGCACCAGAAATGGAAGCGAGAACCCAACCCCAAGGGACATTGAAATATTTCTGCCTCAGTTTCACCATCCATAAGGTTAATGGTCGACGGCAGTGCTTGTTCACCTCATTAAATATATGGGAATAATAGAAGTTTTCGGTGCATAGATAAACGTACTCGTTAAGCTTGTTAATCATTTTGGCCACCTCTTCGTTGCTACCCAGCCGATTCTCGATTACCCCACAGTCGCATAGCAAAGCCACATCGTTGGCATAGTTGATGAGGCAGTCCAGGAATTTAGCATAATCCATTACGATGCTAATATCATGTTTGAATTGTTCGTAAGCAATGAGGTTCCGAAACATTCGCTCGGTATCGTGGTCGACTATCAAGGTCGGAATAAAAAGTATTCCACGTTCAAATTCGATGTTAAACAAGCAACTTCTGAAACTTTTGCGGAACCTGATTCCTCGCTCTGACAGCTCCGTTGCAGATCTTATGACTAACCGTGGTACGCATCTCTTTACTGTACGGACTGGAGACTTCTTCCGATTTCCTTCGGCCTGCCGCCATTTTTTAGGAAGACTTGTTTGCGAATTGGTTTCCTCCAAGCCCGATGTCTCTATTATATGGGAGGGATGTAATTCTGATTTTGGTTGTGGTTGTGGTGGTCGTGGAATCCAATTATCGTGCACCAAGCCTAGTAGATGCTCTTCATCATTTCGGATAATAATTTCTGCTTTATATAACATTGGGATAAGATCATCTTCATATAACATTCTCTGCCGTGGTTCTGTTTCTGAGAAGAAAACAAGTGCTTCCTTTCTTAAAGTTGCTCCATCAATCCCAAGCTTCTTACCGAACATTTCTAATACACGAAAAGGAAGTTGATTTTCGAGCAGCAACAAATCTTGTGCCACAATAGATAGATTCAAATTCTGCTTGAAGAGGGCATCGTTTTCTTCTCTCAATTTTGGATCCATGACTTTGCGAAAGAGTTGAACAACAAACAACCCATCGAGGACTATAATCGCCCCAAATTCGTCACGTTTCTTAAGATCATGTTCCGCGTAGGAATCCCAAACAAACTGTTCTATGGACATATAGGCGTCGATGTAGAGTTCCAAACCTTCGGGCTGTTGGCGAATGCTATCTAAATAATGGAGTTTCTGGCTTTCCATTGCCTCCAAATGAGGTTCACTGTGGTGGTATGGGCCTATGGAGATGATTTGCGGCTCAAAGGCACTTTCATTTACCCGCCGCAGCTCACGAGGCGCCTTGAAAATGAAAGAGGGGGAAGATGCCTTCTTTGAAAGTTCACCCAACTTTGACTCCAAAATCTTCCCAACTGTTTCAGTTGAAACTTCACACTCCGCCATTACTAGAAAAATGAGATCAAAGAAGAAATTTACTATAAAAATGAGATGAAAGAAGAAATTGTTGAAGTTGAAGTTGGATGAGAAAGATTGGGTTATTTATAATTACAAAAAGCAAAAGAATAACACTGCTCAAACAATGAGATGAACCATTAGTCTGATGTGTTGTATCATGTAACTTTAGCATCATCTATAGACGTCACTTCAAAACATATGTATTTATGGCACCTTTGAATCCACTACATTGACATATTTAGACCTACATCGAGTGGACCACCATCCGTATTGTCGGTCACATGGTATTACATGATAACATGATATTCTTTTATATATATCCCATCACACAAAAAGAAAGATTTTCTTCCCCCTTAAACACTTTTCTTGATAGCCCAAACAACCCCTTAAGTCTTCCCACCTTCACTTCTCCATCCCTAATCCCTTTCTCTAGCTCTTCACTTGTTCCAAGTGAACCAACCTCTAAACAACCACTAACTTCTCCTCCTTGTTGAATACCAATATCAACAATTGGTGCGGTGAGTGTGGATCGCACCATGACTCATTCTTCAATTGATATTCATGCTCACCTAACAAACCCTAACCTAGAGCTTCCTTCAACCAAAACACAAAAATTAACCACCTGTGCAACTCACATTGCAGCCACATCTCAACCCTAGTCATACAGTTCAACACTAATCTCAACCTCTACTAGGCACTTCTTCCGCTCTCTGTAACACCTTATACCTGACCCAATCAACCGGTCTGAGTACTGAATGTCACAACCCACATGTAACTTAACAGATCTCCTTAACTATCCTATTTAAATGTTTTAATTTCCACATTTTACAAAATTTAACTTCAACCATAACCTACTTCAAACAAACTTTAGAATTCTTACAATTTCACTATATCGGTACTCTTCTGAAATTATTCGCCATTTTGATTTAAGTCTATAACACTAATACATCCAATTTAATTCTCGAGGTGTAGCCTCTAAGGAGTGCCCTTCCATACATATAAAAGACAATCACGCCCCTCCCACAAACTGATGATGTCTGGCTTGGTTCCTCCACTTGATTCTCGAGTTAAAACTTTATCCTGCGAGTAAGTAGTAAATTTGCAAGTCCAAATGAGCTTAGTGAGAATATGCAAGACGACACTATTGCAATAATTCATAAAGTTTAAAGAACAAAGTTTTAAGTAGAGATTTCAACTCCTTGATCATCTTTGGCCTTTCAAAGATTTCTTCGCCGAGGTCGATGCCTTATCCCAACTTCCCTTACTACCTGACTTATTCTCTATCTGAAACATAAGCATGTTCTTTTACGATAACGGTCCTTTATGGAACATATTTGATTCTGCCTCTTCCCAACTTCCCTTACTACCTAACAAACTTAACTTCCCCTTTTACTCGCAACCTTAGATGTAAATTCCATTGTCTACCACTGGTTGTCTTCCGTTTACTTCATCAGATTTCATATCCTTACCCTCTGCTTTTCTTGATGAACTGTCTACCCCAGGGTAGTCCCTAGCGAACGCTTCTCCTATTAGCCCCATGCAGTCTATTGGGCATTATTTAGTCCTGGTCAAACATCCTTCCTCTCTATAGGTTTCTGATAAACTCTACCAGTTATACCATTATGCTATCATTGTTCCCAAGTGAACCCTGGTGGACTTACTCGCCTAGGCTGTCTTTTACCTGCGGACCCCTTAAACTTAGGTTCTGCTTAATCTTCCTATTTTCACCTTTGAATCGAGTTTACTCACCAAAATTTGCAAACTCATATATTTTTACTCATCTTTCTTATCTTCTTAAGTTGGCGGATCCTTTGACTATCCCATTTACCCGCATTCTCAGACAAGCCATACTTGTCCTTTCTTGTTACTCTCCAAGTAGATCATACTTTGATCTCTCTCTTACCTTGCACTGTCATCTTCCTAGCCCAACAGTTGAATACGTCATGATAAAAAGAAAAACGAGTTTAATTCGTTGTTTAGTATTGAAGATCTATACGATCAGCTGAAAAGTGTTATAGTGTTCTTGAAAATAAATTTTTGATCTGGTTACTATCAGTTGTCAGTTAAAGATGCAGATGTGCTGAAGGTAGCATTCAAAATCTGTTATGAACACTATGAGTGTAGATTATGCTTTTCAGATTATCTAGTATTGTCACAGCATTAATGGATCTGGCAAATCAAGTCTTTTAGCCACATTTCGACAGATGATTCATTAAGAATCTTGTTCAATAATTATATTGCCAAGGACGGACTTATTACAAGAAATTGTTAAATTTCCTTGATCAGATATGTATCAACAAAGTTTTGTCTTGTTGGAAACTCTTTTGACAAAAGCTTTGATTCAAAATTAATATACATTTGGAAAGAAATTCATTTTTGATAGTAGTGTTTTACACAGGTAACCCTGAATTATGTTCGTTAGTTTAGTATAAAGATAAGAATTAAACCGTTAATTTTTCAAAGAATTTGAAGTTGTTAGTTAAACTGAAATAGATTCAGAATAATCAAATCACTAATACAGTATGGATAGTGATAATAGTTATATTTCTGAAATAAAAAAAATGTACTGTACAACTCTGATATTATACAAGACATCTTATGAGAGGTTTATTGCAGTGTCTGGTTGTTTTAGTCAAATTTGATAAACTATGAAATGACTTGAGAAAAAGTTGTTAATAGCTGGGATTAAAATATGAAATTTATATCGAGATATCTAGTATGTCAAAGTTGAATATCAAGTGTTGTCTGAATTTGATGGGATATGAAGGCGAGTTGATGAATTATACATTTAGACTAATGAAAATGGCTCATTTTTATTCTGGTTAGGACAGATTATTCGTTTGACAACTAGTCGAGTTATATGTATCCGAAATTCACAAAGCTTTGGCACATGTAATTTAGATTCTAAAGGATATATATTTGACTTGGAAGATAGAGAAGTATATGAATTTATAGTAACTAATCTTATTCTAGGTATGAAAATTCATCCTCAAAATTTTCTAAAGGGGGAAAGTTGTAATGACCTGCTTTTCAATGGTGTCGAAAATATTGATTTTGGGACCACAAATTCGATGAGTGAGCTTATAAATATTATTAATCAATATTTATGAGTCAAGTATAATATTATTGAAGTTTCGTTTTAATAAATTTTGCTAAATAGTCGTATAGTAAAGTTCAAGTGGTTACTTTTAAAAGTCAAGTGGTTTTAGAAAATGAGATATCGGGACCTCATTTCTATAATCGAGCCCGTAAATATTTTATTAAATATTTATAGAGTGCTATTGGGGTCATATTAAATTTTGGTTTAAAAATTTCAATGTTTGGATAGTTAATTAATTGAAAAGATTAAATCGTAAAAGATGTAAAACTTAATTACTTTTGTATTTGAATGATTAAATGACTTAATTAATATAAGTGGAAGGATTAATACGGTAAATATGCCATTTTTAATTAGTGGGACGGGAAGAGAGCTTTTAAGTTTTGTTTTATTGATGTGTTAAATGTTTAAATAATTAAAAATAAATAATAAAACTCAATTAAAATAAAAGAAAACCATTATCGTTGCCATCCATCTTCTACCTTTAGAACCGAAAACCATGGGAGAACTCTTGGAAGGTTTCGACCAAGCAAAACATTTTGCATGTAAGTTTCTTCTTAATCTATTTGTTGTAATTTTTATATTTTTGATATCGTTAAATTAGGGTAAGTTAGCTCGTATTTTTGTTTTTTGAATCTGTCAAAAATTTTAGAAGTTGTCATTGATAAATCTTGATTGTTTTTTTATGACAATTATGTGTTTGAAGCTTTGATTGTGCTATTTGGTTGTTTTGTGAAGTAATTTTTATTAATTTTTTATCTAAGGATTAAATTGTTAAAATGTCAAAATTTTAGGGTTTGATGGTAAATTAGAGGTATAATTGGGACTATTTAATGGGGAGGATTTTGACCTTCTCTTAATTCTCTCATGTTGTGCAAATAGGGTAAAAGAGAGTAAATTATTGTACTAGAAAATAACAGTAGAACAAATTATCAGGAAAGATTGGAGGAGTCACAGACGATCCCACTTAAACCCAACCTCCTAGAAAGAATATCCCACCAATGTAATTTAATAACACAATATATTACTACAAATGTACCCTACAAAATATTGAAAGAAAAAACAATAAAGAATACCAAAATTTTAATGAGGTTCGCCAAATTGCGCCTACGTCCACGAACACTACCAAATGTATTTCATTGCAAAAATACAAGAGAGAAAATTGCCTTATGAAGTAATGACAATTTTTTGGATGAGTTAGAGGTGGAGAGACCACCTCAATTTATAGTAGTACAAGCACTCCCCTACCTTGTATTTTTTAGATGTGAAATTATGTTATTTCGATATCTCATTATTTTAGTACTGTGATGATGTTGTTCTTAATATTACTAACACTAATTATTCATATGGAAAATCTTATATAAATTTAAAATACTTTAAAAATAAAAAAAACACAAATAATTAATCAATAAATTGAACTATTATCATAAATTATGCAAAACATGTAATAAGTTGAAACAAGACATATAAGAGTTAAAATGAAAACATAATTTTTTTTCTAAATTAAATCATAAGAATAAACTATGTAAAATATAATATGAATTCATAGAAAAAAAGTTTAAAAAAAATTCCTAAATACTCGAAAAAAAAAACTAGATTTTATATAATTTTCTATTTTCTATTTTAAGATTTTTTTTATCTTAGACCTGATTGCCTCTCGACGTGCGAACATCGAGAGTTTAAATAGTGTAAAAATAGAAAGATAAGAATTTAAGTACGGTTTTTGCAAGCGAACATGTCATGCTGGAATATAGTTTGTTTACAAGGAACACTTAGTAAGTATTCCAAGAAGCGTACCTAAAGGACTACTATTTGGAGAAAATTATTATTAAGTTAATTACCAAAAATAATTACTAATCTACCAGAGTCACAAATTAGTAGTATAAATTCCAAAACAAGATAATAATGATAGACTAGTCAAATTAAGCTAAAACTAAATCTATCCCTAGGTTAAGTTATCGGCTTCTCCTAGTCCTAATTTCGACTACGTGAGCTATTTTAGCCTAGATCTAATTGTGTTACCTAATTGTTAATTACCTTTTAGTTTATGGTTTTAACTAATTAGCTAGTAATTAACTCAGCTATTACCTCTCGACCTATAACTAAATTAACTAGTCAACATAACCTACTTATCTCCCAACCTCAGATCATACCGAGATAAATTAAGGAATTCTTGGCAGACTTATCTCCCAGCCTTATCTTACCTCTGTTACTTCCTAGTGTCGTCAATCCTAGGATTTTCGTACTCTTAATATAATGCAACCAATCTAGATTAAACTTTATTCTGCAGTTAATTAATTAGGTTAAAACAGTTGAAACGTGCGAAATGTGTATAAAACATAAACTTGTTCTAATATTTACACAAACATCCAATTAATAGAGTTAAAGAAAGAGATATAAATAATAGAATAAAAGAAGAGACAGAGAATGCTCATTGATTAATTGATGCAAAAGTGTTATTCGGAAACAATCTCTACTCACGATAGTCTCACTTCGGAATAGGAACTTTCGATTAAGCGAACATAAAAATAACTAAGTAAAAACTAATAATGAACTAAAATCTAGATAATAATTTTTGTCTCTCTCAATCTATGTGTAAAATTCTGGTTATAATGGCTTTTACATAGGCTAAATTCGAAATATTAAAATGTCTATAATGCCCTTGAAGTTCTTAAAGTTTGACTGGGAAACGAACCCTGCTTGGTTGTAAAAAACGCAAGTGATTAAGTCAAGATATCGTCGCGATGTTGACTCTATTTTGGCCCTTGTCGTGTCTATCTTCGGTGTCACGACGTTGATATTATGGTGTCGCAACATCAATAGCAATTTCAGCCCAAAGGTGCTTCTTTAGCTCCTAATTCTGTCATGGGTTGTGCATGAGAGCCTGTAACCATGACACATTCGTGCGATCCATCAAGTGGGAAGGAGGTCATTTGGCCCGATCGGACTGACCCATTGCTTGAAGAGATTGAACCCATCTACAAACTTGTCACATATGGAAACATAATCTTTGAGGATATGCAATCGTAGATATGATATGTAATCTCAGAAGATATGATTTTGTAATCTTAGAGATTTAATTTTTAGATACCTCTCGATCTTAGCCGTTGATGTACTTGATCTATACCGTTGGATTTGGAGAGGCTCTACTATAAATAGAGGCCTCTACCCTCATTGTAAATCACTTGAGTTTTGGCAGAGTAATAAGAATTCTTGAGAGTATTCACTCAAACTTCTCTCTTTTGTGTTCTTGATATTTTGTGGCTTGTTCTTATTTCGTTCTTTGTTAATCTTTGTTTGATCTTTGAGTTGCTTTCGTTTGTGTTAGTTTTCAAAGGGGAATTTTATTGAATCCTCAACTCATGGGAGTTAGGCTGACTTAGGAGTTTTTGGAAAGCAAGAAACTGCCTAAGGCCGCACGAATTGTGAGGCAAAAATTCTAAGTCCGTGACAGTTGGTATCTGAGCTAATCTTACGAAAACAATATTAAAGGATGTTGAAAGAAGTTGATAAGAATGAGCCAATGGAAACCCGTAGGAGGGCTAGAAAGGCTAGTCGATCGAGGACATGTTGTCGAGCTTGGAAAATCAAGTGGTCAATCTCGAGGAGTCTGTTGGTGACATGAGGGAGACACTCGAAGTGGTCCTGACCTGTATGGAAGAACTAAGGGAAGACAACAAGAAATTTAGGCTGGACACTCTTAGATCCACTTTGGACAAGTTGACAGTAAGGGACGAAGCTCTTGAGGCCCTGGTGACTGCCATGAAAGAGGAGATTGCTGAGTTTAAGGGAGAGCTCACAATCTGTAAGGCTGCCCTGGGAAGTGGGATGTTGGCTTCGGGACCGAAGCAACATCATGTGGATGTTTCAAAACCCGAGAAGTTCAAGGGGGCTAGGTCCGCGAGAGAAGTGGATAACTTCCTGTGGGAATTAGAGTAATATTTTCGAGCAATAGGTATTGAGGATGATGCCACTAAGGTAAACACTGCTTCGATTTACTTTACTGATGTTGCTCTCTTGTGGTGGTGGCATAGGTCCACGGATTAGAAACGTGGAAGAACGGCTATTGAGACTTGGGAGGAGTTTCAAAGAGAGTTAAAGAAGTAGTTTTATCCGCAGCATATTGAAAAGAAAGCTCATGCTAAGTTGCACCAACTTACGCAATAATGCACCATTCGAGATTACGTTCGTGAATTCAGTGAGTTGATGCTTCAGATTTCAGACTTGAATGAGAAGGAAGCATTTTATTGGTTTGAGGATGGGCTAGAAATGTGGGCTAAACAAGAGTTGCGTTGCCTAGGTATCACTGATTTGACCGTAGCCATGGCCAAGGCAGAAAACTTCTACGATGTTGGAGGAGAAAGTTTGGAAATAGTGATGCTTCCAAGCCCAAGTCGAGACCCAAAGGCAATGGTGGGGGAGTCAAAGATCAAACAGAAAAGAATGGCGAAGCCCCAAGGACTAATGAAGGTAGACCATGAGATAAGAAAGGGACATTGAAGTGCTATCTTTGTCAGGGCCCACACAGAATGAGGGTTTGTCCAAAGAAAGCCGCTTTGAATGCCATGGAAGTGCACGAAGAGACCGATAATGACACCAAAAGTCTTAGTACGATATTAGGCGGTGTCGAAGATAAGGCAAGTAATGGACTGATGTTTGTGGATATCATCGTGACGGGCAGAAGATTGAATGCCCTTGTTGATACCGGTGCGTTCGATTTGTTTATGTCCAAAGAAATGGCAAAGGAACTCGGTCTCAAAATGGAGGAAGATTCAGGTCGAATCAAAATGGTGAACTCAGAAAGCATTCCCATAATGAGTGTGGCTAAATGAGTGGAACTCAGGCTTGGTGAGTGGACAGGCAAGGCAACCATTAAGGTAATCCCACTTGATGATTATGATTTTGTGGTAGGATTGAGCTTGCTTGACCGACTTAATATGGATATTCATCCTTCCGAGAATTACATAACGATCTCCGATTCGAACTATCGATATATGGTGCGAATGAAAAGAAAGGGAAGCATGAAAGGAAAAACATTGTCGGTAATCCAATTTGCCAAAGAAGTACGTAGAAATGAAGTCTCCTATTTAGCCACTTTAAGGGACAATATGGATGAGAAATCCAAAGGGGAAATTTCAAAGGAAGTGAAACAGCTACTGCAGTCATTTCAAGATGTAATGCCCATGGAGTTGCCCAAGACATTGCCACCTAAGAGGAAGGTGGATCACAAGATTGAGTTGTTGCCCAATACTGAGCCGCCAGCAAGGGCACCATATCGAATGTCTTCACCTGAGTTGGAGGAATTGTGGAAGCAGTTAAGGGAACTCTTAGATGCCAGGTTCATTAGACCTTCCAAAGCCCCATTTGGTACGCCAGTGTTATTCCAAAAGAAGCATGATGGGTCTTTAAGATTGTGCATTGACTATAGGGCCTTAAATAAGATCAGTGTGAAAAACAGGTATCTCATTCCTCTTATTGCAGATTTGTTCGATCAACTTGGTAGCGCGAGATGGTTTACTAAGTTGAATTTGCGATCGAGGTACCACCAAGTGAGAGTAGCCAAAGGGGATGAGCCCAAAATAGCCTGTGTGACTCGGTATGGGTCTTTTGAATTCCTGGTGATGTCGTTCGGGTTAAAAAATACTCCAGCCACGTTTTGCACCCTAATGAATAAGGTATTACAACCCTTCTTAGATCGCTTTATAGTTGTTTATCTTGACGACATTATGGTGTATAGTAAGACGCTTGAGGAGCACGTGAGACATTTGAGGGAGGTGTTCCAAGTCCTACAGGAAAATGAGCTGTATGTCAAAGAGGAAAAATGCTCATTTGCCCAACGAGAGGTACCATTTCTAGGCTATATTGTGGGAGGTGGCACGATCCGAATGGATGCAAGCAAAGTTTGAGCAATTGCTGATTGAGAGCCACCAAACACGGTAATAGAGTTGCGGTCCTTTCTTGGTTAGCAAATTATTATTGACATTTCATTAAATACTACTCCAAGGTCATTGCACCATTGACGGACTTGTTGAAAAAGGGTAAAGTATAGGATTGAGACTCTCGGTGCAGAAAAGCCTTTGACCAAGTAAAGCAAGCAATGATGAGTGAACCTGTACTTGCTTTACCAGACTTTTCAAAAGCGTATGAGGTGCACACAGATGCTTCAGACTATGCAATTGAGGGAGCATTGATGTAAGAGGGGCATCCAATTGCTTTCGAAAGTCGGAAGCTTAATGAGACGGAACGAAGATACACGGTCCAAGAAAAAGAGATGACTGCTGTGGTGCATTGTTTGTGCATATGGAGGCACTATTTGCTGGGTTCCAGGTTCGTGGTATTCACTGATAATGTTGTAAATAGTTATTTCCTAACCCAGAAAAAGTTATCCCCCAAACAGGCTCGTTGGCAGGTTTTCCTAGCAGAGTTTGATTTTAGCATGGAGTACAAGCCGAGGAGTGCCAACACTGTGGCTGATGCACTTAGCTAAAAGATAGAATTCGTAACGATAAGCCAACCCAATAGTCCATTATTGGAGCGCATTCAGGAAGGTTTGTCCTATGATCCCACGGCCAAAAATTTGATTGAGCTTGCCAAAGATGGAAAAACGAGGCGATTTTGGCTCGAGAGAGAATTACTATACACTCAAGGACAACATCTATATGTTTCTCAACATGGGAAATTATGAAAGAAAGTCATGAAAGAATGTCATGATTCAAGATGGGCTGGTCATCCGGGTATACACCGCACTTTGGCTCTCTTGAAGGATCAATTTTATTGGCCTCACATGGGTGACGATGTGGAGACTTATGTGAAGACTTGTTTGGTGTGCCAACAAGATAAAATCAAGTTGAAGGCTCCTGCTGGTTTGCTACAACCTTTAACTATTCCGGAGCTCCTATGGGAGAGTTTATCCATGGACTTTATTGTAGGTTTGCCTAAATCTGATGGATTTGTAAGCATTTTTGTTGTGGTGGATAGGTTTTCAAAGTAAGCAACTTTTATCCCCACAACCAAGGAGTGTCCTACTGAGGAGGCCGCTCACTTGTTTCTTAGACATGTGGTGAAATACTAGGGAGTACCACAGTCTATCATCAGTGATTGAGATGGGCGATTCAAGGGACAATTTGGACGGAGTTGTTTAAGTTAATGGGCTCGAACTTGAACTTTTCAACCAGCATGCATCCACAAACTGATGGGCAAATTGAACGAGTGAATACATTATTGGAGATGTATCTTTGGCACTATGTGAGTACCACACAAAGGGACTGGCTAAGGTTGTTGGATGTGGCTTAATTTTCATAAAATTTGCAAAGAAGTGAGACGACAAACCAGAGTCCGTTCGAGATAGTGACAGGGCAACAACCACTTACACCCAATACTGTTACAACTCGTTATGTGGGACCAAATCTAGCAGCTTATCAATTTGCGAGAGATTGGCAAGAGCAAAATGATTTGGCTAGAGCTTGTCTACATAAGGCAAGTAAGCGCAATAAGAAGTGGGCGGATTAGAATCGAAGGGATGTACAATATCAGGTTGGTGACTCAGTCAGTGCTAAACTACACCTGATTTTGTGACATAATGGGTTACATAAGGGGCTTGTGCGACAATATGAGGGGCCGTTTCGAGTTGTGAAGAAGGTAGGCAAGGTGGCCTACAAGCTTGAGTTGCCTGGAAAACTCAAACTCCATCCGATGTTCCATGTAAGTATGCTTAAACCATTCCATGAAGATGGAGAAGACCCAAAACGAAATGAGTCCAAACGAGCACCAATGGGGGTAAAAGTTGCCTATGATAGAGAGGTTTTAAAACATCGAGGCAGATTGTGTGATTAGATAGAAGTACTATCGACTGCGTCATGAATACCTAGTCCAATGGAAGGGATTTCCCGATAGTGAGACAAGTTGGGAACCCGCCAAAGCCTTGTGGCAATTCTAAGACAAGATAGATCAGTAACATGCGGAAGACGCGACGAGGGCATCGTTAGAATCGGTGGGGGAGAATGTCATGGGTTGCGCATGGGAGCCCGCAACCATGACATATTCGTGCGATCCATCAAGTGGGAAGGAGGTCATTTGGCCCGATCGAACTGACCCATTGCTTAAAGAGATTGAACCCATCTACAAGCTTGTCACATATGGAAACATAATCTTCGAGGATATGCAATCGTAGATATGATATGTAATCTTAGAAGATATGATTTTGTAATCTTAGAGATTTAATTTGTAGATACCTTTCGATCTTAGCAGTTGATGTACTTGATCTGTACCGTTGGATTTTGGGAGGCTCTGCTATAAATAGAGGCCTCTACCCTCATTGTAAATCACTTGAGTTTTGGCAGAGTAATAAGAATTCTTAAGAGTATTCACTCAAACTTCTCTCTCTTGTGTTCTTGATATTTTGTGGCTTGTTCTTATTTTGTTCTTCGTTAATCTTTGTTTGATCATTGAGTTGCTTTCGTTTGTGTTAGTTTTCAAAGGGGAATTCTATTGAATCCTCAACACGTGGGAGTTAGGGTGACTTAGGAGTTTTGGGGAAGCAAGAAACTGCCTAAGGCCGCACGGATTGTAAGGTAAAAATTCTAAGTCTGTGACAATTCCACCTACATGACCATGTAATCCAAGTATAAGAACATAAATATATACTAAATAACTTGATTTAACTATTAACAAACTAAAATAAGTGAAAAAGGTATGCAAATAAATATTTTATAATTTTTTTATCTTCAACCTTATTAAGAAAATTTTATATATATATTTTAATTGTATACATGTTTATCTTTTACAGTGCGTTTGGTTCGCTGTATTGGATTAGAGGTGTATTGGATTAGAAGTGTATTGGATTAGAGGTGTATTGGATTAGAGGTGTAATAGCAAATCAACTGTTTGGTTGAATGTAATGGAATAGAGGCGTAATAGTAATCTTGTGTTTGGTTGAATGGAATAGAGGTGTAATAGCATAATGAAAAAAACTAAAATGACTAGAATACCCTTAGCATAAATTTGTTTGGGTAAATGATTATTGTTATTGTTATTTAAATTTTAATAAAATTATTAATATCAATAATAAATAATTTTCTCATATTTTAACATAATTATTATTAAATATATTATAATTAAAATATATAATTTAATAAAATTCTTAATAATCAATATTCTTATATGAATTTACTCAAATCATAATATATGATACTATAAAATATAATTTGAAATAATTAATATTAAATATATTTTAATTAAAATATATGATTTAATAAAATTTAAAATAATTATAACTAATAAATTTTCTTATATGAATTTGTATAATTTAAAATAATTATTATTAATTATAATTTAATAATAATATATTATTTCATAAAATTCTTGATAATAAATTTTCTTATATGAATTTATATAATTTAAAATAATCAATATTAAATATAATTTAATAATGATATATAATTTCATAAAATTCTTGATAATAAATTTTCTTATATGAATTTATATAATTTAAAATAATTAATATTAAATATAATTTAATAATGAACGATCAATGGTGTTGGTATTTTTAATCAATAAAAGCCAACATGAACGATGAAAATGGGAATGTGTTAGCTACAAATGCGGTTTAAGAGAATAGTTACATAAAATATACATGGTTATAGTAAATACTAAACATGGCTATGCTTAAATAATATTTTTTTAATTATTTAAAAATATTTTTAATTAAGAGAATAGTCACTTAAGTAGTTGCCACCAGTTCAAAAGTCGATATATATGTAATATTATTAAAATAATATTTTTTAATTATTTAAAAATATTTTTAATTAATGCGGTGTATATGAATATACACATTTAATTAGTTTTATTTTTAATAAATTTTTTCTAATTTATTCATTCAATTTTAACCACCTTACAATTTATTCATTGTATTATATCTACTAATCCAATTTTAATATATTGAATATTTGTTTTTTAATCAAGTTCTTTACTTGATTATATCTAATGTTCCAATTTTAAAAAATTCGATTAAAATTTTCGAACTACATCAACTTAAGAAATTCGATCCCAAATTCAAAATTTTCAATACCAATAAAAATCAACTTACTACATCACCACTTGCAAAATATAACTCTCCAAACATTACTATGGAGTAAACCAAAAAAAAAAAAAACAGAACATATATTCTCGTACATCACCACTCAGACATCAAATTTTAAAGTTCAGTCAGACATCAAAACCATTTAGTTACATCCATAAAAGAACTCATTTGCTGCAAACAATAGCAAAGGAAGGATGGAAACAGTTTGGCTTTGAGGCACAAAATCTAATAAGCCTACCATTATATAGAATATCAACAGCATCTGATGAGTCAGGTAGGTCACCCCCCTTGACAAGCACATTCCTGAAAAAACAAACATTATCAGTACATAAAGTATCTGTTTAACTGTCTGTAAACATGAAGTTATAGGTATTTATAGAACAGTTGTCATATTATGCAAATCAAAAGAACTTTTCAACTCACTTTGGGCCCATATTATGCAACAATCCTGCAGCAGAGCGCATGTCATCCACCGTTTCCAATTGCATACCATTAAGCAAAGCAGATGCCTCCTTCAAATTTGGGGTTATTATGTCAGCCATTGGAAGGAGCTCCTCTCTGAAAGCATGAAACAATAACAAAAACTAATGAGAACAAACCACAGTTCACTTCGGCAAACCTCAAATGAAATGATTGTGCACAACGACGTTTGTGAAAAATCAAAAGGGTATACATATTACTGAATACTAAGAGAAAAAAAGCCATAACATACAGAAATGTGGAAAGAATGGAAGGACCAGCTAGCACATCCCCACTTGTAGATACCATGACAGGATCAACCACCAAAGCTGCCTTCGGTTACCAGAGAAATGTCAACTAAAATTGCACTCAAAAAACACGCTTTCAAAATTTATTTTCCATTGCGTACCATGGACAGGAAATTCCCTGAGCGTCTTACAAAGTGTCTTGACTATGCCAACAGAAGGTAGCATACCTGTTTTCAGCTAATACCATAGATGATAAAGCTTAAGCTGAATTCTTTTGCAGTTATACCTAATACTTGAAAAGACCATAACTTGGAAACAGTAGTAAGCCCCAATTATGGCTATGAGTTACTCATAACTAAGTACTTAAAGCTCAACATATTAACTATGTCTTACCACATCAACTTGCATATCAGAGAGCACAGACTTTAACTGTTGTGCAACGAAATCCTCTGGTACATTACTTACACCCTGAAAATCAACCAGAAAATTAATTAATCAATGACATAAACATAAAAGATCATCAACCTTAAACATAAATTTGGGGCCGTAAATAAACAAAGCATTCAAAGAACAGTTCATAAGCAGTTTAATTAATTTGGTTTCTTCTGCTTACCAGCTCTGTTGAACCTTGTTAAAGTTTAGATGACAAGTGCATAACCATTGAGGACAAGGGGAGAGCTCGTGAGCAGTTTAGTTTCTGTTCGTTTATTAAGCTAAATAAACAAACCTTGCGACCGAACAGAACCCTCTTTTCTTACAATAATGGAAGGTAAATTCGAAACTCTAAAGTTGTTAGTATACCCTTTTGCATAAGCATGAGTAGGAGTTAACAGCAGATAATTCTGAAAGAAAGGAAAAAGGAATTAGATTGTTAGTATCAGATTCTGCAAGTGCTTATCTTCTACCACTGCAAATATTAGAGTTTATGAGTTGGAAAAAGGGATAAAAAAAAAAAGGGGTAACTTTACCTTGTTGGCCAACGAGAGAGTGGAGAGAAATGTAGCAGAGGCCATTTAGAAGAGCGGTAGGCGACTTGCTGATTGAAAATTAGATAAAATATAAAAAACTTATTTTACATATCATTGTCTACTCCTATCTCGTCATTGTGTTGCGTTGAAGAGAACTACTGATGTTGCATCATTCACTACTCCTTCTCCAAACACTAGCCTGTAATCAAATCTAAAAATCTAAAAATCTACAAATCTAAGGAAGTAATCAAATCTAAAAATCTCTTTCTGTGAAATAATAAGCAAAAACGGGGGGGGGAGATTTGCAAACTGACCAACCTGCAATGTACAAACTGTATCTGTTGATGAGAAAATAGTTCCTACAGCTGAAACAGAACAGCATGAAACAATGGGGCCGGAGACCTGAGACGGTGGAGTCGGGTGGAGGTGACTTCGCTCGCAGGTTCTGTTTGATGTTGGGAGGGAGAGGCTGGAGGTGGATTTCTAGTTGGGAGGGCAAATTAGGGCTAAGGCTGTAAAACGGGTGTAATCTGAGGAGAAGGCAGGGATTACAAAACAGAAAATTTCGGGGATTAGGAAAGTAACGGATTAGAGGGGGATTAGCAATACATTGAACCAAACGGCAGATTAGAGGGGGATTAGGTGGGGCCCACCGATTAGGAGTGTATTGGCATAGCCAATACACCAAACCAAACATGGTGTTAGTGTTATAACTAAATTTAAAGTACCATATTTATTTAAACTTTGACAAGCTTATAATTTATTTTTGTAACTTTGGACACATTTGTATACACATATTTATTTTATTTTATATAATTTACCACAATTATTTAATTTTAACTTAAAAATTAAAATTTTACAGTTATCATTAATAGTTAAATATTATATTTTAAACTTTAATAAAAGAATTTGTGAGACACTCAATTTGGCGTGGGTTGGAATCATGTTATCTCATCCCACCTCTAATATTGTATTAAAAGAAATACTTTTTTGTTCAAAATTGTCCAAGAGTTCGATTCTCACATTATGTGTAGAGTATCTTTAAAACTTGTAGTTAATATCTAACTCCTTAATAAACTTTCAGAACACGAAGAATTAAACACGCTCCGAATACTTTAAAAAAAATATGTAATAATGAGCGAAATGGCATGAGAAGAGAGGATGGGTCGTGTACCAAAATTAACATTGAAACATAAATTCTTGACAGGCTCCATTATTGTACGATTCCCCGTTGCTTCTCTTTCTTTTTAATTTTGTAGAAATTTCAACTCAGTACATTTGCATTGCACCAACCAAATCATAACGCAGTAAAAGCATTAAAAGGCAAGACGAAGACTTTGTATCTGATGGGCACCCATCTTAATTCCTCACACCAATTTTTTTTTGTAAATTTATAACTTATTTGACCTTTTTTTTATTACTTTTAGTTGTGCCTGTTTATTTTATTGTTTAATATAATTCACGTATGAAAGGAACTTTATACTAGGGATGTTCAGTCGGTTAACCGATCAGTTAACCAATCTGAAATAACATTAACTAAATTAACTGATTTTTTTAAAATTTTTAACCGTTAACCGAAACGAAATTTTTTTCAAAAAAATTAACCGAAACGAAATTTTTTTGGTTAATTCGGTCGGTTAACCGAATTAACCGAAAATTATATATATTTTTGGTTAAAATAAGTATAAAATTAACCGAACTAATCGAAGTAACTGAATTATCCGAATTAATCGAATTATTTGTATAAAATTATATGTTTTTTATTTTTATTTTTAATTTTAGTTTTAGATTTTTATTTTTATTTACTAAATTATTTGTAATTTTTATGATTGGGTTGGGTAATTAGGTTGGGTTGGATACTTGGGCTAATATATATTAGATTGGGTATTTGGGTTTATGTTGGATTGGGTATGAGTGAATAGTGGGCTATTTATATATTATATATATTTTTAATTTTTTCGGTTAAACTAAAAAAATTCGGTTAACCGACCAGCTTCAAATCGAATTAATTGTTAACCGAAAACTTAAAAAATTATTAACTGACCCCCGATCGAATTAATTCGGTTAACCGACCGATTAATCGAATTCGGTTAGTTAACCAAATTTTTTCGATTTTACTCAAAATTTGCACATTCCTAACCACACCCCAAAACACGTGCATCTCTCCACCCTTGCTTTTGCCATCCCTAAAAGGATTAGCAATGCTAAACCACATTTGAGTCTATCTGACCAAAGTTGAACCTCAAACGGGCCATCCCTAAAAACATTAGTAAGGCAAAGCCATATTTGAGTCTATCAAACGTAACGTGCAAACTCGATTTAACTTGAGCGTAATTAAGTAAAAAGTAAGTATAAAAAACTGGTATAATTATTAATTATTCTCCACAGTTTAATCCATTACCTCAAAGGAAGAAGTGAGGGTTTAAGGATTCCTTGTTGGTATTCAATCCATGCATTAGCAAATCGCAAACATCATGACTTACACAATTCATTGGACAATCATGTTCTTTTTGCGAATATAAAGAAGCCTACTCTAAGAAAAGTGTTTTTTATCAAGGAATCGTCAGCTGCCATGTTTTACTTGCAAGAGCGACTCAATGGAAAGATTCAATTTTAATACAAGTTCACAAGTTCATATATAATTTTTATTAAAATTAAAAGGATAGTTGATCCTCCAACTAGCAAGATATTTGTACAACAATAAAGATGCAACCAAATACCCACAGCCGGCCCTCTCCCTTTCACCAAATCAAATCATCTTAAAAAACGATGATTCCAAAGCACCATAAGACCCCATCATGGTTAAATCATACTAATTCCACAAAATCCCTCTCCCCATAAGACCCACAGCGGCTACATTTCTTTTCTTTTCTGTTTCAACACTTACCATTTTACCTTATTGCTGAGACCCCTTCCTTACCATAGACTCATGCATTCAAAGTAAAATAATTGTACATCAATTTCCGGAGATGCACCTATTCTTAAAGATTTGCAAAAGACTAAATATGGAAGGGAGAGAGATGGATCCAACCTTTTGCTACTTGAAATTTACTCTTCATCCCGCTGAATAATCCCAATATAAATTTATATCCTCAAGTTTTATAAATTCTCTTTTTCTAATTGATTAACCCATTCTATGCTTTCCAATTAATCAACCCTTCTAACAAGTTATTATTTTTATAAGTTCAATTGAATCCATCATAGGTAAAATTTGCTGGCGTGGATTTGGTTAATATATCCAAAGAATTTAATCTACTACTAAACCATTTGTCTAAATTCATCTTGAACATGATTTTTTAAACAATTATTAAAAGAGAAAATATTTGGTACATTATTAGTAGAGTTTTTAGTCTCAACAAGTAGGATTAGGAGGTTGATAAGTGTCTTATACGGCCATAATAAAATATTAAAAATATATATATGACACATTTTAAGAATGCTTATGGAATAAAAAAAGCACACTCTACCAAATAATAACTCTTATAAAAATTGATTTTATTTATTTTTAATCAAAAATTAAATCATTAAGCTAAAACATTTTTTTTTTGGGTAAAGTAATAACATACAAAAGACTTCACTAATTGATAATTCTATAGGTAGTGCTGTCACTTGCTTGAATCACAGGGGAGAGTTAAAAAATCTTGGATTCTTAGAGGTGTTAAACCTTTCTCAAAATACTCTCAAGGGACCTATTCCTCAAGGCAAACAATTTGATACTTTCACTAACGATTCCTACATGGGAAATTTGGATTGATGTGGTACCAAATACATTAGTAGCGTACCAAATAATAATTCTTATAAAAATTGATTTTGTAACGCCCCAAATTTTTGTTTTTGCCTCTGTAAATATGTAACATAAATATCTTTTTACTTTAGTGGTTAAGTGTTCTGGATGTGTCTAAGAGATCTCAAGTTCAAGCCCTACCTTTGATAAATTTTGATATTTTTCTGATCTAAGCCTAGCACTTGAGGAATAGACTTATATTTAGTTATTTTTATAACTATATCAAAATGGGCTTGCTGGTTTGGTGGTTAAGTGGAGTGTTAGTTTGCTGAAGGATCTGTGTTTGAATCCTTGCTTGAGCAAGAGAGTTTATTTTTGTTCGGTTCTAAGGGAGAGAGTTGTGCTGGGTTTGGATTCTGAAGTAGTGGAGATAAGTGGGGAAGTGGAGAGAAATTCGAAGAGATAGTGTGGGGGGAGGTTATCAGAATATTGTATTTCTGATTTTATTTGTAAATTTTGGTTCTCTCCCCTCTTGGCAAATAGCTTCTCCCCTACCCTCTCTTTTTCATTTTCCTTTTTCAGTTTGTCTCTTTGTGTGTAACTCTCGACTCTTTCTGTTCGGTAATTTGGGGTAAAGTGATTTTGTTTCTGTTTGTTAACTCTTCATTAATACGTGTCGTTATCGTCGATTAGGGGAAGAATCGAGGACTCGTAATCACTTGTTGGAGACTTAGTTTCGTGGGAATTATTGTTGTTCGGTCGAAGGTAAGTTTAGTTGCTCAATGGATGAGTATCTCGATTCGAGTTCAGTTTTAGTTCGATTCTTAAGCAATTAATTTAGTGCTTTGTTGGTCAGTTATAGGTTCTGGAGTGCTTGGGATTGCTTCAGCTGTGAAAATGTACCAGGTGTGTACTCGAAAATTTAGAAAATGAGGTTTCAAAAAAAGCCAAAAACTATTCTGTTGACGCCACACGGGTGTGTGGTAGGCTGTGTGTGATGCCACGGCCGTGCGATTGACGAAGGCCAAGCCGTGCGCTAGACATGGCCTTGTGATGGCTGGAGTGTAGCCGTGTGAGCAACACGGGCGTGTGAATTTTGGGCCAAGCCGTGTGATCTACATGGGCAAGGCCAATCTGGGCGTGTGGGCCACACGGGTGCGTGGGCTCACATGGGCGGTGAGCCCATTTATCTAAAATTGTCCCTAAAGTTGCACGGGTCATCCCAAACGACTGTAGGCCTACTATAGGATCGATAAGGGATATATAAACCCTAAATTGTATGATCTGGCTTATTACTACTTTGAACTGATCAGGACACTGATGCATGTTTTGTATGCCTATTGTTATCTGATTAATAGCATGATGAGCATGTTATATTGCATATCTGTACTGTTTCTGTCATTGGGGTTGGGATGACGTAATGTTGGAGGAAGTGTTCTGAAAGGCGTTACGCCTATTATCTGGCAACTTAGCTGCATTATATCTAATATGTGCTATATTCGGTACAACATGGTTTGTAGGGCTGGGTGGGTGTTTTAAACCCCACATGGTGTGTAGAGGCTGGGGGTAGGATATCTTATTTCTGATTCTGTCTGTGTATTGGTATCTGTATATGAGATGGGCTTAGGCCTAATTTTGCATCTGTATCTGAAATGGGCTTAGGCCCTTATCTGCGTCTGAATCTATAATGGGCTTAGTCCCAAGACTGTATCTGACTCTATTTTCTGTATGTGTGCATGCTTAATTCTATGGGGTTACACACTGAGTTTATGTAAACTCACCCTTTCTGTTTAATCTGTACAGGTAATCCCCAAGATTAGGCAAATCGGTGCAGTGGTGGACTCGACGTTGACCACTTTTATTAAACTGCTTTACTTTCTTTTTATGGTTTTTTTTTTCATTGTTGGGTATTTTGATGTAAATTTGGACTTTAAGGCTGTTTGCTTAAATTTGGGGTTTTTACTGCATTTATGGATTTATTATTGCAAAACTCCACAAAAACACAGTTTTTACTATAAACAAAGGTTTTCCTAAAAAGGAACAATTTTACTTAAATATCACGATTTTTCGTAAGCTTCCGTTTTTAAACACTTTTAAGGCAAAATAATTAAATGGAATGAATGTTTTGATAATAATTCTATGCAATAAGATTTATCAAATCCGAAATAGTTATATTGTGTTAGTTGTTTTCAAAACCCATTCCATGTGACATCTTCAGATTCAGCCTTAACGTCTAGTCCGCGTGTTACAGATTTTGTCGAAATCATTTTTTTGTAAAAGGGTCGACTTGAATTTTGAAAAACGAAAACGAATATGGTAGTCGCCACCAATCTTTTTTTGATGAGGTGTGATCGAGCCACCTCGACAAGTGGTTATTTTTAATAAACGACTTGATTTATTAAAACAACGATTTATTAAAACAACGATTTTGGTTCACGAGATTCAAAAAGACGGGTTCGGGAGTCGGTTACGTACGAGGAAGGATTAGCACACTCGTAACGCCCAAAATTGGTACCTAGTTGATTAATTAGTGTCTTAGTGTCGAAAATTAAAAATTTTGAAGATATTTAAAATACGATCCTTTGTTAAAATATTAAGAATTTTCGAGAAAGGGGCATATTCCATGTTAAAAGAGAATTATATCCCGTAAGTTAGGACACAATGTCTTAAATCTCGATACGAGAATAAATGCCAAAAAAGTTTACTTATTTGAAAGATATTCGATTATCTCGGTTTTAGAAAAGATCATATTCCGTAAGTTAGAACACGATCTTTTATTAATTCCCGAGATTATTAAAAAAAACTTATGTTTAAAAAGGTTTCGTGTATTCAGATTTATCGAGAAAATCGAAACTCCGTAAGTTAGGGAACGACCTTTTGAATCTCAAAATACGACATATAGCTTATTTAAAAAATCTGTGTATAGGATAATGATTAATGTAACACAATTTTATAGTAAAATGTAAAAATAAATCACGGTGCTAATATGCATAACAAAATAATAACAAATGCGATAATATAAATGACAATAATAAGAGCAAAAAATAAATAAATAAATAATAAGATAAATAATGAAAGAAATAAAAATCAAACAAACCAATTATAAAAAAAGAGAGTAAATAAACAAATAAAAAATTAAAAATTTGAAAATAAGCAAATAAATAAAAGAATAAAGAAATATTTAGGAAAACTATTTAAGAAAATGATAAATATAATAATAATAATAATGATGATGATGATGATGATGATGATGATAATAATAATAATAATAATAATAATAATAATAATAATAAAGGGACAAAATAAAAAAAATAAATAGGATTTAGGGGATAGATTTAAAGTGAAATATAAAAAAAAGGATGATAAAGGACTAAAGTAAACGCGCGCCAAGAAGGAGGGACTAAATGAGAAATTATTCCCTATCCCAAAATGACACTGTTTTAGATGTTTTCCCTTTTAAAACGGTCTAAGGACCAAATTGAGAGAAAAATGAAAGTTTGTGGCAAAATTGAAAATAAAGAAAATATGATAGGATCTAATCATAACCAGTCTCAAAAGTGGAAGGACTAAGGGTGCAAATAACCCATTTTCCAAAAAACACGTAGATCCTAGGCGGTTCAGGTCGGGTCGGTCCGGTCCAGGTCAAAATGATGCTGTTTTGACGTCTATGTACACTGACCCAAAACAACGCCGTTTCAATGCGCTTATATAAGTCAAAATTTTTTACAAAAAATCATTTTCAACCTCCTTCTTAAAAAAAACCAAAGAAAATCCTCTCAACCCTTCTCTCCCTCTCCGGGCACCGGCTTAGGGTCCGGCCATCGGCCGTCGTGCTGGCCACTTGTCATCGGCGACGATGCCACTGTACGCGGTGGCCGAAAAATAACAAAGAACCCCCTTTCACTATTTTGACCCTCCTAAAACCGAATCTGAGCCCGAAATTCTCGAAATCCTCATGAAAACGACTCGAAAGTAAAGTAAACCTTTCAAATTTCGGCCACTTTTCATCGGAAGTGACCACCTCAGCCGTTCTCGGAGACGGAGCGCAAAGGTTTTCCTTCTAAACCTCTCTTTTGTTATTTTTTTATTTTCTATTTAAAAAATGAATCTATTCGAAAAAAATAACAAAAAAAAACCACCTTTAAAAAATGCTATTCTGTTTTTGATTGATACTTGAATGTTCGATTCTCTGTGTTTTTTTTTGTATTCCAAAAATCCCCCAATTACAATGGTTTCAGATGGCTTTTATAGCCATTTACAACTCTCTGTTTTTGGGTATTGGGCTAGGTTTTTTTTATTTGGGCTTGTAATTTTGTTTATTTGTAAATTGGGCCCGGGCTAATTGGGCCTACTACAGCTGCCCCTCTTTGCTTGTTGTCGTGTAATGAGAATGAAGCAAAGACTTTTAAGAAGGACCAATTATCCCGGTCTCGCCAAATCTTGACTTCTTTGGTGTTTCTCTTCTTCAAGTAGCCTCAGTCCAATCTACTGCATCTTTAGGGAGATGAGACTTGCGGTTTTAGTTTGGTCCACTACAACTTCAGGGAGATAAGACTTGCTATGGTAGATTCAATCCGACTTACTGCAACTTCAGAGGTATGGGATTCATTATTTTAATCTGTTCCACTGTAACTTCAGGGAGATAGGGTTTGCTATGATCTGCTCTACTGCAACTTCAAAGAGATAAGATCTATTATTTATAGCTTTAATCTGTTCCATTGCAACTTTAGGGAAATAAGATTCGCTATCTTCAGTCTGCTCCATTGCAACTTCAGGGAGATAAGACTTGTAACTTCAATCTGCCCCACTGCAACTTCAGGGGGATAAGATTGGTTTGTAATTTATAGCTTTAATCTGTTCTACTGCAACTTCAGGGAAATAAGATTTGCTATCTTCAGTCTGTTCCACCACAACTTAAGGGAGATAAGACTTGTAACTTCAACCTGCCCCACTGCAACTTTAGGGAGATAAGTTTTGCTATGATATGATCTATTGCAACTTCAGAGAGATAAGATCTGCTATGCAACTTTAATCCGTCCCACTTCAATTTCAGGGGTATGGGATATGTAATTTCATTGATCTGTTACACCCTTCTCTAGGTAACATGACCTTGAAAAATTCATTTCATGGGCCTAGATTAGGATGTTATGATCAGAACGAATTAAATGCTCCTAACTAGATATGCATGCATGATATTTGCATGAATCCAAAATGTCATTTTGTTTAGAATGATCCATTTTTAATGTTTGGGTTGTAATTGCTCGTTGTTCATCAAGGTTCTATCACTGACGTATTACCCTACCTTCTTGTTCAGCTGGTATCTTTAACATAAGATCCAAAGAAATAGTCAAAATTTAGACTATTATATCTCAAATGTTTCCAACCCTTAAATTTGGTTAGTTCTAAACAATAGTCTTGTTTCAGGTCCTCATACTATTTAGAAGCTTTCAAATTAATATGCAGAACTCCTTTTGCTTGAATATTATCAGTCCATTAATCGTTATTTCAATGAAAAATACTTGAAAAAGATTATTACAATGGATAAGATGAAATTTTATTGAGAGCAAAGCTCAAAATAAAAAAATTAATCAAGATAGCAAATTTTGCTGAGATACGAAATGAATAAGATGAAAATAGGTGCCCCAGATATCCTAGCATGAGCTTCTCAGCACAAAACTTCCCGAAGACCCTTTGAACTTTATATGTGTTTAGAAGTCCTAGAAGACTTTGTTGATGCCCCAAGATGTAACATCCCTCCTTCTTGTTAATTCAGGCATAGTAAGACTATCGCATGCCCCACCTTCGATCAAAATTTAAATTGCCATTTTCTTGAATTTTCAATTCAAAACCCCTTTGGTCTCAAAGCACCCTTTGCGGGTTTTCACATTGGCCTCTCTTTTTTTTTCTTTTTCTTTTCTTTTTTCTTTTTTTTAAAATATTTTTTGATTGAATCTGAACCCATAGGATTAGGCAAGTCCTTATTATCCCTTCCGGTCAAAATCAACACTTTTTTAGATAAGGCCTTCCACATAAGGTCCTTCTTAGTTTGGCATCCATTTTCTTCTGAAGTCCTTTTGTATGGGAAGGATCTTCTTCGATACTAGATCCCCCTCATAAATTCTCTGGGGTGAACCTTTTTGGTGAGCTCACATCATTTGTTTTTGGTATATTTGACCATGACAGATAACTTTCAACCTCTTTTCTTTAATCAAGTTCACTTGATCATATCGAGATTTGGTCCATTTTACTTCATCCATCTTCAGCTCAATCGACACTCGGTGAGAAGGAATTTTGACTTCAATGAACACAACCGCCTCTATTCTGGAAATCACTGAAAAAGGCGTTTGCCCCGGTGGGGGTCCTGGCAGACGTTTGATAAGTATAGATGGTAATTTCTCATGCCAATATTTATGAGTCTTAATCATTTTCTCCACGATCTTCTTCTTCCTTTTTTTGGTTGCCTCCACTATACCGTTCATCTTGGGGTGATATGGCATTTAATCTTAAACAGACTGTAAACTTTTGATACCGTGTTGTTGTTCAAATTCAGTGTATTGTCAGATATGATCCTTTTTGGCATTCTATACCGACATATGATTTCTTTTTTCAAGAATTTACTGACTGTTAACTTTGTGATATTGGCATATAAAACAGCTTCTACCCATTTGGTGAAGTAATTGACGACCACAAAGATGAATCGATGACCGCCAGAAGCTTTTGGCAAGATCGGCCCAATGACATCCATGCCCCACATGGAGAAAGGTCATGGATTCATTTGATTCTTTGTAAGGTAGGATCTGTTTCTCATCTTTTTCTACCATCCTTAACAAATCAGGAGATAAGTTACAGTCTTTGTCATCTTTAAAGTCCTGAGGTTCATCTGGACACATATCTTGCTCAAAAGGAGGTTCTAAGTCAATAGCAGTGTTTCTCATATCATTGATATCTGGAGACCTGTTGTATGGACGAAAGAAGACCCAAAGAACAAAAGGATCTAAGAATAAATATTTGTGTGGTATGATTATGAATGAAATGAAATAAAAGAATATTTGCTCGAAGTGAGGCACAAAGATGTATTTTATTTGAAATAAAGATGTTGGACATAAGCCTATTTCACAAAAGGCTTCTTATTGCTCCTAAACTTAGAGTAATAAGCGTGTTTTGAACATTACTCTGAATTAGCTCTAAAAAATACAGGGATCTCTTCCGCAGTCCAACTGTTTAGAACACTTTTAGGTATGTAGGAACAAATTCCTGATAGGTTTTTTTGTTTTTGTTTTTTAGTTCATTCTTCAAAGGCACAAACATCTTTCCCTTCTGAACCATCGATATCTTTAAAGAATTTCAATTCTTTATCATCCATCAGGCTCTGTACTAGAGTTTTGAACTCGACGCACTTTTAGATTTTAGGAAATTTAGTGTATGCAATGAAACGTAATGTTAATGAATGGAAAAGATGCATGCAAAAAGGCGTTGATTCTAGTTCAATTCCATTAGAACAACTTTACTAGAAAACAAGTTCCTTTACATAAAGCGGATACATATACGGCCTCGCCTTCACACTTAAAACCTTAAATTTCTAATTAACAAAGCTAATTCTTAGCCCTGATCTGACTCCGATTCATATTTCAAGCTTTGAACGGCTGGGGTCTGCAAGTTGTCAGCTACTTCTCGTACTCGAACCAAAGCTTCGCTCATGACGTGGTCTATATCTCTGACTTGTCTCTCTCACAGGCTATCAGATTTCTCTTGTTACCTTTTCTTGGACCATATTTGCGCGGCCGAGTTGTTTTTCACTTCATTAAGAAACTCATTTTCATGATGAGCTCTCTATTTAGCAATTGAACGTGAATCAACACCTT
This sequence comes from Gossypium turneri, assembly GCA_008044935.1. Classification (NCBI taxonomy): domain Eukaryota; kingdom Viridiplantae; phylum Streptophyta; class Magnoliopsida; order Malvales; family Malvaceae; genus Gossypium; species Gossypium turneri. The sequence continues at coordinate 54,718,759 of CP032581.1, forward strand.
TTTTATATGATGAAAAATGCAATAAAATCATAATCAAAACAAAATGAAACGGGTTAGTACAAAGCAAAAGCAAGCAAGAAAGAAACAAATAGAGCACCTATTTGGGTGACCTCTAGGGGTTTGGCGTGGTTCTACCTAGGGTAGGCTCTTAGGGCTCACTATATGCGGTTTGGTTCTAAAGTAAATGTACCTGAACCAGTAGATTCTCAATCCTCACCCATTATAGGCTCATATAGACCGAGTTCAGTTCAGGGGAATACATTTCCCTATGGCTGCACGGAGATGTAAATCTCACGAAGACATAGGTACGGATGTATCCTGAAAGTGATCCACTATCCTGCACGGAGATGAAAACCTCACGAAGGAATAGTTTCTCACTCCCACTTAAAAGGGTATAAGCGAACGGTTATGCAAATGCAATATGCAAAAATATGTTGAGAGACTTGAACAAATAAAGCAAATATAGCAAAATGATGCAAACTATAAAAATAAAATGCAATGAAAGGATCGTACATTTAAACCAAGTTTTCAATTTTCGATAAAAAGACAAAAAGTAATCAACTCGTGGGTTGATTCTCTTATTTTAGTCCCCAGTGAAGTCGCAAATTTGTCGAAACCATTTTTTTGTAAACGGGTCGACTTGGATTTTGTAAAACGAAAATGAATATGGGAGTCGTCACCAATCTTTTTTTGATGAGGTGTGATCGAGTCACCTCGAAAAGTGGTTGTTTTTAATAAACAACTTGATTTATTGAAACAATGATTTTGATCCATGAGATTCAAAAAGACGGGTTCGGGAGTCGGTTACGTACAAGGAAGGATTAGCACCCTCATAACGCCCAAAATTGGTACCTAGTTGATTAATTAGTTTCTTAGTGTCGAAAATTGAAAACTTTGAAGAGATTTAAAATACGATCTTTTGTTAAAATATTTAGAATTTTCGAGAAAGGGGCATATTCCACATTAAAAGAGAATCACATCCCGTAAGTTAGGACACAATGTTTAAATCTCGATACGAGAATAAATGCCAAAAAATTTTACTTATATGAAAGATATTCGATTATCTCGGTTTTAGAAAAGATCATATTTCGTAAGTTAGAACACGATCTATTATTAATTCCCGAGATTATTAAAAAAACTTATGTTCAAAAAGGTTTCGTGTATTCAGATTTATCGAGAAAATTGAAACCCTGTAAGTTAGGGAACGACCTTTCGAATCTCAAAATACGACATATAGCTTATTTAAAAAATTTATGTATAGGATAATGATTAATGTAACACAATTTTATAGTAAAATGTAAAAATAAATCACGATGCTAATATGCATAACAAAATAATAACGAATGCGATAATATAAATGACAATAATAAGAGAAAAAAATAAAAAAATAAGATAAACAATGAAAGAAATAAAAATAAAACAAACCAATTATAAAAAAAAGAGAGTAAATAAACAAATAAAAATAAAAATATTTAAGAATAAAGAAAACTATTTAAGAAAATGATAAATATAATAATAATGATAATAATAAATAATAATAATAATAATAATAATCATAATAATAATAATAATAATAATAATAATAATAAAGGGACGAAATAAAAAAATTAATAGGATTTAGGGGATAGATTTTAAAATGAAATATACAAAAATGATGATAAAGGACTAAAGTAAAACGCGCGCCAAGAAGGAGGGACTAAATGAGAAATTATTCCCTGTCCCAAAACGACACTGTTTCAGGTGTTTTCCCTTTTAAAACGGTCTAAGGACCAAATTGAGAGAAAAATGAAAGTTTATGGCAAAATTGAAAATAAAGAAAATATGATAGGATCTAATCATAGCCAGTCTCAAAAGTGGAAGGACTAAGGACGCAAATAACCTCTTTGTCCAAAAAAATGCAGATCCTAGGCGGTTCGGGTGGGGTCGGTCCGGTCCAAGTCAAAACGACGCCGTTTTGACGTCTATGTACACTGACCCAAAACGGCGCCGTTTCAATGCGCCTATTTAAATTAAAATTTTTTTTTACAAAAAATCATTTTCAACCTCCTTCTTAAAAAAACCAAAGAAAATCCTCTCAACCCTTCTCTCCCTCTCCGGGCACCGGCACAGAGTCCGGCCATCGACCGTCGCGCTAGCTGCCGCATACGGCGGCACAACAAAGAACCCCCTTTCACTATTTCGACCCTCTTAAAACCGAATTTGGTGCCAAAATTCCTGAAATCCTCATGAAAATGACTCGAAAATAAAGTAAACCTTTCGGCTTCTGGCCACTTTTTATCGGAAGTGACCACCTCAGCCGTTCTCGGCAACGGAGCGTGAATGTTTTCCTTCTAAACCTCTCTTTTGTTGTTTTTTTTATTTTCTATTTAAAAAATGAATCTATTCGAAAAAAAAACAAAAAAAAAAACACCTGTAAAAAATGCTATTATGTTTTTGATTGATACTTGAATGTTCGATTCTATGTGTTTTTTTTTTGTATTCCAAAAATCCCCCAGTTACAATGGTTTTAGATGGCTTTTATAGCCATTTACAACTCTTCTTTTTAATCTATTCGTCACTTCTGTTGCAGGCAACTTGAGGGCGGTGGAGCAGGAGGTGCTGACAGGCGGCGGCAGCTAGGGGTAGTGGCAAGACATAGGGTATTGGCAAGACATAGGGGTAGCGGCGGCAGCTAGGGTTTCCCCTCTTTTTTTTCTATTTTTTGGGTATTGGGCTAGATTGTTTTTTTGATTTGGGCTTGCAATTTTGTTTATTTGTAAATTGGGCACGGGCTAATTGGGCCTACTACAGATTTTATTTATTTATTTATTTAATAAAAATTAAATCATTAGATTTAAGGCTAAAACAACATTATTTTTGGTGAAGTAATAACACACAAAAGACTTGACTACTTGATAATTCTATGTGTAGTGTTGTCACTTGCTTGAATCATAGGAAAGAGTGCTAGCACCTCTCTCAGTATCTTGTAAAATATCTTCAAGGCATATTTCTGCACGGCCCAATCAATAGTTCAAGTCACACACTCCCATAGTCCATTTTCTCTTCGGGGAATTCCCTTCAACTATATATGTCATAACAAATAAATAATAGAATATTGTTGTAGTTGAAAGAAAATATCCAAATACAAGTCTTATTTTTTTCAATAATCCACATTTGTAGCAATGAAATACTATTGTTCCCCCCAAGTAATAAGATAAAATATTTGTTACAATATAGCTATGGTTTATATTCTTTATAAATAAAGGACCAGAAATGCCTTGCTTACGTAACATTAGTAAATGCATTAACATAAATACAACAGTAAGAAAAGGTAATACAAAAGTGTGTAAACTATAAAAACGAGTCAAAGTGGATTGTCCCACACTAGCACTTCCACGTAATAACTTTACCAAAGGTGATCCTTTTACCAGAATAGCTTCCAAAATGCCTGTTACGATTTTGTCTGCCCAATAACCAATTTGGTCCCAAGGTAAGGAATATCCTGTTATACCAAAAGATCCGATCAACACAACTAAAACCAAGCCTGTAACCCAAGTTAATTCGTAAGGTTTTTAAAACCACCAGTGAGATAGACATGAAATATGTGCAGGATTATCATTAAGACCATCATAATTATCAACCATCAGTGAACTGATCGAAAGTCTTTGGTTCGTATCAAAGGCCATTTTGACCAACCAGTCAGTAACTTTATTACGGTGTCTAGGAATATGTTGAATGGCCCATGAACCTACATTTAGTAGCAAGTGATGAATACGTCTGATAAAGGTAGAATTCGAGCTCGTTTGCACCTCTACTCTACACTCAACCAATTTTAACATAATTTATGATGATAAAAAAATATTTATCATCTAAAGTGTTTAAAGATATTGTCTGCTACCCTAGCACGTTTGTGTCTGCCGCCTCTGGCAAGATTTTTGTTTTTTTTGTTTTTTCAGTCCTTCTTTTTGGCTTTCGGCATTGTGTCCCTGGAAAAATATGGAGAATGAATTAGCCTAATTATCGATCAATGAAAAGGAAAATGCTGTTATTAAAATTCAAGAAAATCCTGGTATGGAAAGAAGTGAGGAGTTTTTCCAATTAGTGGGATGTTTTCCTACAGCAAGTATAATTCACTTTGTAGCCATGAAAAGTACTATGGCAAATTTATGGTATCCTGTTCGAGGAGTTCGCATTGGGGATCTGAGGGAAAAAAGTTTTTGTTTTAATTTTTTCATTCTATCGATATGGAGAGGGTTTTGAAAGGCTCCCCATGGGCCTTCAATAATCATCTATTGATACTTTATATACTGCGGTGGGGGGAGGATCCATTGCAGGTCCCTTTAGTGTTTACCCCTTTCTCGGTTCAGATACATGACATGCCTATTGGTTTGTTTTCTGGAAATTTAGATGTGAATTTAGGGAATTTTTTGGGGTATTTTATGGAATATGATGTGTAAAATATAGGGAAAGAAAATATAAATTTTATGAGGGTTAAGGTCCAAGTTGATATAAGACGTCCTTTGAAAAGAAAGAAGTTAATCGAATTCTATGGGAGACGATCATATGTTTGTTTTAAATATGAAATATTGACACTTTTCTGCTTCTATTGTGGAAAACTGGGCCATAATGATTTGTTTTGTGAGGCAAAAATGATGATTGGAGCGGAAATAGCTGAAATGGGATGGGATTTATCAATAAGAGAACAATCCCGAAGAGTTCTGACTATGAATAGTATCTGGCTACAAGAGGAAGGGGAGGGGGTTCAGACGGAATTCAAGAGGTAAACAGGAGATTTATGAATGGACCACGGAGAATGGAACACAGAAAGAGTTTTGGGAAGGCTGTTGATCCAGTTCTCGGTATTAGTCTGGAAGGGGGTTTATTATGTGATGGTGCAAAACAGGTTAGCTCATGACAGATCATGGACAATAAGCGATGGATCATGACTTGGAGGATGTAGCCCTAGTAGGAGAAGAAGGTAAAAAAAGATCTAGAAGGGAGAATGACGACTTATCAAAGACTGAGGAGATTAATTCCCGGTAAGAAATAGGAGATTGGTGAACCTTAATCATTTGTCATCGGTGGCTGCAAGAGGTAAGTTGACCGGGTGTTATGAAAATAATAAGTTGGAATGTCTGTAGATTGGGGAGCCCACGGACAGTTAGAAGACTTCGGCATTCGCTGAAGACTTGTGATCCCCAGAGAGTCTTCTTTATGGAGACTAAACTTTGCGGAATACAGATGGAAAGAGTTCGACGGAGATGTGGTTTTGTGAATGGCATTGAGGTGGACCCAGAAGGTACTAGAGGAGGGCTATGTTTGGCTTGGAAGAATGGCGTTAATATTTCTTTAAAAAATTATTCTAAAAGGCATATTGATGCGATAGTCCATGACGATGAGAGGGAGGTTATGTGGCGATTTGCAGGCTTTTATGGAACCCCGTACGCACAAGACAGAGAATATTCATGGGCTATTCTGAAAAATCTCATTAATGGAGATAATATACCATGGTTAGTATGTGGAGATTTCAATGAACTCATGTATGGTTTTGAGAAGAAGAGAGGTCTGCCTCGTGATGAAAGACGGATGGAAATGTTTCAGAAAGCACTGGAATTTTTTCAATTGAATGATGTGGGTTATTTGGGTAGATGGTTCACATGGGAAAGAGGTAATCTCCCAGAATCGAATATACGAGAAAGGCTGGATGGGGGTAGCAAATAAGGAATGGATTTCTTTGTTTTCTGATGTTAAAGCTCAACATTTGGTACATTCTTTTTCTGATCATTGTCCTATTTTAATTGATACTAAAAAGGAAATAAGATGACAAAATGGGAATATATTCAGAATTGAAAACTGGTGGTTTTTGGAGGACTCATTCGTTGTTGAAGCTGAACAGTTGTGGAAGATGGCACCAGGTAATTTTTTGCAGAAGATGGGAACTCTTAAAGAAGGGGCTTGAAAATTGGGCTGGGAAAATACTAAATAAGAAAAATGGAAAAATGAAATATTTAACAACAAAGCTATTTGAGCTGCTCGATGCTGAAAGGGTCGACATTAACATGGCGGAGATGATTGATACGAATATTCAGCTAAATATGGAGATTGAGAAGGAGGAAAGATATTTGGAGCAAAGGGCTCGATTGAATTGGTTAAAATTAGGTGACAAAAATACAGCCTTTTTCCATAGTCAGGCAACCCAAAGGCAGAGGAAAAACATGATCAGGAGGTTACAAAATGCACATAGAAGGGATACGGGAGATCTCCAGGAAATGGAAGAAATAGCAAGGTCCTACTTTCAGAATTTATTTGCATCAGAGAATCAGGAGAATCTTGATTATTTACTCTCGGGTATTGGTCGATATATTTATGAAGAGGAAAATAAAAAGCTGTCTGCGCAATATATAGGAGAAGATGACACCCACTAAGGCACTAGGAGAAGATGGATTTCCAGCTATATTTTATCAGAAGTGTTGGCATTTTATTGGAGAGGATGTAGTTTCCTTCTGTCTACAACTCTTGAATGAAGATATGGAGGTTAGTTCAATTAATACAACTCATATTGTCCTCATTCCAAAAACTAATAATCCGGCTAATATGACACAGTTTAGGCCTATTAGTTTATGCAATGTCATTTATAAAATAATGGCAAAAGCTATAGCGAACAGATTTAGAGGAGTGATTGATAAATGCATTGATAGTGCACAAAGTGCCTTTGTGCTAGGAAGATTAATCTCGGATAATGTTCTACTAGCTTACGAGATATTGCATTCTCTAAATCAGAAAATAGTGGGTAAAAAGGGCTATATGGCTGTAAAATTGGACATGAGTAAGGCTTATGATAGAGTTGAATGGAATTTTATTAAAGAAATAATGTGTCAAATAGGTTTCGCTCGAAGTTGGATTGATACTATTATGAAATGCATGACTACTGTTTCATACAAGGTTGTGGTAAATGGAAATATCGGGATGACATTCTGTCCATCGAGGGGACTTCGACAGGGTAACCCTTTGAGTCCATTTCTTTTCTTAATATGTGGAGAAGGCCTTTCCAGTCTTATGAGAAAAGCAACAAATAAAGGTTTTTTGAAGGGTGTCAAAGTAAGCAGAAGAGGTCCACAGGTATCACATTTATTATTTGCAGATGGTTGCATTCTTTTGGGGAGGCAACATGTAGAGGGGCTAATGCACTCAAGGAAATCTTAAGAGAGTACAAAAGAGGTTCGAGATAGTGTGTGAATTTGGACAAATCAACTATTTTTTCAGTAAAAATACGATAGAAAAAGAAAGAAGACGGGTGGTCAACTTGCTGGGAATCCGAAGCTCAACTGAGCCAGAACATTATCTAGGTTTGCCGATCATGGTAGGACGAAAAAAGAAGGCTTCCTTTTAGGCTTTGAAAGATAGACTAAGACAGCGTATTGACAACTGGAGCACTAGATTTTTATCGCAGGGTGGGAAAGAAGTTTTCATCAAAGCTGTATTACAAGCCATTCTGACATATTCAATGGCTTGCTTCTTACTTCCAAAAACTTTATGCGAAGAAATGGAAACAATTATTGTGAAATATTGGTGGGAAAAGGGTCATGGCAAAGGGGGAATTCATTGGTGCTCATGGAAAAATCTTTGCAGTGTAAAAGAAAACGGAGGTTTGGGTTTTCGTAATCTCAGTCAGTTTAATATTGCGTTATTAGCCAAACAGGGGTGGCGTCTTTTTAATTATCCAAATTCACTTTTAGCTAGAGTTCTTAAATTAAAGCATTATCCGCAGTCTAATTTTTTAAGTGCAGAGTTGGGGAATTTACCTTCTCTTACCTGGAAAAGTATCTGGGCTGCAAAGAGACTCCTCCTTTAGGGGCTAAGTTGGAGAGTTAGGAGAGGAAACAATGTATCCATTTGGACAGATAGGTGGATTCCAGGCTCTAACTGTTTATCCCTAATCTGTTCGATCCAAGTCAGTTTAACTTGTAGCTTACCCACAAACTCCCATCGTTGAATAGGCTAAGTCGAGCGAACATCGCTCTCAGGTCAATCATCACCCTACGACTTAATGCATTGGCCACCACATTGGCCTTGCCTGGATGGTACTCAATGGTACAGTCGTAATACTTAAGCAGCTTAATCCATCTACGCTGACTAAGATTTAGCTCCTTCTGAGTAAGGAGATACTTGAAGCTTTTGTGATTAGTGTAGATATACACTTCTCACCATACAGGTAGTGCATCTAGATTTTTAGTGCAAAGACTACGGCGAACAATTCCAAATCGTGCATCAGATAGTTCGCCTTGTGTGTCTTAAGCTGACGAGACACATATGCCACTACCTTACCATCCTGCATCAACACACATCCCAAACTGACATGTGATGCATTACTATAAACCGTGAACTCCCTTCCAGGTTTAGGCTGTATCAGAATAGGAGTCTCAGTCAGTACAGTCTTGAGCTTCTTAAAGCTCTCTTACTACGCATCAGTCTAGTCAAACGGTACACCCTTATGTAGCAGCTTAGTTAAGGGTGCTGCAATCAGTGAGAAACTTTTCACAAACCGCCGATAATAACCCGCTAGCCTAAGAAAACTATGGATCTCAGACACATTCTTAGGCTGTTTCCAATACAACACAGCCTCAATCTTTTGAAGATCAACTCAGATCCCCTCAGTAGAAACCACGTGACCGAGAAATGATACCTTACATAACCAGAACTCGCACTTACTGAACTTAGCATAGAGCTACTTTTCTCTCAAAGTCTGAAGAACAACTCTAAGGTGCTCATCATGCTCATCCTCAATCCTCAAATAAACCAATATGTCATCAATGAACACCACCACAAACGATCTAAATATGGCTGAAACACTCGGTTCATCAGATCTATAAAAGTTACCAGTGCATTAGTCAGTTCAAAAGGCATCACCAGGAACTCACAATGACCATAACGTGTCTTAAATACCGTCTTATGCACATCAGCTTCCTTAACCTTTAGCTGATGATACCCAGATCGGATATCTATCTTGGAGAATACAGAAGCCTCTCGGAACTAGTCAAATAGATCATCAATCCTTGGAAGTTGATATTTGTTCTTAATGGTCAACTTGTTTAATTACTGGTAGTCAATACATATCCTCATGGATATATCCTTCTTCTAAACAAACAACACAGGTGCTCCTCACGTAGACACACTAGGGCGGATGAACCTATGATCCAACAACTCCTGAATCTAAGCCTTAAGCTTCGTAAGCTCCTTCGGTGCCATTGTCTACACACGTAGACACCGGAGCTGTACCAGGAAAAAGCTCAATCCCAAATTCCACTTCCCGATTCAGAGGTAAACCCAGTAGCTCTTCAGAATAGACGTCCGAAAATCCCTTATTGTACGAATATCCCCAATTACAGAGTCCCCAAAATTAGAATCACTTATGTAGGCCAAGAATGCCCACATCCTTCTTGAACCAACTTTTTCGCCACTAACGCAGAAATCACATTAGTCAGATAATCCTAAATTTCTCCAATCACGACTACCTTGTTGTCTTCCTTAGTTCTCAAGACGACCCTCTTAGTCGCATGTCCAGACTTACTCGGTGCTTGACCAACTAGTCTATACCCAATACCAGATCGAACTCTTCAAACGGAAGCTCTATCAAATCGGCTAAAAAATGTTCCTTGCACCTCCAACCGGACGTCTTTATACAGTTTTCTAGCTTGGACAGATTTACTCAGAGGACTCAATACAGTGATTTCACTCGAAGTACTCTCATCTGTCATTCCTAGATTTTTCAGAAATAGAGCATGCAACATAGGAATGTGTGGATCCTATATCTATCAATACAGTGTATGGCACATCAAAAATTAAAAATGTATCAGTGATAACATCAGGAGCGTCTCTATCCTCTCCGTGACGTGCAGCATAAACAAGAACAGGCTGCCTCGCCTCAGTCTATCCAACAACTCTACCCGCTGCTCTCTGTCCACAGCCCATACTGTTACTACCCCTAGCCTGACCACGGCTCCTCGGTGGTTGTTGAACTACCCTCTGTGGCTATACAGTACCAGTACCCGAAGCTTGTATCTGATTGGCCCTCAGTGGACACTCCCTAATACGATACTCCAATGACCACACCTTAAGCAAGCCCTAGTCCTCCTCCAACATTCTTCCTGATGGCGTCTACCATAAGCTCCACATGGCTGCAGTCTAATAGTAATAATAGGGAGCCCAGCTCTAACTGGCCCATCAGATTTAGCCTTTTTTTTAGGCCTTTGTACAAAACTCGAGGACTCTGAATCCCTCTTGTTCTTATCCCTCTCTCGATCTTTAATTTGGTGCTCAGTGCGCTTAACCTCCTTGATGATCTTCGTCTTCTCTATCAGAACCGAGAACTATCGCTCCCTCTACAGAGCTATCAACACCCTCAAATTATCTCCGAGGCCATCTTTAAAGTAGACACACCTCTCATATTCAGAGGCCACCATACCTCGCACATAGCAGCTCAGTCACAGGAATTCGGCCTCATACTTGGCCACAGATCGGTCTCCCTGAGTAAGGTTCAGAAACTCCCTCCTATGAGTATCGATGTAACTAGCTCCCTCATATTTCCCTTGGAAAGCAGTCTTAAAGAACTCCCAAGTCAGTCGTTTGGGCTGAGTGCCCTTCTTAACGGTCAATCACTATAAGTACGCCTCATCACGCAACAAAGAAACTGCACCCTTCAATTTCTGCTTATGGGTACAATCCAAATCATTCATACTCCGCTCGGTGGCCTAAATTCAGTACTCGGCCACATTAGGGGCGACTCCAATGACACTCCTAAATAACTTATCTCCATTAGACCAGAGACGTTTTGTAACTGACCCTCGGCCCCCAGATCCAGTATTGGGCCCAGCGACCCTCTCCAGTATCCTTAGCATAGCCTGAGACAATGCGTTGTCCCCAACCATGCTATCTTGAGACCCAGTCTCAGTGGCAGGCGACACTGACTTCTCACTCGTGTCCAGATTTGACATACTACCCAATGAAGAGGACTCAGCTCGAGCCCCTCAACGGCCTCTACCTCGGCCTCTAGTACCCCGTCTGTGGATACCTCCTGCGCTCATGTCTAATTAGATTTATTTTGATTAAGAATTTTATAAATCAGTTACAATTCCATATTTATTAGCAAATATTTTATACAAAGAGTTTCAGTAATTCAGAGTTTGTTTTTGTATGTCACAGTCTCTATCAGTTTTACTATAGTTTCAGTTTTACTATAGTTTCAGTATACACTAACTAAAGTGTTTTCACAGTATACTACCTGCAGTAGTTTCAAAATATACTATCTATAGTATTCTTAAATTAAACTTATCAAGATTTCAGAATACTTACAAGATCGGCCTCGGAGACTCGGTGTACCACATACTCAATCAAATCATTTTAAATAATTTGAAATTTAGTTCTTTAAAAACTAGGTTTTAAGACCCAAAATCCATAACTGAGTTTTTCAACCTAACTCTGATACCACTAAATATAACACCCAAAACACGGCCTAGATGTTATGGCCGAATCCAGCAGTGTCACATGATAGGGTGCTTGAAAACTAAGTTGACACGATAAAACCATTCCCGTGTAATTACTTTTCTTTATCTCCTATTAGCCTTGAAAACGCTTATCCAAATATTCCATTAAGTTAAAACTCATTTGTATCATGTAAGCTTTTGAAAACTGTTGACTTTAAGTAAAAATCGTTCAGGTTTAGGAAAGATTTAGTTTCTAAGAAAACTGATGTGTTTGAGTAAACCGATTGTTTTATTGAGTTTTCACAGTTATAAATTCCATAAAAATAAGTAAAAACCCAAAATTAAGGAAATAGTCCAAAAAGTCCCAGATTACATCAAAAATTAACCAAATTTAAAGGCCATAAATGAAAATAAAACAGTCCATTAATCGTGGTCACCGCTGAATCCTTCGCTGCACCGATCCGTCTAAGTCTGGGGATTATCTGTACACATTAAATAGAGGGGTGAGTTTACGTAAACTTAGTGCGTAATCCTCACAGAAAACAAACATACAGTCAAACACAATAAACAGTCAATGCAGTCTGGGGCCTAAGCCCATTATAGTTTCAGTAGCAGTTTGGGCCTTAACCCATTTCAATAACAGTATCAGATATACATTAAGGCCTTAGCCCATCACAGTTATAGTCATGCATACAGTAATCAGTAACAGAATCCTACCTACCAGCCTCTACACACCACCTCCGTCCATCCTTACACTCCATATGGGGTTTAAAACACCCACTCATCCCTACACTCCAAGTAGTACCGAATGTGGCACATAATTAGTAAATTGCAGCTGAGCTGCCAAATAATAGGCTTAAGAGCCTTTCAGTACACTTCCTCCAAATATCATTATCCCAACCCAATGCAATGGAAACATACAATATATCATGCTTTTGTGCAACTATCAGTCATACGTATACATATATATATATATCTGTAAACATGCATAAAGTATCATGCTCAATACATGCATTACATACATTCAAATCACACATTTAGGGGTCTAGGTAATGCTTACCGACCCTACAGTAGGTTCATAGTTGACTTGGGTGACCCATGCAACCCTAGGAATAATTTCAGTTAAATGGGCTCACACGCCCATGTGGCCTACCCGTGTGGGCCCACACGCCTGTGTGGCCTACACCACCTAATTTGGCCTCGGCCATGTGGATCACACGGTCTAGCCCAAAATCCCACACGCCCTTGTGGACTACCGGTGTGGACCCACACGCCCGTGTGGACTACCCGTGTAGACTCATATGCCCGTGTGGACCCACACTCCCATGTGGCCCACACGACCTAAACTAGTCTAGCCCATGTGTCGGACACAGCCTACTTGGCCATTACACGGCTGTGTCTTGCGCGTACGACCTGGCCTCGTCAATCACACGCCCATGTCCAAGCACACGGCCTACCACACGGGCGACCACACGCTTGTGTGGCGTCGATAGTGGGGTTTTTCAACTTTTTATTGAACCTCATTTTTTACATTTTGGGTACATACCTGTATCATTTTCGATATGTAAACACTCCCGATGTAACACCTCCAACCCAACCTAGGAGCCTAGATTGAATTCGGAATGCTATATTAATCACCGAAGTGATCGTGAGAAAATTTTACAAAATAATTACTTTATTGCCAATTCATTATTAAGCAAAAACAGAAAGCAAATCAAACTACTACCAAAGTGTTTACAAATCTTTACAGTTCAAAACCAAATATGAAAACCAGAAAACATAAACTGATAATCCAATTTGTCGAAGCTGTCCAAGACCTCCGATAACTGAGCCCATCTGTAGAATCTAGAATTGTACCTGAAAGGGGAAACAGAAGTGAGGGTGAGCTACTCGAGCTCAATGTGAGATCAAACCAGTTAAACTACAGAAAGAGAAATAAGAAACTAGAAGCAGTTCAGAAACAGAACATACTTATAGACAGATAATAGTTAAGCGAATTTGCCCAAAATCAAATACACACCATATGTACTTTACAACCAGATGGGCAAATAGACACACACAGTCTCACAAACCTTTCAGACACAGTAGCAGTAATTCTCAATAGTTACAGTCTAAGCCTAAGCCTTTTCCAGAATCAGTATTAGTTTGGGCTTTAGCCCATCTCAGTACAGTAGCAGTCAAATCTACGGAATTCTCTTAGGCATAAGGGCCCTTCAGTCAAACAGTCAATCACATTCAGTCACAGTATCACATTCAGTCAAACAGATTCAATCAAATGCTTATGAGTGCAAAGGAGTTATAAAATAAACCCACCCATCCAGTCAACACACCTCTCCGTCCATTCCTGCACTTACTGTGGGGATTTAATCAACCCACCCATCCCTATACTTAAAAATAGCACTGGTTACAGCACTAAACAGAAATTTGTAGCTGAGCTGCCAGTATATTAGGCTTAAGAGCCTTTCAGTACAGTTCTTCAGATATATCATCCTGGGTTGCTCGACAACGATGATTATTAGCATTGTCCACGACCCTCAGGGTATTAGGACTGCTCTCGACCCTCTGGGTATCGGGGCTAATAGTGTGTAGATAAACTGCTAGTTTCGTATATTACGTAGCAATACTAGTGTATAAATTGTACGATACAATGAGGCATACCACGGTACAGATAAGCAGTATGAACTGCCAAATCAGATGGTAGTACGTAGTGATGTTAACGTACATGCGGTACAGTGCAATGCAGTAAACCGCTATACCGATATTAGTAAAGTCCACGACCCTCTAGGTATTAGGGGCTACAGTATGCAGGAAACTTCCAGATCAGATCAGTTTTCCTTCTCTTCCAAAATCCCTCCCAAAACAGTATATGCGTATGTATGTATGCAAATGTATGTATGCAGGAATACCAATTTAGAATGCAATCAATTTCACAGAACAGTAACACAATAGCAGATAATCTGACGGAGCAAAATAAAAAAAACCAGTTCCAGACACTTAATCAGAAGCAGTCACATTACCAATCACAATTAACGCTCGGTCTAAACTCAGATCAGAGTCATGAATACCCTCACTAAGGCTTAATCAGGGGTTGGATCACACAGAATCGCGATTGCACTTAGACTACCTTAAAATTAAAATTTGGAGAGTTAGGGCCACACACTCGTGTGCTCCGACTGTGTGGAGCAATCCAAACCGTATGGGGGTCCAAACGCCCAAGTTGAAAGAGGCACACGGTCGTGTGGCAGAGGCACACGCCGGTGTGAAGTAGGGGACATGGCCATGTGAGCAGGCCGTGTGACACAAGTAAACACGATCGTGTGAGGTCTCACACGTCCGTGTGGAATCCCTAAGCCCCAAATCAGTTACTCAGCCATAAGTACTGAAACACACGCCCGTGTGGCAAGGGACACGGCCGTGTGGTTTCCAAAAAAATCCCCAAATTGGCTACACGATTTTGTTGTGTGGCACCTAAAATTGGCCAAAAACCCTAATTCACAAATCCACAAGGTTGCGTGTCGAGGCACACGCCCGTGTAGCCATCGCGAGGTCACAACACCACCCTAAAATAGTCCTGAAATTACTGTCTAAACCACCCAAACCATCCCTAACCTTTGCCCTCTCAACATATATTAGAAAGCAACAATTTCCCTTCACTTCTATCGTCTAAAAACACAAAAGAACGAATGGGTTAATGCATAGTTACGAAAAGCTTAAGGAAAGGGATTCACAAAACAAGATAGTAATCATTTTAAAAATAGAAATTAGTAACCAGATTCAAATCCCACACCTACATGACGATGAAGAACCTGACAGAGACGCGTGAATTCCCGAATCCACAAGTGTGAACCAAGTTTTGAGTAATTATTTGAAAAACCAAAAAGTTAAGAAAATAGAGAGAGGGGGAGAAGAGCCAAACGTCCAACAAAAAGAAAGGAATAAAAATCCAAAATAAAATAAAAATAATAAAAACATATCAAAATTATAAAATAATATTAAAACAAATAATAACCAAATAAAAAGTAAAATAAATAAATAAATATCTCTCCCACGCTCTCGCAGGGATTCTAACAGATAACCTCCTGCACATCAACACTCCTCCTAACCACTAGACCAGCAGACACGCCCATTCCTGGCACTAAGTTGCACAACTTAACTTATAAGTGCAACCTCATCGCTATCACTACACCCAAAACCTAGAACTTCTAGGCCTAAAATTTAGGGCGTTACACCCGAGCACTCCAAGACTTAAAACCAAGGTACACAACATCGATTTAGCAATTGGTTGATGAATTCTGACAATAACAAATTAGCAAAAACCCAACTTACCACTGATGAGGAACCCTTCGTAACACTGTTAAAACAAGAAACACTGAATTTACTTATCAAAGCCTCCTCCTACGCATTAATCGCAGAGGAAAACATTCCTACTCAATCGTTAAGAAATTCATGACAAAAAATAAGATAAAAGTTTACCGAAACCAAGGGGAACTAACAACGTTGCGAAAATAAAGGAAAATAAATAGATTATGGAAAAAGAAAGAGAAGATAGGAAAAACTCAGAGAAATTTCGGCAAGTGGAGAGTGAGGAGTATGGACGGCAGAACTTTTTGGGAAAAAAATGAAAAGCCAAAAATTTTGAAAAGAACTCAGGAAGCAAAAATAAAATCAGACTGATCCTCAAATCCCTAATTTTACTCCCTCACTAATCTACTTTGACCCAACTACTCAGAAACCCAGTTTGGCACAACTCCAGCCGAATCTAGGAGTAAAAATACTACCCCTTGGCATCACAGAGAATCGAACACAGGACCTTCAACACATCAACACTTATCCACCAGACCAGTAGACCTATTTTGATATATTTTTACAAACAATCAAATAAAAGCCTACTAACCAAAGATAGAGCTTTATTCATAAAAATACCAAATTTTGACCCAAGTAAGGCTTGAACTTAGGACCTCCCAAACACACCCAGAACACATAACCATTAAAGCAAACACTCAGTTGTGTCACAACTCACAAAAACAAAATAAGAATTTTAAGGCGTTACAGCAAAAGACTCCCAAAAGATAGAGACATAGATGTGACTGACTAGATTGGCAGTACATCGGGCTGGACCCAAGAAGAATAGATCTTGAATTCATTTACGGATTTATTCACTGGTGACATTTATAGTGTGACATACTTAAATCTTTAGTGGATGATGGACTATGTATGAGTGACTCATATACTTTGATGTAGGTAAAATCTTAAGTTCAAATAGATAAGGAACTGAAAATTGGTGCGTTGTGTATACGACTTCTACAGTATGTAGCATTATTCACAACAATGGAATTCATAGCTCCAGACATGGGTAAATGATATCCTCTCATTAGCATTACATGGTTGATGAAAAGTAAACATAGCCACGAGTCATTTGTCTTTGTGATGAATAACTTGATTACTATTTGATAGTATCATTTTAGGAGAACGTATATTATCCCAAAGAGATTAAGGATAACCTATGAAGGTAACACACTTATGAGAAGGTCATTGGACGAGTACTGATCGAGTTACTTTCGTAATAGTATACCATTGGGGAGAGCTCAGTCACGATACTATAATGGAAAGACTTTGCGACTAAACAAGTTTATAATTAATAGGCAAAAAAAGCTAAAACTTAATTATAAATGATTTGAGCATATATCTAATCGGTCCCTCTACTAACTCGTTGAAACCATAAATGAAATGTAAGTTGAATCAAATGAACATAATTGGAAAAAAATGGTAAAAATAGATAAATGGGAAACATTTGGAAATGATTATGGTTTTCTCCAAAATGAAAATAAAGAAATGAAATCATTTGAAAATGAATGTGGTTTTCTCCAAAATGAAAATGACCTAGAAATGAAATTATGTTTTTCAAATTAAATCAAATTTGAGAATGAAAATAAATCATTTGGTCACAGAAAACCGTCAAATGAAGAAATATTAAATATATTTTCTCATAGATTCTTTTACGGTAAAGTCCTCATGATTTTAACGAAATTAGAATTGGGTTGAGAATATTATATATTGAAGTTTATTTTGGCGAATAGAAAAACAAATATCAAGTTTGATCAAATTATAAAGTATTGGGTTAAAAGTGCAGGAAGTACTTGTAATTGAACCTAATATGGGATAGGCCCAAAAGCCCTTTATGAAAAGGGGTAAGACAACAAACCGTAGTATTATTAACTAAGGTTGTTGCCTCCTATACTCTTAATTAGATAAGGAGTTCATTTTTCTAGTTGAAATAAATTTTTACAAGTCAACAAAGGTTCACTGGTAGGACTATTTACACAACTTTCAGATATCATTATTCTACCAAATAGAGAGCTTCTATTTTCTAAGAATTAAATATATTTTCTAGAATAACGGTCCTATCAGTTTCTATTTGAGAAGAGAAAACTATTTTGGTTTTGTGTTTGATTTGATTTGTTTGGGCCCGCACTCGAAGTAATTTGGGGTACTAAAATAACGGAGAAGATCGTTTGGTTGAAACTAAATAACAATAAGGATCCATCTATCCAAAAGCACAGGTGCTAATTCGATCTAGGGTTTATTGCTATAAATATCACAAATTGGATAGATTTCAAAATTTTATTTTCCGTTGTGCAAGAAAATCATTTTCGAACCATATTTTTCCAATACAAACAAAAGTAGAAGCCTTCAAACCAATTTTGGTCTACGATTCATCTTTTGCTCATGCACCAACAAAGAGCCTTTCAACTCATCAAGAGATTGTTCATCTATGTCTTTTGACAATTCAATGGAAAAAAATGACATAATCAAACTTCAGTGTCATAGAGTGCAAAATCTTCCCCTCTATGATGACATCCTCCATCTTGTCACCATGGAACCGCATCTTGTTACAAATCTCCATGGTTCTAGCACAATAGATAGTGGCAAATTCCACTTCCTTCATCTGTAGAGTCTCAAAGTCCCTCCTTAAGGCTTGAAGTTATGCTTGTTTCACTCTGGCAAAGCCTTGATACTTTTTCTTCATGGAATCTTATATATCATTGGAAGTTTCTTTACAAATAATAGTTTCTAAGTTAGGATGATCAATAGCTTAAAAGAGATAATTTTTCACCTTCAAATCTTTAAGTTTTCTTGCTTTGAACTCTACTTTCTAGGCATTCGTCAAAGTTTCTCCTTTTGCAAGCTTTTAGATACCTTCTCAAGAATTACCAATACTCCTTTAGCCATAGCAAATTCTCCATCAACATACTCTAATAGCCATAGTGACCATCAAAATAAGGAATGGTTGCTTAAACAAAACTACTTTCTGAAGCTATAAGTGAGACATTTTCTAGGATAATAAGAACAAACTTTACTCTGATACCATTGTTGCACTTATAAGTAGAGAGAGAGAGAAATAAGCATTTAACTCAGATAAGAGACTATGATATTTATCAAATTAATGAATAGCTGCAACTGGTTCTAGTCTTTTATAGGCTTTACAATAACTAAAATTAGTAAGCTTGAAGCTAAAAATAGCAAAACTAAATACGAGAAAAATCCTCAACCATGTTTGGTAATCCCTAATTTTTAGGGATTATTTACCAAATATAAAAAATATCTCAACAGTAATGATGACTCCCAAATTTAGAAAGAAAGAGAGCTTTGTTTATTTCAGAAAAAGACAATAGTGAAAACTTAGAAAGATTTCTTTTACCATTTAGAAATGTTAGCTTTATAATATTTTTACTTTTTTTTACCATCTTTATATTTTATATATTCTTTTTAAAATTTTAATAATTTATATATATTTGAATTTTAAACACTTTTTAAATTTTTTTGAAGTTTTTAAATAATTTTCTATATATTTTTAAATTTTTTTAAATAAATGATGACATGACATGTATGTGAACTACCACGCCAACAAAGTTAACATATATTAATTTTTTCATCCATTTTGGATTGGTTTGATGAACAACGTTACTTCAAGAGCTAAAGGAGATAGAAAATTTGTCATTTTATAAATATTGAGGGCTAAATTTATCGAAATTTTTAGAAATTGAACTAAAATGACAAATTTTGTAAATATTGAGTGCTAATTAATTGATTTTTTATATTTAGAATCAAATTAATACAATGTGCAAATATTAGAGGGCTAAATTTGTTATTAGACCAATAAAAAAACCCATGTTATCTTTTCTGTCAAATTTCAAATGACTATTAATATTCGATAACAAAAAAATCAATTTCAAAAAGTTTAATAACTAAATAAAAAAATAAAATTTAATAACCAAAATAGAAGGGCGAGAATAATTTAGTACCCTTTAAAATACAAAATATATTTGTTTTCATTTGGAACTGACATGCTTCTCAGATCACTCACTAACTTGGTAAGACAACGAGGTTGCCTTGTTCCCTAAGTGTATTTGTACATCTAAAATGTAAACAAAGGCTCTTGACTTGGGCTTTGACATCAATGCCAATAGCGACATCATTTATTTTGGTATTTAACTATTTGATTTTCAATGAAAATTAACTATAAATAAAAAATAGAAAATTGATTTCATAATTATAATACAACACCAACTATATCATAATAGTTAGCGTGTATATGTATGAGTTTTGCATATAATGATTCTCAAACGGAACTCTCTAAAATTATTTCATTAAATATGATTTCTACTTATTAGGGAATGAAGACAGTTATGTTAGTTAGTAGTTAGTAGTTAGTAGTTAGAAGTTTTGGTAGTTATGTTAGTTAATAGTTAGTTAGCTGATAATACTTTGTATTATAAATACTATGCTTTGTATTCTAAAAAAGACACTTTTCATTAATAAGATCGGTTTCTTGGTTATATTCATAGATCTCATCATGGTATCTGAGCCTTAAGTTTTTTTTTTGTAATTCGGCTATGGCAACAGAAGCAGTCTCTGGTAATGATGATGATAATCATCAGTCCATTCACACGGCTACATCTGTAGCTGCTTCTTCTCCTGATCCTAGATGTGATTCCTCGCGAAATCTTCATCAATTTCCCAAACATGATACAGTGAAACTAAGTGAACACAATTTTCTTTTATGGAAACAGTAGATTTTGTTAATTCTTGAAGGATATGGCTTGCATGATTTTGTTCCTGGAACTGTTCATGTTCCACCACAATATGTTTTTAATAGGGTGGTAATCTTGTTACTAATCCTAACTTTGTGTTTCATACGCAATAAGACAAGTTGTGGGCTTCTTAGCTCTTGTCCACTATTTTTGATGGTATTATGGTATATCTTACTGGTGCTCGATCAAGTTTTGATGTGTGGAGTATTGTTGTTCGGCGATTTGCTACCAAATCTTCTTTGACAGTGTCTACTATGAGGTATTCTTTGTATTCTCAAAAGAAAGGACAGTTAACCATTCAAGAATACTTATCCAAGATTAAAAGTCTGTATGATACTTTATTGGTTGCAGGTAATGCTATTTCTGACCAAGAACAAGTTAGCATCATTCTTGCTGGTCTACCTGTTGAATATGAGTTAATTCGGATTGTAACTTCAGCGATGAATGTTTCTTTTGATCTTCTTGCTAAGATACTTACTGACTGTGAGGCTCGACAACAAGAATTTGTTTCAACTATCCCTTTGCAGGCTAATGTTACTCAACATAATGAAACTGATGCTCGAAGTGCTAGATAGTCTGATCATGGTTCTCGACGATCCTACAGGGGTGGTGGTTCCAGGGCCTTTCGAGGCAGAGGCGGAGGGAGAAAGTTTACCCATAGCAAAACTCAATGTCAACTTTGTGGCCAGATTGTCATACTGTACACAAATGCTATTATCATTTTGACGAGTCTTTTGAAGGTGTCTCCTATCAGTCAATGCAAGTGAATTGTCATTAGTTTCAAGATTCTTCAACTCCTTCTTGTGGTGGTTCTCATTGTTGTGCTCAAAGGAGTACTGTGTTAACTCCTAGTATACAAGCTAATGTGATCTCTCTAGGCCAGTTGCCTACAAACACTATGACCTCTAACATTTGGTATCCAGACTCAGGCGCTTCCAACCATGTTACTAACGATCTGGACAACTTGCGAGAGGTAACTCAGTATATAGGTAACAACAGGATTTTCATGGAAAATGGTATGTCTGTACCAGTGGATCATGTTGGCTCCTCCTTTGCCAGTTCCAATAAAGTTTTTCATTTGAAAAATGTGTTTCATGTTCCTCGAATCTGTAAAAATCTAATGTCTGTTGCATAGTTTGCTAGTGACAATCATGTTTATTTTGAATTTCATCCTCTCCATTATTTTGTGAAGGATATCAACATAGGGACCATCTTATTGGTGGGGCGCATTCATAATAGCTTGTACCAGTTTGATCTCTCAGACACTCAGTAATTCAACACTCCTTCTGTTCCAGCTACTGTTCATACAGCTCAGTCAGGGGTATCTCCTTTTGGTGACTCAATTTTTGATCTATGGCTGAGGCGTTTTAGTCATCCTTGTAATAAGACTGTTACTACAGTTCTTCAGACATGTAATATTGTGTCAAAGCATTGTAAGTCGAGTTCTGTTTGCTCTGCCTGTCAACTTGGAAATTACATAAACTACCTTTCTCCTCCTCTACTACTATTTATTCAGCTCCTTTTGAGCTTATTATTTCTAATCTCTTGGGTCCTGCTCCTGTGGCCTCTGAAGGTAGTCTTTATTATGTTTCTTTTTTGATGCATATTCTCGATACACTTGGATATACCTTATCAAATGCAAATCTGAGGCTTTAGATAGGTTTCTTTAACATCAGAAATTTGTTGAAGTTTAATTTGGTTACAAAATAAAAGGCTCTTCAAACAGATTGGGGAGGTGAATATCATCCATTTCAAAAGGTACTTTCACAGCTTGGGATTCATCATAGGCTCTCTTGTCCTCATACCTCTGAACAAAATGGCTTGCTGGAGAGGAAACATAGCCATATTACTGATATTGGCTTGACTTTGCTGGCTCAGGCTAGCATGCCTATGTGTTTTTGGTCTCATACCTTCATCTTCCCACACCAGTTCTTGTTGGCAGGTCACCTTATGAAGTTCTACACAAGACTATCCCTAGCTATCTGCATCTAAAAGTTTTTGGCAGTCAATGCTACCCATATCTTGGGCCTTTTAACTCTCACAAGTTACAATTTCAGTCTCAACCTTGTGTGTTTCTTGGCTACAGCCCTGCTCATAAAGGATAAAAGTATCTTGCTAACAACAATAGAACCTTTGTATCTAGACATGTGGTGTTTGATGAAGAGTGTTTTCCTTTAGCTTCTGCCTCTGGTTCAGCAGGTAATTCCCTCTCTACTGGTAGTTCACCTATGTTCTAGCATCAATAGTCTCAGATTTCAGTTGTGGTGCCTTCTTCAGGCCAGTCCATCTCTAAGGCTTTGACTGCTCCTATTTCAGCTTCGAGGACTGCAGGAATTGTGCTAGGGCTTGCTACTCCTGTGTTAAGACTGAGTCAATAAGCTAGTCCATCACCTGAGAATACAGCTCACGATAGTCCTTCTATTCCCTCCAATCCTGCTGATCGTTCTTTAGTACCTTCAAATTTTCCCTCTGGTGGTGGTGATCTGACCGTTGGCAATCTTTAGGATCCTCCAGCTGGTTTACCTCTCAACTCTTATCCTATGCAGACAAGGTCCAAAAGTGGTATTTTCAAGCCCAAGGTTTTTTCTACTGAGCTAACAGAAACTGAACCTATCACCATTGAAGAAGCCTTCAGTAGTAAAGAATGGACACTTGCAGCTCAACAGGAGTATGAGGCTTTGCTGAAAAATAACATATAGGATTTGGTTCCCTTACCTGCTAACAGAAGAGCTGTGGGTTGTAAGTGGGTCTTCAAAATCAAACGCAAGTCAGATGGTACCATTGCTCGCTACAAGGGTCGCCTAGTTGTTAAGGGCTACCTTTAGGAGGCAGGCATAAACTTTCAAGACACTTTCAGTGCAGTTGTAAAGCCAACAACTATTCGAGTTGTTTTGACATTAGCTGTCAAGTTTGGCTGGCAGCTTAGATAGGTGGATATTAACAATGCATTCCTCAATGGGGATCTGTTTGAAGAAATTTATATGGCTCAACCCCTTAGTTTTGAGTAGACCAATGGTGGTCAATTACTTGTGTAGAGGCTGAAGAAAGCTCTATATGGTCTCAAACAGGCTCCCAAGGCCTGGTTCTCCTAGCTGTGTGATTTTTTACACGGTTCTCATTTTGTTTTGGTCAATTACCTTCGCTGTGAATAAAGTATGTCAGTTCATGCATCGACCCCTTGATCAACATTTTAAAGCTGTCAAATGCATTCTTCGGTATCTTCAAAGTACTTTGGACTATGGCATTCACTTCACTAAAGCTGTAACCTTGGATTTGGTTGGCTACTCGATGTGAATTGGGGAATAGATGTAGATGATCGAAGGTCTACTACAGGGTTTTGTCTGTTCCTTGGGGGTAACCTTGTAGCCTGGGGATCAAAGAAGTAACAGATTGTCTCCAGGTCAACATCAGAGGCTGAATATAGAGGGCTGGCTCATTCGGTTACAGAAGTGGTTTGGCTTGAGTCTCTTTTGTCCAAACTACATGTTTCACCATCAAGGAAGTCCACAGTGTGGTGTGATAACTCAGGAGCAGTTGCTGTTTCTGCAAATTCGGTGTTGCATTCAAAGTTTAAACATGTTGAGTTAGATCTTTTTTTTGTTCGCGAAAAGATTGCAACTGAGAAGCTTGTTGTGGGGCATATTCCAGCTCAAGAACAGTTTGCTGATGTGTTCACCAAACCCTTGTCAGCTCCCTTATTTACAAAATTCAGATCATGTCTTAAAGTAGTTCAAAAGGTTTACTGACTTAGCAGAGGTCGAGAAGATGGTGGCATATTAGGGAACGAAGACAGTTATGTTAGTTAGTAGTTAGTAGTTAGAAATTTTGGTAGTTATGTTAGCTAACAGTTAGTTAGCTGATCATACTTTGTATTATAAATACTATGCTTTATTTTCTGGAAAAGACACTTTTCATTAATAAGATCGATTTCTTGGTTATATTCATAGATCTCATCACTGCTTGTCTCTTTTTCTTGGAGATTATGACTGCCTTTTACTTGTAAAAGAAATGAAGTTTTTCAGGACCACATCTTGTCCTGCAATTAGATGTATAGAACATTGAACCCATCAAAAATGAGTAACTTCTCCCCAATTCAGTTGGGCCCAAGAATTTGTAACTATTCCCTACTCTAAAAATTTCTATGCCTAAAATGAGAGGAAGATAGAGATAGAAAGCGAGAGGGCTAAAGATTCCTTGTTGCTATCCTATTGCAAAGACATTGCCTTACACAAGTCGTCATCCACTTTTCGCCTCACAAAAGTCTATGCATGAAGAAAACCCTTTTAATCAAAGAATAGTTAGCTACCATCTTCTATTTGTATGGGTCACCATTCGTAAATTTTAACCAAAGCCCCAAAAATATGAGTGGAATTAAATTATGCGAGATAAATTTATCGATTCCATGTCCCATGTAAATGTTCAATTTCATCTCTCTAATACCCATCAATCCTTTTCATGTTTTTTTAATCATTTGAAGTATTTTTTTATTTTTTTATTTTTTAATATATATGTTTTGGTTTTTTATTTATAACTTTTTTATACTTTTTAGATTTTAAAATAATTTATATTTTTTATAAAAATGATTTTTTTAATAGTTTTCCTTTTTAAAACTTTTAGAATTAGAACTAAATAGACAAATTTTGTGAATGTTGATGGCTAAATTTATTGTGTAATAATTCGAACTAGAATGACAATTTGTAGACAATGATGGCTAAATTTGTTGAATTTTTTAGATTTAATATCAAACTAATAGCATGAGTAAACATTGGAGGCTAAATTGGTTATTAGACCAATAAAAAAAGTCCAGGTCAACTTCCCATCACTCACCTAATGGCAACTAACAGGGGAGAGTGACTAAAATATTTAATTTTGAAATTTTGAGTGATTAAATCGTAAAAAAATTTATAGTTAAGTGACCAAAATAGAACCAACAATATAGTTGAGTGACTATTCTTGTAGTTTACCCATTATAATATAACACCAATTATATCATAATAATTAACGTATATATGGGTCTCTCAAAAGAGACTCTTTAAACTTAATTAGTATTTTATTTATATAAAAATTATTTTCATTAAATCTGATATATAGCTGGCAATAAATATATATTAATACATCCATTGTCCATATATTAAATAAAATGAAATTATACATAAACCAATCATGACATTATTTTATAATTTTTTACCAAAAAATGTCTAGTGACATAAATGATATCTAAGAAAAAAATTAAGTAATGTATTGTTTACCTTTGCCCTCCTCACTTGTTTCCTTGTAAAAAGATTAGAGCTTTTCACGACTGCATTGCTGTGTTTGAAACTGGATGTATGGACCATTTTACCAACCAAACATCACAAGAGTTTACAACTTGAGACTAAGTCTTCTATTTTAGGCTTTCCTTTTTTACCGTATAACATGGTTGGACACACAAAATTATGAGTTAATGGATGCCTTACTTGAATCCTTAGAATCAAAGTATTTAAAGAATATTGAACTAACATTAGGAACATATTAAACTCAGCTGTTTCTCTCCTTATGATTTGCCTTTCACCCATATCCAACTTTATGGCAATACCAAGCTTCCTCCCTCCTTCTATGTTTGCGTTGCTATTTTCAGCCTTTGGGGTTATTATGTCTGCAAAATATTCCAACATCACCGTTGATCAATCAGCCCTTCTAGCACTAAAATCTCATATAACTCATGATCCTCCCAACTTCTTGGCAACCAATTAGTCTACTTCTACCTCCATTTGCAATTGGATCAGTGTCACCTGTGGATCTAGACACCACAAAGTCACTGCTCTGAATTTATCAATGATGGATCTCACCGGCACCATCCCATCTCAATTAGGAAGTCTATCTTTCCTTGGTTGGCTCGACATTTGTCACAATAATTTTCATGGCTACCCATTGAGTTAGCAGATTTGCATCGGTTGAAATATTTGAACTTTAGTAACAACACTTTCGATGGGGAAATCCCATCATGGTTTAGTTACTTTGCTAAACTTACAAAAGTTGTATCTATACGGTAACAACTTCATTGGTGTAATCCCATCTACTCTGGGCAATTTATCAAAATTAGAAGAATTGATTTTGTCTAACAACGATTTCGGAGGACAGATTCCTATAATTATCGGAAAACTTTCAAACTTGAAAAGGTTATATTTGGAAGATAATTATTTTTCAGGTTTCATACTTTTCTCTATCTTGTATTTATTTTCATTAGTAAATAATAATCTCATTGTAGACGTCTACTATTGAGAGAATTTCCTTTCGTTATCTATCGTAGAATTTGTTTGGAGAGGACCGTGCCTTTAGAAATCACAACTTGTTTGGAATATGTTTAGTATATGGTGTTTCATAGGATCTTCGTGTAGTTTATTTTAGCTTATTTAATTTTTAGTTTTTTACTATAATAATACTTCTAGCTCTCAAAAAACAAATTAATTACACATTTGATACTTTAGCTCTAGAACTTGGTACATGAAAAATATCTTATAATTTCACCTTCAATTTACAAATTTTTCTAAATACCTCCAAAATTATTGGAATTGCCAAAAGTTCAATTGTGTTCGAGTATATATAAGAATTTCTCTACGTACTGAGTTACTTATAAGTGAGCCATCTACATTAAACATAAATTAAAAAATTACACACAAAAAGATAACATAATTTTATCACCAAGCTATTTTGACCAAATTTATTATACTTTTAGGTGAACTCCCATCATCTATTAGAATTAATTGTTATTGGTCTTTCTAATAATGTAATATCATTTTTCTTCTCTTTTTTATTGCTACATTTATGGAATACTTTTTAGTTGTTATATATTATTAATTCGCAAAAGCTAAAAGAAAGAGAGAATTAATGATGCATTTGATACTTTAACATTAGAAAATATAGGAAATATTGGTACAAGAAAAAAAAAGCAATAATTTGAATTACAAACTATTTAACTTTAATTATGAAAATCTGAATAACTTGAAAATTTTTAACCGACTCGAAATATCATTAACCGAATTAACCGACCCTTCAAAATTTTTAACCGTTAACCGAATCGAAATTTTTTCAAAAAAATTAACCGAATCGAAATTTTTCAATTAATTCGGTTGGTTAACCGAATTAACAAAAAATTAAACTAGTTTTTTTTTGTTAAAATAAGTATAAAATTAACCAAATTACCCAAATTAACCGAATTAATCGAATTACCCAAATTAACCGAATTACCAATTTATTTTTGGTTAAAATAAGTATGCTTTTAGAGTTTTAGTTTTTTATTTTTATTTATTAAATTATTTGTAATTTTTATGATTGGGTTGGGTTGGGTTGGGTACTTGGGTTTATATATTAAATTGGGTTTATGTTGGATTGGGTTTGGGTAAATAGTGGGCCTATTTATATATTATAATTTTATTTATTAATTTTTTTCGGTTAACCGACTGGTTTTGAACCGAATTAACCGTTAACCGAAAACTCAAAAAATTATTAACCGACCCTGACCAAATTAATTCATTTAACCGACCGATTAACCGAATTCGGCCGGTTAGCTGAATTTTTTCGGTTTTACCCGAATTTTGCACATCCCTACTTTATATGTTAGTGTAAATTCCAATCAATATGAAATAAATCTCCAAAAAAAATATATAATAATGATATACATAAACTTTAATTTTATATAATGATATACATAGAATTTTTATTTCACTTAATTTTCACATTCCACTAACATAATTATCAATTTTGCATCTTTTTCTATCAACCCATTGCATACAAAAATAATTATATTTATCTAATACAAATATAAATCAATTTATTTATTTCTTTAAATGTATACATTTGAGTCAAAATTAAAGTTTCATTTTTAAATTTGAACAACAATCAAAATTTCATGTTACAATTACAACAAATCAAAATTCCTTTATCAAAAGTTCATTTATAATTTTATAATTTCTGCACATTTATTAATAGAGACAAAAGTCACCGGATATTTGAGCGACTCCAACATGACAATTTCCTTTTCTTTTTGCGATTTTCTCTCTTTAGTTACATCTTTTAAATAGTTGAATAATTTTTTTTTTGGTAGAATTAAGGTTTTTTCCATGTATGTTTTAGAATTCATAGAGCCTATTTTTTTCAAGGTTCGTGGTTGTCCCTCCCAACAATATCGTTTCATAATTTATAGAGTCTAATTCTTTCAAGGTTTATAGTTGACCCTCCCAAGAATATTATCCCAAAATCTTTCCTTCCTCCCTCCATTTCTTCATGCCAAGGTTGAGGTTGTTGCATTTGAAAGACTGGACATGGCTGGTATTCTAGGTTTCTATTATGGTTTTGGTCTTGTATGTTGAGTGAAAAGATAGCCTCATCACGTTGTTGCTGAAATTGAGGGGAGGGTTTTGACCTTCTCTTAATTATCTCATTGTTTTATTGTTCTGATGAAGCTGTTCTTGATATTACTAACACTAATTATTCATATCTAAAACCTTATATAAATTTAAAATACTTTAAAAATAAAATAAACACAAATAATTTTTCTATAAATTGAACTATTATGGTAAATTATGCAAAACATGTGATAAGTTGAAGTTAAAATGAAAACATATTTTTTTCTAAATTAAATTGTAATAGTAAACTATATAAAATATAATACGAATTAATACATAACACAAAAATAAAATTAAAGTAATTATTATATATTTAAAAAAAAACCGTTTCGAGATGTTTTCAAATTAATAAAATAATCCAAAAAAAAAAACAAAACATGACTAGATTTTATATGATTTTCTATTTATTTTCTATTTTTATAATTTTATATAGGTAAATTTATTTTATATTTTATAATTTTTTTAATCTTAAATTGTATTCATGTTATCTTTTGGTGTTATAACTAGATTTAAAGTATTATATTTATTTAAATTTTTACAAGCTTATAATTTATTTTATGTAACATTTGAAACATTTCTATATTCATCTCATATTTATATGAATTATATAATTTATTTTTGTAACTTTGACACATTCATGTATATATGTTATGTTTATTTTATTTTATATAATTTACCATGATTATTTAATTTTAACTTAAAAATTAATCTTTTACATCTATCATTAATAATTAAATAGTATATTTTAAACCTTAATAAAAAAATTTGTGAGACATTCATTTGGCGTGGGCTGGAATCATGTTATCTCATCCCACCTTTAATATTGTATTAAAAAATTTTTTGTACAAATTTGGTCTAAGGTTTGACCCTCACCCTGAATATGGAGCAATTTTAAAACTTGTAGCCAACGTTTACCCCTTTAATGTTTTGTAAATTATTTGACATTTTTAATAATTTTAGTTGTGCTTATTTACTTACGAAACCAACTTTATATGTTAATGTAAATTCCGATCAATATGACATTTATTAAGAAACAAATCTAAAACATATATATAAATTTTGGTTAAATGTGAAATAATTTATATGAATTTTGATTTTTTATAATTATATACATGAAATTTTGATTTCACTTAATTTTCTCTGTTGCATCAAAAGTACTAAAGTAAGGCCCTTTCTTTAAGATTCTTTATAACACTCCAAACCCGGCCTAAACGTTACGGTCGAATTATGGAGGTCACATTACTAGATAAAAGAAAGTACTGGTGTTTTGAAGAAACAATCCCAATAGGTTAAAACTTCATTGTCTCGTTTTTTTTTTCCTTTTTTTTCCTCCTCCTTTAAAAAAAAACATTTCAAACATGTCAAAATATCAAGTTAAATTCTCTTTTAAACGTCCCGTCGAAATTATTTTTACTGAAAATGTCAAACTTAGTTTGCCACGACAATTACTTGAAAACTTAAAGTTTCTTTTCGGTACCTTTAGGAAGAATTATTTATCACTTGAGCTATATTTAAACTATCCATTTTAGACATTGTGAACTAAACAAACATAAAATGTCCAAAAATTAAAAAACCAAAATAGAGTCTGAAATTTCTTATTTAAACACATAGAATAAAACCATAATATAGTGTATTAAAACAGTGAAATCCGAGTCTCCCGTGACGCCGTCCTAAGCTAAGTTGGGGGATTACCTGAAACGAAACAAACAAAAAATGTGAGCTAATAACCCAGTTTGCATTTTGGCACAAAGT
Organism: Gossypium turneri; assembly: GCA_008044935.1. Taxonomy (NCBI): domain Eukaryota; kingdom Viridiplantae; phylum Streptophyta; class Magnoliopsida; order Malvales; family Malvaceae; genus Gossypium; species Gossypium turneri. The sequence goes on from CP032581.1 coordinate 54,749,446, forward strand.
CCAAAGATCATACATCAATGATATATATATATCAGTGTATCACATATCACATAAATTTCAATTTATTCATATCTTATCACATTATAACTTAGCAAATGATGGCATTTCATGCTAGATCATATCGAACATATCATACATAATATATCCTAGCCCCATCCGCTACACACCAGCTCCATCCATCCAATCAACCATGATGTGGCAATATGTCACTCCTATATTTGCAGTTGGGCTGCCTTACACATAATTTTGCGGTCTAGCCTCCATATTTGCAATAAATACTGCTATATACACTTCCTTCAATACATCATATCCCACCCTATGCATAAACAACATATACATATATTTTATACATAATGTATTCATAAAAAGACGACATGCTCACTAAAAAAAATTATTTATGTATAACATATCTTATAGTTAAATTTCAGCATACAATGTTTGTCATGCTTTTAATGGTACACATACGAGCTTACGTGCTAAACTTACAGTTTTTTTCGTCTTTTATGACATCCTCAAACCCAAATATTGAATCCTCTAAATGACCCTTTTTTAGGCCCTAAAATTTTCCAAAAAGGACCCACACGGGCCACCCACACAGTTTATAGAAACACACATGGCCGTGTAAAAATTGGGCAGTTTCGCAACAGCCTCTGTTTTGCAACTTTACCAAGTTTCAAAGTGATTTTTGGGTTATTTTCACACACTTGATATCAAAATCAATCTCCCACGCGTCCAGAACTCACGAACCCTATATTCGTTTAACACATCTCATCACTTAACCATCAAAATCCATCTAAATTAACATATGATTTGCCAAAATTCTAGTCCCCAAAAAAAATCATAATCGAACTCTTACCACTTGAAAATATTGTCCCAAACAAGTCCTATTCCACTCAAGAAACTTGATTCCCCAAACTTTCACCTGTCCAAAAACCATGGAAAATACTTAACACAATATTAAATAATGCAAATACTAAAAATTAAACTCAAACCCCATTGAAAAAAAAAACACCCTAGATCAACAGAAAAAAAAAAGTCGAACTTACACTTTGATGAACCAAAATTGTAATAAATCCAACACTAAACCCCCCCACACACTGAACCAAAAAGGCAACGTACCCAGAAAACAAATCAAGAAAGATTTAAAATAGAACCCAAGTATTCAAGAAGAAAAAGAAAGAAAAGAAAAAGAACTGACTAAAAAAATAATAGCAAAGAAAGATGATGAAAGTAACAAAAGCATACGTGAGAGCAAGAAAAGAAGAAGTGGGTGGTTACCAAGTTGAGAAATAAAAAAAAATTTGATAAGATTTAAATCAATCAAAATAAATAGGATTTAACCACCAGATTTTCCAATAGAACTCAACTTCCAATAATAGCCAAAACAAAAATAATTCAGACGTGCGCAACACGAGATTCAAACACCAAATCTCCTACATATAATCATAATACATATCTACTAATCTAATTTAAATTATTTAACACTAGATAACATATCATGCTTATGAAACTTGGGCGTTACATTCTTATATATTCATGTTCCATTAAGCTTAATATAGTCAAACCAATACTTAAAATTTGACATTTATTAGCTTTATATCATTTGGCCATTGTTAAATTTTTGTGATTTTGGAGCTTGAAAGCATGACATACTTAGTTGAACAAGTTTATATATGTGAAGAACAAGTTAGAAGTGTAGTGGGAATAGTTTAATTAAGTTGGAATTTGGGTTATGTTATATGGTTAAGTTTGTGGCATTAATGATCAAATTAAATAAAGTGAAAGTTGTTGGGAAATAATGTTTATGGATTGAAAGCTTGAGGTCCTTAATGAATAAATGTGAAATTGATTTTGATTTGATAAATAATATTAAAAGATACGAGCTTTTTAGGCAATAGGTTTTTTAGGGACTAAAATGAATAAGTTGTATTTTATGCTTAATTGGTGTGTTTCTATATATTACATGAGAAACTAATATCGTTTTTACCATTGAATTATCGAACACACCTAACAATGAAGTTGAAACGTCGAGGGTCAAGGCGAAGGTAGGTGATGAATAGTGAAATCAGTTTGTTCTCTCATGATTCGATTTGAATTCATAACTTTTAAGTATAAAATTGAATAGGATAAGATTTGGTGATTTGTAAATTGTCTCATGAAAGGAAAGTTTTACCTATGGCTTGATATTTAATTGAAATTGTGACTTGATGAATTGTTGAGATGTTATGAATATGTAGTTGATTGAATGTACACTAAGATATACAAAAAAGATTATGATAAATGAACAAATCAAATAAATGTTATATGATAATATGATTTATACTTGAATGTTATAAGGAAGCATGTTAATGGAAAGTAATACTATGTAATTAGTAAGTGATTTATGAACTGGGATATATAGAAATGATAAATGCCCTATTAAGTGGCCTCAAATAAAGTTCAGATATAGTTGATATGTCGTAAGATTTGTTTTACAAAGTTATCTAGCACCAGTCGTATTTGACTTCATTTTGTACCAATGATATGGTTTACTTCTGCAACACCCTTTACCCAATCTGGTCATTGGACCTGAGCTACGGGCTGCTATTACAGTTATCGAATCATGTCACATACAAATCAAACTTTAAAATTTTATTAAACAATAAAATATATTACAGTTTCATACAGCATAAGAATTACAATCAAACCGTGTAACAACCCGATTTTGGGCTTAGTCGGAACAGTGGTTTTGGAACGAAAAATTTGAAGAGAAAAAAATTATTTTAATTATATTTTTATGGTCTACAATTTCACGGAAAGATTTCGTGAAAATTTCGTTCAAAAATTTCGACGTTTGGGCACTCAATTTAGCCAAAAGGACTAAATTGTAAAAAGTGCAAAAGTTGAGTTCTATATGTTAGGAGTGTCTAATTGTTATGAAATTTTAAATTGGAGGTCCTTAAATGGTAATTACGTCATTGGTTATGTTATGGACAAAAATGGACATGAAATGGGTGAAATAGGATATTTTTAAGTTAAGGGCATTTTGGTAATTTGGAAATTAAAACAAATTAAAAAGACAAAATAAGCCAAAATTTCATCATCTTCTCAAGGGGGCTGGTCGAATACCAGGTTACTCCATGGCTAGGGTTTATTCATTCTTTCAAGCTTCATGGTAAGTCCGTTCTAGCCCCGTTTTTCTTGTTCTTTATATTTTTAGAATCCCGGTAACTAGCTTAAGCTAATTCTCCCATTAATTCGAGCTAAAATTTATGTTTGGAAAATTACCCATAGATGAAAAGTGTGAATTTTGATGTTTTATGATGGAATATGAAGCTTAGAATTATGTTAAACGATTTTGTCTAAACGATTTTCAGTGAAAATGGGTAAATTGACATAATCGGTAAAAATACTTAATGTGCATAAGTGCACTATAGAGAAAGAATTTGATGTTGTCATAGGAGGGAAAAATGTTCAGCATGTCATAAAACATAAGAAAAAGGAGTAAAGTTTAATTTCCGAGCCTAGGGGCAAAATCATAATTTTGTGAAACTTTAGGGGAAAAAATATAATTTTGCCAAAATGTGATTTTTGGACTGAATTGAATAATGTGAGTGTTAAATAAGTTAAATGTGTTATTATAAGTCAAGAAAGACATGGAATTGACTTTGATTATTGAAAAAGAAAAAAATGAGAAAAAGTGAGAAATTTTACGATTGAATATTCGGAAAAAAAAGGGATACGAATGAAGTGACAGAAATGCCTACATATGTGGCACGGACTGTGTGTAGGCCACTATATGAAAGTGAAAGTGATGATCACGTGTGTAGTACTATGTGTACGCTACTACGTGTACCGGAACGAAAGGTCGCATGTGTAGTACTATGTGCAGGCTACTATGCATACCAGATAGCTTCGATCACGTGTGTAGTACTATGTGCAAGCTACTACGTGTGTTGGCTATTAATGGTCACGTGTGTACTACTATGTGCAGGCTACTACCTGAACCGGAAAGTTTGATCACGTGTGTAGTACTATGTGAAGACTACTACGTGTATCGAATGATAATAATTAATTGACTGGTACTATGTGCAAACCACCAAATATTCGCTATTATACCAACATGTTCAATGGGATATGAGAAATTGCAAACAAATATGAATATGTGATTAAAATGCGATGAGTTGCCAAAGAGTCACTGGAGTGATGAAGTTTTGTACCGTGCTTACAAAATAAATTGTTATAGTGTTATGTGAATGAGTGAATTTGAAACAGAATAGATTTGGACAGTGACAGTGACATTAGTTTGAAAAATCACCAAAAATTGTAGAAATTGAGTTAGTGGTTGAATGAGATATAAAATTAAAGCTTAATGAGTTTCTTTTATATAAAAGAGACAGAGCAAGCAAAAGAGTTGTATATTTTGAGATATTTGAATTTTAGTGAGGCAGGGTCGGGATGATTTCGGAATCCCCTGTTTTGACTTGGAAAAATCATTAAAAAATTGTAAAAAAATAATTATGAGTTATAATTTATATGCTTAGAATTCTTAATGAGTCTATTTAAAAAAAACAAACGTAAATATCATCTAAAATCTGTACAATGAGATAATTAATTTTTAGTGAAGAGAGGTCAGAGATGTTGAGCAGTGAAACATCAGTGACTCTAAAGAATAAACTGTACTAATTGGCCAAGTCAAAAATTCTGAAAATTTATGGTAAGAAGATATGTGAGTCTAGTTTTGGGAAAAATTAACGGAACTTAATTTGGAGCTCTGTAGCTCCGGATAAAAATAATTTAGTGACTGTAACTCGACTAGACAGCTTATTTGAAGTTGAATGGATAGTGAAACTATAGAGAATGTTATTTCTAAAAGTGTTATGTACACTAAGGATGTGGAATGGAGAGGAGGGGGAGGAAAAATAAAATATACGAATGATTCGTGTATAATTGTTCATATTTTCGTTTATAATCGATAGAAGCCGAATTGAATGGTAGATTCGTATCGGTATTGAATTTATTAATAGAAATTGTTGAAATTTGAATAATATGTTTAGTAGTAAACATAAGGTAAATATCGATATTGAATTGTTTGTGAGTTGAATGAGAACTATTATGGATATGATTTGAACTAAAAGAATTATTGTAGTATTGAAATGCAAATTGGATTGAGAAATTAATTTGAATTGTGAACACGAAGAGTTATGAATTGAATGGAACTGAAATAAAACATTGAATTGTTATTACTTGTGAATTAGTTATTTTGGTACATAGATAATGCTGGGTGATAATCATGCTTTGTGAAATATATATAGTCATAAGGATGATTATAAAATATCTTGTTATTAGAATCATTGGTTATGAGATGTTATAAAATGGTGAGATTTAATGGTTGATATGAATATTAAGGCTAATTTACTAGTCGAGTAAAGGAGAAATGAGTTTGTTGATGGTTGTGTATACGAATTTTTGGCGTATGCTCGAGATATGTAATGTAGTAATATGTGAAATTAATATGAAGAGATTTATGATTGTTATTAGTGTTGATTTTTGCATAATGTGAATTATTCAAGGTTGAAATAATTTAATGGATAAATTGAGTATATGAATGAGTTTGTATCGAGTCTTATAGGCTCTATTATTTATGAATATAATATTTCGAGGATAGGTTGTAAAGAATTATAAAAGCACGTTAATAATTTAAAAAGTTTTAATTCGGAAGAAATTTTGTAAATCGGTTTAATACGTATACAAATGTATGTGTTTTAGTAATGCCTCGTACCCTATTCCGACATCGAATACGGGTAAGAGGTGTTACATTTAGTGGTATCAGAGCTACGGTTTAGTCGGTTCTCGAAACGAACGTAGCATATGTGAGTCTAGCTATACATACTATGTTATTACTCGTGATGATGTGATATCTTCGGGCTCTAATGAAATTGTTTTACTAAAACAGAGATGATTTTCAACTGAGTTATTTTTGATAATGTTGAAAATGATATTAAGATAAATGAAATATGTTCACGTTATGTTGGAATTTGGAAAAGTAAGAATAAAAATTTGTATTATGTATGTGTTCATGTGTGAAAAGAGATGATCATAAGATAAAAAAAAATTATGTTGTGATAAGCTCATCCGAGAATGTTGGTGATTATATGATGCTATGCACTCAACATATTTGATTAAGTGAATATGGTAAGCAAATTTACTTAAATGGATGGAATGTGTGTTTATGTACATTTGTTTGAATAAGTGAAATCAGTATGCTCATATGGTAGAATCTTATGTTAAATTGTTAAATTAGAGATAATATGATATTTTGTTTTATGTTTTACTATTGAACCATGAAAATTACAATAGTATGAAAATTGGATTGGAAGATCAAATTGAGTAGAATGCAGGAATGAGTACTTTCGTTCAGTGATATGTGATGAATTGACTGAAAAGACCATGGTTTGACCATGGCAATATATGAAAATGTGATTATATGCTTCTGTATAAGATCATAGCTGAACTACGGCATCAGTGTGATATGTGTTTCTGTGTGAGACCATAGTTATACTATGGCAATGTGAAAACGAAGTACTCAATTCCGCAAGTCGTTCTCTAATTTGACAAATGTCGACAAGTAAAATGGAAGCTAAGCACTGGAATTTAATTAGATATTAATACTGAGCTCGAGTAAGTAAATCCATTGTGTGAAATTGTGAGTGACAGAAAACATTTGTAATAAATAGATGTGTTAATTTGCTTAAAATGAACTATGTGGTTATGACGGTATTACATTGATGATAAAAGGTAAGTCATAGATATATATATACGTTTATGAGATTAAGTTTGAGGCTTTACGACCTCACTATCACCCCCTCATTAGTATTGTTTTATGATGAAAAATTGTCTTGATGAGACAGATATGTTTTTCAACTGAATTAATTCTGACAATATAGAAGTAAACACTTAAATGTTTGAATGAAAATGTATTGATTATGAGTTGAAACTCATAAAAGTATGGATTAAAGAGTATAACATTTTGTTATTGATAAATGCTATAATTATATGAGCACATGAGTTATGATATTTGGATTATGATGCTATATAGAAATTTCGATTGTGAATTAGTGATTTGAGTTAACATATGAATTAGGTGTTGAGAAAAAAAAAAGTGATTAAAGGCAAATGTTTATTAAATGCTTTGAGAATGTGAAATTAGTAATGAATTGGCTATTTGTGATAGTATGTGTTATGCGCATTTATGTGTAAGATAAATTTGAGGCTTTACTACACTCACCCCCATGTCAGTAAAATGTTACAATGGGATTTGTAAGATCTTGGTTGAATAAGCTTACGAGTGTAATGTTACAGAAGTTTGTGTACGGAAGATTAATAATTGGTCGGAAAATTAAATAAATTAGCAAATGAAGACAATATAAAAAGAGAGAGATATTGGATAGTTCTGAAAACTACTCAGATTATGCAAAGTTACTGTCACAAAAGAAGTTAAATCCGATTAACTGATTTATTCAGGTATGTTATTTAAAGAAAGAATTAACTGGAAGTTTGTCTGGAACGATTTCTGTTAGTAAAGAGATAATGTGAAAATTTTTAATGATAGAATTAGACAGTGGAATAATATTTGTATGGGATTGATAGCCGAGTACAGTGGCTATAATTGGGTAGTTACTATGATTTCTTTTGAATACACTGTTTGTACGATTATCCTCATAAGTATATGTGACTGTTTAGTTCAGAAAGAATTCTTATCGTATGAGAATATTAGCTAAACATATTAATAGATGAAGGTATTATTGGTCTATTTAGGTTATGTTCGACATTGTCATGTTTTTTTTTCTGGTATTTATTCGCTTGTGAAAAATATGAAAATCGATGGTAAAATTTGTATAAGGCTAATATTTTGTTTCTACTGGCTATTGTTCTGTTGAATATACGTGAAGATTATATTGCTTCTGTTACTTTAGACTCTAATATCTATGAGAGACATTGATCGTTTTAGACATCTTTTGGGATATCATCGGAATTGATATTATTTTATATGATGGTTGTGGCTTCTGTATAATGATATGTCTGGGTTATATGAGTTTGAATATATCTACCGGATTTAAAATAAACTTTGAGTGTATATATAGATTGAGGTTTAATCTGGAAGAAGAATTTGTATTCTTGAAGACTTGATACAGAATTATATCTATCTTAATGACTCTAATTGAGAAATGTTGTGATAAATTAAAGTTAATCTGATTGTTGAAGCTTTCTTTTGCACGAAAATATTGTCAACTGAAACATCCGTTATGATTCAGCCTGAGTTGAATAAGGAGTTATTGATTATCAACATACGTTAATGAATTGTTTGAAGAGTGTTCTAGAGAAAAAGTGTACAGAGGTGTTTTGTGATTTCTTATAGTTAAAGCTGCAAGAAAAGAGTTATGTGACATATTTGATGACTATAAGGGTTTAAAATGTTTAATGTCAGTGAAAAATCTAAAGTAATGTCTGAATTTGAAATGTATTGATGGGAAACAAATCATTAATCTACTTTTGATAAGATTTTCGGGGACGAAAATCCCTAAAGGGGGGAGAGTTGTAACTGCCCGATTTTGGGCCTAGTCGAAACAGTGGTTTCGGGACCACAAATTTGATGAGAAAAAAAATTTATTTTAATTATATTTTTATGGTCTACAATTTCACGGAAAGATTTCATGAAAATTTCGTTCGAAAATTTCGACGTTTGGGCACTCAATTTAGCCAAAAGGACTAAATTGTAAAAAGTGCAAAAGTTGAGTTCCATATGTTAGGAGTGTCTAATTGTTATGAAATTTTAAATTGGTGGTCTTAAATGGTAATTAGGCTATTGGTTATGTTATGGACAAAAATGGACATGAAATGGGTGAAATAGGATATTTTTAAGTTAAGGGCATTTTGGTAATTTGGAAATTAAAACAAATTAAAAAGACAAAATAAGCCAAAATTCCATCATCTTCTCAAGGGGACTGGTCGAATATCAGGTTACTCCATGGCTAGGGTTTATTCATTCTTTCAAGCTTCATGGTAAGTCCGTTCTAGCCCCGTTTTTCTTGTTCTTTATATTTTTAGAATCCTGGTAACTAGCTTAAGCTAATTCTCCCATTAATTCGAGCTAGAATTTATGTTTGGGAAATTACCCATAGATGAAAAGTGTGAATTTTGATGTTTTATGATGGAATATGAAGCTTAGAATTATGTTAAACGATTTTGCCTAAACGATTTTCAGTGAAAATGGGTAAATTGATATAATCGGTAAAAATACTTAATGTGCATAAGTGCACTATAGAGAAAGAATTTGATGTTGTCATAGGAGGGAAAAATGTTTAGAATGTCATAAAACATAAGAAAAAGGAATAAAGTTTAATTTCCGAGCCTAGGGGAAAAATCATAATTTTGTGAAACTTTAGGGGCAAAAATGTAATTTTGCCAAAATGTGATTTTTGGACTGGATTGAATAATGCGAGTGATAAATAAGTTAAATGTGTTATTATAAGTCAAGAAAGACATGGAATTGACTTTGATTAGTGAGAAAGAAAAAAATGAGAAAAAGTGAGAAATTTTCCGATTGAATATTCAGAATAAAAAGGGATACGAATGAAGTGACAGAAATGCTTACATATGTGGCACGGACTGTGTGTAGGCCACTATATGAAAGTGAAAGTGATGGTCACGTGTGTAGTACTATGTGTAGGCTACTACGTGTACCGGAACGAAAGGTCGCATGTGTAGTACTATGTGCAGGCTACTATGCGTACCGGATAGCTTCGATCACGTGTGTAGTACTATGTGCAGGCTACTACGTGAACCGAAAAGTTTGGTCACGTGTGTAGTACTATGTGAAGGCTACTACGTGTATCGAGTGATAATAGTTAATCGAGTGGTACTATGTGCAAACCACCAAATATTCGCTATTATACCAACATGTTCAATGGGATATGAGAAATTGCAAACAAATATTAATATGTGATTAAAATGCAAAGAGTTGCCAAGAGTCACTGGAGTGTTGAAGTTTTGTATCGTGCTTACAAAATAAATTGTTATAGTGTTATGTGAATGAGTGAATTTGAAACAGAACAGATTTGGACAGTGACAGTGACATTAGTTTTAAAAATCACCAAAAATTGTAGAAATTGAGTTAGTGGTTGAGTGAGATATAGAATTAAAGCTTAATGAGTTTCTTTTATATAAAAGAGACAGAGCAAGCAAAAGAGTTGTATATTTTGAGAAATTTGAATTTTAGTGAGGCAGGGTCGGAATGATTTTGGAATCCCCTATTTTGAATTGGAAAAATCATTAAAAATTGTAAAAAAATAATTATGAGTTATAATTTATATGCTTAGAATTATTAATGAGTATATTTTCAAAAAATACAAACGGAAATATCATCCGAAATCTGTACAATGAGATAATTCATCTTTAGTGAAGAGAGGTCAGAGATGTTGAGCAGTGAAACAGGGGTGATTCTAAAGAATAAACTGTACTAATTGGCCAAGTCAAAAATTATGGAAATTTTATGGTAAGAAGATATGTGAGTCTAGTTTCGGGAAAAATTAATGGAACTTAATTTGGAGCTCTGTAGCTCCGGATAAAAATAATTTAGTGACTATAACTCGACTAGACAGCTTATTTGAAGTTGAATGGATAATGAAACTATAGAGAATGTTATTTCTAAAAGTGTTATGTACACTAAGGATGTGGAATGGAGAGGAGGAGGAGGAAAAATAAAATATACGAATGATTCGTGTGTAATTGGCCATATTTTCGTTTATAATCGATAGACGCCGAATTGAATAGTAGATTCATATCAGTATTGAATTTATTAATAGAAATTGTTGAAATTTGAATAATATGTTTAGTAATAAACATAAGGTAAATATCGATATTGAATTGTTTGTGAGTTGAATGAGAACTATTATGGATATGATTTGAACTAAAAGAATTATTGTAGTATTGAAATGCAAATTGGATTGAGAAATTAATTTGAATTGTGAACACGAAGAGTTATGAATTGAATGGAACTGAAATAAAACATTGAATTGTTATTACTTGTGAATTAGTCATTTTGGTACATAGATAATGCTGGGTGATAATCATGCTTTGTGAAATATATATAGTCATAAGGATGATTATAAAATATCTTGTTATTAGAATCATTTGGTTATGAGATGTTATAAAATGGTGAGATTTAATGGTTGATATGGATATTAAGGCTAATTTACTAGTCGAGTAAAGGAGAAATGAGTTGTTGATGGTTGTGTATACGAATTTTTGGCATATGCTCGAGATATGTAATGTAGTAATATGTGAAATTAATATGAAGAGATTTATGATTGTTATTAGTGTTGATTTTTGCATAATGTGAATTATTCAAGGTTGAAATAATTTAATGGATAAATTGAGTATATGAATGAGTTTGTATCGAGTCTTATAGGCTCTATTATTTATGAATATAATATTTCAAGGATAGGTTGTAAAGAATTATAAAAGCACGTTAATAATTTAAAAAGTTTTAATTCGGAAGAAATTTTGTAAATCGGTTTAATACGTATACAAGTGTATGTGTTTTAGTAATGCCTCGTACCCTATTCCGGCATCAAATACGGGTAAGAGGTGTTACAAATCGAGCCTCAAACAAGCTTACAAAAACTCTTAAGTTGACCCGAGAACAAATAAGGACTAAATTGGAATATTTTTATAAATAATGAAAATTTTGTAAAAATAGGGGTCACACAATCGTGTCCCAAGCAATGTAACTCACTACCGCCGTGTAAACCAAAATCGATCAATGTTTCCAGTAGTCACACGACTATGTCATTGAACTGTGTGTGCCACATGATCGTGTGGCTAGACCGTGTAACAAATGGGAACCGTGTGGCTCCAAAAACTCCCTTTTACCAAAAATCACACAATCGTGCCACTACCCCATGTCTCTCACATGGTCGTGTGGCCAACCTGTGTGGTGCAAATATAGGCCATTAGGCACCTATTCTGTGCCAAGCCATACCAACAGCTCAAATGGTGCACATCTGTACAAATAAACCTACCCAAAACCAACTTAAGACATAGACCGAGCATCCATTTAACCAACCATAAGGTCATTTAAACCATATCACATGAATAGCAAGTATAGTAACCTATGTTTTCATCAACTATTCAAACATAACTCATTATTTACCTTTAACATTTCAAACTCAACCAATCATAGTCAAAATACATACCATTCATGCTTCAATCTTTGCTTACCAAAATACTAAAGTGCGCATCTTCTTACACAACCCATATATCATTCAATCTAAACACCATTTAAAGTCTAAAATAACCATAATTCAAAATAACTTATAACATAATAAGACATATATACAAATATCACATACTCAAGCATTCTAATATCAACTTAGAGCTCACACTATCCAGCCTTCGATTTGGTATTCTTTTAATCATTCTGGACTTGATTATGTGGCATGTATATAGGAAATGGTATATTTATATATGTGTGTACCTTTAATATTGGTACTTTGAATCTTGAATGCGGCTTGTAGTTTTAATAGTTACATGATATATTCTTAATTGTGAATGTTGGTAGTGTGTTATGTTATTGATGAAACACATGAATGTTAAAGTTAATGATGATTCTAAAGTACTTGATGGATACGAGTGGTATACATTGTATGAATAATTGAAGTTGCATAGGTTGTCATGGTTAGTTGAGATACTTAATAGATGTTCAAAGGTTTGATTAAGCTTGTGAATGGTTAGTTGCAAGATTGGTTGAAAGATGAATGAGTTGTGTTGATGTTATGTGTAGTTTAATTGGCATGAATTGCATAGATGAAAGTTGCATGTTTGAGTGCCTTTTGAGGCATGATAGCATAATTGCATGAATGTGGTTGAGTTGTGGTATTTTGGTATGTTTTAAATTGAGTATATGCATGTTTTGGTGTGCTTAAGGCACCATTTAAATTGGCCTTTGGTTCGAGCATGAAAAGGCATCAAAATGTGATATTTTTGACATACTGGCAAAAAGTATTGATGCTTTAATGTCAAGAATCGGTACCTTACCAAATGAACGTGATTTTATAAACGAAAAAAGGCCAATTTGGTATCGACACCAATATAAAGTATCAATACATATTTCTAATGATTGATACTTTGTAATGGTCTCGATGCAATTACTTTAGGTTCAAAATTTTCCAAATTGGTAGAATGTCATGGGTATCAATATCGTATTTAGTATCGATATTTCTTAATAGGATTATCGATATCATATACCAAGAATCGATACTTATGCATGTTCATCTTAAATTTTGAAACATTGAATCTAAAAATGGTATCGGTACTTCGTCTGGGTATCGGTACCAATGCTTATACTTCGATAAATTTGTCGTTTGTTCCTTATTCATGCTCAGGAAAACTTAAGAGCTTTCGTAAACTCAAATGAGTTTCTGTTTTGATTGCATACTATAATGTGCATGCATTTATGATAAATATAGATGAACATATGAATTATTGTTATGAAATACATGTGATTACTCTGGTTATGGTAGTAGCATCCCGTAGCTCGGGTTCGGTGACCGAGCTGGGTGAGAGGTGTTACAAGCAGTATCACTAAGTTTACTTTTCATGGAAGATACATTTACCTCTTGTGTTCTCATTAGGTAATCATGCATAAACTCAAACAATTAATGCTTCACAACCATAGCGGAATACGTCAAATTGTTCATTTTTTTATAAAAATTCACGAGTAGTCCTCTACTTCTAGATCGTGCTCGAGTAGTTGGTATGTCCAAACCTAGTAAAAAAGAAAACACGAAAATGGTTAGCACCAATTCCCAATAACAATGACGAAATCTGGTTGGTGTCAAGTCCACCAAAAATGATATTATTACACCTAAACAATATATAAATATCAATATAGAGAGTAGGGTCGATCCCACAGAGACTAGGATATCTAAAAATGTTGTTTTAATTTAACCAGATTGTGCGTCAGGCAACTGTCATGCCCACGGCGTTTGACGATTTGTGCAAAAATAAAAAAAGAGGAATTTTTTTAAATAATAATAATAAATAATAATAATAATAATAATAAAGAGGAATTCAAATCTGATAAAAATAATAATAATAATAATAAATAAAATTAAAATAACAATAAAAATAAACAGAAACTAAAATTAATTAAATAAATCAATATGATAAAATTCCAGCTTTAGGCTTGATTTTGCTCCGATTTCGAAATGATCCTTGATAACAAATCTTCTCTTTCAATCGATAAGTTAGCTATAGTGATCGAGGACGCCTCAAACCACCAACCCTTTCATGTGTAAATTAATTATGGGAACACCCAACAACTAACCCTTACCAAACAAACAACCACAAAATATATGTCCACGATTTAGCTCTCCAGTAGCCTTGCGAACTAGAAGGATCTAACTCGAACAAACGACCTCAGTCGTGTGGGTCATTTTTTTATCCGATTGCTATTTCTCTTGACGGATTCAACAAACTACTTAATTAAACACGCCAATGTGTTCTTTGGTAGACCAAGTACGACACACAATCGATTCAGTACTTTCAATTATATGCCTATCAACGCCGAATCAACAAGGTCTTTTGGACTTGGTGCCAATGCAACTTTGTGATATGATAGTGTCTATCTTCTAAACCGAAAAAATAATAAATACCGATATGACGATTTTTACATACGATTTCGAGTCTTACGGTTCCAAAAACCGGATGAAAAATTAGTCTAAAACTAAATAAACTAATTCATAAATTAAAAAACAATCAGAGGAAATATTAAGAGAAAAACATTTATTCAAAGAAAAGAAAAAAGAAAACAACAATAATTTTGGCTCTGCGTCGCGCCTTTCTCCCTCCCCCGGTCGCTCTGCTGATGTAATTTATATATAAAATACTAATATTATTTTTGTTTAAATTTTGTGCTTATTATGTTTTTAGTTTATTAACTAGCCTGGAATTCGGGTTCAACTCTTGTGACCACAGTTGAAATGATAACCATTCATTTGACCAGCCCCAGTTATCCTCAAGTTTCTTTTGATCCTCAAATTCAACTAAGAAAGACCCTCCTTCCATTTCATCACATTTACATTCCAATAACCTAGCAAGACCAAATTTCCTTGTAACCAATCTGCTCCGTAGAACCCCCTTTGCCTTTCCCACTATACAACAGTGAAGTAAGTGAGAAAACTCTTCACTAGTAACACCATTGCAGGATCTATCCCTCAATCTCTTGATATTTAGATGCTCACTTTTGATTTTTGTTCAACTCTTTCGCATCACTTGAAACTTGCAGCTACTTGGAATCCTCTGCCACCGACTTTTCAGGACTTCTCCTCCAATATGATGATCTTCCACCAAATCTCGCCATATTAACTCCGATACAGTGGCCAAAAATCCATGTTGCATTAAGCCTCAATATGACTCTTTTTGCTTCCGATATGGACTTGAATTTCACGAACCCAAAGTTTCCCTCTCTACTGCTTCTCTTTCTTGGGATGCAAGCATCAACAACATCACCATATTTCATGAAAGGGATTTGAGGAGGAAGGTTGTTAACGAAAACAAAAACTATCACCATATTGTGTTCTCCAGTTCACCTGATATTAAACTATCACCATGCAATCAAGAACTTAGCTTGATTTTGTTTGCTTTTCTCAGTGTTGGATTACCCTAAAACCATATTAAAATCAGTAGATAATAAAGTATCTTCGAATACCACTGGACTAATTTAAAATTAAAATATCTATTAATCAGAATTGTTGTTGCCAAATTTGCAACAACAAAAATTATTGGAAAAATATGTAAATAAAAATTAAATAACTATGAAACGAAATATAAAACAATTCAAAATAAAGTAGAATAAACCAATTTGATAAAAGGCTTTAGTATCAAGTACCACGTCAATTTCGGTTTTGAAATAATTTACAGATTATGGATACTTTTTCTCTTGATGATAAGTAGATTAAAATGATTTAAGGAGCAAGAGGATATAGAGAATAATCTTCTGGATGTCACTTTTTCAAAAGTGAGTTCTAGTTCATTTGAACTTTAAATTGTTGATCAAATTGGGACTGAATCTATGAGCAAGGCAGTGATGCTAGTTTTTGCTGAATCACCAACTTGCGTATAAGCATCTTCGCCCTTGTAAAGGAGATCAATGACCTTTGCAAGGTTTAGAACTCGAATAAGAGCCGCTGTTGATGCTGCCGTTGGTTTCAAGAACTCTTCATTTATATCCTTCCAAGCCTCGTTGATTTGCTTGTTTAACTCATCGTATGCCTCTTGCATTGACACCCCATATTGTTTCATGTAACACTCCACAGCCGAGGAAACTTGTCCTCTCTCTTGCTCAACCTACGATAAACGTAAATTAATTTGAGCTAATGTAGAGCTGTCCATGGTTAGCTCAAGCCAAAACAAACTCAATTAATAAAAATAAAACAAATAAATTTTTGTACCTTGTGGCCAACAATATCACTCATCAGCCTACAAATAATGTTTGAAGCTCTGATAATCTTAGGCTCATTAACTGCCCAATTGAATGTCTCTTTTGTTATGCTATCTTCCAAGCCAACAAAAGATGCAATTGCGAGCTGCAGATAACCACAAGAAAGTAATGCAATCGGCATATACTCTTCCATTGTTGGTATGTAATTTTCATGGAACCATTTGGCTCAACAAAGAAGACTTGAGATTGTTGTTTCATCTATTAACAAACAAACAGAAAGTTAGCAAAAACCAACTAATGCAGTTGATTAAGATTGCAAACAAAGAATATTTTTCAACAAAAAAATAAAGATCATATATACTGCTTCTATTGCGTATTGGACACGATATGATTTTCCTTCTTTGGACATCAAATCTTCCATATTTTTATAAACTTTTAAAGCTTCACTACACCACAATTTCATGTAGTCTGGAAGTTGATCTATGCAGTTGATATCCCATCTATAATATATCATCAATTCAAATAGTTAATTCTCTCTATAATTCAATAAAAAAAAACATTTATTTTTAATGATTTAAAGTGACGGTGGACATACGCATTAAATTATCTGTGGATTGCTTTTATAAAGATTTCAAGTTCTTCATATATTCCATATGCATCATAAATATCATCCAAAATTGATGTGAGTGGTATTATTTTGGTCATGAAAGTTCTAACAACGGCATAATGGGGTTCAAAGTATAATCCCATCATCCAAAAATAGCATTCCACAAATCTATCCCGTATAAAGGGAAAATCGGTTGCAACATCTAAACCTTTCCACCACCACCTAAAATATGAATGAGTATGTATTATTTGTAAATTTGGGTATAATAAAAGGTTCTTATTTTGATGAAAACCTTTGGTCACTATAGATTACTTGTATATCTCGTTTATCTCTTCCTTGTGAAAAAGATTTGTGAAGGACGGACTCAAATTTCATATCTATTTTCATTCACCTTTTAATTTTGGTTATAATTTGATTAAAATAGATAAAAAAGTTGTAGATTCAAGAATTCAAACCTCAAACATATTGGATATCATATAACATCCCTAAAACTTCCTGAATTGGGAAATAGTGTCATTTTAGGAATATACGTGGCCGAATTTTTAGAGCAAATAAAGTAAGAATTAACAATGTTAGTAGAGAGGTAAATGGATATTAGAGGGAATTAAAAGACTTGTGTGTTAAAGAAAAATAAATCTGGGTATATACTAAATTGTAAGAGAGTGAAAAGTGTTGGGGAAAAGTGTGAAAATTAAAATTATAAAAGAATTAAACTGAAACGAAGGAAAAAGGAGAAAGACTAAAAATGCAATTTTACCAAAACTAAATATGAATCAAGAATGAGATTTACAAGGGGCAAAATGATATTTTCTATAAATATCTGGACCTATACCTAGTAACTACTTTCTTGTCGATTTTGTATTGATTTGAAAATTAGATAGTTTGATGATTCTTTTGGACTGGACTAACTACTAGTTCTCAGTTAAAGTTGTTTGATTGGCTGGTATAGTTCAGTTTTCAACACTGATGCAGTCATCCTTAAATAGTGGTAAAAACATACCGCAATCAACATTGAAACCATGGTCCCTTAAATCGAACGGCAGTAGTGTAAAGATCATCACCATCATGAATGTGATTGCAATGACAATGATATATAATTTGCAAGGAATCTTCTATCTCTCTCTTTCTCGAAATGATAAGCCACACCCAAGCGCTGGACCGCATCAATTATGTGCAATTTTGGGATGATTTATCCGTATCTGTCACCAACATTCTCCTCACTTCTTGCTTCAACTCTCTGTACTCTAATTGAGTTTTGGCATCCATTTTCTGTTCAAGTATGAAAAGCTTCCAATTAATTTTAAAATATTCACATGCATGTCTCCCAAATTAGAAAAAGGAAGCTTATTTTTTTAAAAAATAAGTGTAATTTTATGAAATACATACTAGCACAAACATCAAATTTGAATAATATAGGTATATGATGTCACACAAACACACATTTAAAATTATTTTCATGCGTGCCAAGATACCATTTCAGAAGGAAAATAGAGGAAAATGTCCCCCCAAAAGTTAGGAGCAAAATTGGACATGTTACCAACTTGAGATGGAACAGCAGAAACTTGATAAGACATTTTCTTTAGTGTGCTAGAAGCTCTTTTTGAGTTTTGTGTGATCCAAATGCTTGCATGAGTTGCATGTATTTATAGGCATCATTTGTTTGATTTGGAGGGTGTTTAGTGATTTCTCGTGTTAATATTTTAATGACATATAATTCCTTTGAATGTGATTTATGAGAATGTTATTGTTAATAAAATTATTTTATAAGGTTTGGTATACATTGACTAAAATTCTAAAAAAATTATATTAAAATGTTTGGTATACTCAACATTGTCCTGAGAATATAATGTTACTTTACAAAATTATCCTTATTAAATAAAAATAGCATTAATATATTCTAATATTTTTCAATAATTTTTATTATTAATAAATGTTTTAATTAAATATTTATTATTAACAAATATTTGAATTAATCCGCAAGGTATGATTTTCTCACATTTTGATCTAATCCATTATATAAACACATTAAAAAAAAAAAAAACTTGCATGCTAACTCAAGATTGTGAATATGTACAATCTCTAAATTTTCCTTATTACATTGTAGATATAAATTCAAGTGTATTCATATATACAACTATGGCTTGAAATTATTTTAATACTAATTTATAAATTAGTAGTTTGTTTTAGGTGTAGTTTCTTCATTTT
Source organism: Gossypium turneri (assembly GCA_008044935.1). Taxonomy (NCBI): domain Eukaryota; kingdom Viridiplantae; phylum Streptophyta; class Magnoliopsida; order Malvales; family Malvaceae; genus Gossypium; species Gossypium turneri. Next base: position 54,768,741 of record CP032581.1, read on the forward strand.
TAACACAAGAATTTTCATGTAAGCTTTGTTAGGGTGGCATGCCATATATCTTTCTTGACGAGAAAATTGAGAAATGAAATATTTTTAAAATTGAATTTGAAAGTAGGTGATGCCAATGTTATTGCTAGTGCAATAAGATATCATTTATGAATAGGCTTATTTTTCATGTAACTACTTAATTCTACAAGTTGCGTAAGCTTTCTATGCTAAAAAACAAAATATAGTTATAATAAAATAAAGGTTAAATACTCAAGTTGGGGTTCAACCTTTTAGGGGTTGCTCAAATAATGGTCAAACCTTTCAAAATATTCATATAAAGGCTTAACATTGACAAAAGTACTTAAATGAAAGCCAAACCTTTCAAAGTGTTCAAATAAGGGCCAAAACTTTTTGAAAGTGCTCAAATAAGAGTCAAACCTTTCTAAAAATGCTCAAAAAGGGCCTTTTTAAATATTGTATATGAGGTCTAAGATTATGTTTTTATTATTTTCTTTTATTTTCAACCAATATCTAATTGAACTATCATGTATTTTATTTTTGGTTTCTCAAGGTATCTACTAAACGAGCCCAATAACTAATCATCCGCATTCCCATGTATTTTTTATATATATATTTTAGAATTCACTTAATTTTTATTTAATTTGGATTGAAGTACGTAAAAAGTCTTTATTTGAACATTTTTAAAGGTTAGGCCATTATATGAACATTTTGAAAGGTTTGGATCTTCTGTGAGCAACCCCTAAAAGGTTGAGCTCTAATTTAAGCATTTAGCCTAAAATAAGGTATAGATATTTACCTAGTATTCTTTTATAAAAATAATTTAAAATAATTAACCAAAGTTGTAGAGACAAAAAAACGAGAAAATAAGCAACAACTGCGTTTTCTTTTTCTTTTTCTTTTTACATTGAATAAGTTAATTAATACCCTAAACACAAAAAAAAAAAAAAGAAATATCAATTTTGTCCTAACAATTCCTTTTACTTTTCATCTGTATAGGTAATTAACATTCTCACCAATTGTTAAATAAATTAATTTCTATTACTTATGAAAAAAATAACTTTCATAAAAATGTTACATTTCAAAAAAAATAAATTAATTTTTCACATTAAACGTTGAAATTATATTCCGACCAATTAAATTCCTTAAAAGATCGATAATTTTCCATCATGGGAAACATGTGCATACATATGGATTTTAGATTCATTCTCATCGTTAGTAGATCATGGCTTGCTTGTTTTGGTCCAACATGATAGGCTTTTATCAATTTCTTTCTCTCCGACTTTTTTTTCCTTAAATTTATTGGTAGGGTTGTGTGACTCAAATTCTTATTAAAGAAAATACAGTGGCAAGATCAGGGATCTGTGAGGGAGAATCCGTATAGAAGTTTACTTCTTCTATTTGATATTGATTTAAATAAGGTGTTTTAATCTTACTGCATTACTGCTATTAGACATTGATTAGAATAACTTTTTTTAACATATAAATAGATGTAGATCTAAAATCCTCTGGTATCATTCGAATTAGACATTAGTGATTTTTCTCCTCCTCTATTCATGGTTTTCTCTAAAAAAATTTCTACATAAAATTTGTATGTTCTATTTTTCTTTCTTTTCTTTATTATACACCATCATTATCAATGTTGAATTTTAACATTTATATATTTCCTTAGGGAAAGGAATATTTTAATTTGCTGACGTCATTAATCAGGCACTGACGCCTAGTTTTTCACATGGTTTTCATGCTTTTGCTTTAGTTGTACTATGATTTTTTAAAAAAAATATCTCCTAAATAATTATTTTAATTTTTGTCTATTTTAAAAGTGAGTAATTAAGGACAATCAATTATTATATTAATGTCTTTTTGTCAATTATGTATGATTTTGATTGTTATAATAATAAATTTGGCATCGATGTTTACATTTTTGTTAATATGATCTTCATTCTAAAACATTCAACAAATTTAACCTTAATATTTACACATTTACAAAAATTTTGAGAGTTAAATTTGTTAAATCTTGACCAAATTGATAGAATGCGTAAATTATAAGAGCTAAATTTGTTATTATACCTGTCAAATTTATGTAAAATTGACCAAAAATATTAATGATGTGATGAATTGTATTTGGTTCCTCACTTTCAAAATTGACAGAGATTAAATTGTTTCTTTTTTTTAAAAGAGACCAATTTGCTCAACATCAAAATTGAGAGAGGCTGGAGAGGTCTTTGTACTTTTTTTTTATTTTTCATCTTCGTTTTACGGTTCATGCTCGGGTTCGTGGTTGTCTCTTCCAACAATGCCATCTCTAAGGTTCAAACCGACGTTCTCTCCGTAAGAGTGTAATGTGCTTTATCTGATACACTCACGAATGGGGTAAAACTTATAAAATTCCATTCACTGAAGTTGTCAATTTTCAAGTTTGGAAAATCAATCAACTTACGACAACTTTTTGGATGGGATCTAGTCATTTTTTGGTTGAATGTCTCATAGTGTTTGAATACCTATCTCTTATATTTGAAATGCACTTTGAATCACTCGATTTCGAGTTTGAGAGCTCAAGTTATGATTGTTTTAGTGAAGATTGCGCGAGCATAATTTTTGGACAAGATTATTACGGAAATTACAAATTTCGGACTTTTAATTCAAGTTTAAATCATATTAGGTTCAATTTTTAAGCTTACTTTTTATTATATATGAACCCAATATTATATTTATTAAGTTTTATTATTTTCTTATTTATTTATTCCAAATTTTGAATATATATATTTTAAGTATTTTAAGCTGATTATGAGATTAATGTTTCTTAGTCAAATAAGGAAGTTTAGTTCCGTTTGTTTGACTGAAAATGGCTCCCGAAAAATGATTTTGGGGAAATGACTTAATTTTTTGGAAAAACAACTATTTCCTGGTGTTTGGATGAATCTATAAAATATTTCCTATTGTTTGACAAATTTCTTAAAAATATTTCATAAAAGTTATTTTTAATGAAAACATACATTTGAGATTTTTTTATATTTCATTGTTTAATTGAGTTTATTATATATATATATATATATATATATATATATATATATAAATAATAAATTTATATTATACATTATACATTGTTCACAACATAAATATATTTTTTATAAAATATTATAGTGCAGTTTTCTTTTAACAATTGAAACTTATTTTATAATGAGAAAATATTTTATAATAATCAATGTCATATATAAACTTAATCATAAATAATGTTTAATTAAAATTTAATTTAAATTACATATATGATAGTATATATTGACACATTAGAGTTGTAAAGGATAAATGAAGCTAAGCATTATTTAAACAAATACTCATATTTATATAATTAAAATATTCATATTTTTATACTAGATTAAAATATGTCATAAGTCCTTGTACTCTTCGTAAATTTGAAATTTAGTCTATATACTTTTATTTTTGGGTTAGTTATACTTTTTAGATATTAAAATTCAAGTTCAGTTGTTAGCATTATTAAAAATATTTTGTCAAGTTCATGTTAATTATAAAGTCATTTTTTTTGGTTTCATGAATAATGAGTATTTTTTATTTAAAAATGTGACATCAACAAAATTGGAAAAAAAAATAATTACAATTAGACTTGATTTTCAAATCTGAAAAGTAGAGGGGCTAAATTCTAAATTGTGAAGAGTACATAGACTTATGACATATTTTAACCTTTATACTACAAAACATTTTACTATTAATATATTTATAATTGTAATAAATATTTATTATTAAAATATTAATATAGAATATTTTTAATTAAAAATTATATTTTATAAGAAGGTTTTGTTGTTAATATGGAAATTTTAATTTAGCTGACATAGATCTTGGATTCTCATGTTTATTATATTTTAATCATTAAAACCAATTATCCCGTATAATACTATTATTAGTATAACCCTTGGTCGTGGATAATCACATTAGATTTCTCCTTAATTTGATATTCTAATCACAATCATTTCATAAATAATTCAATTATAAATTTACTAATATTACTAATATGTAATCAAATATGCATTTTTTTAAAGCATGCTAATGCAATATATAAATATATATTTTCATTCCGTATTAGATAAAAATAAAATGTTATTTCAAATTATATTTGTCTAGCACCAAGTAGCTTTATTTTGTGGGAACTTGCTTAGTTGACTGACAGTCAAACATTGAGAGATCAAATATATTATTCCTTTGAAGTGGCTTCTTACATACATAGCCTCTTCTTTTCTTCTTTACTTTTCTTTTCCTTTCCTTAACCTTCACAACAAACAATAATCGATACAAGTTTAAAATCTTTTATTTTAATTAAATATTTTGAAATTTAATATTTTAGTTACTCCTCTATTAAATCACTATCACTGACCTTTTTTATTTACATATAATAAATTTATCCCTTCAATGTTTATAGATACTATCATTTCTAAAAAATTCAACAAATTTAACCCTCACCTTTACACATTCTATCAATTTAGTTTTACTTCTTAAAATTCACAAAGAAAAATTAAAGCATATTTTTTTAAAAAAAATACATACAAAATTATAAATAAATGAATACTCGTTTTTCTTACATGAAATTTATTTATTAAAATAATACTTTTATAAATATATTTTTAAAAACCAACAAACAAGTCTTAAACCAAATTTAAATTTTCCTTGTTTAATTTATTTAATAAATAACAAATTTTATTATACATCTGGACTTACTCCTCTACCCTCATCAAATTTATCGAGCACAGGTCACTGTATTTACCTGCAACCACTAGCACCAATAACACTTACTCTGAATTTCTCGATTTGATCTTCCATAATTGATTAATGAAAATTAGGCTCTTTTCACTACTTACAAAGTTTGTATTCAAGTACTTTTGTGTCATTTTCGTTAATTTTAAAAAAAATTAGTTTTTAGTTTTAATCAAATAAAATGAGCTTCCAATTAGGTCGATTCAGGGGCCTACAATAGAACTAACAAGTTAACCGAGTGTGCAAGAAACAACCAAAGCTAAGAAGTTAGTGGCATGGATTGAATGTCACAACATTCAACATGGAAGCCGCAACATTGGATGTTGCCCCACACTTAGCTGAATTTTCAACCAATATTTACAAGGCAAGCTCACTTGTCTCAAAGTCGCAACATTGGAGGAATAAAGTCGCGACATTCAACCCTATAACAGTTCATTTTCAGTTGCGTCAAAAACAGTGGTTTTGAGACCACAATTTTGACTAGTGAGTCAGTGTTTTTGTTTCTTTAATATTTATAGGGTTATTATAGTGTCCTATTAAAATCCGGTTAAAAAATCTTAACATTTAGATAATTAATTAAGTAAAAAAAAAGACTAAATCGTAAAAGTTATAAAATTTAATTGTTATTAGTTGTATGTGTTAAATAGTTACAAATTAATGGTTGGGGGTTTATATAGCAATTATACCTTGTATTTTTAAGTGGACATTTATGGACATGCATTTATATAGGTTATAAGTTAATGGTAAGGTTTAAAAATGTAATTAAGTAATAATTATAACTTAAACAAAAGATGAATAAACTATCATCTTCATCTTTCTTCGCTTGGTAAAATTGAATCCCCCATTTTGAGTAAGGAAGCTTTCGGCCAAGCTTCAAACCACATGCATGGTATGTATTTCAAGTCCGTTTTTAGTGATTTTTATGTTTTTGAGATCGTTGTAGCTTAATCTAGTTAATCCAAGGACTAATTCGTAAAACTGTTAAGTATTTTGATTTAAGCCATTGATGAAATTTTTATTTTTTGAAATTTAATGATAGATTTATAAGCTTGGTAGTTAAATAAGAATATCTTGTAAAGTGGTCTTAGTTAGTTTTGAATTAAGGACTTAATTGTTATAATCTTGACATTTGCATGGTTAATTGCAAAATTCAGTTGTCTAGGGGCTATAGAGGGACCATATTGAATTTAGCACTAGTGTTTTTGGGTTAATTTTGAAATTTTTGCAAGTTTTGGTATAGGGACTAAATTGCATAAAGGGTGAAATTTTAGGGTAAAATTGTAAAATGATAATAAAAGGGCTTATATGCATAAGTTTAATTGTTTAAGTTGTTTTAAATGGTTAATTGAATTAAAATTATTACTTAGATCAAGAAACAAATCAATTGGACAATAATCGCAGAAAATGAAAGTTAGCGGAGTAATCATTGGTATTGCATTCATTGCCGTTTTTTATTAGGTAAGTTTGTTTAGTGATTAAATTTATTGGTTGTTTTTATGAATAAAAAATTATCCATATATGTTTGTGATTGAATTCAGTTGTTAGTAAATGTTTAATGATGAGATGGATCAAGTTGCAATGATATTATAATTGTAGGTTATATTTGAAAATGTAAAACTGTATGATTAAATACATGTGATTAGGAAATGTTTGAATAATTAAATTAAATGGATTTGAATTGTGGCCCGTATGAACCTTGTGAATTCTTAGGATACAAGTGACATGTCATTAGGGTTATTACCGTTTTGGGTATTGGTCTTGGATGTCCTACCGATGGCTACGATCCCACATTTGTTACGGATTCTTCATAGCTCGTGTGAGCATTTACAGTCACAGCTCATGTGAGCATTTATCGTCACAGCTTGTGTGAGCATTGTTCTCGCATATCCAATGCTATTTCATTATGGTTCATTGCGTGAAAAATGAATAAATAGGAATGATTACATGAAATTGTTATACAAAATGGTTATATGGAAATAGATATATGAAAGGGAACATTTGAAATGGATACTTGAAATGAATATGTGAAATGTTAAATGAATAAGTGATGGTTGAATTGTAATGCCCGTTTTCAGTGAAACGGAATAGTGGTTTCGGACCACAAATTCGAAGTCAGAAAAAAAATTTAGTTTATTATTATTTTATGGTCTACAGTATGATAGAAATACCGTATAAAAATTTCGTTAAAAAATTTTATCGTTTACATGTCTAATTTGATAACAATGACTAAATTGTATTAAGTGCAAAGGTTGACTTCTAATAGTTAAAAGTATTAAATAGCTATAGAATTTTAAATTAGAGGTCTTTATATAGTAAATAGGCCATTAAAATGATTAGTGGATAAGTATGAATAGTCATCATTGAAAATTTAATAATTTATTTAGGTTGATTTTGGAAATTAGTGATTAAAGTTATAATAAATAAAATAAAATAATCCATTTTCATCATCTTCCACCAAAAATTAAAAAAAGAAAGAAAGAAAGAAACCTAGCCATGGAAGCTTGAATTTGGACAAGCTTGTTTTGCTCAATTAGGTATGTATTTTTGTCCCGTTTTTCATGATTTTTATGTTTCCGAGATCGTAGTAGCTTAATCTAGCTAGTTCGGGGGAATAATTTGCAAAACTATTAAAGTATTAGAGTTTTGCTATTGATGAATATGCTTGAATTTTTATGTTAGAAAATGCATGATTGTTGTTAGATAAACAACTTTTGTAAAGAGAATTTTGATGAAATTATCAATTAGGGATTAAATTGAAAAATATGATAAATTTATGGTAAAATTTGTGAATTTTGTGAAATATATGGGATGTTATTAATATGTATAAAAATCGACTAGGCTTGAGTAATGATTAAATTGTATGAATTTTATTTTACGAGCCTAGAGACTAAATTACAAAGGAATTAAAAGTATAGGGCAAAATGGTAATTTTTCCAAAATTCCATATTAGATTAAACTGAATGAGAATTATATTGAAATGAGTTAAATTTATTCATATAGATCCTATTAGACCTCGTACAGAGTTAGTTCGAGGCAAAGAGAAAATATCTTATTAGTCGCCTTCATATCTACATACACTTATCGAGGTAAGTTCGTGTAATTAAATTGTACATTTATATGTATTAAATTGAATAATTGTTTGTGAATTGTATAATTTCCATGAATAAATACCGATTGTATATTCAACAATTACCGAGCCCCGTTTGAACCTTAGGAATCTGTAGGATACAAATGACATGTCATTAGGGTCACCGATTCCAGCTCTTATGAGCTTCCCGATACTCAGCTCACATGAGCTTCCCAATACTCAGCTCGCATGAGTGTAACGCCCCAAAAATCCAAGTATTTATTTTTGCATGTTTGTAACATAAATACATGTCTGCTTCAGTGGTTAAGTGTTCTGGGAAGTGTCTGAGAGTTCCTAAATTCAAGCCTTGACTTGGGCAGAATTTTGTTGTTTTAATTAAATAAAGCCTTAACTGGGTTCAATAAGCTTATATTTTAAAGTTTGTGGATTTATATCAGAATGGGTCTGCTGGTCTGGTGATTAAGTGGAGTGTCAAAGTACTGAAGGTCTTGAGTTTGAATACCTGTGCAAACAAGGGGTGTTATTTTGCTACTTGTGTTGTGTATGAGTTTGTGTTGGACTAAAATTCTGATAGCGGAGAGGCTGATGGAGATAATTAAGGAGATTTGGGTGGGGGAGTGTTGGAGTGATTTTAGGAGAAAATATGGGATTGTGGAGTTATCCCGAATTGACTGAAGATTTCGGCTATCTCTCCTTACCTTCTCCCAATTTCGATCACTTTCGGCATTGTTCTTTTCTTCTTGCTTTTAAAATTTTGCTACTGCCCTCTCCTTCCTTTCCCTTTGCCGATTTTTTTATTCTTTGTTTCCTCATTTTCTGACGTCTTTCTTCATCCATGCTGCCTTTTCTTCTTTTTACATGTGCTGCCGAATTGTTCCCTTGATTCTTCTCATCTTTGTGTATCCTTTTCGTTCGTTCAATCAAGGGAGTTGTGTTCCTTCTTCGCTGATTACACGTTGGTAGGTAAGGGGTAAGTTATGTGTGAGTTGGGGTAGTCGTTGCTTGGTGCAAACTGTGTATTTTATTTATTTATTTATTTATTTATTTATTTGCATTTTCTATTCTTTCCATTAGTGAATATGTGCTGTTGACAGTAGTAAATCGGGAGGAACGAGACTTTTCTCATACTACTTCGGGAGCAAACCGAGTTTGAGCGTTAGGGATAAGTTTCGATTGCTCCTTAATTGAGTAAGTTGTTGGGTTGGTTTTAATTCGACCATTGAAGTGATTAATTAATTAATTGAGTGTATGTTGATCAATTATAGGTTCGGATTGCTCGGAAGTGCTTTTAAGTGACAAACGAAGCAGGTGTGTAAACCTTGCCCAAAATGTAAACCGGCAGAAGTCGAAAATTATGGCAATAGACACTATACGAGCGTGCGCTTGCTCATGTGGCAAACCAAATGCATTAAACGTGACCATTAGACTGTTGCAGCCACCATGAGCGATTTCGTGGACTTAAGCCGTTCTGGGCCACGATGGGCTCGGGCTCAAATGGGCTGTGTGGGCCCAACGGGTTTGTAAGCCCCACACGGATAAACCCCACGAGTGTGTGGAGGAAATTGGGTCAAACTGTGTAATTTCATGATCGAGCCCAATTTTGGGCTATGTGGGCCACACGAGTGTGTGGGCCCACATGGGCCACATTATGGGCCTTGGGCCCAATTTCACTGTTTGACTATTAAGGTTGCACGGGTCGCCCGAGACGACTGTGGACCTATTGATGGGTCGATAGGTAGACCTAGACCCCCAACGGATATGAAATGATTGTTATGCCCTCACGTGGTAAAATGACTATTATGCCCCTATGTTATAAAATGACTGTATGCTTTACGTTATGTATGCCTATATATGAGCATGCCACGATGTATATATATATTGCATACATGTATGATATGATGCATGGGAATGGGATTATTATGATCGGAGGAAGTGCACTGTACTGGCAGCTCTGCTGCAAATACTATTTAGTGCCGCAACCGGTGCTAGTATTAGAGTGTAGAGATGGGTGGGTGATTTTATCCCCACATGGAGTGTTGGGCTGGACGGAGTGGAGTGTAAAGGCTGGTTGGGTAGGATTTCTAATTGCATGTCTGAATTGTTACTGTCACTGTAATAGGCTAAGGCCACACTGATACTGATACTATAATGGGCTAAGGCCCAACTGAACTGAACTGTTATTGATTTGGGCTTAGGCCTAGACTGTACTTGCCTAGGGCATGTTTGGCCATTTTGCTTACATGGGGTTACACACTGTGTTTTCGTAAACTCACCGCTCTATTTATTTTATAGGTAATCCCAAGTCTTGGGACCGGTGCTGCGAGAGACTCGGAGGTGGCCACACAACAGCACCTGCTTCTAAATTGGATTTTCACTGATAATAATTTAAATTGGGTTTTTGTTGTAATAAGGCCTCTTTAAATTATTAACTTTTAATATGGGATTTTATTATTTGAAATCTTACTGATAGTAGTAGGACGCGGATTTTCAAAAGATGAATGCTTTTCAAGACACCACGTTTTCGTAAAATACTGTAAAAGCTTCCGCATCAAACAATGTTTTAAATATAGTAACAAACTAATATGAACAACAAACTGCTAAAGATAACTTGAGTTTTCAATAAACGAGAATTAATATAGAACGGGTTTTTCATTGAAACTATGTTTTCGTAAAACACTTCAATGTGATATCGCCAGATTCGGCCATAACGTCTAGGCCGAGTTTGGGTTGTTACATTGAGCTTCACGTTATTCAGCTCGGATGAGCTTACCGTTTACAGCTCGTATGGGCATACATGTACATGACTTGACGGATTACAGTTCATTACACTTCGTGTGTACTACCGTGTATCCAACGATATTCTAAATGGTTCAACAGGCACAGTTCTGTTGCGAGATTATACGTGTTCGAGATGAACTGTTTCTGGTATTTATATGAAATACTGAAAATGTGATTGCTTGATAAATTCATTCATGTGTGTTGGATCTTATATATGATTTTCATGGCTAATATGTTGGTGATAATGTGTTTAGGCTTTTTGGCCAAATTGGTTGAGATATGCTATGTTTACTTACCTATTTTATGAATATATGGTAAGTTAAATTTTGTATTATACGAACTTACTAAGCTTAAATGCTTACTTTGTGTTATTTTCTGTGTCTTATAGTTATTCAAAAGCTTATTCAGGTTGGAGGTTGGTTGGAGTTATTTCACACTATCCTTCGATCCTTTTGGTACTTTCAGTAAATTAATTTTGGTTATAATGGCATGTATAGGTTATTTTGGCCAATGTTGGCATATAAATGTTTTGTTGAGACTAGCCACTTGAATGGCTTGTGTTTGATATATTTTGATGTGTATATAAGTGGTCATATCAAATTTGATATGTGTTTGATATGGTCGAATGAAAGAAAGTAAAATGTGGTATGAATATGCATATATGTATTTGGTTATTTAGGTAAGTAAGAATACTTGGTTGACATGTTTTTAAGTTGCTAGTTGAGGTGCCTAAGGGCATATTAGTTGTATGTGGTGATATTTTATGCTTAAAACTTTTTTGGCTTGTGTTGAATGCATTGTTATGACTTGTTAATGTGCAAAATTGTTGAGTTAGGTTGGTGTCAAATTGGGTGAGAAGTATGGCTTGGAAATTGGCCTATTTTTGTCCACACAGGCAAAGACATGGGCGTGTGTCTCAGCCGTGTGTGACACACAGCCAAGTGACACGACAGTGTGTCCCCTGTATCTTTAAATTGCGCAAGTCAGTATGCTCAACTGGCCTAGCACACGGGCGTGTGGCTTAGCCGTGTGACCTAATTCAGGGGGTTACACGGGCACGGATACGGGCTAAGACATGACCGTGTGTCCCTATTTCGAATGCCAACACGGCCTGAGACACAGGCATGTCTCCTGACCATGTGAGTCACACAACCTGACCACACGGTTGTGTGTCCCCTGCAGCTTTGAAAATTTTGGTCATTTTTGTGAGTTTGGTTTGATAGGTGTTAACGTGCAATGGCTTTGTTGATAAGTATATGCTTGTGGGTTGATGATTTATGAATGTGAATTTGTATATGCATATATATATATATATATATATTATTTGAGGTGTCAATTGATGGCATATTGGTTAGGCACTTAGGTTGAATGTTATTTGGTATATTTTGGCATGTTTGAATGTATTTTAGATAGGTCTAAGAAATTATAGGTGAAATGACTTGGTTTTGAAGGCATTTTTAAATGCACACGGCCTGCGACACGATCTACCACACGACTGTGTGTCGCACACGGCCGTACGACACAACCATGTAGCCTATTTAATTTTGGTGCAGGTTTGTCCACACGGTCACAATTCGTTACACGACTTGGTGACACAACCGTGTGACCCAATCTTACACGGCATCATTTTGTTACATGATTTGGCCACACAGCCATGTCTTTGAGCCACACGATCTAAGTCTTTTCACACGACCTGGCCACATGACCGTGTAACCCCTATTTTCTATTTTTACCATAATTTTCTATTTTATTTCAAATTAGTCCCCACTTGTTTTTAAATTGCATTTTGGGTTCCATAAGCTCGATTTAAGTCTCATTTTTGTACGTATGCCATGAATAATGAATGACTTTTTATAATTGTTGATTAAATTAAATTCTAAATTTTAATGATATATTATTTGAACTGTTAATTGTTGTAGTATCTCGTAACCCTAAACCAGCAAAAAAGACGGGTTCGGGGTGTTACGAACCCAGTCCCAGGAGATTGAGCAAACTGCCTGCAGAGTCGCATAATTGCAGGAGTAAAGTTGTAGCATTCAACCCAGTCCCAGAAAATCAAGCAAGCTGCATGCAAAGTCGTAACACTGGTCTTGGAATATTACGACATTAAAGCTCAATGGTCCAAAATTCTGCAAGGGTGTTTCCATCCGTACAATTGAATTTATCTTGTAATTTAGTGTGTAATTGACCTAACATGTCAAAATACATCTAGACTATATATATTACCTTGAAACATTAGTTGTGGGGCTCTCTTAGGTTTTAGATTCATAGTTTGAAAGAGTTTTCAAATTTTTCTCAACATTGTTTTGTTACTTTTAAGTTTTGAAGTTAATCTATTTCTAGTTTTCATCCGCTATTTTCCTTTTGCTTCATTTTTTCTCGTGCTTTAATTCAAATTGATAATCAACATATCTTGTGGATTCTCGTTGCCATTCAACCAATCACAAGTCTTGGAGACATTGGATTTTCTGAGAACTCCTTACGTTTATCTTTATTATTTTGCATTATTTTAATGTTTAATAATGGGGCTAGGTTAATTGCATCTAGAATGGCTCATAACTAAATCCATAGGAGGGTTGGTGATCTGTCGCAATTCGTTGTAGTAGATTAAACTACTTTTTATACTTAATGAGCTCTTAAGATATCAACTTTGGTATGTCTTTATTTAGTTTTTACCTTCAACACTTAGGAAATAAAATGAGCAATTTAGGCAATTTATATGATCTTGTGGGTCAAGGTAGGCCTAAAGGTAGACTAATATGTTCGGTGAGTGTGCAGGACATCATTTGTAGACAAAAAGTATAACGACCCGTTTCTAGTGGTGTAAGGAGTAAAGGTTTAGAGACCACAATTCCGGCTAGTGGGTCAAAATATATTAATTATTTGATTTGTTAATTATATGGTATTATGGGTGTTGTATTAAAATTTGCCAGTGAAATTTTAAGGTAAAATAGCTAATTAAGTAAAAAGGACTAAAGTGTAATAGATGCAAAAGTTGAGAGTTATTAGTAAATGTGATTAATTAATGTAAAAAGGAAATTTAAAAGACTTATTGGATAATAATACCAAATATTAAGATAGTGGATGTACATGGATTAGTTTAGTTGTAATTTTAATATGCTTAAATAGTAAAATTATAAATAAGAAATTAGAGAAAACTTTGATAAAATAAAAATAGGTGGTCATCTTCTCTAATGTTTCTTCTTCACTAAAAAAACACCATATGAAGGGGAAACTTAAGCTTTGGTTGTTGAATGCCTTGTATGTAAGTGTTTTATACTTTCTTTTCTAATAGATTTTGCATTTTTGGAACCCTTAAAGCTAGACCAAGCTAATTGAGGGACTAATTGGATAAAATATGATAAGATTAGGGACTGTTTTGTGATTCTTTATTGTGCTAGAAGTGTTGGTTGAATTATTAAATTTTATAGTATGAGTAATTATTATCCTAAGTAATGATTCTTACTAGTGTTAGCTTTCAAGGAGTTAAATGTTATAAATTTTAAATAGCATGGTGTTAAATTATAAATTTCAAGAGTTTAGGGACTGTAAGAGAATCATATGTACATTCGATTAGCTAGGGAAATTAGATAAGGATGTGACTAATTTGTGTAAATGCCAATTGTTGAAGGTTAAATGTACAAATATGATTAATAGATAAATTGCTTAAGTTGAACTATTGTGGTTTTGAGTTAATTAACTAAATTAAATTATTGTATTTAGATCAAGCAACGAGTAAAGCGGTCGTTAACTGAGGAAGATGAAAGTTTTCGAATAATCAACTTCAATTATCAGAAACAAACGTAATTTCAGTAAGTTCATGGTCCTTGAACTCAAACTTTATTTAATTGTTTATTTATTCATTTTAATTAATTTGTTTATTACTTTGATATCTAATTGCAATTGTATATAATTGATAAGTAGTTAAACAAAGAATAATGGAATTATGCAAATATGTATGTAATTTTCGATTTTATTGACTAGTGCTTGGCACATCGAAACACTGTAATGTTGGTTTAACCAACTAGTGCTGGGCACACATTGATATTCTCAGTTTACCCGAATAGCGCTGCGCACAAAACCATTGTCGGTTTATCTGGCTAGTGCAGGACACACCTACCGTCTGTTTATCCGACTAGCGTTGGGCGCAAACTTTGTTACCGTTTATCCGTTAGGCACTGGATGCCAATAACAAGCTGATTCCATATTGATGATGTATAACCGATCTATTGAAGAAGGTTGGTAAATAAGGGATATCTTGGAATGTTCATGATGAACTTTATGGTAAACTATATGGTAACAACCATTACATCTTATGGATTTTGAAATTATGGATTATTAAGTGTATATGTAGTTTTTTGAGTTAATGAAATTTATTCACTATTTGATCATTCCTTTATATGCAGGCTAGGTAGCTATTTTTGATTGTCGACTCAGCATCCAGTGATAATCCCAAACTCAATGTTGGTGATGTTTTATTTTATGTTTTGGCGTGTACCTAGGACGTTAATGTTATGAGAAATGGTCATTTTGGTGTATAGTATCTAAATGAAGGATTACTTGTATTGGATGTTGTCATGTAAAATTTTGAGTTATATTTTGTTCTAATGCAAATGTAACACCCCAAACCCGTATCCGTCGTCGAATTAGGGTCACGAGGCATTACTGAACATAAGTACAGATCAGAACAATCACTTATTATAATTCATGTATAAAATTTTATCAACTTCTTTATCAAAGTTCTCAAGCTCAAATAACATCTCACTAATCATACATAAATGTTAAGTCATTACATATATATATCACATATCCAATTAAATAAATCATGAATCATTCACAAACCAAGTAGTCATAATTCACTCAATTACATAAACCAAATTCGCATTACAAACCATGCTCTGAAACTCAACCAAGTCATTACCATTAACTTATTCAAATATTCATACCAACTAATATATATATATCCATATCCTGTTTCTTATGCTTCATAAATTCAATGTTCAGAGCATATGTCCATCTATTCATGGCATTCGAATACCTAAAATATATATTTTATTCCATATAACAATTACATATTTCATCTCATTCTTTTGTATATCTCTAATTCAATGGCTAATTATTAAACGTACCATTTCATAAACCTAAGTGCGTTAGCAAATCAAGTCAAACCAATCCATATTATACAACCTATTAATTCTCCAAATATAGGTCATTATCAAATATCACCAGATGGTCAAATATAGTTTTAATACATTACAATTTCATGCGCAATATGCTACAGTAGCAATAGCTATTCCTAAACTTAGTTGCCGAATCAAGAATACCAAATTAATAAGCTTTACACATTTATATATTATACCAATTCGACCATTTCCCACAACTTAATTTCCATTAACAAAATAGATAATAACTAGCATTATCACATTACCAAAATATACCTCTTTTCACATTACAAAAAAATATGCGCATATTACATATCAATTTGAACCATTTTCGAACACTAATAAATAGACATATCATGCCTAGTTCGCATGCTAAAATCATGTCTAGGCATCACCCTTTTCAAGCATCCAATGAGTCATTTAAAAACTGAACCTAAATGGCCAACCATTCAAACATAAAACATGTGTATACTTTGCCATCACCAACCATACCTAAACAACCAATATACAAGCCATCAATTATACCAAACTTAGTTTATAGAAACTCATGCATTTTAGCAAAACACAACCATCAACTAACTCATTATTCAAACCGAATTATATAACCAAATATCACACATATATACACCATGAAACATACTTCCATAATAATCTTGAGATATGACCGAATACATACAAGCATTAACATCATATAACCAACATTAGCATCATGATCAAACCATTTTCGCATGGCTATACACACAATTTTCAAACCAAATATATCAAAACTAGCCTATACATGCCACATAAGCAAAACTCAAAGCATTTATTTACCGAAGCGAAAACTGGATAGTGTGATGTAATCTCCTATGACTTCCAATCCGAGCAAGTCTCTGAAACTCTGTAAACATAGGGAAAATGCACAAAGTAAGCTTTGAAAGCTTAGTAAGCCATAAGCAAATAATTCATCACAGTAACATATATAATTCAATTCGAACTCTTAAATATAATTAAGCTTATTTCATTACAATTACATATAACGAGCATATGTATCACAACGTTCATTTATATACATTCATTTCATTCATTGTCATGTATTTCACATATTGTCATTTGAAACATACTCACCTTTCATTCTTGCATATCATATACACTTCGTACGTACCTGAATCGGATATACTTTCACATAGTCATTCATTTCTCGATATTTCCCGTTGAACCGTTCGGAATCAATAAGGATACTCGGATAGCTCGGAAGCTCTTACAATGCCAACATCCCAGACGTGGTCTTACATGTAATCAAATATTGATGCCACTGTCCCAGACAGGGTCTTACATGAAATCGTATATGATGCCAATGTCCCAGACATGGTCTTACACGTAAATCTCAAATCGACGCCAACGTCCCAAACGTGGTTAACTCATATCAAAATCCTATGTCATGACATATGTATCCTATACTATTCCTATGATTCGTACAGAGCTTTTGGACGTCATAATTCGATCGATTCAAGCTCGTAACTAGTTCTCCAATGCTTAATTCATTTCAGCACATACACATATACTTATTATAATTCAATTCAACACATATAACACACATACTTTCAAATTTAACAGCATTTATTTACTTATGAACTTACCTCGTACGGACACGAACGAACCGGACAGCTATTCGAAAATTTTCAATTTTCCCCGATCCAAATCCGATTTCTTTCTTTTCTTGATCTATTTCAATACAAATTTGACTTGCTTAATCATATATTTATTCAAATTTATTCAAAAACACATAAATGGACAAATTGCATTTTAGCATCTAACATTTCACATTTTCTCGATTTAGTCCCTATTTCAAAACAACTCAAAATATTCAAAATTTCAACATACTCTATTTGGGCTGAATTTACCTTAGGTCCCTAGCAGCCCAATTATATCATTTATTTCACATTTTAGTCACATAATTTCAATATTTCACAATTTAGTCCAAAATTGACATTTTTATCAAATATTCATTAACAAAACTTACATATCTAACAACAATGATTTATTTTCCATCATTAAATATCAAATACTCATGCATTCAACAATGGAAACATTCAAATACTTTAACAGTTTTGAAGTCGGAGATACGGGCTAGCTAGATTAAGCTGCAAAGGTCTCAAAAATGTAGAAATCATTAAAAACGAAGCTAAAATCGTAGGGCACTGAGAGCTTGGCCAAATGTTAAAGCCAACAATGGCTTTCTTCTCCTTCAAATTTCTGTGAAGGTGAATAGTGGAAGATGACAATGCATTTTGTTTTATTTAATTTAACATATAATTGCCTTTTTACTTATTTAACCTTTAATAACATTAATAAATACACCGAATGTCACTCCACTATCATCCACTAACTCATAAATGGGCTATTTGCCACATAAGGACCTTCACTTTTAAGTTCTATAGCTATTTAACACTTTTAACTAATAGAACTCAAGTTTTACGCTTTACGCGATTTAGTCATTTTATCAAAATTAAGCATTTAAACGGTAAAATTTTCACACGAAATTTTCACACATATAAATTAACATGTTGTAGACACCAAAAATAATATTAAAAATTTTTTTGACTCAAATTTGTGGTCCCAAAACCAGTGTTCTGTCTAGGGTCTAAACCGAGTTGTTAGAACAAATGCTTGTTTACAGATTGTGGATGAATATATGTTTTTCTTATGAGTTTAACTCTTTTGGGATGTATATTTTATAAGTTAAGTAGTTTGGATTGATGTATGGTTTAATGTGCTAAATAGAATGGAAGGTTATTGATATATAGGTGTATATATGTGAGTTTTAGTGGATGATATTGCATATTGTTAGATGTATGAAATGTGGTGTCAATGAGGGCACATGGTTAGGCACTTAGGTTATTTTTATTTGACACATATTGACTTGTCTGAAGGTGTTTTAAGAGGTATTTATGGGTGGTTATGGTCTTGAATTGGTATGCAAGATTGGTGTAAATTTGCTATGTTTTTTAAGTTAATTTTGGTACACACGGCCTGGCACACGGGCTGCCACACAGCCATGTGTGTTATTTGGTTTAGGTGTAGGTTTCACACGGTCTGAGACACGGCCGTGTGAACTAACTTAGAATATACACATGGTTGAGCACATGGTCTGCGACATGACCGTGTGACCCCTGTTTTCATAGCACACAATCTGGGCTATGTCACAACGGCTTGGCCACACAGTCGTGTGACCCCTGTTTTCATAATTTTCAATTTTATGCTAAACTTTTTGTTTTGTTTCAAATTGATCCCTAATTATTCCCAAACTATTTTTAGGGCCCCGTAACCACGATTTAAGGCCCATAAGTACATGTTTGCTATAAATCGAATGTGTTTAGATTATTTATAGTTATATTTGAATATTTGTCTATAAAGTGTTAAATGTTTGAAAATTACATTGTAATACTCCGTAACCCTAATCCAACGACAGAGACTGGTTAGGGTTGTTGCAAAAAGATAGTGGACTGCTCGCGATGTTGTAACTCAGGGCTTGAATGTTGCAACACAGCGAGTAAAATACCCAAGGAGCAGTCTACCAAGGATCTTGCAACACAAACCAGAGGGTGTCGTGACACGGTCCTGAGACATGCCAAAGATGCATACTGCAGTCAGTGTCACGACACAGGCTAGAGGGTGTTGTGACACCGACACGACATGGTCACTTAGTGGACCAGGGGTGTTTTCATCTGCATAATGAAATTTAACAAAGATTAGTCTGCTGTTTTAGGTCAAGGATGAGCTGCTAGCCCTAGGCTTATAAATATGATTGCTTAGAACAGTTTAGAGACGATTTTTCCCTTAGTTTAATTTTACTTTCATTTGCAGTTTAGCTTTCTTTGTAATTTTTAGATCCATCAAACTTTTCACGGATTACTATTCGTGTAGCAATATTTAGATCTATATCAGGATCTTTCTCAACTTTACTTTTGATTTTGCAAATGTCTTTTTTCCAATTCAATTCTATTGTATGCGTCAGAGCAATGAGAAACTAATCTGGTAGGGAGATTAATGAGTGGATGTGGGAGTAATTAACGTCTATGTAGGTTTTCTAAGCGGATCAGTTGGTTGAGAAAGGAAGAATCTAAAACCCTAGGATTGACGACCGTAGGAAATCATGAAGGTAGGAATGAACCTGAAATCAATATTGCTCGTTATGAAAACCTTACCCTGACCCGGTTTGACCTATGACATCGAGAGATAAGTAGTGCTTGCCAACTCATTAGGTTAGTAGAAGACCAAGAGGCCTTGCTAGGTCAATGACTAGCTGATTGAATAAAACCCAAAATAGGAGTTAACTATGAACATGGAAACGAGTTAGTCTTCTATCTTTAAATCTGATCAATTTACATTGTGTCAATCGTTATTTTATTTTATTTTAAAAATATCATTTTATTATAAATTTATTAATAATCGTAATATAATCTAATTACAGTACTAATTAGGAATTAGTTTTAATTTAATCAAGCCTCCTTTAGGTACGATCCTCAGAGTACTTCCAGAACTTTGTTGTACAATCTATCTTACAACCCTGACCCGTATATTTGCAAACACCACCTAAATCCTTATCTTTTGTAGCAGCATTCTCACTTCCAACGTTAGTACGTCGAGAGGCGGTCAACTTGTTGGCGTCATTTCCGAGAAGGCTTCTTTATTAGGTTAATTTTAATTTTTACGTTTAATAGGATAGTTAGGGAATTTTTCAAATTATAGATACGATTTTAATTTTTATTAATTTAGTCAATTTACTAACTTACTTCTTTTCTTTGTAGATTTCACTGTATGACTCGAAATAGGGGCACACCTATAGAGCCAACCACAGATCCAAAGAGAATCATTCACTGCAATCGTTGATAACAACAACAACATATGCAAAATAACCCGTCTATTGCAGTTGATTTACCACGAGATAATCCATTGTTCGACGATCCACCAATAAAAAACCCACCACCACCACAACATCAGTTATTGATAGAGCTGCCCATGGCTAGAGAAGAAAGAACACTCAGAGACTATGTGCTATTGAACCTGGATGCAGTAAAACGAAGCATCATAAGACTAAAAATTATAACAAATAACTTTGAAATAAAGCCGACAATGATCCAGATGATACATAACAACCTCCAATTTAGAAGGATGATGACGGAGGACCCAAATCGACACTTAAAATGGTTTTTTTTAGCTTTGTGATACGTTTAAAATTAACGAGGTCACCGATGACGCCATTCATCTTTGGTTGTTCCCTTTGTCCTTAATCGATAATGCTTTTTCTTGGTTATACTCGCAGGCACTAGGATCAATCATGACATGAAACGATCTTATGAAGAAATTTCTATACAAGTTCTTAGGTCCAACTAAAAAGGGATATGACCAACTTCAAACAGATGAAAGGAGAACAATTTTAGAAAGCTTGGGAGTGGTTTATGTAGCTGGTAAATAGATGCCCTCATCATGGTCTACCTGAATGGTTGAGGTTGCATATGTTCTACAATGGCTTGGATAAAAATTCGAGGTCAAGACTAGATGGAGCTGTAGGGGGAGCCTTGATGAGCCGAACATATGATAACGTCTATCAATTGATAGGGAACATGACTATGAATTCCTCCCAGTGATCGAACGAAACATTTACATAAAGTTCGGGGCCATCTGCGGCTAAAGCTGTCTAGGAGGAGGATAAGTAGCAGCAGATTTTGGACAAGTTGAACCGGTTAGAATCGATGTCCACTAGACCCATAATGAATGAGGCAGTTAGAAAAGTCGGCCAATACCCTGAGAACCAAGCTGAGGGTGTGAAATACATTGGTAATAGGTGTGGAAACCCTCAATCGAACACTTATAATCCCAGCTCAAAAGACCACTCAAATTTGAGATGGAAAGGCAACCAATGAGGAGGTAATCCTAACCAAAATAGTTAAAATATTACTTACCAGCCTCCTTATTTGCAAAAAGCTCAGGAAATGACCAACCCAAATGTTCATATTGTATGTGGTCAAAGGCTGGATCGAATAGAGAGGGAGTTGTAGTCAATGCGGATAAAAATGAGACAAGTGCAGTCTAAGTGCACTCAAACCAAAACCACATTGACTAAACTTAAAGACCAGATGAGCCAATTAATGAGCATGATGGGTGATATCAAAAGGAAAATTGGCAACGGTATCCCAAGTACTACAAAGAATAAACCTCGAAGAGACGGGATGAGCAAGTGAAAGTAATAGCACTCTATTCGAGTAAATTACTGAGTAGCCTGGATGAACCCACTCAGGAGGAGGAAGAAGGAGGTGTGAATATTCTTCAAGAAAAGACCTTTTAGGAGGATGATACTATAGAAAAGCCAGACACGATAGCTGAGCCAGAAGTTGAGCAAAACAAAAAACTTGCCCTTACAAAAATACCATTCCCATCACAGCTAGAGGACAAATGAAAAAGAGATGAAGCAGAATTTGTAAGTTTCTTAATCAGCATAGACGCATCCTGTAGTGTGATAATAACAAAAAAGATACCCCCAAAATTAAAAGACTCGGGCAGTTTCACAGTTCCTATAGAAATAGGGGACATAAACTTTAGCAAGGCCCTATGTGACCTTGTAGCCAATGTTAATTTAAAGCCCTTATCAATATATAAGAAACTCAGGTTAAGGGAACTAAAAAACACAAATATCATACAACAGTTAACTGACATATCTTCAGTTCAATCGAAATGGGTGCTCGAAGATGTGTTAGTAAAAGTGTGTAATTCTGTCATCCCAGTCGATTTTCTAATTCTCAAGTTTGAAGAAGAGTGTGAAATCCCCATTTTGTTAGGAAGACCCTTTTTAGCAACATCTAGGTATTCCATTGATTTAGAGTAATGAACTAATAATGAGAATAAATGGTGAGACTAAAATATTTAAATGTTGTAACCTACAAAATGAGGGATGCGAGGAAAATAATGGGGATAAATGTTTCAAAAATCTATAAATACCCTTGACAACCTGGATCTTGTAAAGGTATATTCTATTATAAGTGCAGGTCGAATGAGTAAGCCTAGAGAGCAAGACAACTAGAGAACTGTGGAATGGCATGATAGAGTGTGGACGAACTCAGACAGACAAACACAAAAAGGGTTGCCCATGAATAGACTATTTGAGTTGTCAGATGAATCAGATAGCTAAACGTGAAGGATTTACGGACGAGATATTTATTATTTTGTATTTTTTTGTAATTTAATTACTTTTTATAAACCTAATCAATCTTAATTACATAGGAGTAGGACATAAATTAGGAATAAATAGGACATTAGGACATACTTATATTAGGGTAGCTCAGAATTGGGATATGCATGTGCTAAACACCTTAAAAAACAAGAAACCAAGTCACAAACAGAGTTAGGTCGCAACACAGAACCTCAGTGTCACAACAACAATAAGAATAAGAGCTGAAAATTTAGAAATTTAGCTTAGTGTCGTGACACAGGTACCCCAATATCGCAACATCAAGGACAGTTGCCTCAAAACTCAAATTTTTAAGTTGTATCGTGACATCGAACCCCGATGTCACAACAACGAGACAGTACTAGAGGTGTCACGACACGAAACCCCTTACAATTTTTTACCCAACCCAATGTGTAACTTGCCGAGCTTAAACCTATTCTTTCCTGATTTTAACACTAATTTCCCTCCCTATATAAGTTAAAACATTGCATTAGGCTTAAGTATAAGTTCTAAACATTAAAAAGCTAAAATTTTCTTATCTCCCACTAATTCTCAAACCTATTCTTACTCTTTTCTTTTCAAAATCTTTCTTTTCCTTCTTTATTCTTTTTCAGGTACATTGCAAAGTCAAATATTCTAAGCAATGGGCATTTACAAATAGGAGCAAATGAAAAGAGAAGCAATCAGAGTGAAAAGGTTAGGGGTTTCTATTATTGTTACTATTACCTTACTTACATTAGGAAACATATTGCTTAGGTTTTAGTCTTTCTAAGAGAAAAATATTAAAAGTATGACTCCTAGGAAATCTAAAATAACTATTGAGCAAGATGCACCAATGAACGTAAATCCCTCAAATTTTACAAACCAGAATGTCAAAAAATATTTTCTCAAATTACAACGAAACACGATCATTCAAGGGAGTGGTTTTGAGCCAACGATGTATTTATGTAAGGAAATTTAGGTATTGGTTCGGTACTATAGGTGGGAGCACTTTTGTGTAACCTTAAAATAACCTACCGCTATACCCGTAGTACAAGAATTTTATGCTTCATTTAAAGACCACGAAGCTAAGAGACCATACGGGGATATATGGGACCATGTAACAATTAGGGGCTAAGAGGTGTTCATCATGTTGGATCGCTGGCACCCCTACAGCGCAGCGGAAAAATTTAATAGTCGGCGACCCTAACCACGGATCCATGTGTGAGGAACGAATCGGGGTGAAAAAGGGTTACAAAATTACCTAATGTTGTTCTGAGTAGACAGCAACTTCTCAACAACGTGTAGTCTGATCTACAGTCGAACCAAGCCACAATCTATCGAGACTCCGACCTCTACGTGATCCACCCAGTTGACTACGAACGGAAGAAATCCCAAAACGGTTTTGAGAGTGAATTTTCTTTGACGGTTGCTAGACCAAAAACAAAGAAAAACGGGATTCTTATATCCTTTTATTTTTAGGGTTTTTTAGGAATTAAATAAATATAATAATATTTTAAACCGAAAATTATAATTACATTAATTATAATATAATTTCGGTAAACCATATATTTATTTGAATTCATATGCTAACCAAATTCATGTCCTCATTATGTGTACAACAACCTTGTACATAATGTGTTGGAAACCGAATTAAATTAATTCTATAATTAATTTAATTCAAGCGACACCTAAAACAATACCAACTATGGTTTATTCCGTTCATTTCAACTATAGGGTGTGACCCTGTAGGTTCTTGTAACGTTAGCAGTAATACTAGAACAATTCCAATGTTACAAACAATGAGTGGCATCTAGCAATGCATCATTGCTACCTAAGTCACAAGAGATCATGATTCGACATAACCTTTTATGATTAACCTTTTATGCAATAATCCTTAAGTCCTTTATCTCTGGATTGGACACAAGTCATGGAATAGTCACACTTGTATAGTCCATTCCATGTTCCTTGATATTTTAAGCAGACTACGATATACAAATAAGTATGACATCTCATATCAACTTATTTGAGCATGGCCATGCATTTCTAGTCTCACTTAATCAAGTGGCCTAAGATATTACTCCCATTATGTAGGAGGGACTTATTCTATGTCGACCAACCATATCCCTCTACATCGATTGTGGTATATCCAACACCAGCCTTTATAGAACAACTAGTTACGGTGTACGTTTGACTGTATCAAAATATACTACTCACGATGTTAGGATTATGATGATCTCAAGTCTGAGGATCATATACATATTAATCACTATGAGTAATGGCATGACAATTACATAATAATCCAAGAAACATACTCATAATGGGTCAGTCTAATATGTTGTTCTCTAACACACATATTTATGCATCGATTCTGACATTCCATATCAGTGACAACTCTTTATCATCAATCAACTACATGTTAGTCTTAATGCATTATTGTTGTCCTATCCAACAATAATACTTGACTAAGGATCTTTTAAGAATAATCATATTATTCTTAGGACATTATTATAAAATAGTTTATTTATACACACAGAAAAGAAACTGAAATAATAATGGTAACGCCTTATATTAATAAACATGATAAATCAAGTATGTTATTACAACCATCTCATGATTGATCTTTAGGCATACTCTAACAATCTCCCACTAGCACTAAGACCAATCACTTATATATCTAATACCAAGTGACTTAGTGTGACGATCATGCTTCTGCTGTGTCAGAGGCTTGGTCAAGGGATCAGCAATGTTATCATCTGTAGGTACTCTGCATATCTCTACATCCCCTCGATCGATAATCTCTCGAATAAGATGGTAGCGCCTAAGTATATGTTTGGATCGCTGGTGAGATCTAGGTTCTTTAGCTTGTGCAATGGCTCCATTGTTATCACATCGGAGTTCTATAGCATCCGATATGCTAGGCACAACCCTTAGTTCAGTAATGAACTTTTTGATCCAAACTGCTTCTTTTGCTGCCTCACTGGCTGTAATATACTCGGCCTCTGTTGTAGAATCGGCTACTGTACTTTGCTTTGAACTCTTCCAGCTCACAGAACCACCATTAAGGCAAAACACAAAACCTGACTGTGATCGAGAATCGTCCTTATCAGTTTGAAAGCTGGCATCAGTGTAACCTTTTACACTTAACTCTTCCTCACCTCCATATATTAGAAAAGCATCCTTAGTCCTTCTCAAGTACTTAAGGATATTCTTGACTGTGGTTCAGTGACCTTCACCGGGATCTACTTGGTATCTGCTCGTCATGCTTAAGGCATATGAGACATCTGAACGGGTACATAACATGGCATATATGATAGATCCAATAGCGGAAGCATATGGAATTTTACTCATGCGTTCTCTCTCTTGTGGAGTTGAAGGACACATTTCTTTCGAGAGTGAAATACCATGTCTCATAGGTAGGAATCCTCTCTTAAATTCTTCCATACTGAACCTTTTTAGTACTTTATCTATGTATGTACTTTGGCTTAAACCTAATAGTCGTCTTGATCTATCTCTATAGATCTTTACTCCTAAGATGTAAGTGGCTTCGCCCAAGTCCTTCATGGAAAAACAACTTCCTAACCAAGTCTTAATAGACTGCAGGATAGGTATGTCATTTCCTATGATAAGTATGTCATCCACATACAGTACCAAGAATGTTATAGTGCTCCCACTAACTTTCTTGTAAACACATGGCTCATCTTCATTTTTGATAAAACCAAACTCTTTGATTGCATCATTAAAACGAAGATTCCAACTTCGAGAAGCTTGTTTTTATCCATAAATGGATCTTTGTAGCTTACATACCTTTCCAGCATCCTTTGGATTGACAAAACCTTCAGGTTGTGTCATGTACACATCCTCTTCAATTTTCCCATTAAGAAAAGCTGTTTTGACGTCCATCTGCCAGATTTCATAGTCATTAAATGCAGCTATAGCAAGCAAGATCCTGATGGATTTAAACATAGCTACAAAAGAAAAGGTTTCATCATAGTCAACACCATGAACTTGGTGAAACCCTTTAGCGACTAATCGCCCCTTGTATGTTTGTACATTACCATCCATGTCTGTTTTCTTTTTGAAAACCCACTTGCACCCTATGGGCTTAACCCCTTCGGGTGGGTCAACCAAAGTCTATACTTGGTTTTCATACATGGAATCCATCTCAGATCTCATGGCTTCAAGCCATTTCTCAGAGTCTGGGCTTGTCACCGCTTCTTGATAAGTCCTAGGCTCATCTTGATCTATAAGTAGAACGTCACCATGCGTTGTAATGAGAAATCCATATCTCTCGGGTGCTTGGCGTTCTCTTAAAGATCTATGCGGTGGTTGTATTTCTACAGCAATTACTTGTTCCTCAATCCCTTGTGGAACTTGCTGTTGTTCTATCTCTGGTTCAGTGGTTCTATTTCTGCAGCGATTCTTGAACTTCATCAAGTTCAATCTTTTTTCCACTTCCTTTTCTAGAAACAAATTCTCTCTCTAGGAAGACACCAGTCTGAGCAACAAGTATTTTGTTCTCAGTGGGATTAAAGAAACAATATCCTTTGGTTTCTTTTAGATACCCCACAAAAACACATTTTTCAGATTTGGGTTCAAGCTTAGTAGACGTTTGACGTTTAACATAAGCTTTGCAACCCCAAATTTTCATAAAAGAAATACTGGGATGTTTCCCAGTCCACATCTCATATGGTGTCTTTTGAACCGATTTAGATGGAACGCGATTTAGTGTGAAAGCAGTTGTCTCAAGTGCATGTCCCCAAAAGGAAGTCGGCAGATCAGCATGACTCATCATGGATCGAACCATGTCTAACAAAGTTCGATTTCTTCTTTCAAAAACTCCATTCCGTTGAGGAGTACCAGGAGGAGTAAGTTGTGAGACAATCCCACATTGCTTCAAAAGATCATCAAACTCTAAGCTCATATACTCCCCACCTCGATCAGATCGAAGTGTCTTGATAGTTTTTCCTAGTTGATTTTGTACTTCATTTTTGAATTCCTTGAACTTTTCAAGGGATTCAGACTTATGGCGCATGAGATAGACATACCCATATCTACTAAAATCATCAGTGAAAGTAATGAAGTAGTAAAATCCTCCTCTAGCCTGTGTATTTATTGGCCCACATACATCAGAATGTATTAAGCCCAATAAATCACTAGCTCGTTCACTTTTACCAGTAAAAGGAGATTTAGTCATTTTTCCCAATAAGCAAGATTCACATACTTTAATTTGTTCAAAAACAAATGAATCCAAGAGACCATCTTTATGGAGCTTGGATATGCGTTCCTCACTTATGTGGCCCAAACGACAATGCCATAGATAAGTTTGATTTGAGTCATTTATTTTTAGTCTTTTAGTATTTATGTTGTAGATGGGATTTGTTTGATCTAAAATATAGAGGCCATTAATCAATTGTGCCGAACCATAGTAAACATTATTAAGATAAAAGGAACAACAATTATTCTTAATAATTATCTCAAAACCAATTTTGTCTAAACAAGAAATTGAAATAATGTTTTTAGTCAAACTGGGCACATAATAACAATCCTCTAAACATAAACCAAGTCCACTAGGCAAAGATAAATTATATGTTCCTACAGCTAATGCAGCAACTTTTGCTCCATTTCCAACTCGTAGGTCCACATCTCCTCTAGCCAAATTCCTACTCCTTTGCGGTCCCTGTACCGAAGTACAAATGTGAGAACCACAACCAGTATCTAATACCCATAAAGTAGTAGTTGATAAATTAATATCAATAACATAAATACCTGAAGCAGACGTTCCGCTTATTTTGGCCTTCTTGACTTCCTCAAGATAGATAGGGCAGTTCCGCTTCCAATGTCCAGTCACACCACAATGAAACAGTTTCCTTCCGTAGCCACCCCTCCTTTAGGTTTCAATGCAGCCTTAACTTTTCCAGGCTTGGGCCTACCTTTGCCCTTGGGCTTTGTCTGAACTTTGGCCTTCCCTTGCCCTTATTATTACAGACCATCAGTATAGGCTTGGGTCCAACCTTTTTCATGTTGCCTTCAGCAGTTCGTAACATACTGAGCAACTGTGGCAGAGTCTTATCAATTTCATTCATATTGAAATTGAGGACAAACTGGCTATAGCTATCCGGCAACGATTGCAGAATAACATCAGTGGCCAACTCTTGGCTCAATGGAAACCCAAGCTTAGACAGGCTTTCAATATAGCCAATCACCTTAAGGACATGAGGTCCTACTGGGCTTCCTTCAGCCAGCTTACATTGGAATAGGGCCTTAGAGATATCGAACCTCTCTTGCCATGCTTGCCCTAGATAAAGTTCTTTCAGGTGCTCAATCATTTCATAAGCAACCATTTCCTCATGTTGCTTCTGAAGCTCAGGATTCATAGTGGCAAGCATAAGACATCCAACGTCTACCATGTCATCGAGATGCTTCCTGTAAGCATCTCTATCAGCCCTCGAGGCATTAATGGGTGGTTCGTTAGGAACTAGTTGTTCAATGACATATAATTTCCGTTCTTGTTTGAGGACAATCCTCAAGTTACGGAACCAGTCAAGAAAATTTAAACCATTCAACTTGTCCTTCTCAAGGACCGATCGCAATGATAGTGTATTTGTGTTTGCAGCCATAATATATCTACAACAATGAAATTATGCGTGTAAAAATTTATCAAATTTATATCAATCATTCAAAGGACTTAATTAAATGATGTTCCCACTATTTTATTACAAAACTAATACCCTCATAGATTAGTTTCGGAAAGACTTTCTCGAAAAGTATTTCAAGTGGGTTAAGGATCCATATTTCACCTCCTCTTAAGTCAGCTTTGGCTTTACTCTCAAGATTACGATTATCTAGGTAAGCAACACTTTGCTAATTACATCATATGTAATTCCTAAAATTTGGTGAACAACTCTTGTTCTAATCATCTTATGATTTATCCAAACTACTCGCCTCTAGGTTTCTAATCCAATTAGAATAACCTAGTTAAGTCATTAACCAATTTTAACCAGCAAATATCACTTGTTTATTCTTCGCGTTTAACCAAGATAAATACTAGTACTTCGCTTTAGCAGAACCTACACAGTATTGATCGAGGCCTTAACGAGGGCAAAATTAGAAGGCTATGTTGACTTAATATTTTAATAGAGGGATTTTATTAAGATCATTCCATCTTTCCAATTATGGTTTACTTTAGTCCATTTAGCCATTTAATTGATCTCATCAATTAATGTGGTTCAATATTATCAAATTTTAACATGCTTAAAATTTGGCATACTTTTGACATCCATAGCATCTCATACATGAATAAAGCAATAAATAAATGCGATAGTTATAGCCCATAAACTAAGGTGGCACAACCCAAGCCAATGGGAGAACCAAAAGGAAACCTAAAGGTGTAAGCAGGTTTTCAAGCTATCAGTCCACACTTGTTGGCCCATCTTCCTTCTCGGCTAGCCCACAGCAACTCTTGCAGATTACAATATGTAGAAACTTGTGTTACATACTAGGGAGTAAGATGAGAAGAGAAATACAAGAGAATAGTAGCAAGGCACGACACGCAGGCCGTATTTATAAAATTACAACCTTTTATCAAATGGGCTGTCGGGCTATAACTATGCATTTCAAACACCGTGCATGTCAAAAATAGCATACATAAATAAACACTTTTGTTAAGGTGTATTAAAACATATCCTTTCAACTTTTATGGCCCATCAAGTTTTATTTATTAAAAAAAACATACTTTAAGAAGATGGGGGCTGAGGCGGTGGAGGGAGCGGGCCGAAGGCCCGCGACCGAAACCGTCTCCAGATCTCTATCCCCAAAAAAATGACATGAAACTGCCACGGTGGGAACAGGGGGTGCGAGGGCGAAGCCCCCGCGGTACGAACCGCATACCCCATTCAAACCTCACGATTCGATAACTGTTATCGACAAAATCGTGTTTTCGAGATTTTAATCCCTGAGGTTTCATGCCGGAACAACCCTTGTTCCGCTAACCAGTTAACTCTTACTGAAAACTGTCAACACCACCGTCGCACCATCATAGACCTATTAACACTTAACAGTAATAACATAAAATCGATTAGGCCATAACACCATGATTAACAATTAATCCATTGTCAAAAGGAACGATTATCAGGTTACTGTTAAACAATTTAAACAGTCAGAATTTTAATAAAATTGAAGCATGCATCTCATACAATTGCATCACCCAAGTATTTAAACCCGAGTCTGTGTCACACAAGTGGCTCTGATACCACTGTTGGATCGCCGGCACCCCTATGGCACAGCGAAAAATTTAATAGTCGGCGACCCTAACCACGGATCCATGTGTGAGGAACGAATCGGGGTGAAAAAGGGTTACGAAATTACCTAATGTTGTTCTAAGTAGACAGCAACTTCTCAACAACGTGTAGTCTGATCTACAGTCGAACCAAGCCGCAATCTATCGAGACTCCGACCTCTATGTGATCCACCCAGTTGACAACGAACGGAAGAAATCCCAAAACGGTTTTGAGAGTGAATTTTCTTTGACGGCTGCTAGACCAAAACCAAAGAAAAACGGGATTCTTATATCCTTTTATTTTTTAGGGTTTTTTAGGAATTAAATAAATATAATAATATTTTAAACCAAAAATTATAATTATATTAATTATAATATAATTTCGGTAAACCATATATTTATTTGAATTCATATGCTAACCAAATTCATGTCCTCATTATGTGTACAACAACCTTATACATAATATGTTGGAAACCGAATTAAATTAATTCTATAATTAATTTAATTCAAGCAACACCTAAAATAATACCAACTATGGTTTATTCCGTTCATTTCAACTATAAAGTGTGACCCTGTATGTTCTTGTAACGTTAGCAGTAATACTAGAACAATTCCAATGTTACAAACAATGAGTGGCATCTAGCAATGCATCATTGCTACTTAAGTCACAAGAGATCATGATTCGACATAACATTTTATGATTAACCTTTTATGCAATAATCCTTAAGTCCTTTATCTCTGGATTGGACACAAGTCATGGAATAGTCACACTTGTATAGTCCATTCCATGTTCCTTGATATTTTAAGCAGACTACGATATACAAATAAGGATGACATCTCATGTCAACTTATTTGAGCATGGCCATGCATTTCTAGTCTCACTTAATCAAGTGGCCTAAGATATTACTCCCATTATGTAGGAGGGACTTATTCTATGTCGACCAACCATATCCCTCTACATCGATTGTGGTATATCCAACACCAGCCTTTATAGAACAACTAGTTACGGTGTACGTTTGACTGTATCAAAATATACTACTCACGATGTTGGGATTATTATGATCTCAAGTCTGAGGATCATATACATATTAATCACTATGAGTAATGTCATGACAATTACATAATAATCCAAGAAACATACTCATAATGGGTCAGTCCAATATGTTGTTCTCTAACACACATATTCATGCATCGATTCTAACATTCCATATCAATGACAACTCTTTATCATCAATCAACTACATGTTAGTCTTAATGCATTATTGTTGTCCTATCCAACAATAATACTTGACTAAGGATCTTTTAAGAATAATCATATTATTCTTAGGACATTATTATAAAACAGTTTATTTATACACACAGAAAAGAAACTGAAATAATAATGGTAACGCCTTATATTAATACACATGATAAATCAAGCATGTTATTACAACTATCTCATGATTGATCTTTGGGCATACTCTAACACATCACCCCTAGGAAAACCTGTGAATTTTACAATGTGTCACACTATGAGTCTGATTTTATTAAAACCACTGATTTAACAAACTTCAAAGACATAGATATGGAAAAAATTGTAAATTGCTTAACTGAGTTTACGGGTGAATGGAAGCACTGATTGGGCACTAATGTCTCAACTTCCTTTAACCAAGCAATTATGTTTCCAATTGTAAAAATGTGGATGCAGTTTTTATGCACTCAGATTACACATTCATTAAACGTATCTAATGCTAATACTTTTCGAGCTATTGTGTTATATGCTATTTTGTAGAAGAAACATGTATGTTATTTTGTTTAGGACCACATTGTAAATTTTTGAAAATTCAGGGTCGACATCGTGACAACACCTTGACCGCCACCAAACATGCTAACATTTGGACTGGAAATACTACAAAAAAAGATATACTAATAAACCAATACTCACTTATCTTTCGACTTCACTTTCTTGACCAGGATAAATTATGATTTACGCGGTAAACTTAACTTTTAATCTCGTTTATCCTAAATTACTTCCTAGGGTTTAATTGCACATGATTTAAACTAACTAACTTGAAATTGATTGTCTCCGGATGTACTAGCATCTAGTGTAACATCCCATTTTTAGGGGTTAGAAGAATTAAGGTTTGCTTGTAAGTCAAGGATTTCGGGTAGGTTCTTATGTTTTTCGTGGTGAATTAGAATCAAGAAATAGCTTGTGGTTTAGTGGTTAGGTGTTTAGTTTACTCTTGGTTCTATGTTCAAATCTTTGTATGAGTAAAAGGGAATTATATGTTAATTTTTGGATTCAATTTTAAGAAAATCTGATGGGTTTATGTCATTTAAATTTTTTTATTTTTAATTATGTTTTAATTTGGTTTTAGTTGGTTTTTAATCTATTTGTTAAAAAAAAGGGAAAATCCCCAAAAAATTTTCCCATGTTACTCAATTATTTTCTCCCTTTCTTGTACTCCAAATTTTTTTTTTGATTCCTCTTTCTTTTTCCACTTTCGATTTTTGGTTGATCTTGGCCATTGTATTTTTTTTCTTCAAATTATTTTTGGGTTTTATCATCATCATTGTTGGTTGTTGGCCATAAGTGTTCTTTGCGTTGTCAAGTGCTGATTTTCTTGGTTAAGTACTTTTGTAAATCGAGTGTTTCAAATTGGTTGATTTGAGATATTTCGATCGATCGTTGGTGCTTCAAGGAACGTTAATCAGGTGTGTTTCTGAACTACTAGTGGTTAGGGATCATTTTTTTATTTCAATTCATGAATTTCAGTCGAATTCGATGTGGTTTCGTGACTACACGAGTAGCCACATGGGTGTGTGTCGCACATGGGCGAACCACACAGCCGTGTGTCACTGTGCAATTAGGGTATTTTTGAGTCACATGGCCTGGGGTGTGCCACATGGACTGCCCACACGGCCGTATAACCTTTGTTTGAGGATTTTATCTTTTTTCACATGGGCGTGTGCCTTGGACACATGATTGTGTTTCTTAGCCACACAGGCGTGTGAATTAGCCACATGACCATGTCTACTTTACTTCCTAAATTTTGCTTAATTTTGTACAGTTGCACAGTGAGTTACACGGGTTAGCCACACGACCATGTAACTCTGTCAAGCGGGCGAGTGTCTAAGCCACACAGCCGTGTGCTCTGTCACACAGGTATGTCACTCTTTCACACGGTCGTGTACACCCCTCATAGGGTCTGGACTCCTCTTCACAGCCTAGGCACACGTCTGTGTGGCTCTATTTTGTAGATTTTGTTCTGTGTTGAAAAATTGACTCGCTTTAGTTCCTGTGTAATCCAACCTCATTTAAGCCTTTGTAACTGTGTTTGGGACACCGCCACCACTTGGATTCATGTATGTATGAGTTCTTATGATGGCTAGGTTTAGTTGATCGAAAAACGTATTGATGTGATATGAAGAATGAGCTTGAGATATTTTCTTGTTATCATTACTTATTAAATGTATACAAGTGTTATTGATTCTGAAATTGTTTGACTGAATATGTATCTCTGTTTCCGTGAGCCTATTAGCAAATTGTGTGTATTCCTGCATTTGCATAAAAATTTGGGATTTTGGTTGTGAAGAGAAGGGAGACTGATTTGGTAGTTTAACTGCAATATTTCTGTACAACGTTATACCGTATTACATTATATTTATGTCAGCTCAGCTGCATACTCTATTCAAGTGGCTTAGTTCTACATTTTTGGTATGTAGGGTGGATGGGCCTATTACGGACCTACTATAGCCCTAAAGTGGTGTGCAGGGTGGATGAAGTGGGATTTGGTTGGTTGGGTGAGTTTTAATGTTTACTACTACTCATCCGAGCATGATTCATTATGTTTATATTGGAATATGAATGTTAGATTATTAGTAAATAAGTGGTTACGTTATTTTGGTAAGGTATTATGCATGTTATGAATTTGTGGAGTTCTGTGTGTTTTCGGTTCGCATAACTGTTACGGATGTTAATATTGCGAGTAGGTTTATTTAGTAGAAGTTCCAAATTTTTGAGTGATTTTGTTACTCTATTTGCATTCATAATTTTCTATTCTAGCATGATCCAACTGCTTAGTTTTAATACTCACACTGAGCTTGTGTAGCTCGCTCCCTTTTAGTTTCCTCCATTTAGGTAATTCACGTTGTTAAGCTCTGGATTCGGCACATCGGAGATCTCACAAAGTTTTGGTGTTGGTCGGTTAATTAAAATTTCCATAAGTTTAGTAAGGTGATTATACAAACTGTGGTACAGGTGGGTTTGGACTTTTCATTAACTACGTGTTTTCGATTTTGAACAATATTTCAGAAGTTTCGCGTATGGTTTTTAATTAGGCTTTTTGCTATTGTCTCAAAGTTCATACATTTTTTAGGAATGGCCTAGGGTCAATTACATGTTGTTTCAAATATAAATAAGTTTTTATCTAATTTGCTAAATTAAGAAGCTGAATGGTTAACAAAGAATTTTATTTATTTAAATCAGAGTTTTTGCTTCCGCCACTTTTGGTGGCCAATGTAACCTCCGAAAACCGGTCAAAACTTCTGGGCCAAGTTTTGGGGTGTTACATCTAGAGTGTGAATATTGTAACCAAATATAAGCGTTGAGTGGTTTCTACAAGTATACGGGTTAGGTTGTAATATAGATCTACAACGAAGTATGGAAGTAATTTGAGGATCGTACCCAAGAGAGGCTAGACTAAACTAATTCTAATTTTTAAGTTAAAGGGTCTAACTTGTATTTTAATTAAACTATATTACAGTGAATCCTAAAGTAGTGATAGAAACTATTTTATTAAACTAATCAAAGAACATAAGAACAAAAAAAAACAAATTATAGAATTAACCAGATCAAAACAACAGAAGACTAGCTCACTTTAGTGTTCATAATTAACTCCTACTTTGGGTTCTATCCAATCAACTACTCATTAACCTAGTAGGGCCTCTCGGCCTTCCACTAACCTAATGAGTCGACAACAACTACTTATCTCTCGACCTCACAATCCAGACCGGTTTGCAGTAAGGTTTTCACGGATAGGCAATACCAATTTTAGGTTCATTCCCACCTATATTACTTTTTAGGGTCATCAAGCATAGAGTTTTAAATTCCTCCAATCTCAACCATCTGATCTGTTAAGAAACTCTACAAAGAAGCTAATTAATCCCACATCCACTTTTTGATCTCCCGTTACTAGATTAGTCCCTCATAAATTTAACACATATCATTAATTTGATTGAAAATATAAACATAAAGAATAAATAAAAGAAGAGATAATAAAAATATTAATATATTGATAATGGCATGACCGGTAATCCATCAAATAGTTTGATGGATCTACAATCTTCCGCAAAGAATGAAATAACAACTAAACGACGATTACAACTAAAAGAAAACTAAAATATAAAATTAAGTAAAAGATGGATAATCAAAAGTAGGTAAAAAAATTTGTTCATAGACTATGTAGAGCAATCCTATTTATAGGCCTAGGGTTGGTTGTCGTTCCTTAACCTAAATTTGCTGATTCATCTTTGTTAAAATTTGTTGTACAGACGAAAACACCCTTGTCTTGTTAATTAGCCTCATCATGTCAATGTCGCAACACCCTCTGGCCTGTGTCGTGACACCATTGGCAATCTACTAGCTTGGGCGTGTCTTCAAGGCTGTGTCATGACACTGAAGATAGTCTGCTCTTTTGATACTTCTTTTATTGTGTTGCAACATCACAGGAAGCTTGCCAACTTCGTGCCTCCAAATAATGTGCTGCACACTCACTGAACATGTTAGTCTACCTTTAGGCCTCTCTTGGCCCACAAGGTCATATAAATAATTGAAATTTATCATTTTATTATTTAAAGACAAAGAATGAAAGCTACACAAACACACAACTAAATTTCTTTCCTACGAGCTCATTAAGTATAGAAAATAGTTTAATCTGCTACAACGAATTGTGGTAGATCAATCTCCCCCACACTTAAGTCATTGCTTGTCCTCAAGTAAGAAAACAAAAAAGAAAACATAAAACAAATGACGACCCTTAAACAAGTATGATACAGGGGTTAGTTTAGGAGTAAAGCAAATAGTAGTAATCGTAAATACACATAATTCTAGCATGATATGTAAATGACTTACCACTATCAATCTCAAACACCTAAGTTTAGTATATTACAAAAGATATGAACAAAAAGATCATCAAATATATTAGTCCATCAAGAAATTACATAGGGCTTTTGATTATACTAGTAAAATACAAACAACTTTTATTATAATCAGTTAATGCAACATCCACTCACAAATAGATTTACTTAGGTCGCATAGGACTTTTTGGCTTGTAACATTCTGAGGCTTAAGGTTGGTATGGATTTAAAAAAAACATGTAGCATCGAAACGGGTTTAAGCAAGAAATTAGTTTGGCACATCATATTATTCCCTATTCACACCCTTTAATGTCTTTTTCCCGCTCATCACCATATCTCTCCATCTCTCACCTTTCTTATTTCTCCATATAAGAAGTTACAATGTAATAACAGCAATTATGGTCAGCTTACGAGTTTTTGTGCCCTAATGAACGAGTGTTTCTATTTTTGTAACCTTATTTTTGGGTCCCGTTGAATTTTTCCATGCTTTCTCACTCATAATATTTTTCTAATGATTTTGTTCTTTTTCTACTCGTTTTGACTTTTTTTTAATTTTTCTTTATTCATACCTTTTTAGCATAACCTATAATCACTACATCACATTGCTTCTTCCTATTTCACTCTATTTTTACAAAACCACCATTATGCTTCTACCTATCCCTCAATACATATAGTCCGATGTCTAATATTAGTATAGTTCAAGGACCAAAGAAAAATGATAAGTAAAATATATATTTGGGCTTCGAGTTTTGTTTGAAGGTTATTTAAGAAGTGATTTCTGCCTCAAACATAGATATTAAAGGTCGATGCATAGTGTTGGCTTTTTAGATTTCAGTTTATACAAAACAATGCCTTAGGTCATCCCTAGGTATCTCAATATGCATGAATTTAATCGACTAAGTAATCAAAACTCTAGTCTTCTATTATTCATATTAGCATGCTCATTTTCCTATATTTTCTCTATCATTTGGTATACTTAATTACTTAATTTCTATTTACAATGTAATATAAAGAACTAATTAGTCTAATAACCGATAATTTAAAATCTTTTAATATCATGCCAAATTTACAGTAAATACAATAAACCTATATACATTATCCTAACCAATCACTTTTTATTTCTACAAGCTCAAGCACACTTTAGACACGAAAAATAAAAGAAAAATAAATAAAAGTATAAATTTCCTATGTTATTCCCTACACACTTTAGATAGCACATTGTCTCTAATATGCAACCTTCAAATATATATAAAAAAAAAGAAGTTATCCGATTGATCATGATGTTACTATTGCCTTATGGTGGGATTCTCCTTCATAGTTCCTTTAATGCTTGTAAATGTTTTGCTTTCCTCGTGTAGGATTCCTACATAGAAAATTTTAAAAACAAAACACACACATATATACTAATGTTAACCTACTCCTAATCTAAAATGAACATTAAAATCATCCAATTTAATTTGTTTATACATCCCAAAAATTAAAAAATTAAAATTCAATGATCAAATTATGGTGGTTGTCACCCCTCCATCGGAGCTTTTCCCATGCCTAAAACTTGGTCTCGAGAGGATCCCCTTCGACGAATGTGCAAGCCGAGTTGGGCTACGGATGACTGGCTCTTTTTGCGAAGATCATTACATTGGAATGTCATCTCATAGTCGTCGTCCTCCTCCTCTCAGGAATTATGCTCCATATCCTCCTCCTCCTCATCTTTCTCTTCATCGTCACTCTTTTCTTCTTCCTCGTTTTCGTGCTCCTTGGTTGGTTGATGGAATTGTATCATGCCATATTTATTTGGGGAAAAATTTGGTATCAGCATATCATTTTGTTATGCAAACTCTTGTCCCACTAGGCCCATTTCCTACATCCACCATATGATACACTCCAAATCTGAGATATCTATTCCCTCTGGCCCTCTCCAAGATGTTGATAATGTTATCCTTTTTCGTAATGCCGAGACATCCATCTTTTCTTTTCGACATTGGTTCTAATCCTTAATTTGTTTTCTTTGAAGCTCAATGTGTTGTGTATACATTGAATCTTCGATCAAGCTCTTTTTTAGCCTCATGAATTTCTTGTTCGTAGCCATTAAAACTCCAGCCTTTTTGCATACTGTCATCACTAGGTAGGGGAAGAAGACCCTGGCCTTGTAGCCACTTATACATTGTTTCATGTTGTGATAGATCCATCACTCGGTGGATATCTATTTATTATACAGAATACCATACAACAAAAGAGCTTGGACGGTATTGATGTTAGATACATTAAGTGCAGGTTTAATCTGAATGCATAGAAATTGGAACATCGGTACCCGATCTATGCTTCGATTCACCCCTACACTCAGTTAAATAGTTTACAATGTTATCCATATCTATGTCTTAAAAATAAGTTAGACCTGTGTTATTAAGAAAATCATATTCATAGTATGGTGTATTGTAAAATTCAAATATTTCTCTTAGGGTGACTCGTACATCTTTACCCCTAATTATTACTATTTCCCACATGG
Organism: Gossypium turneri; assembly: GCA_008044935.1. NCBI lineage: Eukaryota > Viridiplantae > Streptophyta > Magnoliopsida > Malvales > Malvaceae > Gossypium > Gossypium turneri. The sequence goes on from CP032581.1 coordinate 54,808,617, forward strand.
CATTATATAGTCTCCTAGACTCTTAGTCTCGAAAGGATGCATAAAACTGCTGCACTATAGGGATAACAGCAGGCTCTTTCGAGGATGCACCAAAGCACTCCCACCTATAGTATCAGACCAATGCCCAAATTTTTTTACATAAGAGCATCGATGGTTCGAAACCCCTCTCTTGTATGAACATCTTCCCTTGTAGTTCTAGAAAAAAAATTTGAAGTTCAGGTTTAGAAAACTAGAGGGATTTACACTCACCGTTGCTTCTTGTTCAATGGTTTTTCTAGTTTTCATAGAAGACATTTTACTAAATTGTTCGATTAGGCAAACTAAAAATTCAAACAATGTTTAATGTAATAATAAATGGAAAAAGGAACCCTTAACCTTGTTAAACCAATTCCTTTTTTGTGAATGTTTGTTGAGTTGAGACCAAGCTTGGAATGTAACTGCACAAACAATGACCACATGCCAGTGAAGCGATGCTGTCAACACCCGTCGCGTTCTCAATCCAAAAATAGTGTCTTGCACACTCGTTTAACTTGTTAATTTATCCTTAGGCCCGTATTAGCCCGTTAGGTCATCACATGGCTAAAAATTGTGTTTAAATGCTTATTTTACTAAAATTAAAAATAAACTAATAAAAATTGAAAACATAATAAAATCATATCAAAACGCAAGAAAACAAGCTCATTAAGTGTCGAAAAGACTAATTTTTCGAAACGAATTTTAGTAGATCACACATTCTCCACGTCATGACGTCACCAAACAGTTTGTCACATTGCAACATCCAACCTATTGACATTGGGACGTTATATATTATTGGTCGACGTTGCGACAAGGAGAGTTTCTCGTCTCAACGTGGACTCTGTTTTTGGTAAATTTTAGGTCATTTGGTACCTATTCCATGTCAACTTAACCAATTTCACATTTAGAGCATAATTCTACACCTTTACTTGCACAAGATCATACCATATTACATACCAAAGACCTTACAACATCTTTTCAATTCAATCTATCCAAATGTCTTCATTTGAACAATAAAACATATCAAATTTGCTTAATCAATTCTGTAACACATTAAACCTGACCTGTTCACCAAGTCTGGGTACTAGATGATATAATAACCCAATTCACTTAGCAGTAATTTGATTCTAATTACATTGCACATGTAAACACTTAAATTTTATCTATGAAATGTTTTTAAACTCGTGTTGGGCAAGAGATAAATACTTACAAATTGAATTTCCAAAAACAATTACAGATTTAAATTAAATTTCTAATACAATACATAGATAGCATAAACCTGGAGATGTGGCCTCTAAGGGTGCCCCTCTATACTCATGATACAACTACCACACCCAACTTTTCGTTCTGGTAGAATTTAGCTTGGTCCCTCCTCTTTAATTCTAAGTCTTTATCTAACCTACATCCAAGCTATCAACTTTATAAGTTCGAAAGAACTTAGTAAGTTTTGTACATAAAATGCGTATAAGACTGCACGAATCTTAAATAATTAATATTGTTGGCTTAGAATGAACTTCTTGAATTTCTTAACAGAATTCGCGAACTTAGTTGACGAGACCTAGGCCTTATACACACCTTGAGCCTTTTATTGGCAGGGCTGGACTTTCGACTAGTCTTAATCGAGCCCACTCTTAGGTCTCACCCCTACATCATCCCTAATTATTCCACCCTTTGATATTCATATTCATCACTTCTGAATGGCGGCGTTTAGCGTCTGTCCAATTGATTACCATAATTTGCAATCTCTATCAAAACATAACACTCTCACTTCCTTAAAGAACTAATGACCACAAAGCAGTACCATAGTATCTTCTTCTTCAGCCCCACTCTGGCGGGCTCATTTTGTTGCACATCACGTATATCTCCTTATCTAATAAGCCTTTTTCTCTTCTCACCCTAACTAGGTTAAGCCTCTGACGAACTCATTTTTTAGTCTCGTTATCTTGTTGGTTTGTGTCCTTCAGACACACCAAGTTCATCCATTCTTATGACTTATCGCACTAGCGAAATTTCCAGTGCCTATGGTCCCCGCACACTAACCCATGCTTAGTGCCTTAATAGACTATCACGTGTTCCGTGTCTTGGCGAGTTCTATTGGTTTCCATTAGCTGAACTATGGTGTTACACCTTTAAACCTCTTTGAGCTGTTGCCCCGAAGGACCTTATCACCGTTGTGATGTTGCCCCGTAGAGCCTACTAACCATCGCCACGGTATTATTTTATAGAACCTAAATATTGTCGTTATAGTGCCACCCCAAAAAACTAGTCGATATCATCCCTTTTTCACATTTACCTTGATGCTCAAACACTGAAGTATCCATCCACAAGGTTCGGAGCTTCACACATCAGGTTTGCTCCCAATAAACCCAGTTGGCAGAATCTTAACGGAATTCTAATTTTCCTTAGTGCTCCACCCATTCCTCAATTTTATCATTCCTAACATTGATGCTCGAATACCGCAATATCCCTTCCGTAAGGCCCGGAGCTTCACACATCATGATTTGCACTCAACAACACCATATGTCGATATTTAATAGAAATTCTCATTTCCAAGTCCTAACTTCATCTATCCCGTTAATAATTTCCCTCCTCAACACGCATACAATATTCAAACATATCATACAATCAGCACACAACAGGAAGAAGCTCATACATAGCCTACTCTTTCTTCATGTACATACACACCATAACTTAAGTAACCTCAGTACATCATCAACATGATACATTCAAGTCACATGACAATCATCTAACATCTCGGACATAAGGTACAAAAGCTCACATTGCTTCTTTTATCCTTAACAACTTAGTTGGTCTAAATGCCAGAGCCTCATTATCTTGATAGTAGTTTCTCTACTTCTCTACCACTAGACTTCAACTCACGCAACTGCTGCAACATGCATGGCTTTCTTCAGTTGCATCCATTTCTTTTTTAGAAAAAAATGAAAAAGATGATGTTATGGATAGGAAAAGATATGTAAACAGAATTGATAAAATTTTGTCTCTTCTCACACCTGTACATATTCCTTACGCACGGTCCTCACCGACCATTTCAACCATTCATTCTTAATTATGTTGTCTCCTACTATGGAATCAACCGGTTCCAATATAGCTAAATTGGAATTGGAATCCAACTAATCACAATTCAACCACTAAAATTTCTAAATCTTCTAGTAGAGTTCGACAACTTGTTGATCCATTCAATTTTAATACTAATTTTCCTTAAATTTCAGGTCAATAGAGATAATAAGGTGTTACAAATTCAATATAATCATCAATGCATTTTCCATTTCTTACCATCACATATACTACCTCCTTTCATACTCATTTTATCGTTTTAAATATCAAACACAAGTTACCATAACATACACTATTGCATATATAAACTTTAGCTTTCCAAAATCAAACATTAACCAAGGTGTAAACCAAACAATCATTCACAAGTAATACATATATATAATACATGTATAAGCACCTATGTACATGCCACAAAATTGAGCTTAAAACAAGTAAAATTCTACCGAATTGATAGTTGGATAATGTGAGCTTCAAGGTGACTAGATTGACACGTTTCGCCAAATGAAAACTATAGAAAAAAGAACAACAACAGAGTAAGCATTTTGAAATACTTAATAAGTTCATAAGCATAAAATAAAAACTTAGCTCACTTTACACATAAGCATAATAAGTAATTTAACTTGACAAATAGGCCTAAAAATGGTAACACAATTCAAACAAGATGAGCTTATCATATAACATATCATATTGTGATATAAACATTTAACATTTCAATTCACTATTATTCATATGAAGTAATCAATACAATAACATTTCCAGTATTCATTCTACATTCAACTATCTCTCTATATATAAATATCATATTATTTTATTTTTGTTCATCAATTTTCATATACATTAGCTCAATAACTTCTAGTAAATAAACTCAGATATATAGGTAGTTAAAACCCATTAGAGAGCACCAAAGTGCTAAACAGAGCGTTGGGAAATGTGTCCATATTGCAGTAACTATATATTTGTTTTTTTATGTATTTGAACGATGAATAAATAAATTTCACATTTCACTATTTTGTCTTTTGTATTTTAATCTTTCATATTTTGAATTTATAGCAAAATTTGTTGGAAAAATGAATTTTTTGGAAGCTTTGAGGCATATTCTTGATTAGTAAAGGTGGAGATTTGAATTAAAACTATGATTTTATATTCTACTCCATGTGACATTTACAACGGTATATCATATGCTCAAAATGGTTGAGTGATGAATGAGAAATTGAGGCTCAAAGTAAGCCACTTATGAATTATGTTGAGGAAAATGGAAAGCTAAGTCCCACATTGGTTAGATATCAAGTGTGGAATATGTTTATATATGTGAACCAACTTGGTGGTTAGTGAATGTTAAAACTAATACTCTCCCTTACGTGTATGGGGGTGCAAATCCAAACCTGCCAAGGTTGGGGACGCACCCGCACAATGTGAGCGATATGAAATGTCCAAACTGGTCGGGCCTTCTAGGCCTACAGATATTTTAGCCCAGTACTTAATCATTTTTTTTCCTTAGCAGAGCTTATTTGTTTGGAATTAAAAGTAGTTAATAGCTCCTTAATTCAAGGACACGTTTTGGCTCCATTAGTCAAAGATTTCCAAAATTTCTCCATTTGAATTTATTTAAAACCAAATATTCTGCATGAAAAGAGATACACTGGAGTTTTCAAAAAAGATTTCGAGATATCTTTTCCCTACATATTGTTCAAACTGTTTTCGATAATAGATGAAGGCAAGACTACTATTCGTTGATCACTGCAGCCGTGCTACAACTGTGCTCTTCTTGTTATTGTATCCTGAAAGACAGTCGACCAATGTTTTTCCAGCACCAAAGCAACGGTCGAATCTATCTTAAGGAAACTGTGAAAATAAGCCTCAACTTCCAATCTATTTTTCCTACCTACCTACGAGTATAATATTTCAATCCAGTCTTTATTTTTGTTATTTTCTGATTATATAAATATATGTTTATTTATATTATTCTTGTTCGATCTTGTGATTTAAATATATTTTACATTAATATTCATTTATTTTACTAACGCGTGTTATTCATTTATTTTACTAACACGTGTGCAACAAAATTTTGACAAGCAAATATTAGATCATTGATTGTCTAAGTTCAAACTGATGATAAGTGAGATTTTAAGAATGTTTACATTGCGAGAAAGACAACTTACTTCAGTAAATAATATAAATGAGTCTGTAATCTAGTAAAAGGATCAAAGTGAGCATTTGATTCAAATACTTATAAGGATTATTATGTCGTCTACAATTCAAATTGAAGATATGACTAGTCTTGGTTATCGAAGTAGTTAACTCTACGGGTAGAGACATAGATGCATTTATAGGAAGAATGATACATTAGACTGAACCCAAGATGAATTAATTATGAATCTGTTTGGGAATCAATTCACTTGTGACATTCATGGTGTAATTTAACTAAATCTCGGGTTATTCACTGACCATGCCTATGTAACATATGTGCTTTAATAAAAATGGAGACTTATGCTCCAAAGATGATCGAGTCTATAGCCAATATGTTGGGTACATGACTTGTGTATGGCATGGTTTTGCTAGAAATAGTGTAATTCATAGCTTAATTAAAGAGTTAACGATACCCTCTTATTGGCATTGGGTAGATTGATAAATATGTAACGTAGTCACGAGTTGCTCGTTCTCAAACCAGCAATTTATCACAGTCATTTGTTCACAATGATCATGATAATCATTAATAAAGCATAATGATGACAATCAGATAAAATAGGATTATATTGAGTGAACTAATTTAACTCAAAGGGTCAGCATCTTAGTTGTTGCTTTAGCCATTGGAACCTCTACTGGAGATGCTTTGGTTAAAAACAGGCTCGAAGATATTGTGGTTGTGGCTGCAGTTCGCAATGGAGCGACAATGTTTATTATTCATGATCATAAAATCATAATATTATGTTTGTATAAATAAAATAAGATTATTTTTTTGCTTTAGTAAAAGTAAAAAAAATAACAACAAAATTACAATGATCCAAATAACAAGAGCAGACAGATTGGTATCAATATATTAAACAAGTCAAAAAGGATAGTGTCAAAGAAAAACAGTTAAAAATAGAGTATTCATAGAAATTAGAAACTAAATCATCGATGATTCTATTTTCAGCAAAAATTAGGTACATCTAACTTCATAGAAATAAAAACCAAATCATAAAAATTCCAAATAATCAAATCATTAACTACAAATTTACAATTCTAAGATCTAGACACTAAAAAAACACAGTGGTTGCATAAGAAAAATTTTAAAAATCTAATTGCTAAAAATACTAGAAATACGATTAAATTCAAGAATAAACTATTAATTTAAAACTTAAAAAATCAACAACAACAAAATTAAGGATCTAGTCCGATTGCTAAGAAATTACACAAAAATATCATAAATTACACAAAAATCAATCAAGCAAAATGGGAAATAGGAATTCTTACGAGAGTGGCAGGTTTGTTTGAAACACCTTGGAAAAAGATGATCAACTTTTGGTTTTTGATTGAGGAATATCGTCAAACAGCGGGAAGACCAGGCTTCTGATTTTCGAATGAGGCGACAATAGGAAGATTAAAAAGAGAATAAGGATAGGGGAGTTGGTTGTGGGTTGATTTCTGATTTTTTAGGGTGGCGGGTTGGTGGTGATAGTGAGAAGATGAAATAGAGAATAGGGAAAGGGTTGTGACTGTGATAGAAATCGAACTAGAAATCTAGAAGACTAAAGAAAAATAAGAACAGAGAGAGAGAGAATGATTTTTACAACTATATTCTCTTCCTAAACATTTCCATTCCTTACATGTGAAAATATAGGGAAATAATAACAGCAAAATAACAGAAAGAACAACAAACTGTACGATAAGATTGCCATGAATAAAACGCACCGTTTTATTAACTTGATGTTGCGCACCGTTTGACTAATTCCCTTCGGCCCACTGTCTCAGCCCAACTGGTCTCAACCCAAACTGGTTTTTGGGTCTATAACAATTACTTCCCCCACGAGAGGATCCTTATCCTTAAGGATCGAAATGAGGATAGACCATCTTCAGCTTCTTCAAAGGTTCCCAGGAGCATCCTTGATGAAAGAGTTTTCCCATTCAACCAAAACTTCTGTTGTAGCCGTATTTCCACGTTTCACCTTTCGTCTATCAATGATGCGAATAGGTTCATTGGCCCAAGATCATTGGTCGTCCATCACTAAAAGAGCTGGTTGCACCGGAGCAGTACCAACATGTTTCTTAAGTTGCAAAACATGAAATGTAGGATGGACCCTCGATCATTGTGGTAGTTGGAGTCTGTATGCCACCTTTCCAATCCTACTGACCACCTTATAAGGTCCGAAAAATTTGGGAGCCAACTTTTTATTCAACACCTTTCAGACCAAATGTTATCTGTATGGCTAAAGCTGTAAATAAACCCAGTCCCCTTCGTCAAAAACGCGATCTGTGCGATGCCTATCAGCTTGTTGTCGCATTCTATCTTGAACCTTTCTAAGATAAAATTTTAGTAGCTACCTAGCAGCCTCTCGACACTGCAAAATCCTATCCACAATGTCCATGAAACACACCCCAGGTAAGTATGGTGTGTGAAGAGGAAGAGATTGGCCATATAAGGCCTCAAATGGAGTACACTGAATAGCTGAGTGAAAACTGGAGTTATACCACCACTCAGCTAAAGGTAACCAATTGACCAAGTCCTATGGTTTCTCCCCTGTCATGCAACATAGGTAACCTTTCAACCACTTGTTGAGCACTTTCGTTTTTCCATCGGTCTCCGGATGGTAAGTTGGGGAAAGGTGGAGTTTTGTACCTACTTTCTTGAACAAGTCTTGCCAAAACTGGCTAACAAAAATATTGTCCTTGTCAGAAATAATGGAATCGTGCATGCCATGTAACTTGTACACGTTATCCAGAAACACTTAAACAACAGTGAGAGCAAAGTAGGGATGGGATAAAGCCATGAAATGTGCATACTTCGTAAGATGGTCCATGATAACCAAAATTACATTTTTGCCTTTCGAGTAAGGTAGCCCTTCAATAAAATCCATGGCAATGGAAGACCAAGCTCGTTTGGGAATGGGTGATGGCTATAACAGACCTGGAAGAGTGACAGTTACGATCTTGTTTCTTTGATAAAGGTACATTCACGTATCGCTTGTTTGATGTCCTTAGAGAGTCCTTTTCAATACAACTGACTATTGATTCTCTTGATAGTAGCATGAACACCCAAATGGCCATCGAGAACACTATCATGGAATAACTTAAAGAGTTCCTGTTTCAAACTGCCTACATTCCAAACCACGATCCTGCCTTTCCTTCAAAGGAATATACTATCCCAACTAAACTTTGAGTGGGAGTTGTTCTACTGTTGGACCTTATCACACAACTTCCGTAGTTTAGGATCCAACTGATAAGATGTTTCTACGTGGAATAGCAGCTGAGAGCTAACAACACTGCATGTAAGCTAAAACAATTGCCCATCACGCAAAATAGGCTAACTGGACAAAGCATCAGCAGCTGAGTTCCCGGACCCCTTTTGATATACTACCTCAGTCAAAGCCAGTCATCTTAGGAACCCGTTTTTGTTGAAAAGGTGTAACTGTCATCTTCTTAGTCAAGAATTTTAAGCTTTAATGGTTCATACAAATTTTAAAATGTCTACCTATCAAGTAATAATGCCATTTCTTCACCGCTAAAAAAGTAGCCATCATTTCTTTTTCGTAGACTGATAATGCTTGATGTTCTATGCCCAATCCTTTGCTAAAACAAGCCACCGATTTACCCAACTGCTAAAGAACAACCCTACCCCAAAACTGGAAGCATCCGTATCAATACAAAATTCTAGCTGAAAGTTGGGAAGAACAAGTACAGGGCAGAACATAAGGATGCTTTCAACTGTTAAAAAGCTCGAGTAGCCTATTTCGTAAAATCCTAAGCATTCTTTTTGAGCAAATTTGTTAAAGGCCTTGCCAGGATACCATAATCCTTAATAAATTACCTATAGTACCCTAAAAGTCCCAAGAACCCTCTAAATTCCTTCACACTGGTGGGCAAGGGCCAATTTGCAACACATGCCAATTTGCAACACAATTTGCAACCCTCAAGAAATGACATACCTTAAATACTTCACTTCTTATGTTCCAAAGCAGCACTTGTTTCTTAAAACAAAGAGTATATGGTGTCTCATGATCAAGAAGGCTTCACGAATATGTGTCAAATGATCCCCCCAATTGGTTGAGAAGACCAAAATATCGTCAAATTTTGAAGTGTAGAGGGATCATTGGTGAGGCCAAAAGGGATCACCAATAACTCATAGTGTCCCTTATGAGTTCAAAAGGATGTTTTGGGAATGTTAGATTCAAACATTTTGATTTGATGGTATCCTGCTCGCAAATCAAGCTTAAAGAATATCCTAGCTTGGCCTAACTTGTCAAAGAGCTCCTCAATGATTGGTATTGGAAAACTGCCTCCACAATCAATTGGTTGAGTTGTCTATAATCCACACAAAGTCTCCATCCCCCATCTTTTTTCTTGACCATCACCGCTAGAGAGGCAAAAGGACTACAACTATCTCTGATGATACTCACTTGAAGCATCTCCTCGATTAACCTTTCCAGCTTAGACTTTTGAACCATGGGATACCTGTAGGGCTTAATCTTGACAATAGCCCCTTCATCTATTAGAGGAATACGGTGGTCTTAAATCCGTGGTGGGGGTAGGCAAACCACCCATTGAAAAATATGTTCAGATTCCTTTTAAGAGTAATTGTAGTTCCTTAAAAGTATCCCCTAATGTAGCAGTTGACAATTGTAACTGGTCATCACTAATCATAAATAAGGTGTAGGGATCTATTTCTCCATGGACCATCAAAAGACACTTGGTAGCTTGTCCCTCGCTCATCACTTCAATGGTCTTAGGTAAATTGCCTTGAATAGTGCATGGAATTCCCCTGAAAAAAATGCATGACCATCGAAACAAAGTTCCAGGTAATCGACCCAAGTGAAAGAAGCCACTGGATTCTCAACACCGCATCACACCCTTTTAGTCGAAGAACCATGAAATTAGCAAGAAAACGATCCCCTTGGTCATCCCATTCCACATTTTTGCAAACCCCCGAGTGAACAGTTCGCGACCATCAGCCACGGTCACCATCGGTTGTTGTTGTAGGTCAACTGGCAAGGCCAACTTAGTGAGCAACTTAGCATCTAGGAAACTATGAGTGCTTCCCGATTTCACCAAAAAATGGCTTTAACGGTACCCATGCTTGCCTCAAATTGCATGGTATGAAGCCCTTGAGATCCCTTAATAGTATGGGGAGACAACACTAGTATCTGTTGTTGGTCAACCTCCTCTACTGAATCTTCCAGCTTGTCAGGACACTTCTGTAATTCTTTTGGCTCTTCCTCACCAGGTGACTCCAAAAGCATCTATTATAATTGACTTTTGACACACTTGTGACCCACATGGTATTTAGCACCACACTAGAAGTAGAGTCCCTTATGTTTTTCTTTCTTCCATCAATGTAGGACTGATACCCTTCGAGGGCCTTTTACACTGAAACGAGCATGCAGGTGTTGAGTACCTCGAGTGGGCAGAAAAGCCCTTTAAACCTATTGATTGGATGATTATACCGACTACATTAGTGGAGAGGAATTGCTAAGCTTAACTTATGAAGACCACTAATTAAACCTTGGGATTGCTATGTTTAATTGATAAGGAAAGCATACTGATTAATGAATGTTATGTATCACTTTGAAAATGCATGCAAACTATGATTCATTTTGACATTACGATGTGCTTAGTATAAAGTTTGGAAATAATATTTGCATTCGAGCTACTTATCAATAAAAAGTATTTTTTAGCATGATTTTGTTGATGCATGATTATGTGTGAAGATTGATTCTACTTTATCATTTTGCAAAATTTCCCTAACAGAAGTTGTGTTATGCATGAACATTACTCGGGACGAGCAATGGTTTAAGTTTTGGGGTTGTGTAAACTCGAAATTATATAGGGTTTTTCTATATATTTTTACCACCTTTTTAGTTAATAAATATGTTAATATTGAGTAATTGTTATTAAAATAAGTGAATTTTACTTAATTAATAATATTGGGCATGAATTTATAAAGTATGTGAAATTGTGCTTAATTATATGATTTTTGTACATATTTTATATTATTTCATGTTCATTTATTAATATGTGATTTTTCACTATGCAGAAGGACCATTAAAGATGTGATTAATGTGAGTGAAACATGGACATGCATAAATTAATTCATATGGACAGCAAGACCATGCAATTTGGGTTATGAGGTTGATAATTTGACCCAATAAAAGAGGTGCCAAAAGATGGACATGTCTACTACATTATTGGACTGAGAAACCGTCCAATAAGGGGGAACTAAAGCCTAGTTTTGGCATAAGTAGATGGCTGCCCAAAAGCAAGCTTTGGGGTATTTAATTGAAGGTCCTTACAGTTGGAAAATAATCAAAAATCAGCCTAACAACTTGTTGTTAAAACCGTCCACCCTATGGCTATTAATAACCTTGGCTTGAATTCAAAATGAGGAGAGTAAGTCATCCCCTTTTCCTTGAAATATGGTTAGAGCCATGTGTGATAGAAAAAGAAGGAATTCAAATGCTATTTTTAGCAAACTCTACCCCTTACCTTCACCTATAAATACCATGCACCTACCACTTCTCAAATCATCCCTCAACATTCCTCTCAGTTTCACTAGTTTCATCTCAATTCTTTTTCCCTTTTCCCCTAGCATAGACGTCCATCCCTCCTCCATTCTTTAGCCTCAAAAGCTTTTCAAAAGCACTCCTTAGTCAGCTACCCCTTAAACACTTAGCAAACGAAGCATCAATCCAAACGGAGGAGTGCCTCAATCAGAATAGATCTGAAAGACTGCTGAACTGAGTCAGTTAGAATAGATCTGAAAGACTGCTAAACTGAATAGAGTTTACTCTTTCCTCTTGTTATCATTTTAATCATGTTTGCTTTGAGTTTATTGTTTTTGACATCAACAATGATGTTTTAAATCCTATTTGCTAGGATGATTATGTTAATTTAATAAGATCTATTTTATTCATGTTTAACATGTTTAGCCTGAGTCAATCATGTTTTCAATTAATATCATGATACATTTCATTCATACGTGATTGGGTGCACTCAGATTAGCTGAGCGATCCTAACTAGACGACGGCTAGTAGACACATAATTGAAAAGTGCAATGCTCAATTTAGATCCTTAAACCTGACTAATTTGAGGTTTGTAATATCTTTTGTAACACCCTTAACCCGAATTCGTTACTGAAATAGGGTTACAAAACATTACCAAAGTTTACAGAACAAATAGACCAAAATTTCAAACATTTCATATCATATAGCATTCATGTCAAAAACCAATTAAAATCATACATATTTCCCTTACACGAACCCTCGAGGCCCAAATTAGGCATTAGAAATAAATCGAGACTATATCGGAAACTCAGAGAATTTTTCAAAAAATATCAAAACAAAATTTCAAAGGTACAAGGGACACACGGCCATGTCTTAGCCCGTGTCCAAAATTATGAGCTCTTTGACTTAGGTCACACGGCCAAACCATATGCTCGTGTGCCAAACCGTGTGAATATACTAACTGGTACTCTTTAAAAGACATAGGGGACACACGGCCGTATCACCTGGGCGTGTGTCACACATGGTTGAGACACACAGCCGTGTTTCTGCCCATATGGACGGAAATAGGTTATTTTATAAGTCATTTTTCTCACCCAACAAGGCATGTACCTATAGTTATCATCATACATACAAACAAGCCATATTATGGCATCCAAAACAAGTAAAAATCAAGCATTAAATATATAATATCTTAACATACAACCAATATTCCTTTAGGCACCTCAGATGACAGATTATAACATGTGTGTTCATGTATTCAATATATTCATATGTACAACTAACGTATATGCATAATTGTACCCAAGGTTTACCAAAATAATTTGCATGATTTCAAACCAAGTCACTTACCTACCAAAACATACCATCTGGTTCCAAAATGTATTTTAAACACTAATATATTTAAATATATTTTTACCTTATATATTAAGGTACTGATTCCTGATTAATTCATCACATCCCAAAATACATGTATATAAATGCACTTTTAGCTAACATTTTATCTTTTACCATACAATCATAAACCAAATCACACATCAATCATATAAGGCAAATGTGCCTAAACATAAGCCAAATAAGTGATTAATTTTAACAAAAAGTATATAGGCCAACATTAACCAAAATACCTATACATGTCATTATAACCAAAATCAAAACATCCGAAAGTACCGATAGAACCAATGGATAGTGTGATATATCTCCGATAAGCTTCCAACCCGATCGAGCTTCCGATAATCTGGAAAGTAAAGGAAAACAACTACATAAACAATGAATGCTTAGTAAGCTCGTATAAACTTTAATCATATCAATTCATTTCAAATATGAAATTTATACATATCAAGAATAATCCAATATTGGCATCACAATACTCGTGAAGTTATATTCAATAACTTACAAGGTGAATAAATCCACAACATCACTTATACATATTATTCCTAGCATAGTAGGATTTTAAACAACTTTAACTCTTCCAAATTTCTTTATTTTCATTTGCATTTCTTTACCTTCCACACTCATTTCATATGCATAACACACCAGTCATAAACATATCATTCAACCATAGCCACAAGCTAGTGCATTTAAACACAACCTTTTTCGAATTACTCACATGATAAGTCATTTCGTAAGAAATTGCAGAACTTAAACCTTACCTCTCTTTCATGAGCACTAGCATATTTTCTCTTGAGTTCTTACCATTTCAGTGTATCATATAAATAACATATTACCATTCAACCAATAGCTTGGCACTTACCTAAGCATCAACAACAAAACTGGTTAGTGTACTTGCACATATTTTATATAAATTCAATATTGATAAATTTATTTTCTTGACATGTCACACTTGAGTTTATTACTCGTCTCAACTTACACAATTTCCTTGTATCGTCATATCAAAAATATTCATATATGTACATGTCATGATATATATCATTCTCTTACCGTTTCTTCATAAATATATATCATTCATTTCATTATTTCAATATATCACATACCATCATTTCCATGTATTTCGTATAAATATCAAGAAACATGTATGAGCTCAATAATAATCAAATTTACATATACATATACTTTCCACATTACTTGTCCATACAAATCATATCCATATATTTCAAATTTATTTCCGTAATAATTTGTCTCAAATTCAGATCATCTTATACCAGAACTTTTCCCGTTGAATCGTTCATTATTTGATGGATACACGAGTAGTACACACGAAGTGTACAATTCTGTAAACAGTCAATAAATATACAGGCATGTCATACGAGCATGTAATCAGGAAGCTCTTTTAAGCCATATAACGGGAAGCTCTTTTGAGCCATATAACGGGAAGCTCATGTGAGCCATGTAACGTGAAGCTCCGGAGAGCCATTAATGGGAAGCTCATAAGAGTCATTTATCGGGAAGCTCCGAAGAGCAATAAACGGGAAGCTCAAAAGAGAGCCATTACTTGGGAAGCTCGCAAGAACCATTTAACGGGAAGCTTGTGAGAGCCAAATATTAAGAAGCTCATGAGAGCTAATAACGGGACGCTCTTTCGAGCTGTGGTGTGTCCGCAACACATACAGGACTACAACCAATTCGGGAACCCTGTATCCATCGAATTTCATTTATTCATATGGGACTTAATATTTGTCGGACATTGTCGAATATGTGATTGACTTTCATACATGACCATTACACAATTCACATACATAACATTTAATTCAAAAATATAAATATACAATTTAATTACACGAACTTACTTGGCTAAATTGCAGCAATACTAAAGTTTAGGGGCATTTTGTTAATTTTCTATTTTTCTTGATTTTCCACCCGATCTTGATCTAAATTAATAATTTCATTAAATATATTAATTTAGACGATAAAACCATTCATTTCATGCAATTTAGTCTTTTTTACATTTTTACAAAATTACCCCTAAAGTTTAACTTTTATTCAATTTAGTCCCTAAACTCAAAACATGTAAATTAATCATTTTTAATACAAATCCAAGCTAGTTGAATGTTCATGGCATTTAATACAGTCCATTTTTGCAATAATTTCACAATAAACCCTTGTATTTTTACTATTTTAACAATTTAGTCCCTAATCGGGAAATTCATCAAAATTACTTAACAAAATACTTTTAAATATCAACCAATATCTCAAATTCATCATTTAACATCTAAAATCATATAGATTCATCAATGGCAACATTCAAAATCTTTAACAGTTTCAAAATCGAAGGTACGGGTTAGCTAGACCTAGTTGTAATGATCTCAAAAACATAAAAATTATTGAAAACGGGGCTAAATTGAACTTACTTGCAGCAAAAATTTGAAAACCAGCTTAAAGCTCTCCCTCCATGTCGGTTTAAGCAGAAGGTAGAAGATGAATCGCATAGAAACATTAAAATTCAATTTGTTTATTTTAGTTTCAAACAATTTGCCATTTTGCCATTAAATCCTTTTATTATATTATTTTTCTTGCTTATGCCGCCTCATCATTTTAGTTTAGGTATATTTGCTTCTTAAGTCCTTCCTCTTTTATTAATCAAGCCATTTAATCTCTTAAATATTATAGTTAGCAAATTTTACACCTTTTTCAATTTAGTCCTTTTTAATTAATTAACTATCGAAACGTTAAAATTTTTCAACAAAACCTTAATACCACCTTATTGACACTCCGTAAATATTTATAAAAATATTTACGGCTCGGTTTATGGAAACGAGGTCCCGATGCCTCATTTTCCAAAACCACTTAAACTAGGGTTTTATCATTCGAATCTAATAATTTATTATAAGACATAAATTATTAATTCAAAAATCTTTTTAAAACCATATTTGACTCATAAATATTAAATAATAAAATTTACAAGCTTACTCGCCAGATTTGGTGGTCTTGAACCACTATTTTCGATACCACTGAAAAACGGGCTGTTACATCTTTAGTTAGCTCTATTGCCTTGCATAGTTTTTAGGTTTATGTAATTAAACTGTTGCGAACATAAATGTCCCTGTGACCTTACATAAATGCTAAGAAACCCTTAGTTAATATTGTAACACCCCTTACCCGTATTCCTTAACGGAACAGAGTATGAGGTATCACTAATTTTTTTTTTAATTTTCGACAGCATTTCTGCTTATTTTTGCTTAAACCTCCTGCAAGTTTTCAAACACAATTCAATATTCCAACCAAGTTCAGTTGTATAAACATACATAATTTAACCATTAATAAACACCACATTTTATATCGAACCTTAACATATATTTACATGGTGATTCACATTACATAAGTCGTCTATACATGCCATAATTTCCGGAATACTAGTTGCAAAATACCCAAACGTGGATGATAGTGTAGATGACTGTCTGACTCGTTCCATTTCGAGTTGATGGAAATCACTATAATCAAGGGAAAAATAAAAACGAGTAAGCATATAGCTTAGTAAGTGAACATATGATAAATAAGTAATTTCTCACATGACTACACCATAGTATAAATTTATTCACAAATAAATTTCATTGCTTGTGTAATTTCCAGCAAGCTGTTTTTTTGCGTCATAGTCACTAATTTATTTTTATCCGGAGCTACAGGGCTCCAAATTGAATTCCGTAAATTTTACCTGAAACTAGACTCATACATATTTCTATCATAAAATTTTCAGAATTTTTGGTCGAGCCAATTAGTACATTTTATTCCTTAAATCTTCCCCTATTTCCCTACCCGACAGTCCTGACCTTCCCTTACAAAAATTCACATAACTCTCTGTACAAGTTTCAAAAAATGTTCTCATTTGTTTCTATTGAAAATATACTCAAAAAGGAATCCAAGCATATAGATTTCAAGCCACAATTATTTTTTTAGAATTTTGGTGATTTTCCAAAGTTGGAATAGGGGATTTCGAAATCAATCCAGCCCTGTCTCAGTAAAATTCAAATATCTCCAAAAATACAACTCTTTTGCTTACTCTATTTCTTTCATATGAAAATAGACTCATTCAGCTTCAATTTCATATATTATTCAACCTCCCATTCATTTCCCACCATTAATGATGATTTTTCAAAGTTTCCCAACTGCTGTTGTTCAACACAGTTTTGTATTTAAATTGTTTCTTTTGCATTTTTTATATTTCCTCCCATCTTATACATGGGTTGATTTAGTATCAAACCCAATATTCCTCCCATAAACTTGTCCACCACATAGAAATATTCACCTTCCCAATTTTCTCGTTGAACACTCGGAATGTTAACCGTTATCGGTGGATTCCGCACTTAGCAACCACCAATGAATCGGGGAATCAGCACACAGCAACCCCTTGGGGGAATCAGCACTTAGCAACCCCCTTTGACATTTAAAAATATGGTGGAATCAGCACTTAGCAACCACCAATAAGTAGGGGAATCAGCACTTAGCAACCCCTCGGGGGAATCAGCACTTAGCAACCCCCTTTCACATTTAAAAATACGGTGGAATCAGCACTTAGCAACCACCAATAAATAGGGGAATCAGCACTTAGCAACCCCTCGGGGGAATTAGCACTTAGCAACCCCCTTTCACATTTAAAAATACGGTGGAATCAGCACTTAGCAACCACCAATAAGTAGGGGAATCAGCACTTAGCAACCCCTTTATATGCAATATGCTCCAGCCTATTCCGAGTGTTCAACCAAAACCGGGTTTTGCAACCCCTTACTACCTTTCCCCATTTAACAACATTTTTGGATACTTGCCAAACATTTATTTTATATTCAAATAAATCTCAACACAAGTCAAATAATATCAAAATAATACCTTAAGTCACGTGTTTACTTACCTCGGTGCAAAATATCGAAATTTTGCAATTCACTCCACTATCTTTTCTTTTCCTCGTTTGAGATAATCTTCACGTCTCTCTTGATCTATAATAGCAAATTTAACTCGTTTAATGTTCACATTTATTAAAATAATTCTCCACCCAACTTTTTGAAAATTTACAATTTTGCCCCCAAACTTTTACATATTTACACTTTTGTCCCTAAGCTCAGAAATTAAACTTCATCACTTATTCTTAGGTTTTATGACATGCTGAACATTTTTCCCTTCTATGGCAACATCAAATTCTTACTCTAACACATACTTTTGAACATTAACTATTTTTATCGATTATGTCAATTTACCCGTTTTCTTTTAAAATCGCTTAGCAAAAGTTGTTTAACATAATTTCTAGCTTCATATTCCACCATAAAACAGCAAAATAAACACATTTCACCTATGGGTATTTTTCCAAATATGAATCCTAACATGAATTATTGATAGAATAAGCTAAACCGAGCTACGAGGATTCTAAAAATACGAAGAACATTAAAAACGGGGCTAAGATGCACTTACTATGAGCTTAAAAAAAGCAAAGAAACCCTAGCTATGGTGTCCCTTAAAATTCGGCAGCAACTTATGGAGAAGATGATGATTTTTGTCATCTTTTTCCCATTTTATTCTTTTTATAACCAAATGACTAAAATGCCCCCACTTAAAAAAATCTATTTCTCTCATTTCTTATGTCTATTTTTGTCTACCAATTACTAATGGTCTAATTACCACATAAGGACCCCCAATTTATAATTTCATATCAATTAGACACTTCTAATATATAAAACTAAACTTTTGCTCTTTTTACAATTTAGTCCTTTTGACTAAATTGAGTGCCCAAATGTCGAAATTTTCGGACGAAATTTTTACGAAATTTTTCCGTAAAATTGTAGACCATAAAAATATAATAATAACCATATTTTCCCTCGTCGGATTTGTGGTCCCGAAACCACTATTCCGACTAGGCCCAGAATCGGGCTGTTACAACTCTCCCCCCTTAGGGATTTTCGTCCCCGAAAATCTTACCGGAAAAGAGGTTTAGGTACTGTTTCCTCATAATTTCCTTTGGTTCCCACGTAGCCTCTTCCATTCCATGTTTTTGCCACAACACTTTCACTAAGGATACACTTTTATTCCTTAACTGTTTGACCTCCCGAGCCAAAATCTTTATTGGTTCTTCCTCATAAGTCATATCTAGTCGAACCTCAATCTCTGTAGGAGAAACTATATGTGAAGGATCCGAACGATAACGTCGCAACATCGACACATGAAATACATTATGTATCTTTTCCAACTCCGGCGGTAAAGCTAACCGATAAGCTATAAGGCCAACTCTTTCGATAACTTCATATGGTCCAATAAAACGTGGACTTAATTTGCCTTTACGACCAAATCTCAGAATCTTCTTCCATGGAGATACTTTCAAGAACACTTTATCACCCACTTGAAACTCAATTTCTTTTCTCTTTAAATCAGCATATGACTTTTGCCGATCTGAGGCAGCCTTTAAGCAGTCACGGATTATTTTCACCTTTTCTTCAGTTTCTTTCACCAGGTCGACTCCATGAATCCGGTTCTCACCGAGCTCAGTCCAATATAAAGGAGTTCTACACTTGCGCCCATATAATGCTTCATACGGTGCCATTCGTATACTTGACTGACAGCTATTGTTATAAGCAAATTCAACCAATGGTAAATATTTCTCCCAACTGTCTTTCAATTCTAAAATACAACACCGGAGCATGTCTTCAAGAACTTGAATCACTCTTTCTGATTGCCCGTCAGTTTGCGGATGAAACGCAGTACTGAAATTCAATTTCGTACCCAATGCTTCCTGCAATTTTATCCAAAACCTCGAAGTAAATCTCGGATCTCTATCCAATATAATAGATTTAGGCACCCCGTGTAATCTCACTATTTCAGCAACATATAATTCCGCCAACCTGTCAAGTGAGTAATCAATGCGTATCGGAATAAAATGGGCTGACTTTGTCAATCTATCAACAATTACCCAAATAGCATCTTTCTTCTTTGGAGTTAAAGGCAATCCTGTCAAAATCCATCGTAATACTGTCCCACTTCCACTCTGGAATCGTTATCGGTTGAAGTAAACCCGATGGTACTTGATGCTCAGCCTTCACTTGTTGACAGATTAAACACTTTGTTACAAATTTCGAGATATCCTTTTTCATGCCCGGCCACCAATACAACTTCTTCAAATTATTGTACATTTTCACACTACCTGGATGGACTGATAAATCACCACTGTGTGCCTCACATAAAATGGTTCGAACTAGCTCATTATTTCTCGGTACACATATTCTGTCCCGAAACATCAGGCAATCATCTGAGCCAATTTGAAAATCTGAATCAACGCCTGCTTCACACTGAGCTCTTCTGGCTTGCAATTTATTGTCATTCTTTTGAGCTTCCCGAATCTGCTGAAGAAATAACGGTCTAACTCTCAATTCAGCCAAAATTGAACCATCATTAGATAAAGTTAATCTCGTACTCATAGCTCTCAAAGCAAATAAAGATTTTCTGCTCAAGGCATCAGCAACCACATTAGCTTTTCCGGGATGATAATCAATCACTAGCTCATAGTCTTTAATTAGCTCGAGCCATCTTCGTTGCCGCAAATTCAAGTCTTTTTGGCTCATCAAATACTTCAAACTCTTATGATCAGTGAAGATTCGGCACTTTTCACCATACAAATAATGGCACCAAATTTTTAAAGCAAAAACAATAGCAGCCAATTCTAAATCATGCGTCGGATAATTCTTCTCATGCGGTTTCAGCTGTCTTGAAGCATAAGCTATTACTTTGCCCTCTTGCATTAACACACACCCAAGACCATTCAACGATGCATCACTATAAATTACAAACTCTTTCCCTGATTTAGGTTGCACCAGCACTGGCGCCTCAGTCAACAATGCCTTCAATTTCTCGAAACTTTGTTGGCATTTATCGGTCCATTCAAATTTGACATTCTTCTGTAGTAACTTAGTCATAGGAGAAGCAATCAACGAAAATCCTTTGACAAAGCGTCTGTAATACCTGGCTAAGCCCAAAAAGCTTCTAACCTCAGTCACATTCTTTGGTGGCTCCCAATCAACAATTGCTGAAATTTTGCTTGGATCAACCCGAATACCTTCATTTGAAACTATATGTCCCAAGAATCCAACCTCACGAAGCCAAAACTCACTTTTACTAATTTAGCATACAATTTCTTCTCTCTCAGAATCTGCAACACAGTTCTCAAATGTT
Source organism: Gossypium turneri (assembly GCA_008044935.1). Taxonomy (NCBI): domain Eukaryota; kingdom Viridiplantae; phylum Streptophyta; class Magnoliopsida; order Malvales; family Malvaceae; genus Gossypium; species Gossypium turneri. The sequence goes on from CP032581.1 coordinate 54,829,997, forward strand.
CTGCATGCTCAGATTCATCCCGAGAATAGATTAAAATATCATCTATGAACACCACCACAAACTTATCCAAGTACGGCCGAAAAATTCGGTTTATCAAGTCCATAAAAATAGCCGGAGCATTTGTCAACCCAAAAGGCATTACCAGAAATTCATAGTGTCCGTACCTCGTTCTAAAGGCAGTTTTCGGCACATCAGACTCTTTAACTCTCAACTGATAGTAACCAGACCTCAGATCGATCTTGGAGAACACTGTTGCCCCTTTTAATTGATCAAACAAATCGTCAATTCTCGGCAAAGGATACTTGTTCTTTATAGTCACCTTATTGAGCTGACGATAGTCAATACAAAGTCTCATAGAGCCGTCCTTCTTTTTCACAAATAACACAGGAGCACCCCAAGGAGAAAAACTCGGTCTCACAAATCCTTTATCTGTCAACTCTTGTAACTGAGCTTTTAATTCTTTCAACTCAGTCGGAGCCATTCAATACGGTGCAATAGAAATCGGTGCAGTACCAAGTAACAAGTCAATAGAAAACTCAACTTCTCTAATCGGAGGTAACCCAGGCAATTCCTCTGGAAATACATCTGGAAATTCACAAACTACCGGCACTAATTCAAGCTTCGACCCAGTTATATCAGTGTTCAGCACATAAGCAAGATAAACTTCACATCCCTTTCTCAAGTATTTCTGAGCAGACATGTGCGAAATCACCATAGGCAACTTATTTGGCTCCTCTGTTTCAACCCGGAGAATTTCACCGTTTTCAAACTTTAATTCAAGGATTTTCTGTCTACAATTCACCTTGACATCATGCAATATCAACCAATCCATCCCCAAAATAACATCAAACTCATCAAATGGTAACAACATCAAATTAGCCAGGAAACAGTGACCTTGAATCATCAGGGGACAATTCTTGCAAACCTTATCGACTAAAACACATTTGCCTAAAGGATTTGATACTTTAACTACAAATTCAGTGTTTTCAACAGGCAATTTCTTACTAGATACCAAATTCACGCATACATATGAATGAGTAGAGCCAGGGTCAATCAAAGCAATAACATCAATATCATGAAGAGAAAATGTACCAGTAATCACGTCGGGAGATGAGGCATCCTCTCGAGCGCGTATGGCATACGTCCTGGCAGGCGCTCTAATTTCTGATCCTCCAGCTGCATCTTTTATCACACTTTTACCACTGGCTTTGCTCCCCACATTTCTCGGTGGTCTGTCTCTACTGACAATATCACCCGATCCAGCTCTTTGTAGTTTTTCTTCCTCTATTCTCTCAGGGCAATCTTTTACATAATGCTCTTGGGAACCACACCTGAAATAAGCTCGTTTAAATCCCCAACACTCACCAGTATGTCGCTTGCCACACTGTTGACATTCAGGTCTGGTGTTTCCTACATTGCCCACACTTGCCACTGAGGTAGCTCGAGTTTTAGCTCCGAAATATGACCTCCCTCGGTCTCTGCGTGAATACCCAACTGAACCAGTTGGTCGTGGATCCATCCCTTTAAACTTCTTCAGGTGAGATTGAAATGTCCTACCCATTGACCTCTTCCTTACATCTCGAGCTTCCATCTCCGCCCTTCTCTTTTCTCTACTCAGCTCTTCAGCCTTGCAGGCCCGATCAACTAATACCACAAATTCTTTTAACTCTAAAACTCCAACATGCAATCTGATGTCTTTGTTTAGCCCCTCTTCAAATCTTTTACACATAATAGCCTCCGTAGGTACACATTCCTGGGCATATTTACTAAGCCGAACAAACTCCCGTTCATATTCTGCTACTGACATTCGGCCCTGTTTCAATCCGAGAAACTCCTTGCGCTTCTGATCAATAAACCGCTGGCTTACATATTTCTTTCTGAATTCTTCCTGAAAGAAGTCCCAAGTAACTCTTTCTTTTGGAACCACCGATATTAATGTTTTCCACCAATGGTATGCCGAATCCTTCAATAAAGACACAGCACATTTCAAACATTCCTCAGGAGTACAAGATAATTCATCAAATACCCGAATAGTATTTTCAAGCCAAAACTCGGCTTTTTCCGGATCATCATCAACATTGGCCCTGAAATCTTCAGCCCCATGCTTTTGAATTCTATCAACGGGTGGTTTACTTGATCTCACCAATTCAGCACTTCATGGAGCTACGGGGACCGGCTGAGGAATAGGAGGGGGTGGAGGAGGTGGAACATTCGGATTTACACGGACATATTCTGTATACCAATCACTCATCATCCGGAGGAAAGCTTCCCGAGCCTCATCCTGTCCATGTGTCTCCTGTCTACTCTCTTCATGCACGGTCCCTTGTGCGGGAGCTGGCGCATTACTTTCAACATCATCTGCCACACTTCGGTCAGGGTCCATTTACTATATAAAACAAAATTTTAAATTGTCAGAAATCATCTCACTATCACAATATATTTATGGCATGTATAGACTGACTTTCACACATATTTTATTGGTCCGAGAACTGACTAAACCGTAGCTTTGATACCACTAAAATGAAACACCCCTTACCTGTATTCCTTAACGGAACAGAGTATGAGGTATCACTAATTTTTTTTTAAATTTCGACAGCATTTCTGCTTATTTTTGCTTAAACCTCCTGCAAGTTTTCAAACACAATTCAATATTCTAACTAAGTTCAGTTGTATGAACATACATAATTTAACCATTAATAAACACCACATTTTATATCGAACCTTAACATGTATTTACATGGTGATTCACATTACATAAGTCGTCTATACATGCCATAATTTCCGGAATACTAGTTGCAAAATACCCAAACGTGGATGATAGTGTAGATGACTGTCTGACTCCGTTCCAATTCCGAGTTGATGGAAATCACTATAATCAAGGGAAAAATAAAAACGAGTAAGCATATAGCTTAGTAAGTAAACATATGATAAATAAGTAATTTCTCACATGACTACACCATAGTATAAATTTATTCACAAATAAATTTCATTGCTTGTGTAATTTCCAGCAAGCTGTTTTTCTGCGTCATAGTCACTAATTTATTTTTATCCGGAGCTACAGGGCTCCAAATTGAATTCCGTAAATTTTTCTTGAAACTAGACTCATACATATTTCTATCATAAAATTTTTAGAATTTTTGGTCGAGCCAATTAGTACAGTTTATTCCTTAAATCTTCCCCTATTTCCCTGCCCGACAGTCCTGACCTTCCCTTACAAAAATTCACATAACTCTCTGTAAAAGTTTCAAAAAATGTTCTCATTTGTTTCTATTGAAAATATACTCAAAAAGGAATCCAGGCATATAGATTTCAAGCCACTATTATTTTTGTAGAAGTTTTGGTGATTTTCCAAAGTTGGAACAGGGGATTTCGAAATCAATCCAGCCCTGTCTCAGTAAAATTCAAATATCTCCAAAAATACAACTCTTTTGCTTACTCTATTTCTTTCATATGAAAATAGACTCATTCAGCTTCAATTTCATATATTATTCAATCTCCCATTCATTTCCCACCATTTATGATGATTTTTCAAAGTTTCCCAACTGCTGTTGTTCAACACAGTTTTGTATTTAAATTGTTTCTTTTGCATTTTTTATATTTCCTCCCATCTTATACATGGGTTGATTTAGTATCAAACCCAATATTCCTCCCATAAACTTGTCCATCACATAGAAATATTCACCTTCCCAATTTTCTCGTTGAACACTCGGAATGTTAACCGTTATCGGTGGATTCCGCACTTAGCAACCACTAATGAATCGGGGAATCAGCACACAGCAACCCCTTGGGGGAATCAGCACTTAGCAACCCCCTTTCACATTTAAAAATACGGTGGAATCAGCACTTAGCAACCACCAATAAGTAGGGGAATCAGCACTTAGCAACCCCTCGGGGGAATCAGCACTTAGCAACCCCTTTCACATTTAAAAATACGGTGGAATCAGCACTTAGCAACCACCAATAAGTAGGGGAATCAGCACTTAGCAACCCCTCGGGGGAATCAGCACTTAGCAACCCCCTTTCACATTTAAAAATACGGTGGAATCAGCACTTAGCAACCACCAATAAGTAGGGGAATCAGCACTTAGCAACCCCTCAGGAGAATCAGCACTTAGCAACCCCCTTTCACATTTAAAAATACGGTGGAATCAGCACTTAGCAACCACCAATAAGTAGGGGAATCAGCACTTAGCAACCCCTTTATATGCAATATGCTCCGGCCTATTCCGAGTGTTCAACGAAAACCATGTTTTGCAACCCCTTACTACCTTTCCCCATTTAACAACATTTTTGGATACTTGCCAAACATTTATTTTATATTCAAATAAATCTCAACACAAGTCAAATAATATCAAAATAATACCTTAAGTCACGTGTTTACTTACCTCGGTGCAAAATATCGAAATTTTGCAATTCACTCCACTATCTTTTCTTTTCCTCGTTTGAGATAATCTTCACGTCTCTCTTGATCTATAATAGCAAATTTAACTCGTTTAATGTTCACATTTATTAAAATAATTCTCCACCCAACTTTTTGAAAATTTACAATTTTGCCCCCAAACTTTTACATATTTACACTTTTGTCCCTAAGCTCGGAAATTAAACTTCATCACTTATTCTTAGGTTTTATGACATGCTGAACATTTTTCCCTTCTATGGCAACATCAAATTCTTACTCTAACACATACTTTTGAACATTAACTATTTTTACCGATTATGTCAATTTACCCGTTTTCTTTTAAAATCGCTTAGCAAAAGTTGTTTAACATAATTTCTAGCTTCATATTCCACCATAAAACAGCAAAATAAACACATTTCACCTATGGGTATTTTTCCAAATATGAATCCTAACACGAATTATTGATAGAATAAGCTAAACCGAGCTACGAGGATTCTAAAAATACGAAGAACATTAAAAACGGGGCTAAGATGCACTTACTATGAGCTTGAAAAAAGCAAAGAAACCCTAGATATGGTGTCCCTTAAAATTCGGCAGCAACTTATGGAGAAGATGATGATTTTTGTCATCTTTTTCCCATTTTATTCTTTTTATAACCAAATGACTAAAATGCCCCCACTTAAAAAAAATCTATTTCTCTCATTTCTTATGTCTATTTTTGTCTACCAATTACTAATGGTCTAATTACCACATAAGGACCCCCAATTTATAATTTCATATCAATTAGACACTTCTAATATATAAAACTAAACTTTTGCTCTTTTTACAATTTAGTCCTTTTGACTAAATTGAGTGCCCAAATGTCGAAATTTTCGGACTAAATTTTTACGAAATTTTTCTGTAAAATTGTAGACCATAAAAATATAATAATAACCATATTTTCCCTCGTCGGATTTGTGGTCTCGAAACTACTATTCCGACTAGGCCCAGAATCGGGCTGTTACAAATATGATCAGTAAAATACATATTTAACAAAGTAAAAGATCCGATAGGACTTAATTTGGTTTCTAAATTCATGAAAGATCAAGTTACCGTGGAAGTATTTCTGAACATTGTTAAGCATGATAAAGTAAATTGAATTGATTAATATAATTATCCTAGCCCATTTAATGTTGATTGTTTTTTTTGCTAAAGCCATTTATTCATACATTTAGGTAAATTGCATCTAGATTAAAATTACATAGGAATCAATCTTTGCATCTAATTAATTTTACTTAGTTTAATCATCACCATCAAAATTATTGAGTTTTTACATCAAATTGTTAATTATAATTTTGCAATTAATCAGTTAAGCTTATACAGTCTTGTGGAGACGATTACTCATTTTACTTACTTATTACTTGAACTACTATGTACACTTGCACAAACCCCGTTACATAAGCCCTTTCATTTTTCAGGTGGGCCTTCAAGCTCACGAACAAGTCTACGTACAGGGATAATTCGTTATTTTTCCTTTTTCTCGATTATCTACGATTTGATTCAAATCCCGATCAATCTTTAACCCGAAAGTTTGAAAACTTAAACCCTATTCTCACTTCTTTGTTTCGTGAAATGAAGAAGATGATAAGAGAAAATGTTTGTTTTTTTCCTTTTATTTTTAACTTATATAATTTAATTAAAATTAATTAATCATAATTTATTAACTAAAGCTTAATTAACAAAATTAGTGGAGTACAATGGCCATCCACCACCGTTTTTCCATTTAATAATGGTTTATTTGCTCATTTGGTCCTCCAATTAATTAAAATTTTATAGTAATTAAGTTTTACCACTTTTATAATTTAGTTCTTATACCTTAATTAATTACCCAAACAAAAAATTAATGGACCAAACTTTAGTTAAACTTTGTACTAATCTCGTAAATATTAAATAATAATATTTAAGAACTCGGTCATCGAAAATGGGATTCCGAAACCACCGTTTCTAACGCCACTAACTTTTAGGCTGTTACACGAGGTTCATCTTGGTACATAAGTGCATAATTCCATACACAATCCAATCTTATAGCATGTCAATTATATCCAACTCAGCCCAACTAGTAATAGGGAACCCATGTTCTATTTCATTTTAGAATTTAATACATATACCATTTCTCAATCATATTCATAATCACAATTCAATTCATCATCTATACACATGTATTTCTTATCATACAACATATTTCTATCCAATTTCCATTTCACATAACATAATTAAAGTAATTCATGTTATTTCCCATTTTATTCATTTTAGTCCTCTATATAGATACTCCATATCAAACTCAATCAAAACAATTCATACTATCACCATATACTCACCTCAATGATCAATCATTCAATAAACATACATATACAAGCAAATATTTCTATCCCAAATAAAAAAAAAGTACAAACTAGAGTTTCTGAGTCACTCGTCGACAACTCTCGTTTTTCATTTCCCTCTCAAAGGTTCCGCGTCGACGTTAGCTACGTATGATACACAACATAATAAATAATATCAAATTCCATCAATTTGCATTCAAACACAAAGCCATGTATATTTTTTAATTTATTCAATTTAGTCCCTAAACTCGAGACAAAGATAACTTTCGATCTCAAGCTTCACATTAAAATCTGATTTCACATTTACTCATTAAGGACCTTCTACTTTCTATTCTTACCACAATTTCATAACAGGTTTGCATTTTACTTAATTTGGTCCATAATGTAACAAACCTAACAATCAAGATTGTTTAAGCTTTATAGTTTAGCCATTTTTATAATCTAAGTTTAATTTCTATCAATTTTACACCTAATTCATTCAATTCTCAACAATGGAAACTTATCAAAATCTCACTAATTGAACAAATTGATACAGGGGTTAGCTTCATCAAGCTCCAATGAAAAAAATCTATAAAAATCAAAGAACAATGGATGGGAACTTACTTAAAATGTTGTTCGAATATCAAATAGGTTTTCAAAGCTTTTCTCTTCAACTCTTTAATGGTGGACGGTGGCTTTAGGAAGAAGACGATGACTTTTTCACCTTTCCTACTAATTTTTACTTATATAATTAGATTAATTTTAATTAAACTTAATTAATTACTTTAATCATGCTTGATTAAACATAAATCCTTAATTAATTTAATCTAGTGACAATCAACATCACATCCGACTATCATCTATTTAAAATTGGTCTATTAGCCATTTTAGTTCTTTGGATAATTGTTATTTAAGTCCCCAAGCCTTTTCCTAATTAAAAATCTATAGCGATTAAATTTGTACAATTTAGTCCATGAACCTTAATTAACCACATTTTCGGCTATTATTTAACCGAATTTTTATATATTTTATACAAACTCCTTAAATATCTCTATTTAATATTTATAGACTCAGTTTACAGAAACGAGATTTCGAAATCGTATTTTTGGACACAATTGAAAATCAGATCATTACAAGATGAATCATGTATCATCTCCAATTTATAACCAACCACTAAAATTAGAAATGTTAGAAATAACTGGACAAAATTACACAAGCACATAGTATTTGAAAAATGCTTCTAACTAGAAGTGTTTTACTGAAAAAACTGATAAACTATTTGAATTGAAAAGATATTATTGAGAATTTTGTGATAAATAAAAAATCACTTCTAATTAAAAGTACTGTACTAAAAAATTCATAATAATAGCTTTTCTATTTTAACTAGACAAAATAAAAGCTGCCTACAATCTAATAGCCTAAAGTTTGTTACGATTTAAGAAGAAAATGAAACGATTAACGAGAAGTTTGTGTTTCGCAACAGCATGCACCACACAAATTGTCTCGTCAACCAAATCACACTAATTACCTAAATAAAATTTGAGGTATGGTATATAAGCATTTTTTTCAACTGTGATATTAGTTAAAAAAATATTCTAACATTTTATTGTATATATTATATTATTAGTTAAATTTTTTATTGAGTTAATATTACTTTCAACCGGGTTTTAACTTGATTAAGAGAATTATAAAAATATCCTTTGATGTATAAAAATATTATATTATTGTGAGCGCACTTTTATCTTTTAATCTTTTAAATAAAATCAATAAAATTTCGCTTATGGTGTGATTTGAACCCATATCACCAACACTTTTAAAATAATTTCTTTACGAATTTAACCAAAGTTTTATTTTAATTCGTTTTATACATTTCAATGTTATTGTAGAAATTGTTTCACCCACATTGTTAGTATATATTGCATACATGTGTGATAAAATTTTTCGTATTGATAATTTTGTTGATTAAGTTGGTATTACGAGTTAATTCAGTACCAACTTACGAAAAATAACAATGCTATAATAAATAATTGTAGTGTATTTAATATTTTTATTTTAATGTATTTATCCATTTAGATTTTCTTTTATTCACAATTTAAACTATTTTTTTATTTTAATTTCGTGCATGTTATTGTAATTAGTTTTAAACATGAGGTTTTATTATTTATTTTTGTTATTTTTAAAGGCACATGTGTATTTTAAATAGGATATTACCACACTATAGAATTTATAGTATTGAATTTTATATTATATAAATTTAGAATATTTATATATTTAAATATATTATTATCGTATATAATATTATTGGATCTTAGGGGGGGAAAACCTCTAAAACCCTAAAAACAAAATAAACTAATCCGTTTATCAAGACATCTCTTGAACAGTCAAATATCAAAAGTCAATCATCTTACCATCGAAACTTTCATCCAACGGCTCAGCTTACACGACCCCAAATTAAAATAAATAAATAAACCTAAAACAAAAAAAAAAAACAAATTATAAACTAAAAATAATAAAAAATAAAAAAATCTGCAGAGATTTTCCTCTTTCTCTCTCTAAAACCTCAAAAATATTGAAAAACCAATGGAACGCAATGAAGCCCAACAACACTACTTCACCACCAACACCTCCACCACTGTCAACACCACTCCGTCACCGACTAATGGCCTTCTGCCGCCTAACGAGAGTGGAGGTTCCCACCACATGGTGTACCCTCACTCCGTGCCTTCGGCGGTGACGTCACCCTTGGAGCCTGCGAGGCGGAAGAGAGGGAGGCCTAGGAAGTATGGCACCCCGGAACAGGCCATGGCCGCTAAGAAAACGGCGTCGTCGACCTCGAAGGAAAGGAGAGAACATCAGCAGCTGCAGCAGTTGGCTCTTGGTGGCGCCGGTGCTTCGCTTTCCGGGTCTTCTAGGAAATCTCAGTTGGTTGCTTTAGGTAAAAGGTTTATTACTTTTGGTGTACCCTTTTTGGTGAATTTGATGGTTTTGGGTTTTGGGGTTGCAAAGTTATTGAAAATTGAGAGGCTTTTGGTGCATGCGATGGGACACCATTAGCTTTATATACTCTCTAGGTGTTTTTGGAAAAAAAACCAAAATTTCTTCTTCCGGTGCTTTTTTGGTGAAATTCGAGAACCTTTTGTTGCAAATTTGCTGGAATTGGGATTACTTTTTGGTGCATTACGTGAGAAGCGAATGCTTGTTTGCTGTGGTTGGGTTTTTTCTTGTTAATGAAAATTACTTTCTTTGTGGTTCCTATTCGTGAATTTGTTGGTTTTGGGAGTTCTTGTGTTGCAAAGTTTTTGAATTTGTGTGTGTTTTGGGTGCATTGTTTACGAATCGTTGCCTTTGTTTGCTCTAGCTGTGTGTGGTTTTTGAAAAATAGTTTTCTGCTTTCGTCTATCGTTTTGCCAGTTTAATCTTTTCTGGGGAGCTTATTGCAATTTTTTTGAAATTTTTTAAGAATGTTTTTGATGTTTATGATCCTTTGATGTTTTAAATTATGATCCTTTGCCCTCTGTTTGGTTGTTTGGGGTGAACCCCGCTTCCCCATCTACGAGTTTATTTTTAGTTGTTTAATTGACAACTTCTAATTTTAAAGAACTTTTAGCTTATGGTTACCTATAGGTTTCTCTATTTGTGTATGGTCATTGTCTTTATATTTTCCTTTGGCTTATTTATTTTGTTCCTTATTTGTTTTTGGTTGTAATATTTTTGAAACTTCTGATTTTTTTGCTGCATTTTTGGGCAGATTTGCTTTTCTTTTAAAACCTTTATTTGTTGGGGGAAAAAGAAAAAAAGAAAAAAAAACTTCAATCCATTTGGAGGACCTTTTTTCATTATGTGCAAACCTGATTTTAGATTTCCGCATTACTTGGTGGTAGTTCATTCTTCTGTATTCCTTTTTTTTCTGTTCCTTTGCAAGGAGCTTTTCTTGTTTAACTTATAACTGCAAAACTGACTTGCATGGTTGCTTTGATTCATTTTTCGAAGCTCCACGGGTTTGCTTTTGGCTAGAAGATGGTATATCTACATGTATCTATGTAGCTTTGGTTTCATAACCAAAATCCAGATCACAGTTGAGTTGTGTGTTCTACATGTTGGTTGCTAGTTACTGGTGGTGGATAGTGCTATAGACTGAGCAGATTGGTTAAATAAATAAAAAATATGGCACTAATAGAGAAAAAGAAAAAGAAAACTTAAATTCTCTGAGTCACATGAATAATAGAGAAAAAGAAAATTTCCTTTTTCCTTTTGTCAGTAGGAAACTGGGAATGAGCCTTTTTCTTTTGTTCTTCAATTTGGATGGTAACTTTTGTCTGTTAATTGTTATGTCAAATTCATCAATACACCAGATGACTGTTCTGGAGTACACCTCTTCAAGGACAGTGCAATGTTGGATTAGGACAGATGAATGCATATTTTTAGTTAATCCTCTCCTAGAATATCATTTATATGAATCAAACTTTCGTTTTGTTTCATTTATGAATGTGCTTTTACCCCCACATACATTGTATGTTTCTCTTGGCTGTGTGCTGTCTGGTACTTTGGTTCTTTAGGAGGTTTAGTTTGCTTCTAGTTGGTTCTGAGTTTCAATTAGATGCTTAATTCTTATTCCTGCTTCATTCTAATTGGTGCAGGCAATGCTGGTCAAGGTTTTACTCCACATGTTATCAATGTAGTTGCAGGAGAGGTATGATGCTTATTACTGTTACAAGTTTTTTTAATATTTTAGATAGTCAGTTCTACACATCCTTGAGTCACAGATATTCATGCATACCAATCCTGGTGCTTTTGAATTTATATAATCTGTTGGAACTATTTTCCTGCATTGTCTAATTGTTTCCAAAAGCTGTGCTCTCCTTTTTTGTTAAAGAATTTGGTGTAGTTTTACAATTTTTCATACCTTGAAGCAAGGTTTTGAGGCATGGTTTGATTTATAAAATGTCCCATTGATTTTGCCTCATCTATTGATAATAACATATTTCAAGTTCAGAATAGCAGTGCTTTAGTAGAGGACTAAATTGTCAAAGAAGAGAAATTTGTAAAATCGTCAATGGCAAAAGTCTGTTATGAGAAAGTTTAGTGTGAGACTTTCTGTTTCTGATATGAAATCCTTAAAAACTTTCAAGGTTGTGATGTTTTACTACAAGCAAGTTGAGGCCAATATAGCCAGTGTGGAAAGTTTCATGAATCCTGAGGATATTTGTGATACTTCCTGTTATGTTTCATTTTTTATTTGGATTTTCCTGTTTATACTTGATAGTCATAAGGGGATGGCAGTTAAGGCATTTTGCATATGCAATAATTTTAAGACATGGCCCTTTTTCCCCCCTTTCTGCATTGATTTTCTCGATCATTTTTCCTATGAAGAGGATAAATGAGTCCTTTTACGTTGAAGAAGTATACTAGTCTTTTGATCAAGCATACTTATTAAATTGGATTTGGTAATTTGTTATCTCAAGAAGAGAGGAAAGGAAGAAAAGGGATTGAGTTCTTTCAGCTCTCTCTCTCTCTCTTAGAAATGATTGAGATGAAGCACCAATATGTGTCTTCACTCATCTGATAACTGATCCAACATAGGAATGGCAATATCTGGTGGTTACATTCAGTTAACATCTTTTAGTTTTTGGCAAGTTGAGTTATGCCATATTTTTTTTCTCTTTTCCTAATGTTTTTGCCAGTAATGGGATGTTGCTGCACATTCCATCTGCCACCTTTGTGAAAGAATCCCTTATCCATTTGTGCCCCGCTTGCTATTGTTGGTGTTAAATGTAGTGGTTTTGTGCCTGAAAAGTGCCATGAGAGTAGATTTTTCTATTTTAATATTTATGAATTTCATTTACAACAGTAGTCTTATAGTGTTATATTAACTGTGCTAGGTCAAGATGCAGTATTGTTTCTATATATAAATCTAGTTATTTTGTTCCCTTCTTGACATGATATATGGATCCAAATAGGATGTGGGCCAAAAAATAATGCTATTCATGCAACAAAGCAAGCGAGAATTATGTATATTGTCTGCATCTGGTACGATCTCTAATGCAGCCCTCCGTCAGCCAGCAACATCAGGTGGTAACATTGCTTATGAGGTAACCACTTGTTTCTCCCCTGTTGTTATAATTATTTTATACAAATTAGATGGCTCCTTGTTTATTCTTCTGGGATCTTTAAATTGGAACTTCATTTCAAAAATAATAAAAAAAACACTTATAAGAAAATAAATAAAGTTTTGTTAGTAAAACCTGAGTTACTTCTAAATGCTGGGAGAGGATTAGGTTCTATGATCTAAAATGGTTTAGGAAATCTGTTGTTACTTGTCAACAAAAAAAGAATAGCCGAGCTTTTTACTTAAAAGAAATTTATACAATCTAAATAATGGTCTAAAGAATGCTATATAAGTTCAAGTGTTACTGGAAGCTTAGACCTATGCTTCCTTAGGGCACTAGTCCTGTAATATGAGGTTGCTTATAACAAATCATTCTCCTAGTTGGGGAAACGGAAAATAAACCAAGCGGTTGGAATCTGTTGTTTGCGTCAGCTGATTATAAGTATGTATAAAACTTCTAATGTCAGACATACCTTAGCTATGCCATGTTACTTGGTAACAGGTAAATGTTTTCATGTATGAGATATGGAAACAATTTATTATGATGCCATTGTAATGCCAATATACCTAAAAGGTTCATATCCTTACGTCATTATTAGTTTCCTTTACCACTTTGTCATTGCTTGCATCACTGAGAGAACTTGTGGAAACTTGCTGATCTTTTTATTTTTTGGATAACTCGAATAACATTTTTAGTACTATCAAAAATATGATTTCTTTCCTGGGTGATGATATCAGGGCCGGTTTGAGATCATTTCACTCTCTGGATCTTATGTTCGGACTGAAATTGGTGGGAGGACTGGTGGGCTCAGTGTATGTCTATCAAGTGCAGATGGCCAGATTATTGGAGGAGGAGTTGGTGGACCTCTGAAGGCTGCTGGCCCGGTCCAGGTATTAGTCTTGTTATTATTTAATTTAGGGAAAAATGGGGGAATTTGAGCCTAGGGATACTTGTATCAGTTATTGATTAAGCAAAATAAACAGGTGAATTAAAATAAAAAATGTACAATTGATATAAATAAAACTTGTTTAAGCTTTCCGTATATGATGGAATTTTATGCTTGATGTTGGCATGAGAGGAAATAAGAAAGAGAGCTTGGATTCTTCTCTTGAAGTAGGTGTTATTGTCCTTTATTTTATGTTGAAGAGACGATAATTTATTGCATCTACAGGTAATTGTTGGTACATTTATGGTTGACAACAAGAAGGATGGTAGTGCTAATGTAAAAGGTGATGCCTCTGGCAGCAAGTTGCCATCGCCAGTTGCAGGAACTTCAGTATCTAATGTTGGATTTTGCCCAGCTTTTGAAGCTTCAGGAAGAAACCCAATTGATGGAAATGATGATCATCAAAGTTTTGGAGGAAGTCATTTCATGATGCAACCACAGGGCCTGCATTTAGCACCTCGGCCAACAGATTGGAGGACTGGTCTAGATGATAGAACTGGTTTTGAGTTGACAGGTTAGAGTCTTGCACATGCATATATGCATGCACGCTTACACTCATGCGGTAGGAAATACTGAAGCTAAATATCTATTGCAGGAAAGACAGGTCACGGAGCTCATCAATCGCCAGAAAATGGGGACTATGATTAGAAGGGAGATTAGATATTTGTTTTGTCAATGAAGCATCTTTTGTCGTAGATGTATTTAAGTTACAGCTTTTTGCAAGAGTGAATAGAAACAACTCTCCTTGGCCCTTGCACCCGGAGTGTAATATGATATACCTGTACAGGTTGGCCTGATACTCTTTCGTTAGTTGATGCTGATTAGATTATGCACCATAAAGTAAGGAGATGGCTTGTGAAAAAAAAAAATCCTAGTCCTTTGTTTAGTTGTTGAAATGCTTTCTATGGTATTGCTGCTGATAATTTTATTGCATTGTGTTATAAATCCTCACTGTTTGGGGTATGAGGGACACTGCAGTGATAAAACATAACAGTTGTGCATTTAGTCTTTGAAATTACTGATTGTTGAAAGCCCTTCTAATTAAGTTGTGGTTCCCATGATTATAGAAGATATTTTTGAAAATTTACTGGGAATTGTGGTGTATTTGTCATCATATTCATGCACCCAAGTCAATTGATCTTGCAAGAACAACTACACTTAGTACTTTCTTTTCTTCCCCATTCTTAATCATTGTGTTGGATATTGGGATCTTGTCTCTTGTCTAATCTTGAATTTTACCTCAAACTGAGATCATTCAGTGCATGTGAATGTAATAATTGTGCTTTGACAGGTTCTTTTAAAAGGGTATGAAAAAGAAAAGAGGGGTTTGTTTCAAAGTAAACAAACAAATCTTCATGAAGTTGACTTATGCAATGTAATGCAGATTCTGGGACCAAACAATTGCCTAATTTATTTATTTATTTTTATTGTTTCATTTATAGAACATCAGTCTGGATTCTCTATGTTTCATCCCTCAACTATGTCTAAAAATTTTCTGGTTTGCTTAGACATTTTTAACTGCAGATTGCAGCATGCCATGGAGGATTACCCCTCTAACTTGATTTGATCACCTTAATAAAACCCCCTTTTTTTTATTGAATAAAATGTGCTAACGAAGAGCATTTAATCAAGCATATTTTTTCCAATAATTGATGCATGCATGCAGGCCCCCCCTCTCTCTCTTTCTTTTTCTTTCTTTAATACGGAAAGGTGTTTCTGGGTAGGGTTTTTCTTAAATAAAATATGTTAGATGGGAAGGTGTCATATGGGTATGATTTTTTCCTAAAATAAACAAGTTTTTTTTTTCACAATATATATAAGGAGATAGATTCTTATTTTCACTTTCCTATGTAAAGAAAAAAAAAATCCCTCCTAGAATTTTATTTAGTAATTGTAAGATTCATCAGGTGGAGGTTGGGTAAAATTTTAATAGCTTAATTCATTTTTTAAGTTTAAATATGTAATTAATGCATGTAGTTTGACAAAACTCAAGATTTAATTTTTGTACATCAAAAGTTAATATTTTTTTATTTAATCATCTTTTAGTTCAATTATTAATACAATTATTAATTTTCATCAATATTTATCATATTTATTTTTCATTAACTATATATAGGTCATATTAAAGTAATCTAATCAACTTGTGAAGTGTAAATATAATAAATAAAAATAAAAATTTTAAATCTTTAATTTTGCCAAAGTATAAGAGTTAGCCTACTTTTAAATTAAGATTTTTTTCCCTAAAGTTGGCCTTTGGTTATTGATCGATTTTATGCATGTACCTTTTTTACAAAAAAATCAAATCATCAAAATAGTAAAAATTTGCAGGAATCAAAAAGGAAATTGTTGGCCAAAAGAAAAGTCCAATGGCTTCAAATTAATAAAAATTAAATGCTAATATTAATGAGAAGCAGTAATATTAATGTTCTAGCAGCAGTAAGTAGTGTTGGACCAAATTAGATTGGTACATTATTGGTATTCTAAAGATTAGCAAGTTAAATTTCGATATACTTAAAGGGATAATAATAAAGTTGCAGATCATTTAGTTAAATTGGACGAAAGTAGGGTTAATACTTAGTTATTCTTGAAGATCCACTTCACTCGATGTGAAGTTTATTGGAGAATAATATCCATCAGTCCATAATGAATAATGATAGAAGATGTTAAGTCTATATATTTAGACATGGTCTAATTTATTTTGTATAAAAAAAATAATAATATGTTAGGTATGTTTTAGATCTAAAAAATATCCAATTATAGAGTTTTTTTATACATCCACACTTATATCAGCCTCACGTGTGTCACGTGCTTAGTGTTCCATCCTCCAACTCGCTCTAAGTTAACCCGCTGTGTCTCTCTAACTCTCATCAGCAACTGCCCTCACCAAGAAGACTCCAACTGTTAATATTGACATGTCACCAAATCATCCAGTGTTATTCACCGCCTGATCAAATTTGAGAATAAAATTAAGGAATATACATAGGAAAAAGAATACATATACTGTTCTTCTTCTTTATAATGAAATTTACTTTTTGTAAATTTCATCGTAAATCGGATAATAAAACGTAAGTACACAAATAGTGGACATTATAAGATATATTTTAAATCTTTCTTGGAAGTTAAGTAAATTATATATATTTTTAATAAAAAAGTATTATAATAAAAATAAGATTATTTTAGCATGTGTGTGATACAAGTGACACATTTATAAAAAAAAATTCTCAACAGTTAAGTATTAGACAATACTAGTGATTAAAAAAAAATCTAAAAATAATGATTTTATTATGTGACTGGGGAAGAAAGGGTGTCTAGGTTCTCTTAACATAGAACTTTGGTCTTTGTGGGGGTCCCTTACTTTTTTAAGCTCCTTTCATTTTTTCTTTTTGGGGTTGTGTTTTTCTTCGTTGTTGCTATTATTTTCTTTAATTAACTTTAAGACAAGTCCTCTCTCTTACCGTGTCCTTGTCCTTCAAGTCGGTTTTTCTAAACATTTCTTTCAATCTAAAGTGCCAAGAGAGAGATTTTATTTTTTCAGTCTTAAAACCATCTGCTAAGGGGTTTCTCTAAACAAGACCTTTTTTTAGAGTGTTCTTTTTTTGATTTTGCTGAAAAAGAAAAAGCAAAACCAAAAAAAAAAAAAAGTGGGGTATTTGATTTTTTTCTTGATTGGATTTGGGGAAAAGTGCAGACTTGGTAAAATGGGTAGTGGTTATTCTCACTTGGGAAGTTGAAAGCTATATATATAATATTGGTGTTGATTGAGATTGGTAGTGCTTTTTTTTCTGCCAAAGGTTTGTTCTTTTTAACTTTGCTCTTTGATTCTTTTTCCTTGTTGTTTCCATCTTGCTTTTGAGAGAGGTGAACTAAAAGGTTGACCTTTGATTCTTGTTGTTGGTTTCCTCGAAGTTTTTGTTATTCAATTGAAGAAAGTCGCAAGTGTATAAAAAGATCATCTTTTTTTTTTTTTCTCGATTTCTTTCTTCTTTGTCCTTGTGGCTATATAATAAAATCTTGGAGGGATTTCAAAAACTACTTCTTGATTGTCGGGGCTGAACATAAAGGAAATTCTTGAGTTTAGAGCAGGTGGGGGTGTTTTAGATCTTGAAATCTAGGAAAATGATGTTACTTCCTTACATAGAAGAAGCTGTGTAGTTTTAGATCTTGGATTGTGGCATATGGGATTTTATTGTGTTTGCAAAGGAATTGGCTTCAGGAAATGAATACTAAAGCTTTTAGCTGTAGTTAAAGGAGTTGCCTTTACTATATTTGGTTGAGTACTAAATTTTATATATTGGGGGTGTGGGAAGTTTGACATTTTACTTGTATGGATTGAACCGGTAGTCACCTGAGGGGGCAATGTTAAGAGCAGTAGCTCTTGGCTTGTTGATTTCTCTTTTTGTGGTCTTGGTTTCTGGCACTGATAATGAGTTAGCGAGTTGTAATTGTGATGATGAGGGCCTTTGGAGTGTACATAGCATTTTAGAGTGCCAGAAGGTGAGTGATTTCTTCATTGCTGTGGCTTATTTTTCGATACCTATTGAACTGCTTTACTTCATTAGTTGTTCGAACGTCCCCTTCAAATGGGTCCTTGTTCAGTTCATAGCCTTTATAGTGCTTTGTGGATTGACTCATCTTCTCAATGGATGGACTTATTATGGCCCCCACTCATTCCAATTGATGCTGTCCCTCACCATTGCCAAATTGCTCACCGCCCTTGTCTCATGTGCCACTGCTATAACACTATTAACTCTGATCCCTCTCTTGCTCAAAGTAAAAGTGAGGGAGATTTTCTTGAGGCAAAATGTATTGGAGTTAGATCAAGAGGTGGACATGATGAAAAGGAAGAAGGAAGCCGGTTCTCATGTTCGTATGTTAACACAGGAAATCAGGAAATCCTTGGATAAGCATACCATATTGTACACCACTTTGGTTGAGCTTTCTAAGACCCTGGATTTGATCAACTGTGCCGTGTGGATGCCAAATGAGAATGGAACGCATATGAACTTGACTCATGAGTTGAAAGCAAGTTCTTCAAGGAGTAGTTTTCACCAGTCTATTCCGATGAGTGATCCTGATGTGAAGGAGATAAAGGGGAATGAAGGAGTGAGAATCCTGAGACCAGACTCTGCACTTGGGCTAGCAAGTGGTACTGGATCAGAGGAGGCAGGTGCTGTTGCAGCAATCAGGATGCCAATGCTTCAAGGTTATAATTTTAAAGGGGGAACACCAGAATTGGTGGAGACTTGCTATGCCATTCTGGTATTGGTTCTTCCAAGCGCGAACTCAAGGAATTGGAGCTATCCAGAAATGGAGATTGTTGAAGTGGTTGCTGATCAGGTAGCTGTAGCTCTATCCCATGCTGCAGTTCTTGAAGAATCTCAACGAATGAGAGAAAAACTGAGTCAGCAAAATCATGTGTTGCAGCAGGAAAGAAAGAATGCAATGATGGCCAGCCAAGCAAGGAACTCTTTTCAGAAAGTAATGAGTAATGGTATGAAGAGACCAATGCACTCAATTTTAGGCTTACTTTCAGTGTTTCAAGATGAAAACATGAACTTCAAGCAGAAGACTATTGTTGACACATTGGTTAAAACAAGCAGTGTCCTTTCAACTTTGATAAATGACGTGATGGAGATTTCAGCGAAAGATAATGGAAGGTTCCTGCTAGATATGAGACCTTTTAGCTTACATTCCATGATTAAAGAAGCTTGTTGCCTTGCCAAATGTTTATCTGTCTATAAAGGCTTTGATTTTGAAGTTGGTGTTCAGAGCTCTTTGCCTGACCAAGTGATTGGTGATGAGAAAAGGACTTTTCAAGTGATTTTGCATATGGTTGGCTATCTACTGGACATCAATAGTGGAGGAGAAACCGTCTTAGTCCGGGTTCTACAGGATGTTGGTAGCCAGGATAAGGACAAAATAAATGTATGGAGATCAAGCACACAAGATAATTACCTGCACTTAAAGATTGAAATTGATATTCGTGGGGGGAGTTCTGTGGCTGATGCATCAGTCTCAACCAAAAATTTCTCTAGTGAGAAGCGGAATAAGGATGAAATCAAGGAGAGCTTGAACTTTACTATGTGTAAAAAGCTTGTGCAGGTGAATATTACAGTCCTTTTTCTATTTTCTATTCTTGATTTAATACCTTGATTTGCCTACCACTGCATTTTGCATGGAGTTTGAAGTAACCATGCATCCAATGAGATGAAATTAATAGATTATTTGTGTTGCCTGTGTATGATCATTTGTTGCTGAAATCTTTCAAGAGATGTGAAAGATTTCCAGCTATTTTACTGCATTTTTCATTCTGACCCCCAAATTTTTCATGGGACATGATTTGCGGACATGGCAAAGACAGTATAAAAATTCTTGTATGAATGTGGCAACTGCTTTTAGCCTTTTAAGCTGTTTGTGCAATTGATTTTCAAGTTCTGTACATTTAGTGTCTTGAGTTGTTTGCTCAGAGCCCTTGCGGTAAGTTGCTTGTTCCATCGAGCTCCCTTCATCTGGTTTAGGTAACTCTAAAAGGTCTGGATTGGATACAGAAAATCAAGTGAAATAGTATCTTTTGCCTTTAAGCTTTCTCTAGGGTCAGCTAGAGTTATAATGTGGTCTCAAGAATTCAATTGTGGATATCTTTAGCATTCAATCATATTTTTAAGGACAAAACAACTTTCTATTAACAGAAAATAGAGCATACTTTCCTTTTAGTCGACTGATGCCATTTGATAATATTGGCACCATATATAGAGAAAGGGATTTATATAATGATTCTTTGAAATAGTTTAATGTCAATGGTAGAGTATATAGAAATTTTGAAAGGGATTGTTCTTTGTGCTACGCTGATGTGCTTGAAGCTGTTTTCTGATTCTTTATGTTAATAATGTGTTTGTCTGTCTCTACCTGTTGTCCTTTAACCATTCTTTCCTTCTACTTAAATAGAAGTATGATGACCTTTGCATTACTTGTATTAATTGTAGATGATTTGTTGGGTGTATGCAGATGATGCAAGGTAATGTCTGGATATCAACAAACTCTGTGGGCTTTGCACAGAGTATGACACTTCTTCTCAGGTTTCAAATCCAGTCATATGTCCAAAGAACCATGTTCGCAGCTGGAAACTCTGAGCGATCAAATTCCTACTCCAGGTTCAGAGGTCTACGAGTTCTACTAGCTGATGACGATGATATAAACAGGACTGTGACCAAGAAGCTGCTAGAAAAGCTGGGTTGTGAAGTGACAGCTGTTTCTTCTGGCTTTGAATGCCTCAGTGCAGTAAGTCATGCTGAAAATTCTTTCAGGGTTGTTGTTTTGGATCTTCATATGCCTGAAATGGACGGATTCGAAGTGGCAATGAGGATCCGTAAGTTTCGCAGCCGTAATTGGCCATTGATTATAGCCTTGACAGCTAGTGCTGAGGATCATGTGCGGGAGAGATGCCTACAAATAGGAATGAATGCAATCCTTCAGAAACCTGTTTTATTGCAAGGAATGGCAGACGAGCTTCAAAGAGTTTTGCAACGGACAGGGGAAGGGATTTGAGGAGCCGCTTATACTTTAGGCCAATGGGGACTGTATACTTATTCAACCCCGGGTAGGCAGGACAGGCCTTTTGATACTTGGCCTGCCGGTATGAGGAGGTAGTCGGTCAGGTTTTCTGCCATCAGTTACCTATTTGATTTCCTTACATGTTCCCAAACAGCTTGCCGTCCACCTGGTTAGAGCAGAGAGATCATCAACATAGCATTTGCATTCTGTCATTCCATGGATACCAACATGTAGGCATTAAATTTTGCTAACCATTTTGCTCATTGAACTTCATTACCAGAATTTCATGGAATGACGGGGGGTAAAATTACTTGTACACTTATTTAATACCAAAATCGAAGTTAGTGTGAGATTTATGAAACTGAAAACGTATGGAGATTAATGTATACCGTCAATTCCTTTTCTTTCTATTTCATACAGTATATCAGCAGTGTACCATGCTATGATGATAAATTGAATTTCAGAGCCTGGAATATCTTTGAAGGTTTCTCAAGCTGCTATCGTTCATATGTTCAACTTCTATCCTTCTTTTCCCATTGATGCATGCTATTGTGATATCACTGCCGTTGAATATAATCTAGAAATGGTTGATGTTTGTTTGTTTTCAGCCATTACTATGATATCCATGGGTGCTCTGAAACCCTGACTTCATATGCTATCACTGGTGCATATACAGCATTTGACGGCTAAAATATTTGGCATTTTAGTCTCTGTCCTCATGATTCAGTTTTAGAACAACTTCTCAATGTTATAAACCTTGGCATCTGAGCATGGAAGCTGAAGCATCAATTTTGGAGCATAAATTCTAGGGACAGGATGCTGAAAACCACCATAGAAAAATTCTTTTACCATATCTACTTGCTGTCCCCAGCCTCCACAAATTTGTTCACACAAGTACCATCAACCCCTCAAACCAATCCCAAAGGATCTTTAAATTTATACAAATACATAAACCGGTAAGAATACCAATGTCATTTCTCCAAGGACTGTACCTAAAAGTAAACCTGTTGAAAGTGGGAAATGTGTGGTTTACTTTATTCTTAAATCTGTGTGGGTTTAGCTTGTTTGATTCAAACAATTATATAGATTAATTTATTTTAACATATACATTTATAAAAAAAGAAATAAATGTTTTAATAATGCAATACTAAAATTTTTGGTTGAATTGATATCACGATTCAACTTAACATCAATAAAAATAAAAAGTTATTCCTTTGTAAGTAAATTATATTACTATGAGAATATTGTCTTTTTATAAATCAACAAAAATACACGGGGTTAATATTTAACATTAAGTTTTAAATATTAAACTTTATCCCTTCAATTGAAGCTTTATTTAATTTGTATATAAATTTTTAATAAATATATTTATTAAATAATTCTTTTCTTATATTATGTATGTGTATAATTTGGAGATATCAAATTCGAGTTTCAACATGTGTAATATAATGTGGATTGGAACTTAAAATTCTTCAAGTTTAAAGTTGATAATATGTAGGATTATTGGTTTATAATCTATAGAAAGAAATTTTAAGGGGTCCAGGTTGGGCTGGTAGCGAACAGTTCATTTGAGACCATCAACCCAGCATGTTTTTCTTTTCTTTTTGGTGACAAACATAAACCGAACATGATGGTTCATATGAAATCCGAGTTTAGTTAATGTTCTCTTTTTTACTTGTAACCTAAAGAAAGATAATTGAATTGCAGAGGGCCCAAGTTGGGCTGTGCGAACATTTAATTTGAGACCGGTGGTTTGAGAACTCAAAACTTTGATCCGACTAGATATTTTCGAAGACAAAAAAATGAGTGCATCGGCGGCTGAAGCTTCAGAGTACCATTCCAAAGACTTTAAATGGGACACACTTCGACAAGAAATTGAAAACGACCCTTCTCTTAACTACCATCTTCTCCCTTTTGTATCCCCACAACCAGAACAACAACTTTCAAAAGATCCCATAAAAGCATGGCAAAGTTTCCACATTCAACACTCTTCTGGCAAATTCTTCAAGGTTTGTCTGTAACCCCCCCCCCCAAAAAAAAAAAAAATCCAATCTTTCCTTCATTCTTTTTCTGGGATTCTGTTGCTTTTTAGTTCTTTGTTGCGTAAGCTTAAATGGGTACTATGTTTGATACAGGAGAGGAGGTACTTGTTGAAAGAATTTCCAGAGCTGGTTTCTCGTGGAGATGGTTGTAAGATTTTGGAGGTTGGGTGTGGAAATGGCAGTACTGCCCTTCCTATATTGCGGTAACCCCTAAATTATCTTCGTTTTTAATTTTTTTTGGTTGTTATAATTTGAATAAAATTTGATAGTTGTACTATATTCTTAACTGTCTAGTGCAGTGAAAAATGATGTTTTGTTGTGTTGATGATATGAGAAAAGCATTGGTTTTCTTTAGTTATTATATTGAAGAAAGGTTAATGGTTTCGAATATTGTTGAAAGTATGGATTTAACAACGGACTAATATTGTCTACTTTTAACTTGCTTCGTCTTAGGTAGCTGCTAATCTTAATTAATCACTTTGGTTTTGTTCTACCATCCAGTTAGAAGTGAACTATATTCTGCAAAAGTTTATATCATTATTCAGGGTAAGAGCCTGAGAGAACTTTAGATGATACTTATGAAAGTTGAGATTGTTTTCTTTGAGCTTTTGTTGTGAAGATTAATATTGAAGTATTGAGAAATTGTAGATGGAAAGTAATATCAAATAATGTTGAATTTTCGTTTCTTGTGCTTATACCTTCAATACATTTATCCAGTGGCAACGAGAAAATTATTCTATATGCATGCGATTGTAGCAATGAGACCCTACAGAGAGCTAAAGAGTTCGTAGCTGCTAGTAATGTAGCATCAGTTGAGAATCGTTTCTGGCCATTCTATTGTGATTTTGCAACAACTGGATTTCCAAAGTGGTTGGCTTGTGCTAATTGCAGAGAAAATCTTGGGCAAAAGGACCAAATTTGTGTTTCAGGTAGCTAACTTTCGTGTGTCTTACATTGCTTTGCTTCCAATTATTGGCTTTTCTTATATCATGGACTTAATATCTCGCTTTTTCTTCCCAGATGTTGGAGAAGAAAGAACCCTTGAAACTGGTTCACGGTCAATGGAAGAAAGAAGCTGTTGCGTTGGTGGTGTAGACTTTGTTACCTTGGTAAGCATATTATATTTCATGAATTCCTTGATAGGCAATGTTAATAGAAATCTTAATTTTCTTGGAAATGAAGGAATATAATTTACTGCATAGTTCATGCTTGAAAGTTATCACGGTGATTAGGTGATGCAGGTGCTTTATCATCAATATTTTATTATTTTCAGTTTTGTTTCAGTTTATTTTATAATATATAGTTTTCAAGTTTTAGATATATTAGTTTTCTTCAGGGTTAAGTCTAGGGTTGAGAGTAAAATTTTAGTTGCAAGAATGTCTAGTAACTTTACTTTTAAAAAAGTCTATTGCAAATATGCTGTAACAAATTTACAGCCATAGCATTATTATTATTATTATTAGTATTATTATTAGTATTATTATTTTGAATTAATATAAAGGAAGCTGAATGTTTTTTTTAAACCCCAAGTTTTTTAGAGTTCCAACTTCTAACTAGTTTTACAGTCATAAATCCTAATTCTCTTGTTTGCTATTGTTTTCTTCACTAAACCACATCAATTTTGGCATTAGAGCCTAATTAGATCCTAGGGATTATATTAGTATTTGCTTTTAAGCCATGGTTGGATGCATTAGAGATCGAGGAAGAGGAAATCAGTGTTGAGAAATGAAATTAGCTACAATACGTCATGCGATTGAAGAATTTTCGCTTGCAGTTTATGCTTGGCTGTGATAGAAAGAAGTGGAACCCTGATGGAGATTCTGGAAGCTACCGACAACCAGTTTGACATACTGGAAGGTAGTCTCACTGATTAATCTGATTTCAATGACGAAGAAAACCCCTTTCATGGCATAGGAGCTGCCAACCTTGCGGTATGAGGCGGACTGAAGGATCGATTGGTGCATTCCTTTGAACTAAGCGAGGGTGGAATTGATGTTAAAGGTGCTGATTTTCTTTGACAAGATGCATGTGGAAGAGCAAGAGTATGATCTATTATATCTTATTTATGATGAGTATCCTGAGGAAAGTGAAGAAGGAAAGCCTGTGGTTGTTTAAAGAATGACAACCACAATCTCAAAGAAGGGGGAGGATTGGAAGCAAATTGGAAATCTCCTAGTATGTCAAAGGACACAACGTCAGATGATGATTCTGGAGTAAAGAAAACTGACAGGAAAACTTGAAGACAAGTTATTTTGTGAGGGGGGGGGGGGGAATTACTTGCACTCAACCTGAAAGCTGTTTGTGAAAGTAGAGTTCTAGTGGTTTCTAGAGAAGATCAGTTGCTGGTGGATGAAATTCATGAAAGAGGTAAGAATGAGGAATACATTGTGTTAGATAATAAATATATTGGTGACCAGCTGGTGGAAGTCAAGGTAGCCAAGGATCAAAATAAAGGGGAAGCATTACAATACAAAATCATATTTAAAATGAGGCTATTTTGGGAGTCAGATGATGCTGTAAAGGATCCAATGTTTGTACAACTTTCTTATTTTCAATTACAACATGATTACATTGTGGGCTATTATCCTGCTGGAAGAGATGATGCCGTGCAATTGTCTACACTACAGATCTTACCTGAGATTGGATTTGTTGGTAGCCTTGAATTGTGCATCGACTGGAATACTCTCCTACGCAAATATCTTTAGAGACAAATTACAATTACTTGAACAAGATGAGATTGGGAATTGGATGTTTTCTTGTTACCTTTCAATGGAACATCTTACAAAAGATGATGCAAGACAAAAGTTTTTACTATTGTGGACACTTATAGGATTTCGATTTCTTTCATGTTTGCAAATTAATGATCCAATTGAACTTCTACATGGACAGATAATTTTGGTTATCAACAAGAATGGGGTTTAATTTTTTTCATGCTGGTCCTAAGGAGTATTTACAATCATTTCAATTAAGAGACTCGTTGCAGTTTGGCAGTGGCAATACTTCTGTATTTTTCAAGATGTGAGTTTCTGTTGTTCTTCAATATTCCAACTTCAAACTAAACAAGGGGGTGGAATTTGTGTTGTTATTCGGGCTGCTTTTATTAGAGAAGACGACAATGAAGTTAGGTTAGGGAACAAAGCCAAAAGGGAACATTGCTGAAGCTTAAAGAAGATTCGATTTGGCATTATGGGAACGAGACTTGGAGCAATATATGCCTGTATATGCTGTTTCATCTTCACTTGCTTGCTTAACTGATTTGAAGTCATCCATTAGAAACTCAACCACCAATTTCCAGCATTGTCCACTTCTGAGTATAACTTACTGGCCTGTATCAAAAACTGACCTTTCTCTTGAAAGGAACTTGATTGTTGTGATCTACAATTCTTCGGGATGGAAAAGAGAGGATGTAATACGTTTTATTGTTGTTAATGAAGATGTTATCGATCATGATTATTAGGGAAGAATATTTGAATCACAGCTTGTTCCAACATTAGATGCTTATATGGACCTAAGCTATTATGCTATAGCTTATTTAGGATCTGGATCAACATGAATCGAAGCTGATAGTGTAAAAAAATCTTCAAGAGTTGAAAGGGCATCTATATATGCGAAAAGAACAGCACAAACTGCTCTTTTGCAGCAAAATAAACCGACTTCCAGTGTGGAAGCTGATACAACAGGTGGTTCTTCTGAGCTCCCATGCTTTGCCAAAGCTGGAAGTATCTACTTCTCCATCTAAAACTATACATTTAAGAAAGGTGATACTGTTAAGTTTGTAGGTACCACATCACCTTTTGGACTTTCCTCTCCACAACTACTTTAAGGAGGCCAACGACTGGTGTTCGGAGCAAAGTAGTCCTTGCTTTTGAAGCAAATGGTTCCTCAAAATTTGGGGTCAAGTATGACAGATCTATTCTCTAGAGCAATGACCTTGGTGATCTTTGTGAAGAAGATCCTGGTTTCTTCTGTGCTGCTAATTCATTGGCTCGGATAGTTTTGGAGGTGCAATTGACAAGCTAGTTGTTAATGAACCTTTTGAGGTTGCATTGAATGAAAGAAAAGGCAGTCCCTTGATACTGTTTGTGACGGACATAGAGAAGTCTAGAGCTGGAAGTATAGATAGGAGACTTACTACAGCAAAAACAGACATGGGAGATCTTATATCAATGTTGAATCAAGAAGTTGCAGTTAGACAATTCCTTGCAACATAGTTCAAGGATTTGGAAGTGGAACTTGAAACCACTAGAGAGAACTGTGAGAACATGCAGCAAGTTGTTTTGTTTGAAAGAGAGATTTACTCAAATACAGTGGGATTTGGAGTTACTTCAAAAGCAATGTTTGGAGCTGGATTTCAAATGAAAGAATGAACAAGACAAAAGGGCACAGGTTGAACCAACAAAGTTATTAATCATGAAGCACTACAAAGAGCTGGTCCATTTATGCTGAAAGTGGTGAAAGTTTTCTCACCGGAGCTGAATTTTCCAAGCCAGGGAGAATGATGCAGAAGCTTTATTATTTATATTGTTTTTCTTGAGGGTTAAATCTAGGGTTAAGAGTAAAACTTTATTTGTAAACTTTATTTGTAAAAAAGTCCAGTAACTTTTCTTGCAAGAGAGCTATTATAAATATGCTGTAACAGATTTACAGTTATAGCATTATTATTTTCTGAATTAGTATAAAGAAACTAGAGGTTTTTTTAAACCCTAAGTTCTTTAGAGTTCCAACTTCTTCCTAACTAGTTTTACAACCCTAGTTCTCTTGTTTACTGCTGTTTTCTCCCCTAAACCACATTATTAGGTACAACATCCAATAATTATTAGTAAACGATGGGGAAAAAATGAAAGAGGATTGTAACCTACTATGCTGGAAAGGTAAGAGTGTAAGCTTCTAAAGTGAAGATAGTGCTTCAGGATGCGTAACAGGAAACTAGCCTGGAAAACAAGGCATGCCATCATTTAGAAGTGGTTGAGAGTATTCTTCACCTCTTGTTTAAATTGGTGCTAGATTGACTTGTTTTGGTACAGAGTGTCATGGTTAGTCTACAAATTGAATACATGGTTTAGGTAGTGGTGGTAGAATGCGACTTATGTTTTGTTCTTCTAGCATTTCAAATAGCTGCGAATTGCATTGATTTTCCAATTTCCTTTCCTTTGCAAGTCCCTTTTTTTTTTCTGCAATATTCATCCCCCCTCCCCCCAACAAAAAAAAAAAAAAAAAAAGCATTATCCTGAAATTATTATACTATATGAAAAATAGATATAAAATACTATTGAGTCTACTATATATGGATTTTGATATGTTTTCTTTGCTACATACTGTGTCAGATATTCACTCTATCGGCAGTACCGCTCCAAATAATGCCAACAGCCCTGCGAGAGTGTTTTTCTGTCTTAAAACCGGGCAGCATGCTCTTATTTAGGGACTATGGTATTAATCAACAAATCACAATGCTACTCCTTTCAGTTATTGTAAAATGCTTGACTGTAGTTTTTCATCAGACCTTGTATTTCTAGCTAAATTTAGTGCTTTTGAAAAGAATAAAAGGTTGTTTCCAGAATCAGTTTACAAAAGTTTCAGTTTGATGGAATCCAGGTCTCTATGATATGACAATGCTGAGATTTGAACCGGACCAAAGAGTTGGGTTCAGGGAATACATGCGTTCAGATGGCACCCGTTCATATTTTTTCTGTTTAGATACTGTCAAAAATCTCTTCAATTGTGCTGGCTTCATCGAGGTACAAAATTGGGTATTGGGTAAAAATTTAAGTTTGTACTTCTTATAACCTGGATTTGTGCGTAAGATATAAGTTGCTTCACCACCATTGGTTTGAATTTTACTGCATAAATCTCACTCTGGAATGGTTTCTAGCGCATTTGTGTGTGGTTTGGCTGACCCTTTACATCAAAGAGAGACCGAAACCTTCTCGGAATTTATAGATTTATATTTTATAACTACTTTGTCATATCTGAAGATAGAAACCCTAAAGAAGTTCGCGGTTAATTTGACTGCTAGTGGTGTTGAATGTTAAATTATTTGCACTTGCAGCTAGAGATTGAATATTGTTGTGTGAAGTCAGTGAATCGCCGAAACGGGAAGAGCATGCAAAGGGTATGGGTACACGGTAAATTCCAGAAGCCCACATAAATTTATAGGTCAGCAGCACTACTTAAGGTACGGTTGGAAGAGGGCTTCTTTTTTTTCGGTGAATGACTAGATGTGCATATTTTTCTCTCCATATAGCTTACGGTGACAGATTTTTCTCTTATCAGAATGCCAACAAAAGGGAATTGCTGATGGTCGGCTTACAATTTCATGTAGAGGACATTGTACAATGAATGGAAAATTGATATTCAATAATCATTTTTCCCATAAGACATCCTAAATAGTTATGACAGCTCTAAGCCTGCGGAATGGTATCATTCAGTCCGATCGCATGGAGAAGAACAAAAGATGGAAGTTATTTGGACCTTCAGCGTATCATAGAACTAATGTTTTGTACTGTTAATTTATGTCAACTAAATAAGTCCTTGGTCCAGACAAGTCCGATTTTAGGGCCTTGGATACATATATGTACTGTCATAATCATTTCAATAACCCTAATCTTGATCATTCCTCTTGAATATCTGCCAAGATAGAATATGTTAGTGAATGCTAAGCTTAGACCTTCGCATGTAGCATACTGCATATATACATGCAATCATCTTCAACTATGTAGATACATGCATATGGTGATGCAGAATTGAATTTGGTTTGTTCCTCACTCATCGTTTGTATATTCAAAGGCCCCTGACCAATAACCAGGAGGCCTTACAGTTTTCGTTTACTTAAATCCGCTGGCCATGCCGTTTACGACTCACATTGTTAAGAAATAGGTTAGCAAATACTGGCTACCTTTGGAGGTCGGTCAAGTAATTTTTGGAGCAGGCACACCGTGTAGAATTCTCTTTCATATCTAGCAAGCGAATGGGAAAGATAAATACTTTCATAAAATTAGCATCAGAATATATGTTGCGCTTGAATCATCACAGGTTGTGTGTGAATAAACTTCTTGCTAAATTGTGGAAATGAGTGCAGAAAACTCAGCATTCCTCTATATATAGGATTTGGCAGGGTATGCTACTTACTGGTAATGCTTCCATTTGATCATGGTTTCTCTCTTGGTCTAGCTTTCAGTGGTTTCTTTCTTCAGCATGTTGCTTCTGTAACCATAAAAACTGTTAAATTATAATAGTCTCACTGGTTAATTATTTTAATATTTAGGTCAACGTTATTAAATGTTTTTAATACTGAAAACAAATGAAATGTAGAAAATATTAAATGTTCCCAACCAACAAAAATATTGTCTCCCTTTCTTTGTAGCAGTTCACTCATATTAAATACTTCACTTTCATTATTGACATGTCAAGACTCAAGATGAATGCATATAGAGAATGTGGCAAGTTAACCTTAGTTTCATGCATAAAACAAGATATGAATGTCCCATCACTCTCCTCCCTCAAAAGAAAATGCATATATGCAGGGGAGGGGTTGATGGGGCATTCATATCTTGTATCATGCATGAGATTAAGGTCAACTTGCCACCATCTCTATATGCATGCATCTGGAGTCCTGATGTCAATAATTGAATGAAGTCTTTAATATGTTGCGCGTAGTCTTGTCCCATGCATTTATTTTTGTGTTGTGTGCATAACGCCTTTCTTAAGTTTTGACCATGTATTCTTTTTGCATATGTTGTTTAAACTTGAAAGAGAAACGTATGAATGCTAAGTTTAGACATGTACATGGCAAACTCAAAGACGCATTGGACGGTGTTCAGGCTAACCCCAAAATCCAGGCGGAATTTTAGGGGTTCTAGTAGCTAAGATGTTCACATCATGATACATGTGGTAGGCAAAATCTTAATCAGTCAGATTGTCAACTAGATCTGGTTTCTGTAGTGGGACCCTTTTCCTTGAAATTGGTACCAATAGCCCGTCTTTTGTCTTCTACAATTGTCCATTTCTGAACTCTATCTTTTATTGTAAATTTACAGAAAATGGAAAAATATCAATATGCCCCGTTACTTTTTGATATATATGTTAATGGTCCCCCACTCCCCCTTCTGCCTGCATTCAATTATTTCCGGCATGCATAATGATAAGCAGAGCTCCACAATTCCAGCTTATCAAGCAACAGTAATTTGGAGACTGCAAGAGCAAAAGATTGAAATCCCATCCTTTACTTGTGCAGACGTTGGTAAGGTTTAATATGCCATTATTGTTCCAATATGATGGTTTTGATTCAGTTCTGTGGAAGTTCCAGTATAAATATATATATCTTAAAAGAAACCTGCTTATTACTGTAAAATATTAGTTTTTGTTTTGTTTTAATTAATTGTTCGTCTCTCTTTTCTTTGTATTTCTAATGGAAGTGAGATGGTATTTAAATGAAGATTGTATGCCTGCATGCAACACATGTAGCTTTCTAAGGTTTAAAATCCGGGATTGAAGAGCCATATAAACTTCCTTTTTGACTTTTCTAAGTTTTAGTTGAGAAAACTGCTAAACATTAAGATCAAGATAAAATGGATATTTATTTGTTGTAGACTTGCCATATAGCACCCTAAATACTAACAAATGAAAATTAAATTAATCTAGCTTAATTGCTGATGTGCATAATAGGATTGAAAAGAACATTTATGCCTCATAAACCGATTGTCGGTCACCGAATTAAAAAGGCCTTCCTCCTACTTCTCAGATATGGACCATGAAAAGTTAATTATTATGACGGTTATCAAATATTAGTTTTACATATATGTGATAGCCTCTCTAGTGCCTTAAGGTTTGGCATCCCCCTGCTGCATAATCATCCATGTATCAGGATCTAGTGATCCATAATCTGCTGAAGTAATCAACAGTAGGGGAGAGAAAACAACTTCATAGTTATTGACTTCAAATTTCGGACTGTATTGAGCTATAGATGGAAAGAATATTGTAGGATATGAAAGTACCTTCACATTGCATACTCCAACATGATCTGATCCCATCATTGAATTCATACAAATTATGGGTCCCATCGTGCAACCCTCTAATTAAAACTATAATTAGAAACTTTGGAGAAAAACATAAATGACTCATTTAACATCCAGAGAATGCTAGTAACTACAAAAATTATAGCCGTCCCCTTGTTTGTACATTAGTTGAAGACGTCTGGATAAAATCATAACCGCAGTCCTTTCTTTCCTTTCATTTTCTGTTTTTGTTTAGCAGCAATCTTTAGCCTCCATACACGAGGAGTTGATGAATCATTTATTTGAATCTTCCAGCCGTGTACGGATACTGAAGATTGCTGTTCAATAAAAATGACAGGTTGTAACTTGGTGAGCGGTTGTCTCGTTTGGCTCTTACTTTGAGTAGACTCTTCTTTAGTTTTAACTTGCTTTTCTAGTTTGCAAGTTCCCTTCAGGAGATGAATGTTGGTAGCTGGTGACCATTTTATAATTTAAGGATTGCATCACGAATAATGATTCATCAGGGAACTGAAACAAGTGAGTGCATTAAAGTACTCCTGCTTTAGTCGACTATGTTAAAATGGCCATCAATGGGATGAACGTGGTGTTATTTGATTGGAAAATCGAAATAATTTGAGATTATCTAACCGGATAGGAGGTGCAACCTTTTGAAAGTTAGGTCAAATGGCACCTAATTCGCTGAGAATGCCATGTACCCCGCGGCAGGTACATGCAACGAATAAAATAATTCAGCATTTTAGACCTGGAAAGTGAACTTGCTCTCAAATTTCAATTGCTGATGCATGATTCTCCATTATCAATAAATAAATTAATCGTTTGCAATTATACAGATTAGGCTTTATTTGGGTGGACCACATTTCCATAATATCGATTTTCCGGATTCCCTCTTAAAAGTAGTATAGTTTAATTACCTTGTTCAACTTTTAAGAAGAGCCAGGGCTGCAAACATTGGTAAAACTACACTTAGAAAGACAACTAGGGTAGATAAAGGAATAGCTATTTGTTGTTTGGCTTTAGTTGAAGGTTAATTTAATAATAAAAAAATTAATTATTAAATCCACGTGGGTTCCACCACTCTCACTGCTTTGCCATTAGAATGTTGTGCAAGTAACTAGGTGAAATTACTAAGGTGTTCATTAACAATGTCATCATCATGTGAATCCATGTGACGAGGGTCCTTGATGTTTGCTAAAACTCTAGAATCCTTTTGACTGTTTAGAAAACCAGCCTTTTTATGGACATCATGCTGATCTTTTGCCATTAACTTGATTTAATTCCTTTCTTTACCTTAATAGATTGTAATAGGATGAGGATGATGACTGTGCAGCCCTCGTTGTATACTTTCAAGTTAACCCATCAGCCAAAGCTTAAGATTCTTGTAGCTGGAGGACAAATTCAAAAACCCGATTTCTTAAGATTCTTGCTGCTGGAGGACAAATTCAAAAACGTTACTTCAAGAAACTGGATTCTAGTTTCATTTTATTACAGATCTATGTATAATATGCTAACATCTTTTACATTGTTCCGTCATATCGAAATCATTCACATTCA
This sequence comes from Gossypium turneri, assembly GCA_008044935.1. Lineage (NCBI taxonomy): Eukaryota > Viridiplantae > Streptophyta > Magnoliopsida > Malvales > Malvaceae > Gossypium > Gossypium turneri. The sequence continues at coordinate 54,863,943 of CP032581.1, forward strand.
TAGTCTTAAAAATTTATGCCAATACAACTGTTTCGGACTTTATCATTACTTCTGACATTTGCTCATGTTGTAGATGAAAGGTTTGCATGAAATCCATGGTTTAAATTCTCTGCAGCTATGCCAGTAAAGATGGAAATATACCTAAATGAGCACTTGGAACTTAAGGAGCAACGACTGTGATCGAACTTTTTATCGATCTAGTTAGTTTTAAGTCTCATGATGCTTTCGTTTCTTACTTCTGCAAATGTGAATACTGAAAAACAGTAGTCTTACATGTAGTAATGCCTTGAAAGATGCTGTTTTGTGCAAAATTCAATGCACATTCCATCATGTTTTCATATTTTTTAAAGAATGTTTGATTTGCTGCCATTTGTGTTCCTTCTGCAGACTGCCATTGAATTTCACTGCTGCACTTGGAATTATTTTAAAGGTAAGCCAAGAAGCATGCCAAAACTCATGAAACTTACCATTACCCCCAGTTTAGTTGATTCATTTATGGACCTTTCAAAAGGGTGTTAGGTGGATGAAAGGGTTTGGATTTTAGCATTTGTAATTGTTTTTTTTTTCTCAGATTTCGATTTACATGTGTATACATATGAAGAAAAACTCAAGGTTCAAGGATGACGCACAAAAATTAAAAAAATAATGGTGAGTACGAGAATTTGCATAGCACATGGCATGGCATGAAGCCAAGAACCATTCTTGCTTTCGCACTTCCCAGCCGAAAGCACCCCCATTTCATTGCATTTCATATAATATTGGTGGAATAAGAGAGATAATATTAACAGTTGAATTGCATTTTGTTCGTTATACTCAAAAGATTGATAAATTTGTGTTGTATTTTACATTAAAAGGTAATTTATTTTTCTGATAAAATTTTATTCATTTTTGCTGTTAAATTGACTTTTGAACATCAAAATGAGGTTCATATGGCACGTTACGTGTAATTGTTTGGTTATTTTGTCAGCCACACCTGATGAAATTTCTATTGGAAAGGATAAGTTTTTTTTTTATCTAACGTACATGGATTAATTTACTCATTTTTTGAGTAAATATGGCAAAATACAATTTTACTTTTGATATAAAGACTTTCATAGTACTTTTATTGAATTAACAATATTTTAATATTATCTTTATTCAATTAAATTAATACTCAATAAAAATATTATTCAATTGAATTAATCTCAATTAATTAATAGAACAATTTAATTAAAAATTTACCGATAGCTTACCTCATTACCTAGTTTGAGGCACAAACATGATAACTACTAATTTTACTTTTTCTTCCAAAACTTTTTAAATCCTGCAGAAAATAAACTTAATTCATGCAACCATCTTTTAAAAAAAAAAAATAGTGTTTGATATATTTAAACTTTCAATTTAACATTTATGATCCTTTTATTTTATATAAATAATAACTTTATGTAAACAAAAGTTAATTGAAATGATAAGGATGACATAGGTAATTTATAAAAATTAGGTGATATTTTTGTTATCAACTGTTTCAATTGATAGATGATGTATAAATGTAATATATATTCTCTAAGTACCAACATCCCCTCACCTAAATTACATCATACCAACCTAGAAACATAAGTAAAATCAACATGAAAAAGAGAAGCAATCTTGTAAAATGGAGGTATATATGTTTTTGAAGTTGAGCTTTAGCTGATTATCAAGGAACTAGGAACAGAAAATGCATATAGTCATATAAAATGCAGACAATTCTTTGCTTGGAACAGAAAATTGACATTAAAATCATGACATTAACTCTAGCTAATTAAACTCCCTCCTCTTCTGCAACATAGTAGTAAAAATATGGTATTCAAACCATTGTTGACATAAAATGATCCAAAACAATTAATTGAAAATATTCGAATATGTGAAAAAAGAAATGAATTGTAAGCTTGTGAATTGCAATGAAAATGGAGGTGGTTTTAATGATTCATGGAAAAATTCACTAAATATGTAATTAGTGATATACCTTTTTATGCTGTCTTATGATCTAACAAAGAAAGAAAGAAGAGATGAAAGGAAGTTCGTAAGAAACTAAACATCATCTTATTATGCAAAGTAATGAAAGTGAAAGCATATATCTAAATCTCTCACAAGCAATGTTTTTTCTTTTTCTATTCTACTTTCTCTTATGTTTACTGATATGGTGGCCTTCCACCATGTGCCCAACCATAAGCCTCATGGCTCAACTGTCCACCGTTAGGAACCAAATTTGGTGGCAAATTATTATAAACTTGCAACCCTGGAGCATCACCACCACCGCCACCTATTCCGCCTTGTTGATGTCCTCCACTTCCACTTCCACTGCCAATCCCTGGTGGGGATCCACCGCTTCCACCACCAAGCTGACCTTGAGCTCCACCAGCTCCTTCTTCTTCCTCCTCCAAAGGCAGCCTCTCATATGTAGCGTTAGAAAACGTTGCTGCTATAACCATGACAGGGCCTGATGCCATCAGTGACCCTACTACACTACCTCCAACAACCTGTCCTTGACCACCGGCTAGGTATATAGTTAACCCGGTTGACCCTGGAGGAGCTGGTCCAGGCAGAAACGCACCAGTTAAAGACAAAATCTCGAACCTACCATGAAGAGCCATCACTGCACCAGGAGCTGAAGGTTGTCTGAGTGTAACGTTAGTGACGGTTCCACTCCCACTAAGAACTGAAACTCCTCTTTGTCTCCTCCTAGCAAACTGAGCTAGGGTTTCAGCTACATCAGAACCATTAGCTATTTCCATAACGTGACTCCTCAGTGCATTAGGGCTATCCCTGGTGACAAAGATAGGTGGTTTGGGCTTGTTTTTGGAGCCTGCTGGTCGACCTCGGGGACGACGAGTGGAGACTTCTACGGCACCTTCTCTGGGTTCATCGCTATGCTCTTTGTCTTCTTCTTCTTCTCCGGTTCCTCCACTGCCTGTTTCTCCATTGTTTGCCATGGATATACCCAGATCTGGTTTCTTCATTGGAGATGATGAAGTAGCTGATGTTTCCATTCCCTGTAGCCCTACTTGCCCCGCCCACCATAGATTAGCCATGGTTTTCAAGTTTTTGAGCTCACGAAAAGAAAGAAAAAAAGATTATAAACAAAGCAATAGAAAACTGGATTTGGATCTTGTTTTGGGTAGTGATAAGACCGAATCAAGGCTTTGAACAACAAGAGAACAGATGGAAGAATTCAACTCTCTAGAAATGTTGGCCGAGAGAGAAAGAGAGAGAGAAACTAGTGGAAAGCAAGCAAGTATGATAACCGATCAAAGCTAAGGAATTGCTAAGGGCAAGAAATTAACCCCAAAAAAGTATATATTTGTATTTCCTTCTTGTTTAATTATGCCCTATCTCTATCCTCTTTCAAACTTTTTAATTGATAATATTATTAATGAATTTTCGTATGTAATATTTTAATATTTAAAACTTTTATTTAAGTATTAAAGTCTAATTGGCAACATATATTTAAAATTTAACAAAAGTTAATTCAATTTTAATTTTTAAATTAAGTGAACTTAAATTTAAATATTTAAAAATACAAGGATTAGGGGTACAATTAGACTTTTTTGAGGTGTAGTAAGTACAAGTTCCTTTTTAAAAATTTCCAAGAAATTTGTTGGATTTATATTTGCGTTGGCTTTGGGGGGTGTGGACTGTCAAGGCCTTGGGGAGCTATGGTTTCTTTGTATTTTCAATGCAAAAGCTTTTTCTTTGGAAAATTTAATGGGAAGGAGTGATGGGAAACTTTAGGGTTTATTTTATTTTGTTGGAAGGTGAGAAAGTGGGGTGCACCTCTTACTTCTTGCTCTTGTCCCGACGCTACATGTACTTCATTTATGTTATAAGAATTTTGTAAAATTATTTATATTCACTACTTAGATCGAACCCATTTTATGTATGATTTTACGAACATAAAAAAAATTAAAAATAAAATAAAATATATTCCTTCAAAAAATATATATATCTAATATCTTTATCTACGACCCTACTTGAATTCGAATACTATAAATTATTAACACATGCAAACATCTATGTCATTCCATGCTGAAAATGAGATATGGATAAATAGACCATCATATATAGTAGCAAATTTGAGAAGCTTTTTAGTTGTAAACATATATACTAAGATTGCTTAGGATTCTCATTATTGTAACAAAACATCTAATTTAAAATATCATATTTATTTTTATAGTTTATAAAAGTTGTACTCCTACTTAATATTTATTTTCAATTTTAGATAATGTAAAATTATGATTTTTTTTTAAATCAATTATATAGAATCCCTCTATTAGTTAAAAAAGTAAACAAATATAAAATACTCGACATTATTCCAAAAATTAGTAGTAATAATAAGGTATAGCAAAACCCTCTTTGCATGACCATCCTTTTTACCAGCCCATTCGAAGCTTACTCTAATTGCACTCAACACATCAACCTTTTTTTATGGAATACGGATATCTTCACTCTTTTTCATGTTGCATCAAAATATACTTGAATTTCAATTTTTTATTTATGAAATCATCTAAGTTCAGAATTGCATACATGTATTTTTGCAACCTTAATTTTTAATTTAACTTTTAAGAGGTATTACCTAATGCTCTTCTTGGATATACACACTAATCAATAAATTAACTGGTTACTGTTGTTTTTTTGCAACAAGTTCATTGTAGAGAATAGTCAAAGTATGATGTTGTAATTAATAATTAATATTATCAAGTAGCTGGGTTTTGATTAATTTATAAATAAATTTTAAGATTATTTTTTAAAAGGTAAGATATTATTCATAATACATTATATAACCGATAAGTTTATTCAACATATTCCTCCATTGAGTAGAAATATTATTATATTTCCAATACATGATAAGCTACTACCTAGTCGTTTAACAGGTTGAGTAGTTGAACCTTCACTAGGAACTATATATTATTTTAATTGATCTCATAATGAATAGAATAAAATAATTATACATGTTGATAGGAACATGTTGTAACATCCTAATCTCGGTCCAGACGCTATGGTCGGATCTAGCGATGTCACATGATAGGGTGTTTGAAAACCGTGTCGTCTCGTTAAAACCATTCCCATTAATTTTCTTATCTTAATATCTTATTAGTTCCAAAATTGTGTTGCTCATTTAATCGATAGTTTCAAAACGTTATTTGTTTGCGGAAGCTTCTAAAACAGATTAAACAATCGTGCGTTTAGGAAAAACATTTGTTTTTTTTTTGAAAACCGAGGTTTCCTACTAACAATTATGATCCATAAGGTAAAGATAATTAAAACCCAAAACCAAAGTCCGAAAGTCCAATTACAACCCAAAAACTTAGCTAGTAAAAATAAAATAGAAATAAAACCAATTATCGTAAATATGGGTTAAAAACCATAAAAGTCCAAAACCGTGGTCACCGTCGAGTCCTCCGCCGCACCAATCTGTCTAGATCTGGGGATTACCTGTGCATATTAAACAAAAGGGGTGAGTTTACGAAAACTCAGTGTGTAATCCCACAGAAAACAAACAATAGCAAATCACAGTGCACAGTTAAAGCTGTCTTGGGCCTAAGCCCTTTTTTAGTATCAGTAATAGCTTGGGACTTAGCCCATCTCAGTACAGTATCAAATATGCAGTAGGGCCTTAGCCCATCACAGTATCAGTAGCAGTCATGCAGTATTCAGTAACAAAGTCCCACCTAACCAGCCTCTACACACCATCTCCGTCCAACCCTACACTCTATGTGGGGATCAAATCAACCCACCCATCCCTACACTCCAGGTAGTACCGAATGCGGCATAAAACAGTAATTTGTAGTCGACTTGGTCGACCCGTAAATTGCAATCTTAAGAGCCTTTCAGTACACTTCCTCCAAATATAATTAACCCAACCCCATGCAATGCAACATACAAGTCATGACATGCTATCTCAGGACATCAGTACATATAACCAATTCAGTATACAAGCATACTATCATCATGCTCAACACATATATAAATCAAATAGTCAGTTCGTACAATTAGGGGTCTAAGTGATGCTTATCGACCCTACAGTAGGTTCACAGTTGACTTCGGTGACCCGTGCAACCTTAGCAATCAATTCAGTGAAAATAGGCTCACAGGCTCATGTGGTCTGCCCGTGTGGACCCACACGCCTGTATGACCCACTCGACCCAAATTTGCCTTGGCCGCGTGGTCTATTTTTAATGTAACCCATGCTGGCTAAATATTCATATATGTTTTCACTATTTACTTATATGTTTCTTCAAAGTTGTCTACTTGAGTCATTGTTACTAAATTATTTATATCTTGAGCTACAAAATTCCAAATTAAGGTCCGCTTGATGCCTTTGAAACTAGACTCAAATACCTTTCTACCATAAAATTTTCAGAATTTTTGGTTTAGCCAATAAGTACAGTAAAATCTTCAATCTTACCCCTGTTCTGCTGTCTGACAGCTTTGGTCTTTCTTTACTAAAAATTAATTATCTCTTAGTACAAAATTTGGATGATGTTACCATTTGTTTCTTTTGAAAATAAACTCATTAATAGTTTAAACATGTAAATTTTAACCCCTAATTATTTTTCTCCAATTTTTTATGATTTTCCAAAGTCAGAATAAGAGAACCCAAATCCATTCTGACCTTGTCTCACAAAACTTATTATATCTCACGATTTACAATTTCATTACTTATACCATTTATTCTATGAGAAACTAGACCCAATAAAATTTAATTCCATATTTTGTTTATCCTCTAATTCGATTTCCACAATTTATGGTGATTTTTCAAAGTTAGCCTATTGCTGCTGTCCAAACAGCAAGTAATTTCAGCTTTTCGTCGAATTCTATTTTCTGCGTTTCGGGTACACACCTGGTTTCGATTTAACGTGTAGACACTCCCAAGACACTCAGAACCTAGAATTGACATTCCCAAACATAGAGTCAGATTTTAAACAAGTTTTTAAAATGCTAATATGAACGACCATAGCGCTAATCAAGCGACCAATGCTTACCCCAACACCCTTAGTTATTTCAATTACGATGTGACACGAGAAAGACTCCGATTGGTGATTACGAGCCCTTGAATCCTCCCCTAATTGGCATAAACAAAACACTTTAGAAGAAAGTTAACAAACGGAGACAAATCACTTATCTAAAACTTACCGAACGATTACAGACAAATGTAGAGCGACACGAGGTAGAGTGGGAAAAGAAAAATCATGAAGATGAAGGGTGAAAAAGAGCAGAAATTCGACAGCAATGAAGAGAAAAATGGAAAGAGGGTGGAGGGATTATGGGGAAAGTAAAAAAAAATGAACAGAATATTTAATAACCACCTCAATCCCTTATTTCTCTCCATCAAACTCTCCACTAAATCCACTACTCAGATTTTTAGTCCATCTCAAACTCTCCTAGATGCACGAGCAAAGATAATGCCCACGCCAAGATTCGAACACAGGACCTCCTTTATACCAACACTCCACTTATCCACCAGACCAGCAGACCCATTCTGTTAATCATTTGTCAACTTTTAGTTAAAAGCCTACTGACCAAAGATAGGGTTTATTCATAAAAATACCAAAATTTACCCAAGTCTTGGCTTAAACTTAGAACCTCCCAAACACACCCAGAACATATAACCACTAAAGTAGACAAATATTTTGTGTCACATATTCACAATACCCAAAATTAAAATTTAGGGCGTTACAATTCTAGCCCTTAAAGAAAATTTTATCCTCGAAATTTACCTGATCAAAACAGATGATGACACTGCTGACACATCGCATCCTCAGGCTCCCACGTGGCCTCCTCAGTGCTATGATTACGCCATAGAACCTTTACCAGTAAAATAAATTTCCTTCTCCGAACCTTAACGTCGCGATCCAGAATCTGAACTGACTCTTCCTCAGAGGTCAAATCTGGCTTAACCTCGATCTCTTCAACAGGGATAATATGAGTAGGATCAGAGCGGTAGTACCTCAATATGTTCTCGAGTGTCTGAATCACCCTCTTAGACTGACCATCGGTCTGAGGATGGAATGCAGTATTACAGTCCAACCTTGAACTCAGAGCCTCATGTAACTTCCTCTAAAATCGAGACGTGAAACGAGGATCCCTATCAGAGGTGATCGAAATGGGTACTCCATGCAGTCTCACTATCTCAGAAATATAAAGCTTCGCCAGCTTCTGTAGAGAATAATCAGTACGAATTGGTATAAAGTGGGCGGACTTGGTTAATTGATCCACGATGACCCATATTGAATCCTTCTTAATGGGTGTTAGAGGCAACCCATTAATGAAATCCATAGTAACGTGCTCTCATTTCCAAAGAAGAATCTTAACTGGTTGCAGCAAACCCGAAGGTAACTAATGTTCAGCCTTAACTTACTAGCAAGTCAGACATCGGTCCACAAAATTAGTAACCTCACGTTCCAACCCTGGCCACCAATATAACTCACGGAGGTCTCAATACATCTTATTTCCTCTAGGATGCATAGCATAAGGGTTATTATGCACCTCTCTCAGTATGGCTTGTCTCAAATTAGTATTATTTGGAACACAGATTCTCCTACAGAAACAGAATACCCCATCATTGTTCAGTCTAAAATCTATAGTTCTACCACCCTCAATCTGCCGGAATCGAAGACCCAATGACTCATCCTCTAACTGTTTACCCTTAATCTGCTCAATCCATGATGGCTTAACCTAAAGCTAGGCTAATAAACTACCATCATCAAATAAACTTAGGTGAGCAAATATCGCCCTCAAATCAGTCATAACCCTACAGCTCAGTGCATCAGCCATCACATTAGCCTTACCAAGATGGTACTCAATGGTGCAGTCATAGTCTTTAATCCATCTGCGCTGCCTAAGATTAAGTTCCTTCTGAGTGGGAAGATACTTGAGGCTCTTATGATCAGTGTATATGATACACTTCTCACTATATAAATAATGCCTACAGATTTTCAGTGCGAATACCACAGCGGCCAACTCTAAGTCATGCGTCTAATAATTTGCCTCATGGGTCTTAAGCTGACGAGAAGCACAGGCTACCACCTTACTATCTTACACCAATATACATCCCAAATCGACATGTGATGCATCACTATAAACAGTAAACACCTTTCTAGGCTCCGACTGTATCAGAACAAGGGCCTCAATTAGTACAGTCTTGAGCTTCTCAAAGCTTTCTTGTTGCGCATCAGTCCAGTTAAATGGCACACCCTTACGTAGTAGCTTACTCAAGGGCTCTGTAATCAATGAAAAACCTTCTACAAATCGTCGATAATATCTCGCTAATCTCAGAAAACTGCGGATCTCAGACGCATTCTTAGGCTGCTTCCTCTAACACAGCCTCAATCTTTCGAGGGTCAACTTGAATCCCCTCAGCTGAAACTACATGACCAAGAAATGTCTCCTCACGCAGCCAGAACTCGCACTTACTAAACTTAGCATAGACCTTTTTTTCCCTCAAAGTCTGAAGAATGACTTGAAGGTGCTCATCATGCTCATCATCAGTCCTTGAGTAAACCAGTATATCGTCGATGAATACCACAACAAATCGATCCAGGTAAGGTTGGAACATTCGATTCATTAAATCCATGAAAGATGCAGGTGCATTAGTTAGTCCATATGGCATCACTAGGAACTCATAGTGACCATAACGAGTCCTAAACGCCATCTTATGAACATCAGCCTCCTTAATCCTTAATTGATGATATCTAAATCGGAGGTCAATCTTGGAGAAAATTAAAGCTCATTGATTGGTCAAACAAATCATCTATCCTCAGTAGAAGGTACTTGTTCTTAATGGTCATCTTGTTCAGTTATCGGTAGTCAATGCACATCCGCATGGATCCATCATTCTTATTTACAAACAGTACCGGTGCTCCCCACGGAGACATACTAGGGCAGATGAACCCACGATCCAATAACTCTTAAATCTAAGCCTTAAGCTCCATAAGCTCCTTCGGTGCTATTCGGTAGGGGAGATAGACACCAGAGCTATACTAGGAAGGAGCTCTATCCCAAACTCTACTTCACGATTCAGAGGTAAACCCGATAGCTCCTCCAAAAAGACGTCCGAAACATCTTTTACCGTTCTGATATCCTTAACTATAGAGTTTCCAGAATCTGAAACACTATAGCCCAAGAATGCCTCACATCCCTTACGAACCAACTTCTCCTCCACCAGTATAGAGATCACATTAGATAAATAGTTCCGACATTCTCCAATCATGACTACCTCCATATCCTCCTCGGTGATTTTCGCCTTCTCGACCAGGGTAGAAAGATCTCACTCCCACTGCAGGGCTATCAGAACTCTCAAATTATCTCTGAGGCCATCCTCAAAGTGGACACATCACTCATACTCAGATGCTACCATCCCTCGAGCATAGCGGCTCAGTCTCAAAAACTCAGCCTCATACTCAGCCACTGATCGATCCCCCTATGTGCTAATAACACACATGACGAAGACTCAGCTCGAGCCCATCTATGGAATTTACCTTGGCCTCTAGTACCCCGTCTGCGGATACCTCGTGTGCTCATATCTAATCAGATTTATTTGGTATTATAAGTTTTATGAATCAGTTATAGTTCTAGTGTTTATTAACAAATGTTTTATGTAAAACAGTATAGGTTATTTAGAGTTCATTTTCGTAAATCGTAATCTCATTACAGTTTTCAGTTTCTCTATAATTTTTAGTATACACTAACTAAAATGTTTTCAGTACGGTTTACTACCTATAGTAGTTTCAGAATATACTATCCATAACAGTTTCAGTTTAAAACAAATCACAGTTTAGAATACTTATGGGATCGGCACCGGAGACTCGGTGTACCACTTATTCAGTAAAAATATTTCAAATCATTTAGAAATCAATCAATTTTTTGAAAGCCCAATTTTTATAAAACCTATAATTCATAGCTGGGTTTCGTAACCTCTGACTTGGTTTTGGAGGAAGTTACATGAGGCTTTAGGTTCAAGGTTGGACTTCAGTACTGTATTCCATCCTCAGATCGATGGTCAGACTGAGAGGGTGATTCAGATACTCGAGGACATTTTGAGGCACTACCACTCTGATCCTACTCATATTGTCCCTATTGAAGAGATTGAGGTTAGGCCAATTTGACCTCTGAGGAAGAGCCGGTTCAGATTCTGGATCGCGACGTTAAGGTTCCGAGAAGGAAATCCATTCTACTGGTAAAGGTTCTATGGCGTAATCATAGCACTGAGGAGGCCACATAGGAGCCTAAAGATGCGATGTGTCAGTAGTTTCATCATCTGTTTTGATCAGGTAAATTTTGAGGACGAAATTTTCTTTAGGGGTAGAATTGTAACGCCCTAAAATTTTAATTTTGGGTATTGTGAATGTGTGACACAAAATATTTGTCTACTTTAGTGGTTATGTGTTCTGGGTGTGTTTGGGAGGTTCCAAGTTTAAGCTAGGACTTGGGCAAATTTTGGCATTTTTATGAATAAGCCCTATTTTTGGTCATTAGGCTTTTAAGTAAAAGTTGGCACATGATTAACAGAATGGGTCTGCTGGTCTGGTGGATAAGTGGAGTGTTGGTGTGAAGGAGGTCCTGTGTTTGAATCTTGGCGTGGGCATTATCTTTACTCGTGCATTTAGGAGAGTTTGAGATGGACTAAAAATCTGAGTAGTGGATTTAATGGAGAGTTTGATGGAGAGAAATAAGGGATTGAGGTGGTTATCAAATATTCTATTCATCTTTTTTTACTTTCCCCAAAATCCCTCCACCTTGTTTCTATTTTTCTCTTCATTGCTGCCGAATTTCTACTCTCTTTCACCCTTCATCTTCTTGATTTTTCTTTTCCCACTCTGTCTCATGTCACTTCACGTTTGTCTGTGATAGTTCAGTAAGTTTTAGATAAGTGATTTGTTTCTGTTTGTTAACTTTCTTCTGAAGTGTTTTGTTTATGCCAACTAAGGGAGGATTCTGTAGCTCAAGATATAAATAATTAAGTAACAGTGACTCAAGTAGACAACTTTGAAGGAACATATAAGTAAATAGTGAAAACATATATGAATACTTAGCTATCACGGGTTACATTAAAAATGGATCACGTGGCCAAGGCCAATTTGGGCCGAGTGGGCCACACGGGCAGACCATATGGGCGTGTGAGCCCATTTTTACTGAATTGATTGCTAAGGTTGCACGGGTCGCCCAAGTCAACTGTGAACCTACTGTAGGGTCGATAAGCATCACTTGGACCCCTAATTGTATGAACTGACTATTTGATTTATATATGTGTTGAGCATGATGATAGTATGCTTATATACTGAATTGGTTATATGTACTGATGTAATAAGATAGCATGTCATGACTTGTATGTTGCCTTGCATGGGGTTGGGTTAATTATATTTGGAGGAAGTGTACTGAAAGGCTCTTAAGGCTGCAAATTACAAGTCGCCCAAGTCGACTGCAAATTACTATTTTGTGCCGCATTCGGTACTACTTGGAGTGTAGGGATAGGTGGGTTGATTTGATCCCAACATGGAGTGTAGGGTTGGACGAAGATGGTGTGTAAAGGCTAGTTGGGTAGGACTTTCTTACTGAATATTGCATGACTACTACTGGTACTGTGATGGGCTAAGGCCCTACTACATATTTGATACTGTATTGAGATGGGCTAAGGCCCAAACTGTTATTGATACTGAAAAAGGGCTTAGGCCCAAGACTGCTTTAACTGTGCACTGTGATTTGGTATTGTTTGTTTTTTATGGGATTACGCACTAAGTTTCGTAAACTCACCCCTTTTGTGTAAATATGCAGAGGCAATCCCTAGATCTAGACGGATCGATGCGGTGGAGGACTCGGCGGTGACCATAGTTTTGGACTTTCATTGTTTTTAACCCATATTTACGATAATTGGTTTTATTTATATTTTATTTTTACTGGCTAAGTTTTTGGGTTGTAATTGGATTTTCAGATTTTGGTTTTGAGTTTTAATTATCTTTACCTTATAATTACAACTGCTAGTAGTAGAAAACCTCGGTTTTCAAAAGAAACAAATGTTTTTCCTAAACGCATGATTGTTTAATCTGTTTTAAAAGCTTTTGCAAACGAATAACGTTTTGAAACTATCAATTAAATGAGCAACAAAATTTTAGAACTAATAAGATATTAAGATAATGAATTTAATGGAAATGGTTTTAACGCGACGACACGGTTTTCAAACACCCTATCATGTGACATCACTAGATCCGGCCATAATGTCTGCGCCAAGTTTAGGGTGTTACAAAATGGCTCCAAAATTGTCTTTATTACCAACATGTGCCTTATTTTTTTAACTAAAAAAAGTATCTTATTAGTTATAAAATTAAGTTTAAAGGCAAATAGTTCTTAGTAAAGAAATGAGAAACCAAATAAAATAGAATAGACTTGGGTTGGGTTGTTTTGGGGTCAAGTTCTTCAAAAGAATTTGGGGTCAGGGTTGGGGTGGATCTTTTTTTCTTGGGTCAAGATTTGGGTTGAGATAGCCTAGCATCGGGTATGGGTTAGGGCGGGTAAAAATTTGACCTGCAATTTTGCTTATTTCTTCACTGCAATCAGTAATCATTTGCACCACCATCAAATTGTCGCATTCAAGTGAGACTTTTTTTATATCCTACTTCCTAAGTAATGTTGAGATTATCATATATTGCCCATAGCTTGACCTGCAAAATAGTACAAGTACCCAAATATCGACTAAATCCATCAATTCAATGTCTACAACTATGATGGAGTACTCTCTCTATTATAGCATGATGATTACTAGTGTCCATTAGTCCATGGCAATTAATCTTTATCTTGCCCTTCTCTAGTATCTTGTTGGGATTTTGTGCTCTTGGTGCATTGATTTTGTCATTATGCTTATAATTTTTTGAACAACTTGAGTAAGTACAATTCTATATTTATATTATTATATTTTGTATAATTTGTTCTCAATGGTTTTTGCATGAAAAGTAAAATGAATAAAGAAAATATTGGACCATTGATTACCTAATGTTTAACTAATAATAAGTTACATCATAGGGATAAATTATGATGTGGGAATACAACTTATATTAATAGGTAATCTAAATAGTCCATAGTTTGAGGAATTAAAATGGGTAATTGATTCAAGACACTATGATGTTATCTATCAAGTCTAATTGATGAGATGTCTTGCCTTGGGTATTGGAAGAGATGTCTCTCCAAAAGATAGAGACATAAATGTGATCATTTAGATTGACAATATATCGGACATGATCCAAGTTAAATTTATCCTAGATTTTTTATGGATTTATTCACTTGTAATGTTCATAGTATGGCTTACCTTAGTCTTGAGTAAGTGATTGACTATGTGTATGTAACTCAGATACTTTGATATATTGAAGTTCGTGCTCAGTTGGTATTAGAGCCGAAAATTAGTATGTTGGGTATATGACTTGTGCATGACATGGTTTCACCTACGATAGTAGAATTCATAGCTCATTTAAAGAGTAAATGATATCCTCTCACCAGTATTATATGACTTAAGAGATAAAATAGGATCATATTGGGTGAATGGATTTAACCCAATAAAATTAAAGATATCATATAAAGGTAACATACTAATGACACAATCATTGGACAAAAAAAAATCTAAGTTACTTTCGTAATGATATATAATAAGGAGTTTAGTCATGGTACTTTTAGTGTATTGATTCCATGACTAAATAATATTGTAATTAATAGACGAAGAGTTGGAACTTAATTATAAATTATTTAAGCCCTAATTATATATGCTCGATTGGTCCTAAGTCTGCTAGCTCAGTGCAACCTTGTATGATTTCAAATAAGAACCAATACAATAAATGAATGAAAATGACAGAAGAGAAATAAATTGCATGAATTACTAACTGCAATAAATGCATTTTCTTAAAAGGGACAAGATATGGCTTAGAATTTAATTTAATTTAATTTCTTTAGATTGTTATTTAATTGATTGTAATTAAATAATTGAAGTTCAAAGTAAAAATTAAAGTAACTAGCCATCGCAAGTTTTATTAAACATGACAATTTATTTATAGATTCTAATACGGTAAAAATCGTAATAACTTTGCTGAGATTAGAATTGGTTTGAGGAAAATAATTTAATAGAAATATTTAATTTTAAATTAATTAGATAAATAATATTTTCGGAACAAAAAACTAATTATTAGGTTGAATAAATATATAAAATTGTTTTCATTTAATTTAAAATTAGACTGTAGATATAATTGCACTTAATGCATGAAAAAGCTCAACAAGCTTATATGTAATAGGGGTGGGCAGCGCACTAGGAATCCTAGAGTGTCTGTTGCTCACTACACAGTCCTAGAGGAACTTTGAATTTTCTATTAAAATATTATTCTTCCCTCTCTTCTTGTACTAGTAGAACTCTTGTGATTTTCCCCATATATAGAGACTATGGGGTAGCTGAAAATACACATAATTGGTATGTGGATACTCTATCAAAATTTAGGGGTAATTAATTTAGCTGTAAATAACTTCTATTTTTTGTGAATACTCGTGATAGAGAATTTTGATTTTGGTTCTTTATAGAGAAAGTGAACTTTCCCCACTGGAAAGTTTTAGTTTTCATACTGTGTTCGGTTCATGATAAAAGTTGACTCTCTTAGAATCAAAGGGTTCGAGAATAGTTGAGAAGATTATTGAGTCAAAAGCCATGATTTGATAGAACTCCTTAATCAGAAACACAAGTATAAAATTTGGTAAAATTTATTGCTATAGATATCACCACAAAGGTTTAGTTTTATGAAAAACTTTATAATTTGTCGTGCAACAAAACACTTTTCATAAATAATTGTTCCAACACCTCTTCCATCCAACCACAACTATGCTTTTACAATCTATCACTTGTTTTGTTTTAAAAATTGTCATAATCCTTCTTGACCAAGCTAGACTTTGAGTAATTATAGTAGAAGTATAAATTACCAATCGAGATAATTCACGTGTTTTCCTTTGCTTACGGGTCTCATAGATAGTTCCTTAACCACTATCTATTATTCGTAATTCTCACTCTCAAACGACCATGATCGGCTCCTCCCTGATTAGTTCATTCTACAACATCTCACTACTTTCCTCCAATGGTGATATCCTTGGACATGCCTCATTCAAATGACCATAAGCATCACAACGAAAATAAATATGCGACAAGCTTTTATACTCAACTCTTTGTAAAAAGTTATCTTTACTTTAGAAATCAACCACTTACATAGATACATGAACACATTGCCAATATAACATATTGGCCTCTCACTCTTCTTTTTGTCTTAACATCAACTTGAATAACCTTACCAATAGTCTCCCTAATAATGCTCAAAAAGGCTTTTTTTTTATAGAACTCACTAGGGAGATCCAATAGTCTGATCTCAACAAACATTATAAGGTTGTGATTGTAAAGTGGAGAATGATGGAGACCATGGTTGAATAGTGAGAAAATGACCAAATATGACCTAAATCCCCTTTAATAGTACCTTATCATAATCCATGGAACTCAATCTCCCTATGTAATCACCGTTTCCCAAATCCATAACCTACACTATTTTGCATAGGTTTACCAAAGCTAAGATTCAATTCAAGAGCATGTTATAACTAATTCTCCTACCCAATTGCTTAAGGATTACTATCTAAGACATACTCTTTTCAATCCCAAAACTTGGATTGACGAAACACCAACCACTATCCTAGTTATTCACTGTCGACTAATTCTCCATCCTTTCCAATCCCATTCACATAAGTGATTCTACCCCTTAATATTGAATTCATTAAAGTATATTCGAATGATGCCTTCTTACCCTCTAATGGCTCCATTATCGAATCTCCATTACCAAGAGGATTTTTTGTTTGTTTCTAAAACTTATTCATAGCCCTATCGGTACCATCTAGTGGCAAAGCCTCCCTTCCGAAATCTTAAAAGTCTCCTTCAATCTCCATTTCCAAGCTTCTTAGCCTAAATGTTTTTTTTTTTTGTCAAAGGTCTACAATACAAATGTGATAACTTTAACTAATGAACACCAAAATAATAAATATGATATAATATATTTAAACATGTTTAATAAGCATATCATATAAACATGTATAGATATTTAAGTTGTAGACAAGAGGCTTATAAGTTGATCGGAAGAGTGAATAAAAAATATAAGTTTAGTGGGTTATGCCTATATAAGCCTAAAACGCAAATGGGCTAAAAGGATGGTATTGGTTCCATTTACATATCAAAACCCAAGCCCAGTAGAGAATTAATTTAGTAGGAAAACGAGTAATACTAATTACTACTGAAAAAAGATAATAGCCCTTTTTATTTCTTTTTAGAGGGGGAAGAAGAAAAGGGAAAACTTTCCCCTACATATTTTCCTTTTCTACAAAAATAAAATTCTTGAAATCTCCCAGTTTTACAAACAGCACCAAACGTTCGAAGAAAGAAACAATCGGTGATTAGTTGAGAGAAAATGGGTGACAATCTATTTGAAGGGTTACCACCTCCATCTCATCACCAGCAACTACAAGGAAAAGAAAATGAAGAAGTAGAGGGGAAAGAAGGCAATGATCAAATTAGTTTCCCTTTGAAGACAAGTAGTAACAGCAATAACAAGGAAGCTTCTCCAAAACCAGTTCTTAAAAGTGCTCTTAAGAGACCTAAGCCTACTGAATCTAACCCTGAAGGTGAACCCTACCTACAATTTGCACAATTCTTTTTCTTTTTCCCTTTTCTTTCTTTTCTGGGTTCGTATAATTTTATGTCTTTTATTTGATTTTGAATTCTTGTTGTTGCAATTTTACTTATTATGAAATGGAATTTGACATGGGTTTTGCTTTTTGGATGTAATGTGACTTTTTTGTGATAATTTTGGGATTTTGCAGAAATTTTCAGTCTAAAATTTCGTTTTTTTAGTGGGATAAATTTATTTCCGGGGTTAGGGGTTATTGGGGATTGAATTTTTTAGAGTAATTTTGTTCTTATGCATGAGGTTAATACGCATTGCAGTTTGGAAGAAATTGCTTTGGAAACGATACTTAAGTATGGCCTTGGCTTTTGTGAACATGCACTTACCTTGTTATTTTATTCTTTGGTATATGAGAGACTAGGAGCAAACAGAGATGAAATTTTGAGTTCCTGTGTTTAGTTGTTTCGAAAATTGAAATGGAAAGGAGGAATTGTAGTTGGGAGGTTGATTTGACTATATTTAATGACTTAAGATAGGTTCTAGTCTTATGTATACGGCGGTGTATGCGCTTTATGATTTGGTCTTTTTCTTTTTTAACTGAATGATAAAATAGTACATGAAAATGGTTTCATTTTCATTCGGGTGAAAGGAGGACGAGATCAGGAGAATGAAGAAACTGGCTTTTTGTGTCATAATATTTTAAATATATTTATATGAGACTTGGATATTGAAATGATTTGTTTTGGCATAATATAACTCAAAGGGAAAGTACTTGTGTGCTATTTTTGTTTGTTAGTTTTACGATTTTGCTACTTGACAACTTCTCCCTAGAAGCTTCTTTTTGGCTGAACTCTCTTTGCAAGTAGCTGATTATTTATGCATTGTACTACCCAGCTGCTGTACAAGAAAAGCGCTTGAGATTTAAGATGACAACAGATGCCTCAGAGACACAAGTTATTGAGGCAATGCAGAAGATTGCGTCACATATCAAGAACCCCACCAAGTTTTCTAAGGCTTCAAAGCTTGCCATACAGTTGATACAGGCTGGAAGTGTGAAGGGTGGGACTGGTGAACATTTTTTTGCTATATTGGAGGCTGCAATGTCATCCACAACTTCTTGTACTGATCCTTCAGTACGAGGTGATTATCATTCACTGTTCTCAGCAGCACAAGATGCAGCTGAGGTATGATTTTAGTTTGCATTACAAATATAAGGCTTTCTCCCTTGAATATTTTCTTACTTTATCTTTCCTTGCAGTGCCTAAACAAGAGGCAGAAGAACCAACTGACTGTATGGACATTTAGGGCGGTGATGGCAAATGACTTTCTAACTGATGACAGCTTTGTGGTACTTACTCTATTTTTACTTTTAGTATGTTTTGTTGCAATAGTACTGTCATTCATGAGTTATTCATTTTTCTGAGTACATCATGTTGACAAACATAGAGACAATTATATGCTGTGATGCTGGTGTAAGGTATTTTTTTTTTGGTTTTTTTTTGGGGGGGGGGGGGGGGGCAAAACTGGGGATTTTGTAACAGTTTAAATGGTGTTGTAGTGTATTTTTTAGCATTAGTGAAAAGCAGATCTTGTAAACATCATGAGTTTTCCTTAGTGAAGGTTGTTGTTTGCTTGACTAAAATGCTTTTTGACAATACTGTTTAAACTGATTCCTTTTTCTTAGTCGTACAAAATATGTTACTGATGGTGTCTTTATATGTTGTTTCTGAACATTATAGTTTTCGAAAACAGCTAGTAAATTAAAAGATGCAATATGTAGTCTTCCATTTGCGACTGAGGATGATGACATAGATGAAGCTGCTACCCTGAAAGATGAGACTGAAACTGGTAATGATGAAGACGACAAGAAACAAACTTTAGTTGAGTCAGCTGAAGAAAATAACAAGGATGAGTCAGATCCTTTTGGACTTGATGCTCTGATTCCTAGTTCTGGCAAAAAGATGATAGAGCAAAAGGAAGGAAAGATGTGGCAACCAAGAGCAGGAAAGATGATGAGGACACTAAGATATTTCTCAAGTCAAAGAGAGAAGCCTTGATTTCTTGTTTAGAAATTGCTGCTCGACGTTATAAAACACCATGGTAAGTGTTCATTGTTTGCTGCTGCTAAGTAAAGGATAAGAAACTCTGCTTTTATATAGTTGCTTGTGTTGAGTTTTATTTAGTAGATTAATTGCATGTTGTATTCTTCTTAGGTGCCAGACAGTTATAGACATCTTGGTAAAGCATGCATTTGACAATGTAGCAAGGTTTACATCTCGACAAAGGGATGCCATTGAAAAACTATGGGCTTCTGTTCGGGAGCAACAAATACGTAGGAAGCAAGGGAAATCAGTAACTGGGAAACTTGACGTGAATGCTTTTGAATGGCTTCAGCAGAAATATTCTACTGAGAAGATCAGCATTCGGCATTCTGTTGGTGCTAGTGGAGACCGTCGATGTCAACAATGGCTTGGTTAATCACTTTTTTTTTTTTTCATGTTCTCAAGGAGTATTGTGATCCAACTCTTATCCAGAAAACAAATTGAAACCGTTGATTGAACATCTGTTCATCTGAATGTAATACTCTTCAAGTGTGTAATATTTTGAAGGAGACAATTCAGAATACTTGTTTCTTCTCAACATTTTCCCTTCATCTGGTTTAATTCTTCAAAAATAGCCTTAATGTATTCTGGGATGATTGTTGATGAAACACAATGGGTTTAAGACCCTCGTCATTTGGTTATGCTTCCAAGTCGTTGAAAGAAGGGTCTAAGGTCTGAACCTGACAAATCTTTGATATTCTTCACTTCACCATATGTGGCAAAAGTAATAATATTCACTTTCTAGCTGATTAATATTACTGCAGTGATCTCAGGAAGGTAACAAATGAAACTTGAAGGAAGATAATCAACTGCTGATCCAATGATGCTGGTTTAAGCAACAGGTAAAAATGAAAGTGAGAGAGAATTTTAATTTCCTTTTCATTAGCTTTTAACCGTACATATCCTCACTGTGTTCTTGGAACATACATACACAACTGGGGTGCTACCAGTAATCTCCACAGGAACAGGTTCCGTCTCTGAAGTGGTGAAAGCGCTTTCGATCACGTACTATTATTACTCTCTGATATATTTTAGACAGCAGCTTAGTTGCAGTGTGACAGTCCTTACAAACTCTCAGATTTTTTACAATATGAATTGGAGTGCCTGGAGCTGTGCTAATGAGACCAAAAGCGATAGCCAATTTTTCGCTGTGATAATTAAGTGCTGTTTCTTTCTCTTCCTCATCTATATTTCTTAAGACAACAGAAGTGTCTGCCATGTTCCCTGCCTCCTTTAGCTTGTTCCCCATCTCAGACACCATATCATTTATCTTTTCGATTTCTGGGTGTGCTTTATCTCCCATTATGAACTCATGAACATATCCATTTACTTCGATACAGCTGAGCCCTGGTTCTTTTCTCATTCCCTTGTTCTTCATTGCTTTTCTCACCTCTGCAACGTCATTCCACCTATTTGCCACTGCATATATATTTGAAATAGAAACATTATAACCACAGTTTTGAGGTTCCAGGTAAACAAGTTGCCTAGCAGCCATTTCCCCTAATACAGTGTTGTGGTGAAGCTTGCATGCAGCAAGAAGAGCACTCCATATAATGGAGTTTGCCCTTATAGGCAAGCTTTTGATAATCCCATAGGCCTCATCAAGCAGTCCTGCTCGACCAAGAAGATCCACCATACAACCATAGTGTTCAATCTTAGGAACCAATGCAAATGCATGAACCATTTTCTCAAAAATTAACTTCCCTTCTTCCACCAATCCTGCATGGCTACAAGCATTTAGAAGTCCAATAAATGTGACATCATTTGGCCTAACACCCTCTCTTTCCATCTCGGAGAATAGCTCCAAAGCCTCCTTACCGCATCCATGCATTCCTAATCCTGCCATCATCGTATTCCACATACCAATATCTCTATCTTTAACTTCCCTGAACAGTTTCCAAGCCCCATCAATGTCTCCACACTTGGCATACATTTCCAATAGTGCGGTTTTTAATATCGTATCCATTTCAACAGCTTGCCTGTCTATGACAGTTTGAACCCATTTACCCATATCAAGGGCTCCAGTCTCTGCACAAAGTGAAAGCATCGTAGTCATTGTTACTTGGTTAGGTCTCACCCCATTTTCCCTCATCTTGACAAAAAGATCAAAAGCCTGATCTATGCAATGTGTTTGTGCATAAGCTGCAATCATAGCACTCCAGATCATAACATCTTTGTCTTTAATTGAGTCAAAAACTGCTCTAGCATTCCTTATCTCTCCACATTTCCCATACATATCAACCAGAGCAGTAGCAAGAGCCAGAGACAAACAAATCCCGTTTCTCAAAATATAAACGTGTAATTGTTTTCCCAGTTCTAAAGCCCCCACAAAACCACACTCTACAACTAAACACAGCAAAGTAATCTCGTTTGGCTTTATCCTTTCTTCAATCATTCTAGCGAAAAGCTTCATTCCCTCTTCTAATTTATTCCAATGAATATATCCAGCTATCATAGCAGTCCATGAAACAACAGTTTTCTGGTTCAATCCATTGAAAAGCAGTCTTGCAGAAGCTAAATTTCCACTTTTGGCATACATATGAATGAAAGCAGTAGTTAACTGAACACTCATTTTCTGAAGATTCCTTGTAACATAAGCATGCATTGCTTTTCCCATTTCAACATCCATGAGGTCTGCAAATAAAGTAATCATGCTAATCATGGCAACTTCACTAGGTCTTATCTTTAAAATTTGCATCTTTCTTATCATCTCCAATGCTTCCATGTACAATTTGCTTCTAACATAGCATCTAATCATTGTACTCCAAGAAACAGCATCTCTTTCATACATATTATCAAACAACAATCTGGCAGAGACAACACTGTCACATTCACTATACATTTGTATCAAAGCATTACTTACAAAAACATCTTCAGTCAATCCATTCTTCACAGCAAAACCATGTATTTCTTTGCCCAATTGGGTGTTTGAAACAAAACTACAAGCTTTCAGTACAGCTGGGACCATGAAGTTATCAACTTCATAATCCATTCTTCTCAAATAAGTATAGATGTCAAGTGCACTGTGGGGTTGGCTGTTTTTAGTGTAAGATGTAATAAGGAAATTGAATTGTGCTGAAGGGCTGAACTTGGTTTCATTGAAGTGGGTTTTCAGCATTAGAGCATGGGTTTGCCTGGTTTGCGCAAGGGTGGGTTGAAGAAAAGTTTCAGATTTGGAATTTGGATGAATTTGATTGTTGAAGCCAAGGCAGAAGGAGAAGAAAGTGACGGTTTCTCTGTTGCAGCTACTTTCATCATGTCCATGGCGTTTTGTTATCTTCACAAATAAAATATCTGGTTTGCAAAACTTCAGTTCTTTTTCCCACTGATAGTTTGCACTATGCTGTTTTGTTCCTTTCATAGAACTTTAGAGGTTTTCAAGCTTCCCCTTCGGCCCAAAATTAGGTGGGCCGAATTGCACCTAATATCTCCACTAAAACCCTAAAATTCTCCCATCCTTTCATGTTTCTCTGCTAGAGAGTTTCACATAAACCTCTAAATTCTTCAATCTTCCCTGTGCAGAACTCCAAGCCCCAAATATCAGCAAAAGACGAAACATTTTCATGTTCTACCTTAGTGTTTTGCTTGATTTTTATGGTCATATAGCACACATCGAAGGCTTGCAGGTGACTTTTATTGTGAGCTCAAAAGTTGTGCAATATCATAAATATCATCCCCTTCAACCAAAAAAAAAAAAAAAAAAGATATTTCTGATAAATATTAAAAGTGCTCATGGGCCGGGTTTATTCAATGTATTTAGATCATTTTTCTAAATTCAGGTTCAACTCGGATAAAAAATGGGCTTATTTTTTCTCAAGGCCGGCCCGATTTAAGAAAAGTAAATCCGAGGTTGACCCAATTCACCCATATTTAATTTTTTAGATTAATTTTTATTTAAAATTAAATTTTTTAAGGAATATGATACACTAAACACATTAAAAAGATTAAAATAAAAGTATTGTGACATATTAAAAATATATTATATTAAAAAAAACTACCATAAATATAATAAATCTTTTATTATATTAAAAAACACAACTAAATATAATAAATAATATATTGTATTAGATATAAATTTTAAAATTTTATGTTTTGGGTTGGATTATTTAGTTGGGTAAGTTATTTTAAGTATTGGGCAATAGATTTAATTGTTATTGGATTAATGATTTAATATAAATATTAATATAATTTAGGCCGGGTCAATCTAGAACCAAAAAATTCTTATTCAAAACCCGACCCATATAGAAAACGATCATCGTATTTTATCTAAACTCTCTCGATTCTTGGTTTTAATGGATGGATGATGACATTTTCTTAATACCCATTTGCTAATCTATGGTTATTGGAATGAGGTGTGGATATCTTTTGTTAATTTGATGAGGTTTTGAAGTTCCAGAGTCCAAGAAATGGGCATTTTCAATTTCATTATAACCTTTTGTTTAATTTAGCAACTTCTTTTCTGTTAAAATCGTTCATAACAAATATAGACTTAACTGTTCTGTGGTGTTTTACTTTCTACAAATTTCGTGCCTTAGCCGGCACCGAAAATGATTTTTATAAAAATTTTGAAAAACTATTGTTTTGGAAAATTCTGAGTAAAATGATTTTTCAATGTTTAATCATTTTTTTAAAAATCTGTTTTCAAGAAGATATACGCAACTTAGATTATATTTATTATAAAATATATAATAACAACTTAATTTTAAGTTTTATATATATATAGAGTGAGATATTGAAGCATAAGTGAAATTAAATATTATTTAAACAAATACTCGTATACTATAAAATATTTATTATTCAATAAAATATTAATTTTTTAAAAAATCTAAAATTATTATTAATGTTAAAATTTATTATGAAAATGGAATTGTAATATTAAATAATTTTATTAAAAATAAAAAAGATTGATTATGTTAATAATTTATTATATTATTAAATGTAAATATGTATGTTTAATAATATAAACTTATGAGAAAATATTTGGTGCACCATCGGTGGAGGTTTTAGACTCCACAAGCTAATCATGTATGATTAATGATATTAAAATTATGAGAAAATATTTGGTGTACTATCAGTGAAGGTTTTATACTCCACAAGTAAGTTTAGGAGTTGACAAGTGTTCTATAGGTGTATAACAAAATATTAAAAAAAAAGACGCATAGTAATGTTTTAAGATTGCTTATGGAATAAAAAATGTACATTGGTGTACCAAATACTAATCCTAAAATATAAGATTAACAATATTAAAAATTATGATAAATTACACCATTAATCACCTAACTATTAGCGTGTTTCTGTTTTGGTCATTAAACTACAAAAGCTTTCAATTTTGTCATTAATGTTTTTGATTGATTATTTTTTGGTCACTCTTTGTTAAAAATTAATGGAAATGACGATGTAGTCCTTTTTGATTTGGCATAATAACATATTTATTCCTTAAATTTTACGCATTCTATTAATTTAGTCCTATTTCTAAATAATTCAATAAATTCAGCCCTCTACATTTACAAATCCTATCAATTTGATCATAATTTAAAAACTAAATAAAAATAAAAATACTGAAAAATTATAGACCATATTTATAATTTAGTCAAAAAGCATTATAGAAAAATATGTTGGATGAGAATAGAAGCAATATACCCAAGAAAATGGAAAGAAAGGATTTAACTAAAGTTAGGAAATGAGATTAAAAAATTAAGCCTAATTTTTGACAAAATTGTGAATAAGTCAAATCCTAAACCTTATACCACAAATTAAGAAGCCAAAACTATGATGTTGATTCAATGAACCCCACATAGGACCAAAGACAAATTGAATGCTTTGGACCAAGTAATTGAACTTCTTCCAAGCCATGATTTGGAAGATTGAATAAACCCCCAAGTATTCCACTTAACACCAACATCGATTCACACAACTATTCTAAATCGTGTAGCTTGCTTCATTGACGCTACAAAGCTAGAATTTCCATCCCTCATGTCTTTCTTTTTATGTAATTTCCTCATTACTTGTTGACTAAATTTGGCTAACAGTGAAAGGGGGGAGCAAGACCAAGTGAATTCATTAGACAGTCTTGGTCTTGGAACCAAACTAATTAATCTATCTTGAAAATTAATGCATTCGTGTAAAATTGGGTACCATTAAATATGTTTTTTTCTTCTCAAAAATGTATTCATTAGAACGAGTTTAGTAAATAATCTTTTATACTCTGTAGACCTATTAAAATGTGGATGCTAACAACGAATTTTAAAATTATTACATACTCAAAGTGAGGATCGAACTTTCAATCACTGGTTAAAATAAAAAAATAAAAATTTAATATTTAATTCTCGTAATTGAAGACTATTAAACATATTGAATTATGTATTAAAAATAAATATTTAATATTTTAAAAAATAAAAATTTAAGTTCCAAAATTAACGTGAGGTAAGCTACAATTGGTGGTGTACTTGAGGTGTTGTACCTCATCTCTACTTTTTTCAACTAAACGTAGTCAATATTTGAAAATGAAAACAGCACGTTATGACTTATGAGAGCAAGTGCCGGTCGTTGGGACATTAACTTATTTCGACCGTAATTTCGCTGACTTTATCAAATGTTATTGACAAGAAAACATATATGCTTAAATTAAATAATTGAAGACTAAAGTAATGTTAATAATTTCTTACCTTAAATTAAAAATAAAATACTTTTAGTCAGTAAAGAATCTTAGCATTTAATGTTGGGGCTCTAAATTGTGGAAGGAAAAAAAAGTTAAACCTTATACAACATAAATTGGTTTTAATCAAAATTTTAGTTTAATTTGTTAGGTCTGATTTGACTCGGTTCGAAAAGTAGGCTTAAAGTTTTGTTTAAGCTCAACTTGAATAAAAATGTTAAATTTAAGTCTGGTCCAGCCCACCTGTATTAATTTTTTATATAAATTTTTTAAATATAATACATCAAAAATACTAAAAACATTAAAATAAATGTTTCTCAACAAATTAAAAATAAATTAAAAATAGTTATATGTACATTTAAATAACACTACGATAAGTACAACTTAACAAGCAAATTCTTCTAAAATAATAACAAAATTAACAACAAAACAAGAGTTATACAATAACAATAAAATAGTAACAACACAATAGTGAAACTGTAGCAAAGTAATGAAAAAACAACAACAAAAAAAGCAATAAAATAGTAAAAAATAACAAGAAAATAGTAAAAAAGAACAACAATTTCCTTTTGCATATTCAAGTCAAGTTGGGCCGGACTGAGCTCAGGTAAAAAAGCTTTACTCGAGGCCTAGCCCGTATTCTAAACAGGCCTTATTTTTTTGCCCAAGCTTATTTTTTGGACCTATATTTTTACCTAAATCCTTTCACTTTTCAGACTGAAGATAACAGATATTGTCTTCCTGTATTGGCAGCGAAGCAGATCGAAGACACCAGCCTGGCCTCCCTGAGTTTACAGCGGAGCAGACTGAAGATAATAGATCTTGTCTTCCTGTATTGGCAGCGAAGTAGATCGAAGACACCAGTCTGGCCTCTGTGAGTTTGCAGCGGAGCAGAATGAATATAGCAGATCTTGTCTTCTTGTATTGGCAGCGAAGCAGATCAAAGACACCAGTCTTGCCTCCTTGAGTTTGCAGTGGAGCAGATTGAAAGTAGCAGATCTTGTCTTCCTGTATTGGCAGCGAAGCAGATTGAAGACACCAGCCTGACATCCGGAGTTTGTAGTGGAGTATACTGAAGATAGCAAATCTTGTCTTCCTGTATTGGCAGCGAAGTAGATCGAAAACACCAGCCTTGCCTCTCTGAGTTTGCAGTGGAGTAGGTTGAAGACTGTAGATCCTGTCTCCCTAAGCAGTAGTGGAGCATATCAAAGACGGCGAATCTTATCTTCCCAAGGTAGTAGGGAAGCAGATTTAAGCCACCTGTCCTATTTCCCTGAGCAGCAGTGGAGTAGGTTGAAAATTGTATATCCTGTCTCCCTAAGCAGTAGTGGAGCAGATCGAAGACAACGAATTTTATTTTCCTGGCGTTGTAGTGGAACAGATTAAAGCTGAAGGCAGCGAGTCTTATTTCCCTGGTGTCGCAGCAGATTAAAGCTGAAGGCAACGAGTCTCATTTCCTTGGCGTTGCAGTGGAGCAGATTAAAGCTAAAGGCAGCAAATCTTATCTCCCTGGCGTCGTAGTAGATTAAAGCTAAAGACAGCGAATCTCATTTCCTTGGCGTTGCAGTGGAGCAGATTAAAGCTGAAGGCAGCAAATCTCATCTCCCTGGCATCGCATTAGATTAAAGCTGAAGGCAGCGAGTCTCATTTCCTTGGCATTGCAGTGGAGTAGATTAAAGCTAAAGGTAGCGAATCTTATCTCCCTGGAGTTAAGATTGAAGACACCAGTCTTATTTCCCTGGCATTGCAATGGAACAAATTAAAGCTAAAGGTAGCGAATTTTGTTTCCCTGGCGGTGCAATGGAATAGATTAAAGCCAAAATGGAGCGGATTAAAGTTGAGGGCAGCAAAATTACAGTGGAACATATTAAAGCTAAAGGTAGTAAATCTTGTTTCCCTGGCGTTATAGCGGAGCAGATTAAAGCTGAAGGCAGCAAATCTTATCTCCTTGGCGTTAAAGTTGAAAAAACAAGTCTTGACCCCCTGAAGTTGTAGTGGGGCAGACTGAATAAACCAATCTTATCTATATGAAGTTGTAGTGGAGTGGATTAAAATGATGGATCTTATCTCTCTCAAGTTGCAGTAGAATAGATCGTATCAGACCTTATTTCCTTGAAATTATAGTAAATTGAAGCTACAAGTCTTATCTCCCTGAAGTTGCAGTGGAGCAGACTAAAGATAGCAAATGTTCCCTCGAAGAGCTACAAATCCTATCTCCTTGACGTTGCAGCGGAGTGGATCAAAGCACCAGTTTCTATACCTCTGAAGATGTAGTGGGTTAGAGCGAGGCTACTTGAAGAAAAGAAGCACCAAAGAAGTCGAGGCTCGGCAGGACCGGGCAAAACTGGCCCTCTTTAGTCTTTGCTCCATTCCCATTACACGATAACGAGCAAAGAGGGGCAGCTGTAATACCCAATTTTGCCCCGGGCCCCATACTAATAAATTAAAAAAAAGTTCAGTCCATTTACATTCAAAATAAACCCAAAGTTCTTAGCCCAACTACAGAAATTAAAAGCCCCAAAATTACATTACCCAAATACCTTTGGCCCAATCAGCCTAAATTAAGTTTCAGAGGCCCAATACACCAGGCCCAATCCCTAGCCCAATTCAGAAGAACATCCCAGAAACTTAGGGTTTCTGAAACCCTTCAGCAGCCGCCTCCGTACGTCCCCCCACACGTGCGCCGCTCCCACGTACGCTTCCCCCACGTGCGCCTCGCCTCCAACTGGCCACCCACCTGAAACAAAAACGTAACAAACAACAGCGAAAGCAAGAAAATAACAAAAAATGGCAGTAACAGAAACAATAATAGAGGATAACAACAAATATGAATTTTGGTTATTTTTTATTTTATTTTTATTATCTCTTTTTCTGTTTTCATTTCGACTATAAAAAGCTGATTAGAATGATGTAAAAAAAAGAAAAAGAAGGGAGATCAGCAAAAAAACTGTAAAAAGAAAATCAAAAGCAATATAAAAACAGTTTTCGAAAGGTGATGGGATTTTTCTTCATCTTTTCTTTCTTTTGATTTTTTTTTGTTTTACTTATTGAGTGTAAAAAAGAATAACAAAGAGAGAAAGAGATAAGATCTTACCCTTGTGCGAAGTCGAAATCCTTGTTCACTCGGGCTAAATCGGAGTTGGAGGAGGTTCGAAACGACGACGAGAGACGAGGGTGTTGTTGCGGCTGTTATGGTGAAGAAGGGCCAAAAGTTTTCTGCCTAGGGTTTTGGTTTAGATTTTATAGAGTAAAAAACGACGTCGTTTAAGGCTTGCTTCAGTGGCCTTAAAAAGACGCCATTTTGTAGCCGTCGATCCGCATGTTGACCCGACCCGGGGAAGATCCGCGTGTTTCGTGAAGATGGGTTATTTGCGCACGCGGTCATTCCGCATTTCTAGCGCACTTAAATCCAGTCCTTTTATTTCTTTTTAAGTTTAATCTCTCATTTTATTTTTGTTTCATTTTAATCCACATTAAAGCGCTGCGCTTTGAGGATTGGGAATATTTCCCTTTCGGTCTCTCATGTTATCCGTGCGCTGCACTTTAGCCCTTCTTTTATTTTTAATTCTGTTTGTTACCCGTTTAATTTTGTTTTAATTTCAATTCAATCTTTGACCCATTATTTTATTTTATTTTATTTTTCTCTCTTTTAATTATGTTTCAAGTGTAATTTAGTTTTTATTAGTTTAATTTTAAATCTAATTAGTTCTTATTTTTGATAAATTTATTTTTAAATCTAGTATTATTTTAATATTTAAGCTTAACTATGTTTTAAATTTATCATTAGCATTATTTTAATATATAATATACTATTATTTTAAATTATCATTAATATTATTTAAATTTATCATACATCATAATTTAAAATTTATCATATACTATAGTTTTAAACTTATCATATATCATTTTAGATGCATTTTATATTCATATTTTTAAAGTTATTATGCATTATTACTTAAAGTTATCACATATTTTTTTATGTTTTTGTAAATTCAATATAATTTGTATATATTCTTGAATATTTTTATAAAATTCTCTTTTATGAATATTGCCGAGTTTTAAAAATTTATAAAATAATACCTTCATACGATTTTTTTTTACATACATATTGTTGATTTCATATTATATCCTTTTTATCTATTTATATATAATTTATTTTCTTTCAAAAAATCTATTGTATTATATTTTGCCCATTCCAACCTTTTACATATTATTATATATTATTATTTACATGAAGTTTTTCACTCCCTATGTATTACTTATTTTAAATTAATATATGTATATTATTTTAAATATTTTAAATTTCTTTTTGTATAATATTTGCTTCAAAATTCATCTAAATACTATTATTTATGTAGTGTTTATTTTATTAACTTTATTTTGAATCTATCACAAACTCACATTTATTGTTTATTTTAAAACTTTTGTACGTATAATTTATTGATTATGATTTCTCCTCTTGCTATTAATTTTTAGTGTATCTTTTAAATTTGATTATTAATTCATTAAATTTTTGAATGTTGATATTGATATTGACATAATGTATGATTGAGATTATTGTTGCTGTGCTTGTTTGTATTTATCTATTGATTATTTGTTATTCATTAGTGTATGTTATTTACAAATTATATATCACTTCTCGTTGAACATTATCATTCCATCGCGCTTTATTTTGCTAAAAAAGTTACGTTTAATATGGTTTAAGTTATAAAATCATTCAAAAGTTTTCAAGATAACGCAATACTTGGCATTTGGAATCTTTGAGAGGATTGAGCCCTAACGTATTGGATTCCAATTTTCCTCGTTGAATCTAAATAATTGAGAATATTCTTTAATCAAAACACATAAATAAAAAGCTCATTCTCGAGTTCTCGATACGTTGTGTCCTAACGCATTGGATATAACATGTTGTTTTCGCGAGATGAGGATTTTTCTAAAAGATAATAAAGGCAATATTCAATGTTTGGGATTTTGAGAAATTGTGCCCTAACGTATTGGGCTTCGATTTCTTCATCTGACTTAAACAATTGAATATCCTTTTAAATTTCATTGCATGAGTTTTTTAAAGGACAAGCTCCTTTTTGAGGATGTGAAATGTCATGCCCTAACCCATTGGGTGTGATATTTTCTCTCTTCGAAATGAGAGGGTTTTAACATGTAATTTGATTTATACAAGTTTTTTAATACAAGGATTGTATTTTAAAATATTTTCAAATTTTCGACACTAAGACATTAAATAATCAATTTGGTACCAATTTTGGGCGTTACGAGGGTGCTAACCCTTCCTCGTGCATAACTGACTCCCGAACCTGTTTTCTCAAATTTCGTAGACCAAAATCATTATTTTAGTAAATCAAAATGTTTTATTAAAATCTCAAGGTGACCCGATCACACCTCAAAAAAAGATTGGTGGCGACTCCATTTTCGTTTTTTAAAGTCGACTCCCGTTTTTCAAAATAAAAAAATGGTTTCGACACAACCCTTGTCGAATTTCTAGCCACGTGACACGTGCTCGTAATTTAAGACTTCGACAACCTTGTGATCTGAAAATCCCAACTCAAATCAACGACCTTAACCGTGTGGGTCATTTAAATTCGATCATTGTCTCCCTTAACGGAATCCAACTAGCTTTTCCTACATAAACACGCCAATTTGTTCGCAGGATTTTGAATATAGCATGGCTGACTCAACTTCCCAATTATACACTAAACGATTCCAACCCAACAATCGCTTTTTGAATTGAAATCGAATCAACTTTTAAGGACAAATTTGTACTATCCCATATACCGGAGAGACAACGAATATCGAATTGCAAAGTATTTAGTGTGGGTTCATATCTCACGATTATTTTGTCGAAGCGGTAATTGGACTAAGGCTAAAAAGGGGTTTAGTTAATCATGAAAAAAATCATGCTTGAAAAAAAATGGTTTAAATGAAATTGTGGAAAGGGAGGCTTGGAAGGCAAATAAGCCAAAAGAAAAAAAAAATTGAAACTGCAGAATAGTATAGATGCAAAAAGGAAAAAAAAAAAAATTTAATTGCCATGAGCCAAATGTGTGTTTAATTGGCTATATTCACTAGGTATTTATACACACTTCTAGTGCTAGATTTTTCCTAAATATTATTACTAAATAAATCAAAATTTTAAAAATCAAATTTAAACTAGAGATTAAATTTAAACTAATTACAAAATTTTAACAATATAAAAGTCCTCAAATCTTTATCCAACCACTTTTTTTTAACAATCTTCGACCCTTTAATATTTATCCAGCCATCTTTAAATCTTCAATCTTTCAATCAAACCCTCCTCTTTACTTTTTGTTCTAATTTAGTTCATTTTTGTAAGAGTTTGAATTTAACACACCAACTTCATTCCCGATAAGAAAAACTCAAATTTAATAGCATTTTATTCGATAATTAGCCAAAAATAAATATATTAAAAATACAAATTTATCTTGCTATCAAATTCCCCCTACTTAGCTGGTGTTTGTCCTCAAGCATGATATCCACTAAAAATAACTCGCCAATCCTTTTCAAAATAAAAACTCCTTTCCTAGTCAAGCATACTGCAAACAATTAGGTAAATAAAAAATAAACAATTGCTAAACTTGATCAATAAACATTTTATAAAATCTCGAACAGTATGTCAAGTTTAACTATTTTACTAGATTTAGGCTTAATCAAACATGCGAAACGATCATACTCAATATATACTTTTATTTATATTTTTTATCTTTTATTTTTTTTTCAAATGTAGTCAAGTCTTTTGACGCAAAGTGAAATGACAACCCAAGCACCTTACCCTGGTTACTCAGCTTGACATGTTCTCTTTATTTATTTATTTTTAACGAATTCGAGACATAATCAAACCTTTTGACACGAAACGAGATGACAACCCAAGAAACTCATCCCAGTTACTCAATTTCACATGTCGCTAATCGATTTATTTCTCCTTTCTCAAGGCAGCTCGATTAGTGGAGTGTTACAAGTTTCGGTTTGTCACCAAACCTTTTGACGCGAAATGAGATGACTACCCAAGCACCTCATCCCAGTTACTCATTTTGGTCACGTTTTCGAATCTTCACTCTTAACCAAGCTATTAGCAAATTTATTTATTTAAATGAGTACTTTCACTAGGCAAGTCGAAAAGAATTAACAATTTTCATGAAATATTGACTAGCATAACATTTTCAATTCTACAAAATATTCATTGATCAATCAAGCTATAGTTATTCATGATTCAGATAGTTATTCATGATTCACCCACTTATTTAAATAAACTAAACATAAGAATTAGAGGTTTATTTTTGAAACGAATTAAGAAATTATTTTCAGCAAAACACATGCAAAGAAGAAAGTATGACATGATGCCCTCCACTTAGCTCACATTGCCCACAATGTGCAAAAAGAATAATAAAAGTTGAGGCAAAGTGTACTCCCCGTGTATATTTAATGGGTCAGAGGATGGTGGGAGTGACTGCTTTGTAATATGTTGAGGATGCTTAAGATGTTGGCTTCCATTGTTCCGAGGCGAGCTTTAATACGATAAAGTCGTTCATCTATCGTAGAAGGTGGTTGCTTCTCTTGTTCTTTAGTAGCCGGATTGCGTCTTCATCCATGCTCTTGGAAAATAACACGATCAAACAAATTAAAATAATACTTTATTTAATTCTCAAACTAAACTAGAATTTAAATTAAAGTCAATAAATAAAAATAAATGTGGGTTGCCTCCCATAAAGCTCTTTTGTTTAATGTCGTTAGCTCGATTACCTGAAGATTTAGTCATTTGACTCCTCGAAAAATATTTCTTCCACCACGTGTACTTGAAAATTCTTGTAAAAGGGTTTTAACCTTTGACAATTGACTTTAAAACATTTTTCGGATTCCTCGCTTTTAATTTCAACTGCGCGCCATAAGGAAATAGTTTAGTAATAACAAAATAACCAATCCATTTGGTTCGAAGTTTACTTGCAAAATCCTCAGTGCGGGATAGTAAAGTAACACTTTTTGACCAATTAAAAATTGTTCGCGAGATATTCTTTGGTCATGAAATGCCTTGGTTTTTTCTTTATAAATTTGGGCATTTTCATATGCGTCACGTTGGATCTCTTCAAGCTCTTGAATGTCTAATTTTCAATAATTACCTACGGCGTCCAACTCCATGTTACATCTTTTTACCGTCCAAAATGCCTTATGTACTAACTCCACAGGAAGATGACACAGTTTACAGAATATGAGTCAGTAGGGGGACATTTTTGTGGGTCCTTTGTAAGCAGTGCGGTATTCCAACAATGCATCGTTTAAATGTAAGCTCTAGTCCTTTCGATCTGGTTTCACGGTCTTCTCCAGAATCAACTTTATTTCGCGGTTCGAAACTTTTGCTAGACCTTTTGTTTGTGGGTGATAAGCCGTGGCCACACGTTGTGTCACCCCATACTTTTTCAACAGAGTATCAATTACCTTGTTGTAAAAATGAGTTCCTCGATCACTGATTAATGCTCTCGGTGTGCCAAACATGCAAAAGATAGAGTTTGTTAGAAAATTCACTACAGTTTTAGTGTTGGCATGACGGGTAGCTTTAACTTCTACCTGTTTAGATACGTAATCTACAACGAGAATAATATAAACACTATTAAATGATAAAACAAATGGTCCCATGAAATCGATGCCCTATACATAAAAATTTTTGCATACATGTATAGGTGTTACGGGCATATCATTTTTTCGACTTAAATTACCCACTTTTTGGCATTTTTCGCAAGTTTTGCAAAATAAATAAGCATCACGAAATATGTGTGATCAAAACAATACGCATTTAAGTACCTTATGTGCAGTGAGTTTAGGTCCGAAATGCCCTCCACAATCATAAGAATGACAAAAAGATAGGATAGTTTGTACGTCTATTTCTGCGACACATCATTGAATTACCTGATCGGAATAGTGTTTCCATAGGTATGGGTCCTAAATATAATATCGTGAGCCTCTCTTCATTTTTTTCTTTTTCATAACGTGATAAGTTGGAAGACACAATACTTATAGCGAGGTAATTTACCATATCTGTAAACCATGGGTAAACTGTCTGTGCTGATAGTAGAATTTCATTTGGTAAGTCATCTTTAAGAGCAGTGTCATCTTTTGGAAAAGGAATTCGACTCAAATGTTCAACTACTAAGTGATCGCTTCCTTTTTTATCCTTAATCTTAAGATTGAATTCTTATAAGAGGAGAATCCATCGAATCAGCCTAGGCTTTGCCTCCTTTTCTTTGATCTTATATTTCAACGCTGCATAGTAAAAAAAAAATGATAACTTTAGTGCCTAATAAATATGGTCTAAATTTTTCCAAAGCAAAAACAATGACTAATAATTCTTTTTCAGTAGTTGAGTAATTGCTTTCAGCATCTAATGTTTTAGAGGCGTAAGATGTGACGTGGGGTTCCTTCCCAATTCTTTGCCCAATGACAGCTCCTACATTTTGGTCGCTTGCATCACACATGAGCTCGAAAAGGTAATCGCAATTTGGTGGCTGTACTATAGGAGCTGAAACAAGCTTTTGTTTGAGACTGTCGAACGTGTCTTTGCATGCTTGATCAAATTCGAACACTTTATCTTTTTGCAAGAGATTACAGAGTGATCGTGAAATCTTAGAAAAGTCCTTAATAAAGCACTTGTAAAAACTTACATGACCAAGAAAAGAACGAATTTCCCTCACAGTTATGGGGTATGGAAGTGAGTTGATAACATCAATTTTGGCCTTATTGACCGTGATCCTTTCAGCGCAAACAATATGTCCCAAAATTAATCCTTTATTTACCATAAAATGACATTTTTCATAATTAAGAATTAGATTAAATTCTTAGAATTTTCCCAAAATTTTAATGAGGTTTGACAGATATTTTGTGAAAGAATTATGATATACTGTGAAATCGTCTATAAATACCTCAATTATTTTCTCGACATAGTTGAAAAATATATTTATCATACACCTCTGGAATGTGGCGGGTGTATTACAAAGTCCAAATGGCATCCGTTTATAGGTAAATGTGCCGAAGGGACATGTAAACGTTGTTTTCTTAGGTAGCAGACTCTCCACCCATTTTGGACTCGAGTGAGAACTAAAACTCTTGTTGCATTTTGTATTATGGTCATACCAATTTTCTTAGGTACCATATGAATTTGACTAACCCAATTACTGTTAGAAATTGGATAGATCATTCTAGCGTCTAATAGCTTTTGAACTTCCTTTTCACAACCTCCATCATTGGCAGATTAAGGCATGTTTGAGATTCTTTCTTTGGGCTTGCGTTTTCTTCTATTAGTATTCTATGCATACAAGTCGAGGGACTTAACCCTTTTATGTCGGGATCGTTCATTCGATTGTCCCTTTGTAGTCTCTCAAGACTCAAATTAAATTCTCCTCTTCCAATCCTAAAAGTTTACTGGAAACTATTACAGGTAAAGTGTTCTCATTACCTAGGTAAGCATACTTTAAGTGTTCCAGCCATGGTTTAAGCTCTATCTCTAGGACTTGTAAAATAGAAGGCAACTTAGTTTTAGAAGGAGAAAGTTCAAAGTGTTTACCTTGGCTTCTAGGAAATTGAGGAGTCTTCAATAGAATAATGGTTTCTCGAATTGGTTCTTTGAACGTCATTAACTCTTCCAATTTATCCATCGTTTTGAGGTCTAAACTCCTGTAAAACACTGTTTGTAACCCATCCTCTTTATGATACTCAAAATGAAATTTCGTTAATGGTTCAATAATATCAACACTAGAAATATTTGACATTGTGTTGGGTTGGCCCATCACCTCATAAACATTAAATTTCACCACCTCACCGTCGAATTCCATAGTGAGGGTTCCACTTCAAACATCAATCTTTATACGTGCAGTATTTAGGAATGGTCTCCAAAGTAGAATATTAGAAGTATTTTTTAAGCAATCGTCCTCTATATCAATGATGTAAAAATCTGTAGGAAAAATTAGTTCTTTTACCCTTACGAGGGCATTTTCCAGCACCCCTTCTAGATATACACAGGACCTGTCTGCCATTTGAATAATCACCCTGTTTCTTTCAAAGGACCCATGTTTAGCAATTTAAAAATTGATAAAAGAATTACGTTAATAGATGCTCCCAAATCACACATAACTTTATTTATGCTAATATTTCCTATATTGAAGGATATAAAAAATATACCTTGGTTCTTACACTTAGGCGGGATTATCCTTTGTAGCACTGTAGAAACGTTTTCTCCCACATTTACCCATTCGTTTCCTTAGAGTTTCTTTGTGTCGATGCACAATTGTTTCAAAAATTTTGCATAGTGTGGACCTGTTTAACTGCATCAAGTAAAGGAATATTGATTTCTACCTTCCGAAATGTCTCAATGATTTCTCTCTTCCCGTTCCTTTTCAATTTGGATGAGCCTTCCAGGGAATGGGGGTGGTACAATGAATGGTTTTTGTGGTGTTAGCTCTGTCGGAGTTGTTGGTTTGACTTTTTGTTCTTCTTGTTCAACGTTGTGGTCACGACTCGTGCCAGGCACTAGTTCTAACTCATGCCAGGCATTAGTTCTGACTCTGTTCCATCTTTTACGGTTATAGTAGTCGTATTTTGATGTGGGTTTGACTCAATTTGAGATAGTAGTTTTCCTTGGTTCTCTAAACGACTAATCGTGAGTGCTAGTTTATTAATTTGTTGATCTATTTCTTGGAAATGGGCTTTAGTCTTTTGTTGGAACTTTTCGGTCCTAACGGCTAACCTGTCTACTGTGGTTTCAAGAGATGACTTTGGAGGTTGATATTGTTGAGGCGGAGGTGGTCTTGGTTGATACAGTTGATTGTATTGAGGGTTTGATCCATAGTTTAGATTTGGGTGGTCCCTCCACTCTGCATTGTACATATTCGAATATGGATTATAACACCTTTGAGGTGGCACTAGAAAGTTCCCAATGACATCTACTTGTGTTATTGTGTCCTTAAGTAAAATCAGACATGTAACATCCCGATTCTGGGCCTAGTCAGAACAGTGGTTTTGAGACCACAAATTCGACGAGGGAAAATATTATTATCATTATATTTTTATGGTCTACAACTTCACGGAAAAATTTCGTAAAAATTTCGTTCGAAAATTTCGACGTTTGGGCACTCAATTTAGTCAAAAGGACTAAATTGTAAAAAGTGCAAAAGTTGAGTTCTACATGTTAGAGGTGTCCAATTGTTATGAAATTTTAAATTGGAGGTCCTTATGTGGCAATTAGACCATTACTTAATTGATTGACAAAAATGGGTATAGGATTAGTGAAATAGATTTTTTAAGTAAGGGCATTTTAGTCATTTGGTAATAAAAAAGAATTAAAATGGGAAAAAGATGGAAAAATGGTGTTCATCTTCATTAGTTGCTGCCAAATTTTGGAAGACACCATAGCTAGGGTTTCTTCACTTTCTCAAGCTCATAATCAAGAAAGACGAGAAGACAATCTCAAACGGGGAAAGGAAAATATCGTGGAGTAAATTGCGAAATTACAATATTTTGCACCGAGGTAAGTATGCATATGAATTAATGTAATATTTTAATGTTATTCAATATATTGTTGAGATTTGATTGATTATAGAATAAATATTAGATATAGATCCTAAAAATGTGGTTAAGTTGGGAAAGGTGGTAAAATGTTGAAAAACAAGGTTTCCGGTTGAACACTCGGAACCGGTCGGAATACATTGAATAAAAAGGGGTTGCTAAGTGCTGGTTCCCCGAATTATTGACTCTAAAGGTGGTTGCTAAGTGCTGATCCCACCGTATTTTTAGTTGTGGAAGGGGTTGCTAAGTGCTGATTCCCCGTATCGTTGAATATAAAGGTGGTTGCTATGTGCTGAATCTACCGTATTTTTTATTGTGAATGGGGTTGCTAAGTGTTGATTCCTCGTATCACTTAATATAAAAGTAATGGTTACAAAATACCAAAAGATGTAGATAGTGTCATATGCAGGGGGTTCTACGCAAAAATAAGCAGAAATGCTGCCGAAATATAAAAAAAAATTTGTAATAAAGTATCTCAATTGGAACAATTACGAGTATTTGAGTTCTAGTAATACCTCACACTCTGTTCCGGCAAGGAACACGGGTAAGGGGTGTTACAGGACATGAGTCGGTAGGATGATCAGGCTTGGCACAAATCCTGCACAACTGAGTTGGGTTTGTCTTTCCTGCAAGCATATTTTTAACCACATTAGTAAGCTCGTTAATCTTATTTACTAAGGAATGAGTACTTAGCTCATGAACCCTTATCGTAGGTTCTATAGATAGTCGATACTATTGAGAATTCGCAACTATGGTTGAAATTAATTCCCTAGCTCATTAGGGAGTCATGTTCACAATTGCCCCTCTATTAGCGGCATTAATCATTTTCATTTCCATAGGGAGTAAC
Source organism: Gossypium turneri (assembly GCA_008044935.1). Classification (NCBI taxonomy): domain Eukaryota; kingdom Viridiplantae; phylum Streptophyta; class Magnoliopsida; order Malvales; family Malvaceae; genus Gossypium; species Gossypium turneri. The sequence goes on from CP032581.1 coordinate 54,903,813, forward strand.
CCCTGAAAGAAATATTGTAAGAGCGAATGTTCAGGCAGGCCATGTTATGTGCAACTTACGTACAACTTCTTGTATCGCTCCCAATATTCATAGAGTGACTGTGTTTTTTTTTTTGCTGTATTACGACTATATTTCTTCTTAATTTGGCTGCTCGAGCAGTTGGGAAAAACCTGTCAATAAACAACCAAGACATATTAGTCCATGTATTAACAAATCCTAAGGTAAATAAAACAGACATTCTCTAGTAGAGTGGCTAACGAAAAGGGAAAAGCTCAAAGTTTAATTTAATCCTCAGTTCCTCCTTCTGGTTTCATGTTTAAATAGACCATGTGGAATTCCTTCATATAAGTGTAGGGGTTCTTGTTTTTCAAACTATGAAAAGTAAGCAATAAATGAATTAATCCCGACTTTAACTCGAACAGTGTTTCACCCATCGGATAAATTATGCATAGTGGTTATTGTTTATCTGGTGCAATTGGAAGTTGGCATATAGTTTGATCTGTCATTTCGTTTGGTTCGTCGAATGAAAAAATATATTTAGTGCAAAATCCTACCTCGAAGTCGGGATGTGGTCGTTTACCACGTCGAATAGCTTCTCTTTGAAATGCTTAAGCCAACTTCTCGATTTTCGATTCAAATTCTAGAGTCTCCGGTTCTGAACTAGTCATAAAGAAAACAAACAAAAACTAGAAAATTTTTTCAGTCCCTGACAACGGTGCCAAAATTTGATGGGCGTCGAAGCCACCAAATATAAATTGCTACAACAAAATAACACTAAATAATAGTATAGATCAGTAGGATCGAATCCATAATGACTGGTTATCCAATTTCGCCTTTTCTCATGACCAGAATTACTATCGCAATCATAGTTGTGCCTACAACCTGCGCGTAGCAATGCTGAAAAATGAAAAGGGGTTTTAGTTGATAAAGATAAGAAAATAAATATGTAATGTAATAAAATAAAAAGAAATTCGAAATTGTAAAAAAAAATTAAGCAAATAAAATAAATGGGTAAATACAATATTTTAAAGCTTAGCCTTAGCCTCGAAACACCCCGAACTTGAACTGATCTTTAAAAGAAGGTTTTCCTTCCAACCGATAAGTTGGTTATAGCAGTCGAAGATGCCTCAAACCACCAACTTTTCCTCTTACAGTTGGTTTCGGTACAACATGCAAATTGACCCTTGTCGAATTTCTAACCACGTGACATGTGCCCGTAATTTAAGACTTCGACAACCTTGTGATCTGCAAAGCCCAACTCGAATCAATGACCTCAACTGCGCAGGTCATTTAAATTTGGTCCCTATCTCCCCTGATGGAATCTAACTAGCTTTTTCTACCTAAACACGCCAATTTGTTCGCGAGATTTTGAATACAACATGACCGACTCAACTTCCCAACTGTACGCCAAACGATTCCAACCCAACACGCTCTTTCTGAATTAAAATCGAATCAACTTTAAGGGATGAATTTGTACTATCCCATATATTGGAGAGATAACGAATATTGAATTGCAAAGTATTTAGTGTGGGTTCATATCTCACAATTATTTCGTCAGAGCGGTAACCTAACTAAGGCTAAAAAGGGGTTTAGTTAATCATGAAAAGAATCATGCTTGAAAAAAATGATTTAAATGAAATTGTAGAAAGTGGAAAAGGAAGGGGGTTTGGCAGGTAAATAAGGCAAAAGAAAAAAATTGAGACTGCAGAATAGAACAGACATAAGAAAGAAAAAAAAAGAAAGAATTTTATTTAATTTCTAGGAGCCAAGTGCGTGTTTAATTTGCTGTAGCCACTAGGTATTTATACACACTTCTAACGCTAAAATTTAGCTAGAATTTTCCTAAATATTATCACTGAATAAACCAAAATTTTAAAAATCAAATTTAAACTAGAGATTAAATTTAAACTAATTACAAAATTTTAACAACATAAAAAATCCTCGAATCTTTATCCAACCACTTTTTTTAAAAAATCTTCAACCCTTTAATCTTTATCCAGCCACCTTTAAATCTTCAATCTTTCAATCAAGCCCTCCTCTTTGTTTTTTGTTCCAATTTAGCTCCCTTTTGTAAGAGTTTGAATTCAGCACACCAACTTCATTCCTAATAAGAAAAACCTAAATTTAATAGCATTTTATTCGATAATTAGCCAAAAATAAATATATTAAAAATACGAATTTGTCTTACTATCAAATTTGAAATACATTTTTTTTTCTAATTTTTTTTAATCAAATCGAATTTTTCTTACCCCTACATGTGGAGTTTAAAATTTCATCGACAATATACCAAATAATTTATCCAATAATATTATACTTGAGTGAAGTAAATTTTTATATAAAAATCAAATTATTCTTGAAGGATTATTTTTCAAAAAATTATTTAAGCTCTTCAAAAGAGAAAATCAATTTAGATAAAAAATACTTATTTTCCAATTATCTGAATTTTTACTGTTCAGAAAACTGCATTATTGGGCTAGGAGAAAAATTATAGGTTCTAACAATATCTACTCCTTTTAAGACAATGCTTAAAACTATCCATAACCCCTCCCAACTCATAAATAGGAGAATAATAGCTTCAATGCACTCGAATCCACGTCCTCTTATATTAACAACAATGCCCATGCCAATCGAGCTAAGGCTCAATCAACAAAAATCAACTTATTGAAACACCACTTATGTATTTTTAAAGGGGTTGGCACTATAATATTATTTTTTATTTTTATATAATATTTTTAAAAAATAAAACAATTAAATAATAATAGAATATGACATTCCCACGATTGGATGAAAAAAAATTTATGTAATAAATTTATAAAAAATTGATATGAAAACCAAATATGACTTTTGTTAAAATGATAAAATTTAAGAAAGAGATTTTGAGCATTTGAGATCAAATTCCATCATATTCATGTATTTTTCTAAAATTGTATGTAAAAAGATAAAAATACCCTTGAATTTAAATTTATTGTTTTATAAAAATTTTGAACTTTTGATAATTTCACAACTAATTAGAATCCCATTGAAAGTACATAAATTCAATGATTTGTGTATGTAATATGTATTTTAATAAAGCCCACTATAAGTATTTGTGTATGTAATATGTAAACATAAAATTGTATCTTATCGATAATGATGTTAGTTGTTTATTAAACTTGAATCAAATCAAAATGTCATTTCCATTTTATGGTTTATGTTCGGGGTTCGTAGATGTCCCTCCTAGTAATGTCATCTACAAGATTCAAACTTGGGTTTAGGGGTGTAAATGAACAGAATGTTTAATGAACTGTTTGTATAACGTTCGTTTATGTTTATTTATTAAGCTAAATAACGGGTATGGACAAAATTTTAATGTTCGTTTAATAAACAAACAAACACGAACAGAGGTGTGTTCGGTTAGTTTATGTTCACGAATAAACTCGTCCATTGGCTGATTTATAAGCTCTTTTATTGACTCATTTATTTATTAATGATGTTTTCTTATAAAAATATAGAGCTGTAAATGAACAGAGCATTCGATGAACAAGTTCGTGTACATGTGTGTATTTATTTATTGTTTGTTTATTATTTATTAACATTGTTCGTGAACATGTTCAATTATATGTTCGTGAACATGTTCGATTAAGTTGAATGAACATGTTCGTGAACATTAAATAAACGAATAGGAACACACATAATTTTAAATAAACGAACATGAACAAAAATTTGAAGTTCTTAACAAACTAAAACTGAACACGAACAAACTTAAAAATAAACAAACGAACATGAACAAATGTTCCTTACCATTACACTTAACCACTTGTTGACAATTTTTTTTTATCTTAATAATTTTATTAGAAAGAAAATGTTTAATTTAAATCTCTAAATAAATATATATATTTTTTTGAAAACTCCAAATAAACATTCAAATGTATAGAATTGAAGTTGAAGCTACTTTAATCTATCAAAATATGAAAAAAATATTAGCAATGTATTTTTTCTTCTTTTAACTTACTATATATAAGGAAGAAAATATTAGCAAGTAAACAGACTATAAATCCTTTTTATCGAAAACAGACTATAAATCCATTTCCTTTTACCATATTTTTGTTTTACCTTACTCTAATTTTACTCTTCTTTTTCTCTCTTAATTAAATGGACATGCCGTGGGAGAGGGGCTTACTCCATTGACTTATGCTTTACTTGACCTCCTTGTCAAGTTTATTTCTGTTGGTCAAAACAATGGAACACCAAGTTTTTAACGCAATTAGACAATTCGCTTGAAGTGAGTCAATTGAATGCTTCTTGTGGAAATTTAGGGTGTTGGAGAATATTTTCATTTTAGCTTGCTGTCTATATATACTTGGAGTTGCTAGCAATGGTTGCTACTAAGACATTACAATCATGAGAACTGTTACAATCTCCTTACTTCCACTTCTTCTTGTCATTACGACTTTCTGTTTTGGTTTCTGCAATGGCAATGCCAACGTGCTTTGCATTGAAAGTGAGAGAGAAGCCCTTTTGAAGTTCAAGAATGATCTCATTGATCCTTCAAATAAGCTATCTTCTTGGGTTGAAGGTGGTGATTGCTGTGAATGGATTGGTGTCGTCTGCCATAACTTAACAGGCCACGTCCACCAACTACACTTGGCTGCTCCTTCTTCACCTCCTAATGATGATGCATCACTTGCTGAAATGGAAGATTACGAAAGATCAAAGCTAGGAGGCAAAATAAATCCTTCTTTGCTCGAGTTGAAGCATCTCAGCATCCTAGACTTGAGCAATAACAATTTTAGCACCATGCAAATCCCAGAGTTTTTCGGTTTATTGGGGAGTTTAACATATCTTGACCTCTCTCAAGCACAATTCCAGGGAGAAATTCCTCACAGCCTTGGGAATCTCTCAAAGTTGTATTATCTTGATCTTCGAGGTGATAATTGGTGGCCGAAGGATCTCAAAGCGAACAGTCTTCAATGGGTTTCCGTACTATTTTCCTTGCAGTACCTTGATTTGAGTCATGTGGATCTTAGTGAAGCAACTGATTGGTTACAGGTAACGTTCAAACATCCTTCTTTGTTAGAGTTGCACTTGTCAGATTGCGATTTAGCAGATGATTCCTCTCCCATCAGTGTTAACTCTTCAAAATCACTAGCTGTTCTTGATCTTTCTTGGAACTACAACTGCTTATCTTCAATACCTATGTCGATATTCAGTCTTCATGGTCTTGTGTCCATTGATCTTGCTTCCAGCACTTTGAAAGGCCCAATTCCAGACTACTTCGGGAACATCTCGTTTCTTGAAGTTCTTGATCTTAGTTTCAACAAATTCAATTCATCCATACCTGACTCCTTGTATAGTTTAAACCATCTTCGATTCCTTAGTCTTAGTTTTAATTACTTAGTAGGTAAAATTTCGAGTGCCATCGGAAACTTAAGCTCTCTTATTCACCTTGATCTTTCGTATAATATGCTGGAGGGAAGATTACCAACCTCTTTGGAAGATCTTTGCAATTTGAAGGAGGTGAATTTGTCATATAATAAAATTGATCAAGACATATCAGAAATCCTACAGAGTCTGTCCAGATGTAGTTTGAATTGCCTAGAGTCACTGAATTTGGGAACTAACCAACTTTCTGGCCTTTTACCTGATAAAGTCGGGCAATTTAAGAATTTAGCTTACCTGTCCCTTGCTCAAAACAACATTTCTGGTCTAATACCTATGTCCATAGGAGAGTTATCATCTTTGAAGTCTATTGATGTTTCTGAAAATCAATTAAATGGTACATTTCCTCCAAGTTTTGGACAATTGGCCAATTTAGAAACTCTAAGTTTTGGGCATAATGTGCTGGAAGGAGTTGTATCAGAAACCCACTTTTCTAATCTCACGAGGTTGACAACTTTGTTGGCATCCGGAAACATGTTGAGATTTGAACCAAACTCAAGCTGGGTTCCCTCGTTTCAATGTGAAACTATCGAATTACATCGATGGCATCTTGGCCCAAGGTTTCCCCAGTGGTTAAAGTTCCAAAAGAAATTGTCCGGTTTAGATATTTCTCATGCAGGAATTTCAGATGTCATACCAACTTGGTTTTTGAATATTTCTGCTCAATTTAACTATGTAAATCTTTCCTCTAATCAACTTATTGGAGGGATTCCATACCTGAATGTACGAGAGACTCTTGACTTGAGTTCAAACCGATTGACAGGTCCATTGCCAAGAGTATTCCCAACCTTAGAAAATTTAATTTTGTCAAATAATTCATTTTTAGGATTCCTTTCTGAATTTGTTTACAACTCATCAGAACAAAGATGGATGAGAATTCTTGACATTGATACAAACCTTCTCTCCGGAGAAATTCCAGATTGTTGGAATCGTTGGCAGCAAGTGACGTAATTAAATTTGAGAAACAACAATTTGACAGGGAAAATCCCACTTTCTTTGGGGTATAAAAATCTACAAGTGCTAAACCTTCGAAGCAATAGCATGTCTGGGGAGTTACCATACACATTGCAAAATAGTACGAGTTTGATAATTCTTGATCTTAGTGAAAATTATTTCAGTGGAAGCATACCGGAATGGATTGGTGACAAGCTCTCAAATCTTGTAGTTCTAAGTCTCCGCTCAAATAACTTTGATGGCCATATTCCTCATAAAATTTGTGCTGGTCGCTCTCTTCAGAACTTGGACCTTGCCCAGAACAACATTTCAGGAGCTATTCCAAAATGTTTTAATAATTTTAGTGCAATGGCAACAAAAAACAAAAGCTCTGGCGACCTTGAGATTTGGACTACATTCCAGAGTAATGTATTTCATTTGAGCGCATTATTGGTGCTGAAAGGACGAGAGGATGAATACAGCACCACATTAGGACTTGTTACCAGCATAGATCTTTCAGTTAACAGTCTCACAGGAGAGATCCCCAAAGAAATTGGAAACCTTATCGGACTACGGTCATTAAATTTGTCAAGGAATCTCTTAATAGGAAATATACCAGACATCATTGGCAAGTTGGAGTTACTGGAGTCTCTTGATTTGTCAATGAATAGACTGCATGGTGAAATCCCTTCAAGTTTCTCTAATTTGAATTTCTTGAATCACTTCAACGTGTCCTACAACAACTTGACAGGACAAATCCCAACAAGCACTCAGCTTCAAAGCTTTGAAAACTCTTCTTACATGAGCAATCATCTTTGTGGTCCTCCGGTCATAAAAAACTGCAGCACAAATGGTGTTCCAACTGACGTTACAAGTAATGGAGGTAGCAATGAAGGAAGTAATGGGCGTTCTAAAGTGAATTGGCTTTATGTAAGCATAGTTCTTGGCTTTGTAATGGGATTCTGGGCTGTAGTTGCACCTCTATGTTTCATTAGGTCTTGGAGGCATGCATATTATCAGAAGCTGGACAATGCTGGTAATAAGTTGTATGTGTTTTGGGCTACTAGGCGCACGTAGTTAGATGTAAAAAAAATGTAGAACTAATGTTTGTATGTGTTTGCAGTTAATTATATAGGATTATGATATCAAATTTATCAAAATAACACATATTACAGGAAATTACATGAATAAATTGATCCAAACCTTTGACTTTAGATTTAATTGATTCATGCATTTCTTTTTGCAAGAATAAATGGAATTTACAGTTTGTATAAATTTTTTCAGGATGAAAGTTTGTTTTGATGCTTAATTGTATTTCATTAACGAAGATGTGATTGAGTTAAAGAGTGGAATTTCATAAGTTTTGTTGGGTGAAAATTCATGTATTTAGAGATGGATTGTATTTCGGTTTCTCTATTAGAAAAAATGGATAAATGAGCTTTTATGTGTTCTGAAACGTGTAAATTAAATTAGTTCATCCATAATTTTTTTTTTATGTTAAATGATGATGTGGACATGCTGAAAATTATTTTTATGGGTAAACTATAAAAATGGCCATCTAACTACGCCTTTTGTTCTATTTTGGTCACCCAACTATTTTTTTTATTTAATCACTAAATTTTTTGAAATTAAATATTTTAGTCCTCCTGAGCTTATGTGAGCTTTTTTATTAGTCTAGTAACAAAATTAGCCCTCAAATGTTTACATATTCTATCAATTTGATCTTAAATATAAAAAAATTTCAACAAATTTAGCTCTCAATGTTTACAAAATTTTTCATTTTAATTCTAATTCTAAAAAATTTAATATATTTGACCCTCAACATTTACAAAATTTATCAATTTAGTCTTAACTCTAATTTAAAAAAAAAATCATTTTTAGCCCTTTATAACCTACCGGCTAACCCATGTGAGATATTAAAATAAGAAAAAGAGTCTCTTGCAAAAAAAAACTCTAAAAAGTCGGGATAAAACACAAAAAAGTTTAAGATCCAAAAGAAAATAAAAGCATTAAAAATGTTATTTGTTTGGGGTAGTAATGCAACAAATTATTCCAGAGGTTCCAAATTAATTGGTTTGATTTAGTATGAAGTCTAAATTATAGAAAAGGAAATTGTTGCAAGTGACTTGAAAGAGTGTGCTCTTTTTCTTATTTTAATATTTAACATGGGTTAACCGATGGGTTATAAAAGGCAAACATTGATTTTTTTTAAATATATATTTTCTGTTTTTAGAGTTAGGACTAAATTGATAGATTTTACAAATTTTAAGGGGCAAGTTTATTGAATTTTTTAGAATTAGAACTAAAATGAAAATTTTGTAAACAATGAGGGCTAAATTTATTGAATTTTTTATATTTAGGATAAAATTGATAGAATATGTAAACATTAGAGGGCTAATTTTATTACTAGACCAATAAAAAAAGCCCACATAAGATCAAAGTAACTAAAGTATTTAATTTTGAAAAGTTTAGTGACTAAATCAAAAAAAATAGTAGTTGAGTAACCAAAATAGAACAAAAGACATAGTTGGATGATCATTTTTATAGTTGACCCAAATAAAAATCTTTCATCATGTCCACATCATCCTTTAATAGATGGATTAATTCGCACGTTTTGAAATATATAGAGATTAATTTATCCATTTCTTCGATAGAAGGGCTGAAATGCAACTCACTGCTAAATATAAAGGCTTCCATGATACTTTTACTTTTTCTGCTTGACATTTAATTTGAAATTCTCTCTATTTTATTTTTTTACGCAAATATGTTTTTATTAAATAATAAGTCAAACATTATATAATTTAATTAAATTCTACATATGCCACATTGAGTATTTACTTAATAAATATAAATTCTTTATTTTGGAATAGCAATACAAATATTGTGTTTCTGCTAAAATACTAACATTTTTATTCACAATTTAATTTGTTTCTCGTTTCTGGAAGAAGAGGAGACTACTTTTCATCAACTAACTAAAGAAATCTATTATTGAGAGTTAAAACCAAATTACAATTCTAGTGGTCCTTTAATCCCATTTCTTTTTCATTCTATTTATTCATTTTTTTTTTTAAGATTTTGGGTTTTATTAAATTGGGCTTTGGGATAGGATATTTGCTAATTAATAATAAATATATATATATTTAATATTTTATTGTTGCTAATAACCAAACATAGATTCTTGATCTAACCTTAATCATTTTGAAGGTCTAAAGCATCCCTATGAAAATTGAGGAAGAGCTTCCAATCAAATCTTTCTTAAAATGTAGAGTTTTTAATTTATGCAAAAAGTAATAATTTTGTTATAATATTTGGAACCAGGTCCAAAATCAATATGGTGAAATAGTTGTTTAAGTATACATACAGTTATTTAGGTTCATTTTGGATGTATGTTTTTAGGATTTTTATAAATTTATTAATAATATTTATGTTTTTATAAATTTATGTTTTTATAAATTTATTAATAATATTTATGTTTTTATCATTAAAAATATATAAAGGTTGGCCGAACCAATAAAAAATCAATCATTTATAAAATCATCTTCAGCAGCAAAGTCATTAGCATGACCAATAAAGGATAGGTCTCGAATCTTAGGGTGACAATCAAGGAAGTCATTTCATCAACTTCATGAGTTGCATTCACAGTACGCACATTTTTCACCTCATCAATAGTTGGGTTTATAGGGTTGAAACTCCCCCTGAGAGCATGCATCACCAATCACCTTGAATCATCAAATCATCACCATGCACTATGCACCATAAGGCAGTTTGCTGCTGTTATAATCTCCCCCTTTTTGGCAAAGATGCCAAAGAAGCTTCTTCTCATTTATGATCTTCTTTAAATCGTCTCAACAGAGTTCATAAACATCCGATAAATTAGTAAGGATGAAGAACAAAACCAAGTGCAACAACTATAACACCTCAATATCCAACCCAATTGTCAGGCTCGAGCTATAAGGTGTCACATTCATTGCCGGAGCAACTACAATCAAATTACATTCAATTACCAACAGTTAAACATTCAAATATAACTAAAACATGTGTATAAGATGATACATAACCATTTTCGGGTCTTATACGAACTTACAAAAGCTCTTTTACTAACCTGAGGTCATAATATGACTAAATTGTAAGAAGTTCAAAATTTTGGGTTGACATTGTGACGTAGGGGGCTCCTCGTCGTGACACAACTCTCTATTTTGTGCTCATCGTGACCTCTAATGAACGTCTTCCTAACATGATTTTTTGGTTACATCTCATCACAACGTTGGGAGTACATCGTCGCAACGTGACTCACTATTTTAGAAATGGATCAGTTTGAAACAAGTTTAAAAGACCTGTAATAATCATATAACATCTTATTCACAACCAAAACCACATCATTTCAATAGCATATGAGGAAAAACATACCCAAAATGATACTTCAAAATGACATTAAGTAACTAAGTTCTAAATTTGACCATTTTCGATACAAATCAACTTAGACCTAGGTATATGCCATTTACAATCAAAAGAGTACTTTACAAACTTTGTTGAGTCAAAAACGATAGTCTAGATGTTGGCATCAATTTTCCTGGGGCTTCGAGAGACACCTAAACCTGCATACGGAGAAAAAAAATCATACGATGAGTAATAGGACTCAGTGGTACTTCCATGATTCAAGATATTACAATTTAGTACCAAAAGCATAACATAAGGCATAGAAACTCAAATGTAACCTACATATATCCATATATATGTACATGAAAATGTGTATAACTCATTGGGCAAGTAAGTTTACTTAACCTTTTAACATTATCATTCATTTTGCACATTTACTAATAAAATTTCAATTGCATACATAAACAAGGCATTAATTCAATCAATCTATTGTGATTTATTTCGTTACTTACCTTATACTTACCACTTAATCCGTTTTTGGAGTCTACTAACTCATCCACATTTGGTTTGGCCTCTAAGGCTCGATTCCTTTTTGCTTTGAATAAAAAGATGCTTACTTTCTATTTCAAATTCATATATGCACATATTAAAAAATTCGAGCACCGTATTAGTTCATTTCAATATAAACAATCAAACTTATTATTTTTAATCCCTATTAATACAACTCAGACTCGGACAGATACATGGATTGTCCAACCAACACACCGAACTGGTATTGAAGTACATTAATAGAATAACTGAGTAAGGGAAATTGGCACATAACGTGCATACTGGCGCTCGAAGCATATTCTGGCACACTAAGCACATACTAGCACATGAAGTGCATCTTGGCGCGTAAGCGTATAAACTTGTACACAATCCAATCCAACTCAACCCAACTAGTAGGGTATTAACATTCAATTCATATTCCATATTCACAATTTGTCATCAATCTATCATGTAAAATAACATATTTAAACTCAATTTTATATCAATTATCATATATCAATTAATCACACAACTGTCTATTCTATTCAATTTACTCCTTATTTCGATATATATAATCTCAACATAACAATTCAACCACAACATTTCATATTATTGCAATGGACTCATCCCAATAACTCATTAGTCAACAATCATATATAAAAAATCAAAGAATTCTATCTTGAATCATAAAAGCACGAACTAAGTTTTCGCGCGTCACACATCGAAGATTTTTGTTTTTCCTTTCACTCTTGGTTGCTCGGTATTGTTGATAGCTACGAATAATCTTAAAACATATCAAATTATCAAATTCCAGCCAAAACATAATTAAATACTAAATTCTAAATATTTTACAATTTGTTCAATTTAGTCCACAGAACTAGGACAAGCATAACTATCAAAGTAGGGCTTCAGATTAAAATCTAATTTTACCAAAACTCATTAAGGACCCTCTATTTATATCCTTACCAACAATTCATGACAAATTTTCATTGTTTTCAATTTGGTCCATAATGTACAAAACTAACAATTAAGCTTTACAATTTAGTCTTTTTCGTATACTAAGCTTAATTTCTAACAATTTAACACATAAATTATTCAATTCTCAACCATGAAAGCTTTCTAAAACTTTAACAGTTTCACAAAATGGTACATGGGTTAGCTAAATCAAGCTTCCATGATTCAATTTCCTTAAAAATTAAAGAAAAATGGCTATTGAAATTAAGGCCAAAAAGCTTGAAAACCCTACAATGGCGTCCTCCCATTTTGTTTCGAAGTTTTGGATGGTTGGAGAATATGAAATTCTTCTCTCCTTCCACTAATTTCATATATATATATATATATATATATACTTAATTAAAATTTAATTAGTTTAAATGATCATGTTTTAGTTAATTTAAACTTTAATTATGTAACAGCCTATTTTTAGTGGTGTCAGAAATAGTGGTTTTGGGACCACGATTCCGACTAGTGAGTTAATATTTAATGCTTATTTAATGTTTATAGGATTATTTTAAGATTGTATTAAATTTTTGTTAAGAAATTGTAATGTTTAACTAGTTAATTAAGTAAAATTGGATAAATTGTAAATGGGGCAGAAGTTGAATTCTATTAGATAAAAGAATTGAATAGCTATGAAAATTTTAAACTAGTGGACATAGATGGTAATTAAAACATATTTTAAGATAGTGGATTGTGATGAGAAGGTTTTTGTGTGATTTGAATAGTTTTTAAAGGTTAATTGTGTAATTTAATAATTAAATTATAGGTTTAATAGAACAAAAGGTAAAAGAAAATTTAGATCATTTTCTTCATTGCCTCATCAAAATCGAATACACCATTAGAGAAGGAAACAAGTTTCGGCTAGCTTTGGTTTCATTGCATGGTATGTAAAATTGTCCCGTTTTTAATGATTTTTATGTTTTTGAGCTTGTTTTAGCTTAATCTACTTGGTCCGGGTATTAATTTGCAAAATAATTTAAGTTTGAGGGACTTGCTTGGATTGAGTTTGAATGTGTTTTGATGTAAATTGGTAGATTAATAAACTTGGTTGTTAAATAAACTTGTTTTGTTAAGAGATTTTTAGTGATTTTAATATTAAGTATTAAATTGCTGGAGGTGTAAATCCATTGGTGTTAATGTGAAAATTTTGGTATAAAAATGGGCTGTATAAAATCCCTAGTAATATCAGTTAGTATGATTTTGGTTTAAAAATGGTGAAATTGCAAGTTAAGGGTTTAGGGACTAAATTGTTTAAAAGTTAAAATATTAGGAGTAAAATTTTAATTAATGGTGAAAGGAGTTATAATCTGGAATTGGTTGTTTTAAGCTATTTGAAATATGTAATTGAATGAAATTCATATTTAGATCAAAGCGCAAATCAGCCGGATTTAGATTGAGGAAGGGCTAAAGTGGTGGAGTAGTCATTGGCCTTGGTTTTTTTTTTTTTTTCACTTGCTTTGTCGAGGTATGTTCGTGTTTCATTTTAAAATGTTACAATTGAATTGATAAGATTATTTAATAATTTTATTTGTATTTATGTAATTATACTTTAATAGGTGAGATTACTATAAATTATGGAAAGGAAAGGATCGACACCAAAATACCCCACGGTATTACACTTGAAAAGGAAAAGACCATGGTTGAAAGACACCATGGCACCATATTCGCTAATTTCAAATTCTTGAAAAGGTTGAAAAGGATACATCTGAAACAAATATCTAATGAAAATGTTGAAAAGGATATATCCAAAAGGAATATCTATCGAAAAGGTTGTTACCCTAAAGGGTTAACAAATGAAAAGGATGTGTTGAAAAGGAATTATGGTATGAACCATTTTAATAGAGGTTTATATGTGATTTTGAATTAGTTATGTATTTAGTTACTAACTTGTGATGTTGTGTATAGGAATAATTATGCATATAGAGACTTTAATGCTTGATAAGTTAATCATGAATTAAAAACTTGGTAAGTTTGAGTTCTCTTAGAAGAACTTACTAAGCATTGCTTGCTTATGTATTTTTTTTTCCTTATTTTGTAGATCATCGGAAGCTCGATTGGTTGGAACATTATGGAGTCTTATCACACTATCCAACAATCATTTTGATAGCTTTTAGTTATTTTGAGCTATGGTTATAAATGGCATATATAGGGTTAATGTCATTTATACTTCTGTGTGTTTTGGTTACTTTTGTAAATGGTTGTTGTAATAGGCCAATTTAGCCCAGGCTCACAAAAAAACCCAAAATAATAAAAAAAAAGTCCAAGTCCAGTCCAAAATCGATTAGAATGGCCCATTACTTGAAAAGGTTGAAGGTCCATTTACACGCTTGACGCATATGGAAACATAATCTTCAAGGATATGCAATTTTAGATATGATATGCAATCTTAGAAGATATGATTTTGTAATCTTAGAGATTTAATTTGTAGATACCCTTTAATCTTAGCCGTTGATGTAATTGATCTGTACCGTTGGATTTGGGGAGGCTCAACTATAAATAAAGGTCTCTCCCTTCATTGTAAAGACTGGAGTTGGGAGCAATAATAATTCTTAAGAGCATTCACTCAAATTTCTCCCTCTCTTGCATTCTTATTTTCTATGGCTTGTTCTTATTTTGTTCTTCGTTGATCTTCGTTTCTTTTTAAGTTGCTTTCATTTGAGTTGGATTTTGGTGGAGGAATTTCGTTGAATCTTCATATTGTGAGAGTTAAACTGCCTTAAGCATTTTTTAACCTTTTTTATTTATCCATTTAATTTTTTAATCATTAATTATTCTTTTACTTTTTTATTTATCCATCAACTTTCTTATTTACATATTGTTCATTCATTTAACCATTCTTATCATTCTTTATATACTTTATTTGTTTTTTAATATTATGTCACACATGTTGTTTATTTTTTAAAAACTCGTGTTATAAATCATCCATTTTAAATTGTTTGATTATTTGCTTTAAATTTTTTTTCCAGATAATTCATTGCCCTTTTTTTATCAAAGTGTTTACGCATCGTTTTAATATTGCGTCAATTTTCCCCAATTTTAAAAAAGAAAACTTTTAAAAATAAGGCAATATTCTACACTTTGGAGATTTGAGAAAATCGTGCCCTAACTTACTGGGTTTCGATTTTTTGATCCAAATAACTGAATATCCTTTTTAAACTTTAATGCATGAGACAAGCTTAGTTTCGAGGGTTAAAATGTCGTATCCTAACTTACTGGATGTGACATCTTATTACTTCGGGACAAGAAAGCCTTAACATCAGATTCGATTTATTCAGGTTTTTAAAGAGGATCGTATTTTAAAATCTTTTCAAATTTTTGACATTAGGACGTTAATTAATCAATTAGGTACCAATTTTTGGGCATTACGAGGGTGCTAATCCTTCCTCGTGCATAACCGACTCCCGAGCCCGTTTTGTTAAATTTTGTAGACCAAAATTATTATTTTAATAAATCAAAATGTTTTATTAAAATGATTAATCTCAAGGTGACCCGATCACACCTCGAAAAAAGATTGGTGGCGACTCCATTTTTGTTTTAAAAGTCGACCCCGTTTTTCAAAATAAAAATGGTTTTGACAGTTGTATGCACATATGGTGTAGTTGGCTTGTTTATAGATTAAAAGCTTTATGAAAATGGGCATGTTGGTATGCTTATTATGAATGGTGAAATGAATTGATAATGGTTGACATTAAGTAGCTATTTTACCTAAATTTGGTGATTGAAAAGTGGCATTATAGCTTTATTCTTAATAGAATTTGTTTTGGTATGAAATGAGATGCCTTTAAATGGCATATTGGTTAGAAGATTTAAGTTAATTGAGTTGGTATGTTATGAATGTTTGAAGTGTGTTTAGGGCCTTTGAGTTTGTGTGCAAATGGTTTAGCTTGTTGGGCAAGATTTGGTCTTAAAATGGCTTGTTTTAAGGGTTAACTATGAAGCACACGACCTGGGACACGGGCTATCACACGACCGTGTGTCACTTTTTATTCTAGGTGCAGGGTACACATGGTCTGGTACACGGTTTGAGACACGGCTGTGTGGCCCTATTTCAAATTTACACACGAGCAGACATACGGACTGG
The DNA here is from genome assembly GCA_008044935.1 of Gossypium turneri. Taxonomy (NCBI): domain Eukaryota; kingdom Viridiplantae; phylum Streptophyta; class Magnoliopsida; order Malvales; family Malvaceae; genus Gossypium; species Gossypium turneri. The sequence continues at coordinate 54,920,149 of CP032581.1, forward strand.
GACATGGCTGTGTGACCCTACTTCAAAGGGCTATGTCACACGACCGTGTGACCCCTGTTTCCAAAATTTTTAACTTTTTTTTTCAAATTTTTTGATTTGTTTTAAATTAGTGTCGAATTGTTTATAAGGCCTCGAAGGCTTGATTTAAGGCCCAAATGAGTATGATTGCTAGGTTTGTAATGAGTTTTTGGTGATTACTATTAAATGGCATTATTGATCTGTTTTGAAGTTAATTGTTTTGATTTGTTCGGTAATGCTCCATAACTCTAATCTGGCAACGGAGACATGTCAGGGGTGGTACAAATTACTTGAACTAATTAAAATGCTTCTTGTCGTCTACTAACATATATATATATATATATATATATATTTAAAATATGTATATTTTCTAGTTTAGTCCTTTGGTTAATTGCTATTTAAGTCATCAAGCCTTAATCTAATTAAAATATATAGCGATTTGACTTTTACAATTTAGTCCCTAAGTCATAATTTCTCACAATTTTAATTAATTCACTTAACCAAATTTCAATTCATCAATACTTTAACTTTGTAAATATCTTTAATATATACGGACTCGATTTATGAAAACAGGGTCTCGAAACCTCTTTTTCTGACACCACTAGAAACTAGGTCATTACAACAACAACCAACTTCAAGTTTGAAAATAAAATATGCACAAAGTGAATCCATAAAAAAAATAAAAGACTGCAACTGATTAGAAAGAGCAACAACCAACAACCAATTTAGTAGCATATTTGTTGATATCATCTTTTCTCTGTGCTAGTTCATAATCTTGCTCTTTTTTTCAAACAAGTCTCCCTTAAGAGATATAAGCATGCTCGACCATACACTCCCCTTATCAACATGCTTATGTGTAACACCTCTTACCCGTATTCAACACCGAAATAGGGTACGAGGCATTACCGGAGTTTACTAATTAATTTTTTAGACATTTCATTTTTATCTAACATTAATATTTATAACCAATCAAAATCAAAACATTAATGAGCTAACGTTAACCAAATTAACTTATACACGCATATAACCAGAATCAAATCATCCAAAATTACCGATAGAACCAATGGATAATGTAATATATCTCCAACAAGTTTCCGATAATCATTTCAAAGCATCTAATAACTACACATATTACCCATAATAATTCAGTTCCAATATAAAACACACATATATATAATATTCATTACCAAATAGCATTCATTTCAATTGAAATTAAACAAAATATAGTTCATACGAACTTACCAGGCTAAATTGCAGAAATACAAAAATTTAGGAACATTTTGGAAATTTTCTATTTTTCTCGAATTTCCACCCAATCTTGATCTAAATTAATATTTTATTCAATTTACTACTTTAAATAATAAAACAATTCATTTTATGCAATTTCGTCACTTTTTGACATTTTTACAAATTTACCCTTAAATTTTCACTTTTGTTCAATTTAGTCCCTGAAACATATAAATTGGTCATTTTAAAAAAAAAACTCATGCTAGTTGAATAATCATATATTTTCCTCCTCCTCCTCTCCATTCCACATCCTTAATATATATAACATGCTTATATGTAACATTATCTATAATTTCACATTTATTTATATTCATTCAAAGCTGTCCACTTGAGTCATAGTCACTAAATTATTTATATCTTGAGCTACAGAACTCCAAATTGAGATCCATTAATTTTCTCTGAAACTAGACTCACATATATTCTTACCATAAAATTTTCAGAATTTTTGGTTCAGCCAAATAGTACAGTTTATTCTTTAAAGTTTCCCCTTTTTTGCTGTCTGACTGTTCCGACCACTCTTCACTAAAAATGAATTATCTAATTGTACAGAATTTGGATGATGTTTCCGTTTGTTTCCTTTGAAAATAGACTCATAAAGGATTCTAAGAATATAAATTTAATCCCATAATATTTTTTCACAATTTTTAATAATTTTCCAAAGTCAGAACAGGGGAACCTGAATTCATTCTGACCTTGTCTCACAAAATTTATTATATCTCATGATTTAAAATTCTATTGCTTACACCGTTTCTTCTATGAGAAACTAGACTCAATAGTATTTAATTTCATGTTTTATTCATCCTCTAATTCGGTTTCCACAATTTATGGTGATTTTTAAAAGTTAACCTACTGCTGCTGTCCAAAACTGTTTTAGTGCAAAATATTGATTACTAAGTCTATAACACTTTTATTTTCCTTCTCTACACTATTTCTCAACACTTTCTCTTATTTTCTCTTCACTAACATATCAAGAACATATAACCTTATATAATAAAACCCTACATTAACATCAATCTCATACTTTTTCAATAATATCAAACTCAAAAATATATTGAAATCATGATGTTCTTACCTTGCTCAATTGACTTCAATCTTTAACTTGATTTTCTCTCTCCTCCAGCCTCTATTTCTTGAATCTAACTTGATATTCTAGCTCCCCATAGTCTCATTGTCAATTTTCTCTCTTGGTGGCTATGGAAATTTCTTTAATTTCTAAGTGAAAATGGTGGATTTTTGGTGAAAGGACCAAATTGTAAAGAAAGCAAAACTTTCTTTCTTTTTTCTCTCTTCTCACGTTGGTTGCATGGAAGAAGAAGATGATGGGTTGATTCCTTTTCATCTTTCTTTCCACATATATATATATACTAAATAAATTAATAATAAAATAATAAAATATCATTTAAAAATCAAATTAAAATATTAATAAACTAATATTTAATTAATTAATTAATCTAAAATATCACCAACATCATCATTGCCTTCTAGATTTCTCTCTCTTCTAATTGACCATTTTGCCCTTTATGTTCTTTTAAAATTCCATCATTGAGTCACCACTTAATTTGGTAAAATTACAATTTAGTCCCTCATAATTCCTTCATCTATTCAATTTGGTCCCAATTCATCCATCTTCCTTAGTTTCTAGATTATTCCACCCTTAAAATATTTACACTATTGGTCCTTAAACTTTTTTATATTTACACTTTAACCCCTCAAATTTTGAGTATTTACTCTTGGGTAACAAAACTTTTCTCACTTTTGCAATTTAATCCTTTCTTGGATTAATATGTCATAATATACTTTCCAATGTTGACATAACTCAATTATCCTTTTTATCACTTTATTTCCTTATTTTACCATATCAGTATTTTCATGCAACCTTCCTATCATAATGCAACCCATGTCATAATTTTAAAATAAATTTTTCCTTATCGGATTTGTAGTCCTAAAACCACTGTTCCATCTAGCCCCAAAATCGGGCTGTTACATTATGTCACGAGGCTAGAACTTTAGTCTCACAATCCGTGCGACCTTAGGTGATTCCTTCGATTCGAATGTGACTAAGTCAGCCTAACTCCCACAAAGTGAGGATTCTCGTAAAATTCCTCTAAGACACCAATTTATATAGCGGAAGCAACTCTAGCCAAAAGAAGGCTCAAAGAACAGAATAGCCATAGAAAATAATGCACGAGAGGTGTTTCAGTAAATGCTCTCAATTGTATTCACTTTCAAAGAATACAAAAACAATGGATCCTTTACAATTGATGGGGAGACTCTCTATTTATAGTTGAGCTCCCCCAAAACTGAAGGTATAGATCGAATTACATTGACAGACGAGATGAAGCCTATCCCTACAGTTAAAGGATTTACAAGATTTACATAATCAAATCATATCTAATCTTAAAAGATATTATTCTACTTAATCTTCTAAGATTAGTTTCCTTATTTACCAATGTATTCTAACTTTCCATATCCGTATCATTGGGCCACCCAAGCTTCAAATGGACAGGCTTCTCCAACAGTTCTTTGAATTGTGCCAGCTCTCTCGTGGGTCAAATGAGCCCCATATAAATGATAGACCTCTATAGGATGCATTTTGTGAGATGGTCACAGGCTTTAAACTGCGACCCATGACATTTGTTCATTACATTGTCCATCAAGCGTACACACATTCTCCAAATTAATTTCAAAGGATATAGAGCATGACAAATAAACTGAACATAAATCATTTAGTATCCAACAAAAACAACATCAAGTTGTATAAATAGATCATCAAATAAACAACAGATCAACATCTATTATTCACTACACCATGTCAACTCCTTTGACAAAACATAAACCAACAACTATCAATATTACCTATATCAGTTTGATACAATTGTCGCCACTTTTCCTTAGCCGTACAACATCGACTATGAGAGACTCCTCATCTGAATTTTCCATTGGACTGGACTCAACAATAGGCTTCCTTTTCGCTACTTTCTTCACGCTCACCATATCCGTCAAATTATTTTCATAAATTTACCACATCATACAACACATAATTTTCAATATGGTGTGCCTCCAAGATCTACTCTCAAGCCATTAAGTGTAGCACCACATTTTTTGCCCAAGCCTACAAAACATCGATCAACTTCATTAATGCAAACCAAACACTGGATTGTCTTCAAATAACTCTTGAAGCCTACTCTGATACTAATTGAAAAATAATTAGTTTGCAGATATGATAAATCAACTTTGTTTAGCGTTTGTTGTAACAAGAATTAGAATGAAAACAATTAGTGAAAAAAATAAGAGCAAAAAAAAACCAACACAAACGATCTCTGTTAATGCAGTTAAGATTCTCCAATCTAACATCTACGGAGCTCAAAGAATGATTTTATTAACCAATTTTCTAGATCACCTATTGGCTTAAGCCCAATCTACCCTTACACAAAGAAGTAATTGTAACTTCAATACCAACCCCAATGGTACAAATCACTCTCCTCCAAATACCTCACTTTACATAATTTCTCTCCATAACAAATCCCTACACAAGAGTATGTCAGAGATACCCCGCATGGCTGAAGATGAATATTGATCAACAGTCTATTTATAAGCTCTCCAACGTGATCAACAACCAGTGTTTTGATAGGCTTGAAACACTCATTTAAAGGTTGATTTTATCCATTAATTATCTCCAGTATTTATCTAATAATAGTCTTCATAAACAAGTTCCCCAACAGCTTGAAATACCCATTAAATAAATCTAACATAGATTTTTAAAAAATAGCGCTTCAATCACCAAGAGATAAAATTCTTTCATGCTTATCAAAACACCTCAAGGTATTCAACTGAAAGACTTAATATCCAAGTTGATTCATGTTTTTGTTTTATCAAATATGTCATACTCAAATGGACCAAATTCAGCTTAAACAAAACCTGAACAAGGCCCAAAACGATGACCTAAGTAGAAAAATAGGTTCATTATAACATAACATGCAACGAGCAGGTCAAAAACTCCAACAAAAATAATGTTAGTGATTTGTAAAAATAAAATAAATTAATATATAAAATTATATAAAATCAAAATTAATATATAATATTACAGGTCAAAGATTTATCAATAAATTTTGTAGATTTACTTGCATTTAATAAATTTTCGGGTCACTGGTGATGAATTCCAACATCGACACTCTTGACTTTTCTATTGTAATTGCTATAATTTCATTAAAAACAAAAAATCAGTTATACCGTAATAAATGTGACATCATTTTTCCTTAATTAAGTTTGTAAGACCCAATTTTCGCCCAGGCCCTAGCAAACATAAATAAAAACCCAACAAGCCCAAAACTTTTACAAGCCCAAACTAAAATAACCCTGGCCCACAAACTTTAAAATTTTTCAGTCAAAACAAAAACCCTAGCCTCCCTAACTCTTTTCAGCCGCCAACCTCCATGCGTCTGACGCCCTCTGACACCACCTGCAAGAAGCCAAGCAGAAGCAGACAACAGAAACAAACAAAAATAATAGAGATAGAACGTTGTAATCTGGCTATAAAAGCCCCAAGCAGTTTCTTTGTATTTTTTCTGGACACTCTTTCAAACATTTGAAATAAAAATCAAAACATTGTCTTCTGTGTTCTTGCCTGATTTATTTATTTATTTATTTTTTCATATTTTTTCTTTTACAAATCTTTTTAAATATTAATAAAAAAGGAAAGGGAAAGGGGAATATCGGAGGTCGCCCGCAAAGCCCGTCGCCTCGCCGGAGCCTTGTTCGGTTGCCGAAATCGGGACTGGGAAGGGCGTGGCTTCTTCTTCTTCTTTCGGTCTTAGGGCCAGAAGGTTAGGCCTTCAAGTATTTTTTGAATCGGGTTGAGAATCCGATCTCAGCGTCGCTCCGACCACCGCCTACGGTGGAGCCACGGCGGCGCAGACGGTGGCCCTATTGGCCAGATTTGAGGCTGTTAGAGAGAGAGTTTGAAAGCTCTCTGAATTTTTTTTTAAAGTGGGTTTAAACTGATTTTTGTTTTTGTTTTTTAGAGTATTTATTTTGGGTATAAAACGACGTCGTTTTGAGCCTTAGCTTCAGTGGCCAAAACGGCGCCGTTTTGATGCTTGACCCGCAACCCGACCCAGTAATGCTAGGATCCGCGTGTTTTGTTGGGAGGGGCTAATTGCATGTTCAGCCCTTTCGCTTTTGCAACATAGTGCAATCGAATCCTTTCTTATTTTTGATCCGGGCAATATGATTTATTGCTTGTTTCATTTTAGTCCTTTGAAACGCAGCACAGGAGGTCAATGGGATATTTTTCCGATTAATCCCTGCTTTACTTTGCACATTTGAAATTGGTCCCTTTATTTATTTATTTTATTTTAGTCTATCCTGCTAATTTAATTTAAGCTACAATTAAACCCTTTTTATCTTAATTCTTTATTTATTTATTTAGTTTTTTTGTTTGCTTATTTATATCTTTATTTTAAACTTTATTATACACGTACATATACATATTTTATAATATATATACGCACATATGCTTTATGTTTTATATATTTTTACATACATATGTGTTTTATGATTCTATAACTTTAAAAATATATATACATGCATTCTTATAATATATATGTGTTTTACATTTTATAACTCCTATATATATATATACATACGTATTTTCTTTTTTATATACATCTACTTTATAATCTTAAATATATGTATACCTTTATACCTTTTATAATACATAGATGTACACATATTTTACAATTTATATATACATATATATTTCACAATTTTAAAATATACATATATATCTCTTTACATTTTTGAGTTTATTCATTTTCTTTATTGTTATTATTATTTATGTATTTATTTATATGTTCATTATTATTTTAAAAGACCGTTTTAATTCTATTCGTTTATTTATTTGCAATTATATGATTGATTTGTCTCTTATATTTATTTATTTCATTTGTTATGATTGTTCATATAATTCATACTTACGTTATCGAATTCATTATCATTGTTACGAGCATCAACATCGTGTTTTATTTCTACTATTTTGTGCCCGATTAATTTTATTCAATGCATAAATTTTTTATTTTTGAATAAGCAAAACCTCGTGTTTAGATTCGAGAAGCTCGTACCCTAACTTACTGGGTTTCGATTTTCACAATAAATCTAAATACGCAAATCTTTTCAAACTCAATTTTTAAATGATCTCGGGTGTAACAGCCCGATTCTGGGCCTAGTCAGAACAGTGGTTTCGGGACCACAATTCCGACGAAGGAAAATATGATTATTATTATATTTTTATGGTCTACAACTTTACAAAAAAATTTCGTAAAAATTTCATTCGAAAATTTCGACGTTTGGGCACTCAATTTAGTCAAAAGGACTAAATTGTAAAAAGTGCAAAAGTTGAGTTCTACATGTTAGAAGTGTCTAATTGTTATGAAATTTTAAATTGGAGGTCTTTATGTGGTAATTAGACCATTAGTTAATTGATGGACAAAAATGGGCATAGAATTAGTGAAATAGATTTTTTTAAGTAAGGGCATTTTAGTCATTTGGTAATTAAATAGAATTAAATGGGAAAAAGATGACAAAATATGCTCATCTTCTTCATGGTGAACGAAATCAGCAAGGGGGGAAGCCATATTTAGGGTTTTTAAGCTTCCAAGCTCCATAGTAAGTGATTCCAAGCCCCGTTTTTAATGTTCTTTACGTTTTTGAAGTCCCGGTAGCTTAATTTAGCTTATTCTAGCAATAATTTAACCTAGGGTTTATATTTGGAAAAATACCCATTGGTGAAAAGTGTTTATTTTTCTGTTTTATGGTGGAATATGAAGCTAGAAATTATGTTAAACAACTTTTGCTAAGCGATTTTAAACGAAAACGGGTAAATTGACATAATCGGTAAAAATACCAAATGTTCAAAAGTGTGTGTTAGAGTGAGAATTTGATGTTGTCATAGAAGGGAAAAATGTTCAGCATGTCATAAAACATAAGAATAAGAGATGAATTTTAATTTTTGAGCTTAGGGACAAAAGTGTAAATATGTAAAATTTTGGGGGCAAAATTGTAATTTTTCAAAAAGTTGGGTGGAGGACTATTTTATTAAATGTGAACATTAAATGAGTTAAATTTGCTATTATAGATCAAGAAAGACGAGAAGACTACCTCAAACGGGGAAAAGAGAAGATAGTGGAGTAAATTGCAAAATTACGATATTTTGCACCGAGGTAAGTAAACATGTGATTTAATGCATTATTTTGATATCATTCAATATATTTTGGGATTTAATAGAACATAGAATAAATATTCGGCAAGATCCTAAAAATGTGGTTAAGTTGGGAAAGGTGGTAAAATGTTGAAAATATGGGTTCCGGTTGAACACTCAGAATAAGTCGAAGTATTTTAAATGTGAAGGGGGTTGCTAAGTGTTGATTCCCCCAAGGAGTTGCTAAGTGCTGATTCCCCGACTCATTGGTGGTTGCTAAGTGCTGATTCCACCGTATCTTGAATATAAAGGGGGTTGCTAAGTGCTGATTCCCTCAAGGGGTTGCTAAGTGCTGATTCCCCGATTCATTGGTGGTTGCTAAGTGCTGATCCCACCGTATTTTAAATGTGAAGGGGGTTGGTAAGTGCTGATTCCCCCAAGGGGTTGCTATGTGCTGATTCCCCGAATCATTGGTGGTTGCTAAGTGCTGATTCCACCATATCTTTGAATGTGAAAGGGGTTGCTAAGTGTTGATTCCCCGAATCATTGGTGGTTGCTAAGTGCTAAATCCACCGATAACGGTTAATATTCCGAGTGTTCAACGAATAAATTGGGAAGGTGAATATTTACATGTGGTGGACAAGTTTATAGGAGGAATATTGGGTTTGATACTTAATCGACCCACGTATAATGTGGGATGAAATATCAAAAATACAAAAGAAACAATTTAAATACAAAACTGTTTTGAACAACAGTAGTTGGGCAACTTTGAAAAATCACCATAAATGGTGGAAAATGAATTAGAGGTTATATGAAATTGAAGCTGAATGAGTCTATTTTCATATGAAAGAAACAGAGCAAGCAAAAGACTTGTATATTTGGGGATATTTGAATTTATTTGAGACAGGGTTGGATTGATTCGAAATCCCCTGTTCCAACTTTGGAAAATCATTAAAAATTGTACAAAAATAATTATGGCCTGAAATTTATATTCCTGGATTCTTTAATGAGTCTATTTTTAATAGAAACAAATGATAACATTTTTTGAATTTTTTACAGGGAGTTAATTAAATTTTAGTAAAGGTAGGTCAGAACCATTAGGCAGTGAAACAGGGGAATTTTTAAAGAATAAACTGTACTAATTTGCTAAATCAAAAATTCTGAAAATTTTATGGTGGAAAGGTATATGAGTCTAGTTTCGGGGAAAATTTATGGAATCCAATTTGGATCCCTTTAGCTCCAGATAAAAATAAACTAGTGACCGTGACTCGGAAAAATAGCTTGCTGGAAATTGAACAATTGATGAAATTTAAGTGTGATTAAAATTATGTTACTATGTAATCATGTGAGGAAATTATTTATTTGTCATATGTTTACTTACTAAGCTATATGCTTACTTGTTTTTATTTTCCCTTGATTATAGTGACATCAATAAGTTCGGAACTTGGACGACGTCAGATAATCATCCACACTATCATCAACTTTTTGGGTATTTTGCAACTAATACTTTGGAAACATGGCATGTATAGATGACTTTATGTATTGCGGTTTAATTATGTATATATATATAGTATGGTTCGGTTTAAAATGTTGGTGTTTGTTAATGGATAAATTGTGTTTGAACATACAACTGTATTTGGTTGGAATATTGAATATGTTTGGAATTGTGTTTGAAAATTTGCAGGGGGTTTTATGTAAAAATAAGCAGAAATGCTGCCAAAATTTTATAAAAAAAAAATAGTAATACCTCATACTCAGTTCCGTTAAGGAATACGGGTAAGGGGTGTTACATCGGGAATTAAGAAAAGATCGTGTCCTAACGCATTGAATATGACATGTTGTTTTCTCGATATAAGGATTTCTCTAAAAATAATAAAGGCAATATTTTACATTTGGAAATTCGAGGAAGCGTGCCCTAACGTGCTGGGTTTCGATTTCTCGTTTAGTCCAAATAGCTAAATATCCTTTTAAATTTTCAAAGTATGGGTTTGGGAACTTTAAGGTGATCTTGATTTCGAGGATTTAAAGTATCGTATCCTAACGTGCTGGATGTGATCTTTTTTCCTCGGAACAAGAGGATCCTAAATTCCAACTCATATTATTCAAGTTTTTTTTTTTGGATCGTATCTTTAAAATTCTCCAAAATTTCTATTTTCAACATTAAGACATTAACTAATCAACTAGGTACCAATTTTTGGGCGTTACGAGGGTGCTAATCCTTCCTCGTACGTAATCGACTCCCGAAGCCGTTCTTTTGAATTTCGTGGACCAAAATTGTTGTTTTAATAAAATCAAATCGTTTATTGAAAACAACCACTTTTTAAGGTGATCCGACCACACCTTATCAAAAAAAATTGGTGGCGACTCCCGATTTTTTTCGTTTTTGTTTTTAAAATCCAAGTCAACCCCGTTTTATCAAAAAAAATTGGTGTCAACAAAGTTTTGAATCCTTTCAAGTTTGAACATTAGAGTGAATCCTTTCAGCAATGGCAGCACCACCCCCCACCGTCCTTTTGAAAGCCGTAAAGCTACTAAAGTGAGAACCATATAAATGCTTATCATTATAGCGGTTGAATATTTCAAAAAGTAATGCATTTTAATTACAATGATAATTTATTAAATTTTAATTTAATTCGCATAGCAATGAGTTTAGTACATTTAAATTCATTATTCCTCTTCACATAAATATAAAAAAAAAAGAAGTAAAATTCAATTAGTTTGCTATTGATAACGTTGACTGAAATTATGCATATAGCACACAACTTTGATTCTAAATATCACCTAGAGATTTACAAATTCAAACAAACAATATCCCCCAAAAGGAAATGGTCCTTTCTTCTTCACCATCCCAACTGAAATCTGAAAACATAAAATATTGGTGGATGAACTCAATTGTTCACCAATAAGGAGTTGCAGGTTCCTCCAAATAATCTGCTCCTAAATCTTCCAACACCAGTCTATTTTCCTTCTCATCTTTCTTCATCATCTTCTTTTTGCCCGATCGTCTGGTTTTCATGGAGTACTTCTTTTTCATAGTCAAAACAGACGAGCAGCCTTCTTCAAACCCATAGTTCATTTCTTGAAGTGATTCGTAGACTTTATCCATCGGGAAATTGAGTATGGCCATTGGACCTCGCATTGCCAATGCAGTTTGATCGTAGGCTAAAGCTGCAGACTCTTCTGTATCAAAGGTTCCAAGCCAAACTCTAACACCATTCCTCGTTGAGTCCCTTATCTCAGCTGCATATTTCCCCCATGGCCTCTTCCTAACTCCTCTGTAAGAAATCTCCTTTCCTGTCTCCTCTTCGACAGGCTCGGAGTTAACTTCATGATCATCTCTGAAACTAGTGATAGATGTGGTGTCAAAGGAGTGTGCTTCTGGGGATTGATTCAGGACTCCCAAAAGAAGCATTTCTTGAGAATCATTTTCATTGGAAGGAAGAGCCTGGTTTCGGCAATAGCTGAATGAAGAGTGTGGTGAGAAATTTTCTTGAGAAATTTGGGAAGAAGATGATTCAGAGGAGAAATGGAGATTTGGGTATTGAAAAAAAGAAGAATCCATGTATGGAGATCAAAGCAGTATAATAAGTAATATCTGAACAAGCTGTGTTTGGTCATAAGAAGGAACTGAAATGAAATTTGAAGGTTAGGGCTATTTATAGTGATGGAGGGAGGGGAGGGAAAGGGCTAACATCATTCAAATATGCTCAAAAGAGGGTAAAATTACATGAACAAATATTAAGTGTCAAACATATCATTATTTGGTCATTAGTGGAAACCATCCATGGACGTTAATGCACATGAGTCAAAGGAACTTTTGGTGGGGTGGAGTGGGGCATGGCATGGCGGCCTGGTCAACTTAAAAATTCTTTCTCACTTCATCACCTTCACGATTTCCCTTACCAGATTATATTTCATTTAATTACAACACTTAATAACAGTGATTACACCTTTGCTTAGATTAGATGGATCAACATGGATTGATTCTTATATATATTTTCTTTTTTGTGTGGTGATTCATTGTTATATATATATATTTGGGATATGTTTAAGGTTAACCTTCTCCATTTTATGAATGATAGTAGATGAATAATCCAATTGTCCGTCTTCCATTGGAAGTAAATTTGTGTTTGTATACATGCATAGAGGTCAATTGTTGTGCTGATTGGCAGTCTTTGTTTTGGCATAGTATGTGATTTACAAGTTTAAGGCTGTGATATCAACTCTAAAGTTAATATGTATTCTGCTATTAAAAATATAATATATTTTATTACCGCATTATCACTTATTAATTTTGTAACATGACTTTTATCAATTTAATAATATATATTTGAGGGATTGAGTCTTTAACTCAATTGACATGTATATTGTTGCCAATACAGGAGGATGTGAGTTTGAGTACACTGAAGCGCATTATTCTCTTATTTATGGGTTGGAGAGGGGCTATGGGTAATTTTAGATATTGTGTTAAAAAAGCAGATACGATAGAATTAACAAAATCAACATTGTCATTATTCTACTCCAATAACTAAGTTGTAAAATTTTTTTAAATAGAGACACCCGGTCATTATTTTTTTGTAAAACTTTTACATTTAGAAAGATTTTTTTGGTAAAATAAGAAAGATAAAACCATAACTAGACTAGGCGAGGCCAAGTCATTCCAGAGTAGTCATCACGTAGCTTTTGAAGAATTTCATCCGGAGGTTGCATATAAATACACCTGTCCAGAGGTCTTGAAAAGGCCATTGCTGCCAGTCTATTAGCTACTCGGTTACCCTCTCTAAATACATGTGTAACCCGAATCATCCAAGGACGTTGAAGTATATCTTTAATTGCTTGTATCACGACTGAGTGGTGGTACTCAACTGACGCCACTTGAAGGTACTTTACTATGTTTTAGGTTAAAATATGTCATAAGTCCTTATATATATATATATATATATATATATATATATATATATATATATATATATATTTTTAAATTTAGATTTCAGTCCATGTACTTTGATTTTAAGGAATTTAGTCTTTTTACTTTACAAATTTCAAAATTCAAGCCCAACTATTGATACTATTAATGGTTTTTGGTTAAATTTATGTTAATTACAACACCATTATTTTTAATTACATGGCTACCAAGTGAGTATTTTTTTTATTTTAAAGTATCACACGAACAAATTTAACAAAAAAAATTGTGTTAACTGTTAAATCTTAACACTAAAATCTGATGAGTAGAGAGACTAAAATCCTAAAAATAAAAGGATATGGATTAAATTCTAAAATTTTGAAACGTACGGAGAATTATGACATATTTTACCTATATTTTAAAAGGAAAAGTTTTTTTTTTTTTTTGAGAAATAGAAATTCCATTAATACTCAAAATTAGGGGCGAAGACAAAAAAATTTTTTGGGGCGAAATTAAATTGTATATTATTATGAGAGCTAAAATGCAAGTTTACAATTTTAATAGTTTATATCTTTATAAAATCTAAAAGATTAAATCAAAATTTTATCATTTTGAAGAGGGTAAAATGTAATTTTGCCTTTTTACTAAATTAAAACCTTGTAAAAAAAAATTTTAGTGGAGTAAGACCCCTCACACTTGCTCAAAACAATCATTATTAAACAAAAATTACATGTAATTTTAATTAAATTACCTTTTACCTTTTACTAATTAAATAAATAAATTGGTCTCATCAATTTTATTACACATCTATATAGTATATATCTAACTTTTATTAAATTATTTATTAAGATTCAGGAAAGAAACTTTTCCAAAGTTTATTGGAAAAAAATCATCACCAATCAGATTTCCGTTCTAGAAAGATATATTTCTACTCTTATACTGCTGACTTAAAGCTTTAATCTCATTTCTATGCTATTATGTTCTTGATATATTATTTTGTTTTATAGCCAAATTTTTTTACTCTTTCTCTACTTTTTCACTTCTATTTTTATCTACTTTATTTTTTTAGAGTTTAGAACTCGTTATTAACTAAAAGTTTTTTATTTTAATACTCTTGATATGCTTCACTCATTGCTCAATGGATTTTAAAGAGAGTGGCATGGTTACAAGCCTTGAAGCTTTCTTTTAATTTATCATAAGTTTATTTTTATTCCCCACACAAACAGTTACACAAAATGAGATACTGCGACATCCTACCCGAATAATCATTTATACAATGCCTAAAACTATTTATAACCTCTCCCCAACTCTTAAATAAGAGGATAATGTGCTTCAGTGCACTTGAACTCATCTCTTCTTACACTGACAACAATGCCGATACCAATTGAATTAAGACTCAATCTGCGACAATTTTAAATCATTACAACAATAATATTGTCATTTAATCATATTAAATACCATGCATACTCAGTTTCATGAACAACCATGATTAGTCCATAACAAATAATCAAACAGAAAGTGTTTTGTCACATGGTACAACCCTTACGTGTCATGTGACGAATTTAATGGCAAATTAACGGTGTCAAAAGACGAGGGTTTAATTGATTGTTTAAATTCGATTAAGAGTTTAATTGAGTGTTGTTTTCTATTGAGAGTTCAATTGATTAGAATTACTTTCAAAGGGCTTTTTTTGTATAATAAGCATACAATAAAAGCAACTTAATATTTTCTACGTTAAATGATAAATAGCTAGCTACTTAGTTTATTAATATTTTTTTATTGACAATTTTATATTAAATAAAGATTTAAAATGATTATCAAACTCATTTAAAATATTAAATGGTGAATTTTTTTAATAAAATAAAAAATTTCAATAATTTATCAAACACATTCTCAATTAGCAAATAAATTCTGGATTTATATATATATATATATATATATATATATATATATATATATATATATAACAACCAATTCATGTTGATCCATCTATCTAAGCAAAGGTGTAATCACTGTAATTAAGTGTTGTAATTAAATGAAATATGATCTGGTAAGTGAAATCATGAAGGTGATGAAGTGAGAATGGATTTTTAGCTTGACCAGGCCGCCATACCATGCCCCACCCCACCCCACCAAAAGTTCCTTTGACTCACGTGCATTAACGTCCATGGATGGTTTCCACTAACGACCAAATAATGATGTGTTTGACACTTAATATTTGTTCATGTAATTTTACCCTCTTTTGAGCATATTTGAATGATGTTAGCCCTTTCCCTCCCCTCCCTTCATCACTATAAATAGCCCTAACCTTCAAATTTCATTTCAGTTCCTTCTTATGACCAAACACAGCTTGTTCAAATATTATTTATTATACTGCTTTGATCTCCATACATGGGTTCTTTTTTTCAATACCCAAATCTCCATTTCTCCTCTGAATCATCTTCTTCCCACATTTCTCAAGAAAATTTCTCACCACGCTCTTCATTCAGATATGCCCAAAACCAGGCTCTTCCTTTCAATGAAAATGATTCTCAAGAAATGCTTCTTTTGGGAGTCCTGAATCAAGCCACAGAAGCACACTCCTTTGACACCACATCTGTCACTAGTTTCAGAGATGATCATGAAGTCAACTCCGAGCCTGTCGAAGAGGAGACGGCAAAGGAGATTTCTTACAGAGGAGTTAGGAAGAGGCCATGGGGGAAATATGCAGCTGAGATAAGGGACTCAACGAGGAATGGTGTTAGAGTTTGGCTTGGAACCTTTGATACAGCAGAGTCTGCAGCTTTAGCCTACGATCAAGCTGCATTGGCAATGCGAGGTCCAATGGCCATACTCAATTTCCCGATGGATAAGGTCTACGAATCACTTCAAGAAATGAACTATGGGTTCGAAGAAGGCTGCTCGCCTGTCTTGACTATGAAAAAGAAGTACTCCATGAAAACCAGACGATCGGGCAAAAAGAAGATGATGAAGAAAGATGAGAAGGAAAATAGACTGGTGTTGGAAGATTTAGGAGCAGATTATTTGGAGGAACTTCTATGTTTATCTGAGACTGCAACTCCTTATTGGTGAATAATTGAGTTCATCCACCAATATTTTACATTTTCAGATTTCGGTTGGGATGGTGAGGAAGAAAGGACCATTTCTTTTGGGGGATATTGTGTGTTTGAATTTGTAAATCTCTAGGTGATATTTAGAATCAAAGTTCTGTGCTATATGCATAATTTCAGTCAAACTAATTGAATTTTAGTTTTAGGAGAATAACATCTTATTTTCGTTATTTTGTCAAGCTTAATAAATTATTATTGGAATTAAAATAAATGATTTTTTAATATTTAACTGTTATAATAAAAAAAATTATTCGTGTCGTTTAAGTCCATATTGGCATCACTTATTTCAAAATTATGTAACACTTTAGAATAACTATTATAATATTTAATATTATCGAATTTTCGATTCAATATTCTTAATTCTATTTTTATTTTATTTTTCGTTTCCAGATCCAAACCTTTAATTCTGTTATTTTCTTTTTTTTTTTCAGAAACGCAAGTTTTCTTGAGCAAGATTCTGCCTGGGATTTCACGGAACAAGATATTGTGCAAATCCAGTCCCTGAGGATTTGACCCTACTTCCCTTTTACTATTCTTTTTCATTATTTATTAGGGATATAATATTTTTGGTGCTTTCAACGACTGCATCAAAGTCCATATTGGCATCACTTATTTCAAAATTAAATAATTTGTTATATCTATTTTAAAATCAGAAAGATTTAATATTGTTGTACTCCTAAAAATAAAATCCAAGTTATATGATTAAAAAACCTTAAAATAATTAAGTAAAACAAGTATGACTTAAGTTAATAATTTTGTTTTTTTGTTCCAGCTAAAACATATACTTGAATATAACATTGCATCCGCTATTTATATTCTAAATAACCAGTATTTCTATATAGTGGTTAAAATTAATTTTATTTTTAATTTTTGTTAATTAGGACATTTTATTAAGAACACAGACTAAATACAAGTGCAAAAATGAATGCATTGACTTTCCAAGAAAAACTTAGTTAATTTTATTTTTCATTAAAATATCATATATACTAATAATATTACCAGAATTTTAATCAGCTTGTCATTGAGCAGTGTATGCGAAGGCATTTTTGGCAACTATTTTGAAGTGGCTAAGGACAAGAAAGAGGCAGCGCTGTTTATATGATTTTCTCATTTGTCTTTCAAAGGGCGGTGGGTTGCTGCCAATGCTGAATTAATATAAATGAAAATATTGTTACCTTACACCTTGCATTTTTCCAATTCTATTTAAAAAATTGTAAATTAGTCCATTTATATTAAATTAAAGAGTAAATTAATATTTTTATTAAAAATTTATCTATTTTTACTGTTAAAAATTTACCCTTATACATTAGCGTGAGGTGCACATGGCATGCGATGTGTAACTGTTTAATTATTTTGTCAATCACGTCAATTTTTAACAATAGAAGTGGATGAATAGAAAGAACTTGCTTACTCTTTAATCTAACGTACCGGAATTAATTTACCCGTTTTTTGAGTGAATAAGATAAAATGCAATCTAACTCTTAATACAAGAGTTTCCATGATACTTTTACCCATTATCAAAATTTTATAATAATTTTTTATACAATATTAAGGGTTGGGATTAAATCATGAGGTTTGAATCTATGTTAAACGAGTGCCTGACAAAAACTTTAACCACCGTCAAAGGTGAATACAAGGAGGAGAGAGTGGGCAAGAGCCCTAGCCCCCAAAAAGGGAAATTGTAGTTTTAATTCCTTATAAATGATTAAATTATAAATTAATATAAGATAAAATTACACTTTGCCTCCCAATGAAAAAATATATATTTAATCTCTTAAAATATAATGAAATCATAAATTAATATATGATAAATTTTATATTTTAATATTTTAATATTTATATTTAATTTTAACCCCTAAAAAATTTCTAAATTCACGTCTGACCACTGTTTCATATAAATGTAACCCAAATTTTACAATTATATGAAAGCATTGAGTTAAATCTGGCAGGTCCAATTACAATGTTTGGTCTGCTTGAGCAGATAAAATATTTCCTGATAGTTTAATAATCCAATAGCGAAATATCTATTGAATTTGCTGATAGTTTGAATGAGAGTGACAGTCATTTTAAGTTTCTGAAACCTTGTTAAAACATGTGGCCCTTGTTTTTTTCTGGTAATTACGTCATTTAATTTGAATTAAAATTAGTGGACGAGATTTTATTTCCTTTTGTTTTGTAGTCATAAATTTTTTAATTCAATTTTGATAATTGTACCGAACCAATTCTTCATAGACTATATTAGAGTATGATCCTTCCAATTTAAAGACCAAAATTTGAGAATTCGATATCTTAAATATATAAAAATAATTTCATATTAAGTTCCCTGGACGGTGTTATGGGAAGATCAATTAACAAGGTCCCTCGCACTGTGGGCAAATATGGGGAAACGCATTTCTAAGATAAGGTAATCGATGCACTTTTGAAAAAATATGGGATAGTGCAAAGAGTTTTTACGGCTTATCACCCTCAATCAAACGGTCAAGCAGAAGTGTCAAGTTGAGAAATTAAATTGATTTTAGAAAAAACCATTAAGCCAGATAGGAAAGATTGGAGTTTGTAACTAAATGATGCACTGTGGGTGTACCACATAGCTTATAAGGGACCCATAGGTATGTCCCCTTATCGACTTATATTTAGTAAACTATATCATCTTCCTATAGAATTAGAACATAAGGCGTTTTGGGCTATTAAGTAATGCAACACGGAGTTGGACGTTGCAGGTAAGTATCGAAAATTATATATTTAGGAACTTGAGGAAATTCAACGAGAAGCATATGAAAATGCCCAAATTTATAAAAATAAAATCAAAGCATTCCATGATCAAAAGATGACTCGTAAACAATTTTTGGTTGGACAGAAAGTACTACTTTATGACTCTACACTAAGAATTTTTGTAGGTAAACTTTGAACTAAATAGTTAGGTCCCTTTGTTATTACTCACATATTTCCTCATGGTGCAGTCAAAATCAAAAGTGAAGAATTTGAGAAAATCTTCAAAGTCAATGGACAGTGTTTGAAGCCTTTCTACGAAAATTTTCAATTGCACATGGTTGAGGAGCTAATACTTGAAGAGGCCCACATGCCCGTGTGCCAAGCAGTGTAACTCCTTGAGTTTCGCCACATGCCCGTGTGTCAGGCCATCTACTAGGCCGTGTAACTCACTGACTTGCATACAAAGGAACTCTCATATGGCATACAGCTGTGTCACTAGGCCGGGTGCTAGACACGACTAAGACACACACCCGTGTCTCAGGCCGTGTGTGTAACGCCCCTAACCCATGTCCGTCGCCAGATTGGGGTTACGAGGCATTACCGAACATAACACAGTTTATACAGATATTCATTACATTTCTCAACTCAAAATTTAATCACATCAAAGCTTGAAACTTAATCAAATATCAAATTTATAAAAATAATCATAACATTCAAAAGCATTGCATAGTTAAAACATAATCCGGCATCTATCTAAACATATCATATAAAGAACGTATAACCAAACTACTATTCCCTTAGTCGTATATTAAATTTATTATTATAAATATATATAAACTCTTGCACATATACAATTTAAACTTCAAACAAACCAAACTTTACTATTAAAACTTTCATTTATTCATTTATACAACATTGGTAATATAAAACATAACCAAACATACTTTATTTACTATAATATCATGCGCATATTTTCTAATGTCTAAACCATATCTACACATAATTACCGAATCAATATTAACTTATTCCATTAATTGACCACACGGCATACTAGTCATACATACACATATAATCATTTAAACAAGTATCATTTCAATGACCAATTATATTTCTTTTCTTGACACAAGTTCATGCGTAAATAATCATATTGATTTGAACCATTTGAGCACAAATTACACTAAAATGACACTAGATTCGCATTCTTTAAATCTATTCACATAACAAATTAAACCAATTCCAAATTTACCAACCGTACCTATTTAACCAATCATTCAAGCATAACATATATGAATACATTACTAATACAAACCTATTCAATATAACCTATGTAATACCCAATTTTAGCCCGGGCTCACATATGGAAACATAATTCTTGAGGATATGCAATATTAGTTATGATATGCAATCTTAGATATAATATATGCAATCTTAGATATGATATGCAATCTTAGATATGATATATAATCTTAGATATGATATACAATCTTAGAATATATGATTTTGTAATCTTAGAGATTTAATTTGTAGATACCCTTTAATCTTAGCCGTTGATGTAATTGATTTGTACCGTTGGATTTGGGGAGGCTCAGCTATAAATAGAGGCCTCTCCCTTCATTGTAAAAAAAAAAGGGGGAAGAGGAATAAAAAAGAGAACGATTGGCAGTTTCTTAAAGGTGGCTTACTATTTTTTTTCTTTCGATTTTTTTATTTACGATTTTAAAAAAGGGAGAAGGTGATACCACTGCGAATTTTATTTATTTATTTTATTTAGCCGCTCCGCCTTTTAATGTTTTTGTAATTAAGTTTTTTATTTTTTATTTTTTTAATTTACCCTTTTATTTATTTTAAATTCCAATTTAATCCTTTTGAAAGGCGCCGTTTTAGAGGAGAAGGGAAAACTTCCCTTCCAGCCCCTCTATGTAATTCGAGTGTTCAATTAAGTCCTCCAGACTTTATTTATTTGCAAATTTACCCCGGATCTTTACTGGCGACCCAATTTAGCCCATTTTCATATTTTCTTTAAAAATCAATATTTTTGATAATGTAATTGTATTCTTTTATTTTTATTTTATAATTCTCATATGCAATTATTTTTTTTATATATGTATATTTTTAAACATGTATTTATGTTTTTAATACTAAAATTTTCGCGTACTTATATTTTATATACACATGTTTAATTTATTTAATTAATTTTAATATTATATTAATTGTTTAAAACTTATGTATTTTTTTTATGTGTACATGTATATTTTTTTTACTTATTTTAATTATTGGTCTATTAATTTAGGTTTACATATTTTTTATTATCTTGTCCATTTATTTGATATTTTGCAGGCCATTATTTTATTTATTTGTTCATATATTTGCATTATTTCTATGCTAACGTAGTATTTATTATTGCATTATATATTTAATGTAGCATAACATTACATTTTTTTTACTCGATTTTTAAAATCAAACTTTTTCAAAATGAATATTCTTTTAATCAAAATAAGAACTCATTATTGGGAATTCAACACGTTGTGTCCTAACGTATTGGATGTAACGCATTGATTTCTCGAAATGAAGATTTTTTTTAAAAAATCATAAAGGAAATATTCCGAGTTTGGGATTTTAAAGGAATTGTGCCCTAACGTATTGGGTGTGATTTCTTAAATCTTGGATAAGTGGATGTTCTTTTAAAGTAAAGGAAATATTCCGAGTTTGGGATTCTAAAGGGATCGTGCCCTAACGTATTGGGTGTGATTTCTTAAATCTTGGATAAGTGGATGTTCTTTTAACGTTTTATTGTATAAGTATTCTGACCTAATTCATTTTGGAGGAAATTAGAATGTTGTGCCCTAACGTATTGGGTGTGGCATTTTGCTTCTCTAAATTGAGATGGGTCTTAATACGCATCGTTTTAAGTTTTTAAAGATTATATTTTTAAAATTTTCGACCTTAAGACATTAATTAATTAACTAGGTACCAATTTTTTGGGCGTAATGAGGGTGCTAATCCTTCCTCATACGTAACCGACTCCCGGACCCGTTTTCTAAAATTCGTAGACCAAAGTCGTCTTTTTTGGTGATCCAATCACACCTCAATAAAAGATTGGTGGCGACTCCCAATTTTCATTTTTTTAAGTCGACAACCTAAAAAATTTTGTTTTTCAAAAAAATGGTTTCGACAGCTTGGCGACTCCACTAGGGACTTTTTTTAAAAAAATAAGAGAGTCGAGCCACAAAGTTGATTAATTCTTGTCTTATAGTCGAGAAAATATTTTTTATAAAAAACTCATGACATCCTTCATTATCTTCTTGTTTAAATATTGTTTGCATTATACATTTCATGAGCTGAACAATTTTACCCTTTTAAGTGGGAGTGAGAAGCTATGCCTTCGTGAGGTTTTTACCTCCGTGTATGGTAGTGGATTGCTTCCGGGATACATCCGTACCTATGTCTTCGTGAGATTTTCATCTCCATGCAGCCATAGGGAAATGTATTCCCCTGAACTGAACTCGGTCCATATGAGCCTATAATGGGTGAGGATTGAGGAATCTGCTGGTTCGGGTACCTTTACTCTAGAAGCCAAACTTCATATAATGAACCTTAGGAATCCACCCTAGGTAGAATGATACTAAACCCTAGTAGATATCCAATCAGGGATCTTTACTACTTCTTGATTATATCTTGTGTTTCTATGTTAAACTGACTTTTGGTGTTTTATTTGCATGACATGACATTTCATTTCATCATAAAAGGCGTCAATCCAAATTCAGTTGCTAGATAGAAGGCTTATCATGGAAAGAGAGTTTCTTGATAAAGTGGAGGACAATGCGACCGTTCGAACTTGGTCTGAAATTCACTTTATGTAAAGGAATTTAATTTCTAGAAAAGTTTTCTTATATGGAATTGAATCAAAATTGACGCCTTTTCTGCATTCATTTCATGCATTGCATTGTTTCATATGTATTAGTAAATACATTAAGGGATTCTAATTAATCTAAATCACTCCTCAGCTAATCTGGAAACCAACCAACCTACTAAGCACCACTACGGTACTCGATCGAAAACTAAGGATATGGATCAAAGAATGGAAAGATTAGAACAAACCCAAAAGGAAATGCAGGAACTACTTCAAAAGCAAATGAATGAGCAGCAAAAGATGATAGATAAAATGATGGAGTCTCAAGGGAATATGATGGCTCAGTAAACTTAATGGTTCAATAAAGGGACTGGTAAAGGAAAAGGCTCTGTGCTCAATATTGAAGAAGGAGACAATGAAGGACTTGTCTATCCTCCAGACTTTACACCCCAACAAGTTGAGATATACCCGCGTAGGTCTTCTGTTACCATTAATCCTCCAGGTGACGCTGCAACGCAAATGAATTTCCAGGCGGGATCAGGCTCTAATCCCGGAGCCAACTTTGTTAATCCTGCTATCCCTGATTTCGATGAGACGGCTGGAAAAGAGAAAATGAATGATGAATTGCCAAAACAGCTAGAGGAAAAGTACAAATGGCTGGAAGAGAAATTTAGAGCGATGGAATGTGCAGAAGGCTATTATGGGGTGGATGCTAAAGAATTGAGTCTGGTTCCGGATTTAGTGCTCCCTTACAATTCAAAATGCCAGAGTTTGAGAAATATAATGGAACCAGTAGCCCCGAAGCTCATATTACCATGTTCTGCAGACGAATGACTGGTTACATCAATAATGACCAACTCTTGATTCATTGCTTCCAAGATAGCCTCGCAGGGGCAGCATCCAAGTGGTACAATCAATTGAACCATATCTAGATTAATTCATGGAGAGATCTGGCACAGGCGTTCATAAAGCAGTACGGCCATGTGACTGACATGGTACCTGATAGGATCACTCTACAGAAGTTGGAAAAGAAATCAAATAAAAGCTTCAGGCAGTACGTACAGAGGTGGAGGGAGGTCGCCGTCCAAGTTCAGCCACCGCTCTTGGAAAGGGAAATGTCAATGCTATTCATAAATACATTGAAAGCTCCATTCATCACACATGTGTTAGGGAGTGCAACAAAAACCTTTTCTGACATAATCATGAACGGTGAAATGATTGAAAGTGCCATAAGAAGCGGAAAGATTGATGCTGGAGGAAATAACAGAAGGCAAGCCTCAAAAGAAAAAGGAAATGAGGTGAACAGCGTGAATACGTACGGCAAATCGATTGCTAATCAACAGGGTTCATCAAGACAAGAATTAGGTGTGAAGCCAGGTACTGAAAAGCTCCAGTTCACGCCAATTCCAATGTCGTACAAGGAGCTGTATCAAAGCTTATTCAATGCGCATGTTGTTGCTCCTTTACATGTGAAGCCTCCACAGCCCCCGTATCCCAAATGGTATGATGCAAGTGCACAATGTGATTATCATGCAGGAATTACGGGGCATTCTATAGAAAATTGCATTACCTTCAAAAAGTTAGTTGAAAAATTCATCAACATGGGTATTGTCAAGATGGATGGCTCATCTAGTACCCAGTCATGATTGAATGCAATATATGAAGGGGTGTCGAGAAGTGTTCACGATGAAACAACTGAACAAGGGACCTTGTCAGATTCTCGCCCTTATAGACTTAGGAGTGTTCTAAATAATTAGACTGCAGAAGAAACGCTTGTAGTATTTAGAGATTACTCAGAGTAATGTTCAAAACACACTTGTTGCCTTCAGCCTAGAGGCAATAAGAATTCCATTATGAAATAGGCTCATGTCTGAACGTCGTTATTCTAATAAAATACATCTTTGCATTCATTTTCTTTCATTATACTTTCATTCTTTCGAATCTTCTTCCATGTTATTCTTTTATAATTGTACAAATGATTATTCATACATTCTTTTGTATATTCTTTGATACTTGCTATAGGTCCCCAGATATCAATGACGTGAGTGACACTGTGACAGACACAGGATTTTTGTTTTGAGTGAGGCATGTGTTTAGGGAGATCTCATGACTTTGAAAATGACACAGATTGTGGCCTATCTCCGGACTTGTTGAGGATGGTAGAGCATGAAGGAAATTTTACTTCCTGAGGAGACAGTGGAGATTGTGACATTAAAGGAATGTACATAACTGGAGAAACAAAACAAGACCTTGTTGAGTTACCTCAAGAGTTCAAAGATGTCCCCACATAGCCATACCAGGATATGCTCAGGTTAAGCATTGTCATTGTAATCTGAACAGCAGTAAGACATCAAAAATTTACAGTATGTTCAAGATAAACAACACGAACAATGTAGTTAGAATTATTTGTTGCGGCAATGCTTTCTTTTTTAGCTCATCATAGTTTTGCCCGTTAAAGTCAAGTTGCCATTTCTTCATATTGAAAAGGAAGATCTAAAGTTTTTTTCGTCATAGTTAAATTTCGGCTCTATGAGAGAAACCTGATACTGAAGAAGATCTTTCGCATACAAAATGAAAGTGGAAGATTTTTATGGAATGACATTGATTCTGATCGAAAGGGATGACAAGGGCTTGTCTCTGTCGGGGCTTTGCCTTTCTCTTGGGCCTATCACGGTTTTTGCCTATTGAAGACAAGATTCTTTCTCTCTGAGTTTTTGGATCCAATTCTGATTGAAGGGGAATATTCAAAGTTATCCATCATGGTCAAATGCGCCAAAAGAAAATGATGCGAGCTCACAAAAAAAAATCCGCCCTAGAGAACTCCTTGAGAAGGACCTGGTATTGAAAGGGATCTTTCCCATACAAAAAGAATTTTATCCAAGATGGGAAGGACCTTATGTTGAAAGCCTTATCTAGAAAAGTGTTGATTTTGATCAGAAGGGACAAGGACATGCCTAATCCTATGAGTTCAGATTCAATCAAAATTATTTCGAAAAAAAAGAAAAAGAAAAGAAGAAAGAAAATGGAGAGGCCAAGGTGAAAACCCGCAAAGGGCGCCTTGAGACCTAAGGGGATTTGAGTTGAAAACCCGAAAAGGGCGGCTCAAATATTGATTAGAATGGGGCAAGAGGTGATCAGAGCAGTTCAAATTTTGACCAGATGGGGCCATGTGGTGATCTAATTATACTCGAACCAACGGGAAAGAGTAGGTAACATCTTGAGGCATCGACAGAGTACTGTAGATCTCTCAAACACATGTCAAACTCAGAAGGGTCTTCAGAAAGTTTGTACAGAGAAGTTCAAGCTGCGATATTTGGGGCACCCAATTTTCATACTATTTATATTGAATACTTCATTCATTTTTAAGATACATATTCCCAATTGATTTCTTTGTTATCCTTCTTAATTATTTTTGATAATTTATTCCTTTCGAGCTATGCTCAGAACCAACTTTATTCTTATCCATTGTTATGACCTTTTTTGCAAGCATGTTGCATTGGAATAATGATTAATGGACTAATAAAATTTTCACAATGGAAGTTTTACATATTACTCTGGAAGCTTCTAGATAATACAGAAACCTAAAACAGGACTATTGTTTAGAACGCACCATGTTTAAGGGTTGAAAATCTGAAAAAGTCTAAATGAATACTATCTCTTTGGATTTTGTTGTCAAAAACATTGATCAAACAAAATGACAAGATATTGTGTGGATAAATAAGCAAATAATGATCACCAGGCAATAAGAAGAGGTTTCCTTGGAGAAGAAAGCCTTCATTTGCGCATAAGCCTTTAGTACGACACCTTAGGCATTGTGTAAGTGACCAGAGAGATTTAGATCTTGTATCCTTGAATTGAGATAGGAGAGGATCGAAGAAAAGTCATATATTCCTATCTTTAGGTTACAGTGGGAGAATGATGGTACAAATTTCACGCCCCAATAGATTTGAACTTTGAGGTTTACAGTGGGGGGCAACCTGATTAAATGTTTCTTCAGAAAAGCCAGCCAAGCAAGAAGGCGTTGTAGCATGTCAGTGTTAAAGCCTTAATAATCTTCGAACAATGACAACTTAGGTGGGATCATTCTCGAAAAAAAAAAAAGAAAAAAAGAAACTATGCATTCATGTAAACATCATTCATACATACCTAGTTAGGAGCATTTGACTCATTCTGATCATGACATCCTAATCATTAGGCATAATTAGGTTCATTATACAGGTCATGTTCCACAGAGAACAGATCAGTGAAAGAGCAAATCTTGCCTTCCTGCATTGACGGCGAAGCAGATCAAAAACAAAGTCTTACCTTCGTCGGTTGTAATGGAGCAGGTTAAAGATAGCAGATCTTGCCTTCCTGCATTGACAGCGAAGCAGATCGAAGATGGCGGATTTTACCTCCTTGTGGTTATAGTGGAGTACATTGAAGCCAGTAATTCTACTTCCCTGGGCAACAGTGGAATAGATTGAAGATTTCAGATCTTATCTCCCTAAAGCAGTAGTGGAGCAGATCGAAGATGGAGAATTTTACCTCCCTGTGGTTATAGTGGAGTACATTGAAGCCAGTAATTCTACTTTCCTAGGCAACAGTGGAATAGATTGAAGATTTCAGATCTTATCTCCCTAAGCAGTAGTGGAGCAGATCGAAGATGGCGGATTTTACCTCCTTGTGGTTACAATAGAGTACATTGAAGCCAGTAATTCTACTTCCCTGGGCAACAGTGGAATAGATTGAAGATTTCAGATCTTATTTCCCTAAGCAGTAGTGGAGCAGATCGAAGATGGCGGATTTTACCTCCTTGTGGTTACAATAGAGTACATGGAAGCCAGTAATTCTACTTCCCTAGGCAACAGTGGAATAGATTGAAGATTTCAGATCTTATCTCCCTAAGCAGTAGTGGAGCAGATCGAAGATGGCAGATTTTACCTCCCTGTGGTTATAGTGGAGTACATTGAAGCCAGTAATTCTACTTCCCTGGGTAACAGTGGAATAGATTGAAGATGGCAAGTCTTATCCTCCTGAAGTTGCAGTGAGGCAACCTGAAGATGGCAAATCTTATCTCCCTGAAGTTGCAGTGGAGCAAATTAAAGCCGACGATCCTATCTCCCTGAAGTTGCAGTGGAGCGGATTAAAAACCTTAGATCTTATCTCTCTGAAGTTGCAGAAAGCAGATCGCATCAAGCTTATCCTCTTGAAGTTGCAGTGGGGCAGACTGAAATTGGCAAGTCTTATCTCCCTGAAGTTGCAGTGGAGCAGGTTAAAGCCGATAATCCTATCTCCTCGAAGTTGCAGTGGAGCAGATTAAAACCTTAGATCTTATCTCTCTGAAGTTGCAGAGAGCAGAACGCATCTAGTCTTATCTCCCTGAAGTTGCAGTGGAGCAGACTAAATAAACAAATCCTATCTCCCTAAAGTTGTAGCGGAGTGGATTAGAATGATGGATCTTATCTCTCTGAAATTACAGTAGAGCAGATCGCATCAAATTCATCTTTAAGTTGCAGCAGATCAAACCGAAGCTACAAGTCTTATCTCCCTGAAGTTGCAGTGGAATAGATTGAAGCACCAATTCCTATACCTCTGAAGATGCAGTAGGATGGATGTGGCTGCTTGAAGAAGAAGATCACCAAGATCCAGCGTGACCGGGCAAAAATTGGTCATTTCTAAAGTCTTTGCTCCGTTCCTGTTACACGACAACGAGCAAAGAGGGACAGCCGTAATACCCAATTTTAGCCCGGGCTCACATATGGAAACATAATTCTTGAGGATATGCAATATTAGTTATGATATGCAATCCTAGATATGATATGCAATCTTAGATATAATATATGCAATCTTAGATATGATATGCAATCTTAGATATGATATATAATCTTAGATATGATATGCAATCTTAGAATATATGATTTTGTAATCTTAGAGATTTAATTTGCAGATACCTTTTAATCTTAGTCGTTGATGTAATTGATTTGTACCGTTGGATTTGGGGAGGCTCAGCTATAAATAGAGGTCTCTCCCTTCATTGTAAAAAAAAGGGGAAGAGGAATAAAAAAGAGAACGATTGGCAGTTTCTTAAAGGTGGCTTACTATTTTTTTTCTTTCGATTTTTTTATTTACGATTTTAAAAAAGGGAGAAGGTGATACCAGTGCGAATTTTATTTATTTATTTTATTTAGCCCCTCCGCCTTTTAATGTTTTTGTAATTAAGTTTTTTATTTTTTTATTTTTTAAATTTACCCTTTTATTTATTTTAAATTCCAATTTAATCCTTTTGAACGGTGCCGTTTTAGAGGAGAAGGGAAAATTTCCCTTCCAGCCCCTCTATGTAATTCGAGCGTTCAATTAAGTCCTCCAGACTTTATTTATTTGTAAATTTACCCCGGATCTTTACTGGCGATCCAATTTAGTCCATTTTCATATTTTCTTTAAAAATCAATATTTTTGATAATGTAATTGTATTCTTTTATTTTTATTTTATAATTCTCATATGCAATTATTTTTTTTATATATGTATATTTTTAAACATGTATTTTTGTTTTTAATACTAAAATTTTCGCGTACTTATATTTTATATACACATGTTTAATTTATTTAATTAATTTTAATATTATATTAATTGTTTAAAACTTATGTATTTTTTTATGTGTACATGTATATTTTTTTTTACTTATTTTAATTATTGGTCTATTAATTTAGGTTTACATATTTTTTATTATCTTGTCCATTTATTTGATATTTTGCAGGCCATTATTTTATTTATTTGTTCATATATTTGCATTATTTCTATGCTAACGTAGTATTTATTATTGCATTATATATTTAATGTAGCATAACATTACATTTTTTTACTCGATTTTTAAAATCAAACTTTTTCAAAATGAATATTCTTTTAATCAAAATAAGAACTCATTATTGGGAATTCAACACGTTGTGTCCTAACGTATTGGATGTAACGCATTGATTTCTCAAAATGAAGATTTTTTTTTAAAAAATCATAAAGGAAATATTCCGAGTTTGGGATTTTAAAGGAATTGTGCCCTAACGTATTGGGTGTGATTTCTTAAATCTTGGATAAGTGGATGTTCTTTTAAAGTAAAGGAAATATTCCGAGTTTGGGATTCTAAAGGGATCGTGCCCTAACGTATTGGGTGTGATTTCTTAAATCTTGGATAAGTGGATGTTCTTTTAACGTTTTATTGTATAAGTATTCTGACCTAATTCATTTTGGAGGAAATTAGAATGTTGTGCCCTAACGTATTGGGTGTGGCATTTTGCTTCTCTAAATTGAGATGGGTCTTAATACGCATCGTTTTAAGTTTTTAAAGATTATATTTTTAAAATTTTCGACCTTAAGACATTAATTAATTAACTAGGTACCAATTTTTTGGGCGTAATGAGGGTGCTAATCCTTCCTCATACGTAACCGACTCCCGGACCCGTTTTCTAAAATTCGTAAACCAAAGTCGTTTTTTTTGGTGATCCAATCACACCTCAATAAAAGATTGGTGGTGACTCCCAATTTTCATTTTTTTAAGTCGACAACCTAAAAAATTTTGTTTTTCAAAAAAATGGTTTCGACAACCTATACACATTCGGACTTATAAACATCCAGTCCATACACATTCGGACATATAAATAACTTCTAACCTTTAAATACATAGCTCATTTTATATGACCTAACTAAGCTCATTTAAATACTAAATCCATATATATATCAAAACATTTACCACAATATTATCTAACATAACAATCATATACCGCATAATTAAGCCATCGTCAAATGATAAAACCAAACACATTAAACATTTAAACAAGAACTCATATAACCGAACCTAAACAAAGTCATCAAGCCATTTTCGCATGGCTTTATATATATATATACATGCCCAAAAATCAAACATTTCAACTATGCTATACATGCCATATGCCCAAAATCAACTTAGTAAAATACCGAAAGAAACAGTAGATAGTGTGATAGTCTTTGCTGATGATCCCCGAGCTCGTAATGCGACTCCAAAATCTATAAAACAGAGGTAAACAAAAGCACACACACAATAAGCTATTTAAGCTTAGTAAGTCTTACGCAAAAACATATATAACAACAATTACATATTAACATTTTGTTAACAAGGCCGAATTTGCATAATATCAAATACAAGTTATCATTTACTAATAGATCACATTTTAACCTCACATACATATACCATATGGCCGAATATAGTCAATCATATACATATATATATTCACATTTATTATTACAAACATATCAATAGGCCAAATCACTTATATGTTCAACTATGCTAACACAAAATCCATATTCACATAACTTTATATCATTTCAAGTAATCAACTTACCTTGTTTCCTTATAAACATTTAACTAGCACATACTTGAACCTGTAATTCGATTTCACATTCGGTCTTTACTTCACATTGCCCATTGAACCGTTCGGAATTAAAAAGGATACGCAGATAGTCGGAAAGCTCATACAATGCCAACGTCCCAGACGTGGTCTTACATGTAATTACATATCGATGCCACTGTCCCAGACAGGGTCTTACACATAAATCACAAATTGATGCCAACGTCCCAAACGTGGTCTTACACGATAACACACAACAGAATCCTATGTCATGACATATGTATCCTAACTATTCCTAAGGTTCGTACGGGACTTTTAGACATCGTATCTCGATCGAATCGAACTCGAAAACATTACTCCCAAGCATAAAGTTATTCGGCCAACACTTATATAATCAAGAATTCAATTCAACCTATATATAATTCACATGTAATCAAAGTTAACAACATTTAAAAATGTTTATAAACTTACCTCGGATGTCGACGGACGGAAATAAACAACTATCCGATTATTTTTATTTTTCCCCAATCCAAATCTGTTTTCTTTGGTTCTTGATCTAGACATATTCAAATTAAACTCATTTAAGCATAATTTTATTCAATTTAGTCTACAAACACATAAATGGGTAAATTACCATTTTGCCCCTGACATTTTACACTTTTTACAATTTAGTCCCTATTGCATAAAACACAAAATATGCAAAATTTAACTACACTATAGCTTGGCCGAATCTTACCCATGTTCATCTAAGTCCACACATTTTATTTATTTCACATTTTAGTCCCTAAAAATATTGTTTTTTGAATTTAGCCCTAATTACTCAATTTCATCAAAATTCCAATACAAAACATATTAATCTAAAACATATCTTTCATTATTCATCATCAAACATCACAAAACACAAATATTCATCAATGGCATAACTCAAAATATTCATCAAAATAAAAAAATTCAAGCATAGGTCTTGTAGTACTCAAAGCAATAATTACAAAACGTAAAAATTATCAAAAACCGAAACAAAAACTAACCTTAATCAAGCTAGATAAGTGCCGAAACCCTAAATGCCATGGATGTTTTCTTTCTTTACAACATTCGCCCAACTAAAGATGATAATAGCTTGTTTTATGTTTTGTTTTATTATAATATACATTATTTATTCATTTACTTATTTAACTTTTTATTTAATGTACAAAACATATACATATATTAAGGTTACATTAGTCCTTTGCCGCCCACTAACTTATATAATGGCTTAATTTCATCATAAAACCTCCAAATTATAAAGACAACAACAATTAGGCACTTTCATATATAACCATCAAATTTTTATTTTACGCGATTAAGCCCTTTTTCTCAAATTAAGCACACAAACAATAAAATTAATTCACGAAACTTTCACCCATGTCAATTCACACATAATCAACACAGAAAATAATATTAAAATATTTTTTAGACTAGGATTTGTGGTCCTGAAACCACTGTTCCGATTAGGGTAAAAAATCAAGCTGTTACAGTGTGGACCCAAAATGAATCTTAAACAACAAATTTACCAATTCAAGCTTACTTGGAACCTAAGTAAACCATTTATCAGCCAAAAGACCTATTCAAAGTGACCTTAAACAAGCTAAAAATACCACAAATTCATGCTAAATCATCCATCTAACATTCAACCAATATGCCACACATAGGCATCTCAAACATATACAAATAATACTTACTTAAACATACCAAAAATACCAAAACTTCATGCATCATATCTCATTCCATGTTAAACTTTAAAACAAAATATAATTGACCATTCTCACTCCAACACTTTGTACCAAGATGCTTTATACATCCACTATTAAAAAGTGTTCCAAAAGGACTTATTTAGTCATGCATCATAAGTCCAATACCATTCATTACCAACAAGCATAACATACTAAATTTTAACATTTATAGATTCACCAAAACATCATAATACCAAGGACTTCTCTTATTACATCTCACTTTAACCAACTATAAACAAGTACCCAAATTGACTACCACGCTGATGATGATAGTGTGTAAGCTTCCGAGCTGATCCAATCAAAGCAACGATTCCAAGAGTCCTACAAAAATCAAATCAAACTCATAAGAAGAAAGGAGCTTAGTAAGTTCAATAAGTAAACTCATTTGCTATAAAATACCAAATTTCCAAAGGATGTTAAATTTTATTAGACCAATAATAAGCATGCTCGGCACAAAGCCTAAATAACACCAGCACTAAGCTTGCTAAGCACAAAGCTTGAAAAACAATATACTTCAACACTTTAAACATCATTCCATAACAGAATTTAAAGAATTAGATCACTAACAAGGAATTTAAATTAACTAGGAATAAATATAAAATGAACTTACAGGACTAGTTTGTAGTAATTGCAACGCACAAGAACTACTCTGAAATCTTTCCTTTTCCACGATCGTTAACTCATTCATGATCTAAAACAATAGTTTCATTCAATTGAGTATTTCCAAACTTCAATTTAATCCATAATTCATTTATATGCAAAATTATCATTCTACCCAAAACATTTTATCTTTTCACAATTTAATCATTAATCTCATAAATTGAAATCTAAGCATTTTAATCCACCATTCAAGCCAACTGAATTTATTCAGGACTTATATCAACTCAAATAAACCATCATTTCATAAATTTGACATGAATTTTTACCATTTTTACAAGTCGATCCTTAAATGCAAATTTCATCAAAAATCACTTTACAAAACTTGTTTATTTATCAATAAGGATTCATAATCTAGCATTAAACATTAAGAATCAATCAAGACCATTCATGGTATAACCTTGAATCTTTAACAGTTTTACAAAATAATCCCCAGGCTAGCTAGATTAAGCTACCACAATCTCAAAAACATAAAAATCACTAAAAACGGGGCTCGAAAACTCACCATGCAATTAAGCAAAGCTTGACTTAACTAAGCATTCATCCATGGTGTTCTTTCTCTTCAAAGTAGGTTTTTAGGTGAAAAAATAAAAGATGATACACCTTATTTCTTTTCTTTTGATTTTAGTTTAATCACCTAATTATCATATTAACCTTTAAGAACTAACAAAATTAATACCATGTAATGCACATCCACTAACCTTATGAATGGTATAATTACCATTCAAGTCTATTAACTTCTATTTCCATATTCATTTAGCCCTTTTAATTATTAGAACTCAACTTTTACACTTTTTATAATTTAGTCCTTTTTACTTAATTAATCATGCAAACCTCAAAATTTCTTAATGAAATTTTAATAAAACTTTAATAAAATTTTGTAGACACCAATTAAATAATAAAATAATAATTTACTCGTCAGACTTGTCGTCCCAAAACCACTGTTTCGATTTCACTGAAAATGGGCTGTTTCAATTGAGCTAACGATGTTAAGCAAAAGCTCTTTTTGGGAGGCAACCCAGATTTATTTTCATTTATTTAATTTTGAATTTTAGTTTAATTTAGGTTGAAAATAAAATAAATAATAAGATTATTATTTAATCTATTTCGTGTTATTTCCTAAGAACGTTGATAGAGGCTGTCAATATTCTAATAATCGGATACCGATCGGGGCGTGGGCACATCATGCTCAATACTGCCATTTATTTTCTTCACAACAACACCTCAAACCCAAGAAAAAAACCCACACACTTAACCCAAATCCATATAACCCACAAAATAAACCCAATACCCAAAACCCAAATATAAAAATAATCAAACCCAATCTATTTTTCTTCAAATAAAAACAAACCCAAAACATAACGTAAACTAAGACCCAAAAGAAAGAAGAAAGAAAAAGGAAATAAGAAGGGCCGAATGGCCAAACAGGCCAAAAAAAAGGCACAAAATAAATTTTTTCAAGAAAATAAAAAAACACCCTAGCCCCACTGTTAAGTATAACTCCTATTTTCAGTCAAATTTGAGAAATAATCTTTTAGTTAAACTCTATTTATTTGTTTCAGTCAAACACTGATTAGTTTAGATTATTTTATTATTATTTGACATATAAATTTAGCCTATAAATAGGCTCTTTTACAACCTTAGTAAAGTCACCATTAGAGATTAGAACTCATAACACATTTAGAGATTTTTGTGTTTACGTTCTGAGGGTTCTTTGTTTTCAGGTTTTTGGGGTTTAGTTTTATCTCCATCTTTTGTACTCTTCATTCTTTTGCCATTATAGTAAAATTATCTTTTCCCGTGGTTTTTTATCCTCTTTGAAGGGGTTTTTCCACGTTAAATTTGTGTGTTCAATTTCTCAATTTATTCCGCTTTTTTGTTACTTGTTGCTTAATCGGGTCGATCCCTAACACCCACGAAACCCGATCCCAACCTTTCCCATTAACTTCTTCTTCTTCTTCTTCTTCTTCTTCTTCTTCTTCTTCTTCTTCTTCTTCTTCCATTATTAACTACAAAATCTTAAATCTATTGAAACCACCACGCTGCTGCTAGTCCTCAATGCCGTTCAAATTTTCTTTACCCCCATGCACCACCACACCAACCAATGGTAAACGACTTTGATTTGCAAGCATCACCGTCACTCATTTCTTCCCTCTTCATCGTTGTTTACCTTTTGTTTCCACCACCGTTTGATAAACCTCCTCAAGCCCAACACTACCACACTTCCCTAGCACCAAGCCGCTGTCGTCCTATGCACTTAAAAACCCATAACACCACTAACCTTTCATAACACAAAACCCCCACATTTCCTCCATTAATGCCACCTCCCTCAAAACCCCAAAATAACCTTTTTTAGGAATAGTCACAACCCTCTACACAACTGCCCGAACGTTGCTCTCCACCTTCGCAAGCCAACACAACCGTCTGCCATTATTCACCGTTACGAGCCACCACTAAATAGTCGTCGTTGATTAATTTTGAGCTCGAGCACATTCCATGGTTTGAACTAGGAACCAAGTGGCCGACGGGTTCTCAGTTTCTCTTAACCGTGAAAGGAATTGATTTTTGGTTCGAACTAAAAACCCTATACGCCCCCTATAAGGTGAATTGTCGCGCCTATTAGGAATCGCTACTGATGAATCCCAACTCTGATCAAGACAGAATGCTCACACAATAGTCTTGATACTTCTGAAAGGTCGAACCCTAACTTACAACCTAATTTACCTTTACTAACGTACTATGTAGGTTGTACAAACAAGGCTGAGACTTCTAACAACCATGACGAAGGTCTTTCGAATAGAAATGAACATGTTCCTCAGCATCGAACACGGTCGTCCACCACTTGAACACATCAACCACCATATAGCAGTATTAAAGCTGCTGGAAATTTGAGTCCACCATCCGACTCGCCTGAAGAAAATGTCCAGCCACCCCGAGACGGTCAACGTAATAGGCAAGGTTGTACCTACACTATGCCGACAGAAGCACGGCTATGAGGGTCTTTAAATTTTGCAACCTTAGAGCATCGCGTAAGATACGACAACATTCGACAACGACCACTCTCGATCTGTAAGGAAATTGATCTTTACACTCTTGATATGCTTAATATACGTGATGTCGTATTGAACTACTTTAATGCTATTGGTTGGAATTCATTTACAAATATTTCATGTGCTGCATATTATGAACTAGTCTATGAGTTCTATGCAACATTTAACTTCAATATTAATACATCGCAAACTTGTTGAAACTCTTGGGAATTGAATGAAAATTAATTTTTTTTCCTTTCTATTTCATGCATCAGTAATATTACAAGGCATTCTGCCACCTTTTTCCATTTTAGTCACTTTTGGCTTAATTATTTTCCAAGTCCCTTTCCTTTCCATCTTCTATCATTTTCCTTAAATCCACTTCCATAAACCAACAAAAGTATGATTAATTTTATTCTTCACTAAATTTCTGACTTAGCTTTAGCTGATATTCTTTCTGGTCAAGAACCGTAAGAAATGAATCTGCACTAAAAATATTTTATAACGGTATTCACCATCTCTCTAGAATATTGGGATAGTACAAATTCGTCCCTTAAAGTTAACTCGGTTTCAACACAAAGTGCATGTTGGGTTGGAGTCATTTTGGTGTAAAGTTGGGAAGACGAGTTGGCCGTGCTATATTCAGATTTTCGCGAACAAATTGGCATATCTTGGCTAGGTCATACTAGTGGGATTTCTTGTCAAGGGAGTTAGTGATCAGATTTAAATGTCCCACACGGTTGAGGCTGTTGATCCGAGTTGGGTTCTTGAGAACACAAGGCTATTGAGGTTTTGCATTGCAAATGTGTGTATTGTGATAAGACAATCGGTAAAGGTTGGTTTGTAGGTCGTATTACAATCAACTACGAAAGGAAGAACTGGCGGTTAGGACATTCTTAGCCACTAAAACTAACTTATTCTTTGGAGGAGAAAACTCATTTTCAAGGATCGATTTAGAAACCGAAATTAATCGAGTCTAAGGCTAAGACTTTATAATTCTATTTACTGAATTCAAATCCATTTTCTTATTTTATTTTATTTTTGATTAATTGGTTCCTGTGGAAGAACCTGAATGAGCTTATCTTTAATCATGCTAGTGATAAAAGTCATGATCTTATTTCTTTGGTAGCTAGTTGGACGAAGTTTCTGAACACCAATGATTTTTCTCAAGCTTGGAAAGCTACATCTAGTTTGAAGGGATGGTGGAAACTCCCAGATATCAGATGGGCCAGGGATAATGTGGATGGCTCAATTACGACGGTAAGATCGAGTGTGACCTTAGGTGGAGCGATAAGAGAACCTAATGGGGGCTAGCTTGTGGGATTTGGAATGGTGACAGGATTAATTGATATATTTCAGGTTGAAGCTAAAGCAATGCTTAAAGGTCTAAAAATAGCTTGGGTACGTGGTTTTCGTCAGGTGGAAGTGGAGAGTGATAATGCTCTTTTAGTTGATATCCTACGAAATGGATTAGCTGGAACCAATAGTGTTGTTGAAGTTAGGATGATTCATACATGGGTTTCAAAAAATTTGCAAGTGAGGTACAAACTCATCTCGAGAGATAGTAACAGACTTGCTGATTGCATAACGAAGGAGGCTACAGGTAATTGGGATCAATTGATTATTTTTTATGATCCACCTTTCTATGTGCGGCTTTTGGAAGCGGACATGCATCATGCGTTGTCTGCGCTAGCTGTTGTTAATTAGGCTAGATAGTCCTTTAGCCTAAGTTACTCTTCTTACAGAAAAAGATCAAAATTTGATGTTTTTTATTGCTTTTAGTGAATCTTTGAAGTTCTACCACATAATTCAGACAAGTATGGTGTATACTAATATTTAAGATATTTAAACTCAAGCAGTAGATCTATTCATTAAAGTAAGTTTATTTATGTTCAAGATCAAAGTTTGATTCACAGTATTGGTATGTGAGTTTGAACTTGTATTGTATTAAAAAGTATATTTAATATTTTTATTAAGTTGATATCACACTTCAGTCAAGTTTAGACTTAATGGAAAATTTATTAAAAACTTCTTATTTTTACAATGTGATAGATATTATTTTGAAGACAAATTTAACTTTTCATATAAAATCTAAAAAAAAAATTATTTACAAATGATGGGATTTAAACCCAAAACATTATAATTTTTTATAAAAAATTTTACCATTTCATTTCAATTAAAGCTATATCTTATTATTATATCAAAGTTTTTTAAATTTGTTACATAAATTTTACATCCACATCACAAATATGTCATAATCTAATATATTTTAAAATATTTGTAATTTAGTATGCACTTTGTTTTATACGGACAATTACATGGTAGAGAGAAAAATGACTTTAAATCTAATTCCAATCAATTAGAGTTTAATAAATATTAGAAATCTTATCATACCCTTACGCGTGTGGAAACAATGGATTTAAAACACAAATGTGTGTTTAAAAATAACATATAATAAACAATAAAATATATGATTTAAAACTAGTTAATCATAATAACATATTAAATATGTACAATATTAAAAAAATAGATTAAATTATAACAAACAAAATTTAAACACATAAATACATCAGATAAAAAAAAAATACTAAATGCACTATAATTATTTATCATGATTTTGTCATCCATTGTGAGTTAGCGTTAAGTTGACTTATGACACCAACTCAATTAACAATATTATTAATATATACAACTAACGAATATAATAAATTGTGCATATTAAAATTAAAATGAAGCTTTTGTTGAGCGATACTTTTAAGGTTTTATTAATTTAATTGGTGCAAATTCAAATCCCGCTATATGCATATTTTATTAGTTTTTGTTTAAATGAAAATGATAAAATTTATTTTAATTACGAAAGACATTTCTATAATTTTTTTAACGGAGTTGATGTCCAATTAACTCGTGACATCAATTAATGGTTTAAATAACTCAATATGTATTTAAATATGAAGTATGTGTATTAAAATATTTCCTTGCAACTTTTTTTAATTAGTATTTTTTCCCTTCAACTTTGAATGTAGAGTAGAGGTTCAAACATGCATAGTGATAGTTTGATTTGTTCCTGTTTCAGCTTTCAACATTGGAGAAAAGAAAGAAATAAATAACAAGAGACTAATGGAGGAGCTAATTAATTGCAAGAATTGGTCTTCAACCTGTTCATCGTCAATTATATCAAGGGCGCCGCAGGTTCTTGATTTTGGGTTCTTCTATAAATATCAAGGCGTGTATGTATATTATATCTTACAAATCTTATTTTATTTTAAATAAAATTATATGCATAGCATAATTACAATAAATAAATCTAATAATTTATAACTAGGATCAATATGATGAATGCAGATGATAATTTAAAAAAGATCATTAGTACATTAAGAGATGTTTGATTAAATCCTGAAAGCCAATTAACTTTAACCTCTTACTTTTGACCAGATTAATGTCTCTGATTTGGGAACCTTTCCCACTTCTAAAGACTTTCAAATCAGTTTGATTGAAAATAGGCCAAGCGTTTTACTTGACCACCTCAAGGCCACAATGCCTTCACTTCTTCCTATTATTTTATTCCTATAAAACCATATGCCTCTACATTATAAAATTTATTTCTTGACCAGCTTTTGGAACCATGACTCTCTGCATCCATTCACTTGCATTCTTAATCTTTTTTTTCTTTTATGGAAGAGATTGCAATAATTTTACTAACATGAATGAATATGTTAAAATGATCAATAATAATTTTCTTTTATTTCAGTAAAATAAGATTATTAATATACAAATCTGTATATAATATATGTTACATTATGATTATGAGACGTGAAAATAACTCAATTATTAATATAATATTATTTAGGCCATGTTTGATAAATTTGAAAAATTAAGTGCTGAAAAAATAAGAGTTAAAAATTTAAATGTTGAATTTAAGTTCTAAAATATGTTTGGAATGCTATTTAAAATTAAATGTTGAATATAATTTTATGATTTGATAAATGATAATATAATTTTAAATGAAATAAAATTAAATAGAAAAAAATCAATTTTATTCTTTATTAAGTGATACGTAGGTTCTATCTACTTATCGTTTTCAACTCTTTTTTTGTAAAAAAAAAATTCTAGGTTGTAGTTTATCAAACATATCTAGAAAATTAAGTTGTTAAAAATATTAATTTTCAGTTGATTGAATTTTAAACACTTTATCAAACAGGGTTTTTGTAACAGCCTGATTTTGGGTCTAGATGGAACAGTGATTTCGGGACCACAAATCCGACAAGGAAAAATTTATTTTAAAATTATGACATGGGTTGCATTATGATAGGAAGGTTGCATGAAAATACTGATATGAAAATTTTATCGATTTAGTGATTAATTAAGGAAAGGACCTATTTGTATAAAATGTAGAATTTGAATTCTAGAAGCTAGAAGGGTTAATTAGCTATGAAATTGTAATATCCCGAAAATTACTACAGTAAGAAAGTAAGATAATATCCCTGATATGGTGAAATAAGGAAATAAAGTGATAAAAAGGGTAATTGAGTTATGTCAACATTGGAAAGTATATTATGACATATTAATTCAAGAAAGGATTAAATTGCAAAAGTGAGAAAAGTTTTGTTACCCAAGAGTAAATACTCAAAAGTTGAGGGGTTAAAGTGTAAATATGAAAAAGTTGAAGGACCAATAGTGTAAATATTTTAAGGGTGGAATAATCTAGAAACTAAGGAAGATGGATGAATTGGGACCAAATTGAAAAGATGAAGAATTATGAGGGACTAAATTGTAATTTTACCAAATTAAGTGATGACTCAAGGATAGAATTTTAAAAGATCTAAAGGGCAAAATGGTCAATTAGAAGAAAGAGAAATCTAGAAAATAATGATGATGTTGGAGATATTTTAGATTAAATAAATAAATATTAGTTTATTAATATTTTAATTTAATTTTTAAATGATATTTTATTATTTTATTATTATTTTATTTAGTGTATATATATGGAAGAAAAGATAAAGAATCATCATCTTCTTCCCCATGCAACTAATGTATGAAGAGAAAAGAAAGAGAGAAACTTTCTTTTCTTTACAATTTGGTCATTTTACCAAAAATTCACCATTTTCACTTAGAAATCAAAAGAATTTCCATATTCATCAAGAGAGAAAGATAACAAGGAGACTATGGGGAGCTAGAATATCAAGTTAGATTCAAGAAATAGAAGCTGGAGGAGGGAGAAAATCAAGTTAAAGATTGAAATCAATGGCATAAGGTAAGAACATCAAGATTTTTATATACTTTTGAGTTTGATATTATTCAAAAAGTAGGAAATTAATGTTAAGGTAGAGTTTCATTATATAAGGTTCTATATTCTTGTTATGTTAGTAAAGGGAAATAAGAGAAAGTGATGGAAAATATTGAAGAGAAAGGAAAGGAAAGTGTTATAAATTTAATTATCAACATT
This sequence comes from Gossypium turneri, assembly GCA_008044935.1. Lineage (NCBI taxonomy): Eukaryota > Viridiplantae > Streptophyta > Magnoliopsida > Malvales > Malvaceae > Gossypium > Gossypium turneri. The sequence goes on from CP032581.1 coordinate 54,962,477, forward strand.
TTACACTAAAACAGTTTTGAGATAGCAGTAGTAGTTTGAATTTGAAAATCTATCAAAAATCGTATAAATGGAATTAGACGATGAAGAAAAATATTAAATTAAAGCTTATTGAGTCTAGTTTCTCATAGAAGAAACAGTGTAAGCAATGGAATTGTAAATTATGAGATATAATAGGTTTTGTGAGATACGGTCAGAATGATTTCGAGTTCCCCTGTACTGAATTTGGAAAATCATAAAAAATTGGAGAAAAATAATTAGAGGCTTAAATTTATATTTGTAAATCCTTAATGAGTCTATTTTCAATAGAAACAAACGGTAACATCATTCGAATTCTGTATAAGGAGATAATTAATTTTTAGTGAAGAAGGGTCGGAATTGTCAGACAGCAGAACAGGGATGACTTTAAAGAATAAATTGTACTTATTCGCTAAACCAAAAATTCTGAAAATTTTATGGTAAAAATATATGTGATTCTAGTTTCATAGAAAATTAACAGATCTTAATTTGGAGTTCTGTAGCTCAAGATATAAATAATTTAGTGACTATGACTCAAGTGGACAGCTTTGAATGAATATATAAGCAAATGGTGAAATTATAGCTAATGTTACCTATAAGTATGTTATATACATTAAGGATGTGGAATGGAGAGGAGGAGGAGGAAAATATATGATTATTCAACTAGCATGAGTTTTCATTAAAAATGACCAATTTACATGTTTTAGGTTTAGGGACTAAATTGAACAAATGTGAAACTTTAAGGGTAAATTTGTAAAAAATGTCAAAAAGTGACCAAATTGCATGAAATGAATTGTTTTATTATTTAAATTAGTAAATTGAATGAAATATTAATTTAGATCAAGATTTGGTGGAAATTCGAGAAAATAGAAAATTACCAAAATGTCCCTAAATTTTGGTATTTCTGCAATTTAGCCTGGTAAGTTCGTATGAACTATATTCTGTATAATTTTAATTAAAGTGAATGTTATTTGATGATGAATATTATATAGATATGTGTTTTATTATTGAAATTAAATTATTATTGGTAATATGTACAATTATTAGATGCAGTGAAATGATTATCAGAAGCTCGATTGTGGTTGGTAGGAAATGTTGCATTATTTATATTGTGAAGAATTATAAAAGCATGTTAATAATTTGAAAGTTTTAATAATTAATGGAATTTTATAACTCGGTTTAATACGTTTACAAGTGTATGTGTTCTGGTAATGCCTCGTACCCTATTCCGGTGTCCAATATGGATAAGGGGTGTTACAGTTTTCGTGCCCACGAATTATGCGAAGAGTATTCTATTGTATAGCATGAGAACTTGGTAATCTCATTCTCTATCTCTAATTATATAAAAAAAAATAGAGACCACTTTGGAAAATATTGGAAATATTGTAATGCAAAGCTCTAATTCTAAAAATTGATAAATTAGTCTCTTTGTTTAAAACTGTCAAAATTTAATTCTTGTATTTTACGAAGACTGAAAAGTTAATCCAATTATTAATAAATACATGAATTTGAATTTTCATTAACTTCTTGCAAATATATTATTGAACAATTGATTTTACTGATTCCTTGTATATAAATTGTTGCATCGGGTGACTATTTATATAGCTTATCCTAATTATTAATATATTACTAAATTATTTTTAATATCAATTTACTAATATAATAAATAATAAATATTATTCTCATGAGTTCAAAAAATTCTTAAAACTCGTTTTTTTTATGTATACTAGTTTTAAATATTACACACATTGCATATAATTTTATGTGTTTATTTTTAATCATTAAATAATGATTGGTGTAATTTATAATAAAATTTAATTAATTATAAAAATTAATTAAGAGAATAAACTACTATTTTGAAAATAATGAAAATAAAAAAGAGTGAAAAAAAAAACCGATAGTAAAATATTAAGTAAATAGTTAAATAATTAGTTTTCTAATATAAGCCAAAATTTCATTTACAAAGAATCAGTACTTCAATGCTCCATTGCTTTTGAGATAATATTTCTAAACATAATATAAGAAACCATTCAAGATTATATAAGTATTATGAAAATAAAATAATATCAAATAAAAATAAAACAAATGATAACAAATAATAATGAACAGCAATAATTTTTATGGCTATTAAATAATATTAAAATATGATTTTTCTAATAATTCATTAAATGCTATTTGATTAGAGAAATTAATAATTCTAAAAAATTAATTTTTAATTTAATTATAAGCTATATTTATTTTTCTTTAGAGTTTTAACATATTAATTAAAAATATATAAACTATTAGGTTTCCAATATATTGGTGTTATTTTTTTATATATGTAATGTTAATCTCATGCATTTAACTTCTATTAATTATAAAATAAATAATTTTAATATGATTAATTATAATCACATTTAAAATAAAATTGTAGTTATAGATAAACGTTATATTTATTTAATTAAAGATTTCATAGATTTTAAATTTTATTTATTAATATATTATTTTATTTTTAAATAAAAATTTTTAAAAAAATAACATTATAATTATTAATCATAGATCATAGATAAATAAATAACATAAATTGAAGAATAGAATCGAAATTATTAATAGTTTATGATAATATATTCCCTTTTCCATTTGATTGAATCTGTAAACCTTATAGTCAAAATCTTACGTATACAATGGAATTGTTTTCAATAAAAAATAATATCTAAGATAATGATACTTCTTTATTTTTTTATTTTCCTTCTCCGACATGACTTTATGTGAAGAATCAACAAATAATGAATAGTTGTCTTTGACGGCTTGACATTTTCCACTTTCTTTGCACATTTTTTTTTTCTTTTTCAAACATATATCATTGTGGATCAGATTTTGTATATATTAATTTTTATTATAAGTAGGGTGAGAAATAGGGATTGAATTCAATTTCCCATTTTTATAATATTATTCTCTTATTATTATTGTATAAAATCATTCTATTTCATGGAATGCCCATAAAAATTAATGATAAAAAAAAAAGTAAAACGAAAAAGGTTAGTAAACAACCTTTTATTTATGTTGATATAAAGAAGCAGGATGGGTGATTGATGACAGTTATTTCAATAGTTGTGTGGAGAGCGGTAAATGAGTGGAAAGAGGCGCTCGAAGGAGACCAAAGGAATGTTTTAGATGGGTAAATAGTAAGTCACGTGCTCTTGCATGATTTTCTAGATTTACGGAAGGCATATGTATACATAGGTACTAATACGGGTCCTATAGGATTAATTGTCTCACTAGATAGTAGATGTATTTAGTCATGGTGAACCCTTAATACGTTCCTTTGGTGGTTATAGAGGGTTTTGTTTTTGGTGGCTGCCTTAGGTCAACCCTAATGTGATTGGATGAGGTCGACATTATAAAACATATAAGAAACAGATATCAATAGTCATGTAAGGTAAAATGTAGTCCTAGGCGAGTTATTTTTAGTAGGTGAATTTCTTTGATCAAAGTAGTTGACTTAGAAAACGATCTTGAGACAAGGCAGAATCATACAACAATTGCCCCTAGAAGAAGGTTTTAAAGCAACCTTCCTTAAGACACAAGTTGGTGTGAGTGTCACATTCATATACAGAATTAAAACATTTACGGTGGCATGCGTGAAATACATGTAGCACATGTGTAGCATCCTTTTTATTTTTTTGGTATCACGCAATTTTTAATAAATAGATATCCATATGTAGTTCTCGCATTGGTAGGTGATTGGGGAAACTTTTCGTGTTTTTCAGAGCTTTTTTAAGTACATGAAACATTTGACACCTATAAAACGGAAGTTTAATGATTTATACTACTCTCTTTTTGTCATCAACTAAGAAACTCTTTAAAATTTTCTTGCCAAAACTTTTCCAGAGTGTTTGTTGTGTTAAGACGATTTAGTGAAGCAAGGTTTTCTTGTGAGTTCTTTGCTTTGCTTTTGTTCGTTTCTTTTTTAATGTTTGATTCACTATTTTAGTTCGCAATGTGTTTTTAAGGTCTGGGTCTTGCTTTTTTGCTTGTAAGAGTCTTTTTTGGTTTTTATTTTGTACTTAAGAGTTGTGGTGGTTGACTTTTGGGTAGAATGGCTAGGGATAGTAAGATAAAAAGAAAGAGAAAGGTTGTAAGGAAGGAGGCAAAGTAGGCATAGAGTTTTAGGGAATTTGATGTTTTCATGGTGAGAAATATATTTAGCTGTAGGGATAAAGGTGAAGTGATGAGGAGTATGCTACATGTAAGGGGAATCATAATGCTGAAATGCGAATTTTAATTTTTGATTCCTTAATATGAGAATTGAATAAGTGATGTGGAAGAACTTAGTCAGAGTTTTCTTTCTTCCACTTTACATGTTTTATGTGACTTTTCATCCACCATTGAACCAAATTCTTTTTGCAATGCCTTAGATGAGTATGAAATAACATTTTCCATCAATTACTATTAAGTGAAGGGAGCCACTCATGTTATGTGTCTTTTGAAATATTTATTGGCTTTATACGACAACGGGTAGGTACCAAAAGGGGATGGTGTTTTTTTATGGTTCATTAACTAAATGACCAATATTAGTGAACACTACGAGCAACTTTCGCCTTGATAAAACAAAGTATATTTTTATAAGGCATAAATTCTATGAAGTAGTTGGCTTTCAAACAAAAATTGACTCACCCTTTGGTTTATCTATGCTAGATGATCCTTAATTTAAAGGACAACTATGCCAAAAAACAATATATGAGATACCACAAGGGTAGCCCTTTGAAAACTGATTAGGTAAATATGCATAATATTTTTCAATATTATTTGGGACAAAGAAATCCAAATGGTTTGAGGGACATTGACATATAAAGGGGTTTTGCTAACCTTAATGAATGACTCATGTATGACCAAGCTTAACCCCACAATGACATAGATAAAGTAGGTGGAATCTTAACTAGCAAAGAGGTAGAGTCTAAAGATTTTCTCTAAGCATATTGTAAGTGTTGTTAAGAAACTAGAAATATAGGGAACCCTATGGTAGGACTTAGTGGTATATCAAAATATACAACTCACGATGTTGGGATTATGATGATCTCAAGTCTGAGGATCATATATATATTAATCACTATGAGTAATGTCGTGACAATTAAATAATAATCCAAGAAGCATACTCATAACGGGTCAGTCCAATATGTTGTTCTCTAACACACATATTCATGCATCGATTCTGACATTCCATATCAATGACAACTCTTTATCATCAATCAACTACATGTTAGTCTTAATGCTTTATCGTTGTCCTATCCAACAATAATACTTGACTAAGGAACTTTAAGAATAATCATATTATTCTCAGGATATTATTATAAAACAGTTTATTTATACACATAAAAAAGAAACTGAAATAATAATGGTAATGCCTTATATTAATAAACATGATAAATCAAGTATGTTATTACAACCATCTCATGATTGATCTTTGGGTATACTCTAACATTGATTTCACTGAATTTGTGGTTAAAGTGTCAAACCCCTTAGATCAGTATGTCCTAATTGATAAAGTCTGCAAGAATTGTCCATTGATGGCTCAGGGTTATAGTTTTCCGGCCAATTTGAATCTTTTTCCGTTTGATGAGTTTGATGTGATTTTGGGTATGGATTGGCTGACTCTGCATGATGCTATTGTAAACTATAGACGAAAGGTCATTGTGTTAAAATGTTAGAATGGTGAGACTCTTCGTATTGAATCTGATGATTTGAGTGGTTTCCTTATTGTGATATCAGTTATGTTAGCACAGAAGTATGTGAGAATGGGTTGCAATGCTTATCTTGCATATATACTAGATACAATCTGAATTGAAGATTGAATCGATTCCAGTGGTTTGTAAATATTTAGATGTGTTTCCAGAGGAATTACCCGGGTTGCCACTGATCAAAGAAGTTGAATTTGCTATTGAGTTAGTACCGAGAACATCACTGATATCGAAAGCTCCGTACAGAATGACTCCGACAAAGTTAAAAGAGTTGAAAACTCAGTTGTTAGAGTTAACAGATAGAAGTTTTGCACGATTGAGTTTTCGCCTTAGGTTGTACTAGTTTTGTTTGTAAGGAAGAAAGATAGATCAATGAGATTGTGTATCGATTATCGACAACTTAACAAGGTTAAGATTAAGAATAAGTATCCATTGTCGAAAATTGATGATTTGTTTGATCAATTGAGCGGAGCAACAATATTTTCAAATATTGATTTGCGATCTGGTTATTATCAATTGCGAGTTAAAGATTCGAATGTGCTAAAAACTACGTTCAGAACCAGGTATGAACATTATGAATTTTTTGTTATGCCGTTTGGGTTAACTAACGCTCCTGCAGTGTTTATGGATTTGATGAATCAAATTTTTAGACCCTATTTGGACAGATTTGTTATTGTATTCATTAATGATATCCTGATATATTCCCGAGACGAATCTGAGCATGCTGAGCATTTGAGAATTGTGTTACAGACTCTGCGTGATAAACAACTATTTTTTAAATTTAGCAAATACGAGTTTCGGCTCCGAGAAGTTAGATTTTTGGGACACATTATTTCAACGGAAGGCATCAGAGTTGATCCGAGCAAGATTTCAGCAGTCATTGATTGGAAACCACCAAGAAACATATTCGAAGTTAGAAGTTTTTTGGGATTGGCTGGCTATTATCGGTAATTTGTAAAAGGGTTATCGATGATAGCTACACCGATAACTCGGTTATTACAGAAAGATGTAAAGTTTGAATGGTCTGAGAAATGCCAACAGAGTTTTAATCAGTTGAAATCACTATTAATTGAAGCACCAGTTTTAGTTCTGCCTGAGTCGGGTAAAGAATTTGTGATTTTTAGTGATGCGTCATTGAACAATTTGAGTTGTGTTTTAATGCAAGAAGGCAAAGTGATAGCTTATGCTTCCAGACAGTCACATGAAAAGAATTATCCGACACACGATTTTGAGTTGGCCACAATTGTGTTTGCATTAAAGATTTGGTGACATCATTTGTTCGGTGAAAAATGCCATATATTTACCGATCACAAGAGTTTGAAGTATCTGATGTCACAAAAATATCTGAATTTTAGACAACGAAGATGGCTCTAACTTTTGAAAGATTATGAATTAATTATTGATTATCATCCGGGGAAAGCGAATGTAGTCGCAGATGCTTTAAGTAGAAAATCCTTGTATGCCTCGCGAGTGATGAACACGCGATTAACTTTGTCTAATGATGGTTCGATATTAGCTGAGTTAAAAGCTAAACTGATGTTTCTTCAACAAATCTGCGAGGCTCAAAAATGTGATAAGGAATTGCAAGCTAAAAGAGTACAGTGTGACTCAACTACTGATTCAGAGTTTCAGATTGGATCCAATGATTGTTTGTTGTTCCGAGGTAGAGTTTGTGTGCCAAAAAATACAAAACTTATACAGAAAATTCTACATGAAGCTCATAGTGCAGCTTATCTGTTCATCCTAGGAGTAACAAAATGTACAATGATTTGAAACAGATGTACTGGTGGTCGGGTATTAAACGCGACATTTTTTACTTTGTGTCCAGATGTTTGATTTGTCAACAGGTCAAAGCTGAACATCAAGTGCCTTCAGGACTATTACAGCTAGTGATGATACCGAAGTAGAAATGGGATAGAGTTACGATGAACTTCGTATCGGGGTTACACCTATCTCCAAAAAAGAAATATACTATCTGGGTCATTATTGATCGGTTGACGAAGTCCGCACAGTTTATTTCGGTACGTACAGACTTCTCGCTTGACAGATTAGCTGAGTTGTATATTTTTGAGATTGTCAGATTACACGGAGTGCCAGTCTCCATTATTGTGGATAGAGATCCATGGTTTGCATCATGATTTTGGAAGAAGCTAAAAGAAGCTTTAGGTACGCGTCTGCATTTTAGCACTGCCTTTCACCCCCAAACTGATGGTCAGTCTAAGAGAGTGATACATATTCTCGAAGATATGCTTCATTGTTGTATTTTAGAGTTCGAAGGCAGTTGGGAAAAATATTTACCGTTGGTAGAGTTCGCGTATAATAATAGTTTTCAATCGAGCATAACAATGGCACCGTATGAAGCTTTATATGGTCGTAAATGCCGAACTCTATTATATTGGACCGAACTTAGTGAGAAAAAGATTCACGGGGTTGATTTGATCAGAGAAACCGAAGAGAAAGTGAAAGTGATTCGTGACAGTTTGAAAGTAGTTTCAGATCGACAGAAATCGTACGCGGATTTAAAACGTAAAGATATTGAATTTCAGATTGGTGATAGAGTGTTTCTGAAAGTATCGCCTTGGAAAAGAATTCTTTGATTTGGTCGCAAAGGAAAATTGAGTTCGCGGTTTATCGGACCGTATGAGATTATCGAGAAAATAGGGTCAGTGGCGTATCGACTTGATTTACCATCAGAACTGGATAAGATTCATAATGTGTTCAATGTATCTATGTTACGACAATACCGATCAGATCCTTCGCATCAAAGAAGCTCTCATGCCCATTCATCATCTCTTAAAACTTTTCGTGTCTATTATTATTTTCTATAAAAGCCCTTTTTATTAAATATAAATTACATAACTTGTAATGTCCTAACACTAGCACGATGCAATCCAAGCAAATCGCAATACTGTAAAATTGTGTATAATTCAATAAGTTTCCATTAGAGCAGCTTTGGAGGAATATGTAAAAGCTCAAAGCTACAACAAAACAATTCGCTTTAACAATTTGATTTATTCAGTCTATCAATTTATTTTTTTAACAGTAACTGAAAAAATTACAAAGGCGACAACCCTATCAATGGAGACTTCACATGAAGCAGCAATAGTGTTGACAATGCCCAATGAAGAAACTAGCGAGTTAATAAGATGATTAAGGGGTTCGGTAAAGGTCATGGGGAAGTGTGCGGCGAAAAAGTAGCAACAATTTAGCTTAGTAAATTTTATATTGCTAAAGCTGATGCTAGAGCCTATGGTGAAGTCGTGTTGAGATTCAAGGGGAACAAAGCAAAGCTAAACTGAGAAAAAGAAATTACGTGGATGGCTAACTAGGCAATCTGTTAGTGAAAAACAAAAAATTTAACGAAAGTGATTATTTTGCATAATTATTTTAATTGAATAACTAAATAGATAAAAAAAATTAAAATGACCAAAATAAAATAAATTTTATTCTAAAGTAATTATCATTATCCTTCGTATAAAATATAATTAGTTATTTTGGTTGAAAATTTATTATGTGATCAAGTGTGGTCAAAATGTCAAGACATTAAAAGAATCTCTCTCTCCCTCAAAAAGGCGCTACTTTAAATTTAGACCATAATTAATTCATTTTATTTTTTGCGTTGAATTAGACCAATTGCATCCTTTCCAACTTATTTTGGTTATTTATGCAATGAAAAGTTTTTACTAAAAATATTTTCATGTTAAATATTAAATAAGTTGTTGAACTTTTTAAATAAATATTATATTTTTATCATATCTAAAGAAACTCTTAATCTTCAATATTCATTTTAAATAAAAATAGTCATCTAAATATAAATTAAAGATTACAAAATTATTTGAGTCCAATCAAATTCAAGAACTTATATTTAAATACAAATTAAAAATAAAATTTTATTTCAATACAATAAAAGAAATTTGGGAATTTTGTTAGTATTATTATTTGATCTTATTTTTATTAAAATTAAGTGAAATATAATTACAACGAAAATATTTCAAAGTTATTAAATTTGACAAGTAGAATTTAAAAAAGAGTTAGTGAAAAAGTTAATAGAAAAATATATGAAACATAAAATTGGAAGTTCTTTTATTAGTATTATTCTAAATTAAGTGAAAAATTATCACGATATTTTAATAGTAGAATTTTTAAATTCTACAAACGAATTTAAGAAATTAAAACATGAATATAAAATTTAATTAAAATAAATATATAAAATAAGTATACACCCTTCTTATTAAGTTGATACTGTATAATCGTAAAATATACAGTGTATACTTGGCCAGGCCGCCTAGGAAATGCATGTCACTAAAGAACCAAGTTGCTCCTTGCTAGTATGTGAGGCAACAATCTGTCAGTTTTCATATTTAACTAATTTGTACTTTAGTATGAAATTTTCATGTAATTATTGAATGGGGGGATAGGTTTTTGACGACAAGCTTAATAACTTTAATTTCAAATTTAAATACAAAAATGAAAAGACATGAGGTTCATGCACATTCCCAAAACAATATTAATTAAAAAGCATGGGCAATAATTTATGGAATATAATATATTATTTATTGGAGCTCTTGAATTGTAGTTTTTCACTGCTTTTCTTGTTGAACACTTGTTCAAACCCTCGAAATCTCTAGCCCACTTCAGTATTTAGATGTCCCTTACAAATTAGATTTCATGCCCACTTGTTGTTTTAACTAGAAGAACTTGGACAATATTCTTGTTTGTCATATGATTACAAGATTTTACCAACTTTGAATGTAAATGCTTGAGTTTGAAACAAATCAAGTATGGTATAACCAAAATGTTGAATGGAAATTAATTTGACCACACAACAATTCCCACTTCTTTAGTTTTGTATTTCTGTCTAAATCACCCCCACTCATGCAATATGGTGGTGCAAAAGTTTCCTTTTAGTAAAAAGCTTATAAAATAACTTGAAAAAAATTCAGCTTTTCAATCATGGGTATTATTTAAAGTTTGGAATTGTAATGCTTTTGAGACCACATAGATGAGGCTAATCCACAATGGAAAAGGTGAAGTTAAGATTCATGGTTATTAAAACGAGACTTTTAATTGAGGTAGATTCAGTCTAATGGTAAGACAAAGTAATTGGTATGCTTTTTGGTGAATAAATTGTATTTAATTATCCAAAAACAATGAAAATCAAACTTGAATTGTGAAAATTTTCAATTTTGATTTGACATTTTTCAGTCGTTCTACATTCAGATTTATCATCTGTATCTTCCAGAACCATCGCAAAAACTATTAACACTGGACTATATAGGCATTTAGATGAAGTAATTATCATGCAATCCGACCATTGTCTTGCCTTTGCTAGCTTCTAGTATCAAGTGGGCAAAAGTCCCCTTTAGCCTTTAGCTACTAATGAAATCATCAAGCTGACGAAAGTTAATGAAAAAAAAAAATTTGGTCTGATCTGGCCGCCATGGCCCCTTTTGGTGCTTTGACTCACGTGTAGCTTCCTCATTTGAGGGTCCGATTAACGACCCAATAATGTTGGTTTGAAACGTTTTGTATATTCATGTATTTTACCACTTTTTCACCCTTCATCTGCCTATATAAGATATCTCTCAAGCTTTGAAATGTTTCTCCTATGACCACCAAATATAAAAATTCAAAGAGTTGCATATATGGATTCTTCATATTTCCAATACCCATATTCTCATTTCTCTCCTGAATCATCTTCTTCCTATGTTTCACTAGACTCATTCAATTACCCCCATAACCAAGCTCTTCCTTTCAATGAAAACGACTCTCAGGAGATGCTTCTTTTAGGACTGCTAAACCAAGTTCCGGCAAGCTCTAGAGATGATCATGAAGTAAGCTCGAAAGCAAATGAAGAGGAATCGTATACCAGGGAGGTTTCTTATAGAGGAGTTAGGAGAAGGCCATGGGGGAAATATGCAGCTGAAATAAGGGATTCCACAAGGAACGGTGTTAGGGTTTGGCTTGGAACCTTTGATACAGCTGAGGCTGCTGCTTTAGCCTATGACCAAGCTGCATTGGCAATGAGAGGTTCCATGGCTATTCTCAATTTCCCAATGGACAAAGTCTACGAATCACTTCAAGAAATGAACTATGGGTTTGAACAAGGTTGCTCACCTGTTTTAACCATGAAGAAAAGATACTCCTTGAAAACCAAAAAGGGGTCGTCCATGATGATGAAGAAGGTCAAGAAAGAAAAGGAAATTAACAACATAGAAAATGTAGTGGTGTTGGAGGATTTAGGCATTGAGTACTTGGAGGAACTTCTTACCATCTCCGAGAGTTCTAATATTTGGTAAATTACTTTAGAATAACTTTGATTAATTCATAATTAAAAAAATAATAATTATATGAGTCAGTTGATCCTTTTTCCTGTTTAGATATCGAGGAATAAGAATTTTTTTCTTGATTTTGGCTTTTTGTAAATGCAAGAAAGATTAATCTTTTGTTGGATATAGAGAGGCTTTTTTATATGTTAACTTGGGCTAGTGGACAATATCTTTATGTGGTACCATCGTTTTCAGGTTCCATTAAGATGGAACATGATGATGACAATTATTGTCATAGTTGTTGAGCCTTTGCAATTAGAAACTGTATGTAAATTTATAACTGATCGGATTTGTCTGGCCAATTTTGAACACTATATTAATCATCCATACATGTAAATTATTGTCAATTTCTTTTTCCTGTACCAACCCAACAATATGCATTAATTAAAATATAGATATAAGATATTGCTCCACAAGTCCCGACAATTTTGTCCCAAAAATCATTGATATATGCATTTTGAATCTTAAAATCTTATAAAATATAAGATGACATTGAAATCATATTGCGATCACATAAATTGAAAATCAGCCTCCTTCAAAGAAAATATATGGTTTTTGCATATATTAATCCAGTCATAACCTACTTGGAACCTGATGATGGAAGAAATTAATACAAGAAGGGACAACATTTAACAATTACTGCACAACTGGTTGACTGGTGATTTATCCCAATGCTTTTAGATATTCTCACGTAAACAATAATTATTGTTATGTAAATTTTAATTTTGAGTGATTTTAAACATAAAATTTTAATTTGATTTAATTTTCACAAATCACTAATAATACTATAGAATTAACACAATTTTACATTGATATATTGCATAATCCAATATGAAAATAAATGTATGTATTTATTTCTTTGAATGTGTACAATTAAATCAAAATTAGAATTTCATTTACATATATGAATCACAATTAAAATTTTATGTATACAATTACACCAAATTAAAACATATATCAAATTATATATTGAACCAAAATTGATATATAAATTTAATATTTATCTTCTTTTATGGTGAATATTCTTATGCTTTTGTTTTATGGAAAGTAGAGGCTTTCATAGAGGGATTGGAGCCTGTCATGGCCCATTGACCGAAGAACCTACCACCTTGGCTTCAAGAGTAAGGTTGTGGTTAGTTAGGTGGTGAGTTATTACACCTTTAATCTTGTATAGTTAATGTCAACTCATTCGATTAACTAACCCCTATTAAAGTGTGTCTAAACACTATCAAAGACCACATAAAATGATCAAAGGATGAAAGTGCACTAGGTCCTACTTAAATTGATGTATGATAGAATCAACCCCTTTTAACGAGGGATAAAGTAGTAGATAAATTTTATTCAAAAATTACAAATCCCATTAATAGGTACAAATCAAAATCGTCAATATTTATCTGATTGAGTGTTAGTATGATTGGTATGAACATTGATGTCAATACAGGAGAACGTGAATTCGAGTGCGCTGAAATACATTATCCTTCTAATTATGGATTGGAGAAGAGTTATAGGTAGTTCTAAACATTATATCAAAAAGAGTGAATATGTTCAAAACTTATAATAAAATTATTCAGAAAAAATCGTCACTCTAAGAGCTATTATTAAGACACTTTGGTTATAGGTACGTAATTTATAAAGTTTATCATATTACTAGTAAAAAGATTACTTTCAAGTGCTTGGAAAGAGAGTCAAAAAGAAAAACTAGTAGGGAATTGATTAGTTAATATAGCCAACAAACACAGAAGGGAAGAACCACGTGTACTTGAGTTTATCCCCAATTCTCCAGGATTCCTTTAAGATCAATCATTAACTAAATTTGATGGTCAATCTTCTCTTCTTCTTATGTGGCTATATTAAGAGTATGGTTCAGCAATGATCTGGTCCAAGTTGAACTCGTTAGTCACAAGAGGCTTGTGAAAAATAAAAAGAGAGAAGATACCCCATGAATGCTTCATGTATTTTGACCGAGGCCAAAGGCAGCTGATTAGTATAACTCAAAAGTTCAGGTTCATGCGCACGTAAGAAAAGGACAAAAGGCCAAAATGGAGGGAGAAAAGCTAGTTTTAAGAAAGTAATGCCACTTAGCCAAATTAAAAGCATGTTTGAATAGCTTTGTGTAATGGATGTTTGGTGAAGGAAAAGGTGGACAATGACATGTTTTAATGGATTTGAAAGTCGTTTTGAGTACATTGGGTTGGGAATGGGCCTTTTTGAAGAATGGAGGAATCCTTTATAACTAGAGAGTAGAGACTAGTAGGGATTACCAAATTGCAAACTTTCTTTGAAGCGGAGGAGACAATAGATGCTTTCTTTGGGCCAGAATTGTTGAGCTATGATGGGTCATGAAAAGCGTATAATCGGCCTTGTTAAAAGACTTTAGTTTTAAGGTCTTTATCTAGGTGAAACGGAATTACAAGTGAAATGGTAAAATATTTATTTATTTTAGGTATCTTTCATGACTAGTTTATAATTCATGTTTAGAGTTATTCTATACTATCATCTTCAAGTTTCAAATTTATATTCTTTTTTTGAGAATACGAAGTGTCTTATCATTACACCTAACACTTATTAGTGGTAAAAGATTTATCTTCATTAAAAATGTTATATGTCTTCTAAATGTCTCAAAAGATACTGTACTATGACATACCCACGATATGGATAAAAAACACTTATATAACTTAAAAGTTTATATAAAAAATAAATAATGCTTTAATTGAAATGGTAAAGTTGAAAGATTGAAATTCTAATATTTTTTTATTGTAAATTTTATTAATTTAAAAAAATATAAAAAGACAAAACTCCTTCATGATAATATAACATACTTTATAAAAAGATTGGGTTTATAGTAATTTTCAAAATAAAAATAAAAATTTCAAAAGTAATAAAAATAAAAATATTATAAATTTTCAGAAAAATTAGTCGAAATTATAAAAATTAAAAAGTTTAAAAAATATAAGAATTTCAAAAAATTAAAAAATAGTAACCCAAATTAAACCCCCCCCCCCCCCCCCCCCCCGAAAAGTATGGTTGTAAATTGGTATAGGTTGAATTTTCGTAGAATATTATAAAGCCGAGTATGAGGATTAAAAACATCTTGTTCTACCCCGTATGCTAAAAAAAATTATTATTGTACAAGTCAATAATCATCCACAAATTGTAGATGATTTCAATGATATCTAATACTGGGGAGGGTTGAATTTTTGGTTCCTATAAAATGAATAATCCATATTTTTGTTTCATTGGTAAAGAGGCATGTCCTAAATAAATAATCTAGTGATTCATCGTCGTTTTTGCATAATGGGCAATGAAATTTTCTGACTATGCAGTGATCACAAAGGGCCTTTCGTAAAGGGGGATTATTGTGGTAGACCTTTCAAAGAAACATAAGGATCTTTGGGGGAAGCTGAATTCTCCAAAGAGCCTTTCAACTGATGCTATATGCATTGTTGGTGATTCTCACCTGACCTTAGTCTAGTAGAAAGTGATATGCAGCCTTAATCGAGAATTGACCAGAAAAGTTGAATTTTCAAACTTATCTTAGTCTTGGAGTTATTGTGAATCCACGAAAATTGAGTTCTTAATTCCAGTAATTCTCAATCCATTCTCATATGTGGTGAGTGGCCCACAGTTACGATGCTAGTGTACTTAGTGTGCTCGTCGGTGGTTGTTTATGTAGCGCTAGATTGTTCCCAATGATTGATGCCCTCTTCTCATCCAAATTTGAATGTCCGATCCTTGGATGCATATATCCTGCCCTTTTAGGATTCTTTTCCAAGTCTAGGAATCTGTAGAGTGTGCTTGCGCTGATAGGAACTTTTGGGTAGTGCAGTATTTATTGAGTAACATAGATTGTGCTAGGAAGTGGGGTTGTGTGAGGATACGTCAAACTTGTTTGCAGGGGAGGCTGCCATTCATGAGTTATGTTTTTTATATCTAGGTCTCTCAGGGTTTCTGTTGGCAGAGTTGAATTTTAAAATTTTCAAATCATCTTATAAAATTAAAATAGCAATTAAAATCATATATTTTTCATTCAAGAAATGGAAAAAATTGCATAGTGATAAATTTGTGTAACAGCACAAGGCTCTTGATCATATGGTGGTGTGTTTGAGCCTCACATTGTGCTTTTGTTTTTAATTAGTTTGTGAAAATTTAGCTTGTAACTAGGACTCTCGTTTCTTATTTTTGGTCTACAGAAAAAAAATTATAAATTTTTATTCCTTTTCAACTTTTTATATTTTTATGATAATAAATTTTGTAAGTTTTTATAATATTTTGAATTTTTATTATAATTTAGTAATATTTTTTACTTTTTTATAATTTTTAAACTTTTAATATTTTAAAAGTTTTTAATAGTTTTTTAAAACTTTATAATATTGTAATTTGAATTTTTTTTCTAACTTGGATCACAATGCTAGCTCATTAATATTAACTATCACGTTAGCGTAATATCAATCAATGACTGTTTTTATTGATAAAAAAAAAAAAACTTAATTGATGCAATTTTCAAAATTGAAGGTTTAATTGGGTTACTTTTTGAGCAAAGGCTTGATTGGTTTCTTGGGAAAAAACTTTTGCAGTATTTCCCAGAAAAAAAAAAAAATCTCCTAGCCACCATTGAGTAAAAGTATGCAAGTTAATAAAAATCCACTATACTTTCTTAGAAAGTTGTGATTAGGGATGATATCATATTGGTAAAGTATTTTGAATTTTTTTAATGGTTGATGATAATTCAATTCTGCTCGATTTGATTTTTTTATATTAAATTTTAATGTTTAATTTATAGATTTTTTTAATAAAATGAGATATGTTGTATGATTTTTAAATGTTATTTGACAAATTTTTAAATTTGTATTCATAAATATTACTAAAAATTAATTTTTCAAAGTTTTAAAAATTATTTTCACTATTTTAAATATAAAATATTTATTTTTATATCATACAAAATTAAGTTAAATTATATATTAAATAAAAACAAAATTGATTTAATTTCGGGCAACTACAATTTTTTTAAACTATTTAAACAACTCGATTCAAGTGGTTTTCTAATTTTGATTTTTCCTGCGGTGTAGTTTTAGTTTTAATTTAAGTTTACTAAGAAGTGGGGTGATTTTAGTTTAGTTTCCTAACAAGCGTCATCGAATCACCTTGTCCAGATGATTTTCGTGCGACAGAGAAACTAGCTTTCCTTCAAACAATGTGAAGTACCTTGAGTGGTTTGTAATTGCTTTGGATGTAAAAACCATTTCATACGGTTAATAAAATACAACTTCTGATTACCCTATTGTTTTCCTGGGTAAAACATGATTTCAGTATATTCTCTTTTTGTTTCAGAAAACAACAAAATCACGTTGAGAAACATAGTAGTAGCTGTAAAATATAAGATCAATCATGGTGTTTACCGGCAAGGCGACCTCGATTGTCTAGACTATCTTGAGCTGGATTGTTGGGTCTTGGGCTTGGTGGTGTCGACGGATTCCTCTTTGAAGTTTCTGAAGGAGAAGTAGACACACTAAGGTTCTCAAAATTAGATAAACCTCTGGAAGCCTCAACCATGGGAATATTACTTGAGAAAATTGCAAGTCCCTGGAATATCAACATGAGAGTAACAAAATATGAGATGGTCGCCATTTGGAACAAAATTATTAACTTCTTTAATTTGAAGTCATTGAATTCCTGAATCATCCATATATTTATGTAAGATTGTGACCCAAATTTTGGTTAAGAAATCAAAGTCAAGATCAAGGTCGCCTCCCCCAACGCGTAAAATTACAAAGTCAAGTATTTACACTACTAAGAAAACTTGTATTTTGCTGACATTCAAAAGGAAAGATACTTATTATGGTGGGTTGGTGAAACACGAGCTTGACCAAGTGATACACGTCCAAGGGGTGAATCAGTGGTGGTGGTTGAAGTTGCAAGTTTAAAGAGTTTAGTGGAACATAGGATTGGACCGGATTTTGCGTGGTATTGAGTGTCTATGCAGTTGACAGACGACGAGGAGATGCCATAAAATAATGAAAGCACAGTTGTTTCTTCCATGAATAGATTGCATCATCATTTTGAGCCCTATATCAACAACCATTTCCACCGCCATCCGCCACTGCCTTTG
The DNA here is from genome assembly GCA_008044935.1 of Gossypium turneri. Taxonomy (NCBI): domain Eukaryota; kingdom Viridiplantae; phylum Streptophyta; class Magnoliopsida; order Malvales; family Malvaceae; genus Gossypium; species Gossypium turneri. The sequence continues at coordinate 54,980,644 of CP032581.1, forward strand.
GTGAGGGGGAGGGCCCCACCACAGCCATTGTCAGCTCCTCCACTGTGTTGACTTATAGAGATAACTCTCTGTCACGATTAGAGAATACTTCTGACTAAAAAATTATTGACAATTTGGAAATCAAAGTACACTTCATTTACTAATAACTCTGCATTTTTAGTGGCGTGTAAATTGAAAACGCTGCAAAAAGTAAAATATTAGTGGCGTTTTTGCATAAACGCCACAAAAGATAAATAAAGTAATAACAGCGTTTTTCATAAATGCCGCTAAAAATAAAGTAATAGCGACATTTTTTTCCATAAAAGCTGCAAATATTTTTTTACGTTTTGATAGCATTCTTTAACATTGGTTCTTTTTTCTCAGAACCGGTATCAGCCTTAGGTCTTAATAAAAGTATTGAAGAATTTATAATCGGAAACGCAGATAGCATTTTTCAGTAGTGCACTGCATAAACCTCCACAAAAACCTAAAAGGTAAAGTACTCTGTTTCCCTTATCCTCTCTTTCCCATCAGCCGCCGCAAGCTTTCCATCCTCACGGTGGTCCGCTCCTTCATCCGGCGACCTCCTACCGCCTCCCCTTGCTTGTCATTGCAAAACCTCACTCACTTACGTTGGCTCGTCCGTACCCCCGGTCACTATCTACCTCCACTTTAACGTCGTTCTCTGTTCTACACTTTGTTTACTTCTCTCTTTCCCTCTTCCTTCCGTCATCTTCGTTGCTCGTTCTTCTGTCTTTGCTGCTCTTTACTCCCTTCACCGGACTCTCTTTCGTTTTATTTTATCTTTGTTTATCTTTTATTCGTTTCGGTACTAATTTACTTCTTTCTTTTTTTTTTCAGAAGTTTCCTTCGAATTTGAGCAAATTTAAGGTATTTATTCCTATGTTTCCCTAACTAGTTTTAAAAAAAAATCTCGAATTGTTTAAATTTTTTTATGGTTATATTTTCCCTAACTGGTCATGGATAAGAAACTTTCATATTCTTCCAACAGATTGTCATCTTTAGCATCCATTTCTTCATCTTCATTTCTTAGTAGACGAAATGTTGTTCTTAGAAGATCTCGTCTGCCCAAGATTTCTGCAGGAAAAGAGCTAATTTGAATAAGGATGGGTCAGCCATAAAGAAATTACAAGTGAGTCTTTGTTTCAAATGCTAAAAAGTTGCCTAACTGGTTAAGTATTCAACTGAACTTCACAGTCATTATATTTTTGCTCTAGCTTACTTCATGTTCTTTTGTTGTAGACTGGTGTGGACAAGCTTGCTGATTTGGTTGGAGTCACTCTTGGACCAAAAGGCAGGAATGTCGTTCTAGAGAGCAAAAGGCAGGAAGCAGTGAATAAACGAGTTGCACAGATTAAAAATCTCATTGAGGTTGTCTTTCAAGTTTGCGCTAATTGTGGTTACCAGGCTTTCTTGCAGGCTTACAATGTCTAACTTATTATTACTTAAATGCAGGCTGCAGAACAGGATTATGAGAAGGAAAAACTTAACGAAAGGATTGCTAAATTATCTGGTGGTGTGGCAGTGATACAGGTAACCACTAGTTAGTTGAAGGGACATTCTACGTAGTTTATCCATATGGAATTTGTTTTAAGAAATTTTATATTATTTTTATCCAATTTTTGATGTGATGTTCTTTTGAAAATTTAAAGGTTGGAGCTCAAACTGATTTTATGATACTGCATGTTGAATTTTATGATTTTTGGGACATGAAGGATGCGGTTCGACTTTGAATAAAATTAATGAGTAAAAGCCGGATTAAGTCTCTTGATTTTACCTTGTTTATGCCGTTTAAACAGCCTGGTAAGGACAAGTTTTCCAGCATTTATACATGAGTCTAGTATGTCTTATGTTGTTCAAATTCGAATGGATTGAATAGAGTTCGGTTTGATTAATGGGTGCATTATACTGTCTGATTCTTGGACAGATTAAATGTGTTTTGGCATGGATAATTTCTAGGTTTAATGAGGTCCAAATGTAGATATAATGAGTGTGAAATCAACTATTTAAATTTAGTGATGTGCCATGTTAAAGACTGCAAATTTTAGACAAAATTATGGTAAAGTCAGCATGTTGAAGCCACAAATTATCCGATTTATGCTGATTGAAATAGTTTGTGTATGGGGAGTTATTGTCAAGGTATAATGCATTTAATGCGTCTTATTCATGGCTGTCCGAAACAGCCTATGTAATTAGAATCTTAGCATTTTATAAGTGATGTTGAATGTCATGAAGTGCCTACTTGTGCTGTCCAAAACAGCTTGTACATGGAAGAATTATTGACAAAATAACCTACGTTTAATGTACCTTATTCATGGCTGTGCGGAACAGCCAATAGATGTTAAAATTACAGTATTTTCATGAGTGTTGATAAATATATAGTGTAACAGAGAAGGTATTGGAACGGAAAAGTGGGGTAAGTGGCTGATGATAATGGTGAGCTCATTTGATTCTAGATACAAAGATCTCGATAAATATTTATGTTTCATGATTATTTGACTTCCTTCTGCCGCAGATGGGTTGTTTTCCATCAAAACTACCAGTAAGTTTTGTGTCTCAGTATTCTTTTCCATCAAAACTACCAGTAAGTTTTGTGTCTCAGTATTCTTTTCTTGCTAGTCAAATATCCATGGTTGAATAGCTTAGATTTTGACTACAGTTAGGGGAACAGGGAATTAGAACCAGGGATATCCTTTTTGGAGGATTAACGTGGTTGCCACTAGGCTATGCGTATTGCCTGTCAGTTGTTAGCTGCTTAAGGTGTAGGCGATAATACAGGGTTGTCAATGACTCAATTCTGCTTTAAGTTTACTACGCTTTTTAATATGTATTTATGATCTGAAATTTAAATAATTCATTTGGATGAACAACTTATTATAGTGCCTGAAATGCTGTCAAGAGGCATGCTTCTTTTCTTTTCTTTTTAATATTAAAATTTGTCCATTTATTCCGTCAGTTAGAGCATATTAAACAATATATATACATGCATTTATGAGAAGGTTCGCTTCAGAAGAATGAGAGGTAAGATTTCCTCAGGCTAACAAGAAAATGAAAGTACCCTCTTTTACATGGAATTAAAGCCAGATTTGTTTTGAAATGTCTTTGACAGGAGAACCTGAGACGCATACTTAGAGGTCTGACCTCATTATTTGACTTGTATTCATACTTCTGTGAATCAAAGCATAGCTTTGATAGTGATGTTCTTTTTCCTGCATTGATGCATGACTAATTGTCTAAGGTTTCTATTTGTTTCTACAGGTAACAGCTGTAAAAGTTGCATTATCTTCTGGCAAGCAGAATCGAAAAAGAGACTCAGTAATGGCTAAGCCACTCAAGGAACAAGCCTTTGCTACACCAGAAGCAGTGGCTGAACTTGTTCAGAAGGTGTCACATTTTTAATTCATGTTTTGCCAGTGTACTTGGTCATTACAGTATGCCATTGGAGCATACATGTATGGATACATACAAACTTTATTTATGCATGCAGTGCTTGTCTGTATCTAGACGTATGTATACATATATCTATGCATATAAAAAAATAAATCCATGATAGATTTAACTCCCAATTGAATGAAATACTAATTATAACAAGCATGAAACCAACTCCTATTGTGGACAGCTTCAAGACAGAGAGAGCATGATTAACATTTTAAGTATAAACCGGAATTAAGTATATATCTTCCCTAAAATAGCATTAATGCCATGCCTATTTATCCTTAAAAATACCATTGTGTCAGGCCCTTTCATCTGATATGTAGCATGGATGAGTTTTACATTCATGAAATTTTCTACGATAATCCTTTTTTTTTTTTTTCTTTGGAACTAATTATTTGTTACCTTTCTTGTTTACTTGCATGGCTGATATTGTCATATACAATTTTCATTCATCAATATATATGTTTAGAGTATGCATCAAGATGTATAATTGTCTGAATTAAAATTGCAGTACACAGCGACAAATTTGTTAATAATTTCAATGTTTAGATTCAAGGGATTGACTGTTTACGTTTCTTAAACAGGTACATTCAGCTATTCAGCTAGAACTTCCGGTTGTGATAGCAAAGATGAAACTTTATTTACAGAACCCATCAACAAGAACAATTCTTTTCAAACCTATCAAGTAAGCTGTTTCTCTCAAATTCAAAATGAACTTTATAGTTGTGTATCTAAGACCTATTTATCTATGAAGTTCTTGTGTCCAACACTCATGTTCGAAGCATATCCGGACATGGATGGAGATATAATCCTACAATGGACTCTCCAAATACATGAAAACTTGAAAAGAAACACGTTCAAGTCTGAGTAACATAATCTAAGACTAAGGAAGACCTGAGGAAAGAATAACTTGTTCTTTAATGTTTAAGTCTTGTAATCTGTGGGAGCAACATGCCCATATCCAGATTCAATCTCTTTTAAAAGCAGAGTATTCTCCAGAAGAGAAGCGTACAATCAACATTGTCCTAATAGAAGAACTGGAATCACAGCTCGACAATCTCTTGTAAGGAGCTAAACAAAAGGTCAATCAAATTCTTTCAACTCGACTCGGATTTCTTTAGTAAATTTTTGCTAATACATACCCTGGTTTAGTCTGTTCATAAGGTTATACTGATAGATAAGTAGAAAAAATTTAGGAAGGACTAATTTGCTTTTTGATCTATCATACAAAGACTAATTTGCTCAATTGTTGAGTAAACGGAGCAAAATACAATCTAACTCTTAATATAACGGCTTCTATGATAGTTTTACCGTTTAGTATACGTTTATCTGATTTTTATACGTCCATCCTAAGTTCAACCTTAACACTGTACACCCATCTAAGCTTTTTAAAAAAATCCCATCGTGAACCGACTTGGTGAGTATAGGTACAGGTATATGTTCAACTGTACCCGTCTCTAAAAAGGTGGACACAGGTTTCAAGGCTGAAGACTCACATGATGTATTTTATCAAACATTTTCACGGGTAGTAATATGTTTGGACAAAGCAAAGCTAAAGCCAGAACAATGTACAGTGTTTGCAGTTAAATCAAGTCACCATGGACAAATTCTTCTTCGCATTTTTCACTTGTTGCACTTCATTATTCATGAATGAGCTGTTCTTTTTACTTTTTAGGTTTTTGCTATACATATGTTTTTTTTGTTTATAGAGCTGGGGCTGCGAACATATTTCTACTTTAAGTTTTAAAGTTACTGGTAGTTACATCGATTTATCTTCCGTCTCTTTGTCTATTCCATACTGATTAATTAACTTTTTTCATCTACCATTTTACAACAACTAAACTGACAAGTACTTGTGCAGGTCTGGAGCAGGTCAATCAAGAAGCTCTGCTGGAATTAATCGTGGTCCTAAGTAAGTTTCAGTCAACTTTGACAACTCCTGATGAAGCGGAAATGCAGGCCACTACTCTATGCTCATCATGGCAGGAGAATCTGAAGAATCCAGATTGGCATCCAATTTTCAGGAGAAACTAACAAATCTAAAGCTGGAATGGGGTGAAGAGATTTATAATGCAGTGGTAACAGCTTTGAAAGAACTCTTTTGTAGTAACTTATTGTAGTATGCTTGTAGCTGAAGTTTCTTATAGTGAACATCATGTTGTTTATTTGCAGAAGTTTCAAAGATTTTACTTTTTAGAAGAAAGTATGTATTGTAGTCATTAGACTCTGTTTTCAAAGATGATTATGTTAACATTTTGATCAAACATTATGAAAGTTTCTTATAGTGAGCATCATGTTGTTTATTTGCAAAAGTTTCAAAGATTTTACTTTTTAGAAGAAAGTATGTATTGTAGTCATTAGACTCTGTTTTCAAAGATGATTATGTTAACATTTTGATCAAACATTATGAACAGTTCTCTCGTTAATGCTTTTGAACTCAAAAACAATTTAAAATGTATCCATTGTTAGGTCATTTAAATTTTGTATGACCATTTAAGGTAAGAATGTAAATGAGATGATTAAAAAAGAAGTTGAATTTGATATGGTTTTTAGCGACGGTTGTGGGGAAAGCGCCGCTAAAGGTCATGTTTTTTTATGGGCGGGAAGACAACTTTAGCGACGTTTTTATGAGAAACGTCGTTAAAGGTCATGTTCTATAGCGGTGTTTTTTCATATAAATGCCACAAAATTTAGCGGCGTTATCGGCACTTTTTGCAGCGCTTATCAAAATGCCGCAAATTATTTTAGCGGCGCTTAGTGTAATAAAGCGTGTTAAAGAATTAATGTAAAATCGACTATTAGGTTATAAGTTTGAGCTCAATTCCAAGTAACTCTAACTCCTACTCTTAATTATAATAAAGAAAAATTAAGGTAAATTACATTGCAAGTAAAGGTGATCATGGATCAAATCAGACTAGGTGCACAATATTAATATATTTTATATTTGCTGATAGAAGTGAGCAGAATTTGTTACGATTCAAAAAAATAAACATAAAATTAAATTTCAAGTTAATTGAATCGAATTATTCTAGTTTCAAATTCGAGTTGAGTTGAATTTCAGAATTCGAATAACTCGGATAATTCGAATAATTCGAATAACAGATTGGTGTAAATACCCTTTTGGTCCCTGTCAACTTTAAAAATAAGCAAATTGGTCTCTCTTACAACAAAAATTACAAAAAAAAAATTCAAAATAATTTTATAAGATTAAAAATAATTTTTAAAATTCAAAATATTTATAAATTTTTTAAAAAATTTTAGAAAAATATATAAAAAGTTAAAATTTTAAAAATTTTCTAAAACAATAATTTTAGGACCTAAACAATAATTCAAATTTATCATACTCAAGTATCTTATATTTTTTATTATTTTTCCTTGAAAATATTTTTAAATATATGTGGTTTCAAATTTATGTACTCTAATATGGAATTAGTTATACTGTAACAAAATTTTTATTTGACATGTTAATTTTTTTTAATTTTACTCGATTCGACAAGACTCGAATTTCATTTCACTCAACTCGATTCAAAAAATTTCAAATTGAGTTAGGATGATAAAATTGAACTCCATTAATTCAAAATTCTTTCACTCGATCGAATGCTAGACCCTATTTGCTCAAGCTCAACCTAGTTCAAAAATGGGTTAAAATTTTGTCCAATTTCGTCTATATTTGTTATTAGATAATCCAAGTCCATATTAAGCTTTTAAAAAAATATTTATATCTTTTAATATAATATTAAAGAATTTTTTTATATATTTTCATTTGTTAAATTTTTATTTATAAATAATTTAACATTTTTTTAATGTTTACATTATGATATTAAATAACTTTCATAATGTATAGGGATGCACTAATATAATATATCGCAAAATTAGAAAATGGGTTGAGTCAGGCTAGCCTAAGACTTTGGATGCTTAAGTCTGAGCTCTATCTATATTTTAGACGGGCTTAATTATTTTTAAAGTTTATTATTTGGGTTTAATATTTTTATCTAAATTCTCTCAAATTTTGAGCAGGCCTTTGAACTTAGATGGATACTCCAATCCTTGAATAGACCTAATCATCTAATTATGATTAACTTTATTTTGCCACCCAATTATAAAAAAATTTACAAGTTAGTCACCTAATTAATTGTGTTGTTTTTGTCCAATTTCATTAACTTATATTAAATTTATAACAAAATAAAAATAAAAAAATTCAAAATTAACATAATAACAAATTTAACACTTACACATTCCGTTAATTCAATTATGATTTTTTGGTAACACGATTATGATTTTAAATAAATTAACCCCAACATTTCTATTGATTATAAAAAAACCCTCATTTTTTTTTCTTTCTTAAAACCTAAAAATTCTAATTTTCCTCTAAACTATAAATTACCGCCACCACTTTCCATTGTCATTGTTGTTATCGAAGCACCAATCAGTCCAATCTAAAACCTACGAAAATTTTCAATCTGCGCAGGGGGAAAATATCAACAAACTAATGTAAGAATTCCCACAATAAAACACCAATGAAATGAGAAAAAGGTTAATACAACCTAAACTTGGAAAATGTTAATTGGGGTTTAAATTTTTTTTATCTAACTTAGTCATTGAACTTTATAATTGTTCATGCATTGAGGCCTAAATTTTTTTTGTTTAAGTTACTCTTTGAATTTATTAATTGTTCTCACATTGGAACCTAAATTTTTTTATTCCAAGTTAAGCTCTGAACTTAGCAATTGTTCCTACATTAGAGCCTATATTTTTTTTATTCAAGTTAGTCCCTGTTGCGAAGTTTAGGGATTAACTTGGACAAAAAAAATGTTCAAGCTCCAATATGCGAGCAATTGCTTAATTCAGGCCCAACATAAGAATAAATGTCAAATTCAAGAATTAACTTAGAGAAACAAAAAGTTCAGGCCCTAACGTGAGAATAATTGTCTAGTTCAAAGACTAACTTAGACTTAAAAAAAGTTTAGACCCCAATGTGTGAATAATTACCAAGTTCAGACCCCAACTAGTGAATAAGAAAACATTAAGGGTGTGTTTGGTGAGATAGAAAAATGGATGGATGCACGAGGGAGTAGAAAAGTAAAAGAAAATAAATTGAGTGTACTTGGTTGGAAAGAAAAGTGAGAGGAAAGAAAATATAAGCGATAATCATTTTCCATCCTAATGTATTAATCCTTCCAAAATTGAAATGATAAGAAGGTAGAAAATGAGAGAAATGTGCAAGTTAAAAAGTATGCATTTTTAAAATGTTTTATTTTAGTTTTTTTCCATTTTCTAACTCTACCAAGCAAATGATAGAAAGAAAATTGAAAAAAATAAATTTTGAAGTGATAGAAAGATGGAAAATATACTTTTTTCCACAAATGTGCTTGATAGGAGAGATGAAAAAAACGGAAAGAAAAATCATTGCTTGATAAAGTTGAAAAATGAATAGAAGATAAATAAAACATTTAAAAAATGCATAATTTTGAATTAATATATACATCTCTCTCATTTTTTCTTCCTTCATTATTCAAAATTGGAAGAATTAACTATTATGCATTAAGATGAGAAATGATCATTTCTCATATTTTCTTTTCTGTCAATTTACTTCCCTATTAAATACCTTCAAAATTTATTTTCTTTCCACTTTTTCACTTCCATTTCCTCTTCCTTTCATCATGGCAATGTTGCTTATTATAATGTTTTTAATGGCAATGTTCATGAAGTGGATTGGACTCTCGTTGACGTTGTCAGCATGGTGAGATATATCATCGGATACCATGTGATTTCGCCGCATGGGCTGGTGTTTTTCATGTTCATGGAGTACATGATCCGAATGGTGCCAAATATGATTTGGGCTTATCTTTCTTAAGGTTTACATAATTTTGGACCCTTTTAAGTCCATTAGGCTTATCTAAATGTATCTACTTGTTTTAATATATTACTAATGCTACATTTGGTTGGAGCATAAGTTTTTTCACATGTTTCAGTTATTGGTTAGATATAAACTAATTACAATTGGTATTTTTAGCCATGACTTGTTTATAGCAAAGAGAAGAAATTTTTTTTTTTTGCTTATTTTGAATAGATTTTATTTTTTACAAGAGTTTTTATTCATCTTTCTAATTGCATGTTTAAATTTGTATTAATTACTATTAATTTTATGTCTAATTGTTAGAGATCGACCCGATTAAGCAATGAACAAGTAAAAATAGCAGAAGAAATTGAGAAATTGAACACACAAATTTAACGTAGAAAAACCCCTCCAAAGAGGATAAAAAACTACGGGCAAAGATAATTTTACTATAATGGCAAAAGAAATGAAGAGTACGAAAGATGGAGATAAAAACTAAACCCCGAAAACCCAAAATAAAGAACCCTCAAAACGTAAACACAAAATTCTCTAAATGTGTTATGAGTTTTAATATCTAATGGGTGTTTTTTCTAAGGTCGTAAAAGAGCCTATTTATAGGCTAAATTCATATGTCAAATAATAATAAAATAGTCTAAACTAATCAGTGTTTAATTGAAACAAATAAATAGAGTTTAACTAGAAGATTATTTCTTAAATTTGACTGAAAATAGGAGTCATACTTAACAAATCTCCACCTTGACTCATATTTCTACAACGTCATCTTTGCCAAAGCTCGCCACGAGCCTATTTTGAACTATGCAGGGAATTAATTGAGTCGAATCTGTACTTAGAAACTGGAAAACTTCTAGCCTTCGACTTGTACACTGCCAAATCAAAACTAACCCAGGTCTGATTTTCACGAACACAGTGCCCTAACTTTTCAAAACCTGCATCCAAAAGAGAACCTCTCTTCAATGAAATGGTCATATATTTTTCCCTATGACCAAGTTGCCTCCGCTCTAAACGAGTTGACTTCGACTCTGTAACGAACGAGGGACGTTCGATTTCACCAGTCATTGTAGAACCTTCTAGAATATAAAGACTACCAGTTCTTTTACCTTTTAACAAAACGAGAGCTCCATGGGATACTTTAATGCCGCTCGACTCGATGTTGATTCTGCATCCTTTCAAGTCCAAAATACTTAAGGAGATGAGATTCTTTCGTAAATCAGGTACATACCTGACATTTGAGAGTGTCCTAATCGTCCCATCGTGTATCCTAATTTTAACAGTACTAATACCAATTACCTTACTAGATGAATCGTTTCTCATGCGCACAACTCCACATTCAACCGAACTGTATGTGGAGAACCATTCTCTAATGGGACACATGTGGAAAGAACATCCTGAATCTAGGATCCACTTGGACGTGAGCTTGGAGTTATCGCTCGTTGACACTAACAAGAAATCATCACTGCTTTCATCGGCCAAATTAGCACCAGCTATATCTTTCCCGTTTCTCTCAGCAGCTCTTTTATGTCGCAGTTTATAACAATCTGCTTTGACGTGACCTAACTTTTTACAATAGCGACACCTTTTGTCTCGTTTCTTTGATGCTATCAAAACGAAAGCTTGCCTATCTACCTTGCTATCCAAATGAAGCTCACTGTTGAGTTTGTTTCTACTCAACAAATGGCCCTTCACATCTTCGAACAAGAGTTTGTCTCTGCCATAAATCAGAGTCTCCCTAAAAGACTTGTATGAATGGGGTAAAGAGCACAATAATGGCATAGCTTGATCTTTATCATCAATATAAACCTCAACGTTCTTTAAATCATTTAAAAGAGTAATGAATTGACTGATGTGATCTCTAAGAAGCTCATTTTCGTTCATGCGAAACGTAAATAGATGTTGTTTCAACACTAAACAGTTAGCCAGAGACTTAGTTGCATAAAAAGTTTCTAGCCTTTTCTACAAGACAGATGAGGTCTTCTCCATCAATACCTCCTGCAATACTGTATTCGCGAGGCACAACTGGATTGCAGACAAAGCCTTTTCATCAAGCTCTTCCCATTCTGTTTTATTTAGATTCTCAGGCTTTTTTTGGTAACAACCTTTTTCAAACCAGATTGAACTAGAATTGGCATCATCCGAACTTGCCATAGATAGAAATTTGTCTCACCATCGAACTTCTCAATTTCAAACCTTGTTGCTGCCATATCTTAATGAGCTGATCTATGAAATTTGAACTAGCTCTGATACCACTTGTTAGAGATCGACCCGATTAAACAATGAACAAGTAAAAATAGCAGAAGAAATTGAGAAATTGAACACACAAATTTAACGTGGAAAAAACACTCTAAAAAGGAAAAAAACACAAGTAAAGATAATTTTACTATAATGGCAAAAAGACGAAGAGTACAAAAGATGGAGATAAAAACTACACCCCGAAAACTCAGAAACAAAAACCCTCAAAACGTGAACATAAAATTCTCTAAATGTGTTATGAGTTTTAATATCTAATGGGTATTTTTCTAAGGTTGTAAAAAAGCCTATTTATAGGCTAAATTCATATGTCAAACAATAATAAAATAGTCTAAACTAATCAGTGTTTGCTTGAAACAAATAAAAAGAGTTTAACTAAAAGATTATTTCTTAAATTTGACTAAAAATAGGAGTCATACTTAACAAATCTCCACCTTGACTCATATTTCTACAACGACATCTTTGCCAAATCCCGTCACGAGCCTATCTTGAACTATGTAGGGAATTAACTAAGTCGAATCTGATCTTAGAAACTGGAAAACTTCTAGCCTTCGACTTGTACACTGCCAAATCAAAACTAACTCGGGTCTGATTTTCACGAACACAGTGCCCTAACTTTTCAAAACCTGCGCCCAAAAGAGAACCTCTCTTCAACGAAATGGTCATATATTTTCCCCTATGATCAAGTTGCCTCCGCTCCAAATGAGTTGACTTCGACTTTGTAACGGATGAGGGACATCCGATTTCACCAGTCATTATAGAACCTTCCAGAATATAAATACTTCCAGTTCTTTTACGTTTTAACAAAACGAGAGCTCCATGAGATACTTTAATGTCGCTTGACTCGATGTTGATTCTGCATCCTTTCAAGTCCAAAATACTCAAGGAGATGAGATTCTTTCGTAAATCAGGTACATACCTAACATCTAGAGTGTCCTAATTGTCTCATCGTGTATCCTAATTTTAACAGTACCAATACCAATTACCTTACTAATGAATCGTTTCCCATGCGCACAACTCCACATTCAACCAAACTGTATGTGGAGAACCATTCTTAATGGGACACATGTGGAAAGAACATCCCGAATCTAGGATCTACTAGGACGTGAGCTTGGAGTTATCGCTCGTTGACACTAATAAGAAATCATCACCGCTTTCATCGACCAAATTAGCACCAGCTACATCTTCATCGTTTCTCTCAGCAGCTCTTTTATTTCATAGTTTATAACAATCTGCTTTGACGTGGCCTAACTTTTTACAATAGCGACACCTTTTGTCTCGTTTCTTTGATGCTATCAAAATGGAAGCTTGCCTATCTACCTTGCTATCCAAGTGAAGCTCATTGTTGAGTTTGTCTCTACTCAACAAATGACCCTTCACATCTTCGAACGAGAGTTTGTCTCTGCCATAAATCAGGGTCTCCCTAAAAGACTTGTATGAAGAGGGTAAAGAGCACAATAATAGTATAGCTTGATCTTTATCATTAATATAAACCTCAACGTTCTTTAAATCATTTAAAAGAGTAATGAATTGACTGATGTGATCTCTAAGAAGCTTATCTTCGTTTATGCAAAACGTAAATAGACGTTGTTTCAACACTAAACGGTTAGCCAGAGACTTAGTTGCATAAAGAGTTTCTAACATTTTCCACAAGGCAGATGAGGTCTTCTCCATCAATACATCCTGCAATACCGTATTCGCGAGGCACAACTGGATTACAAACAAAGCCTTTTCATCAAGCTCTTCCCATTCTGTTTTATTTAGATTTTCAAGCTTTTTCTCAGTAAGAACCTTTTTCAAACCAGATTGAACTAGAATTGTTATCATCCTAACTTGCCATAGATTGAAATTTGTCTTACCATCGAACTTCTCAATTTCAAACCTTATTGCTGTCTTATCTGAATTAGCTGATCTATAAAATTTGAACTAGCTCTGATACCACTTGTTAGAGATCGACCCGATTAAGCAATGAACAAGTAAAAATAGCAGAAGAAATTGATAAATTGAACACACAAATTTAACATGGAAAAACTCCTCCAAATAGGATAAAAAACCACGGGCAAAGATAATTTTACTATTATGGCAAAAGAAACGAAGAGTACAAAAGATAGAGATAAAAATTAAACCCCAAAAACAAAGAACCCTCAAAACATAAACACAAAATTCTCTAAATGTGTTATGAGTTCTAATATCTAATGTGTGTTTTTTCTAAGGTTGTAAAAGAGCCTATTTATAGGCTAAATCCATATGTCAAATAATAATAAAATAATCTAAACTAATTAGTGTTTGATTGAAACAAATAAACATAGTTTAACTAGAAGATTATTTCTCAAATTTGACTGAAAATAAGAGTCATACTTAACACTAACTATTTTAGAAAATATTTTATGTCAAACTATTTAAGCAATATGAGTTTGTTCACGATGTTTTTATTAATTAATATATTTATACATATAAGTTATTATTATTGTTGATATTAATGTATCAAATATTATTGAAGTTCTTGAAGAATTTTCAAGAGAAATAATTATTCGATAGATAAACTTTATAATAAAAGTATATGTAACAACCCATACTCGGCCTAAAGGACAAGACCAAGTCTGGAGAGCCATATCAAATATTTCTCAAAACATAATTTCTAAAACTTCGTTTCAATGTCTCCCAAACCAAAGGAGTTTTAATAAACATAACATTTACTTTGAAAATTATCATTTAAAAAGTCAAATATCTAGAAACAATTGAACTTAAGCTAATAATAATAGTTGATAAAAAGTGTGACCGAGCTCCCGATCCGCCGACCCGATCAAATCTATGGCTTACCTTTAATTCATTAGCAGACAAAACGAATTGATAAGGAAATTATTATATATTAAAATAGAGTTAAAGCTAAACCAATAAGGTCCCAAATTAATATTTGAAATCAAATACAGAAGATAATTTATTTATTTAATAGATTAGAACAAATCAGTTAGATAACAATAAGTCAACTCATTCCCAGACACAAAACAGATCTAACAGATGAAATTTTCCACCCTCATCAGCTACACACTATCTCTGATTAACCCAACACACCAAATTGAATATCTAATACTCATCCAGCCCTACACACCACATAGGGTTGGTATGACATGTTTCGATAACTGCAAACTAGCTGCCAGATCAAATTACGGATACTGGTGGCTTAGCCACTGATTCAGAACATAATATTTCCTCCATTACACGATTCTTACCCAATGCAGATGCAGGTTTCAGATGTCAGTTGATAAGGATGCTTATACGGTCATTCAGATACAATTTATACTTAGATAGAATATATCAAAGTTATTAATGATTGTTACATTCAACACGTATAACAATGTTCAATCTTTAGCCTCATATCATAGAATAATAGTTTATACAATCTGTTTGAGTCCAAAAGGACCCTACGGAAGACAGACATTCATTTCAAACAACACACACAACCTAAAGGTGAAGTCCACTTCTTAATCTACATGCCCATGTGGTTCCACACAACCTGGATAGCTGATCCGTGTGGATTCACATTGCCTGACACACGTCTATGTCATCTGCGCGTATGGTTCTATCACACAAACAGTAGGTCACACGGCCTAGACATCAGCCCATGTATTTGGCTCATGTGTCTCTAAGTCGTGAATTAGTGAGTTACATGGCTTAGACACATGCCCGTGTCCCTAGCCCGTGTGTCTCTAATTCATGAACAGTAGGTTACATAATCTACTACACAGCCTGACACACAGTTGTGTGTTTCACATGGTCTAGAACATGACCTGGCACACGGTCGTGTGGCATCGATAGCCATGTTTTTTGGCATCTAAAATTCGTAGAAGGTCGACTTTTTAATACGCACCTGAAGTAGTTTCGAAATAGGATCAAGGTAAAGTATTCCTGAGACCTAAACGAATATTCAATAACAAATTAAACAACTAAAACAAAAAAAATCACACAATTTAGTACTAAACCACTTATGTCAAAACTTTGACATGAACTTCCAACAAAACCAATGCTTACCGACAACTTGACGGAACTATCTCAAAATAAAGCAAGGAGGATTACTTTTCTCGGTATTCTCACCTAAAGAAAAGATAACATCAATCACTTAGCAGAGAATTCAAGTGAAACAAACATGGAAACCCTATTTCTACAAATAAATGAAAAATCAACAGAAACTTCGCGGAACTGCAAGAATTTACAACAGAACTTACACAGAGATCTTCTAACGATAATGAACAACTTAAACCCTTTTTGAGATGTATTAGTTCTTGATTTTGTGCAAGTTTACACTTGAGCTTAAGATGTTGTATTTGAATAACTATGAAAATATGCATGTTTCACCTAAGTTGAGTTGTTGGTCAAGGATGAAATACAATGATATTATGAAATAAAATGGAGGTAAGATTTTGATGTGTAAGTTGTGACTTGTATATACAACTATGGAAGTGAATTGTTATGAAATATTGTGGTGTCAATGATGACACATTAGTTAGGCACTTAGTTTGATTGTGTTTACATGAGTTGAATGTATTTGAAGGTGTTTAATGACCTATGAAATTGTATGTTTGAATATGTTTGAGTACTTAGGCATATGGGTGAAGAAAATAATATGATTTATGTAAATTTTGGGTACACATGGTTTGGGACACGAGCTGTCACACGGCCGTGTGTCTCACATGGGCAACCCACACGGGCGTGTGCCTTGAACGTGTTTAGGTGCAATTTTCACATGAGCTATGACAAGGCCGTGTGACCCAACATCGAATGTTACACAGGCTAGCACATGACCAGTGATATGGCCATGTGACGTCATTTTGAAAGGTACACGATCTGGCACACAGGTAGCAACATGGTTGTGCCCTACACCACACAATCTGGATCATGTCACATGGCCTGGCCACTCGACTGTGTGATCCATGTTGTGAAATTTACAAATTTTCCCTTAATATTCTAGTTTGTTTCAAATTGGTCCGTGATTGTTCTCAAACTAATTTTAAGGCATCGTAATCCTGATTTAGGTTCCATAAGTGTATGTTTACTTCGATCTGAATTATTTTAAAAAATAATAATAAATGTTGTTAATTATTCTAGTGAACTGATGTTATTTTTATTGAATGTTTTAAAATATATAGTGATACTCTGTAACCCTAATTTGGTGACAGAAGCAGTTATGGGTGTTATATTTATTCTTTACCGTCAATTTGTTTAGTTGACGGTAATCTACACACATCCTCATAGTACAATCTTTCTTCTTTACGAACAGAACTGGTGCCCCCACGGAGATACACTAGGATGAATGAACCCTCGATCGAGAAGTTCTGGAAGCTGAGCCTTTAATTCCATAAGCTTTTTCGGTGTCATACGATAGGGGTCAATGGACACCGGAGCTGTACCCAGTAGAATCTCGATACCAAATTTAACCTCTCTATTCGGAGGCAATCTCGACAACTCATTAGGAAAGACATCCAGAAATTCTTTAACCGTCTGAATATCCCCAACAAAAGAACCTACAGAAATCGAATCACCCACATAGGCCAAAAATTCCTTAAATCCTTTACGAGCCAACTTTTCATCCATAAGAGCGGAGATCACATTAGAGAGGTAATCTCGACACTTGCTGATCATAACCACTTCCACACCATCCTTAGATTTCAAAACCACCATTTTTGTAGGACAATCTAATTTGATCCGATGTTCTACGAGCCAGTCCATTCCCAGAATTAAATCAAATTCCTCGAATGACAATTCTTTCAGATTAGCCAGAAATACAACCCTTTGTATCTCCAGTGGTACTCTCCTATAAATCTTATCAACCCAATCAGACTTGCCAAGTGGACTGATTACAGTAGCCTTACTAGAAGTGTCTCAACTGAAATACCCAAGTTCACAGAAGTAGAACTAGCTATATAAGAATGTGTTGATCTTATGTCTATCAATGCAAAGTACGGAGCAGTATTAAGGAAAATTGTACCAGCTATAACGTCTGTGGCATCTCTATCATTACAGCGTCTAGCCACATATACCAGTGCAGTCTGCCTAGCCTTAGTCTGATTAGCACATTTGCCTGGTACTCTTTGACCTCTACCCATACCATTACCACCCTTGTCGAGCCACAGCCCCTAGGCTAGTGTTGAACTGTCTGCTAAGTCTGAACTAAACCCAGAGATGGAGCTTGTACCTGACCAGAATGCTGTGGACAATCCCTGATGCGGTGCTCCATCGATCTACATCGTAAACAAGCTCCCAACCTCCTCCAACATTCATCTAGATGGCGCCTACCATAATCTACACACGTTTGAACCACAAAGGAAGCAACAGGAGCCTCAACCCTCAGAGGGCTATCAAACTTGGCTCATTTCTTGGGCCTTTGAACAGAACTAGAGATATCTAAACCCCTCTTACTCTTACCCCTCTCACGGTCTCTATTTTCGCGTTGAGAGTGCTTAACTTGCCTAGTTTCTTAGGCCTCTAAACAGAACTAGAGGGCTTTAGATCCCTCTTACTCTTACCCCTCTCACGGTCCCTATTTTTGCATTGAGAGTCCCTAACCTCCTCAGCAATTCTCACTTTGTCCACCAAGACATCAAAAACCCACTCCCTCTATGGAGCTATCAAAACCTTGAGGTCAAACCTCGACCTTTCCTCGAAGTGGATACACTTATTATAATTATTCAACATAAACCTATGAACAAATCTGCTCAATCTCAAAAATTTGGTCTCATACCCATTACAGTCCTATCTCTCTGAGTAAGGCTCATAAACTTGCGTCTACGAGTATCTACACAACTCGCCCCCATATATTTTCTCTAGAAGGCATTCTTGAAATAATCCTATCAAATCTGATCCGATTGAGTACCCTCCTCAACCGTCAACGACCACTGATATGCCTCATTGCGAAGTAGAGATATTGCACCCTTTAATTTCTACTCAGGAGTGTAATCAATATCATTCATAATCCTTTCTATGGTCTTCAATCAATATTCGGCCACAGTTGGGGCGACTCTAATGACACCCGTAAATAATTCAGCACCGTTGGACTGAAGTCGTTCAATAATCGACCCTTAGCTCCTAGATCCAGAATGGGGCCAGTGACCCTTTCTAAAACCTAACATGGCTTAGGACAATTTGTTGTCCCCAACCATCTCAGTTTGAGACCCAGTATTAGCAGTATTTGTTCCCGACATTTTATTTGTATCCAAATTGGGCATGCTACCCATCGAGGACGACTCAGCTTGAGCCCCTCTTCAGTGCCCACCGCGCCCATGGGTACCGTGACCGTGTGCTCTACGTGCACTCATTATGCTATCTACGTTACAGAGTTTTATGTATCAGTTCTGATGTTTATTAACATATATTTTATGCTCAGATATTGTCAAAAGAAATTTTTGTTTCAATCTAACTATCTCAGAGTAGTTCTAATGGTTTCAGAGTTTTCTAAACTAAAAGTTTAACTAAGTTAAAAGTACTTATAGAATTGGCATAGAAGACTCAGTATTTTATAGACTTATTTTTCAGATCAAAGCAAAAATGGGTATTGTTCAAAACACAATTTTCACAAATTTTTGAACCCAAAATTTCACAACCTGAGCTTTGTAACTTAGCTTTGATACCATTAAATGTAACACCTTAAACCTAGCCTAAGCTTTATGGCCAAATCTGGAGATGTTATCGTAAAATGGTTTGAATATCTAGATTTTGTATATTTTAAAAACGTCAAAAACTCTATCAAACAATAACCTAATTCATTTGAAAACATATCTTGCTTACTTGTTTTATTAAAAATGTTGTTTGTTTACGCTCTTTGTTTTGCAGCGAAAATAATTTAGAAAACGATATTTTGGAAAACACTGTTCGTTGTTTGAAAACCATTTTCGATAAAAATGTTTAAAAAATATTATGCGGAATACGGAATACAGAAACAAAGTCCTAACCCAAAACGATCCAAAATGTTTAAAGAGTCCAATATTTACAAAACTCTCAAACTTAAATTTAAATAATTTAAATTTGCGATAATATGATTATAATCGAGCTCCCATTGCACCGACCCGCCTAAGTCTGAGGGTAACTTGAAAGTGACAGACAAATAGAAAGTGAGTTTTCATAACTTAATGTATAACTTTAAGCTAAACAAAATTACGAATTTAATTTCAGTTTTATATCACAACAAAGTGGATAGAATACACATATCATATATAGAATCAGAATCAGATGCAAATTTACAATCCTATCCCAATCTGCTACACACCAACTCCGACCATCTTTACACACCATATAGGGTATTAAATATCCATCCAGCCGTACAAACCAGTTAGTGTCGGTATGACACTTTTTAGAATATTTCCAGTAGAGCCACCAGTGTCTTAGGCATTTTATCGCCGTTTACAGAATCATATATATATGTGGCTAAGCCACCAAATAAGACAATTTATTACACTACCTACACTTCCTCCATACATCAAACCCAACACAAATTCAATATAACAGATAAAAGATATATTACGAAGTACATGCTCAGAATAACAAATACAGTAACATGCCAAATAGCATAATGCATATATTGTGTGTCACACACGGTCCATAACATGGCCATGTGTCACACACAGCCTGGCACACGATTGTGTGGCATTGACTGTACAGTTTTTCGACTTTCGTCGTTCGTTATTTTTCGTGTTTTTCATTACACACTTGATTTGACTTCGACACCAAAGCAAACACGGGACCCTCAGCACCTAAAAATGAGATTTAATTCATTAACTTAGCAACGATTCACGATATTGATTCAAAGAAAAGTATAGTGCATAGCGCCTTTAATCGACTCCCAAAATGCGATCGAACCATTACAAAAAGATGAAAACAACCATGCGATTCAAGTTGCTGGAGAAGCGTCAATCGTCTCACAATTCTTCCCTAATCAAACATCAAAGCGATTAACACGAAATAAATGCACCACATAGACACCCCTCTTAACCAAAGTCAATGAATAGAACAACCCCCCACAACGAACAAAAGAAAGAAGGATAGAATAAATCTTACCGACAGAGAATGGAATAGCATCGAACCAACACACAACCACAACAAAAATCGCAGAACATAAAAGACAACGAATCAAAAGAATATAGGAAATTTGGAGTAGATAGATGAAAAAAGAAGAAAGCCAATTCTTGAAAATCCCTCCACTTGAAACCAACGTGAAAATCGAACCCAACTAACTTACACAACTAATCCTTATCTAACAGCTTAACCAAATTCAATTTAAACCCAAATTCTACTGGCCAACAACTCACCAAACCATTAACAAAAAAAAATATTAGCTGCCTAGACCGAGACTCAAACCCATGCCCAAAGAGCACAAATCACTTATCCACTGGACCAAACTAACTACTTCATTAGAATATAACAAATCAAACATTTAGATTTTTGGGGTGTTACATTTATGTTACACATTTTTTCTCTGTGTAACCTTGATTCCAAGTAGATATAATCTTATGTTGAGACTAAGCATGATATTAATACATTTTATGCTTATCCAATATCGATTCAACTTGAAATATGGGCATCAAATTTTTCCCAAATTCACCCATATCTAACCCAAGCCCATTTTAGACCGGTACTTATTATTTTTTAAAAAAATTAAAATATATTTATATTTATATTAATTTAATATTTAATAATTATATATTTTTATTTATTAAAATTTTATATATAGTCATCTTAACATTTTATCATAAATTACATAATCTGTAAAAATATTATAATATAAAACATTACAAACTAAAAAGTGGGTTAGGTTAGGTTGGGCTCGGGCTTTGAATACTCAAGCCTAAGCCCGATCCATATTTTAAATGGACCTAATTGTTTTTTGCCCAAACCCATTTTTCAGACCTAATATTTTTGCCTAAACCATCCTAAATTTCAGATGGGCCTTCGGGCTTGGGCAAGTAGCTTGGCCCATGAGCAGGTCTATTTGTTAGTCTAAATACTTTATTCTAATTAAAATGTTAATGTGAATTTTAAAAATTGTAAACATTCTTAGATTATTTGTTAATTTAAATCCATTACAATATTATTTTTTGTCACATAGCTACCGAAAGTGCATTCTTTTTCGAAATGTCACAACCGCTAATTTACCATAAGAATTTTAATAGTTTAATAACTATACTTGAATTTTTAAATTTAAAAAGTATAAATACTAAATTTTTAAAAATAAAAATATGAAAATTGAATTCTAAATATATAGAAACTTGAAGCACATAATAACTTTTAAACTTTTACCTTATAATTTAGTCTAAAATATTAACTCAATACAAAGCACGGATGAAACGATGGTAGTATATACAATGATGACGTATTTGTTTCTCTTATTTCTTTGTAATATATAATATTAATGTTTAAATAAAAATAAAATAATCAATGTACACATATGTCGATATATTAGACGATTATAAGTTTTTATTATTATTTACCTGTGATCAATAATGGGTTTTGTATTATTTAAATAAACACTACAATTATTAATTTTTAATTATTTAGCCAATGAAGTTTAAATATTATTGATAAAGGTTAAGATTTCGAGATTTAGAGTGTTTAAATTTAAGTTTCATTATATGCATTTACGCGTCTGCCTTGTCCAAATATATTTTATTTACCAATCTATTCCTTTCTGCATTATGTTAATCAAATCTAATTGTAGTTAACTGATTACTTGCAATTTTGAATTATACTTCTACCTTTAAAACTATTAAAATTTTAAACTTTTAAGTATTTATACAAATATTATGCAATCATACTTCATTAAAATGTTAAATATTAGTTTCTAAAATCAGAATGTTTGAATGGTAATTATAATGGGTGTAATTATTCAAGTTACGTACGGTTGTGTAGTTAAAAAAATTCCATAAGCGAATTTAAGATGATACCAAAATGTTATTTTAATTATTTTGTTGTAATTTTATATTTTATAAACAAATGATATTATCGTAAACTCGCTTGTTAAATTTTTCTTATCGGTGCATAGAATAATAATTCATAAATATTTTAACTCAAAAGTAACAATAACTTTAGATTATTTAACTTAATTAGTAATAAAAATAAACATTATCTTTCTTTCCTCTCAAGAAAAAAGAAATTGCATGTTGACTAAGTGAAGCATAAAGTCTTCCTTTTGTTAGTAGAGGAGGTACCTCTCTTGCTTTTCAATATAAAACAAGTATTATACGTTAAGGACGACTATTCTTCCAAGGCCTCACTCAAACAAAGATGCTTTAAGTACTTAAAAAAGTCAATATATTGCGTTTATATTAGGAGTGTTGTTTGTAAAGTAGAATTTAAGCATAATATTAACATATTTTAGATTTGCATAAGTTTAGTCTGAATTAAAATATGAGTTTAAAATTTTGTTTAAATTTGTCCACATTTGTAAATGATTAATTGAAGTCCATTTCAAGCATGCCCATATTATTTTTAACATTTTTTTTTTCAAAAAAAAATATTATTTTTAATTTAATATTTAATAATTATATATTCATTTATTCAAATTTTATAAATAAGCAACTTATCATTTTTTTAATATGTTTACACTATAATGTAATATATTACTATAGATTTAATTTTTATTTGTTATAAATTGCATAATATATAAAAATGACATAACATAACAAAATATAATAAATATTAAAATTTAGGAAATCAGTTGGGTTAGTCCCTTGAATGCTTGATCCCGAGCCCAACCTATATTTTAAACATGCCTAATTTTTTGTCCAAGCTCATTTTCAGACCTATATTTTTGTCAAAAGCCTCTCAAATTTTGGGTGGACCTTCGGACTCAGGCAAATAGTCCAACCCTTGAACAAGTATAGTTTATACTGATAAGTGCGTAATTTCTCAATTTATTTGTGATATTTCTCCTATTAAATTATGTTATTTACGTCCTTAATTATATTATTTATACTTATATTTTATTCATTATTGATTGAGGGAATAAAGGGAGAAAAATGAGCTTAAAGTTTATTTTTGGCAAGCTTTTGCGTATTGGACTTCCAACACAACACAAGTTCAATATTTTTGCCATAACTTGAGCTATAGAAATCTATTTTGGGAACATAATATACCGATTCAAAGAGAAGTAAAAGGTGTAGCTAAAGTTATTTCATGACTCAAGCCCAAAAATGTCAGAAAGGCATCCAAAAATGACTTGAAAGTTTGACGCAAAAATTGCCAAGAAACCTAGAAAATTTTGTTTTATTTAATTAAGAGAACTTTTGAATTTTCTCTGTTATATTATTCTTGTCCTATTAATAGACATTATTAGGTTAAAATTTTGATATGCTTAGACATAGCCATTCTTTGTAACCCCCAAACCCGACTTAGATGTTAGATCTGAATTCGGAAGATTACATTGGCCATCGAAATGGCATTGCAGAATTATCGGAGTTTTTTTAAAAGTAGTTGTTTAGAACATTTGTTTTACTTTTTGAAGAAAACTTAGCGGGTTTCAATATGATGGTGATGACTTAGTTTCAAAACTAGTTGTTATAGTGATTAATTTCTAAAAAGCGATTGTCAATTTAAATGTTTTTCAAAACCTATTTACGTAGTAATGCAACGGAATAGTGATACTCAACATAGTTGTAATGAAAATCAAATTTTATGCCTAAATAATTAAAATCTATATTTTAGCATCCTAAAATCAAATTAAATAAAATTCATGCTATAAAACTCGTGATCGAGTTTATGGGTTCTACTATTCGAAACTAGAGTACTTACTGATCTTTTGATGAGAATTTGGAGATTATCGACGATAATTCAACAGTCGGTGGAATAACGAGTTTAATCGTGAATTAACTTTGACGTGAGATTTCAAGAGATTAATTTCTAGCAAAGGATGTAAAATTTTATGGAAAGGAAAGGGAGAAATAAAAGAAAGTGAAGAATTTAAAAAGGAGAGAAAAATTTCTATTTAGGTTTGAAGAGGAATTAAAATCAATGTATAGTTAAGAAAATAGATTAAATACCTAGGGTTCAGAAATTTTGAGGGGCTGGATGAAAATTATCCTTTTTTAAAGAAAATAAAATGGGAAATGGGGTGCATCCGATGGAGGTCTATTGTGTAGATGGGGATCATTTGGCCTGCAAGAACTGGCCCGATTCGGTAAGCTGTTGGAGAAGCCTGTCAGATTGAAACCTGGTTGGCTTGTTAATGAAGATATGGCAACTTAAGCTATTTTGGTAGCTAATCTTAGAAGACTGATAGAATCATATCTTGTAAAAATTAGATTAGATTTGATATGGCATATCTTGTAAATCTCATGATTTAAGGGATAGGATGAATCTCGTCCGTCGATGTATTGTAATCTTGACCTTCGATTTTAGGGGAGCTCAACTATAAATAGAGAGTCTCCCACTCATTTGTACTCACGCCGTTTATTGTTTCATTATTCTTTGTGAATAAGAGAATATTGAGAGCATTTACTCAAACACCTCTCGTGCACTCTTTTTGTTGTTCCTTTGTGGCTTCTTTTGGTGAATGGTCTGTCTTGAACCTAAGATGCAAAAGAGGAGTAGCTACCTAACCATTTAAGCTATTACCCACTCTTAACAAGTCTCTACACCATTTAATATTTATTCTAAGGTGATTTTCATTCTAGTTTACTGAAAAATTAAAACAGAGAAATAAAAGAGGAGTGGATAAAACCTAGAATCTTTAGGGAGTATACTAAGCTAACCATCAAGACTAAGGCTCATTTCTTAGTTAATTATACTTCTAAACCTATTTATTTTGGGATATTACATGTTTATTAAATAAATAAAATTATCACTTGTCTTTGTAGATAAGACCTTACTTGCTACTTTCTAGTAATTTTATAATTTCAAGTAGGTTTTATTTTGTAGGTCTCTATAAACTAACATATATATAATAATTTTCATTGACTTGGTGTCATGAATTAATTAATTGGGTGAAATTACATAAATAAATACAATAAAATTATAGGTTAATATATAAAAGCTCTCGAAGAATTTCAAAACAAAATCAATTAAGCCTCTCCCAACATTTTGCACTCAATTGAGCCCCTGAATTGACAATTTTGACTAATGAGACCCTTTGATCAACGTTAACCATTAGAAATTAACGACAATATTGACGTGGTTGTTAAAAATCGTTGTGTTAGCCAACATATGTTGATGTGGCACTGCCACATCAAAAGAATAAATAAAAATTCATTTTTTTCAAAAAATAAAAAATATATTTTAAAGTTAATTTAAAAATCAAGTTTAGAATAAACCTAAATAATTAGTTGTCCATGTCCATTTGAGTCTACTCATGAATTTGTTTAAGTTAATTCTAAAATTATAAAAAAAATTATAAAAAAATCATTAAAATTATAAAAATATTAAAATATTTAAAATTATAAAATATCAAAGAAGGTCCCATTTATTTATGAAAAATTAAATTGGAAACGTTACTTGATTCTTTTTTTCATTTATGAAAATTTATAGTATCAGTTAATTTTTCATGAAAAATGGATACCTTCGTTTTATAACAATTATTCCATGAGATTATATCATTAAATTATTTTTATAAAATTTAATGATATTTTATAATTTAATAAATTTTTTTATTATTTTAGAATGAATTTGAGCAAACGAGTGACTAAATTCAAATGCATTTAGACAACTGTTTGTTTAAATTCATTAAGAATTTGAATTTTTTTAAAAATATATTTATTTTTGAAAAAAATATTTTTTGTTGATGTGACAATGCCAAATCAGCATTCGTTGGTTGACTTAGTGTCAGCATTGTTGTTAGTTTCTAACAATCAACATTGATCAAAAGGTTTCATTAGTCAAAATTGTTCCTTCAAAGATTCAATTTAATGCAAAAAAAAAAAAAATTAAAAGAAACATAATTTTATTTTTTGAAATTCTTCAAAGAACTTTTACACCAATAAACCTAAAATCAGTTAAATTCAGTATAATTAACAACAGCCTTCTAAATCTAGTATATTATTATTTTTAAGAATTCATTTACACTGTATTGCAGCAATATTAATAAAAAAATATAAATTTAAATATAAAGTATATATTAATATAAAATAAACTTTTCAACATGTTTTAAGCATTCAAGTCACATTTAGATAAACATTTTCTATACTTAAATATAACATGTTATGATTAAACTCAAAAGATTTTAGTTTATAATGTATATATGTGATAAAATTTAAAATTATATATGAACTTTGATTTGGTGTAATTATACATATATAATTTTATTGTGATTTAAATGTATAAATAAAGCTTTAATTTTAACTTAATTATACACATTTAAGAAAATAAATATACTATATGAATTATATAAACATAAAATAGTTTTGAGATTTATCCTTAATATATATATTGGTGGTAAAGTTTAGTTAAATATAAATAAATTTATAAGATGAAAACTAAATCTTTTGTATTGAAATGCCCAAGATCAATTTATTACTTTTGTAAAAAAAAAAAATCAAAATATAACTTTTTTTTTTTCGTTTTAACAAAAAAAAAAAAAAAAAAACCCTTGGGCCATTTTGGATTCACCCGTCTACACACATAGATGGCATAATATCGCAATATTTCCTATACTAACTAAATTAATGGCAATCACATATTACAACTTCAGTTTCTTTCATTTAACAACTTTATTCAATAATATAAATGCGAATTAAAGATTTACAATTGGCAAAGGTTTATTGTATTAAAATAATTTTGTATACTAATAACAAGTGGATGAATTTAATATTTGATACATTATCTTGATATGTTTAGAGGATGATATAATAATTCCATATGAAAAATATCAAATAACACGACAATATATATTATACAAAATTAAAATTTTGAAACTTTTATTAAACAAATCTTAAACTTTGTAACCATGATAAAAAAATAAAGTTGTAAAAAAAATTTAATGATTAAATATGCAATTTATTCTTTGAGATATAAGGAGTTATGCTTTTGAAATTTTCCAAATATACAACTTAAATGAAATGATGAAAGTTTAAGTATTAGTTAAAAACAACATGCCAAATTACATAGTTTAAATACAATAAACTTACTTGCAAATTAATGTTCAAGGAATTATTTTCCATCGATGTCACCCATCACTTTCCTTTGAATGTGGAGTTAGAAACTGAAGTATCTCTTCTGGAGGTTCAACCTAAATAATAGATATATATCAAATTTTAGTTTTAGGCTTTATAACATAACTAGAAAAAGCTTTATTTCTTTTAATTATGAAACAAATGTAACAATCAATACATACCTCTGAAAGCACACAGTCAATATGTGATGTATAGTTGCATTCTTTGCAATAATAAATGTCATGCTCTGGATTTCTTTGTGTTTCACATGTATCACAATAGTATTCTTCAGAACCATCTTCAGTCACTAAAGTTGTGAGGACAAGTGGATGCAAATGACGTTTGTGCTTGACGATGGATGGTAGTGGAATGCATTCAAGATGTATGTAAAACCCACACTTGAGGCAGTTGAACAATGTGTCTTTACAAGCTAGACCACATGTAGTACATCGGGGAGATTCATCACCGAAAAAGCCTTTCCCCAAATGTAGAAGATGGTGATCGGCATGGCAATTATGTTTTATCTCACGAAATTGATACTTAGCACATGAATAGTGCATGTTGATGCCGCATTGTACACAAAGAAAAGCTAAGGGCTCAACATATTCACCGCAAGCTTTGCATTTGTCTTCTGGGTCGGACCACATGATTGGAAATGCGTGAAGAGGATGTTGTGGGTGGAACAAGCTCTGAACTTCCATCAGCATGTGCTTGAGACAGGATTCATGTACAAAGAATTCTGAACAACGAGTGCAAGCATATATTATACCACAAAGGCGTTGTCTACATGCCACGCAAGCCAAAGCAAAGTCTGGCTGTGTTTGTAAAATCCCAATCTTGCATCGTGTAATTTGATGGAGGTGACTAAAATGGTTGACTATGATTTTGATACTCCTTTCTTTTGGAGTTTCATCTTTTGAAGTAGCACATCTACTGTCAAGGTTGAATGAACAAAGTTTACAGCTATAACGAGAACCAATACATAGTTCTTCACATCTGTCGCACACAAACATTGTTTCATCATCATCATCATCATTTGGTAACAACGGGTGAGGATGGAAAGAAACTCTTAGCATCTGACAGAAAACAAATTAATAGAGATAAGGATAATTTATTGTTTCTCTAGTTCCATTTTAAAATTTTAAATATATTATTTCAATTCTAAACATTGTCAGATTGTGATATGAGTAGTATATAAATAACATTTGAGAACTGAAACAATAAATTATTACATAAAAACTAACCATTTCCAATCCCAAACTTCCATCCTCAAAGTTCTCTTCTATTCTTTGAGGATCTAAAAGCATCTCTTCCGGAGGTTCAAGTACCTAAGCACAAATATTTAGTTTCATACTTGTACCAAATAGAACAAAATCATTCTAATAAGTTTAAGATAATTAATAGCATTGGTTCTCTATGCTTTTAAACTTACTAATTATATGTGTCTTTTTTTCACAATGCATATTTCTATTGTGAGTTAAAAGACTACTACTATTTTAGTTATTCTGGTTGTCTTACCTCGAAAAGGACACAATCAATATGCGCAATATAATTGCATTCTGCACAATAATAAACATGGATTTCTGGATTCCTTTCAGTCTCACACATATCGCAATAATAATCTCCCGAATCATCTTCGGCAAAAGGACTTACAAGCATAAGTGTATGCAAGTGACGTTTATGCTCAAAACTAGACGGTAGTGGTATACATTTAGGATGTACATTGAAATCACACTTTCTGCAGCTGAAAAGGGAGTCATTGCAATCTTTACGACCACATGCATGACAAGGTATCCCTTTAATAATGCTCTTCCCCAATTGTAGAAGATTGTGAGGATGACAACTATGCTTTGTAGCACGAGTTCGATACTTGGCACATGAAACGTGCAAGTCAACATCGCATTTATTACAATAAAAGCTGAAACCATTAACTTTCGTCCTACAAGCATAACATCGAACTTCCCCTGCGTTAAAGAATGGTCGAGGGTGAAGAATATGGTGAGGGTGAAACAGGCTACTTTGAACTTGCATCGGCATGTCATTCATACATGATTCGTGTATGATAAATCTACAAGACACGCACGTGAAAGCCTGTGTATCTTGGAGCTCCCATTTGCATGCCACACACTTCAACTTTTTTAACGTCCATATATCTTTAATAAAATCTTCTTCCAACTCGGTCAATATTGGCGAAACCTTGCAACGGGTCAGTTGATGTGGGTGGCTGAAATGGAGAGTTCGGGTCCTTTGGAGATCCTCATCATCACGTTTTTCTATCTCATTCTCATCATTTATAATAGCTTTAGCGCATCTAAAATCGATGTTGAAATCACAGTACATGCACCTGTAACAGATGCAACTTACCGACAATCTGCTACATGCATCACACACAATTGCGTCTAGCAATTTGAATTTGAGTGGATGGGGGTGAAAAGCATCTTTTTGTATTTGAGGTGGCATTTCAGCACATACTTTGTGCATCCCAACACCGGATTTAGAAATATAAGCTGGACCGTTAATGACATCCAGGCACCACAAGCATCGAATCTCCCGATCCGCCTCCCTAAAGCTGAGCTTTTCCGGGTAGGCAAAATGGTGGAACTCCATTTTAGAGGACCGAATCAAAGAAATAATAACAATAAATGAGAGAAAGAGAGGATTAATTGTAAGTTGAAATTTTTGGTGAAATATTTTTAGTTCTTTTACGATTTATTTTTCCTTTAATGAAAAGGATCTACGATTGCTTTTAATTTAATTTTGGAATCCCAAAAAGCCAAAACCATGAAGATTGACTTCAAATATACTTTCCTTTCTAAATTTATTTTTTATGACAAGCTTGAGGATTAATTTAATTTTAAACCTATATATAATATAATGCACAAGAAATTAAAATATATTGCAATTTAAAACAAAGTTATAATGATATATAACACAAAAAAATCTTCAAATGGATCTATTTTAATTCATTTTTAATTTATATTAAATTTTTATTATCATTTTAATTTTATTTTTACATGAACGTTAATATAATAAAATTAATATAATTTGTATGGGGACAAATTTTCTACATTAATTTATTTTTCATGTTTATTTATTTGTTACCTTTTTAAAGGTGTTTGTTACTTTTAATGGTATCTATAATGGGTACAAAGATTTTAATTCAAAGCTAACAATAATTGGTATAAATTTTATTAGATTGTTTTTCTTAATTAGCAATATAAGATTTAGCATTAAGAAACAAAATTGTTTTTTGGCATAAAGTGTTGTTTGAGCAAGTAGAGGTACCTCTCTTGCATTTTAATCAAAACATAAAGTTATTCTTCCAAGCTTCACTCAAAGTAAGATGCTTTAATTAATAAAAATAATATGTTGTATTTTATACATATGATATTATAATGGTTTTTTTCAGAGTTGGTGCGATTTCAATGAGTTGTTGAAATTTCAAAAATATATACAATAATATCATTAATTTTTAAAGTATCTCAACTTTTTCAAAAATCAATTAAATTTTTATATATTTTTTTATGCGATTGAGTCTAAGAAAAAGCTTTATTTCTTTTCATTATGAAATAGATGTAATAATCAGTACTTAACTCTAATAGCACACAGTCAATATGTGAAATATAGTTGCATTCTTTGCAATAATAAATGTTATCTTCTGGATTTTTGTGTTTCACACATATCACTGTAGTATTCTTTAGAATCATCTTCAGTTATATGCATATTATAAAAGTGTTATAATATACTTATTTATAAAAAATATTATGGCGAAAAAATATGAACATAACTTATTTATGTGTCCATGCTATATATTATAAAATATATACTTATTTATAAAATATCTTATTATTTTTTTCATAACTTATTTATAAAAAAGTTTATGACAAAAATATTATATTATTTGAAAGAAATTTTATAAAAATAATTGATCACTTTACAAATTTATTATTATTATTTTAACTTAATTTATTTATTATAAAAAAAAAACTATAACCTAGCATAAGACTTTTTCCAAGTTAGGCTTATATAAGTTTTTTAATTAAAGCTACAGATTGTTCTCTCCATAAACCCAAATGTTATGTGGTAAATACTAGTTATGCAGATACAAAAGATTTTCTTACACCATATTGTGGGGAATGATACTATTTGAGATAATGGAGTTAGACACAGGCAACAGAGACAGCTCACGAGCTCTTTAATTTGATACATTCAAAACTTTGAAATGTGGTTGAAAGGACATTTTTTGTTCTAAAAAGTGATTTTCCATGGTAACAGCATCACCTAAGTATAGAACCAAAAATAATAATAATAATAAAAAAGTTGGATTGTACTAGTAGATTGCATACCTCATAACTTCATTCAAGTGGAATTAGGATGATCCATATTTTGAAGAGTACATGGAAGATTGAGATCTTGATAATCTTAATGATACATATTCATATTTAGATAATAAAAAATTTGATCAAGGACTATGAAATGATGATAATGAGCATATGTTATAAGTTAAAAGAGGGAATAGCCCAACAAATATGGAACACTAGAGTAATTAGATAAGATGGCATATGATGTTTATTTTTCTTTCATTTTTATTAGTATCATATTATTAATTACATTCTTAGACTAACATTGTCACACCCTAAAATAGGGCCTAGAAGTTTCAAGGGTAAAATGGGAATTTTAGCTCTAGTGTGCTCAAAAATTTCGTAGCATGGTAAATCGTAAATTTTTTCGTCTATGGCTTTTTGAAAATCAAATAAATTTTTAAAAATATTGCTAAAAAAATTTCAATTTTGAGGTAAGGACTGTTTTGAAATAAGAGTTAAAATTAGGAGTACTAAAAGGGCAAATAACCCAAAATTTAAAAATCCAACCTAATTCATCCCCCGCATGTAGTTTTTACGAAACTTTTCCTCCCTTTCACTTGTGTTGCTATCCATTTGCATTCCCAAACCCCAATCACTCAATTTTGATTGCCAAACTTTATTTTTTTTTTTATTTCTATCATCGCCCATAAGAACAGTAATTAATATAATTATTGTGATTGTTATTAATTGGAGTATCATTATTATTATAATTATATTGTTATTATTATAGTATTCCTTTATTTATTATTTATCATTCTAATATTCTACCCACATGGTCACTTTACATTATTTCATTATCACTATATCACACACTCTGTTTAAACATATTTGTCCGTTTTCATACTATGCCCGAATAAACTAAATATATATCACTCTAAGTGTTACATTAATTTTTACTCGATGCATAAAAAAGAGAATTTCAAAACCAAGGCAACGTTCTCATTTAGAGATTCGAGAAGTCGTGCCCTAACTTACGGGGTTCGATTTTCTTTTTGAATCTAAATAACTAAACACCCTTTTAAAATTAAAAACACGTGATAGTTAAACAGTAATCAAGTAACGAGCAATTCTATTTTGAGAATTCGAGATGTTACGTCCTAACTTACGGGACATGACTTTTTCGTTTTGGTTATCTCGAAATAAGAAGGCCTCTTACATAAATTTTGATTTAACTAAATGATTTTAATAAAAAATAGTGCAAAGAGGGATCATATTTAAAATTTCGAACTTTCAACTTTCGACACTAAGGCATCAAGTAATCATTTTGGTGCCAACTTTGGGCGTTATGAGTGTGCTAATCCTTCCTCGTACGTAACCGACTCCCGAACCTTTTTTTAGATTTTTGTAGACCAAAAATGATTTTAACATTTTAGTAATGTAACGAAATTTTGAGATAATCCGATCATACCTAATTAAAAAAGATTGGTGACAACTCCCATTTTCATTTTTTTAAATAAAAATCAGTTTCAAGAAAAGTTTCGACAACGCTTTTGGAAATGTATAACAATATCCTCCCCTACTCGAAAGGAATGTTATAAAGTAGCCTTTTCTAAGATAAAGAGTGCATGGTACTTGTGTCTTGTAAAACGTGTGGAATAATTGCATTGATTGGGTTAGATGGGGATTGGGTTTTGTAGTTTCTAAGTTAGGTTTTTGTTTTTATGTTTTGTTTGAAATTTGATAATAAATAACTAGTGAGGGAAGAGGGTAGAAGAAAGTTAAAAAAAGAAACGAAAAAGGGAAAAGTTCCAAAAGAAAAAAAAAAAAGTGTGTAAAGAGCGGGAATTAATATTTTTATTTGTAATGGCCAAAAATTTTCTGATGAAGTGGGGGAAAGGATAATGGAGGCAATGCAGATTCAGGAGACAAGGGGTTCCTTCTTTCTGGGGGAAAACGAAAAAGGGAGGCTATGTGCTTCATTAATGAAAAATTTGTGAAGAGGATACTAGCATGGGAATAGAATCAGCTAAATCTTGAGAGCAACGAGGTGTTTATTAAAACTGTTGCATATTGTACCAATATATTTCATGCAATTCTTTAAAGTTCCTAAAGAGGCAGCAAGCAGAGGAAAGAAAGATGCATTGGGTGAGAGGTGGTTTCAGCTTATTGATATGAAATCTAATGGTGGTACGAGTTTTGAGGAGCTGAAATTAATGAAGAAAACTTGCAAGCAATTAGCAAAGCATGTTGGAGACTTTTGGAGAATTCTGTCTTTGTGGACCAGAATTGTTAAAGGGATATATTTTCCAAACTAAGGCTTCATGGATTTGGGCTACCATCCTTATGTTTCTGAAGGCTAAATTCAGTGCCAAGTTATGAATGGGAAAGACTTAGCCCCATTCTTCTTTATGTTGAGCTTTTTCATATGTCAAAATATTAATAATGTTATTTTTTTATATTTTTAGGCTTAATATATTATTGAGTACCTGAGTTTAACATTTTTTTTCTTATGTGATACTTGAATTATTTTTGGTTCAATTTGACATTTGTATTTAACAAAAGTTATATATTTTGGCATTCAAAAATAGCAGTGTTAACTTTTTAGTGTTTAATTTAAGGTTTAGGGTTGTTTTGATAAAGTTAATTGCTAATATTATTAGGTTCGAACTTTTATGATTTTGTTAATAGAATAAATTTAATATTAATTGTGAATTTGTTTAATTTTGCGTTTAATTTGTCAAATATAATCCAATAAATGTTATTTAATTTGGGTTTTAGGATTGATTAGATGAAAGTTAATTGCTAATATTGTTAGCTTATTATATATTTTATCAAATCAACTCTAAAACCCGAACTAAACATTAAAAAGTTAACATCATTACTTTTGGTACCAAAATATGTAACTTTTTGTCAAATACAAGTACCAAATTGGATCAAAAATAAAATTAGTACCACATTAGAAAAAAGTATCAAACTCAAGTACCAACTTAAGTATTAAACCATATTTTTATTGAAATATCATAATATTAATGAATTTTAACATCATTTAAATGCATATTTTTTACTCTGCAACATTATGTCTAAAATTGATATTTTATTTCACAAAAATACATTTCCAATAGCAATACAAAACATTTAAATCTTAAATTAAATATTTCAAAAACACTTTTACACAGTATTTTTCAAAAACACTTGTCAAAGTAATGAAGAATTAACCCTTGACGTGCGAGATTATAGATGGGTTCTCAATGTCAAGTTGAGCAGGGCTACTGAAAGTGAAGAGCAAGTCTCTGAAACGTTGTGGAGTTGACTGATTCAAAAGAAGAAATGCAGAAGGTTCATCATAAATGCAGGAGTTAGGCTTGATTCTGGGGTCATCTAGAAGTGTGGCTATCCAGGGCCTAAGGCTAAAAGAAGTCTAAAATATTAATTTTTAATTTTTAAGAGCTCAAAATTTTTTTATCAACTTTTAAGGGGTCTAATTTTTTTTTTCAACTTTTAAAATCTAAAATTTTATTTTATTATTTTTTCTAAAACCTCAAAAAAATTAAGAACGGCTAGTCGGGAAAATTAAAAATTGATGTTAAGATAGGGTCTCAAGTTCTAAAGGCCGAGATAAAAGAGAAGGAATCTCCTTCGCATATACTTTAATAGGTTGGAGATACCTAATCTATGGGAATAATGTGGCCACACGTAACAACTTATGGTATAGACAAATTTTATGGAGAGCTTGTGGGAGTTGGGAGATTAAAAAAAGAAAAATTGTATTTCGGCATGATCACGTCTTCATCACATGTTTGCTTTTGAATTCAATTTTCCATTTTTTTTTTTAGTCGCGTTAAAATTCATCTCCGCCCATTTTCTATTGCTTCAAATATTTAATTTATTTCGCATAAATCTAAACATAAGTCAAAATCTTAAAACTATAAAATTGAAAGAGAAAAATTCACAAATTAATTAAAATTGATGCACCATATAATCAACTTTGGATTTTCATCTTCCAACTTAAATCAATTATTGAATTTCACTTTGAACTAATTTGGTTTGAGATTTAATCCGGTTTGACATTTAATTTTGATTTTTGTTTGATATTACAAAAAAGATTAAAATTAAAATTGATTTTATTTTTGTTTTTAAAAATGTATGAAGATACATACTTAGGTATCCAAATATTTACCATTGGCCTTTTGAAGACACCTGGATTCAGGGGATCGATAAAGTGGATGAACAAAACAGAACAAATAGAAGGGAATTACAGTTATTTTCAGATCTTATTGATAATTCAAGCAGGAAATGGAGGTCAGACTTAATAAATAGTACCTTTCAAGAAGATACTGCTCGAAAAATTCTACAGATCCCTCTCGCAGAGACTAAACAGGAGGATACTCAGGTGTGGAAAGGAGAACTATCTGGTGAGTTTTCAGTACGTAGTGCCTATAAACTATTACAAGATGCTTCTACAGCTGATGACTACTTATTACAGACCGAAAAAAAGATTTTTACAAGAAATTATGGAGCCTACAGTTGCCCTCAAAAATTGCAATTATAATTTGGCGAATTTCATGGGACTATATCCCTTATCTTGCTAATCTCAGATTCAAGAGGGTCACTTCAAATGACTGCTGCCCCCGTTGTGGTTCCGAAGTTGAAGAAAGCCTTCACGTTTTTCGAGAGTGCCCTTTCACAAGAGAAGTTTGGCAATCGTTAAATTTGTCATGGGTTATGGATAATACGATTCAGAACATATGGGAGAGTGGCTAACCTGGGTATTCAAGAGCAGCAGCAATAACCAATGTCAGCTCTTTTGTTATGCGCTATGGTTGATATGGTCCTTTAGAAATAAATTCATTCATAAGGGGAGAAATACAACTGAAAGGGGTTTAGCTCAGAATATTCAAAGACACATGATAGAATATGAAGGAATAAAGTCGTAAAGAAGATTGAGAGAATTTACAGAGGTTACAGAATTCAGGAGGACGTACAGAGAATAACGATCCAATTCGATGCAGCGCTGGACAGTAGAACCTTCAAATCAGCGACTGGCTTAGTAGGTTGGGATATGAGGGGAAACTTACTGGTGTTAAAGACAGTTATCCATAGAAATGTCCCCTCACCATTGGAAATAGAGGCATATGCATGTTTAGAAGGCATAAAATTAGGGATTGCACTAAGAACTCAGTCAGTTAGAATCATGGAGGACTCTAAATGATTAAATGCTAAAGTTACATATTTTATGTAATTAAATTGGTTAATTTATGAGAATGCACCACTAATTTTGCCATATTTATTGAATTTTGTGCAGGGATGCAATTTGAGGCTAAATAGAAGAAAAAGGAAACAATTGGGCTAGATTGAAGAAAGAAGCAAAGAGGGAGGGCCAAAGCAAAATTTTTCCAAGAATAATTAGCTGAAATTGTTGACTTAGTGGGAGATTATTTTGGGATATTTTTATATCATGGATTATTTTTCCTTGATTTTCTATACTAGTTGGCTCTTAATTTAGTAAGGCCACTAGTATAAATAGATGCTACATTGTTCATTTTAATCATCAATGAAGTGAAACATCAAGTCTATCATCAATCAAAATATTAAGCTTTCATCTTTCAATACATCCTCTCCTTTCTATTCACGAATTTATTTATTGTCTTTAGTTTCCTTCACTTTCAATTCCTAAGTTTCCAGCTTGTTACCACTTACCATTTACAACTTCTTTTTCAAACTTTCTTTTCATTTCCAGTAGCCACCTTACTTTAATACACCACCAAAATTCTAGCCCCCCAAATTAAATCACGCCACCCATTTTACCTTATTTAATTATTCCAATACCAACATGCCCCAAACCTTAGCCAACTAAACCTATTTTCAGCTTTAGGTCAGAATTAGCCTCGTCAAAACCCGTGAGTTACAAACCCGAGCAATTTAACTCCTAAAAATTCTAGTACTTATTACTTCTCCGGATTAAGAGTATGATTTTGTCAACTCACAAAGTCAGATCAACACTAAGTCAAAAAAGACGTCGTTTGATTTAGTGTGGTTAGACGTACAGTTGGAATTTCGAAAGTAACGTTTCTAATTGGTTTTCTGTGAACACATTGGCATGCCAAGTGGAGATTGCTGTTTGGTTCCGTCAAGGGAAGTAGTAACCGGATTTAAATGTCCCACACGGTTGAGGGCATTGGTTCGAGCTAGGCTCTTCTAGAACGCAAAGCTGCCGAAGTTCTAAATCACGAATGTTTCGTGGTTGTTCGATCGGTAAGGGTTAGTTATTGGACGTTCCATAACTAATTTACACAAGGAAGAGTTGGTGTCCGAGGTGTCCTTGGTAGCTATAACTAGCTTACTGGAAAAGAGGAGTTCATCTAATTTTGAGGATCGGTTCAAAGACGAGGAAAAATTCGTGACTAAAGCTGGGCTAAGTTTAATTAATTTTCCTTCTGATTTATTTAACTGTTTTTATTATTCTGTTTTCAACTTTTACTTTTTACGTTATTTTTCTGTTTATTTCAGGTTTTCAAATTTTATCCCCCCGAACTTCTTGGGCACGACAACTGCCCCGACATAAATCTGGTCAAGAGAGTAACAATTTGTAGTAAACCCAATCTCTGAGGGATCGACCCTACTCCCTATACTGCATAATTTGCAAATTAAGGCGTAGGTTTATATTGGTGGAATCGACACCCATCACTAAAACAGTTATAAAAAAGAGCCAGGCGACCCCAACAGACAAATCTGTGATCGGTGCCATTATTAGATATTCAGAATAAGAAATCCTGTTTTCAAGAACTTACTTTTCAGCACATCCATAGATCAGAGAACACACATGCACATAGTCTCGCAAAGAAAGCTCTAGTTAAAGAAGAAAGCACTTACCTGATGGGAGAAGAACTGGAACGCCATGTTTTAGGGTGAGTTTGGATGGGCGATTGGGTGTGGTGCGGTGCGTTTAGCTTACTTTTTGTCTCACGCTATAGTATCGCTACAGTATCTAATCTAACCGCCACCACTGTTTTTACACTAACCGCAGGTAAACGCACCGCCCATCCAAACTCACCCTTAGTCTCGAAAGGAAACTGGCAAAGGAACCCGGATTGAAGAAATGGTTGAAGGAGCAACATTCAATACAAATAGCTTAATGATGTTAAATCCCTTGGGAAGAGCTATCGATATAACAGATGGGACCTTGGAAATGACTTTTCAACAGCCTTTATGGTATCTAGCTGTTTTGAATTGACTGGGGTAGGTTTTTCAATCGGTTTTTATTTTCATTAAATGCTTTTTGTTTTTTTCCATTAAGTTAGCAAGTTACTAGACAGTCGTTTTTTTTCTAGGAGGTTTTCATTTTTGTTTTTGTCTAGGCCGGATTATGCGATTTCTTTTTTTGATTGTTCCTTTGTTTTGGGCCCATTGACTTGGGCTGTTTGGTTTGTTTTATTATATATATAATAAATACCCAATCTTTATTTCAAAAAAAAAAAAAAACAATTTACCATTGGCCTGAACTCGATAAAAAATTAACCCACAACCAAAATAAAATGAACCCAAATCCAGAATTAAGTGCCAAAAAATAATTACAAAACCAAATAAATCAAAATTCTATTTTTGAACCCCAAATAAATAAGAAAATCATTTCAACTCAGGAATCATGTCAAAAAATTGATTTTCCAATTGGCTCGGTGCCCAATAGCCGGCACAATTCAAATTTGGACTCCTTCGGATCCCCGTTTATTATCAAGACAGTGTTGTATTTTTTATTCATCTCAGTGCAATCGCAACACAAAGCTCAAGTGCATTAGGATGTTTAAATTTCAATTAAAATTGAATTAATTTAATTCAATTAATCGGTCAGTTAATTGATTTAATTTGGTTTGAAGTTGGTTAATGATATTTTTAAAAGTTTAGTTAATTCGATTTAAAATCGGGTAATTAATCGAAATAAATAATTATATTATATATTTTTTATATTAGCAATATATATTTTGAACTATTATTTTTATATTAATCGAAATAAATAATATATTATATATTTTTTGAATTATTAAATAAAAGAAAATAAGCATTATCAATTTATTTATTTTATATGTTTTATACTTATTTCAATATAAAAACATATAAATTTTAATTAATTCAGTTAACCGACTAACTAATCTATTTATATCCAGTTGAAAATTCAAAGCTATGTTTGCACCTTACATGCTTTTTTCGGTCATTCTCATTTATTAATAAATTGAATAAAGTAAAGTAAAAAGAAATAACAGGTTGATGGCTAAAAAAAAAAAGGGCAATCCTATCATTTATGATATAAAAGCAGTAGATAAATATAAACATAAGATATATATATATATATATATATATATATATATATAATAATAATAAATTTAACAACTATAATTAAATATATGATTAATCTTAAAATATTAAATAAAATAAATATTTGAATTTTTCTCAAGTTTTAATTATTTTTAATTTTGTAATTGTTAAATAATATTCTAAAAAAATTATATACAAGGTATAATCAAATGTCTTTATTAGTTATTTTTTTTCTTTTCAATATAATTTACCTTATTGTCATTGCTGTGATTAAATTCAAACACATTTCTTACCATTAATTTTAATCTCACTGCTATAATATTCAATCTCACCACCACTACTGTTTTTAATTTCATCCAAATTAATCTCACCGTTCATACAAATTTGAATGTCTATAATTTACAGAAAAAAGACATTTTTTAAAATTTATTTTGAATTTAAACAAAATCTAAATGGGGGTCCATGTCTAGTGTAATAGGCCCACTTTGCCCGGGCCCAAAATCACAAAGAAATAAAAACCAAAAAAATAATTAAATGTCCCAAAATGTCCATTTACAGAAATTTAAATCCAATTACAATAGCCCACTAGCTAAAAAGCCCAATCGACCCAATTAAACCATCAACCCAAAATCAAGCCCGAATGTCCCCAACCCAATCACCTAACCCTAGCCTTCAGCAGCTTTCTGCCCTTGCGCCGCAGCCAAGCCGTTCCTCACGCACGAGCCTCTGTCCATGCGCCGCGCTGAGCCGTGCCACGTCAACGTACGGCCTCACGCCAGCGACACCTGCAAAATAACAGAGCAACAACGCAACAAAAAAGAACAGCAGAAATACGCATGAAAAAACGCAGTAGAGAGGATATTTTTCTGATTATTTTCCTTTTTTATTTTCTTTGTAAAAGCTGGCCATAAAAGAGGGCCATTCGAGTGTTGTGAAAGGGGGGGGGGGAATACAAAAAAAGACACGCATATTGTATCAGAAAAAAACGAAATCAATACACAAGAAAGGTTTTCTTTTTCTCGATTGGGTTCCTTTTTCTTTTTCTTTTGCTTTTCCTTTTCTGTTTTGTTGTTAACCCTATACATAAGCATATATATATATATAATAAAAGAAAAGAGGAGGGAGAGGGACGAACCTGGTGGCGCGGTCCTGGTCCTCTCCGTCGTCATCGGAAGAAGGGCTGGGATCAGAGGCCGTTCGAATGCTCTCAGAACGCAGAGCGGCGCAGGGAACCCCTTTCATTTTCTTGCTGTTTGTTTTATTAAAGGATAGATTAGGTTTAGTCAGTTTTTTTTTATTCTTATGCCGATTTTTGAAACGGCATTGTTTAGGCCGCGACCCGATGACCCGACCCAGACGCGGCTAGATCCGCGTGTTCTGGCGCAGGGAGGGATATTTGCGCGGCTAGCTCTTCCTCTTTTCTGGCGTTTTTGGATCAAGAACCTTTTTCTTTTTTTGATTTGGCCCCGTATTTTGCTTTGGTTGCATTTCAGTCCAGCTTGCAAACGTTGCGTTTTGGGGAAGCGGGATATTTCCCAATCAGGCCCCCATCTAATACGCGTTTTGCAGCATGGTCCTCCATTTTAGCTTAATCTTATTTATTCCCTCTTAATTCGATTTTATTTGTGATTTAATCCTGCTTACTATATTTTTTTAGAAATCCATTGTTATTTTTATTATTATACTTATTCCTATTATTATACTTTCTTTATTTATTTGTTTTTTTTATATATAAGCAACTGTACATATTTATCTAAAATTAATTTTCAATAACAATGCTTTATGTTTTTATATAATATGATTTCTTTTTAGTATACGCATATAATGATATATTATCATTCTCGAATAATTCTTTTTCTTTTCTTTTATTTATTTTTTTTAACATAAAAAAAAGCTTTATACCTTCAAAGTTTATTATTTTATTTTATTAACTTTTATACATCATCACTAAGTATACACTATTATTTTTTACTAAGTTTTATTTATATAGATTAGAATGTAGAAATTAATTCCAAGCTATTAAATTTTATTTTACTTCGTTTTTTTTATTTCTTTGTGTTTTTTTTCTTTCTTTGAAATTTATTTAAACCCTCTTTTATTCCCTTACTAAATTGTAGTAAACATTTGCATTATTTATGGTTATCACTGTTTTTTTTCTCTTTACTTTATCGTATTGTTTTCGTTTGTTTTTTAATTGATTATGGATTTATGGGTTGCTTATTTTTATATGGATGTTTGTATAATATGATTCAAATCAATGTTTGTATTAGTCTATTATTCGTTTAATTGTTTCTAATTTAAGTTTGAATTATTAGAAGTATCATTATTCAATTGTAAAAGTTGTATTTTATTAATGTCATGATCGTTTTATTTTATAAACTTTAAAAAGGCTTGGCGTTCGTAGGTTCTCGAGAGAATTAGGCTCTAACTTACTGGGCTTCGATTCTTCTCGATGAATTTAGACGATCAAGCGTCCATTTTATTAAAATCACAATTAAAATTCTTAAGGTTTCAAAATGTTTGATCCTAACTTAGTGGATACAACATTTTGTTATCTCGTTTTTGAATAAAGACAATGTCGGTTGTTTAAGAATTTCGAGAAATCAAACCCTAACTTACTGGGTTCGAATTTCTCGATTGGCTTAAATAATCGAATCTCCTTTTTAAATCACATGATTTTCTAAAAAGGAACAAATTTAATTCCAAAGATCAAATTGTTGCACCCTAACTCACTGGGTGTAGCAATTTATTTCTTTAAAATAAGTCCATCTTATTATCCATTTTTGTTTACTCAAATTTAAACTGCAAAGGATCGTATTTTAAAATCTTTTCAAAGTTTCGACACTAAGATATTAAACATTCGATTCGGTACCAATTTTGGGCGTTATGAGGGTGCTAACCCTTCCCCGTGCGTAACCGACTCCCGGACCTATTTTCTTAAATCTCGCAGACCTAAAATTTATTTTAAATGGTGAACCGATCACACATTAATAAAAGATCGGTGGCGACTCCCTATTTTTATTTTCAAAGTCGATCCCCGTTTTTCAAATTTAAAAATGGTGTCGACATCTAGT
Organism: Gossypium turneri; assembly: GCA_008044935.1. Classification (NCBI taxonomy): domain Eukaryota; kingdom Viridiplantae; phylum Streptophyta; class Magnoliopsida; order Malvales; family Malvaceae; genus Gossypium; species Gossypium turneri. The sequence continues at coordinate 55,023,989 of CP032581.1, forward strand.
TTTGCCAAATTTTCAACAAAGATTTTTCAAAGTCAACAAAGATGTTTTTCATCGAAAAATCAAGTTACTTTTCGAAGAGGCAAACCTAGTTTTCAATTATTAAGAACTACTGACAGAATAATTTATATTAAGATTCCTTAAAACTAGCATCAATGGAATGAAATGAAATAAGATCACTTATTTAATTCTTAAAAGAGATAAACATATTATTATAAATTTTTTTCGCTTCTAATCCAATTAAATTTCAATTAAATTATTTAAAAAATAAATAATTAAAATTTTGATTATTTTAACTCAATCCAACGCAATAAACAACCAATCGTGATTGTAATACCCAATTTTAGGCCCAGGCCCAAATAAATAGATATCAAAAAATAAAACAAGGAACAATCCATCTTTACATGTATGTGGCCTAATTATACCCACTAAGCCCAAATATTACAAACCCAATACCCTGGGCCCATTACAAAAAATAGCACGAGCCCAAATTAACCTAGCACAGAAAACCCTAAGTGGCTAGTAGCAAATTGGCGCCGCACGCCCCACGTCGCAGCAATTGCCCATCACCCCCACGTTGCAGCAACCTCGCCCACATTCAGCAGCCTCTGCGCACGCAGCGCACGTCTTCTCCAGTGCACCTGCAAACCACGAACGACCAAAACAGTAGAAAATACGACAAAAATGTAAAAAAGGGGGAGTTTTTGTGGGTTTTATTTTTTTCTATTATTGTGGGGGGAATATAAGGCAAAAAATAAAATCGGGAAGGGGGAGGAAATATTGGTACTGAAAAATATTAAAAGAAAAGAGAGAATCAAAAACCTTTTTTGGAAGGTGATATTTTTTTTCCCTCTCTGAGTTTTTTTTTTCTTGCTGTTATGTGTTTGTTTCATTGTTTTTTTTAAAGAAAATAATAAAAGAAAGAAGGGAGGTGCTTACCTTGGGTTCGGTCTCCTCAAATCGCCATCAGCGGCGGAGCTTTGGGCGGCTTCATAGCGGCGGTGTGGCTGGGGTGGGGGTTAAGAAAAGAACCCTAGCAGATAATTTCCCCCTCTCTGTTTTTGAAGAAAATGAAATGAAATGTTTTGTTAAAAGATTTTTTTTGGTTTTAATATTGTAGGCAAAACGGCGTCGTATAAGCTAGGTCTACTCGATAACCCGTGTGACCCGACCCAAAACCCGATCAGATCCGCGTGTTTTTAGCATTAATGGGCTATTTATGTTTTCAATCCTTTTCATTTTTCCATCATTTCAAAACCATTGTTTTTGTTTTCATATTTTTCCATGAAATATTGCAATTGTTTCATTTTAATCCAATGCTGTGCAGCGTTTTGGAAGGGTGGGATTAATTTCCTTTTTGGTCCTCCACTGTTAATTGCATGTTCTATGTGGTCCATTTGCATTTTATTTATTTCAGATTTGCCCCTGAATTTCTGTTTATGTTTCAATTTAATCCTGATTGGTGTTTTTACAATTAACTAATTTTTTTTGTCGTTGCTACTATTACTTTTTTTATTATATTTAATTATATTTCTATTTACTTATATTTTATATATATGTATCTATATATAAATATTACCTTATTATTTATTATTATTTCAAACTGTTTTTATTATATGTTATTATTTTGTTCTATAATGAATCGTTTTATTTTTACACAAATATTTTATTTCTTTCAAATTCTCTATTATATGTATATTTGTTTTTTTAAATGCTTGTTTTTATTAAAGCATTAAAATAATCTTATTTCGTAAATTTTCAAAATATTTGGTATTCACGATTCTCGAGAAGGATTGTGTCCTAACTTACTGGGCTTCAATTCTTTTCGATGAATTTAGATAGCCAAGTATTTATTTTGCAATAAAATCACACAGATTCAAAATAAAAAGTTCTCTCGGGATTTCAAAATGTTGGATCCTAACTTACTGGATATGACATTTTGCTACCTTGTTAAAGATTTCTAAAAATAAAGGCAATATTCTGTATTTAGGAATTTTGGGAAATTGAACCCTAACTTACTGGATTTTGATTTTTTTCATTCAACCCAAATAACCGAATATCCTTTGCAAATTTAAATGCATGAGTTTTAAAACTCAAAAGACAAACTTAATTTTGAAGATTAAAAAATCTTACGCCCTAACTCACTGGGTGTGACGTTTTATTTCTTTGAAATAAGAATGTTCTCTTATTTTAATTCATTCAAGTTAAAAAGTTTTCTTTTAAAATCTTTTCAAATTTTCGACACCAAGACATTAAACAGTCAATTCGGTACCGATTTTGGGCGTTACGAGGGTGCTAACCCTTCCTCGTGCGTAACTGACTCCCGAACCTGTTTTCTCAAATTTCTCAAACCAAAATCGTTTTTAAGGTGAGCCGATCACACCTCAATAAAGGATCGGTGGCGACTCCAATTTTTGTTTTTAAAGTTGATAACTAATTTTTGTTTTCAAAAAATGGTTTCGACAGCTTGGCGACTCCACTGGGGATTGCCGGTTAGAGAGTTGAGCCGTAAATTGATTAATTTTTGTCTTTTGGTCGAAAAATCAAATTTTGTTTCAAAATTCATGATTCCCCCTTTGCATTAATTGGTTTTCATCATCATATGCTTACTTGATTGGCCTAAGTCTATTAGTTTATTTGCATTTTAGAATTCATAAGTTGGTCAATTTTACCCCTCTAAGTGGGAGTGAGAAGCTAGTCCTTCGTGAGGTTTTCACCTCCGTATAGGTTAGTGGATCGCTTTCGGGATACATCCGTACCTATGCCTCCGTGAGATCTCCATCTCCGTATAGTCATAGGAAATGTATTCTCCTGAACCGAACTTGGTCCATATAAGCCTATAATGGGTGAGGATCGAGGAATCTGTTGGTTCAGGTACCTGTGCTCTAAAAGCCAAACCACATATAGTGAAAGTTTGGAACTCACCCTAGGTAGAATTACTCTTAACCTTAGTAGATACCTGATTAGGAGTTTTTACTATTTCATGGTTGTATTGTATTTAATTGATACTGACTTTTTGTGTTTTACTCTGATTGCATGGCATTACAATTACGTGACATTTCATTATAAAAAGGCGTTGGTTCGTATTCGGTTGCTAAATAGAAAGCGTATCATGGAAAAAGGGTTTCTTGATAGAGTAGAGGATAATGCGGCTGTCCGAACTTGGTCTGCGACGACATAGCAAGGAAAAGGTGATAGATTGGCCGAGGGATACGTATCAGAGTTATGGGACTTCACCCGTGTTAGCGTAACCCAGAACAACTTGCAGGAGTTGAAAGAGATTTGGGATTAGTGGAATAATGAGGTTAGACAGTTATTCTATTCAAATTATGGGGATTTACCTTATTTACTTGATATGAAGGTAGACAAGCATCTATTTCGAGCTCTTGCCCAGTTTTGGAACTCGGCCTACGGTTACTTCACATTCGGGAAGGTCGATTTGGTACCTACAATAGAAGAATACATGGCTTTACTTCGATGTTCGAGGATTCAAGTGGACAAAGTCTACTCGAAAGCTGTAAATGTACCGACCTTTTTGAAGAGGCTGATGAATATAACGGGGATCAAACAAAAGGGGGATATCAAGTGCATTCCTTGGAAAAATTTGAAGGACCTTATTCTAACGCACCCAGATGCGAAGAAGAAGGTAGATGTCTTTGCTTTAAGTATATATGGTTTGGTTGTATTCTCTAAGGCTTTGGGACATGTTGACGAGGTGGTCACTGACTTATTTGATCGGCTTGATAAGAGAGTTACACCAGTTTCGGTAATTTTTGCAGAAACTTTCAGGTCACTGAATGCATCCTGGAGAGCGGGAGAAGGTAGATTCATTGGATGTGCGCAGCTGCTACTTGCATGGTTCCACAGTCACTTTTGGAAGGTTGATAAAGTTTCATATCGGGTCTTCTCTGAAAGTTATTCACCATTGAAGAAGATAGTGCCTGCACCAAGGAGGGATGATATCTCGGAAGAGAAATGGATGGCAATTTTTCAGAATTTGCAAGAGAAGGATATCGAGTGGAGAGCTCCGTGGTTGCTTCTAGATGAGATCCTATATCAGTGTGGGGATTTTGACTGGGTTCCTTTGCTTGGAATTTGGGGAGCTATTGGTTACGCCCCATTGCTAGTGCTAAGACAATACAGGTCAAGGCAATTTTTGCCCGTAACTCAGGGACTGACTGAGTGTGAATTCTCATATAGGGGTGATGGTTACAAAAAGAAAATTCGTGAGATGGCCAGTGCATGGAATCAGACTCGCCGAATGAAGGGATTAGCTATAGGTCCGATGACAACTTCCGAGTATAGTGAATGGTGGGTGAAGAGGATCAACGATAACGTCCCTGGGCTAAGTCAGGAAAATAGTCAGTCGATAGAGGAACACTTGCGGGTTGTCCCTTCTGAGCTGGAAATCATAAAGCAGGACTTTGAAAGAAAAAAATACAAAATTAGAGAAGAAAATAGAGCAAATAGAGAAAGAAAAGGGGAATTTGAGAATGGATATGGATGTTCAGAAGCTCGAGGCTGATAAATTAAGGAAAGGGAAGAATAAGGCTGAAGAAGAACTAGATAGCTTGAAGACAGATTACAAGAAGCTGCGTCTGTCAATGAGAACTGTCGGGCTTGGAAAAACTTCAGAGCAGTGGCGTGAAGAGATTCGAGAAGAAAGAAACAAGTTAGACTGGTGGGAAAGAAAATTTCAAGAGGTTCAAGCACAAAATGAAGCATTAGAAGGGAGCTTGTCAGAGAGCCAAAAGGAAAAATGCAAGCTAAAGGACAGAGTGGTTGAGTTAGAAGGGTCTCTTCGTCAATATAGAAGTCAAAATTTTGTAATACAGCTGAAGGCAAGTCTAAGCAAGATTGAAGAGATGAAGAGTAAAATAGAAGAGTTAGAAACAACATTACGAAATTGTGAGGTTTGGATTGAGCATCTAGAAGCAAATGAAGGTCGACAGAATGAGCAACTTCACTACTTTCAGAATCAAGTTAGAAACAGGGATCATATTATAGGAGAAGCTGTGGTTCAGATTCGAGAAGTAGCAAATCACCTACAAACTTTGGCAGTACAGGCCGACACGTTGAGCGTGAAGTATGAATTAGAGTCAGACCAGATACAAGAGTTGGCCTTGTTACTTAAAAACATTAAGGTCTTGAGTATTAGGGCAAATCCTTATTTGTAACCCATTCTATGTAAAGAGATTTATTTTCTAATAAAGTTTTCTGAAAGTAATTGAAATTAGAATTGACGCATTTTTGCATTCATTTTCATACATTGCATCATATGCATTAAAAACTATTAAAAGGTTCTAATTAATCAAAATCATTCCTCAGTTAACCTAGAAGCTAACCAGCCAACCCAACACTGTTATGGTACACGGGCGAAATCAAAAAATATGGACCAAAGATTGGAAAAGCTCGAGCAATTCCAAAAAGAAATACAAAATCAACTTCAGCTGCAAATGTAAGAGCAGCTCGAGAAGATTCATCGGAATATAATGGACAAAATAATAGAATCCCAAGGGAGCATGATGACATAGTTAACGCGACTGTTGACTAAGGGAAAAGATAAGGGAAAGAGCCCTGTGGCCAATATTGAAGAGGAAGGTGATGACGGACCCCTGTATCTTCCAGGCTTTACTCCTCTACATGCGCATCCCCAAGTTGAGGTATACCCGCGCAAATCTTCTGTTACCATTAGGCCTCAGCAGTTTCAGGCCAACGCTTCAAGGTCAATGAATTACCAAGCTGGATCAGGCTCTAGCGCTGAGAATAATCCTGTTAATCCTGTTATCCCTGACTTTGATGAGGAAAGGTGGAAGTGGGTTAAAGAAAAGTTTAGGGCAATGGAAAGCACTGAGAGATATGGTAGGATTGATGCTAAGGATTTGAGTTTTGTTCCAGATTTGGTGCTTCCTTACAAGTTCAAGATGCCAGAGTTCGAGAAGTATAATGGGACCAGTTGCCTTGAAGCCCACATCACCATGTTTTGTAGGCGAATGACTGGATATGTCAATAATGATGAACTATTGATACACTGCTTTCAGGATAGCCTCACAGGGGTAGCATCTAAATGGTATAATCAATTGGGCCGTGCTAGGATTAGTTCCTAGTGGGATTTGACACAAACTTTTATGAAACAGTACAGTCATGTGGCAGAAATGGTTCCTGATAGAATTACCTTGCAAAACATGGAGAAAAAGTCGAATGAAGGTTTCAGGCAGTATGCTCAGATGCGGAGGGAGGTTGCAGTTCAGGTCCAACCACCGCTTCTTGAAAGAGAAATGACAATGCTCTTCATAAATACGCTGAAAGCCCCATTCATCACACATATGTTAGGAAGTGCCACAAAAAGCTTTTCTGACATAGTCATGAGTGGTAAGATGATTGAAAGTGCTATAAGGAGTGGAAAGATTGATGTTGGAGAGAATAATAGAAGGCAAGCCTCAAAGAAAAAAGGAAATAAGGTGAACAATGTGAATACATACAATAAATCGATTACGGTGAATCATCCCAGAAAGGTAGTGGCTAATCAACAGGGTTCATCAAAACAGGAATCTGGCGTGAGGCTAAGTACTGAGAGGCCCCAGTTCACACCAATTCCAATGTCATATAAGGAGTTGTATTAGAATTTAGTCAATGCACACGTTGTTGCCCCTTTTTACTTGACCTCTTTATAGCCTCTGTATCCCAAATGGTATGACGCGAATGCATAATGCGATTACCATGCAAGAATTACGGGGTATTCCATAAAAAATTGTACAGCTTTTAAAAAGCTTGTTGAAAAGCTCATTAGTATGGGCGTTCTCAAGGTAGATGATGCATCTGGTACAGGAAATTTGTTACCCAATCACACTGAAAGTGCGGTAAACATGATGAGTGAAAATATGGGGAGAAAGGTCAAGGAGAGTATTGCTGAGGTAAAAATCCCTTTGAAGTGGGTTTGGAAAGAAATGGCAAAAAGAAGGTTAATCGTCTCGGATTTAGAGGAAAGTTGTGAGACCCAAAATTATTATGAGTTCCATCATGAGGTGGGACACGAAATTCAGAGATGTGAAGAATTTAGAGCTCTGGTCTAGAGCATGATGGATAATAGAGAAGTGGAGCTTTTCAAAGAAGTGGAGGAAAAAGGAAGTATATGCGCATCAGAGTCAAAGATGAGGATTTTGAAAGTTAATCATCTTGTGATTATCATCTCGTACCCTAAGGTTAATGAGGTTAGGGCACAGGTGACACCGAAGATTTTAATTCAGAAGCCGACAAATTTTTCTTATAAGGATAGTAAAAAGGTCCCCTGAAATTATGAGTGCAATGTAACAATCTCAGGAAAGGAAGCTTTGGTTAGTGTTGCAAAAGGAAACCAAGAGACAGGTTCTTATACGCGTAGTGAGAAGCACTGCGATTGGATAAATGCCCAAGCAGAATCGGCGAAAGGAAAATTTTTTGCGGCAGAGCAAAAGAAAGAGAAGATAGTTGAATCTAGGCCATTGATTAATGAGCCAATAAAGGAGGGAGAAACCACTGAATTCTTGAAATTTCTGAAACACAGTGAGTATAATGTTGTAGAGCAGCTGCATAAGCAACCAGCTCGTATATCTGTGTTAGCTTTGCTCATGAGTTCAGAGGTGCATCGAAATGCGCTGATGAAGGTGTTGAACGAAACATATGTGGCTAATGATATTTCTGCCAAAAAATTGAATCGATTGGTCAACAATATAAGCGCTAATAATTTTATCTTCTTCAATAATGACGAAATACCATCTGGAGGTATGGGGTCCATTAAGGCTCTGCACATTACTACTCGGTGCAAAGGGTACATGCTGCCTAGAGTTTTGATTGATAATGGATCCGCATTGAATGTATTGCCCTTATCCACTCTCAATAGGCTACCTGTGGATAGCTCACATATGAAAACGTGTCAAAATGTAGTAAGGGCGTTCGATGGAAAGAAAGGAAGGTCATGGGGAGAATTGAGATACCATTGCTGATTGGCCCAAATACTTATGAAGTGGATTTCATTGTAATGGATATCAAGCCTTCCTATAACTGTTTGTTGAGGAGACCTTGGATACACTCGGTAGGGGCTGTACCTTCATCGTTGCATCAAAAGTTGAAGTTAGTGTCAGAGGGACGTTTGGTGATAATAAATGCCGAAGAAGGTATTATCGCGTCAATAACCAGTAATGCACCATACATGGAGACTGATGAGGAGGTGGTGGAATGTTCTTTCCGGTCCCTAGATTTCGTGAATGCAACATTTATTGCTGAGGGGAATAGAATCCCAATGCCAAAGATATCTAAGACTACAAAAATGGGTCTTCAATTAATAGTGGGAAGAGGAGCTGTATCAGGAAGAGGATTGGGAAGACATCTGCAATGAGGAGTTGAGGCATCAGTGATCAAAGATAAGTTTGATCATTTTGGTCTAGGCTATAGACCAGACATAAAACAAAGGAGAAGAGAAATAGAAAAAAGACAGGAGAGAAGAAGGGCACGCCTGAGTGGAAATAAAGTTAAGTGGGAGCCTATGGCTTTTCCACACATATCCAAGACCTTTGTATCAGGGGGTTTATTCATCTTGAGGGAAGAATGCTTAAAGAGGAAAGTATTGAAGAAATGTTGGGAGATGTTCACATCAATACCATAGACACAATTAAGAGAGGGACATTGCTAGAGATTCACCCTTACGAATCTGGAAGCGAGCTGAACAATTGGACTGCGGAAGAGATTCCTGTAGTTTTTAGAGCTTCTTCAGAGTAAATGTTCAGAACATCCTTATTGTTTTTACTTAAAAATATGAATTTCTTTATATGCATATGTTGAATGTTATGATTCTAATAAAATACACTTTTCGTATCCATTTTTGAGCTAGTAGTCTTTCATTCTTTTTGAGTAATTATTTTTTTATTTTTATTCTTTTTCCACATCATTCTTTTATTCATTCATAATCATATTTGTTCATAAATTCATACATTCTTTGTATATTCTTTGGCACCTACCATAGGGGGATCACATGATTTTGAAGATGACGTAGACTGTGGTGTATCTCTAGACTTATTGAGAATGGTAGAACAAGAGGATAAGCAAATCCTACCTCACAAAGAATCATTAGAGATTGTGAGCCTAGATGAGGGAAATAAGGTAAAGATCAGAACTGACATTACCGCCAATACAAGGTGAGACCTTATCGAATTACTCTGTGAATTCAAAGATGTCTTTGCATGGTCATACCAGGATATGCCCGGGTTAAGCACTAATATTGTGGTAAACTGTCTTCCTATAAAAGAAGATTGCAAGCCATTTCAGCAGAAGCTCAGGAGAATGAGGCCCGATATTGTGCTAAAGATAAAAGAAGAAATCAAAAAGTAGTTTGATGCTGGGTTCTTACAAGAAGTCAAATATTCAGAATGGGTAGCCAACATTGTCCCTGTCCATAAAAAAGATGGAAAGGTGCGAATGTGTGTGGATTACAGGGATTTGAACAGGGCCAGTCCAAAAGATAATTTTCCGTTACCTCACATTGATACTTTGGTGGATAATACGATAGGCTATTCACTGTTTTCTTTCATGGACGGCTTTTCTGGATACAATCAAATAAAGATGCATTCGAAAGACATGAGAAAGACCACATTTATCACTTTGTGGGGAACATTCTATTATAAAGTGATGCCCTTTGGATTAAAGAATGCGTGAGCAATTTATCAAAGAGCCATGGTGACTTTGTTTCATGACATGATGCACAAGAAGATTGAGGTTTATGTTGATGATATCATTGCAAAATCCAGAATGGAAGAGGATCATGTTCAAGTTCTGAGAAAATTGTTTTTGAGACTAAGAAATCTCCAGCTCAAGCTTAATCCAACAAAATGCACCTTTGGAGCCAGATCAGGGAAGTTGCTCGGCTTCATAGTCAGTGGAAAAGGAATTGAGGTTGACCCAGACAAGGTCAAGGCAATATGAGATTTGCCTCCACCACACACTCAGGAAGAGGTACGAGGTTTTCTAGGAAGATTGAATTACATTGCTCGGTTCATTTCACAACTAACTGAGAAATGTGACCCCATATTTCGTCTTCTAAGGAAGCATAATCCAGGTGTATGGGATGAAGAATGTTAGAAGGCTTTTGACAAAATAAAACAGTACTTTCCACTACTCTAGTGTTATCACCACCTAGCCCGGATAGGCCGTTAATACTGTATTGAATGGTGTTTGACAATTCTATGAGGTGCGTGTTAGGCCAACATGATGAGACAGGAAGAAAAGAAACGGCAATATACTATCTCAGTAAGAAATTCACCGATATTGAAGCGAAGTACTCGTCTATCAAGAAGTTATGTTATGCCCTGGTTTGGACAATTCGGAGATTACGGCAATATATGTTGTATCATACGACGTGGCTGATTTCAAAGTTAGACCCCTTAAAGTATATGGTGGAGTCGACTGCTTTGAATGGAAGGATGGCCAGATGGCAGATCTTGCTTTCTGAATTTGACATAATGTATGTGAGTCAGAAGACCGTGAAAGGGAGCACAATAGCTGACTTTTTAGCTAGCAGAGCCTTGGAGGATTATGAACCTTTGAATTTTAATTTTCCAAATGAGGATTTGATGTATGTGGCAGCCACTGAAGAAAATTCCCAAATGGATCATGTATGGAAGCTAAATTTTGATGGAGCCTCAAATGCTATCGGTAACGGAATTGGGGCAGTTCTAGTATCTCCAAGCGGAGATCATTATCCTATTGCTAGCAAGCTGGATTTTGATTGTACGAACAATGTGGCAGAATATAAAGTATGCATTATGGGCATTTGTGCAGCTATTGAACGTAAAATCAAAGTGATAAAAGTGTATGGGGATTCCGCATTGGTGATATATCAACTCAAGGGAGAATAGGAGATAAGAGACCCTAAACTGATCAGCTATCGAAAGATGGTTCTTGAATTGATGGACGAGTTTGATGACATCACTTTGTTATCTCCCGCGAGATGAGAACTAGAAGGCTGATGCGTTGGCCACCCTAGCCTTTATGATCTGAGTGAAAAAGTTAGAGGACATGAAGCCTATTCAGATGAGTATTTCTGGAACTCCAGCTTATTGCTATAATATTGAGGAAGAGGAGAAAGATGACCATCCCTGGTACCTAAATATATTGCAATATGTGAAAAATCGTGAGTATCCAGATTAGGCAACGGAGAATAATAATAGAGCATTGAGAAGAATATCCATTGACTATATCCTAGATGGAGAGATCCTATACAAAAAAAAAAGGAAGGATCATGTACTGCTAAGATGTGTGGACGCAATGGAAGCTAGAAAAATTCTAGAAGAGGTCCATGAGGGTATCTGCAGAACGCATGCAAATAGTTTCACAATGGCTAGGCAGGCCATGAGATTTGGGTACTACTGGTCCAATATGGAAAGAGATTGCATCAATTATGCTAAGAAGTGCCATAAATGCCAAATTTATGGTAATAAAATGCATGTACCTCCTTCACCTCTTCATGTTATAACTTCTCCATGGCCTTTCTCTATGTGGGGTATGGGCGTCATTGGGCAAATATCGCCAAAGGCTTCTAATGGGCATCGTTTCATCTTTATGGTTATTGACTAGTTTACCAAATGGGTGGAAGCTGCTTCATATGCAAATGTCACGAAGTCAGCAGTTAGCAGATTCTTGAAAAAAGAGATCATATGTGGATATGGAATGCCTGAGAGGATCATATCCGATAATGCGCTGAATTTGAACAATAGTGCGATAGCGGAGGTCTACAGTCAATTCAAGATCAGACATTATAACTCGTCGCCATATCGCCCAAAAATGAATGGCGCAGTAGAAGCAGCCAATAAGAATATCAAGAAAATTGTGGGAAAGATGACTGAGACTTACAAAGACTGGCATGAGAAATTACCATTTGCCCTCTTTGCTTATAGAATGTCTGTCAGAACTTTGACCGGAGCAACACCTTTCTCTTTGGTTTATGGGATGGAAGCAGTTTTACCTATTGAGGTGGAAATTCCTTCTCTCTCGGTATTGGCTGAGTTGAAACTGGATGAGGCAGAATGGGTTTAATCTCGTTATGATTAGTTGAACTTAATAGAAGGAAAAAGGCTAAAGGCTATTCAGCACGGTCAGATGTATCAAAGGCGAATGATGCGAGCCTACAATAAAAATGTTTGTCCTAAAGAATTCCACGAGGGGGAGCTAGTGTTGAAAAAGATCCTTCCTATACACAGGGATTTTAGAGGAAAATGGATGCCAAATTGGGAAGGTCCATATGTTGTAAAGAAAGCCTTTTCAGGGGGAGCTTTGATCTTGAGCGAGATGGATGGAAAAGATTTGCCAAACCCTGTAAACTCAGATTCGGTTAAGAAGTACTTTTCTTAAAAAAAAAGAGAGGCCAAGGCGAAAACCCGCAAAGGGCACTTTGAGACCAAAGAGAATTTGAGTAGAAAACCCGAAAAGGGCAGCTCAAATGTTGATCAAGTGGGGCATCCGGTGATTTTACTATGATTGAATCAGTGGGAAAGGGGACGCGACATCTTGAGGCATCAACAGAGTACTGTTGGTCTTTTAAGCACATGTCAAACTTAGAATGGTCTTCAGAAAGTCTGCATAGAGAAGTTCAAGTTGCGATATCTAGGGCGCCTAGCCTTCTCACTATTTATATTAAATTTGCTGTCTTGGAATACTTCATTCTTTTTCAAGATACGTGTTTCCAATCAATTTCTCTTTTATTCTTATTATTCTCGATGATTTATTCATCTCGAGTTTTATTCTCAATAAATTTCATCTTGTCCATTATGATAATCTTGTTTAAGCATTTTCCATTGAAACAACGATTAATGGGCTAATAATACTTTTACAAAGAAAGTTTTGCATATTACTCTAGAAGTTTCTAAATAATATAGGGACATGAAACAGGGCTATTGTTTAGAATACACCAAGTTCAAAGGTTGAAATGTCTAGAAAAGGAAAAATTCTAAAGTAAGATTATCCTTTCAGATTTTATTGTCCAAACACTGACTAAACAAAACGACAGGATGTCATGTTGGTGACAAAGCTTCAATGAACAAACAAGCAATGATCACCAAATAATAAGAAGAATCTATTATTGGAGAAGAGAATTCTTCATTTGTGCATCAGCATTTGGTATGACTCCCTGGGAATGGTGTAAAGGATCAAAGAGCTTTACATTCGGTATCCTTAAATTACGATAGGAGAGGATTGAGAAAAAGCCATATTTTTCTACCCTTAGGTTAACAGTGGGAGAAGGATGGTACAAATTGTACGTCCCAGTGGATTGAACTTTGAGGTTTACAATGGGGGCAATCTGACTAAGTGTTTCTTTGGAGACGCCAGCCAAGCAAGAAGGCGTTGTAGCATGTCAGTGATAAAACCTTAATAAACTTGGAGTAATGACCACTTAAGTGATAAAGAGGGGTCATTCTCGAAAAAATGACCTTATGCATTCATTTAAAAGTCATTCATACACGTCTAGTTAGGAGCATTTGATTCATTCTGATCATGACATCCTAATCACTAAGCATAATTAGGTTCATAAAATGAATTATACAGGTCATGTTCCCCAAAGAACAGATCGGTGAAACCGCAAATCTTATCTCCCTAAAGTTGCAGTGGAGTGGATTGAAGATAGCAAGTTTTATCCCCCTGAAGCTGTAGTGGGGCAGATTGAAAATGACGAATCTTATCTCCCTGAAGTTGCAGTGGAGCAGATTAAAGCTAATGATCCTATCTCTCTGAAATTATAGTGGAGCGGATTAAAACCACAGATCTTATCTCTCTGAAGTTGCAGTAGAGCAAATTGCATCCAGTCTTATCTCCCTGAATTTGCAGTGGAGCAGACAGAAGAAACCAATCCTATCTCTTTGAAGTTGCAGTGGAGGGGATTAAAACCACAGATCTTATCTCTCTGAAGTTGCAATAGAGCAGATCACATCTAATCTTATCTCCCTGAAGTTGCAGTGGAGCAGACAGAAGAAACCAGTCCTATAAAGTTGCAGTAGAGCAGATCACATCAGACTTATCTTTAAAGTTGCAGCAAAATAAGTTGAAGCTACAAGTCTTATCTCCCTAAAGTTGCAGTGGAGCAGACTAAAGATAACAAATTTTGTTCTTTGAGAAGCTACAAGGTACAAATCCTATCTCTCTAATGTTGCAGTGGAGTGGATCGAAGCACCAATTCCTATACCTCTGAAGACGCAGTAGGTTGGAATGAGGCTACTTGAAGAAGAAGAGCGCCAAGGCCCAGCATGACTGGGCAAAATTAACCATTTTAAAGTCTTTGCTTCATTCCCGTTACATGACAACGAGCAAAGAGGGGCAGTTGTAAAATCCAATTTTAGGCCCGGGCCCAAATAAATAGATATCAAAAAAATAAAACAAGGAACAGTCCATCTTTACATGTATGTAGCCTGATTATACCCACTAAGCCCAAATATTACAAACCCAATACCCGAGGCCCATTACAAATAATAGCACCAGCCCAAATGAACCTAGCACAGAAACCCTAAGTGGCTAGCAGCAAATTGGCGCCGCACGCCCCACGTCGCAGGAACCTCGCCCACGTTCAGCAGCCTCTGTGCACGCAGCGCACGTCTTCTCCAGTGCACCTGCAAACCACGAATGGCCAAAATAGTAGAAAATATGACAAAAATGTAAAAAAAGGGGGGAGTTTTTGTGGGTTTTATTTTTTTCTGTTATTGTGGGGGGAATATAAGGCAAAAAATAAATCGGGAAGGGGGAGGAAATATTGGTATTGAAAAATATTAAAAGAAAAGAGAGAATCAAAAACCTTTTTTGGAAGGTGATATTTTTTTTCCCTCTTTGAGTTTTTTTTTTGCTGTTATGTGTTTGTTTCATTGTTTTTTTTAAAGAAAATAATAAAAGAAAGAAGGGAGGTGCTTACCTTGGGTTTGGTCTCCTCAAACCGCCATCAGCGGTGGAGTTTTGGGCGGCGTCATAGCTGCGGTGTGGTTGGGGTGGGGGTTAAGAAAAGAACCCTAGCAGAGAATTTCCCCCCTCTCTGTTTTTGAAGAAAATGAAATGAAATGTTTTGTTAAAAGATTTTTTTGGTTTTAATACTGTAGGCGAAACGGCGCCGTATAAGCCAGGTCTACCCAATAACCCGTGTGACCCGACCCAAAACCCGATCAGATCTGCGTGTTTTAAGCATTAATGGGCTATTTATGTTTTTAATCTTTTTCATCTTTCCATAATTTCAAAACCATTGTTTTTGTTTTCATATTTTTCCTTGAAATATTGAAATTGTTTCATTTTAATCCAATGCTGTGCAGCGTTTTGGAAGGGTGGGATTAATTTCCCTTTTGGTCCTCCACTGTTAATGGCATGTTCTATGTGGTCCATTTGCATTTTATTTATTTCAGATTAGCCCCTAAATTTCCGTTTATTTTTCAATTTAATCCTGATTGGTGGTTTTACAATTAACTAATTTTTTTTGTCGTTGCTACTATTACTTATTCTTATTATATTTAATTATATTTCTATTTACTTATATTATATATATATGTATCTATATATAAATATTACCTTATTATTTATTATTATTTCAAACTGTTTTTATTATATGTTATTATTTTGTTCTATAATGAATCGTTTTATTTTTACACATATACTTTATTTCTTTCAAATTCTCTATTATATGTATATTTGTTTTTTTTTAATGTTTGTTTTTATTAAAGCATTAAATCATCTTATTTCGTAAATTTTCAAAATAATTGGTATTCACGATCCTCAAGAAGGATTGTGTCCTAACTTACTGGTCTTCAATTCTTTTCGATGAATTTAGATAGCCAAGAACTTATTTTGCAATAAAATCACACAGATTCAAAATAAAAAGTTCTCTAGGGATTTCAAAATGTTGGATCCTAACTTACTTGATATGACATTTTGCTACCTTGAGTTAAAGATTTCTAAAAATAAAGGCAATATTCTGTATTTAGGAATTTTGGGAAATTAAACCCTAACTTACTGGGTTTTGATTTTTTCATTCAACCCAAATAACCGAAAATCCTTTGCAAATTTAAACGCATGAGTTTTAAAAATCAAAAGACAAATTTAATTTTGAAGATTAAAAAATGTTGCACCCTAACTTACTGGGTTTTGATTTTTTCATTCAACCCAAATAACCGAAAATCCTTTGCAAATTTAAATGCATGAGTTTTAAAAATCAAAAGACAAACATAATTTTGAAGATTAAAAAATGTTGCGCCCTAACTCACTGGGTGTGACGTTTTATTTCTTTGAAATAAGAATGTTTTATTATTTTAATTCATTCAAGTTAAAAAGTTATCTTTTAAAATCTTTTCAAATTTTCGACGCGAAGACATTAAACAATCAATTAGGTACCGATTTTGGGCGTTACGAGGGTGCTAACCCTTCCTCGTGCATAACTGACTCCCGAACTTGTTTTCTCAAATTTCGCAGACCAAAATCATTTTTAATGTGAGCCAATCACACCTCAATAAAGGATCGGTGGCGACTCCAATTTTTGTTTTTAAAGTCGATAACTAATTTTTGTTTTAAAAAAATGGTTTCGACAGTGATCATTTTTACAGTTTCTTAATCACTTTTATAATTTCTCAATCTAACTCGATTTAAATCAATAGAAGATTTCTTCTTTTACAATTTTTATGAATCATTTTTATATTTTTTTATTTACTTAGATTATAAACAGTAGTTAGAAAACAATTTTTTTAAAATTTTTAATATTTTGTATCTCTAATTTTTCAATACAATATCAAACTTTCTCACCAATGGTTTTAAAGATATAAGAAACTTTGTTTGTATTTTTAAAGATACTAGTGTTTGTTGTAATTATAAATCTTAATTTTAATTGATATATAACTATAACATTAATGAAATAATAATTGATTTAAATTAATACATACTATTAATAATTAATATATTCACTTGTGTAGTTCAAACCAATAAAAACTCTATTATATATACAAAAGGATTGATATGCTTTTATCTATTATTTTTAATAGAAAATTTTATCTATTATTTCTCAACTGTATAATTCAAATGAATAAAACCTCTATTATTAAAAAATTTAATTTATTTAATGTCAATTTAGTAATTAAATGAATATTAAAAGGTATTCTCGTCAATTCAAAAAAAATTCAAACTCATCCTTTTATATACATATATATTATAGATAAGAATATAAAAAGAAAAACAAAGTTTTTAATTATTTATTTTTAAAATAATTTAATTAAAGTGAAATTGAAGTAGAAAAGCTATTGAATGTGAAATAATTTATAATAATATGTTTAAGAATTGAAGAAATGACATGCCTAAAATTAGGGTTTTAAGATCATCCTAATATAAGTTATTCCCGTTAAATATTTTTGGAGTTATATTATATAGTAAATTTTAATATTAAAATATACGTCAAGTTTATGTATTTTTTGTACATTTAAATTTTAGTCTATGTACTTTTATTTTTAGTAATTTATTCCCTATATTTTTTGAATTTAAAAATCCAAATCTAATTGCTGACACCATTAAATTCTTTTGTCAAATTCATTGTTATAACAAAATTAATAGTGTTTACGACTCTTAAAAATTACATCAACATTTTAAAAATTCATTGCATGCGATTTCAAGCATTTAATTCTTAATTAATTTTTAAATAATGTATTTTTAATTATTGTTGCTTATTAGAAGTGCCCATAGGCTGAGCGGCCCGGCCCGGCTCGGCCCGACGGCCCGCCCGAAATATGGGAGGAGGGTTAGGATAAAAATATAGTCCCGAAATATGGGTTTCGGCAAAAAAATAAGGCCCGTTTAGAAAACGGGCCAGGCCTCGGGCACCACTTTTTGGCCCGGGCCCAAATATAATAAATATTTTTTTTTGTATTTTTTTATTTTAAAATATTTTTTTAAAATTTTTTTATTTTTAAAATATATTTTTGGTGTTTACAAAAAAATAGGCCGGGCCGGGTCGGCCTTGAGCTTAGGAATTTTTTCCCGGGCCGAGCCTGGACAAAATTTCAGGCCCATATTTCGGGCCGGGCCAGGCCCGGGCCTAGGACGCGGCTGAAATTTTTTTCTAGGCTCGGCCCGGCCCATGGACACCTCTATTACTTATCAATGATAATGGTAGTTTATTTTAGTTTTTAAATAATATACAAATTTGAAACTATATAAGAAAATAAACTATAATATTAATTTGGAAAAAAAATTAGGTAAAACAACATGAAACAATTTTAATAATAGTTTATGATAAATACAAAAATATTCAAAATTAAAAAATAAAAAAATTAAGAGTGCTTGTTTCACACAATATAAACAACTTATAAAAAAAATTTAAAATTACAAATGAAATTATATATACAAATTTATAAGTGAAAATTTTACATAATTATATACATAAAAATATCCATAAAAATGTACATAAAAATACATATGTGTTATGAATATCTTATTAAGTAGATGTCGATCAAGATCACGATAAGTTTTTATGTATTTTAAATTCCATTAGTCATTAGAAGTAGGTCTCTACTTCATTTATACTTCTTATGCCTATAAATAGAGACTTTGGAAAAGCTTTGTGAATATTCCGATTGATCAATAAAATACGCTCTCTCTTTACTCTCCCATTTGTTTTTTATTCTTTGTGTACTTTCTGTCTTTTTATTTTATAATACGTTATCAGCATGATTCTATTTTATTTTATAATACGATCACTCCAAATTTGCTGCTCAAGTTGTTGTTGATTGCCTTCTAGAGCTATTGCAATTTCAGTTTTCAATTGAGGCCTGCGCACTATGGGTAATCGTTAGAGCCTTTAACTACTCAGATCTTCAGATATATTATACTATGATTTATTTATTATATCATGTTTATTATAATTGGAGACTAATCATGTCAACATGAATAGATAGTTTCTGATTTGAAATCCACGTATGTTTGCGATTTTGATTATGAAATAAATAATCAATGGAGGCATTTAAAAGTCTATCTTACTAGATATGTTGCATTCTCCGAAGTGAATGCAAACATAAAGAAAATAAAAGATATAATCATGAACCACTAAAAGTGGGAACAGAGTAATAAATAAGAGAACAATGTGATAACTTATGTTATCAATGTGATATGAAAGATTATTGGCTACATATGTGGCGTATGCCCAAATATTTTGTTTCTGTTAATATTCTTTGAGGAAAGATATGAGAATGTAGTAACTAATTTTATCATTACAGATAGAAAATATTTATCTTATTTGGTACTGGAACAAACAAATATTATTCCAATATTTGGTAGTACAAAATTAGTCGAAAGCTCCAGAAGAGCTAATATATTAATATCTTGTGATGGTTAATCCATTAGTTTTAAAATATATTCATTATAATGAATATCATATTGAGATTGTGAATGAAGAAAATATTATATTTCATATGAATCACTATTGCTATAAATATCTATTTTAAAAGGATGAAAAAAAGGGAGGATTGAGTTATTGATTACTCTTGTTATTAAATTGAATTGACTGTAACTATCTTTGTGATCTTCTTTTGTTATCATCCCTATTAAGGGATTGAAAGCAAAATATTTGACTGTGAAAGATCTACTTATGAGCAATAGAATATGGTAATTCTATCTAAAGCTCGTTATGGTTGGCTGCATCTAAAGTTGCAAGTTTTTTTTTTGTTTAAACTTTGAGTATAACTCTACAGTATTTAGAATAAGGTCTCAATTAAAATTATGTGAAAATATTACTAATGAGAACTAGCAAAAGAGAAAACTTATGTATGGAAAGTCATTGGTTATGTACTTATTGTACACCTGGAAAATAATTTTATAATCACTTTTTTGGATATTTGAAGATTTTAGCATATTACCTTAAGCGAATATTGTATATAATTGTTTGGAAATTATATTTATTTCATTGACTTAGTGGCATTATAAAATTCACATTGATTTAGACATTTCCAGTAGTAAATGTCACAATAGTACTTATATGTGGATATAAAGTAAAAGGAATGACAATAAAATTATCAGTTTGTCACAATTTATATTGACATTATAAGTACAATTGAAATGCATGTTAAAGTAAACTAGAAGTTTACTGATACACATGCATTTACTACTTGGCGTGACTAGTTAGATTATCCTAGATCATATATGATGCAAAAATTAATTGAGAATCCATATGGGCATTTATTAAAGAACTCGAAGATTTTTTAATTTAAAGAATTCTCATTTGTTACTTGTTCTCAATGAAAATTGCTATTAAAAACTCACTAGCTAATGTTGAGATTTAATGTCTTGCATTTCTGAAATGAATATGAGCTCATTCATCCACCATGTGGATGGTTTTGATATTATATGATTTTGGTAGATGCATCTACAAAATAATCACATATGCGTTATCAACTTGCAACCTGTCCTTTGCAAGATTGCTTGTTTGAATAAGTAATTTCAAATTATGCAATTAAGACAATTCATATTTCTAAAGCTAATGAGTTTATATCTCAGTCTTTTATTGACTGAGTTTGAAATTTTTTTAAAAGCTTGTTATTTATGCGCATAATGGTTTGGAGAAATTATTGATTGAATGCCTCTGATTAATATCTAAACCATTACTTACGAGAACTAAACTTCCTATTTCAACATGAGATTATGTTGATTTACGAGTTGTACACGTCAAGCCAATATGTTATAAATACTCTCCATGCCTCTGATAAATACGTTTTAAATGTTTTGAAGATTCAATTATGACATGATTTGTGATTACTATTTTGATTCGATAGTTTTCCTGACATTAGGGGGAGAGAAATAATAACTTGTGATGATTTAGATGGGAGAGTAATTTGAACCAGAAGTTCAACAAGGATAACTCATTACAAGTTCCAAATATTAAAATTCTCATAAAAGAAAATAATTCTTCTAGATGGTTATATAGTCGAGGCAAGTGCTCCAGAAGAGACCCAAGACATAACTAAAACTCCAAAAGAGATTCAAGTACCTGAAACTGAAGATTAAAATAGTGAAAATAAGAGATCTCGATAAATTATGTTAATTTGAGAAAATGTGAAATCGGTAATAAAACTGGTCAACAATGGTTTTGCATGTAATATTATTGTTGAAATAATGAAATAAAAGGAGAATCTTAAATAAATCTATTGAGAAATATAGATATGGAATAGATTGTTCAAAATAAAAAGATGCAACTCAAGTACAATTAAATTCGTGGAGTTTTTGGACCAGTAGTCAAAATATCTAAAGGTATAAATCCAGTGAGGGTAAAAAAGAAGTAGTTTTGCAAACACGAAATAAAAATATGAAGTTTTTCGCTAAGCCGTGGCATTGATTATGAAAAGATATAATGTTACCTCCCAAACCCGGCCTAGACGTTATGGCTAGATTGAGAAGGCTACATTAGCCACCGAAATGGCTAAGCTAACTTACGTTACTTTTGTAGACCTTAAATAAACTCGTTTTAGAGAAAACCATAGTTGTACTTTGATTTAGCTTAAAAGCATTCATTCATTAGGTTGTGTATACTTAGGATTCATTTTATTGTCGTTATTATTTAAAAAACTCAATGTTAAACTAATGCATCGAAAAAACCATTTTTCAAGTCATTTTGAAAACTTAGTTGCCTTATTGATTTGTTTTTCAAAAACGGTTCCTTTGCAGTGTAGTGGAAACTAGGGAACAATATCAATTTTTGCTTAAGTCAGATATCATGCATTTCTAGGTTATTATACTTGAGTAATCCATGCATGCAAAAATCCCCAAAAGAAAAGTTACCAAGACATAGACCAAAAATAATTAAAATTACAAGCCAAAACCAATAAAGACTTAATAATACTTATTAAGAATAGTTCGAGGTCCAAGGTGATTCTCTGAATGTCGAGTCTAGCCCTAATTTTAAGGTGTACCTAAAAAGTTAAACACTATTAGGGGTGAGCTTATGAAAAGCTCAGTGCGAGTTGAACAATTGTTTAAATAGACAAAAACATAAATATCGAATACAGTGAAACATATTAGCATTAACAAAAAAAAAAAAAAAAAAGAACCATCATAGGAATTTCAAATCATTACATAGCCATTATCAAATTGATGTCAAACGGTGTATGAGCATGAGACATCATTCATTTGAGTAAGAATCATTAATTTCAATACAACACATATAATTAATCAATAACATTCGAATATGCTTTGAGCATGATGCAATTCAAAAAGGTTCCTACGCATACCATCCGCTACACACCACGAGTTCTCCAGAACCCGTCTGCCAAACTCCAACAAATGTGAGCATAGCTCAATGTGGTAAAACCACCGAATAATCAATAATGTAGAAAATCTACCGGATATCAAATTGTGTGATACAATCGCCAATAACATATAATATGCAATAAAATCCCAATCCCCTCAGTACTCCAGGTGCAGTGTACTGACTACAAATAATGCGGACTTACTATATCACCGGTACTCCACGGAACTCCTCCGTAAACCATAAAATCCCAACCTAATGCATATGCAATATGTCACACAATCTCATACATAATCATATCTCAATACTTTTCACATTCATTTGACATGCTCAACATGTCCTCAATAATCACATACTTTAAGTAAATAGAAATAGTGTTCCAATCTTTCAAAATTACCATTGTGTTGGTATCAATCAATTTCGTTCAATTTCACATACTTTACAGGTTTTCATTGTGCGTAAATAGCACCCTTTTCAGTACACAATATAATAAATATCTCATGCGTTTAAATCATACATAAGCTTAATATCTCAACACATTATATCATTCAGTCAAACATTCTCATATCTCATAACTCAAATATGCAGTTACAAACTCAATCTAACATTCATACTATCAAACTAGCAATTTTTCCAACATGTCAATCTTGTAAGGCTCGAAACATACCTGGTTCGACCATTCACAAAATCAATAATTTGGCTATTACGCCAATCCAATCAGAAATCAGGTTTATCAAAAATAACATGATATTTAACATTTTGAAACAATTTTATGAGTTTAGGACCCACACCTTATTTTTCGCTTCCTCGCAGCACACTAGCAAATCTTCCAATTTTCCTTAATAATTCCTTAAACGAACCTAAACAAAAATTCAATATAAATTAAATCAATTTACCATTAAACCAACCCCTAAACACCCACTTATGAGTTCAAACCAATCATTGAAATTATAACTATTTTATGAATCCAAATTAGTTAGATTCCTTGCATTGTATCGATGCAAACTGTACGTACAATCGTTCTTCACCTTTATGGATGATTTGGGGGATTTGGGTCAGCATGTAATTCAATAATATAATGGAAAATAAGTATCTAATTAATATTAAATTCCTTCATTTAATCAATTCATAACCTTTACCTAGTAACTATGTCGAAATAACAAACTAGTTATCCTTAATTGTACTTACGCTTCACGATTTGTGGGATCCGATTGGCTAATTGATCAAGAACGTCTCCCCCTAATTAACATGTGATTAAAGGATGATTAGGAGGGTCCAAGAACACAATTTAATTTTGGAAAAATATTGGCAAGACCCAAGAAACAAAATAGCTCCCTTTCTCGCACATAGGCGCACGCACCACCACCTGTGGTGACCAAAAATGGGGCTGAATTTTAAAAAGGTTTAAGATCTCATTAAAATCTGGAAAAATACCTTTGAAATCATTTACAATCCCCCAAATTACAGATCTATACATTTTGGTTTTTAATTGACAATATTAATTAAGAAATTGAAGAGGAAAGAGATCTTACCCAAGCTAGTTGAGAGAAACGACAATGACACTTTCTTGGCAATGTTCGGGATCGATCTTGGGATTCAATATTTCAGATTTGGGGCTGATTTAGATTAGGAAAAATGCCAACAATAGATTAATGGAGATGGTGGACAATCTTGATGCAAAAAGAAGAAGAAAGAGATGGTAAAATGGCAAGTGTAGGTGACGACAAAAATGGGAGAAATAAAGAAAATTGAAGAAAAAAGAGGAGAGGAAGAGGGTGAATAGCTAGGGTAGGGAAAAATTGAATTAAAGGCTGAAAAATAAAATAAAAAGTTGTATTTGTACTTAGGGTTCAAGGGTATGGATGGTACACACATTAAAAAACCAAGGGATTTTGCAAAATTTAGTTATTTCGCAAGGGAAATGATTTGAACTTGGGACTTCATTTAATTTCCATACTTTCACATATTTCTTTTAACCATTAGGCTTTTTCTTCATTCTTGAAATGATTTTGTAATATTCATTTTGAAAGCAAGACATATCACATACTAGGGTTTAAGGCAAAATTTGTAAAATAATAAAAATGGTAAGAGAGAAGGGATTTGAACTTGGGTTTTAGGGAACGTTTCACTAACACTTAACCAACAAACCAATACCTCATTTGTTTCCTAAAAATGCATAGATAATCTTAAAAATTAAGGCATGATCACTCTCTCTCGATTTACAAACCCAAGTCTACTAACACCCGATTTTTGGGATGTTACATATAATATTATTTTATGGTGGATGCAATAACCTTTAGATATACTATTAAACTGGCAGTTCATAACAGATTTAACTTGCGTCTAATGGTTTTTGTTACAACCTTTTCTGAATCACTATATAGAAAAGTTTATATTAAAATCTTTAAAGGATTTTGAATGCTAGAAGCATATTGAAATTATCAGGAAATTGTTAATTTATATGAATCGATATAATTTGAACATATTTGGTAAAGTTAACTTAGTCAATAGTAGTTAAAAGAGGATCATAAAATGATCCAAAACACCTATTTGTATTTTTATAGAGGGATCATGATTAAGGTTTGTTATGATTATTGTTGAAACTCCTGAAGAGATCAAAATATATTTCCCCCAAAATTTTCTCTCAGTCATGAATTTCAAAAGAATGGTGATATAAATGCTTAGCAAATACATTCAAATAGTCATTTGAAAAACTAGTGTTCAAGATTGAATATGTAGAATATGAGAAAGGATGTGATGTTTTCATGAGGGGGAATAAATACGTGCTGTACACATTTTCCCTTAACTGAGGTTTTGTCCCATTGGGTTTTCCTGGTAAGATTTTTAATGAGGCAACATATTATGCGTATTACAGATATGTGTACTCTTTCTCCTTCACTAGGAATTTTTCTTCCCACAAGGTTTTTATCGTAGTAAGATTTTAACTAGACACATTATCTACAAATGGACATCTAAGGGGGAGTGTTATGAATATCTTATTAAGTGGATGTCCATCAAGATCAATATAAGTTTTAAAATACTTTAAATTGTAATAGTGATTAGAAGTAGCTCTCTACATTTATACTTTTTATGACTATAAATAGATTTTAGGGAAGCTTTGTAATGATTTCGATTGATCAATAAAATTCATTCTCTTTTACTCTCCTATTTTCTTTGTTCTTTACTTTCTGTCTTTTTATTTTATAACAAAAATAATATACGTATATAAAAATTACTAATTCATCTAACTCCTAACTGTCTTAATTAATTAATAATAATATTAATAAAATCCGTAAGTATTCTAGTATAATTCTAATGATCATCATCCTATTCTAATAGTCATTCTAGGAAACTTTAATAACATAAAATTCTATTCTAAATAAAAACAACAATAATATTAAAGAAACCAATAATAATAAATAAATCACCAGTACACACACACAAAAATAAATTTACTAAACTTTAAAATAACAAGGTTAACTGCATAATTAGTCCCTTACTTAAAGATGAAAGTTCAAATTAATCTCTAATATCAAATCAAAGTTCAATTTAATCTTGGAATTAAACTGTAACACTCCCAACCCGGTCTAAGAATTTCGGCTAAGTCGAAGGCGTTACATTCCATCATCTAGGTGAACCTGTAAAGCCTCTTTTTAGTTGTGTTGATTTTGTATGAAAAATCACTCTTTTGTTTATAAGAAAACATTCATTTGATTTAGACCAACTTTACTTAACAATTCAATTACAATATTACTATTGTAAAGATTTTGAAAAACAGATAAGGTTTTAAGAAAGGACTTTTCAAAACTTTTAAGAATTTTATAAAGCAATGGAAGACACTTAAAATAATGGATTTCTAAATGGTAAAGCAAACATGCAAATAACAAAGTATTATCTAAGTAACATGTCTTAGAATGAATAAGCTAAACAACTTCACCCTAAATATAAAAGTGAGATGTAATTAATAACTACAATCCCAAGAATGATAAAAGAAAACTTTAATAAAAACTTTAAAATAATAATAATAACGAAAAATGAGTTGCTAATTCGAGGTTCCTTCGATGCCTTTTGAAACCTAGTTTTCTTTGTTACTTGAGAGGGAAAAAAAGAGGGAATGAGCTTACAATGGCTCAATGTGAGACTAAATTTTAAATCTTTACATATAATCGACAAAAATAATGTATATTAAAATTCAGTAGAAATTCAAGCATTCATTATGAAATACATGATAAATTGATGAATAAAAATTTTATATGATGCAATTTATGTTTTAAAGTTCCCACCCATCCATCCTTTCTGCCCTCGAGTGTTGCTCGACACTCCAAAAACCCACTAGAATAGCTGGCCATCCTAGTTTGATTTGCGGGGATGATGGTCGTTCATTTGTCACCTATGATAGTGACTTTTACTACACTAACTTACCATCTCGGTTGCCCAATTTTGATGGCTTTTAAAACTATCACCCCGGTTTGGTTCGGTTTTGATGGTGTTTTTAATCTACCATCCTGTCTTGTCTAGTTTAGATGACATTGCCACCTATTTTGTGTAGTACTAACTTTTGGTGTAGACTTAATTTGCTACTGTCTCCTACGAAACTCCTCCGTCCTCCATACCCAATTTTGTGTAATTATGCACATAAACTTAGCATGTTCTATGCTTTTCATCATCATATTATGCTACTTTTAATATTTTATGCTGCCATTATAAGCCATGTATTTAAGCATACATTTATCCCATTATCACATAATTACATATAATTGGTGCAAGTAAACAAATAAAACATAGTGTCACATGCACAAGATTTTATGTGAATTAACAGTCTAGTTATTTGACACGTTTGAAGGTTCGCATGATCATATGGGCTCGCAAGTACCTAGGGTTCGTATATAGGCTTGCACAATCCTAGGGTTCGCATGCAATATATTTTCGCATGTTCCTGGGGTTCGTATATAGGCTCGCATGATCCTAGGGTACGCATGGCATATAGGTTCGCATGTACCTAGGGTTCGCGCATAAGCTTGCAAGTTCCTAGGGTTCGTACATAGGCTCGCATGTACCTAGGGTTTGTAGATAGGCTTGCAAAATCCTAGGGTTTTCATGGCATATAGGCTCATACATGGGCTCGCACCTACAGAGGTTCGCATACAAATAGGGTCTCGCCTATAAGCGGTTCGCATGTCAGGGGTTCACACATGCTAGGGATCGTATAAGCATGGTTTGCATTTACAGACACATATAAGTTCACATATTGCTAACATATGAGTTCACATATTGCTAACATATGAGTTCACATATTAGGCATATATAGGGTCGCATGTAAAACTAAACAAGTTTCACATGTTTTAACAAAAAGGGTTCGAAAGTATCAACATGTAAAAGGGTTCACATATAACATGTATAGGGGATCGCATGAAATAGTTGGGTTCGAATGTATGAACGTAGAGTTCGCATGGATATTCTTATATGTTATGCACATGTGTTCGCAGTATGGGGTACGCACATAACAACCTAGGGTTCGCATGTATACTCTAGGTTTCGCTTAGTTTTCATACAAGGCTCGCATGAATATATTTAGGCTTCGTAGAGGTAATCATATATGGTTTTGCATGGGGTTCACAATAGGGGGTTCGTGCACGACCTCACACACGAATTCACATACAACTCGCACATACTGGGGATTCTTCCTGGGTCTTGCCTAACCTTAGCTCTCTACTTCCTAATATTTTCAATTATATTCAAAGATTTAGGTTTAGATTCCACACTTTTTTTAAAGACTTAAAAAACATTTTGTTTGGAAAAGAGATTGGAGATCTTTATGAAGGATGTTTCTTGATAATTTGATGGTAATTTCTAGGGTTTGTTTTGAGATTGGCTATTTATAAAAATTGTTTTTCCTAGTTGAATTAGGTTTTACAAATTCATGTAGACTTAGGACTTTTTTTTAAATAGGGACAAAATTGAAAATTTTATTTTTGACTGGGTTGTTTTAGAAAAAGTCGTCACTCTTGGGGCAAAAACAAGGAAATAAAAATATTTTGGTTAGATGCTCTCTAAGGGGTTTGAACTTAGAATCTATGGGTTGACTAAAGCCTTATTATTAAACCAACAAGCTCATTCTTTTTAGTTTTCTATTGTAAAATAATTTTAAAGCATACTAATTCCCTTACCCTATTTTTAAAGAAACAAAAATAACAATTTAAATTTAATCCTATTTCTTCTAGGTCCACTTTTGGGATTTGATAGAAATTAAAAATTCAAATAAGCTCACAATATCACAACTTTTTTATTATAATATATTTATTTTCGAAATAATCAATTTAAATTTATTATGATTATTATTTTAATATAACTACTATGATATTTTTTTTACTATTTAAATTGATTATAATTATTTTTAAATGTCAATTTAGTAATATGGTGAAAAATAAAGGGTATTTTTGTCGATTCAAAAGGATTTTCAAACTCGTGCTTTTATATTTATTATAAATTATAAATAAAGTATATGAGCTAACCAATGACATTATAAAAATTGAAGCATCAAATTTTGTCAAAAAATTGAAATATAAAAATAAAATCTTAAATTTATTTAGAACATAATATATAAATATAATAAAATCAGGTATTGAATAAAACTTTTGTAGATATTAAAAAAATCAAAGTTTAATCCAAATTATCAGCAAGTCTAATGTCAACAAACAATTAAAGGGGGCCAACTCGTTTTCCCCTATTGCAACACAGAGTCAAACTTTATTAACAAAGGCATTAATGAGTTGAGTGACTGAAAATATCAGTCACTGGCACTATTCCATATCAAAATTCCAACTATGACTCTCTTTTTTCTTCTTTCTTTGACTTTTTTTTTTTTTTTGCTTTAAACAATTGGTGTAGTAGAGCTGTTATTCTTCCTTGCTTTGGGACTTTCTTTTAGCTGCTTAATAAAACTTATATTTTACTTTTCAAAGTAAATTCATATTAGTATTTCTTTTACAAAAACGATAATTATTTGAGAAAGATGAACATTTAACTAATAGGTTGGAGTTCATATTAATGTTTAAAAGTGGATATACAATATATATTTTTATCTATAATCTCTCTTAATTTTTGAATAATAAAAAAACGGAATTAAATGATCTTAAACTTAAAAATTTTTTATGGTTGTAATAACAGCTATAACTTAATTGGCAAAACCAACACTAAGTACTCATTATTCAATGGTCAAGGTTTCATTTAGTGGGTAGAGCTGTATTAGTTGGTACAATTTTGTCAATCCACCTAATCAACTTTTATCTTCTATCTCTAATTACTATTCCAAGTCTTAGTTCAAATATTTGAAAAATTCATGGTCAAGGTAAGGACTCCTTCAGGGTTTTTAAGGTGTAAATTGTAACCTCCTCAATTTAGTTTAGATGTTAGGTCCAGATTTAGAAGATTATATTAGTTATCGAAATGACTCATTAGATTATCGAAGTTTATAAAATAATCATTTTTTAAATGTTTGTTTATTTTAGAGGAAAACTTAGTCTACTTTCTAAAAATAAATTCATGAGTTATCATATAAAAAAACAATCAAGAAAATATTTTCCTGTTGAAAACTTAGTTAATTTATTTATTCTTCCAAAATTTATTTATAATCTAGCAGTGGAAAAGTAATATTCAACTTATTTATAATTAGGAAAAATTAGAATTATTTTTTAGCATAATTAACTATAAGTCCATGTTCAATATCCTAAATTTAGATTTAAATATCATGTATGCAAAATAAACCCTAAACTTAAGTCTCATGTCACAGTTTAAATAAAACAATATAGTTCCAAATTAATAGGAATTATAAAAATATGTCTAAAATATTAAATATATATAAAACGATTTTTGAGCCCTCCGAGTGTCGCGTCCGCGTCCTAACCTGGTAAGTTATTTATAAAGATGAAAATAAGGGAGTGAACTTAAAAAAGCTTAGTGTGCGTCCAATCACAAGGAAATCAATGTAAAACAGTAAGCATGTCACACAAGATAACAATTCTTAGGATAAACTCATTCGTAAAGCAATTCACAATTTCACAATATCGATTTATCAAAATAGCACATCACTATAATACTTTAGAATTCACAGTTTTATATGCACATGCTTATAAATGTCAATGCAATTTCAGTTTATCAGAAAAATGTCCTACCCACTGTTACACACCACACTGTGAGTTCCCCAGAACTCATCCAACCTATTAACTCAGAGTTGTGGATTAACTACCGCTGGTTTGTGGATAAACTACCACTTGCTGTAGATAAAAGCTGCCACTGGGTTTGTAAAAAGTGTGGGTAAACCACCAATATTTTTAGATAAAAACATTTGTAGATAAACTACCACTTGGTTCGTGATCGAACCACATATTTGTAGATAAACTGCCACTTGTTGTGAATGTACAACATAATTGTAGATAAAAACTATCACCTGGTTCATGAATGAACCACACTGTTTGCAGATTATTAAACTGTCACTCTTCCTTCGTACATATCATCCCACCACATGGAATGTAGTATGACATGTTTTGTAATAGGATAAATTAACACTTGTAACCTCCCTAACCCGACCTAGACGTTAGACTCGAATTCGAGAGATCACATCAGTCACCGAGATGACCTAGTAGGATTATTGGAGCTTTGAGAAAAACAATTATTTTAAAACCTTTATTTAATTCAGTAGAAAACTTAGCTTAGCATGTTTTGTTATTCCTCAACATTTTAGTTATTATCTGGCAGCGGAAAAGATGGTTTTTTCTTACGTTATTAATAAAAAACATGGTTTCATGCATAATTAATTAATAATAATATCAACTTAATAACCTAATTAAAATTAAAACTAGATGTCATGCAAAAATAATTGAACCTAAGTCTTAAATCCCATGCCTTAGTTTCAAAATAAAATATTACAGTCCTAGAATAATAAAATAAATCAAAAGATTAAACCTTAATATTAAAATAGAGTGTGTCGAGACCCTCTGGGTGTCATGCCAGCGTCCTAACTCGGCGGGTTATCTAAAAGGATGAAAATTAAAGGGGGAGTGAGCTTTGATGCTCAATGTGAGTTTAGTTACAATACAATCAATGCAAATAGTTGTTTAAGATATGATGCATCGTGAACTAACATAAAATTTGATTCAGACAAGTACACCTATCAATTAATATTATAGCTATGATGAGCAAAGATATTGTTCCCATGAAGACTAAAAGTATTAGTAATTTGACCGAATAATTCGAGTGATTGATTAAAAAATAAAATTAACTAAATTAATTAACTAACGAACACATCAAAGGACAAATCAGGAAAATAATCAATTAACAACCAAGAAGTGAAATAATACCCATGAAAGAATTCACCTAGATTTCATTTGTCACTATCAATCTAAATTACTTGATTTCTTTACTTAGTATCTTGATTCGTAGAAATCCCTAAATTATGCAAATATCTCCTTTGAGCAAAAGAGCAACTAACTCTAGATTGATTAATTGAAATTTCTTTCTAATTAAAACCATTATTATCGCATTAAATCATGTTATGGATTCCCCTATTAGATTTTACTCTAATACAATAGATTTATGTCGTCCTATTTCTAGAATTGCATGCAACTCCACTCAATTACACAAGATATACTCTTAAACAAGGTCTATACAACCACCGAATTAAGCACATCAAACATGGATTAATAATCTAGAAATTTTAAACCAAAAATTAAACACACATAATTGAGAACAAGAAACTAAGTATTTATTACGTAAAATAAAAATCAAATGACAAAATCCATCATAGGATTCATCTCCTTAGGTATTTAGAAAGTTAGTTAATGCTTGAAAATAAAAACATCCAAGATATAGTATAACCGAAAGAAATAAAGAAACTCATGATAATCTCCTAAGAAATCAACTGAGAATCTTCAATCTTAACGAAAATATGCTTCAGAATCGGCTTCAATGGTGTTGTTCGAGTTGTTTTCTTGAATATCCTATGACGACTCACTCATATATTCTTATTTTTGTCATATATATGTCTTAAAATGCCTAAAAAACCTAAAAATCAAGATTTTTCATAGTTCAGAGTGAAATCTTGTGAAATCGATACGACCTACCACGCGCCCATGTGGGTCACATGGCCATGTGAAATGGTCCAGCCAGTGTGACTTTTGTAGCTTGCTCCAATGCTCCAGTTTTCACTCATTTTTCACTCATTTTGCTCCCAACTGCTTTATTAATCATAAAAACATGAATTTAAAGGGTTAGGAGTATAAAATTCACAATAAACATCGAACAATCACCCAAAAACATATTAAGAATGAGGTTAAAACATGTTACTTTTAACACTTATCAAGATAACATTGTATATCATAGATAGCAATTCAGTAGAGAGTATTGATTTTCTATGCATTCTATAACACTTCTAACCCGAGTCCATCGCCGGATTAGGGTTATGAGGCATTACCAATCAATACACATCATTATTCAATTATTTCACATACATTATTCAATCATTAACACATCTTAGCTATTCAATCTCTATTATCACCAACCGAAATTATGCTTATTATCCATACCAAAGTGTACCAAATTCACCTGCCACAACCATTCATTCATCTATAATCATTATTTCAATTTCCATACAATCATATAACATTTATAGACCAAATTCCTTAACTTATATACTTATATAATTTCATACTATCGCATATACCAAATTTAAGCCAAATCACAAAGCTTATTACATATCAAATGCATAGTTATCAATTACCAAAATTACTTATACTTATCAAATCATCACAAGGTCAATACATGTCATTTTTCCACTACAAAAGCTATTCAATTGGTCATTTATATATGGTTACATTCGTGCTCATCACATAACTTATATGCCAATTCGAAACGTCATCTCAAATCACCATGGTTCATCTATCCAAAACATATACCAAAATCATGTACCTTATTAACCATGTTACATATATATGTATATATCTATACCATATAATTAACCAATTCATCATTCCAAATCCAATCACACCAAGGCTTCCTCAAGCAATTATATACCAAAATGAGCCGTAATTTATGATTATACAAACATTAAATCACAACAGTAACAAGCCATTTCATAAAGCCAAATACTTATTCATCAACATTCCAAAATGACCATTTCTCATTAGGCCGTATATACATAGAAACATACCAAATCTCAACACCAATTGGATATCAAAATTAAACCATAATCACATTTAATATCATGCCATAATGCATGGCAAGATTTACACTTTTCAAAACAAATTTCAAGTTCTCTAGTCTATACATGCCATACTTTCATATTTACATTTCAAAAAAAATATATACCAAAATAGATATCGTGATTGAGTCACTGACAATCCCCGGATCCGAGGTAGCTTTATAACACTATAAAACAAAGAAAACTTCACACAGTAAGCTCAGAGCTTAGTAAGTTTATAATATAATACATTTAACTCATTATAAAAAAAATGCTATATAACATAATTGTTAACACATAGTTCAACTCAAATTACTACTCAATCGTATTCATAACTATTACTTATTTTATACCATTTCTTTTAATTCACATACAAGTATATTTATTTCTACTCATTTCCAATTTATTCAACCATGTTCATCCACTCTCATACTCTTGTTTCCATTTCATACATAATAACATCAACCACATAGGTTTCGAATATACCTGTACTGTCTCGTACATATCTGTTACATTTACTACTTCAACGGTCAATGACATCGCACACTTGTGCCAACAAATTTGCCAAGGCTATAATATATCGCACACTTAGTGCCTCTACATTAAACTGAAATTTGGCTAGTATCGCACACTTAGTGCTACATATATTCGATCCACATTTCACATTTTAAATTTCCCAATCCCATTTCTATTCATTTCATCTCATTCAAACATTATTTAAAACACATAGTTAGACTTTTTTTTTTTCAAATTAGTACTCATATTTTCACCTTTGGACA
Organism: Gossypium turneri; assembly: GCA_008044935.1. NCBI lineage: Eukaryota > Viridiplantae > Streptophyta > Magnoliopsida > Malvales > Malvaceae > Gossypium > Gossypium turneri. The sequence goes on from CP032581.1 coordinate 55,058,259, forward strand.
TTTTACTCCCTAATTCATAAATACACAAAATACACATAATTTCTTTGTAATCATGCTTGGTCGAATTTTTACTGAGTCCCTAGCAACCTTATTCTTCATTTATTTCACATCTAACCCCTCAATTTCTCATTTTCACAAGTTAACCCATAATGCTCAAATTCATCAAAATCCAAATACAAAACATATTTATTTATCACATATCCATCATATTTCATCAACTATCATTACAAAGCTTACAAAATCATCAATGACACATTTCAAAATCATAATCAAATTTTAAAATTGAGGCATGGGCTTGATAGATTATTGATCAACAATCACAAAAATATAAAAATCATCAAAAATGGACTAAAACACATATCTTAATTAGGAAAATTTCTAGCCGAAACCTAGCTAGCTTTTTCTTTCTTTTTTTTCCTTGGAATTTTCGGCAAGATGAACACCAAATGCCACTAATGCATGTTTTGTTTTATTTTAATAAACATTAAAACATCAATTACCATTTTATCCTTAATGAATTAACATGAAAATCATTTAATATAAGCCCATTTATGTCCATTCCCACTATCCATGGTCTAACATCATCATAAGGACCTTTCATTTAATAAACCATAGCAATTAGACTCTCTTAACTTATAGCATGCTACTTTTATACTTTACGCTATTTAGTCTTTTATCAAATTAAGCACATAAACGATAAAATTTTCACACGAAATTTTTCACACATATCACCTATCATGCTGTAACATAGAAAATAATATTAATATATTATTCTGACTCTGATTTGTGGTCCCAAAATAACTGTTCTGACTAGGGTCTAAACCGGGCTGTTACACATTCACCATTAAAATATTAGAATCCATAATAACTGAATTCAGAATAACCATTTCCTCAGGCTTATCCACAACAATCATATTCATACGCACATGTATATTTTCACACACATAGATGTATATGTATATACGTCATAGCATAATTTCCATATTTGTATGCACATGATTTACAAGATGCCATACAATTTCAAGTTTAAACCAAATATATCCTACCCCACCACTACACGCCATAATCAGAGTTTCCCAGAACTCCCTTCTCTAACACATTGGGATGTGGATATACCACTATGGGTTTGTAGATAATAACTGTCATTTAGCTGTGGACACACAACAAATTCCTATAGTTGGAATATGCTTTCATCTGTGGGTACAAAGTAAATAGTCCTGCAGATGAAACCTACTTTCGATTATAGATTTTACAGCATAATCTTGTTGTTGGAATCGATTTCGTCTGTGGGTACACAACAAATAGTCCTGCTTGAGGTGTGAAAATCACCATTCTTAAAGATTTTTCACGGATATGCGTATCTTTTAGGATTCAATAAGCACTTTTGTTAATAAATAGGAAAATACTTTAATATGATAAAATTAAATTGTTAACTAATTTATTTAAATCCCAAAATTAACTTGAATTTCTTGGAAATTACTGGGGATCCCACTCATTGTTTGTTGTTAAATTCTCCAAAGGAAAATTGTTGAGTGGGATTGCTTTGGGAAAAACAAATAAAAGCCTCCTATAGACTTTGTTATTGTATGTAACAAATTAAGGAAAAAATTGCTTATTCTTTTCTCCAGTCACTCCGCTTCTTTTCTTTTTTACTAAAAGTGGTTTCAAAAGTAAAACTTCAAGTAATTTTGTTTGAACTTTAGAAGAAAATAAAAGATAATATTGTTGAGTGGAAGTGATTTAATGTAATGATTCACATGATAATTCACAAATTATCTTGTTTGCAAATATCAGTTCACAATCTGAAACATCTATATCATAAATTTTCATTTTGATGCGCTTTGCATTATTAATTTAGCCAAAATATATATTTCATGCTTTACTATAAATATGTATATGATAAATGACTTCATTAATAAGCTAACATAAATGTAAAATAAGAATCATTAGAAATGAATAAAGACGTTCTAACATTATGCCTTTCTTCCTGTCAAAGGCATTCCTCTCAATCTAAGTTGAGTTCTCAAACGTTGTTAATTAGAATGATAATAGTAACATGATGGAAAGCTATGAAGATACGACATAAATTGGATGTGGAAAACAATAATTGTGCTCTTATCATGTTCATCATTTTCAACTTATTTTTTAAATAAGGACCATTAACAACAACAACAAAAAAAACCCTGGATTTACTTTGTTAATCGTCAAGTGAGAAGAAGGAAATCACCATGTAATGGAAAGATATTTTTAAATTTTTTAGAACTTTTTAGAATTTTATGAGTTTTTTAAAATTTTAATAAATCTTTGCATAATTATAACAAATTATAATTTTAGAAAAAATATGAGTTTTTAGATTTTTTTTAATAATTTTAGAATTTTGTTTGGATTTACCGTTAAAAATTTCTAAAAGAACCAAATTAATATTTTTGTTATAGTTCATGGATCAATTTAGCTATTAAGCCTATGAATTAATATGCCATGTCATCGGTCTATTAATGATTAATTTGTAACCTTCAATATTTGGGTGACCAAAACATAAATTTACTCATAATTATGTGACCAACAATGTAGGCTACCCAAATATATTTGAGGAATAGTGACTTATTAGTCCACATCGACTTTCTTAGCAAATTAATGAAAGGGTAATTTAATTGATCAAATTTGAGTAATTGGGTGATCAAATTGTAACTTTTCAAAATTGAATGACCAGATATAAACTTATTGATAATAGATTAACCATGGATATAAGTTACCCTTAAAAGAAGAAAATTAATAAATGTTAATATTTTAGTAAATCACACAAAATGCATCTCTAGAGTGAGAATTAAGAAAACAATTTTAAACAATCTAAAATTCCAAAAAAAGTAAAAGTAAAAGTAAAAATAAAAATAAAAATTTACTTTACCTATTTTAAAATTTTAAAATTTCCTCAACTTTTTATTTATAAATCTTTTGTCCAAATTCATCCCAAAATAAATAAATAAATCAATCAATCATTTAAAGCCAATGAGACTTTAATCTTACTTTGATTTCAGTTCTTTGAATATTTAAATATCTTCTCCGCCATTTACCCTTGGCCATTCTCAGCCAACGATACTGGATCATTACGTACAATTGTGAATCTGAAGCACTTGTCTATAAAAACACTTCTCTCTCCTAACACATCAAGCCAAAAAATCAAATGAGGCTTTCACTTGCATTTGCATGCTTTCTTTTCATCGTTACTCTTTCTCAGTTCACTGCCTTTTCATTCTTGTCTGAGCAGCCTGCAGTACTTTGTCACAGCGATGAGCGTCTTGCTTTGCTGCAGCTCAAGGATAGCTTCATCATCGACAAGCAGGCATTGGCTGCAGGTTTTTGTGCTTATCCTAAGGTTGATAGTTGGGATTCTCAAAGCGTCGACTGCTGTTCATGGGATGGCATTGAGTGTGACAAAATCACGGGAGTGGTGATAGGCCTGGATCTCAGCAGCAGTTGCCTTTATGGCTCCATCAATTCCACCAGCAGTCTCTTCCGCCTTCTTCGCCTTCAAAAGCTTAACCTAGCTAACAACCATTTTAATTACTCTTTGATTCCATATGCGTTGGGCAATCTTTCGATGCTGACATACCTTAACCTCTCTAGTTCTGTATTTTCTGGTCAAATACCGTTAGAAATTTCAAAGCTCTATAGGTTATCCTCCCTTGATTTCTCTAATAATTGGGATACGAACCCTTCTCAAAGGTTGTTGGTACTCGAAAAGCCAGATGTGAAGAGCTTAATACAGAATTTAACAAACTTGAAGTACCTCAGTCTCTCCTACGTAGTTGTGGCGTCTCCGATTCCGAGTGTGTTGGCCAACTTGTCCTCGCTGACGTCCCTTTACCTCGAGTTTTGTGGACTGCAGGGCATGTTTCCATTAGCCATTTTCCGGCTACCAAACCTTGAAACTGTTTGGCTGGTAGACAACTTGGATCTGACAGGTTACTTGCTGGAGTTCAATTTCAGCAACAAACTTAAAAAATTAGCATTGTGGAATACAAGCTTTTCTGGTGAGTTACCTGCTTCAATCGATAACCTTAATTCTTTGGAATTCTTGGGACTCGGTCACTGCAACTTCTCAGGGTCAGTGCCATCTACGTTGGGTAATCTTCCCAATCTCAAATTTCTGGATCTAGCAACCAATTCTTTTACGGGTGAGTTCCCTTCCAAATAATTCCTATTCTTTTTATTTAGGCACAACTTCAGGTAAGGAGACACCGGTATTCACAAGCTACTCAAATTTAATTGAAAAAAAATTTGAACTTGATTAAATAATTATTGAGCTCAAGATCGAGCTCGAATAGTTCTAGCTATCGATTGACCCGAATTCGAATTTAGTAATACTTGATTAGAATAGCTTATGAGCCTTATTGAGTATTTTTATATTTTTATATCATTAAATTACTTTATTGCCTTTAATATATATTATTAACCTTAAGCTTAATCATCGAGTTAAGCACGAGTTGAAGTTTAAGTTTGAGCTTGAGTATAAAAATTAGTAAACGAGCTTAATTGAACTTGAGGTCGAGTAGCTTGATTATATCTTGAGCTTAGCTCGAGCTTAAAAATAGATGTTCGATTGAGTTTGTGCTGAGTATCGAGCTTAACTTGGCTCGATTGCACCCCTAGGCTTAATGATAATTTTAATTATTTCTTTAGTTTGACCCCAAAATTTTAAAATTAATCGAATTATTTTTTAATGATATTGATGCGATCACTCGCGTGACAATTCATATATATCTTAGAAAATTTAAAAATAATAATAAGTATTTTTAGATTTCAACAATTAAACAATTCACAAAATTATTAGAAAAAGTTTCTATATTAATAGTGAAGAATACATATGAGTTAATTTTTTAACCCAAAAAAATTAATTTATTTAAATCTTAAAATTTATTAAAATGATAAAAGAAAATTATGACTAAGGTGAAAAATATGAATTAGCATCAAAGGCTAGCTTTATCTTTGTGCCATATTATTGATTTATTTCAATGGAGTATATGGTTGAAGTTGAAGGTTGTACTTAAATGCTACTTCACAGGGTCAGTGCCACCAACGTTGGGAAGTCTCACCAAACTCGATACTTTGGATCTCCATGATAATTATTTTACGGGTGAGTTACTAGGAAACCTTATGTCTTTATTTTCTTTTTCTTTTTCGACTAATCAAATTTATTTTAAAAATCTAACAGGTTTTATTCCTTCTGAGCTTACCAACTTGACCCAACTCACTTCTTTGAATCTACTCGGAAACATGCTACATGGATCAGTCCCAAGCTCAATCTCGAGACTTGAGAAACTTAAATTTTTTGACTGTGACGACAATAGATTGGGTGGCATTCTGGAGATGGACGCATTTCTAGAGCTAAAAGATCTGCAGTATTTGTTTCTGTCCTTGAATAATTTCTATTTAGTTTCTCCAGTTAATAGCAATGCCACCCGCCCTCAAGCTCAGCTTGTTGATATAGGATTACGGCACTGCCATCTAAGAGAGTTCCCATATTTCTTGCGCAACCAACACCGGTTACAGCTTCTTGATCTTTCTTCAAACAACATTGAGGGCCAGATACCGCAGTGGATGTCCAAAGTGAGCGTTGAAACCCTGTTGTTTTTAGACCTTTCAAACAACTCCCTCGTCGGTTTCGATGACTTCCCACTTGTTCTTCCATGGTCTAAACTGCAATATCTGAAACTTGATTCAAACATTCTCCGAGGTTCTCTCCCAGTTCCACCATTGTCTACAGTTTTCTATTCCATCTCAAATAATTCTCTCAATGGAGAGATCCCACAGCTGTTGTGCAATCTCAGCTCTCTTTCCATTCTTGACTTTTCCTACAATGACATGAGTGGTGGGATCCCAGTGTGTCTAAGCAGCTTCAGCAAGTCTTTATTAGTACTGAAGGTGCGGTCCAACCAGTTAGATGGTCCAATTCCAAGTGGTTGGGCAACTGGAAACAGATTAAAAATGATAGATTTGAGCAAAAACAAATTGCAGGAGAAGATTCCAAAATCGCTGATGGAGTGTAAAATGTTGGAATATCTTGATCTTGGAAACAATCAGATTAGAGATGCATTCCCTTCTTGGTTAGGGTCTCTTCCAGAATTGAATATTCTTATTTTATCTTCTAATGCATTTTATGGTAGGATGGAGAATCCTAAGTTGAATCTCACTGTCTTTCCCAAGTTGCGAATCATCGATCTTTCTCACAACAGATTCAATGGAACCTTGCCTTGGGGTTACTTTGAAAGATGGATTAGCATGAAAAATCTGGATGAAAAAAACTCACCTCCTAAATACATGCTTGAAAGTTTAGATATGAGGATAAATCTTATGCATGTTTCCAGGGATTATGATTACTCCATGACAATTACAAACAAAGGCATGGAGATGAAGTACCCAAAGATCATTCGAACTCTTGTAGCCATTGATTTCTCCAGCAACAGATTTGATGGAGAAATTCCAAAATTGATTGGGAAGCTCAAAGAGCTTCACTTGCTCAACTTTTCGAATAACAATCTCGTTGGAGGAATCCCAATAGCCATAGCGAAGCTCACAAATCTTGAATCTTTGGACCTTTCTCAGAACAAACTAGTGGGAAGAATTCCAATGGAGTTGAGTACTCAACTCACTTTCCTTTCATTCCTCAACGTCTCTCATAATCGTCTTACAGGGCTTATACCAGGAGGCGGCCAATTTGAGACTTTTCAAAGTAGCTCCTTTGATGGAAATCTTGGGTTGTGTGGAAAACCCTTGCTAAAAGAATGTAGCAGCAATTCTGGAAGCCTGCCACCTCCATCTTTGACTTCTTCGGGAGAATTTGGATTGGATTGGAAAGTAGTGTTGTTGGGTTATGGGTGTGGATTCCTATTTGGAGTGGTGATTGGGCATGTTGTGATAAAAAAGAAACCTGATTGGTTTGCCAACACTTTCTCCAAATTTCCTACAAGAAGGCGAAGGAGGCATGTACTATAAAAAATCAAGTGGACTTTGCATGCACCATTGGGGATGGTAGGGATGAAGATTGTGTCCTTCATCGTTTTTTTCCCTCTATATGCATCTATGTCATGTATTATTAAGCTATAGTTACATTATGGAATGCGCCCATTTCGCTTTTTTCATCACTAGTACTCTTGTTATAATGAAGTGGAGTTAGAAGAAGGACGACACATATTACTAGAATGTCCCCTTGGCTTGGTCAGGGACCAGTTTTTATATAATTTCGAGCATACTATATAGAATTCAAATCTCTAGTGGGAAATTATTTAAATCTAATAATGATTTAAAGAGGTATGGGTTTATGAGAGGAAAATGATTTTTTTTATGAGAGTGTAACGCATAGGTTTGTGCAAGTGTACACAGTTGTTATCAAGTAATAAGTAAGTAAATGAGTTATCGTCTCCATAGGGACTATGTATGTTAATCAATTAATTGCAAAATTAAAGTTTTATAAAATTGTGATAAGAACACAATATTTCGAGTGATGGATGATTAAACTAAATTAACTTATTTAGATGCAAGATGATCCCTAATACAATTCTAATCTAAGTTGATAATTAACTAAAATGTATGAGATGAATTTAGCAACAACAACACAAACTTTAACAATCAATAACAAGAATAGGCTAACAACTGTGTTTAACAGTGTTCAAAAAATATTCCATGGCAACTCAATCTTTCATGAGTTTAAAACCAAATTAAGTCTTCTCGAAATCTTTTACTTAGTAAAACATGCATTTACTGATCATATTAAACTAAAGGTTTCTAAGAATTCATGTGAAATAACAGGGATGGGTTAAGTTTGAAACAATATAATCACATAAACCTAAAAACTATGCAAGATAATAGAGCTAGTTAAAGTTATTGTGAACCTTTAATTTAGTCGGGTTAGGATCTAAATTAAGCATTCACTTTTCAACATTATGTCTATTAGCCGTTGTCTGGTTAGGATCGCTCAACTAATTTCAATGCATCCAATCACATATGAATGAAATACATGCTTGAGTTTAATTAAAAATATGAATGACTGAGGCAAAAACACTATAAACATGATTTAAACAAACTTCATTGAATTGATTCAATCATCCTAGCTAAACATATTTAAGCTACCATTGTTGATGACAAGATAACAAAGCACATTGCAAACATGATTAAAATCAAAGTAACAAGTAAATGAAGAATAAACTCTGATCGAATCAGCAGTCTTACGAACTCCGATTGAAGAAGTTTCCTCCTGTCCTCGTGTTGCTCCTTTGCTAATGACTCCTCAAGGTGGCCGGCCAAGAGATGGCCTTATCAAGATTTTGCTGGCTAAGAAAGAAAGGAAATATGAGATGTTATGCGTGGGAATGAAGAGAGGGAATGAGAGAATGGAAGAGAAATGTTAAATGAAGGATGAATGAGGGATGATTAAAATGAGGAATGGAGGTGGGTATTTATAGTGAAGGATGGTAGGTGTGTTACTAAAAATAGCATGATGAATCCCTTAGATTTTCCTTCCCATGGCCGGCCATAATTTGTGGAGGAGGGAGTTGTTTGGTTGTTTGATTCATGCACGATATCATGCTTGAATCAAGCAAGAGTAGGTGGTTTCTTGGGCAAAGTTGGTGGTGCTATTTTCTAACTCATTTCCAAGTGTAGGGAACTCCAGTAAATCTCCCAAAAGAGCAGCCCAAATGCCTTTGCTGAATTGGGCTTGTTCTCCTTTGTTTGGACAATTTGGTGACCCAATTGTTTACCAAATTTGTCCATCAATTGGCCCCTTCTTCAATTGGATCAAATCAACTTCTTTTTGACCCATCTTGCGTGTATTTGCCGTTCACATGGAGTGAAATTGGGCATGTCCGTGTAGCTTTAATTTATAAAAAAAATCATGTATAATTCCTTGGTCCAACTACATTAATTAAATCAAGATCAATAAGTAGCATAAAATAATTAAGTTATGTACACATTTAATGCAAAAATAGGATAAAATCACACTCTTCATTAAATCATGCCCATTATTGAAGTATAAACAAAGTTTGCCCAATTAGTGATCAATTACTTGGAATTAATATTATTTTTAAGTAAAAAGGTGCCAAAAGCAACTATAAAAACCCTACATAAATTAGAGTTTATAGAGAGAAGCTTGTTAAAAATTATAAATTATAAATCGAGAAAGGAGGAGAGAAGCTTTTGAATCACAGTTCAACCGATTCAATTTAATATCTGGATCTCTTGCATGAAGATCTATGTGTAATGGTATATGTATGTATAAAAGATTTTACGGGATCTGTAGAAAGATGGTTTGGAACAATACTGGATTTCCTACTTTTATGAGGAGTATGATTCAACGATATGTGGACTGAAATTTCTTATTTATCTCTTGGAAGGAATGGCGACTCTCGGTAAAGGCTTTAATGAGATCATATTATGGGTTCTGAGCAAAATTGACCATACTTGCCTGAAATTATTCATTTAAAGTGAAAATTTTGAAAGGATTATTAATGATAATGACGAGAATGGGAGCTATAGGAACCTAATTAAGAGGTGAAGTAGTTTTACAGGATAGCAGTTCGTGAGTTGCCAATGTCGTTTAACTACAGGGAGTCTACTTTAAGATTGAAGTATATTGGTGAAGTGAAATTATTAAGTACTACTTTCAAAAATATAAGACTTTTGGTTTAATAATGGGTAAATTTTCTAGTTGTTAATCCAATTTTTAGGAGTGCTTTTATTTTGTCACCTAAAATGAAATCTTTGCAATTACGTTGTCCAACTTTTAGGGCATATTCATTTTAGTCCCCCAAGATTTAAACATCTAACAATGGTTGACTGTACACACCACATCATATTTATACTTTTATTTTGGTCACCCAACTTCTAGGTTGCTTTCATTTTGGTCACCCAAAAAAAATACATTTTTTAAAAAAATATTGTTGGTAAAGAAAAATAAGGGTTAAAGTGAAAATGTGGTAGAAACTAAAAAAATACATTAAAATTTGTCAAATTGTACTTGTTTATCTCATTGTCAAAAATTCTAAATTTCTTTTTTTTTTAATGTTGAATTTTTGAATTTCAAAACATTAAAATCAATTAAATAAATTGTTGAAACTTTTTTATCCATTGATAATATCAACCGATTTGTTAGTATAATATTGAAATTTATTAAATTATTTAATTTAATCTCCTAAATTTTAAATTTTTATTTTATATTTCTATATTATTCTTCATGAAATAAACTCAAATAACTCATATTTAATAATTGTGTACAAAAATTTAATCTTTTTAATTATATAATATCGAATCTTCCATGTTAGGCTAAACGAAAAAAAAAATCCTTACAATTAATTAAATTAATTGCTTGTTCTTCATTTGGGTTAGAAGTGATGAACATTTATTGGTTTTATTTGGCACGGAAGATAAAAGTAATTAATTTAATTAAATGAAACGATTTTATTTTTTGCTTTTAGCTTAGCATAAAAAATTCAAGATCATATAATCAAAAGTAATTTGGGTTTCATAAAAAATTATTAAAGATGAGTTATTTGAGTTTATTTTAAATTGGAAACATAAAATAAAATTTTAATTTTAGAAGAAGATTAAATTAGTTGATTTAATTGATTTCAATATTATAATAACAAATCGATTGACACTATCAATAGATAAAAAAAAAACTCAATTAATTAATTTTGATGTTTTGAAATTTAAAATTCCAATATTGAAAGAGAAATTTTAAAATTGTTGCAAGGGAGTAAACAAGTACAATTTGACAATTTTTTAATGCACCATTTAATTTCTACTATTTTTTCACTTTAATCTTTAATATGATTTTATCCCGGTCAATACTTTAAAAAAAAAGATTTTTTTTTGTGTGACCAAAATGAAAGTAACCTAAAAGTTGAGTGACTAAAATGAAAGTCTAAACATGATATGATGTGTACAATTAATTGTCGTTAGAGATTTAACGCTTGGGTGACTAAAATGAAAGTGCTAAAAGTTAGATGACAAAATTGCAAGGATTTCATTCTGAGTGACCAAAATAAAAGTGACCTAAAAATTAGGCGACCAACTTGATAATTTATCTTTAATAATTTAATAGATTAATTCAATTTATCTTTTTATGCTTCAATGGTGCGTTTTGGCGATGCATTTAGATTTGAGAGATGATGATAATGTTTGTTTGGGGTGTTAGATGGGTAATAGTATTAGTCTCCTATATTGGGATGGAGTACATTTTATTTTTTTAATAAATATTGAAAAAATTAATCGTTATATATTAGAAAAAAAATATAAACTGATCATTCTATTAAAAATTTTATCCATGTGTTCTTAAGTGATGATAATGATTTTTCAAAAAAATTTATATAAGTGATATGGAATTAATAGATGAATAGGATTAAGAAAAAATACTATGGACGCCTCTATAATAAGAGTTGATTGTATTTTATTTTTTACACAAAAAGAAAAAATTAATCATTGTAAATTAAATAAAAGAGTAAACTGTTTTTTATGATATTGCATGTTGTTCTTAAGATAAAAGTGCAAACATTTTTTTTTTTTTGAAGGAATAAAGTATGCTTCTTTCTTTCCATAATTTTTTTTTTTATTTTGCTCTTCAAAGAAAAAAAAAATCTTTATTTTCCTCACTGTCATCTTTTGGTGACCATAAAGACCGAGTATTTGTACGATGACACATTTCAGTTGCCTTCTTTTTACTCTCGTTGTAGAAATTCAAAGGTATTATTATGATGTAGAAATTCAAGACCCTCAATGCCAAACGTATTAAATGCCATTCGGCAAACCCTTCCTATAAATTCAAACACCATTGAACTGCCTTAAGCATGAAAATTACACAAAACTGAAATGGGTAATCTAAGCCTATCCCTTGTTTCTTTACTATGCTTATTAGCGACTGCCGCTTCCCAGCAGTGTGGGCGCCAAGCCGGTGGCCGGACTTGTGCTAACAACCTTTGTTGCAGCCAGTATGGTTATTGTGGCACCACAGATGATTATTGTTCACCTTCTAGAGGTTGCCAAAGTAACTGTCGGGGTGGGGGTGGGGGTGGTAGTGGCGGCGGTGGTGAAAGTGCCTCCAATGTTAGAGCTACCTACCATTACTACAACCCTGCACAAAATGGATGGAACCTAAATGCTGTAAGTGCCTATTGCTCAACTTGGGATGCAAACAAGCCCTTAGCATGGCGCCAGAAGTATGGATGGACCGCCTTCTGCGGACCGGTCGGACCTCGTGGCCAAGCATCTTGTGGAAGATGCTTAAGGGTTAGTTTTCAATTTGTTTCTTTCATCATCTCAATCATGTCTGGTTGAGTTTAAGAGCTATGATACATAATAAGCTAATATTGGTTATGATGAGCAGGTGACAAATAGAGCTACAAGAGCACAAGTAACAGTAAGAATTGTGGATCAGTGCAGCAACGGAGGCCTAGATTTAGATGTAGCCATGTTCCAGCAGATTGACACTGATGGCAGAGGCCATGCCCAAGGCCACCTTATGGTGGATTACCAATTTGTCGCCTGTTGAGATTCAAGCTTTTCTTAAAAATAAAGAATAAGAGAACTCCCACCTATAACCAAATAAAACAATTTTATGTACCTATTTGATAAAGAGAAAAAGCCAAAAGGGGCAAATTCATAAAGTATTTTTGAATTGCCAATCCAATAATAAATACGAGTTTGAACAATTGCTGATTAGTCAAGAATTACATACTTTTAGATGCAATTTTAATTATTATTAATTATACATTTACTATTTATTGGTGAATCTAAATATCTGTTCATAGTGTCGATGAATGATAAAAATATACTTACCACAAACTTAAATTTATGGAAACATCTATGTAGCTTACCACATGATTGGTGTAAATTGCACACAGTAAAGAAAACATCACCTCTCTATGTCGCTTAATATTGTAAGTAAGGTAATTAGTATTTTATACATAAATGTATATAAAAACTTTTGATATTGATACGTATCGATATCACCATGTTTTGATGTATCGTTTCAAGTTTATCGATAATTTTAAATATTTTTCATATATATTTGTAGTCTAATTTTTAATTCCTCAATAAATTATAATATATTTAAATATTTTTACATGTATATTTACAGTTTAATTTTTAGTTTCTTAATAAATTATACATCATATATCTTAATTACATTCATATAAATATAGTTATATGTAAATATAAATTTTAAAATTAATATTTATTTTTGATAATCTAATTTAATAACTATATTTTAATTTTGTACGGATTGGAATTGGCAGGTACACACCGAAATGGATTGAAACGAAGGAAGCACGTCAAAATTTTAACCAAAACAAAACGTAAATTACTTGATACCCATTTAAGACCGAAGCGATACATACTAATTAATATAATTAATACTACCATATATCAAAATAACATTTACATAAAATATTTTACTCAAACATTTTATCATGACTTGTTGGTATGTAACATCAAAAACACAAATCATATGTTTCTTATATTCAACAAATTAATGGGTAATTAAGAACTCATTAATTTTGCTTATACGATTATACCTAACAATTTTCATGACTAGGAATAGCATTTAATCCACTTTCAAAGTGGATAAAACCCACCAATAATTTGGCTGAAAAGTGATGTACATACGCATATTAGTGCAAAATAAATAAAAAAATCTAAGGCATTCATAGTTTCATGCCTACTTCTATCACTTTAGAACTTTAGAAATGAAAGTGGCAGAAATTTGGGAAATGTTTCTTTTGCCTTCCCATTGATACAAAATTTCATAATTAAAAAATATGTTAAAACTCACGTCAGATCATAAAAGAAAAAAAAATAGATATGAAAGTATGCTGAATCTGTTGATATGTTAAAACTCAGTAGAGGTTAAACCTCGTGTTTAGCACTTAAGTGACACAAGTTCAAATTCTGTTAACCCTTTTTCTCTCTCCTAATTTTGTAATTATCAAATATGTTATGTACGCAATATGTAACTTTTACATCATCATAAATTAAAAAGACTAAACTTTGATGGCGGTTAACTATATACGGCACATCATGTTCACACTTTCATTCTGGTCACCAAAAAAAATATCTTTTTTTAAATATTGATTGGGGTAAAAAATCAATGATTAAAGTGGAAAAATTGTAGAAACTAAAATAGTACACAAAATTTTCAATTTGTACTTGTTTATCCCATTGCCGGAAATTCTAATTTTTTTAATATTTAAAATTTAAATTTTAAAACATCATAATAAATTGTTGAAAAAATTTTACCCATTGGTAATGTCAACCAATTTATTACTATAATATTAAAATTAATTAATTTAATCTCATTTTAAATTTTAAAATTAACGAAATCAACTCAAATAATTCATATTTAATAATTGTCTATGAAACTAAAATCTCTTTTGATTATATAATCTTGAATTTTTCATGCTAAACTAAAAGTGAAGGAAAATATCATTGCAGTTAATTAAATTAATTGCTTATTTTTCATTTGGGTAAATAAGTGATGAAAAAGATTATGAGTTTCGTTTGGCATGGAAGAAAAAATTAATTAATTTAATTAATTGTAAGGATTTTTTGTTTTTTACTTTTAGCTTAACACGGAAGATTCAAGATCATACCGTCAAAAGAAATTTAAATTTTATAGACAACTATTAAAGATAATAATTTCAATGATAATTTTTTAAAATAATTTCAGAATATCAAAATATTTTGAAAGGATTATTAATGATAAGATTATGGGTTCTGAGCAAAATGGACCATATTTGCCTAAATTATTTATTTAAAGTGAAAATTTTGAAAGGATTATTAATGATAATGACGAGAATGGGAGCTATAGGGACCTAAATTAAGAGGTGAAGGGGTTTTACAGGATAACAGTTCGTGAGTTGTCAATGTCGTTTAACTACAGGGATTATTAAGTACTATAAGACTTTTGATTTAATAATGGGTAAACTATCTCGTTGGCCACTCAATTTTTAGGACGCTTTCATTTGGTTATTCAAAATGAAATTTTTACAATTTCGTTGCTCAACTTTTAGGATACATTCATTTTAATCACTCAAGCGTTAAATATCTAACGATGATTGATTGTACACATCACATCATATTTATACTTTCATTTTGATCACCTAACTTCTAGGTTGCTTTCATTTCGGTCACCCAAAAAAAATACATTTTTTTAAAATATTGATCATGATAAAAAAAAAAAAATTAAGGGTTCAAGTGAAAATGTGGTAGAAACTAAAAAAACACATTATCAAATTGTACTTGCTTATCCCATCGCCCAAAAAAATTTTAATATTGAATTTTTTAATTTCGAAACATAAAAATCAATTAAATAAATTGTTGAAACTTTTTTATTTTTGATAATGCCAACCGATTTGTTAGTATAATATTGAAATTAATTAATTTAATCTCCTTCTAAACTTTAAAATTCTATTTTATGTTTCTAGATTAAAGACGAGTTATTTGAGTTGATTTTAATTTTGAAACATAAAATAAAATTTTAAATTTTAGGAGGAGATTAAATTAATTAAAATTAATGAATTTCAATATCATACTAACAAATTGACTAACATTATCAGGGGATAAAAAGTTTTCAATGTTATAAAATAAATAGACAAAGAGTAAAGAACAAAGAAAATATGCTAAGCAATAGAGAATGTATTTTATTGATCAATAGGGATATTTACAAAGCTTCTCCAAACTCTTTATTTATAGGCATAAGAAGTATAATGTAGAGATCTTACCAGAATTTAAAGTACATCAAAACTTATCTTGATCTTGATGGACATCCTATTAATAAGATATTCATAACACTCCCCCTTGGATGTCCATTGGTAGATAATATTGTGCCTCGTTAAAACTTTACTAAGATAAAAACCCTGTGGGAAAAAAAAACTTCTAGTGAATGAAAAAGAGTACACATATCTATAATACGCATAATATGCTGCCTCATTAAAAACCTTACCAGGAAAACCCAATGGGACAAAACCTCGGTTAAGGGAAAAAGAGTATAGCACGTATTACTCCCCCTCGTGAAAACATCACATACTTTCTCATATTCTACGTATTCAATCTTGAATACTAGTTTTTCAAATGACTATTTGAATGTATTTGTTAAGCATTTATATCACTATTCTTTTGAAAGTCATGAGTGAGGGAAAATTTGGGGAAAATATATTTTGATATCTTCAAGAGTTTCAACAATAATCATAGCAAACTTTAATCATGATTCTTCTATAAAAACACAAATAGGTATTTTTGGATCATTTTATAATCCTCCTTCAACTACTATTTACCACATATCTTCAAATTATTTTAATTCATATAAATGAACAATTTCCCGAGAATTTCAAATATGCTGCTAGCATCCTAAATCCTTCAAGGATTTTAATATAAACTTTACTATATAGTGGTTCATAAAAGGTTATAACAACAACCATTAGACGTAAGTTAAATCTTTTATGAATTGTCAAAATAATATATCTAAAGGTTATTGCATCCACCACAAAATAATATTATATCTTTTTATAATCAATGCCAAGACTTAGCGAAAAAATTCATATTTTTATTTCGCTTTTGCAAAACTACTTCATTTGCACCCTTACTGGCTTTATACCTTTAGATATTTGGACTCACTACACCAAAATAGGTATTTAAAGTGCCACTAAAAGTATTTGCGGCGCTTCGACAAGCGCCGCAAAAAATGCCGCTATTGACAGCGTCGCTAACATTTGCGGCGCTTTTCCCACAAACGCCGCTATAGACCATAACCTTTAGCGGCGCTTTTACCACAAATGCCGCTAAAGAACATGACCTTTAGCAGCGCTTAACCCACAAACGCCGCTAAAGAACATGACCTTTAGCGGCGCTTTACCCACATACGCCGCTAAAAGTACGTTCTTTAGCGGCGTTTATGAAAAAACGCCACTAATTTTGGCAAATTTGTAACACCCGATTTTCATCCATATACAGATCCTTCTTGTAACATAAAATCCAACCAAAAACGGCAAATTTAAATGATACTTCAAATTCAATGAAAGATATATGATATAAATTGATAACTGAATTATAATTCAAAATATTCTTACAATAATATTAAAATTAACAATGTTAAAAATATTCTTACAATAACTAAAGCACACTAAAACGTTTACACAATCACCTCCCAGAAACAGGTGCAGCAGTAACCACAAGAAAAAAAGAAGAAGGAAAATATACAAATCCAGAAACAACAGTTTTTGGCAATCACTTTTTCAGGAGTAATACTGAAAAAATAACTCCCTGGTTTCAACAAAAATGGCACATTACTTAAGAAGTCTCCTTGCTTTGTCTTCAGTTTCAAATCTTAGCTGCAAATAGAAGAATAGAAATGCATTTCAAATTCATCATATTTGTTCACATGACAAATCAAAACCCAATGTTCACAACTGAAACTGCACAAAATACCTGCAAATGCTGCAAGCAACAGACTAGATCAGCCTAAATTTCCATTTATGCAGCAAATTATAGTAGACTAATGCATGCTTCAGCCCTAACAAACTTTTAAGAAGACATTTATATAATGTATTAAGCAGGTTTTTAAAAAGGCATAACCTTTATTTTCAGATAAGGTATATATCCCACATAGGTATGCTCAACTTTTTTAAGGATTTTCATATATTTGGAGGATCATGTTCATGTATCCATGTCCAAATATGCATCAAACACAAGTGTCAAACATTAGCAGTTCAGAAAAAATGATGAGTTAGAGTAACATAGATATAGTAGCATAGATCCCCCATGTCAACACTCAATAATGATTAACGACTAAGAAGGAAAAAAAAGAATTAGGTACCTTAATTTCAGATTTTGTGCCTTTTGTCAGATTCAACTGTTCTAGAATGAATTCTTCAACAACCTCCATTGAGACCTTATTAGTCACAACTGAGTATCTGGCCATAGATGAAAAGCTAGAAGCAGAGAAGCTCAAAAAATCCAGTAGCAACTGCAAAATTAAGTTTACCAAGATAAACAAAACTTTTAAGATAATAAGAGATATTAAAGCAGTTTCAGAATTGAAGAAAATA
Organism: Gossypium turneri; assembly: GCA_008044935.1. Taxonomy (NCBI): domain Eukaryota; kingdom Viridiplantae; phylum Streptophyta; class Magnoliopsida; order Malvales; family Malvaceae; genus Gossypium; species Gossypium turneri. Next base: position 55,076,351 of record CP032581.1, read on the forward strand.
TCTTTACAAAATTAATGTTACTATAGGGAAAAAGAGTATAGCACGTATTACTCCCCCTCGTGAAAACATCACATACTTTCTCATATTCTACGTATTCAATCTTGAATATTAGTTTTTCAAATGACTATTTGAATGTATTTGTTAACCATTTATATCACCGTTGTTTTGAAAGTCATGAGTGAGGGAAAATTTGGGGAGAATATATTTTGATATCTTCAAGAGTTTCAACAATAATCATAGCAAACTTTAATCATGATTCTTCTATAAAAACACAAATACGTATTTTTGGATCATTTTATAATCATCCTTCAACTACTATTTACCACATATGTTCAAATTATTTTAATTCATATAAATGAACAATTTCCCGAGAATTTCAAATATGCTGCTAGCATCCTAAATCCTTCAAGGATTTTAATATAAACTTTACTATATAGTGGTTCAGAAAAGGTTATAACAACAACCATTAGATGCAAGTTAAATCTTTTATGAATTGTCAAAATAATATATCTAAAGGTTATTGCATCCACCACAAAATAATATTATATCTTTTTATAATCAATGCCAAGACTTAGCGAAAAAATTCATATTTTTATTTCGCTTTTGCAAAACTACTTCATTTGCACCCTTACTTGCTTTATACCTTTAGATATTTGGACTCACTACACCAAAACAGGTATTTAAAGCGCCACTAAAAGTATTTGCGGCGCTTCGACAAGCGCCGCAAAAAATGCCGCTATTGACAGCGTCGCTAACATTTGCGGATCAATTTAGCTAATATTAATGTCTAAAAGTACCAAATTAATATTTTTGTTATAGTTCATGGATCAATTTAGCTATTAAGCCTATTAATTAATATGTCATGTCATCGGTCTATTAATGATTAATTTGTAACCTTCAATAGTTGGGTGGCCAAAATGTAAATTTACTCATAATTATGTGACCAACAATGTAGGCTACCCAAATATACTTGAGGAATAGTGACTTATTAGTCCACATCGACTTTCTTAACAAATTAATGAAATTAAAGGGTAATTTAATTGATCAAATTTGAATAATTGAGTGATCAAATTGTAACTTTTTCTAATTGAATGACCATATATAAACTTATTGATAATTGATTAACCATGGATATAAGTTACCCTTAAAAGAAGAAAATTAGTAAATGTTAATATTTTAGTAAATCACATAAAATGCATCTCTGGAGTGAGAATTAAGAAAACAATTTTAAACAATCTAAAATTCCAAAAAAAAATAAAAGTAAAAGTAAAGGTAAAATTTTAAATTTAAATTTACTTTGCATTTCCATTTAAAAATTGTCCAAATTCATCCCAAAATCAATCAATCAATACGCATTACGTATAATTGACTTTAATCCGCCATTGACCCTTGGCCATTCTCAGCCACTGGATCATTACGTACAAATTGTGAATCTGAAGCACTTGTCTATAAAAACACTTCTCTCGCCTAACGCATCAAGCCAAAAAATCAAATGAGGCTTTCACTTGCATTTGCTTGCTTTCTTTTCATCGTTACTCTTTTTCAGTTCACTGCCTTTTCTTTCTCGTCTGAGCAGCCTGCAGTACTTTGTCACAGCGATGAGCGTCTTGCTTTGCTGCAGCTCAAGGATAGCTTCATCATCGACAAGCAGGCATTGGCTGCAGGTTCTTGTGCTTATCCTAAGGTTGATAGTTGGGATTCTCAAAGCGTCGACTGCTGTTCATGGGATGGCATTGAGTGTGACAAAATCACGGGTGTGGTGATAGGCCTGGATCTCAGCAGCAGTTGCTTTTATGGCTCCATCAAGTCCACCAGTAGTCTCTTCCGCCTTCTTCGCCTTCAAAAGCTTAACCTCGCTAACAACCATTTTAATTACTCTTTGATTCCATATGCGTTGGGCAATCTTTCGATGCTGACATATCTTAACCTCTCTAGTTCTGTATTTTCTGGTCAAATACCGTCAGAAATTTCAAAGCTCTATAGGTTATCCTCCCTTGATTTCTCTAATAATTGGGATACGAACATTTCTCAAAGGTTGTTGGTACTCGAAAAGCCAGATCTGAAGAGCTTAATACAGAATTTAACAAACTTGAAGTACCTCAGTCTCTCCTACGTAGTTGTGGCGTCTCCGATTCCGAGTGTGTTGGCCAACTTGTCCTCGCTGACGTCCCTTTACCTCGAGTTTTGTGGACTGCAGGGCATGTTTCCATTAGCCATTTTCCGGCTACCAAACCTTGAAACTGTTTGGCTGGTAGACAACTTGCATCTGACAGGTTACCTGCCGGAGTTCAATTTCAGCAACAAACTTAAAAAGTTAGCATTGTGGAATACAAGCTTTTCTGGTGAGTTACCTGCTTCAAACGATAACCTTAATTCTTTGGAATTCTTGGGACTCGGTCACTGCAACTTCTCAGGGTCAGTGCCATCTGTTAGGAATATAGAAGTAGTTAAAGAAAGGCAGTTAGTTGTTAGTTTGTTAATGAGCAGCTGATAACTGCTTCTCATGTATCTCCTATAAAATACCTCAGTGTATATTTCTTGATGATATAGAAAATGAGTATTATCTCAACATGGTATCAAGAGCCATAGTATCTCTGGCATAATTTTTTTTCTTTTTTTTTCTTCTTTTCTTTTCTCAGTGAGCTGGGTGCATGGCTACAGATGGTGTTCCAGCAGGTGATACGCCTCGTCACTCCAGTGACTCCGATGCTGCGATACATTCATCTGATTCTGGAGGTTCTAGTTTCACATCCGTTCAATATTTTGCTAAACATGACACAATTAAGCTCAGCAATCAGAATTTCTTGCTCTGGAAACATCAATTGCTATTGATTCTTGAAGGATATGGCCTGGAAGGGTTTGTGCAAGGCACTACACATTCCCCACCTGCACTGATTTCGGGTTCTGATGGCTAGCTTGTGGCGAATCCAGCGTTTCTTCATCACAAACAAGATAAGTTCTTGGCAGCATGGCTTTTATCTACGGTTTCTGATGATATTTTGATTCATTTAACCAAAGCCAAAACTAGTTTCGATATTTGGACTACCATTGACAGACGATTTGGTGCTAAGTCCAACGTTAGGCTATCTAGTATGAGACATGCTCTTTATTCGATCAAGAAAGCGGGTCTTTCAGTTAAGGAGTATCTTTCCAAGGTCAAAACTCTATGTGATAATCTGACCACTGCTGGGAGTCCAGTTTCTGAACAAGAACAAATCAGTGTTGTTCTGGCCGGTCTTCCTATTGAATTTGAGTCCATCCGGGTTCTTGCTGCAGCTACGTCTTTGAATCTTGATCTCATAACTGAAATGCTCCTCGACTGTGAAGAACATCAGTTAAGTCAGTTATCTGAGGCACCTTTGCAAGCCAATTTGGTCTCTAATACGGAGCAAAGCACGTCTGACAACTTGAAGTCCAACTCAGATTCTAGTCGTGACTCCTCTCGTGGACAGAGAGGCTCCGGTCTCGTGGTCGTGCTCGTGGCTCGGGTCGAGGATGGTCCAGGTCTCGGCCACAATGTCAATTATGTGGTAAAGTTGGACATTTGGTGCAAACTTGTTATCATCGATTTGATGAAAATTTTTCTGGTACTGATTCGAGTTCCCCGGTAGCTGTTAACTATCATCAATTTCATGATGCTCCTACAAGTTGTTGTCTCTCCCAAAATAATTGCCATACATGTCCGTCTTCTTCATCTACTTGTCACTCTACAGTGCCTAGCCAGATGTGGTATCCTGACTCTGGTGCGACCAATCATATCACCCCGAGTGTAACTGGCCTACAGAATACTTCGACTTACACAGGTACCAACAAGGTCTCTATGGGTAATGGTGAGTTAGTTTCCATTGCTAATATTGGTTCTTCAACCTTTGTAGCTGGTTCTCGGTTGTTGCATCTAAAGAACGTTCTGCATGTTCCCTCAGTCTGTAAAAATTTAATTTCTGTAGGACAATTTGCAAGAGATAATGCAGTTTACTTTGAATTTCATCCTTTTCTCTGCTTTGTGAAGGACATACAGACAGGGATGATCTTACTGGAGGGCCACATGCATAATGGCTTGTACAGATTTGATGTTTCTTCTTCTCCTTCACCACGGCTTCCCTATGTTCAAGGACTAGAGTCTCCTAATGTGAGCAACGTTCAGACAACCCCCTCTGTTGAAGTTTGGCATGACAGACTAGGACATCCATGTCCCAATGTTCTTGCTCGAGTCTTGAAAAATTGTGAAGTTCCATTCAAGCATAACAAGTTACATTCTGTATGTTCAGCTTGTCAGATAAGCAAGGCTCATAAACTGCCATTTAGTGCTTCTAGAACAGTATATTCAGCCCCGTTTGAATTAGTTGTTTCTGATGTTTGGGGACCTTCCCATGTACCTTCAAATGGCTTCACTTACTATGTGTTGTTTGTGGATGTGTACAGTCGGTTTTCTTGGTTGTATTTTCTTAAGTCAAAGAATAAAGTGTTTAAATGTTTTCTTCTGTTTCACAAGATGATTCAAGTACAGTTTGGCACACACATCAAAATGTTGCAGACAGATGGAGGAGGTGAATATAGGTCTTTGTCTAACACTTTGGCTAGTTTAGGAGTTCAACATCGGTTAACATGCCCACACACGTCAGAACAAAATGGGATAGCAGAACGCAGACACCGTTATATAGTTGATATGGGACTAGCGTTACTAGCCCGTGCTTCAATGCCTCTGGAGTATTGGACGTCTGCTTTTTCTCAAGCAGTTCATCTTATCAACAGGTTACCATCTCCTGTCTTGGAACAAGAAACTCCCTATGAAAAGTTGTTTAAAGCCAGACCAGATTATTCTCGGTTAAAGGTATTTGGGAGCGCTTGTTTTCCATGTCTACGTCCTTTTTAGAAACACAAGCTTCAATTCAGGTCTCAACAATGTGTTTTTCTTGGCGAAAGTTCCAACCAGAAAGGGTATAGGTGTTTGGCTCCAGATGGCAGGGTTTACGTCTCACGGCATGTTGTTTTCAATGAACTGCTGTTTCTTTTTCAAAACGGGTTCCCTTCATCACAAACCGACACTAGTGTCCGGTTTTGTCATCAACAGAATGCTATTCCAGTAGTTCGCCCGACTGGTCAGTCAACTTCACGACTATCGTATGCTCATTCATCTCCTTCTGGTAACATGCATGCTCACTCTTCAGGGTCTGGTTCATCCACCGGTTCCAGCGTGGCACCAAGTAATTTGGACGGTGCAGTCAATTTGCCTACACACTGCAATCCAGAACCATCCTCACATGTATCTCCACCTGTTGCGCAGGTTGCTCCTATAGTTAACAGACATCCTATGTGTACTCGGTCAAAGAGTGGAGTGTTTAAGCCAAGAGTGTTCTTTACCATTCAAGAGGAGATGGAACCAGTCATTATTGCTGAAGCTTTCAAAAGCACTGCCTGGACTGAGGCTGCACAGGCTGAGTATCAAGGCTTGTTAGCAAACAGAACGTGGGATCTTGTCCCATTACCTACAGGATGTCGAGCAGTGGGATGCAAATGGATCTTTCGGATAAAACGACATGCTGATGGAATAGTGGCTCGTTACAAGGGCCGATTGGTTGTTAAAGGCTACTTACAGGAAGCAGGTGTTGATTTTTTTGAAACCTTTAGTCCAGTGATCAAGCCAACAACGATTAGGGTGATCTTGTCTCTTGTAGTATCTCGTGGATGGCCTCTCCGACAAGTTGATGTCAACAACGCGTTCTTAAATGGGGACTTGAAGGAAGAGATTTACATGGCTCAACCACTAGGTTTTGAACAATACTCAACTGATGGTCAGCCACTTGTTTGCAAATTGCGGAAAGCTCTCTACGGTTTGAAGCAGGCTCCTCGTGCGTGGTTTCATAAACTTCGAGAGTTCTTGGTGGCTGAGAATTTTGTTGCATCCAAGGCCGACAGTTCACTATTCATTCAACGAGATCAGTCTCAAAGCCTGTATGTCCTCATCTACGTTGACAATATAATCATCACTGGCAACAATTCTCGAGCTATTGATGAATTTGTAAAAGGCCTCAATGATAAGTTTTCTCTGAAAGATTTAGGTCCCTTGACCTATTTTTTTGGAATCGAAGTAACATACACTTTGAATGGTTTATTTCTCAACCAAAAGAAGTATATTCTGGACCTCCTTAGATGAGTGTCCATGGAGATGTCTAAACCCTTACCTACCCCGATGATCACTACGTGTAAGTTGTCTGCTCAAGAGGGTAATCCTATAGAAGATGAAGGTTTCTTCCGGAGTGTTGTAGGAGCTCTTCAATACGTGGTCATAACAAGACCAGACATTGCCTTTGCTGTCAATAAGGTATGTTAATACATGCACAAACCTCTCGATACACACTTCAAAGCTGTTAAAAGAATTATGCGGTATTTACAAGGAACATTGGAGTTTGGCCTACAGTTCACTCAACACTCCAAACTTCTTCTTGAAGGTTATTCAGATGCTAGTTGGTGGTCTGACATTGATGACCGACGGTCGACATCAGGGTTTTGTGTTTTCTTTGGTGGAAATCCCGTCTCTTGGAGCTCCAAGAAGCAACGTGTTATATCAAGATCCACGGCAGAGGCTGAGTATCGCAGTCTTGCACATGTCACTGCGGAAATAGAATGGATTCGATCATTGCTGATAGAACTTGGAGTGGAGGTGTGCAGTAAGACGCTGGTTTGGTTTGACAGTTCTGCTGCCATTGCAGTAGCTAACAACCCAGTCATGGATTCCAAATTCAAACACGTGGAGTTAGACCTATTTTTTGTAAGAGAAAAGGTGGTGAACGGGTCGCTGCAAGTAGGTCACGTATCTGGACAAGAGCAAGTGGCTGATGTTTTGACTAAACCATTGTCAGCAGAATCGTTTGACAAGTTCAGGCGAAAACTTAGGGTGGTTTCTGTGGAAAGAAATGTTGCTACAAAAGTAGGGCGAATATCGTCAGGAACGTAGACAGTCAAGATGCATGGGCCATGTTAGGAATATAGAAGTAGTTAAAGAAAGGCAGTTAGTTCTTAGTTTGTTAATGAGCAACTGATAACTGCTTCTCATGTATCTCCTATAAAATACCTCAGTGTATATTTCTTGATGATATAGAAAATGAGTATTATCTCAACACCATCTACGTTGGGTAATCTTCCCAATCTCAAATTTCTGGATCTAACAACCAATTCTCTTACGGGTGAGTTGCCTTCCAAATAATTCCTACTCTTTTTATTTAGGCACAATTACGGGTTAGGAGACACCGGTACTCACAAGCTACTCAAATTTAATTAAAAAAAGATTTGAACTTGATTAAATAATTATTGAGCTCAAGATCGAGCTCGAATAGTTCTAACTATCGATTGAGCCGAATTCAAATTTAGTAATACTTTATTAGAATAGCTTATGAGCCTTATCGAGTTTTTTATATTTTATCTTATTAAATTACTTTATTGCCCTATATATATTATTAACTTTAAGCTTAATCATCGAGTTAAGCTCGAGCTCAAGTTTAAGTTTGAGCTTGAGTACAAAAATTAGTAAGCAAGCTTAATTGAATTTGAGCTTGAGTAGCTTGATTATATCTTGAGCTGAGCTCGAGCTTAAAAATAGATGTTCGATCAAGTTTGTGCAAAGTATCGAGCTCTGAATTTTAATTCGAGCTCGAGCTTGATAGTATTCGAGCTTAGCTTGGCTCGATTACACCCCTAGGCTTAATGATAATTTTAATTATTTCTTTAGTTTGGCCCCAAAATTTTAAAATTAATCGAATTAATTTTTAATGATATTGATGCGATCGCTCACGTGACAATTCATATATATTTTAGAAAATTTTTAAAAAATAATAAGTATTTTTAGGTTTCAACAATTAAACAGCTCACAAAATTTTTTAAAAAAATTTCTATGTTAATAGTGAAGAATACATAGATCTTAACAGTTGAGTTAATTTTTTAACCAAAAAAAAATAATTTATTTAAATCTTAAAATTTATTAAAATGATAAAAGAAAAATATGACTAAGGTGAAAATATGAATTAGCATCAAAGGCTAGCTTTATCTTTGTGCCATATTATTGATTTATTTGAATGGAGTATATGGTTGAAGTCGGAGGTTGTACTTAAATGCTACTTCACAGGGTTAGTGCCACCAACGTTGGGTAATCTTCCCAATCTCAAATATCTGGATCTAGCAACCAATTATTTTACGGGTGAGTTGCCTTCCAAATAATTGCTACTCTTTTTATATAAGCACAACAACAGGTAAGAAGACACCGGCATTCACAAGCTACTCAAATTTAATTGAAAAAAGATTTGAACTTGATTAAATAATTATTGAGCTCAAGATCGAGCTCGAATAGTTCTAGCTATCAATTGAGCCGAATTCGAACTTAGTAATACTTTATTAGAATAGCTTATGAGCCTTATCGAATTTTTTTTTATATTTTTATATTATCCAATTACTTTATTGCCCTTAATATATATTATTATCCTTAAGCTTAATCATTGAGTTAAGCTCGTGCTCAAGTTTAAGTTCGAGCTTGAGTACAAAAATTAGTAAACGAGCTTAATTGAACTTGAGCTCGAGTAGCTTGATTATATCTTGAGCTGAGCTCGAGCTTAAAAATAGATGTTCGATCAAGTTTGTGCAAAGTATCGAGCTCTGAATTTCAATTCGAGCTCGAGCTTGATAGTATTTGAGCTTAGCTTGGCTCGATTACACCCCTAGGCTTAATGATAATTTTAATTATTTCTTTAGTTTGGCCCTAAAATTTTAAAATTAATCGAATTGATTTTTAATGATATTGATGCGATCACTCACGTGACAATTCATATATATTTTAGAAAATTTAAAAATAATAATAAATATTTTTAGGTTTCAACAATTAAACAACTCACAAAATTTTTAGAAAAAGTTTCTATGTTAATAGTGAAGAATACATATGAGTTAATTTTTTAACCAAAAAAAATAATTTATTTAAATCTTAAAATTTATTAAAATGATAAAAGAAAAATATGACTAAGGTGAAAATATGAATTAGCATCAAAGGCTAGCTTTATCTTTGTGCCATATTATTGATTTATTTGAATGGAGTATATGGTTGAAGTTGAAGGTTGTACCTAAATGCTACTTCACAGGGTTAGTGCCGCCAACGTTGGGTAATCTCACCAAACTCGATACTTTGGATCTCAAATATAATTATTTTACGGGTGAGTTACTAGGAAACCTTATGTCTTTGTTTTCTTTTTCTTTTTCGACTAATCAAATTTATTTTAAAAATCTAACAGGTTTTATTCCTTCTGAGCTTACCAACTTGACCCAACTCACTTATTTGAATCTACTCGGAAACATGCTGCATGGATCAGTCCCAAGCTCAATCTCGAGACTTGAGAAACTTAATTTTTTTGACTGTGACTTCAATAGATTGGGTGGCATTCTGGAGATGGATCCATTTCTAGAGCTAAAAGATCTGCAGTATTTGTTTCTGTCCTTGAATAATTTCTATTTGGTTTCTCCAGATAATAGCAATGCCACCCGCCCTCAAGCTCAGCTTGTTGATATAGGATTACGGCACTGCCATCTAAGAGAGTTCCCATATTTCTTGCGCAACCAACACCGGTTACAGCTTCTTGATCTTTCTTCAAACAACATTGAGGGCCAGATACCGCAGTGGTTGTCCAAAGTGAGCGTTGAAACCCTGTTGTTTTTAGACCTCTCAAACAACTCCCTCATCGGTTTCGATGACTTCCCACTTGTTCTTCCATGGTCTAAACTGCAATATCTGAAACTTGATTCCAACATTCTCCGAGGTTCTCTCCCTGTTCCACCATTGTCTACAGTTTTCTATTCCATCTCAAATAATTCTCTCAATGGAGAGATCCCACAGCTGTTGTGCAATCTCAGCTCTCTTTCCATTCTTGACTTCTCCTACAACAACATGAGTGGTGGGATCCCAGTGTGTCTGAGCAACTTCAGCAAGTCTTTATTAGTACTGAAGGTGCGGTCCAACCAGTTAGATGGTCCGATTCCAAGTGGTTGGGCAACTGGAAACAGATTAAAAATGATAGATTTGAGCAAAAACAAATTGCAGGAGAAGATTCCAAAATCGCTGATGGAGTGTAAAATGTTGGAATATCTTGATCTTGGAAACAATCAGATTAGAGATGCATTCCCTTCTTGGTTAGGGTCTCTTCCAGAATTGAATATTCTTATTTTATCTTCTAATGCATTTTATGGTAGGATGGAGAATCCTAAGTTGAATCTCATTGTCTTTCCCAAGTTGCGAATCATCGATCTTTCTCACAACAGATTCAATGGAACCTTGCCTTGGGTTTACTTTGAAAGATGGATTAGCATGAAAAATCTGGATGGAAAAAACTCACCTCCCAAATACATGCATGATAGTTTAGATATGATGATAAATATTATGCATGTTCCCAGGGATTATGATTACTCCATGACAATTACAAACAAAGGCATGGAGATGAAGTACCCAAAGATCATTCGAACTCTTGTAGCCATTGATTTCTCCAGCAACAGATTTGATGGAGAAATTCCAGAATCGATTGGGAAGCTCAAAGAGCTTCACTTGCTCAACTTTTCGAATAACAATCTCGTTGGAGGAATCCCAATAGCCATAGCGAAGCTCACAAATCTTGAATCTTTGGACCTTTCTCAGAACAAACTAGTGGGAAGAATTCCAATGGAGTTGAGTACTCAACTCACTTTCCTTTCATTCCTCAACGTCTCTCATAATCGTCTTACAGGGCTTATACCAGGAGGCGGCCAATTTGAGACTTTTCAAAGTAGCTCCTTTGATGGAAATCTTGGGTTGTGTGGAAAACCCTTGCTAAAAGAATGTAGCAGCAATTCTGGAAGCCTGCCACCTCCATCTTTGACTTCTTCGGGAGAATTTGGATTGGATTGGAAAGTAGTGTTGTTGGGTTATGGGTGTGGATTCCTATTTGGAGTGGTGATTGGGCATGTTGTGATAAAAAAGAAACCTGATTGGTTTGCCAACACTTTCTCCAAATTTCCTACAAGAAGGCGAAGGAGGCATGTACTATAAAAAATCAAGTGGACTTTGCATGCACCATTGGGGATGGTAGGGATGAAGATTGTATCCTTCATCGTTTTTTTCCCTCTATATGCATCTATGTCATTTATTAATAAGCTATAGTTACATTATGGAATGCGCCCATTTCGCTTTTTTCATCACTGGTACTCTTGTTATAATGAAAAAGAAGTGGAGTTAGAAGAAGGACGACACATATGACTAGAATGTCCCCTTGGCTTGGTCAGGGACCAATTTTTATATAATTTCGAGCATACTATATAGAATTCAAATCTCTAGTGGGAAATTATTTAAATCTAATAATGATTTAAAGAGGTATGGGTTTATGAGAGGAAAATGATTTTTTTTATGAGTATAACGTATAGGTTTGTGCAAGTGTACACAGTTGTTATCAAGTAATAAGTAAGTAAATGAGTTATCGTCTCCATAGGGACTATGTATGTTAATCAATTAATTGCAAAATTAAAGTTTTATAAAATGGTGATAAGAACACAATATTTCGAGTGATGGATGATTAAACTAAATTAATTTATTTATATGCAAGATGATCCCTAATACAATTCTAATCTAAGTTGATAATTAACTAAAATGTATGAGATGAATTTAGCAACAACAACACAAACTTTAACAATCAATAACAAGAATAGGCTAATAACTGTGTTTAACAGTGTTCAAAAAATATTCCATGGCAACTCAATCTTTCATGAGTTTGAAACCAAATTAAGTCTTCTCGAAATCTTTTACTTAGTAAAACATGCATTTACTGATCATATTAAACTAAAGGTTTCTAAGAATTCATGTGAAATAACAGGGATGGGTTAAGTATTTGAATGTATTTGTTAAGCATATTAAACTAGTTTTTCAAATGACTATTTAAATGTATTTGTTAAGCATTTATATCACCATTCTTTTGAAAGTCATGAGCGAGGGAAAATTTGGGGAAAATATATTTTGATATCTTCAAGAGTTTCAACAATAATCATAGCAAACTTTAATCATGATTCTTCTATAAAAACACAAATACGTATTTTTGGATCATTTTATAATCCTCTTTCAACTACTATTTACCACATATGTTCAAATTATTTTAATTCATATAAATGAGCAATTTCCTGAGAATTTCAAATATGCTGCTAGCATCCTAAATCCTTCAAGGATTTTAATATAAACTTTACTATATAGTGGTTCAAAAAAGGTTATAACAACATCCATTAGACGCAAGTTAAATCTTTTATGAATTGTCAAAATAATATATCTAAAGGTTATTGCATCCACCACAAAATAATATTATATCTTTTTATAATCAATGCCAAGACTTAGCGAAAAAATTCATATTTTTATTTCGCTTTTGCAAAACTACTTCATTTGCACCCTTACTGGCTTTATACCTTTAGATATTTGGACTCACTACACCAAAACAGGTGTTTAAAGCGCCGTCAAAAGTATTTGTGGCGCTTCGACAAGCGCCGCAAAAATGCCGCTATTGACAGCGTCGCTAACATTTGCGGCACTTTTCCCACAAACGCTGCTATAGACCATAACCTTTAGCAGCGCTTTACCCACAAACGCCGCTAAAAGTACGTTCATTAGCGGCGTTTATGAAAAAACGCCACTAATTTTGGCAAATTTGTAACACCCGATTTTCATCCATATACAGATCCTTCTTGTAACATAAAATCCAACCAAAAACGGCAAATTTAAATGATACTTCAAATTCAATGCAAGATATATGATATAAATTGATAACTGAATTATAATTCAAAATATTCTTACAATAATATTAAAATTAACAATGTTAAAAATATTCTTACAATAACTAAAGCACACTAAAATGTTTACACAATCACCTCCCAGAAACAGGTGCAGCAGTAACCACAAGAAAAAAAGAAGAAGGAAAATATACAAATCCAGAAACAACAGTTTTTGGCAATCACTTTTTCAGGAGTAATACTGAAAAAATAACTCCCTGGTTTCAACAAAAATGACACATTACTTAAGAAGTCTCCTTGCTTTGTCTTCAGTTTCAAATCTTAGCTGCAAATAGAAGAATAGAAATGCATTTCAGATTCATCATATTTGTTCACATGACAAATCAAAACCCAATGTTCACAACTGAAACTGCACAAAATACCTGCAAATGCTGCAAGCAACAGACTAGATCAGCCTGAATTTCCATTTATGCAGCAAATTATAGTAGACTAATGCATGCTTCAGCCCTAACAAACTTTTAAGAAGACATTTATATAATGTATTAAGTAGGTTTTTAAAAAGGCATAACCTTTATTTTCAGATAAGGTATATATCCCACATAGGTATGCTCAACTTTTTTAAGGATTTTCATATATTTGGAGGATCATGTTCATGTATCCATGTCCAAATATGCATCAAACACAAGTGTCAAACATTAGCAGTTCAGAAAAAATGATGAGTTAGAGTAACATAGATATAGTAGCATAGATCCCCCATGTCAACACTCAATAATGATTAACGGCTAAGAAGGAAAAAAAAGAATTAGGTACCTTAATTTCAGATTTTGTGCCTTTTGTCAGATTCAACTGTTCTAGAATGAATTCTTCAACAACCTCCATTGAGACCTTATTAGTCACAACTGAGTATCTGGCCATAGATGAAAAGCTAGAAGCAGAGAAGCTCAAAAAATCCAGTAGCAACTGCAAAATTAAGTTTACCAAGATAAACAAAACTTTTAAGATAATAAGAGATATTAAAGCAGTTTCAGAATTGAAGAAAATATCTTTACAAAATTAATGTTACTATAGGGAAAAAGAGTATAGCACGTATTACTCCCCCTCGTGAAAACATCACATACTTTCTCATATTCTACGTATTCAATCTTGAATATTAGTTTTTCAAATGACTATTTGAATGTATTTGTTAACCATTTATATCACCGTTGTTTTGAAAGTCATGAGTGAGGGAAAATTTGAGGAGAATATATTTTGATATCTTCAAGAGTTTCAACAATAATCATAGCAAACTTTAATCATGATTCTTCTATAAAAACACAAATACGTATTTTTGGATCATTTTATAATCATCCTTCAACTACTATTTACCACATATGTTCAAATTATTTTAATTCATATAAATGAACAATTTCCCGAGAATTTCAAATATGCTGCTAGCATCCTAAATCCTTCAAGGATTTTAATATAAACTTTACTATATAGTGGTTCATAAAAGGTTATAACAACAACCATTAGACGCAAGTTAAATCTTTTATGAATTGTCAAAATAATATATCTAAAGGTTATTGCATCCACCACAAAATAATATTATATCTTTTTATAATCAATGCCAAGACTTAGCGAAAAAATTCATATTTTTATTTCGCTTTTGCAAAACTACTTCATTTGCACCCTTACTTGCTTTATACCTTTAGATATTTGGACTCACTACACCAAAACAGGTATTTAAAGCGCCACTAAAAGTATTTGCGGCGCTTCGACAAGCGCCGCAAAAAATGCCGCTATTGACAGCGTCGCTAACATTTGCGGATCAATTTAGCTAATATTAATTTCTAAAAGTACCAAATTAATATTTTTGTTATAGTTCATGGATCAATTTAGCTATTAAGCCTATAAATTAATATGTCATGTCATCGGTCTATTAATGATTAATTTGTAACCTTCAATAGTTGGGTGGCCAAAATGTAAATTTACTCATAATTATGTGAGCAACAATGTAGGCTACCCAAATATACTTGAGGAATAGTGACTTATTAGTCCACATCGACTTTCTTAACAAATTAATGAAATTAAAGGGTAATTTAATTGATCAAATTTGAATAATTGAGTGATCAAATTGTAACTTTTTCTAATTGAATGACCATATATAAACTTATTGATAATTGATTAACCATGGATATAAGTTACCCTTAAAAGAAGAAAATTAGTAAATGTTAATATTTTAGTAAATCACATAAAATGCATCTCTGGAGTGAGAATTAAGAAAACAATTTTAAACAATCTAAAATTCCAAAAAAAATAAAAGTAAAAGTAAAGGTAAAATTTTAAATTTAAATTTACTTTGCATTTCCATTTAAAAATTGTCCAAATTCATCCCAAAATCAATCAATCAATACGCATTACGTATAATTGACTTTAATCCGCCATTGACCCTTGGCCATTCTCAGCCACTGGATCATTACGTACAAATTGTGAATCTGAAGCACTTGTCTATAAAAACACTTCTCTCGCCTAACGCATCAAGCCAAAAAATCAAATGAGGCTTTCACTTGCATTTGCTTGCTTTCTTTTCATCGTTACTCTTTTTCAGTTCACTGCCTTTTCTTTCTCGTCTGAGCAGCCTGCAGTACTTTGTCACAGCGATGAGCGTCTTGCTTTGCTGCAGCTCAAGGATAGCTTCATCATCGACAAGCAGGCATTGGCTGCAGGTTCTTGTGCTTATCCTAAGGTTGATAGTTGGGATTCTCAAAGCGTCGACTGCTGTTCATGGGATGGCATTGAGTGTGACAAAATCACGGGTGTGGTGATAGGCCTGGATCTCAGCAGCAGTTGCCTTTATGGCTCCATCAAGTCCACCAGCAGTCTCTTCCGCCTTCTTCGCCTTCAAAAGCTTAACCTCGCTAACAACCATTTTAATTACTCTTTGATTCCATATGCGTTGGGCAATCTTTCGATGCTGACATATCTTAACCTCTCTAGTTCTGTATTTTCTGGTCAAATACCGTCAGAAATTTCAAAGCTCTATAGGTTATCCTCCCTTGATTTCTCTAATAATTGGG
Organism: Gossypium turneri; assembly: GCA_008044935.1. Lineage (NCBI taxonomy): Eukaryota > Viridiplantae > Streptophyta > Magnoliopsida > Malvales > Malvaceae > Gossypium > Gossypium turneri. The sequence continues at coordinate 55,092,172 of CP032581.1, forward strand.
ATACGAACATTTCTCAAAGGTTGTTGGTACTCGAAAAGCCAGATCTGAAGAGCTTAATACAGAATTTAACAAACTTGAAGTACCTCAGTCTCTCCTACGTAGTTGTGGCGTCTCCGATTCCGAGTGTGTTGGCCAACTTGTCCTCGCTGACGTCCCTTTACCTCGAGTTTTGTGGACTGCAGGGCATGTTTCCATTAGCCATTTTCCGGCTACCAAACCTTGAAACTGTTTGGCTGGTAGACAACTTGCATCTGACAGGTTACCTGCCGGAGTTCAATTTCAGCAACAAACTTAAAAAGTTAGCATTCTGGAATACAAGCTTTTCTGGTGAGTTACCTGCTTCAATCGATAACCTTAATTCTTTGGAATTCTTGGGACTCGGTCACTGCAACTTCTCAGGGTCAGTGCCATCTACGTTGGGTAATCTTCCCAATCTCAAATTTCTGGATCTAACAACCAATTCTTTTACGGGTGAGTTGCCTTCTAAATAATTCCTACTCTTTTTATTTAGGCACAATTACGGGTTAGGAGACACCGGTACTCACAAGCTATTCAAATTTAATTAAAAAGAGATTTGAACTTGATTAAATAATTATTGAGCTCAAGATCGAGCTCGAATAGTTCTAACTATCGATTGAGCCGAATTCAAATTTAGTAATACTTGATTAGAATAGCTTATGAGCCTTATCGAGTTTTTTATATTTTATATTATTAAATTACTTTATTGCCCTATATATATTATTAACTTTAAGCTTAATCATCGAGTTAAGCTCGAGCTCAAGTTTAAGTTTGAGCTTGAGTACAAAAATTAGTAAGCAAGCTTAATTGAATTTGAGCTTGTAGCTTGATTATATCTTGAGCTGAGCTCGAGCTTAAAAATAGATGTTCGATCAAGTTTGTGCAAAGTATCGAGCTCTGAATTTTAATTCGAGCTCGAGCTTGATAGTATTCGAGCTTAGCTTGGCTCGATTACACCCCTAGGCTTAATGATAATTTTAATTATTTCTTTAGTTTGGCCCCAAAATTTTAAAATTAATCGAATTAATTTTTAATGATATTGATGCGATCGCTCACGTGACAATTCATATATATTTTAGAAATTTTTTAAAAAATAATAAGTATTTTTAGGTTTCAACAATTAAACAGCTCACAAAATTTTTTAAAAAAATTTCTATGTTAATAGTGAAGAATACATAGATCTTAACAGTTGAGTTAATTTTTTAACCAAAAAAAAATAATTTATTTAAATCTTAAAATTTATTAAAATGATAAAAGAAAAATATGACTAAGGTGAAAATATGAATTAGCATCAAAGGCTAGCTTTATCTTTGTGCCATATTATTGATTTATTTGAATGGAGTATATGGTTGAAGTCGGAGGTTGTACTTAAATGCTACTTCACAGGGTTAGTGCCACCAACGTTGGGTAATCTTCCCAATCTCAAATATCTGGATCTAGCAACCAATTATTTTACGGGTGAGTTGCCTTCCAAATAATTGCTACTCTTTTTATATAAGCACAACAACAGGTAAGAAGACACCGGCATTCACAAGCTACTCAAATTTAATTGAAAAAAGATTTGAACTTGATTAAATAATTATTGAGCTCAAGATCGAGCTCGAATAGTTCTAGCTATCAATTGAGCCGAATTCGAACTTAGTAATACTTTATTAGAATAGCTTATGAGCCTTATCGAATTTTTTTTTATATTTTTATATTATCCAATTACTTTATTGCCCTTAATATATATTATTATCCTTAAGCTTAATCATTGAGTTAAGCTCGTGCTCAAGTTTAAGTTCGAGCTTGAGTACAAAAATTAGTAAACGAGCTTAATTGAACTTGAGCTCGAGTAGCTTGATTATATCTTGAGCTGAGCTCGAGCTTAAAAATAGATGTTCGATCAAGTTTGTGCAAAGTATCGAGCTCTGAATTTCAATTCGAGCTCGAGCTTGATAGTATTTGAGCTTAGCTTGGCTCGATTACACCCCTAGGCTTAATGATAATTTTAATTATTTCTTTAGTTTGGCCCTAAAATTTTAAAATTAATCGAATTGATTTTTAATGATATTGATGCGATCACTCACGTGACAATTCATATATATTTTAGAAAATTTAAAAATAATAATAAATATTTTTAGGTTTCAACAATTAAACAACTCACAAAATTTTTAGAAAAAGTTTCTATGTTAATAGTGAAGAATACATATGAGTTAATTTTTTAACCAAAAAAAATAATTTATTTAAATCTTAAAATTTATTAAAATGATAAAAGAAAAATATGACTAAGGTGAAAATATGAATTAGCATCAAAGGCTAGCTTTATCTTTGTGCCATATTATTGATTTATTTGAATGGAGTATATGGTTGAAGTTGAAGGTTGTACCTAAATGCTACTTCACAGGGTTAGTGCCGCCAACGTTGGGTAATCTCACCAAACTCGATACTTTGGATCTCAAATATAATTATTTTACGGGTGAGTTACTAGGAAACCTTATGTCTTTGTTTTCTTTTTCTTTTTCGACTAATCAAATTTATTTTAAAAATCTAACAGGTTTTATTCCTTCTGAGCTTACCAACTTGACCCAACTCACTTATTTGAATCTACTCGGAAACATGCTGCATGGATCAGTCCCAAGCTCAATCTCGAGACTTGAGAAACTTAATTTTTTTGACTGTGACTTCAATAGATTGGGTGGCATTCTGGAGATGGATCCATTTCTAGAGCTAAAAGATCTGCAGTATTTGTTTCTGTCCTTGAATAATTTCTATTTGGTTTCTCCAGATAATAGCAATGCCACCCGCCCTCAAGCTCAGCTTGTTGATATAGGATTACGGCACTGCCATCTAAGAGAGTTCCCATATTTCTTGCGCAACCAACACCGGTTACAGCTTCTTGATCTTTCTTCAAACAACATTGAGGGCCAGATACCGCAGTGGTTGTCCAAAGTGAGCGTTGAAACCCTGTTGTTTTTAGACGTCTCAAACAACTCCCTCATCGGTTTCGATGACTTCCCACTTGTTCTTCCATGGTCTAAACTGCAATATCTGAAACTTGATTCCAACATTCTCCGAGGTTCTCTCCCTGTTCCACCATTGTCTACAGTTTTCTATTCCATCTCAAATAATTCTCTCAATGGAGAGATCCCACAGCTGTTGTGCAATCTCAGCTCTCTTTCCATTCTTGACTTCTCCTACAACAACATGAGTGGTGGGATCCCAGTGTGTCTGAGCAACTTCAGCAAGTCTTTATTAGTACTGAAGGTGCGGTCCAACCAGTTAGATGGTCCGATTCCAAGTGGTTGGGCAACTGGAAACAGATTAAAAATGATAGATTTGAGCAAAAACAAATTGCAGGAGAAGATTCCAAAATCGCTGATGGAGTGTAAAATGTTGGAATATCTTGATCTTGGAAACAATCAGATTAGAGATGCATTCCCTTCTTGGTTAGGGTCTCTTCCAGAATTGAATATTCTTATTTTATCTTCTAATGCATTTTATGGTAGGATGGAGAATCCTAAGTTGAATCTCATTGTCTTTCCCAAGTTGCGAATCATCGATCTTTCTCACAACAGATTCAATGGAACCTTGCCTTGGGTTTACTTTGAAAGATGGATTAGCATGAAAAATCTGGATGGAAAAAACTCACCTCCTAAATACATGCATGATAGTTTAGATATGATGATAAATATTATGCATGTTCCCAGGGATTATGATTACTCCATGACAATTACAAACAAAGGCATGGAGATGAAGTACCCAAAGATCATTCGAACTCTTGTAGCCATTGATTTCTCCAGCAACAGATTTGATGGAGAAATTCCAGAATCGATTGGGAAGCTCAAAGAGCTTCACTTGCTCAACTTTTCGAATAACAATCTCGTTGGAGGAATCCCAATAGCCATAGCGAAGCTCACAAATCTTGAATCTTTGGACCTTTCTCAGAACAAACTAGTGGGAAGAATTCCAATGGAGTTGAGTACTCAACTCACTTTCCTTTCATTCCTCAACGTCTCTCATAATCGTCTTACAGGGCTTATACCAGGAGGCGGCCAATTTGAGACTTTTCAAAGTAGCTCCTTTGATGGAAATCTTGGGTTGTGTGGAAAACCCTTGCTAAAAGAATGTAGCAGCAATTCTGGAAGCCTGCCACCTCCATCTTTGACTTCTTCGGGAGAATTTGGATTGGATTGGAAAGTAGTGTTGTTGGGTTATGGGTGTGGATTCCTATTTGGAGTGGTGATTGGGCATGTTGTGATAAAAAAGAAACCTGATTGGTTTGCCAACACTTTCTCCAAATTTCCTACAAGAAGGCGAAGGAGGCATGTACTATAAAAAATCAAGTGGACTTTGCATGCACCATTGGGGATGGTAGGGATGAAGATTGTATCCTTCATCGTTTTTTTCCCTCTATATGCATCTATGTCATTTATTAATAAGCTATAGTTACATTATGGAATGCGCCCATTTCGCTTTTTTCATCACTGGTACTCTTGTTATAATGAAAAAGAAGTGGAGTTAGAAGAAGGACGACACATATGACTAGAATGTCCCCTTGGCTTGGTCAGGGACCAATTTTTATATAATTTCGAGCATACTATATAGAATTCAAATCTCTAGTGGGAAATTATTTAAATCTAATAATGATTTAAAGAGGTATGGGTTTATGAGAGGAAAATGATTTTTTTTATGAGTATAACGTATAGGTTTGTGCAAGTGTACACAGTTGTTATCAAGTAATAAGTAAGTAAATGAGTTATCGTCTCCATAGGGACTATGTATGTTAATCAATTAATTGCAAAATTAAAGTTTTATAAAATGGTGATAAGAACACAATATTTCGAGTGATGGATGATTAAACTAAATTAATTTATTTATATGCAAGATGATCCCTAATACAATTCTAATCTAAGTTGATAATTAACTAAAATGTATGAGATGAATTTAGCAACAACAACACAAACTTTAACAATCAATAACAAGAATAGGCTAATAACTGTGTTTAACAGTGTTCAAAAAATATTCCATGGCAACTCAATCTTTCATGAGTTTGAAACCAAATTAAGTCTTATCGAAATCTTTTACTTAGTAAAACATGCATTTACTGATCATATTAAACTAAAGGTTTCTAAGAATTCATGTGAAATAACAGGGATGGGTTAAGTATTAGAATGTATTTGTTAAGCATATTAAACTAGTTTTTCAAATGACTGTTTAAATGTATTTGTTAAGCATTTATATCACCATTCTTTTGAAAGTCATGAGTGAGGGAAAATTTGGGGAAAATATATTTTGATATCTTCAAGAGTTTCAACAATAATCATAGCAAACTTTAATCATGATTCTTCTATAAAAACACAAATACGTATTTTTGGATCATTTTATAATCCTCTTTCAACTACTATTTACCACATATGTTCAAATTATTTTAATTCATATAAATGAGCAATTTCCCGAGAATTTCAAATATGCTGCTAGCATCCTAAATCCTTCAAGGATTTTAATATAAACTTTACTATATAGTGGTTCAAAAAAGGTTATAACAACAACCATTAGACGCAAGTTAAATCTTTTATGAATTGTCAAAATAATATATCTAAAGGTTATTGCATTCACCACAAAATAATATTATATCTTTTTATAATCAATGCCAAGACTTAGCGAAAAAATTCATATTTTTATTTCGCTTTTGCAAAACTACTTCATTTACACCCTTACTGGCTTTATACCTTTAGATATTTGGACTCACTACACCAAAACAGGTATTTAAAGCGCCGTCAAAAGTATTTGTGGCGCTTCGACAAGCGCCGCAAAAAATGCCGCTATTGACAGCGTCGCTAACATTTGCGGCGCTCTTCCCACAAACGCTACTATAGACCATAACCTTTAGCAGCGCTTTACCCACAAACGCTGCTAAAGAACATGACCTTTAGCGGCGCTTTACCCACAAACGCCGCTAAAAGTACGTTCTTTAGCGGCGTTTATGAAAAAACGCCACTAATTTTGGCAAATTTGTAACACCCGATTTTCATCCATATACAGATCCTTCTTGTAACATAAAATCCAACCAAAAACGGCAAATTTAAATGATACTTCAAATTCAATGAAAGATATATGATATAAATTGATAACTGAATTATAATTCAAAATATTCTTACAATAATATTAAAATTAACAATGTTAAAAATATTCTTACAATAACTAAAGCACACTAAAATGTTTACACAATCACCTCCCAGAAACAGGTGCAGCAGTAACCACAAGAAAAAAAGGAGGAAAATATACAAATCCAGAAACAACAGTTTTTGGCAATCACTTTTTCAGGAGTAATACTGAAAAAATAACTCCCTGGTTTCAACAAAAATGACACATTACTTAAGAAGTCTCCTTGCTTTGTCTTCAGTTTCAAATCTTAGCTGCAAATAGAAGAATAGAAATGCATTTCAGATTCATCATATTTGTTCACATGACAAATCAAAACCCAATGTTCACAACTAAAACTGCACAAAATACCTGCAAATGCTGCAAGCAACAGACTAGATCAGCCTGAATTTCCATTTATGCGGCAAATTATAGTAGACTAATGCATGCTTCAGCCCTAACAAACTTTTAAGAAGACATTTATATAATGTATTAAGCAGGTTTTTAAAAAGGCATAACCTTTATTTTCAGATAAGGTATATATCCCACATAGGTATGCTCAACTTTTTTAAGGATTTTCATATATTTGGAGGATCATGTTCATGTATCCATGTCCAATTATGCATCAAACACAAGTGTCAAACATTAGCAGTTCAGAAAAAATGATGAGTTAGAGTAACATAGATATAGTAGCATAGATCCCCCATGTCAACACTCAATAATGATTAATGGCTAAGAAGGAAAAAAAAGAATTAGGTACCTTAATTTCAGATTTTGTGCCTTTTGTCAGATTCAACTGTTCTAGAATGAATTCTTCAACAACCTCCATTGAGACCTTATTAGCCACAACTGAGTATCTGGCCATAGATGAAAAGCTAGAAGCAGAGAAGCTCAAAAAATCCAGTAGCAACTGCAAAATTAAGTTTACCAAGATAAACAAAACTTTTAAGATAATAAGAGATATTAAAGCAGTTTCAGAATTGAAGAAAATATCTTTACAAAATTAATGTTACTATAGGTGAAATATATATATATGAAACAATCATGATCATAATCATCAAAACTCCTAGTTGACAGCAAGCACTCTTCATTTTATTTAAAGCACCCGTGTCCAGCACATATGCAAACAAAGGTACTGGGATATGATCCTCCAAGGACATATCCAAGTCTGAATAACATAGCATATTATAAAAAAATATATAGATTTTAAACAACTGAACTGAGGACCCAATATAAAGTCCTCAGTTAATCATGGATTTTTAAAGCTTAATCCTGCCATATTCATTAAATCATCCAAAAAAAAAAGCATTTTAGGAAGGAAAAACAAAAATAACCTTAAAAAATCCAAATCAACAGGAAAAATATTTTTTTGAAAACTTAAGATGATTAATGTAAAAAACCCCACTGTTTTAACTTGAAGCAGAACCACTTTGAAGTTTAACTATTAATCTAAAATGGAAAAACTGAAAAGAAAAGACAACATAGACTCCATATCAAATGAGGTTAAAGAGACAAATAAAGAGGATTGAGGCAACAAAAACAATATAATTTTTTTCTTTTAAGAAAATGAAATCTGTCCCACATTAGAAAGAAATATGAAAAATGCTCAAATAACTCAATGTGAAAGTGAAAACTGAGAGCTAAAGCTAATCTTATAAAACATATATATATAATATAAAAAGTTAAGAAAGAGAGTAATTTTGTGATATATGTGTCTTTTGCATAATGTGATATATGTGTGTGTACAAGTCCAAGTAAAAAAGAAACCTGAGTCAAGAGCTGAAAAATTTTATTTGGTGTCATTGAAAAATCTTAGGAGGATGGTGATATATGAAGCAATATTTCTCCCTCTAACTCACAAAAATTTCAGAAGCATAAGAGCAAATTGAAAAGCCAAGAATACATGCCTGCGTTTGAGTGTGAGGAGAGGAATGGCAACTTCAAATGAGTTAAAAGTGAACAAATATCAATTGGATGCAGCAACTAGTAGTTAATGGAATAAGCAGATTACCATGTCAACATTGAATCGTTCAATCCCAGCCAGAATCTGTGGTGCTAGAAACAGATCTGCCTGCAAACAAAGTCAACAGGCCACATTTCAAAATAAATAGTTTCAGATATTTATTATTCTACAGTACATTAGGAGTGAACTTCTAAAAGGGTTTCATAACAAGCAACAGAAGATGATATTAGCTAAGTCAAACAGAACTTAGATCTATAGCTAACTCATTTCATCTGAATTCCAAAGGCATATATAGTTCAGGGGCAGAATGGCATCTAGATGATGCCTGATTTACATTTTCTTAATCACATATTGCTGCAGGAAGCACCCCCTCAAAAAAAAAAAAAAAATCAAACCACATTAATTCAAAGGCATGTATAAACAGGAGAGAATGAAACTAACCATGGAAACTTCATCTCCAGTCGCATATTTTCCAGCATGATCTTTTAACAGCTTCTCAAGCGCTGAAACAAAGAAGCATTAATCAAATCGATATGCTAGATCTATTAGAGGAAACAATAATCCTGATGGCATTTAATCTTAGTAAAAGAGTAAAAGTGAAACAAAAATGAGGAAAATTGTAGAACAAAACAAAAAGAAAACAAAAAGAAAAATGAGGAAAATAACATTCGATCTTTACCCTTTGTTTGGTCAGTAGGAAAATGTGAAACAAAAAGAAAATCAATGAAGCAAAACCCAAAACTTTCAGCTACTTTTTTCCTACACTTCCCACTTGATTTCACCACACCAGATGAAGGTAAAATTACACCTGAAGTAAACGAAAGCATAGCTTCTTCGTTGCTCCCTCTTGAATTAGGCGACCTCTTCTTGTTCTCCACGAAGAACAGAGAGTTTCCTGTGAACAAATTCCCATTCCCACTTTTCTTACTCTCACCAAAATACAATATCTCTCCGGATTCAGGTTTCAACAAATGAGAAGATGAATTCCCATTCCTCACACTGCTACTCTCATCAAAGAAGATGAATCGTCTTTGGTGCCTCCATTTTAGGGGGAAATTTGGGATTTTTTCGTTTTTGGGTTTTAGGGTGGAAATTTGGGGAAAAATCAGCGTGAATTTTTTTAAGTAAAATAAATTTTGTGGCGTTTTTATAAAAAATGTCGTAAAAAATTATTTCATTTGGAATAAAACGATACTATTTTGCTATATAAAATGACGCTATTTTTTTAAAGTAAAATTATTTTTTGTGGCATTTTTTATAAAAACGCCGCTATTGCTTACCTATAAAAAACGCTGCAAAAAATTATTTCATTTGGAATAAAACGACACTGTTTTGCTCTATAAAATGGCGCTATTTTTTTAAAGTAAATATTCTTTGTGACATTTTTTATAAAAACGCGCCGTAAAAAATTATTTCATTTGGAATAAAACGACACTGTTTTGCTATGCTAAAAATCTTTTATTTTGTCTGTTAAAAATTATTAGTTAAGTGATTTTATAAAAAAAATTTATTATAATTTATAAATTGAATTTTTATAAAAAAAATCAAGTACTCCCAAAATAAATATTGTATAATTTAATAAGAAAAAAATGATTAAATGGTTGTAATTAATTATTAAGTTAGAATTATCCAATGTAAGCAATTAATCTCTCACATATCAAATTTCTATTAAAGATTGAGACGTTAATCATGATTTGATACTTTTCATTTCCGATCTAATCTCCATTTTATTAGAGATATTTCTTCCTAACTAAAATATAATTATTTTGCTAGATGTTCGATGTGGAATGATTTTAGTTTTTGTATTTTATTTTTATTTATTATAATTTGGTCCTATATATCCAAAATAGATAGTTACCTATCTGTATCAATTTGTTACATTTATTTATTTTTTTAAATCTAATATTTAAATATATCAAATGGTTTAGATTAAATATTTTTTAGTCATAAACACCGCTAATGTTACCTTTTTCGGCGTTTACAGAAGAAACGCCACTAATAAATTAAATTCTTGTAATGAAACGACACCGTTTTGGAAAATTCTAATACATATTAGCGGCGTTTTTGCTATAAACGCCGCCAAAGCTCGCATATTTTACAATTTTTTATATTCAATTATTGTATATTGCATATCAATTTTAAATTACTAATCTTTACAATTTATTATTATCTCTTTTACAATTATATAAGAACTTATTTAATATATAAATTAAAAAATACTAATTAATCTAAACCTTAAATCACTAACTCTTAACCCCAAACCCCAAACCCCTAACCCCTAAACCTTATGTAATATATAAATTAAAAAACACTAATTAATCTAAACCCTAAACCCTAACCCGACCCCAAATCCATAACCCTTAACCCTAAACATTATTTAATATATAAATTAAAACACACTAATTAATCTAAACCCTAAACCTTAACCTAACACCGAATCCATAAACCCTAAATCCCTAACTCTTAACCTCTAGCCCCTAACCCTTAACCCATAAACCTTAAATCACAACCCTTAGATCAGAATCCCTTAATCCATAATCCTTAATTCCATAATCTATAAACCTTAAAATTGTAACTCTTAAACCGACCCTAAATCCTAAATCAACCATATATATACCCTAAACCATATATATTAAACCCTAAACTATAATGATAATTAAATTAAATATTTTAAAATTAATACTATCGTATCTTTTACAATTATATTTGAAATTATTTAATATATAAATTAAAAATCAATCAATCATGTACCCAAAAAATTTTAAAATTATTTTAAATGATAGTATTTTAATTTCTCTATTTTTAACAAATATTCAATTAAAAATAAATTAAATTTTAATTAATATAAATAAACAAATTAAATAGTAAATAGACAGATAAAATGTTTTTGCGGCGCTTTTTCAAAAACGCCACTAAAGCCTCGAGCATTAGCGGCGCTTCTTGAAAAACGCCGCTAAAGCCCCGATCATTAGCGGTGCCTTTTCAAAAACGCCGCTAAAGATCTGAGCATTAGCGGCCCTTTTTCTAAAAAAGCCGCTAAAGCCCCGAAAGGTACAAAATGGTGTCGTTGGGCTTAGGTTTTTTGCGGCATTTTTCCAAAAAACGCCACTAATGCTCATTTTTAGTGGCATTTTATGTAAGACACCACTAATGCTCGATTTTTAGCGGCATTTTTAGTCCAAATGTCGCTAAAAGTGCCGTTAAAAGCCTGTTTTGCTGTAGTGACTACTGGTCCAAAAACTCCACGAATTTAATTGTACTTGAGTTGTGTCTTTCAATTTTGATCAGTTTATTCCAGATCTATATTTCTCAATAGATTTATTCAATATCCTCCTTTTATTTTATTATTTTAATAATAATAATGCATGCAAAATCATTGCCGACCACTTTTATTATTCCGATCCACATTTTCTCGAATTGACGTAACTTATCAAGATATTTTATTTTCATTATTTTTAGATTTCAGTTTCAAGTACCTGAATCTCTTCTAGACTTTTACTTATTAGTTATGTCTTGGATCTCTTCTAGAGCACTCGCCTCCACTATATGACCATCTAGAAGAATTTTCATCTTTGGAACCGATCAATCTATTATTTATTCTAACTGATTGTCCCATTAGGACTTTGATTCAATTTAAAATATTAGATGATATATAACACTTGGTTATTCTCATTAAGTTTGTAAATACATCTAACAGTTAACTTGTAATGAGTTATGCTTATTGAACTTCTAGTTCAAATTACTCTCCCCCTAACTCATTACAAGTTATCATTTCTCTCCCCCTAATGTCGGGAAAACTATCGAATCAAAATTTTAATCACAAATCATGTCATAATTGAATCTCCAATACATTCAAAACATCTAATAATACAAAGAAACTTGTAATTAATATATATTCTCAACTTTTTTTGAGGATTCACTCACCTTTGTGCGTTGTGGTGGAGCAATTGTAACATATATGCACATACAAAAATTCAAAGATGAGAAATATTTAGCTCTTGATCAAAAACCAATTGTAATGGAAAGTATTTATAACTTATTGGATCGATGCGTACAACACGTAAATCAACATAATCTCATGTTGAAATTGGAAGTCTAGTTCTCATAAGTAATGGTTTAGACATTAATTAGAGGCGTTTAATCAATAATTTCTCTAAACTATTATGCGCATAAATAACAAACTTTTACAAAAAAATTCAAACTCAATCAATAAAAGACTGAGATATAAACTCATCAGTATTAGCAAGATGAATTATCTTAATTGCATGATCTAAAATTAATTATTTAAACAAGCAATCTTGCAAAAGAAAGGTTGCAAGTTGATAACACATATGTGATTATTTTGTAAATGCATCTACCAAAAATCATATAATATCAAAACCATCCATATGGTAGATTGATTAAATGCTAAAGTTACATATTTTATGTAATTAAATTGGTTAATTTATGAGAATGCACCACTAATTTTGCCATATTTATTGAATTTTGTGCAGGAATGCAATTTGGGGCTAAATAGAAGAAAAAGGAAACAATTGAGCTAGATTGAAGAAAGAAGCAAAGAAGGAGGGCCAAAGAAGAATTTTTCCAAGATTAATTAGCTAAAATTGTTGACTTAGTATGAGATTATTTTGGGATATTTTTTATATTATGGAATATTTTCCTTGATTTTCTATACTAGTTGGCTCTTAATTTAGCAAGGCCACTAGTATAAATAGAGGCTACATTGTTCATTTTATTCATCAATTCATAAATCAAGCTTTCAATTAAGTCTTTCATTAAGTGTTTTTCTTTCCTCACGTATTTTTCATCTAGTTCTTTTATCAAGTTTTTAATTACCAAGTGTTTTTTTATCAAGTTTTGCAGCAAGTTCTTTTTAAAGTTTTTCATCAAGTCTTTTCATAAAATTTTCCATCAAGTTTTTGATCATTTCATTTTTAAATTAAGCTTTTATATCTTACAATTCAATCTTTTCTTTCTTTTTTTTTTTTGTCAGCAATTAATTTCCAACCTTGCGTCACCTTCACCACTCACTTTCATTTTTTTTTCATTTATTCAATCTTATTTAATTATTCCAATACCAACATGCCCCAAACCTTAGCCAACTAAACCTATTTTCAGCTTTAGGCTGAAATTAGCCTCGTCAAAACCCGTGAGTTACAAACCCGAGCCATTAAACTCGTAATATTCCAGTACTTATTACTTCTCCGGATTAAGAGTATGATTTTGTCAACTCACAAAGTCAGATCAACACTAAGTCAAAAAAGACGTCGTTTGATTTAGTGTGATTAGACGTACAGTTGGAATTCCAAAAGGAACGTTTCTAATCGTTTTTTTGTGAACATATTGGCGTGCTAAGTGGAGATTGTTGTTTGGTTCTGTCAAGGGAAGTAGTAACTGGAATTAAATGTTCCACGCGGTTGAGGGCATTGGTTCGAGCTAGGCTCTTCTAGAACGCAAAGATGCCAGCGTTCTAAATCACGAACGTTTCGTGGTTGTTCGATCGGTAAGGGTTAGTTATTGGACGTTCCATAACTAATTTACACAAGGAAGAGTTGGTGTCCGAGGCGTCCTTGGTAGCTATAACTAGCTTATTGGAAAAGAGGAGTTTATTTAATTTCGAGGATCGGTTCAAAGACGAGGAAAATTTGTGTCTAAAGCTGAGCTTATTCTAATTAATTTTTCTTAATATTTATTTAACTATTTTTATTATCCTATTTTCAACTTTTACTTTTTACGTTATTTTTCTGTTTATTTCAGGTCATCAAATTTTATCCCCTCGAATTTCTTGGGCACGACAGCTGCCCCGACATAAATCTGGTCAAGAGAGCAACAATTTACAGTAAACCGGTCTCTGAGGGATCAACCCTACTCCCTATACTGCATAATTTGCAAATTAAGGTGTAGGTTTATATTGGTGGATTCGACACCCATCAGTTTTGGTGCCATTGCCGGGGACTGGCAACACTCACAATTGTTTAAATTATCTTCATGACCAGATCTTCATCCGGAGATCTCGAATACGACCCAGAGATTGAAAAATCAGCACGAGCACGATGAAAAGAGACAAAAGCTCTTAAATGTGCAAGTAAAGCAGAAGTTGAGCTAGGACAAGGGCTTTTAGAAACTGACATTGAAAAATTGAGACAAGCTATTCGTGCAGAGGCAATTCGACGTGGGAAACTAGTCGAAGTGGTTGATCCTTAGACCGAACCACTTCTTGAAACATAAGAAGTAGAAGACAACCTCGATGAACCAGAAAGGATGGCGAACCGAACCATTCGTCAACTAGCCGCTGCTCCCAATGAGCAAACACCGTTATGCATCAACTATCCAATCGGAGAAACCCCATTCGAGTTGAAGTCAGGCCTGATCCACCTTTTGCCCACTTTTTGAGGCTTGAAGAACGAAAATCCACACACTCACTTGAGAGAATTCCACATGGTTTGCTCAAGCATGAAACCTCAGGGAGTAACCGAAGATGAAATTAAACTTCGGGCCTTTCCGTTTTCTTTAGTTGATACAGCAAAAGAATGGTTATTTTACTTACCTCTAGGTTCTATTACAACGTGGGATGGCTTATCTCATGTTTTTCTTGACAGATTTTTCCCAGTATTGCGAGCAGCTGAACTTAGGAGAGACATAGTGGGAATTCACCAAATGGAAAATGAATAGCTCTATGACTATTGGGAGCAGTACAAAAAACTGTGTGCAAGTTGTCCTCAACATGGTTTGACCGAGCAATCACTTCTTCAATATTTCTACGAGGGTTTGCTCCCTATGGAAATGAAAATGATTGATGCTGCTAGTGGAGGGGCAGTTGTCAATATGACTCCTGAAAGGGCAAGAGAACTGATATCCACTATGGCGGCAAGTTCTCAACAGTATAGGCCAAATTCAGAACCCACAAGACGAGTTAATGGGGTAAACGTTTCATCCTTAGAAGATAAATTAGATAAGTTGACTAATATTGTTCAATCTATGCTTACAGAAAAGAAGAATCTGACCCAACTGAGTGGAATATGTACTAAGTCTGAACATCCGACGGATTTGTGGCCAATCCTTAACGAAAATTCAACGGCACATGTCGACGCTGTCGGAGGTTTTCCAGGACCTCCATAAAGACGCTATGATCCTTTCTCCAACACTTACAATCCCGGGTGGAAGGATCATCCCAACTTTAATTACGGAGCTAACCTCCGATATAATCCATCGTACCAACCAAGACCTTCGTAACCGCCACCCAAGCCGAGCACATCTCTAGAAGTTGTTATGGCAAAACTTACCGTCGATGTTGCGAAGGACCAACAGAGGACAGACGCATCAATATAGGAGTTAACTAATCAAGTTAGTAAACTCTTGATGGCGGTTAATTGTTTGGAATCTCAAGGTAAATTACCTTCCCAGACGGAGCCTAATCCTCGGCAGAATGCAAGTGCAATAACTCTTCGTAGCGGAAAAATTCTGGAACCAGTTCCCGACAAAAGTCATGGGCAAGGAACGAGAAAAGCAGATCTCTGATCCAAAAGCCAAACCAGAATCAGAAATTCAAAAACCAATTGTGATGCCACCTCCTTTTCCAGGGAGACTCACAAAGGATAAGAAAGAGAAGAAGGAAAAAGAAATCTTCGAAACGTTCAGGAAGGTGGAGGTAAATATCCCTTTGCTCGACTCTATCAAGCAAATCCCTCGTTATGCGAAATTTCTCAAGGAATTGTGCACTAGCAAAAGGAGGTTAATAGGTAACGAAAGAGTAAATATAGGAGAAAATGTCTCCGTAGTGCTGTAAAAGAAAGTTCCGCCTAAATACAAGGACCAATGTATGTTTGCTATTTCCTGTGAGATAGGTAATGTAGGCATTAAGAAAGCCATGTGTGATTTAGAGGCTTCCATTAATGTTATGCCTTATCCTATTTATAAGTTGATTAACGCGGGTCCTTTGAAAAAGACAAAAGTAATAATCCAGTTGGCGGACAGGTCAGTCATCTATCCCGAAGGGTTGCTTGAAGACGTCATTTTTAAAGTTAACGAATTAGTTTTCCTTGCAGATTTCTACATTATTAATATGGAAGATGATAACTCAACTAATTCGTCTGACATTTTGCTTGAAAGATCGTTCTTAAGTACCGCAAGCACAAAAATTGATGTTCAGAGTGGAACATTGACAATGGAGTTTGATGGCGAAATCGTGAAATTCAATGTCTACGAAGCCATGAGTCATCCTAACTCATTATCAAATATTTCTAGTATCGATAGTATAGATTGTTTAACTCAAAATTATTCTGAATATCATGACTTTGATGAGTTGGAAACTGTCCTTTACAGAAGCATTGACATGGATGTATTGAGTCGTCTCGAGGAGTTAGCAGTTATAGAAGATCCATTACGAGAAATTGTCAAACACTTAAAGACGCAACCATCGTTGACGAGTCGAGGTAACCAACTTGAACTATTACCTTCCCAAGTTAAAATGTTGCCTTCAATTTTGCATCCACCAACCTTGGAGCTTAAAGCGTTACCGGACCACCTCAAGTATGTCTTTTTAGGAGAGAAAGACACATTATTGGTAATAGTGTCAAACAGACTAACCAAAGACAAGGAGGAAAGTCTAGTTCGAGTTCTGAAGGATTATTAGGAAGCTATTGGTTGGACAATAGCCGACATAAAAGGGCTAAGTCCATCCACATGTATGTACAGAATTTCCATCAAAGATAACACGAAACCAAAGAGAGATGCTCAGAGGCGCCTTAATCCACCCATGACGGAGGTACTAAAGAAGGAAATCCAGAAAATGTTGGATACTGGAATGATATACCCAATCTCTGACAGTGATTGGGTTAACCAGGTTCATGTCGTGCCCAAGAAAACTGGCATGACAGTGGTGCAAAATTCATCAGGAGAGCTAGTTCCTACCCGAGTCCAGAATGGATGGAGGGTTTGCATCGATTATAGAAAGTTGAATGCAGCTACCCGGCAGGACCATTTTCCACTTCCCTTCATCGATCAAATGCTCGAGTGATTAGCTGGTAAGACCCATTATTGTTGTATCGATGGATATTCAAGATTTTTTTCCAAATTTTGGTGGCGCCTGAAGATCAAGACAAAATAACTTTCACGTGCCCCTTTGGAACGTTTGCGTATAGACGAATGCCGTTTGGACTCTGTAATGCTCCAGCCACTTTCCAGAGATACATGGTAAGCATATTCTTCGATTACGTCGAGAAATTCATTGAAGTCTTCATGGATGACTTCACGGTGTACGGTAACTCTTTTAACGAATGTCTCAATAATCTTACTAAGATATTACAAAGATGCCTAGAATTTAATCTTGTTTTAAATTATGAAAAATGCCGCTTCATGGTTGACAAAGGATTAATTTTAGGTTATATAATTTCCTCAGAAGGTACTGAGGTCGATAAAGCAAAAACGGATATTATTAACTCATTACCTTACCCCGCATCTGTGAGGGAAATTCGTTCATTTCTTGGGCATACAGGATTTTACAGATGATTCTTAAAAGACTTCTCGAAGATCGCGCAACCACTTTGCAGTCTGTTACTGAAGGATAAAGAATTTAAATTTAACCAGACTTGTAAAGATGCATTTGACACACTCAAGCAGAAATTGGTCTCCGCCCCTATAGTGCAACCACCAAATTGGAACTTCTCGTTCGAAATCATGTGTGATGCAAGTGATCAAAGTGTGGGAGTTGTTCTTGGCCAAAGAATAGGGAAAGAGCCTCATGTTATCTACTACGCTTCGAAAACCTTGGATGCTGCCCAAAGCAATTACACAACCACTGAGAAAGAATTATTAGCTGTTGTGTTTGCTTTAGATAAATTTAGATGTTACCTATTAGGAACTAAAGTGATTATTTTTTCTGATCATGCAGCTTTGAAATATTTGATAGGGAAGAAGGAGGCAAAACCTCGACTGATTAGGTGGATTCTCCTTCTGCAAGAATTTGATTTTGAAATCCGGGATAAGAAAGGATGCGAACACTTAGTAGCTGACCATCTGAGTCGATTACCGATTCCAGCAGATGACACACCATTGAAAGACAACTTCCCAGATGAAAACCTATTTTCAGCAAATGCGGTTCATCCTTGGTACGCAGATATAGTAAACTATCTCGTCACAGGTACTATACCTTCAGAATTACCAAGGTCTAAAAAAGATAAGATTAAAAAGGACGCTCGATATTACATTTGGGATGATCCTTACCTATGAAAGCATTGCTCCGATCAGGTAATCTGACGGTGTGTAGCAGAAACAGAGGTACAGTCTATCTTAACCTTTTGTCATTCTTATGCATGTGGAGGACACTTTGGACCCAAACGCACCGCATATAAAATTCTCGAGTGTGGACTATTTTGGCCAAACATATTTCGTGATGCCTTCTTATTCTGTAAAACCTGTGAAAGATGCCAAAAAGTCAGTAACCTTAGTCGTCGAAACGAGATGCCCCTTACTCCTATTCATATTTGTGAAATTTTTGATGTGTGGGGCATCGATTTTATGGGTCCTTTTATTTCTTCTTTCGGTAATTTTTATATACTCTTAGCTGTTGATTACGTTTCTAAGTGGATAGAGGCAAAGGCCACTCGCAATGATAATGCTAAGACTGTGGTCGACTTTCTTAAAAGTTCTATCTTTTCCAGGTATGGCACCCCACGAGCATTAATCAGTGACAGAGGAACTCATTTCTGCAATAAGCTCGTAAGTGCACTTATGGAGAAGTATGGAGTGACTCAACGAATTTCTACTGCTTACCATCCACAAACAAATGGGCAACTGAAGTGTCAAACCGTGAAATCAAGTCCATCTTGGAGAAGACTGTTAAACCTAATAGAAAGGATTGGAGCTTGAGATTAAATGACGCACTTTGGGCTTATAGGACAGCTTACAAGGGACCACTAGGCATGTACCTTATCGACTCAATTTTGGTAAACCGTGCCATCTCCTAGTCGAATTAGAACACAAGGCATTTTGGGCAATTAAACAATGTAATATGGAGATGGAGACTGCAGGAAGGGCTCGAAAGTTGGACATTCAGGAACTCGAGGAAATTAGAAACGATGCATATGAAAATGCTCGAGTTTATAAAGAAAAGACGAAGGCATTCCACGATAAGATGATCACTAGGAAGCAGTTTTCAATAGGACAGAAAGTTCTCCTATACGATTCCACCTTAAAAATTTTCACTGGTAAGCTTTGGTCCAAATGGATAGGTCCATTTACTATTACTCATTTATTCTCAAATGGTGCAGTGGAAATTCAAAGCGAAGAAACCCGGAAGTGCTTTAAGGTGAATGGTCAACGATTGAAACCCTTCTACGAGAATTTTCAAATGCACACAATTGAGGAGATTGTTCTCGAGGAGCCCAAAATTTGAATAACAGGTCGTCGAGCTAACGACATTAAAAAGAGCACTGTTGGGAGGCAACCCAAATTTTCTTTTCTTTTATGCAAATAAATTTTTTGGTAAAATGGAAAATGAAAATGCATGTCGAGGATTAGTTCTGTCTAAGGAAAGACTTGGTACTTAAGTATGTCCATTGTGATTCACCTCTCTTTCCTGGGAACTTACTTGGTGCATTTATCACGACTATTTTATCAAATATCGTATTTTAAGTTTTTAATTTATTTCTTGAGTTTATAGCTTAGCTAATAAATTTGGAAAAAAAAACATTTTCATTTTAATTTTCCTATTATTATTAATTATTTTTACTATTTTATTTAATTTTTGTTTTTATTTTTGCAAGGAAACATTCCAAGACAAAATTAAAACTCCACATGTCAACCCACAAATTCTTTTTATTTTTTAGCCAACGCCCACTCTACATATCAACTATTTTAAAATCAATCTAAGCTAGCCCATTAACTCAAACCCAACCCATCATACCTACCCAAAACCAAAAAGAAAAAAATCAAAATTTAAACCCAAAATTTCCCACCCCAACCGTCCATCCCTTTTCTAATTAAAAAAAAAATCTTACACCCATCAAATCAAACTTTTCACCTAGAAAAAAACCCCACTACCCCATATTAACTCTCCACTTTTACCCCACCTAACCTTCTACTCCTCTCAAATAAATAAAACTTTTACCAATCAAATCCTACACCTTTCACCCATCACATCCTAGCCTTCTCTTTACCCTAAAAATAAAACAACACACAATCCCATTTAGCCGGCCAAAGAAAGAAAAAAAAATCTTTTTCAAACTCTACCTTCTTTATTTTATTCCCCCTTTCTTTCCTCTTCACCTTCAACACTGCCACTTCTTTTTCTTTCATTTACCATCTTCAAACAGACCTCCAAGAAAGCCATTACACCACCCCACCATGGTACGCACCCGCGACTGCGCAGTGCAAAAACCACCCTTAGTGGTAAATAGACGTCAACACTGTTTTTCCGCTCCAAACTTTGTCACCATCGACTCCGACGAGTCTCCTCCATCTTCACTGCCGCAACTACGCCGCCCTAGAAGAAACCGCAACCCAACTCCAATCGCCGTAGTCTACCTGCCCCATGAGCTGCCCGTTTCGGCCGACCACCATTCTAACAGCCCAGTCGAACCACCTAACTCATCTGACAGTCAAGATCACCCATCTCCTCGACCAAACGTCCATGCACGTCAACCACCACAATCGAGACCTTCGAGAAGAACTCCGCGATCCCCAAACGATGGTACTAAACCACGTTCAACGTAAAGACAAACCCGAGGCCGCCAACAGCCACCTTTGGCCGGTTCGTAAACTCCAACGGCAGATAATACTGAAAATTATGAAAATGAAATGGAAGATCAAGACACTGAGTATCATCCACGAGAACGAGGTCAATTCCGACAAGGAAGAGAATTCATGCCACCGGAGAACAGATTTCACGGGAATCTAACATTTACAAATGCGGCACATCAAGCACAATTCGAACAAATCCAACATCGCCCTCTTCCAGTATGTAAACACATGGACTCATTCTCATTATATTCTTTAGATATTGAAGAATCTGTTAATCAATATTTTAATGCTATTAGGTGGACTGATTTTGCTTCTATTAATGAACCTGCATATTATGAGTTGGTTTTTGAATTTTATTCTACATTTTACTTTGACCGTTCTGCTAACACCATAGATACGCCTCATGCTGCCAATTTTCGCTTGCTAGGTGTGCATTATATTCTGTCTATTTCTGAGTTTAATGTTGCTTTGGGATTTGTTGGTGAGGACTATTTAGCAACTGATGACTATTATGACTCATTTCTCAACATACCACCTGACTTTGATGCTAAAGAAGCTTTAGCTTTGTTAACTGAAATGAGACAGATTTCGTACGATCCGAAATGTTGTAAGGACATAGGAATTCATAGTCCCGCACTACGATATATACATCGATTCCTTGCCTTCAATTTTTCGGGACGTAATGATGTGTCTGCCTTTTTAACTAGAGCTGAATTATTTTTTCTATGGTCCATGCATTTGGGTAGGAAAGTAAATTTAGGCTATTGGTTTGCTATTCAGTTTCAACATGTTTTGCGGTCGAATCGGCCACTAATCTTGGGTACTTACATCACACGTTTAGCCTCCAATTTGAATCCATCAGCTATCAATTTTAGTTCTTTAAATTTGGCATACAAAATGAACTCTTTAGATACATACTGCTTGGATTCTATGGGGTTACTTGCTGGTACCCCTTCTTCTTTTTATTTTGTCCCTCCAGTTACAAGAACAGATCGGTCGCATAGAGTGTTCCGACGAAGACACCATCAAAGGCCGAAGCCTCTAACTTTCGTCGAATCTCGGTTAACCTGAACCGAGGAAGGACTCGACTTTTTACGTACCTTAGTGACAGGCGTTCTCACACATCTACGAGAAAACCCTCCACGACGTTGAAATACATGGGGAGTTTATTTTTCTTCTTTTACATACTTACTTTATATCCTTTAATATTACATTGGGACAATGTAAAATAAGTAGGGGGAGGAAAACATAAATTGATTCTAAATTTGCCTATCTGTCATCACTATTTTTGCATGTTTTCGGTAAAAGGTAAAATTTTCTTTTGATAAGATAGGACGGTACACTTATAGTTTGACCTATTTAGCTATTTAGTTCTTTACACATAAACTTTCCAAATAACCTAAACTTAGTGGGTAAGAAATTTTTAGGAATTATGAGTTTGCTTGACTGCTTACCTCATATTCATCTTTCAAAAAAAACTGTATAGTCCTCTGATACGAATGTTAAGAGTGAAAAATTGGAGCTGTACACCGGACCAAGTAACCAGAATGTGGTGCTTGGGTTGTCATTACATCTTACGTAAAAAGGTTTGTGTGACTGTCTAATTTCTTTACACTCACTCCGCTAACAAGCTATCATGAGTAGGGCAAAATAACCTACTTAGAGACGTCCGAATTGAGTAACCGGGACATGGTGCTTGGGTTGTCATTATGTCTCGCGTAAAAAAATTCGAAAATGTCCTAAGTACACACAAAAAAAATGTTTATATTAAATAAAAAATAAATTAGGGGTAGACCTATCAAGCTCTAGTAATTTCGAAATATATTTACTTACTTCTTAGGCTAGGTTATTTGAGATATTAATGTGCTAGGATTAAATTGTTAAATTGTGCAAACCATGGGGGCCAAGTCCTATTTTGGAGAAAATTTTTCCTTTTGCATATACATACAAAATGCTCAAGGACTAGCATGAGCTAAGTAGGGGGGATTTGATTAAATGCTAAAGTTACATATTTTATGTAATTAAATTGGTTAATTTATGAGAATGCACCACTAATTTTGCCATATTTATTGAATTTTGTGCAGGAATGCAATTTGGGGCTAAATAGAAGAAAAAGGAAACAATTGGGCTAGATTGAAGAAAGAAGCAAAGAAGGAGGGCCAAAGAAGAATTTTTCCAAGATTAATTAGCTGAAATTGTTGACTTAGTAGGAGATTATTTAGGAATATTTTTTATATTATGGAATATTTTCCTTGATTTTCTATACTAGTTGGCTCTTAATTGAGCAAGACCACTAGTATAAATAGAGGCTACATTGTTCATTTTATTCATCAATTCATAAATCAAAATTTCAATTAAGTCTTTCATTAAGTGTTTTTCTTTCTTCAAGTATTTTTCATCTAGTTCTTTTATCAAGTTTTTCATTATCAAGTGTTTTTTTATCAAGTTTTGCAGCAAGTTTTTTAAAGTTTTTCATCAAGTCTTTTCATAAAATTTTCCATCAAGTTTTTAATCATTTCATTTTTAAATTAAGCTTTTATCTCTTGCAATTCAATATTTTCTTTCTTTTTTTTTTTGTTAGCAATTAATTTCCAACCTTGCGTCACCTTCACCACTCACTTTCATTTTTTTTCATTTATTCAATCTTATTTAATTATTCCAATAGCAACATGCCCCAAACCTTAGCCAACTAAACCCATTTTCAGCTTTAGGCCGAAATTAGCCTCGTCAAAACCCGTGAGTTACGAACCCGAGCCATTAAACTCCTAATATTCCAGTACTTATTACTTCTCTGGATTAAGAGTATGATTTTGTCAACTCACAAAGTCAGATCAACACTAAGTCAAAAAAGACGTCGTTTGATTTAGTGTGATTAGATGTACAGTTGGAATTCCAAAAGGAACGTTTCTAATCGGTTTTCTGTGAACACATTGGCGTGCCAAGTGGAGATTGCTGTTTGGTTCCATCAAGGGAAGTAGTAACCGGATTTAAATGTCCCACGCGGTTGAGGGCATTGGTTCGAGCTAGGCTCTTCTAGAACGCAAAGCTGCCAGAGTTCTAAATCACGAACGTTTTGTGGTTGTTCGATCGGTAAGGGTTAGTTATTGGACGTTCCATAACTAATTTACACAAGGAAGAGTTGGTGTCCGAGGCGTCCTTGGTAGCTATAACTAGCTTATTGGAAAAGAGGAGTTAATCTAATTTCGAGGATCGGTTCAAAGACGAGAAAAATTCATGTCTAAAGCTGAGCTTATTCTAATTAATTTTTCTTAATATTTATTTCACTGTTTTTATTATCCTATTTTCAACTTTTACTTTTTATGTTATTTTTCTATTTATCTCAGGACATCAAATTTTATCCCCCCGAATTTCTTGGGCACGACAGTTGCCCCGACATAAATCTGGTCAAGAGAGCAACAATTTACAGTAAACCAGTCTCTAAGGGATCGACCCTACTCCCTATACTGCATAATTTGCAAATTAAGGCGTAGGTTTATATTGGTGGATTCGACACCCATCATGGATGAATGGGCCCATATTCATTTCAGAAATACAAGACATTAAATCTCAACGTTAGCTAGTGAGTTTCTAATAAGCAATTTTCATTGAGAACAAGCAACAAATGAGAATTCTTTAAATTAAAGAATCTTCTAGTTCTTTAATAAATGTCCATATGAATTCTCAATTAATTTTCGCCTCATATATGATCAATGATTATCTAACTGGTCACGCCAAGTAGTAAATGCATGTGTATTAGTAAACTTGTAGTTTACTTTAACATGCATTTCAGTTGTACTTATAATGTCAATATAAACTGTGACAAATTGATAATTTTATTGTGATTCCTTTTACTTTATATCTACATATAAGTACTATTGTGACACTTACTACTGGAAATGTCTAAATCAATGTGAAGTTTATAATGCCACTAAGTCAATGAAATAAATACAATTTCCAAATAATTATATACAATACTCGTGTCCCCAAAATTTTTTGTATATGTTTCTGCTATCGAATAACACAAATACCTGTTTGCTTCAGTGGCTATATGTTCTAAGAGTGCTTGAGAAGTCCTGGGTTCAAGCCATGACCTGGGTAGAATTTTTGTTTTAAATGAATAAACCCCTATCTTTAATGAGTAGGCTTGTAAATAAATGTTGGTAAAATATGTCAGATTGGGCCTGTTGGTCTAGTGGTTAGGTGGAGTGTTAAGTGACTAGAGTCTGAGGTTTGAGTTTTTGCGCGAACAAGGGAATTATTTTGCTGCTTGTGCCATGTAAGAGTTTGAGGTGTGGTAAAATGTTGAGTGTTTTAGGTGTGTGGGGAAGTAGTGGACGGTTATGGGGTGTTTGAGGGATGTGGGGAAGTGTGGGAGCGAATTTAGGGGTAAGTGGGAGGAAATTAGGGGATTATGGGAAAAATATCCAAAATCTGATCATTTTCTTTTCTTTTTGAAAAAAAAGAGAGTCAGTTTTCTCTCCATCTTCCTGACGATTTCTTTCCCCATCTCTACTGTTTTCATTCCTCAATTTCTCCCATTGCCGCCAAATTCTGCTTCTATCCCCCACCCTTGGCGTTTCTTTTTGTTTTTCTTAGCTTCAATTGTTCGTTTGTGGCAACCTTTGTTTCAGTCTATTCAGTAAGTGAAATAAGGTGGTATTGGTTTTCTTCTCAACTTTTAGTTTCTTCCCTTCTTGCTGGAAGTCTCTTAACGTTTCCCTATTCTTTCCCTAGTTGAACCTTCACCTTGCTACCTTTCCCTTTTTCAGTCCTTTTTATTTCTACTCTTTTTCTGCGCATCGTTCTCTTCGCGTTTTTGGGGTTTATCGAAGGTTTGTTTATCACTCACCAATATTCTGAAGACGGGGAATCCCTGCTACTCAATATAGGGTATCGGTGTGCTTAGGAGTTTTTTGATGTAAAAATTGAACCAGGTGTGTAATCGTAACACTGTAAACAAAAATTGGCGAAAAGCAGAAAAGTCAGGCAGTCGACGCCACATGGGCGTGTGATCAATGAGGCTGGCCATGTGCGATAAACAAATCAGATCGAATTGGGCCGTGTAGGCCACACGAGTGTGTGGGCCCACACGGGTGAACCACACGGGCATGTAGGGTTTTTGGGCTAGGCCATGTGATCTACACTGCCAAGGCCAATTTGGGCCATGTGGGCCACACGGGCAAACATCATGGGCTTGTAGGCCCATTTACACTGTTTTATTGCTAAGGCTGCACGGGTCGCCCGAGTCGACTGTGGACTGTAGGGTTGGTAAGCTTACCTAGACCCCTAATTAACTGAAATGACTATATGACTGATATGATTAAGCATGATGATGTCCTACTGATTTGATACTATATGCCCGGTTTACATGCGTAATATTATGTATAGCATGTCATATTTGTGTATTGCTTTGCATTGGGTTGGGGATTATAATGTTCGGAGGAAGTGTACTGAAAGGCTTCGAGCTTAATTTACTGGCAGGTCAGCTGTAAACTACTGTCTAGTGCTGCATTCGATACTTTTTGGAGTGTAGGGATGGGTGGGTTGATTATATCCCCACATAGAGTGTAGGGTTGGACAGAGTTGGAGTGTAGAGGCTAGCTGGGTAGGAATTGATACTGCATAACTGTTACTGTACTAAATATTGACACTGTAATGGGAAAAGGCCCTAACTGAAATTGAAACTGTTACTGAAATGGGCTTAGGCCCAAACTACGATTGCATCCTGACTGCTTGTTTATATGGGGATTACACACTGAGTTTTCATAAACTCACCCTTCTATTTTATCTGTATAGGTGATCTC
This sequence comes from Gossypium turneri, assembly GCA_008044935.1. Taxonomy (NCBI): domain Eukaryota; kingdom Viridiplantae; phylum Streptophyta; class Magnoliopsida; order Malvales; family Malvaceae; genus Gossypium; species Gossypium turneri. The sequence goes on from CP032581.1 coordinate 55,118,818, forward strand.
CAAACTTAGGCGGATTGAAGTGGCAGAGGACTCAGCGGTGGCTACACGACTCCTTTTTACTGTTTCGTATTTAATTAGGTTTTTAAACTTTTATTTGTGGTATTTTACTATGATAAAGTCGTCTATGGATTTTTCTTAAATTTGGGACTTTTAATTTATAACTACTAGTTTTAGGAAAACTCGAGTTTTCAAAAGAACCAAACTTTTTAACAAAATACTCACGAATTCGCAAACTATTTTAAAAGCTTCCGCGTAGAATGAATGTTTTGAAAGCTTTCGAATGATTAATTAACATGATATTAGAATTAATAAATAATAATGAAAAGATTCTAAACAAGAAATGTTTTAAGCAAAGTTATGGTTTCCAACACAAGTTATGGTTTTTAAACACTTTAACATGTGACACCGTCAGATTCGGCCATAACGATCAGACCGGGTTTGGGGTGTTACATTTAGCTTAAGGGAATATGCCAAAATCTTCAAATATCCAAAAAAATGATTATAAAATTATTTTCCAGGTGTACAATAGGTACATAACCAATGACTTTTCATACATAAGCTTTCTCTTTTGCTAGTTCTCATTAGTAATATTTTTTCACATAATTTTAATTGAGAACTTATTCTAAATACTGTAGAGTTATACTCACAGTTTAAAAAAAAAACTTGCAACTTCAGGTGTATCCAACCATAACGAGCTTTAGATAGAATTACCATATTCTATTGCTCATAAGTAGATCTTTCACAAAAGAAGATCACAAAGATAGTTATAGTCAATTCAATTTAATAACAAGAGTAATCAATAACTCAATCCTCCTTTTTTTTCATCCTTTCAAAATAGATATTTATAGCAATAGTGATTCATATGAAATATAATATTTTTTTCATTCATAATCTCAATATGATATTCATTATAATGAATATCTTTTAAAACTAATGGATTAACCATCACAAGATATTAATATATTAGCTCTTCTAAAGCTTTCGACTAATTTTGTAATACCAAATATTGGAATAATATTTGTTTGTTTTAGTACAAAATAAGATAAATATTTTCTTCTTGTAATGATAAAATTCGTTACTACATTCTCATACCTTTCCTCAAAGAATATTAACAGAAACAAAATATTTGGGCATATGCCACATATGTAGCCAATAATCTTTCATATCACATTGATAACATAAGTTATCTTTAACAATCAATCTAGTTTACTTTAACATGCGTTTCAATTGTACTAAATTGTAACAAATTGATAAGTTTACTATTTTTCCTTTTACTTTGTATCCACATATAGGTACTATTGTGACATTTACTACTGGAAATGTTTAAATCAATGTGAAGTCTATAATGCCACTAAGTCAATAAATATAATTTCCAAATAATTATATGTCATATTCGCTTCAGGAAATATGTCAAATCTTCAAATACAGGGTATTTGGTTTAGTGGTATGATTCTCGCTTCGGATGCGAGAAGTCCTGAGTTCGACTCAAAATACTTTTAAAACCTTTTAACAAGAGTTTTGCATAATCAATTAACTACCAAGAATAATTGTCTAGGTCATGTATACTAAATATATCAATAAACGTCACATCTCAAACATAAAAATATGACATAATGAAAAACTAGCAATTTTTTTCATAACCATAATCATAAACATGCATGAAATTTAATTCAAAATCCAACCATTCAAGCTCATAGAAATTTTCATTTACAATTGCTCATGTCATTTCTCTAAATAATTAACAAACGGAATAACATAAAATGTATGAACTACTACCTTTAACCATTCTTTGAACTAAATCAAATCTGAATAACCATAAAATCCATTGGTTTATTAATATAAATTTACATATAAAATATGTTTTAATCAAATATATTATTTAATTATAAATATAACAGCCCGATTTTGGGCCTAGTCGGAACAGTGGTTTCGGGACCACAAATTCGAAAAAGAAAAATTTATTTTTCTTATATTTTTAAGGTCTACGATTTCACGGAATGATTTTTTGAAAATTTCGTTCGAAAATTTCGACGTTTGGGCACTTAATTTAGTCAAAAGGACTAAATTGTAAAAAGTACAAAAGTTAGATGTGTTCAATTGTTATAAAAATTTAAATAGGAGGTCTTTATATGGTAATTAGACCATTGGTTAAGCTGGTAGACAAAAATGGGCATAGATTAGTGAAATAGATTTTTTTAGTAAGGGCATTTTAGTCATTTGGTAATTAAATAGAAATTAAAAGGGAAAAAAATAGGAAATTGGGATCATCTTCTCAAGGGGGCTGGACGAATGTCAGGTTACTCCATGGCTAGGGTTTTTTCATTCTTTCAAGCTTCATGGTAAGTCCGTTTTAGCCCCGTTTTTCTTGTTCTTTATATTTTTAGAATTCTGGTAACTTGCTTAAGCTATTTTTACCATTAATTCGAGCTAGAATTTATGTTTAAAAAAATACCCATAGATAAAAAGTGTGAATTTTTATGTTTCATGATAGAATATGAAGCTTAGAATTATGTTAAACGATTTTTGCTAAGTGATTTTCAGAGAAAACAAGTGAAACGGCATAATCGGTAAAATTATTATTGTTCATAAGTTCATGTTAGAGTAAGAATTTGATGTTTCCATAGAAGGGAAAAATGTTCAGTATGTCATAAAACATAAGAATAAGAGATGAAGTTTAATTTCCGAGCTTTGGGGCAAAAGTGTAAATATGCAAAAGTTTAGGGGCAAAATTGTAATTTTGCCAAAGTTTGAGTCAAGGACTGTTTTGGTGAATGTGAGTGTTAAATAATTCAAATGTGTTATTATTGATCAAGAAAGAAGTGGAATCGACCTTGATCGGAGAAAAGAAAAGATTAAAGACTAAATTGCTAAATTTCTATATTGTTGCACCAAAATACATTATGTGTAAATAACATTTATATTTTTTATAAATTGTGAATTATGTTTGATATGTGAATTAATATTCAATGTGGAAGGAAAATTATTCACGAATTATTCAAGTGATAAAGTGTTGAAGATAAAGTGTTAAGTGTAAATTCCCGGTTGAACTTAGGAATAGAAGTGGATACTAGAGATCAGTGTTACAGTGAGTCCCGGGTACTGGATGATCTAGCATGTGTTGCAGACATCTGACAGCTTGTGTGAGCAGGCCCGTGGACATTTCCAGTGTTATTGATCAGTGGTAGCTTTGGCTACATATCAGTGGTAGCTTCGGCTACATTTCAGTGGTAGCTTCGGCTACATATCAGTGGTAGCTTCGGCTACATTTCAGTGGTAGCTTTGGCTACATATTAGTGTGGCACTTATGTGCTAATTCTCTACGTATCCGTGTATATTCCGAGTGTTCAACGGGAAATTAACTAAGTGAAATTATGAAAAACTAGAAATAGCAACAAAACAGTTTTGGACAGTAACAACAGTGTGACTTTGAAAAATCACCAAAAATGGTGGAAATTGAAATAGAGAGTGAGTAAGATATGAAATGAAAGATTAAGAAGTCTATTTTTACATAAAAGAAACAGATCAAGCAAAAGAGTTATACATTTTGAGATATTTGAATTTTAGTGAGGCAAGGTCGGATTGATTTCGGAATCCCCTGTTCTGACTTTGGAAAATAATTAAAAATTGTACAAAAATAGTTATGAGTTATAATTTATATGCTTAGAATCCTTGATGAGTCTATTTTCAAAAGAAAAATGGAAACATCATCTTAATTCTGTCAAATTAGATAATTCATTTTTAGTGAAGAGTGGTCGAAACTGTCAGACAGCAAAACGGGGGAAACTTTAAAGAATAAACTGTACTAATTGGCCAATTCAAAAATTCTGAAAATTTTATGTAAGGAGATATGTAAGTCTAGTTTCAGTGAAAATTAACGGATCATAATTTGGAGCTCTGTAGCTTCAGATAAAAATAATTTAGTGGCTCTGACTCAGATAAATAGCTTTGAATATACATGTGAGTGAATAGTAAAATTATAGTTAATGTTGTTTAAGTGTGCTATACACATTAAGGATGTGGAATGGAGAGGAGGAGGAGGGAAAATAAATATAGGAATATTCTGTTAGCATGGATTTGCGTTACAAATGGTTAATTTGAATGATTTGGGCTCGAGAACTAAATTGTATAAAAGTACAACTTTAGGGGCAATTTTGGAAAAATGTCAAAAATGACCAAATTGCATGAAATGAGTTATTTTATTAAATGAAAATGAATCTAGATCAAGATCAGATTGGAAATCGAGAAAAATGGAAAATTTCCAAGAATGCCCTTGTATCTTGGTATTTCTGTAAATTAGCCTGGTAAGTTCATATGGCTGAAATTTAATGATTTAATGTTAATTTCATGAATTATACAATGTATGATGAAATGTATTTATTGTTGAAATGGGAATAAAATAAAAATGCGAAAATCGAATAAATGATCAAATTAAGCGGAACGCCGGATTTGAGTACTTCTGATTAAGAGACAAAGTGATAAGTGGTAGCTTTAGCTACACTTATCTGATCAAGTGAAAAAGTGATAAGAGATCATACGTAGGACCATAGTTATACTATGGCAAAGTGAAAGTGAAGTACTCAATTTTCCGTAACCGTTCCCTAATTTGATTAAGGATGGTAAGTGACAAATAGGCCCAAAAAAATTAAAGCAAATGAGTAGGTGGTTGTGTATTTGTACCAGGATGATGTTGTTATTTGAGCTAATGTGATATTTTCATTGCAGAATTTAAGAATTTCATAAATGTGATAATGAATGGCATAATCGATAAACGTTGAGATAAATGGTAAATACGTGTCAGTGTTAAGCTTAGTGACATTGAATTGCACGTGAATTAAATGGAAATTGCTAGTGATATGATTTAATTGTGAGCACGAGAAATTGCGAAATGAATGAAATGGAAATGAAGCATTGAATTGCATGAGTAATCGGGTCTCGTAGGCCCTATTTATTAAGATTATAATATTTTGAGGATGTGTTGTGAAGAGTTATAAAAGCATGTTAATAATTTTGAAAGTTTTAAATTTGAATGAAATTTTATAACTCGGTTAAATACGTTTACAAGTGTATGTGTTCTGGTAATGCCTCATACCCTATTCCGGTTTTGGATACGGGTAAGGGGTGTTACAATAAAACCTACTATAGCGACATAAATAAATAAATTAATATTCATTTTCATGAACAAATGAGATGCATAAAACAATATTTAACACATGTAATCAAAACTTAAAAAGAAGACCATCTCAAAATATTTAAATCATATATCAAGTTGATTTAATATTTAAAAGCGTGCCTTTTTTTCTATGTTGAGTCTTGACGATAAGAAGTAAGCAAATTAAACTTCAATAGTAGACTTTGAATCCAATCAAAATCTAGTAATAGTAAATTTTGAGAGTGGATCTTATTTTTCAAGTGTATAACACATACATAACTTGTACAGGCCCAATTTCGCCCAGCCCAAAAGCCCAATACACCAGCCCACCAACCGGCCCTATAACCCAACAAATGCAAACCCAACACAACCCTAAACAATATTCAAAAACAAGAGAGAAACCCTAGCCGCCGCACCCTATCCCTCGCCTCAGCCACCAACTCTTCTGACAGTTGCTGCCATCGCCGCTCCTCCCTGTAGTGCCGCACCTGCTCCACCTGCAAAAGGAGAGAAAACACGCAAGCAGAAAGGAGAAAGAAAAAGTATGAAAAACTATGTAATATGGCTATAAAAGCCGAAACAGATTTGTAAAGAGGGGGGATTTTCAGAAAAAAAAATCAATAAAAACAAATTATCAAAAGGTTGATTTCGATTTTGGCTTTAATTTTTGTTTTATTTTTACTTTTTTTTTCCTATTTTTTTATTATTTCTGATACATATACGAAAATAAAAAGAGAGAAGAGGGAGAGAACTTACCGGAGTCGATTTGCGTCTGTCGTCGGAGACTTCTTCTCCGTGCCAAAATGGGACGTTGAGAACGTGAACCGCCCCTTTTTCTTTGTTTTTTGGTTGTTTTGAGACCAGATCCGGACTCAGAGGGTTAGGATCTAAAAAGGGACACTTTTTACTCTCGTCGGCCACCGTGCACGGCGGCGCAGCGACTGGCGACCGGCGTGGTGACCACTGGTCGGACTCCATGACCAGGAGAGGGCCTGAGAGAGAATGTAATTTTTTTTCTTTTTTTTTTCTGGAAGAGGGAAGGGAATGACCATTTTTTGAAAAAAAATTACCTTTTATACTAGTATTGAAACGATGTCGTTTCACTTGGGGGTCTCAGTGCCGAAACGGCACCGTTTTGCGCGACCCACGTGTGACCCGACCCATTACCAGGAGGATCCGCGTGTTTTGTGACTAGGGTATAATTACTACCCTAGTCCTTCCGCTTTCTTAATATTTTTAATCAAGTTTTATATTTTTTAAATTACCCCATAATTTTCTGAGATTTCAGTTCTGTCCCTATTCGAACGACGTCGTTTTGGAGGAGAAGGGAAAATTTCCCTTTCGGTCCCTCCATGTTATTTGTGCGATCAGGGTAGTCCTTCCTTTTATTTATTATTATTAATTTGCCCCGAAACTTCATCCTTAGGTTCAATTTAATCCTTTTTCTATTTTTTATTTCGAATTTGCCCATTATTTTCATTTTTATTTCGATTTAGCCCATGTTTTAGCAATTTATTATTATTATTATTATTATTATTATTATTATCATCATCATCATCATTGGTTTTATTTTTCTTTCATTTATTCGTTACTATTTTGTTAATATGTTAGTTGGTTTTATATTATTTTAGCTTATATATATATATATATATATATATATATATATATATATTTTATTATTCAACATATATATATACATATATGTATTATACATGTACATTTTTTATATAACTTATTTTTATATACATACTTACATAATGAGCTTTTATATCTAATGTTTTAATATATATATATGTTTTTCCATATTTTCATAATTATATATATACATGTATATATTTACATAACCTTTTATGTTTAATATCCTTTAAAACATATATATATATATATATATATATATATATATATATATATATTCATATTTTTATAATTTTATGTATATACATACATATATATTTCCTTTAAATGTACATACACATGTTCATATTTTATAATTTTCATCTATATTTTTTTATATTTATTTATGTATTTATTTTTATGTCCATTTTTTATGTTTTAGTTTATTTATTTATTTATTTATTTGTTATGGTATATACATGATTATTATTATTATTATTATTATTATTATTATTATTATTATTATTCGTTTTTTGCTCATATTATTTTTTGTTCATATTATCATATTTATTATTCCATTATGCCTATTAATACCATACTTCAAAAAAGGAAAGTTTTTCTAAATGAGGCAATATTTAGCGTTGGAAATTCGAGAAAACGTGCCCTAATGTGCTGGGCTTCGATTTTTCTCGTTCAACCAAATAGCTAAGTATCCTTTTAAAATTTTCAAAATAAGGCAATGTTTTGCGTTTGAAAATTCGAGAAAACATGCCCTAAGGCACTGGGTGTCGAATTTTCTCGTTCAACCAAACGGCTTAATATCCTTTTAAAAATTTTAAAATATGGCAATATTTTGCGTTTGGAAATTCGAGAAAACATGCCCTAAGGCGCTGGGTGTCGATTTTTCTCGTTCAACCAAATGGCTTAATATCCTTTTTAAAAATTTCAAAATAAGGCAATGTTTTGCATTTGGAAATTCGAGGAACGTGCTCTAATGTGCTGGGTTTTGATTTCTCATTTAACCAAATTGCCAAATATCCTTTTGAATTTTAATCCATGCCATTCGAGTTTTTTTAAGGATCGTATTTTAAATTTCTTTAAAGTTTTCAGTTTTTCGACACTAAGACATTAAGTAAACAACTAGGTACCAATTTTGGGTGTATCGAGGGTGCTAATCCTTCCTCGTGCTTAACCGACTCCCGAACCCATTTTTCTGAAATTCGTGGACCAAACTTGTTGTTTTAATAAAATCAAATCGTTTATTAAAAACAACTACTTTTCGAGGTGATCCGATCACACCTCATCAAAAAGGATCGGTGACGACTCCCATTTTCATTTTCATTTTTCAAAACCCAAGTCAACCCCGTTTTTCATCAAAAAAATGGTGTCAACATAACCAATGACTCTTCATAAATAAATTGTCTCTCTTCTTAAAAAGTTCTTAGAAATTCTTGTTCTTTTCTTACTTTCTTCATTTTTCCACTTTTGGTGGTGAGAAAATTTATTACGACAATCCTCCATGACTATTATTATAGTCCAATTTACTATATCTATATTAAAGATTATGTCTTTCTAATTTATTACATATTGTTACATTCTCTTCAAGGAATGATTAGGTTTCGTGGTTAAAAACTTTTGTTCAATTATAAGTATTTTTTTTTCATGATATTGCTACCGTAGGAGCACATTCGAATTATGAAAAGTTGAATAAGTTATCTCTTGCATAGTTCTCATCAGTAATATTTTTCCACGTAAATTTAATTGAGAACTTATTATGAATACTGTAGAGTAATACTCACAGTTTTAAAAAACTTGTAACTTTAGGTGCATCCAACCATAACGAGCTTTAGATAGATTTACCATATTTTATTGCTCATAAGTAGATCTTTCACAATCAAATATTTCGCTTTCAACCCCTTAATGGGGATGATGAAAAAGAAGATCACAAAGATAGTCACGATCAATTTAATTTATAACAAGAGTAATAAATATAAACCAATAACCCAATCCTCTTTTGATTCATATGAAATATAATCTTTTCTTCATTCACAATCCCAACATGATATTGATTATAATGAATATCTTTTAAAACTAATGCATTAGCCATCACAAAATTTGTGCTTTTTAGATATTGATATATTAGCTCTTTTGGAGTTTTCATCTAATTTTGTACTATCAAATATTGAAATAATTTTTGTTTGTTTTAGTAACAAATAAGATAAATATTTTATATTTGTAATGATAGAATTCATTACTACATTCTCATATCCTTCCTCAAAGAATATTAACAAAAACAAAATATTTGGGCATACGCCACATATGTGGCCAATAATCTTTCATATCACATTGATAATATAGGTTATCTTTACACTTTGAAGAGTTATCTTGAGAACTCTCATTGTTCTTTTATTTATTACTATGTTCCCATTCTTAGTGGTCCATGATTATATCTTTTCTTTTCTTTATGTTTGCATTCACTTCAGGGAATACAACAAATATGGTCGGATAGACTTCTAAACGCCTTCATTGATTCTTTATTTCATAATTACCATCGGAAAACATGCGTGTTCAAATCAAAATCTATCTATTCATGTTGTTATGATTAGTCTCCAATTACAATAAACATGATATAATAAATAAATCATAGTAAAATATACAGATTCTTTAACATCATTGTTATCACCCTAGCTATTATCATGAGCACTATTACAAGTAGTAAAACAACTTTATTTTCGTAATAACATTTATAATCTAATAGTAAAAAAAATCATTTAATAAACAAAATCAAAATTTTTGTGTACGATGCTTCAATGTTATCCGATACACATTGTACCAAATTTCAATACCACATATATGTTATAAAATCTTATGATGCTCTAATCAAATATTTATAAATTCAATTTAAAAGATATGATACAATAATTTCAAGCATATTAATAACAATAATTTAACCATAAAAAATTTTAATCATCCAAATATCATACATACTATAATTTAATAAAAGAATCTTAGTTTAAAAGAAACCTTAAAGTAATAATATTTTTCATAAAATAATTTTACCAAAAATAAATCAACAAAGAAGAAAAACATACCAGGTAAGGATTATATAAATTTCTTTACATAATGATTACCGATAATATCCAGGCCTCAATTGAAGACTGAAATAGCAGTAGCTCTAGAAGGCAATAGACAACAACTTGAGTAGCAAATTTGAGTGACCAACTTTTGCATTGGTTGTTGCTTGAAAGGGAAAATGCATGGTGAAAGGGAAAAAATTTTGCGACTTATGGAGAAAAACAATTTAAAGAGAATCGTGCTGATAACATATTATAAAATAAATAGACAAAGAGTAAAGAACAAAAAAAATATGGGAAGCAATAGTTAATGTATTTTATTGATCAATGAGATATTTACAAAGTTTCTCTAAAGTCTCTATTTATAAGCATAAAAAGTATAAATGAAGTAGAGATCTAACTCTAATGAATAATAGAATTTAAAGTATATTAAAATTTATCTTGATCTTGATGGACACTCACTTAATAAGATATTTATAACATTCAATAATTTATTTATTTATTTTTGATGTTTTAAAATTTAAAATTTCAATATTAAAAAAGATATTTAGAATTTTTGGTAATGAGATAAGCAAGTACAATTTGATAATGTATTTTTTTAGTTTCTACCACATTTTCACTTTAACCCTTAATTTTTTTTACCATGATCCATACTTAAAAGAAAACATTTTTTGGGTGAACAAAATGAAAACAACCTAGAAGTTGGGTTACCAAAATGAAAGTCTGAACATGATATGATGTGTACATTTAACTGTCATTCGAGATTTAGTATTTGGATGACTAAAATTAAAGTGCTAAAAGTTGGATGATGAAATTATAAGAGTTTCATTCTGGGTGACCAAAAGAAAAGCTCCAAAAAAATTGAGTGACCAAAATAAAAGCACCCATAAAATTGGGTGACCAAGTAAATAGTTTCCCTTAATAATTTAATAGCTTGATTCCGTTTGTCTTTTTATGCTTCAATGGTGCGTTTTGGCGATGCATTTAGTTTTGAGAGATAATGATAATGTGTTTTTTTTTTTTTGGGTGTTAGATGGGTAAAAGTACGATAGAAACTCAAAGATGGATTATATTTTGTTTTCTCTATTAAAAAAATAAAAAAATAATTTTTATATATTAGAAAAAAGTGCAAATTGACCATTCCATTAAAAATTCCATCCATGTGTGTTCTAAGTGATTATATGGATTTTTCAATTTTTTATGTAAGTGATATGGAATTAAAGGTGTTGGAAAAATATGATTTTTGGAATCTTTGAGGCATATTTTCGATTGGTAAATGAGGAGTTTTGAATCATAAAATTATGATTTTATGTTCTACCCCATAAGAAATTTACAACGGGATATCATATGCTTAAAATGATTGAGTGATGAATGAGAAATTGATGCTTAAAGTAAGCTACTTGTGAGTTATGTTGAGAAAAATGAAAAACATTTGTCCCACATTGATTGGGAATCAAGAGTAAAACTTGTATATATATGTGAACCAACTATAAATTATTGAATAATTAAGCTAATGCTCTCTCTCATGTGCAAGGGAGGTGTGCACTCACATGATGTGGAATGTTTGGGCTTTTTAGGCTTGTTTGGGCTTTTTAGGCTTGTTGATATTTTAGCCCATTACGTATTTTTTTTTCTCAGATATTATATAGAAATCTCAATTTGATTTTATTCCAATCAATTTGATTTGAATTTATTCAAATTGATTTAAAGGCTTCTTTAATACAGATTTGTATCTTTATTCATAAAAATTTCCAAAATTCCTCCATATTGAATGTCTATAAAAGCCTAAAGAATAATGCAGAATTTTTTAGAGACAAACAACGAATTTATTTCACTCTAAAAAATTCTTTTCTTTTCTCTCCAAATTTTCAAACGTTTCGGTGATAGAAGGCAATGTTTGTTCATTGATCACTGCAGAGGTATTGCTGCCGCGATCATTTTGTTATTGTATCCTGGGAGACAGACGATCAACATTTCTCCAAGTACCATAAGAGCGGCTGAATCTGTCTTAAGGAAACTATGAAAACAAGCCTCAACATCTTATTCGATTTCTGGTTTTTTTCAAGATCTTATTTATTTAATTATTTTTCAGATTTGGTGTTTTTACATAAATATAAATATTTGTTTATATATTATTTGTTCAGATCTTATATTTTATATATTATTTGTTCAGATCTTATATTTAATATTTATATTTATATTTATATTTATATTTGTTCACTAACATGTTTTGTCCTACAAAAGAATGACTAGGATTAAGTAGAAGTACCATGGGGGCCTTTATGGTAGGAGTTAGATTGTATTTTGCTTCCTCTACTCAAAAAATGGACAATATAGTCATTGTGTATTAGATGAAAGAGCAAACTGATATTTTTGTTAAAAGTTCCAACTATTTCTACTTTTAAGCAATGGTGTGACAAACAAAACAACAAGATAGCGGCCCATGATGTGCCACGTATACCACGTGCTAATGTGGCACATTTTGTCACATAAGAAAATATTAAAATAAATAATTTTTTTAATAATTATTTAAAAAAATCAAGTCCAACTTAAACCTAGATAAATTGTTGTCCATGCTCAAATGAATTAGGACAAATAATTGTTTAGGTTTATCCTAAATGTATTTTTTTTAATTTTTTAAAATATTTTCATGTCAATAAAAAATACAAGTGACATGTCGCGTATTAGTGGCTGGTTACTTCGCCAACAATGGTATGTTTGAGCAAGAAAAAAAATTGTATTTATATTGGGTAATATTTGTGTGTATTTTCAACTATTAATTGTCCACACGCTTCCAACATTCCCTTCCTGGTTGAGGACTCTTCCAGAGTTGAATATTCTTAATTTATCTTCTAATGCACTTTATGGTAGGATAGGGACTCCAAAGTTGAATCTTGTTGTCTTTCCCAAGTTGCGAACCATTGATCTTTCTCACAACAGATTTAATGGAACCCTGCCTTGGGGTTACTTTGAGAGATGGATTAGCATATCAAGTCTAGATGGGAAAAACTCGCCAACTCCTAAATACATGCTTGAAAGTTTAGATATGAGGATAAATGTTATGCAAGTTCCCAGGGATTATGATTACTCAATGACAATTACAAACAAAGGCATGGAGATGGAGTGCCCAAAGATCATTCAGACTCTTGCAGCCATTGATTTCTCCGGCAACAGATTTGATGGAGAAATTCCAGAATAGATTGGGAAGCTAAAGGAGCTTCACTTGCTCAACTTTTCGAATAACAATCTCGTTGGAAGAATCTCAGTAGCCATAGCGAAGCTCACAAATCTTTAATCTTTGGACCTTTCTCAGAACAAGCTAGAGGGTAGAATTCCAGTGGAGTTGAGTACTCAACTCACTTTCCTTGCATTCCTCAACGTCTCTTATAATTGTCTCACAGGGTTCATACCGCGAGGCAACCAATTTGAGATTTTTCAAAGTAACTCCTTTGATGGAAATCTAGGGATGTGTGGAAAACCCTTGCTAAAAGAACGTAGCAACATTTCTGGAGGCCTGCCACTTCCATCTTCAACTTTTTCAGAAGAGTATGGATTGGATTGGAAAGTAGTGGTGTTAGATTATGGATGTGGATTCTTATTTGGAGCGGTGATTGGGTATGTTGTGATCAAAAGGAAACCCCATTGGTTTGCCAAGGCTTTCTCCAAATTTTCTACAAGAAGGCGAAGGAGATGAATTATGTCAATCTGCATACATGTACTATATAAATAGTAAATAGTGGGCTTCGCTTGTACGTTGGGATGAATATTGTTTAATTATAATTTGTTTTCTCTATATTTTTAAGCTATAGTTGGGATAATGGATTTAGTTATTTATGTATTATTCAAATTACATTTTGATTAGTAAATTTTATAAATTTATCAATTGCTCACTTATATTATTAGTTTGTTACCTTGTGATCACTGATTTATGGATACAACATCAATATAAGATCAAAATCAATAGGTTTATCCATTATTTGAGTTTGATTTTTCTCTAGGGAGGTGTCAAACTTTATGGGATGCTTGTTTGGCGATCTTTAGAAAGTTGTTGTCGAGTAACGTTGTTTGATAGTGAAAGATGGGATCGATGGTTCGGCATTGACAGATGTTGAGTTGCATTTTTTTTTTTTAATTAGACTTTTTTTCGAATGATATAAGATGTGAAAGATGCTGCTCTCTTATCGTGAAAACTTGTGTGGAACAAATTGAATTATCTGACAGTTTTTTTTGGATAGACACAATGTTTATCTCTAGTGAGATTAAAATTAATGGTCTATAGATTAAAATCAATAATTAGGTATGTGTTTGGATTCAAACGCAACTGTAGCGATGAGGTGAGAAAGTAAAATGACTATTAACCACATCACATTAAAATTTATATATAATAGAAGTTTTAAAATATTTTATTTTTATAAAATTATTATATAAAAATGTGAAATTGTAATTTTATTTAATAAAATAATATGTATCACAATATTTTTTATAAATATTTTAATTAATTGTTTTATAATAATTCAAAATTATTTATTATACTAAATGGTAAATAATTTTAGTTATTTTTAAAGTTAATAATTTTTATAACAATGCTAAATATTATTTTAACAAATAAAAACATTATATTATAAAATAAAGAGAGATGTAGAGAATAAAGAATAAAGAAATTATGAAAGCAATAGAGAATATACTTTATTGATCAAAGGGATAATTACAATGCTTCATCAGAGTCTCTATTTATAGGCATAGAAATTTAAAGTATATCAAAACTTAATCTTGATTTTGATCATGAGAAACATCCACTTAATAAGATATTCATAACACATTATACAAGCACTACATTCAAATCCATTAAAAAAACTGATATTAAATAATAATTTTGATTATATTTATGTTAAAAATAATATAATAATAAAGTTAAAAAATAAGAGATTAACCCTTCATTTTGACCTGCGTTTACTCCACTAGAGGTCAAAGCTCCAGCCAATTTTTAAGACACGAGTGAGTTAATCTCACCCAATATATATATAACGTGGAATGGTCGCATCTTAAAACATAATACAGATAGGAGGGGGTACTAACTTTTGTATACACTTCTATATTATTTATAATTAATATTTTAGAAATTTAATCCATACATTTATTAATATGAATATTTATTGTTGGCAATCCAAAAAATGTTTTAAGAATATTTTCAGTTACCAAAATTTCTCCTGTTGCAGAAAATATTTTAAAATATTTTCAGTTGCCTATTTTACTATTTTCTCTTTCAGAAAACAATTTAAATAGTAGGTCATTCTTCTTATTTCTCACAAGTAAACAATAACATTTTCTCTCCTCCTCCTTTCCTTAGTTGGCCTGTTTTTTTAATCCAGTTTTTCAATTCCTTTTGAGAAGAGTAATACAAATTGTATTCCATTTTCTTTAATTCAGGTGTACAAATATTAGAGTACTGTATTAACCTTGAGGGCGACGTCCACTATACGATTACACCGATCAGGACAGACTCGTTACTTCTAAGGTAGTGATTCTTCCACGACACCATGACTATTTTATTTATTTAAGTTCAATTGTTTGTCTTATCAGTATTAACAATTTCGTTTTGCTGTAATATGTAGATGATAATATGAACGAGAATTTAAAGAAAAATAAATTAAAATAATTAAAATTAATTTGGAAAAGAAATTAAAAGATGGATAGTATCTCATCTACTTACCATATAAACCAAATACTTACTTGGAAAAGGAAAATTTTGAGAATTTACAAAGCGTGTCTCAGCCGTGTGGTGTGTTTTCTCCTACTATAAATTATACGCACTGACCCTAATCCAACCTTCTCGTTTTCTAAACAAGTCTTTAATCACAGTGCTTTGATCACAGTGCTTTGAAGCAATGTCCAACGCTACTGCCGAAGAAGACGATATACGAGTCGACATTCCAATGTCCGATGACCAACTCAAACGAAACATGCGCCCAATATTGCATAAACCATATGGTTCCATGGATCTTGTTTCCGTCAAGGCCCCAGCCAACCACGGTTCCCACTCCAAGGTCCTGCTCCATCCCCTACCTTCTCTACATGTTTACAATTTTATTTCGAAAACTACCATTTATACGTACTAAATATATGTGTTATGTATTGGATTGAAGGATTCGAACTGGTGGGTGGTGTTTAATCTGGCATTTCAGAGCATAGGCATCGTTTATGGGGATCTTGGAACATCACCACTCTACGTTTACCCCAGCATCTTCAGTAATGGCATAAAGCATAGAGATGATATATTGGGGGCTCTTTCTTTGGTCTTTTATACCCTTACCTTTCTTCCTCTGGTTAAGTATGTTTTCGTTGTCTTACGAGCCAACGATAATGGTGAAGGTAAGTCAAACCTATGATAGGATTTTCAATTAGGTTTACTTTGTAAAGTCACAATAATAAATAAAATCAGACCAAAAATGAAAATTTGATGCCAGAATGTATAATTTTATGTTTTTTGATAAATTTTATCAAAATCAAAATCAGGAGGAACGTTTGCACTCTACTCATTGATATGTCGCTATGCAAGAGTGAGTTTGATCCCTAGTCAACAAGCTGAAGACCGTGAAGTATCCAATTACAAACTGGAATTGCCAAGCAAGCGATTGAAACTAGCTTCGGTACTAAAGTCTGGCTTACAGAAGAGCCAATTCGCCAAAATTTTCTTATTGCTTGTCACCATGCTTGGTACTTCTATGGTCATTGGCGACAGTATCTTCACTCCTTCCATCTCTGGTAATTCACTAATTACTTTCTCTTCTTATTAATTTATTAATTTTTCATGGTAATTCAAAAAATAGAAAAAAAAGTAAATGACTTGGTGTATTGTAGTTTTATCTGCCGTGGCTGGTGTCAAGGAAGTAACATCTGCCCTCACAGACGGTATATATATATGTTTGTTATCATTCCTTATTGACTTATCTATGTGGCTTAAACAAGATTTAGTGTTGTAAACAGATATGATTGCTGGGATATCAGTAGTAATATTGATCTTCCTCTTCATGATTCAAAGATTTGGAACTCATAGAGTGAGTTACACCTTTGCTCCCGTTCTTTGTGTTTGGTTTGTACTCATTGGTGGAATCGGTTTCTACAACATCATAAAACACGATAAAACAGTTCTTAAAGCCATCAATCCAATGTACATTGTTGAGTACTTCATCAGGAACAAAAAAGATGCATGGATTTCTCTTGGTGGAGTTGTTCTTTGCACAACAGGAGCCGAAGCACTATTTGCTGATCTTGGTCATTTCTCGGTTCGAGCCATTCAAGTCAGCATGTGCTCCATGGTCTACCCTGCTTTAATATTGGCATATACTGGACAATCCTCTTATCTTCGCCAGTATCCAGATGAGGTTTCTGATGCATTTTATAAATCAGTTCCAGGTCGTGAATAAATGTCCATGGTTCCTTTTCTAGTAGTGTTAATCATGTATAAGTGGCTTCTTATGATAATTATTTATGAATGTGCAGGTCCATTGTATTGGCCAATGTTTGTAGTGTCCATATTGGCTGCAGCTATAGCAAGTCAAGCAATGATCTCAGGGACATTCTCAATAGTCCATCAATCACTCTCTCTAGGGTGTTTCCCTCCTGTCAAAGTTGTCTATACATCCGCAAATCATGAAGGACAAGTTTACATACCAGCAATCAATTACATTTTGATGTTGGCTTGTATCGGTGTCACTGCGGGTTTCAAGTCCACAGTAAAGATTGGCAATGCATATGGTAATCATTTCAACAACTCTGCATTTTATGCTTTAGTCTCTTCTCAATTTACAATGCTAATGAATTTCCATTATTCCTTTTCAATGTTATTACAGGAACTGCTGTAGTGTTTGTAATGACTCTTACATCATCCTTGCTGGTTCTGGTCATGATCATGATATGGAAAACTAACATATTTTTAATAATCTTATACATTCTTACCATTGGATTTGTGGAACTACTCTATCTGAGTTCAGTTCTCTATAAATTTACCTCCGGAGGGTACTTGCCGCTGGCATTTTCAGCAGTTTTAATGATTATAATGTATGTTTGGAATGATGTGTATCGAAGAAAGTACCATTACGAGCTTGACCATAAGATTTCCCCTGCAAGATTAAAGGAGATATCTGCCAACAAAAACATGTCTAGAATTCCAGGACTTGCCATGTTCTATTCAGAGCTGGTTCATGGTATCCCACCCATATTCGAGCATTATGTCTCAAATGTACCAGCATTGCATTCCATCATTGTCTTTGTTTCCATGAAATCACTACACATTAACAAAGTTCCACCGGAAGAAAGATACTTTTTCCGAAGAGTCGAACCAAGAGAGCTTTTTGCCTTTCGATGTGTTGTTCGATATGGATACAAAGATGTGCGGGAAGTGGCCTTTGAGGAAACATTAGTGACAAGACTGAAAGAGTTCATCCAAGAAGAAATACTGCTGCAAAATCAAATGCTATCTACCATTGGAAACAATGCTAAAAGGGCACAGAACCGGAAGGGGAAATCGTTGAAAGGAACAATGATGTTGCGAATGCGAAGCAAGTGGAAGAAGAGATCATGCAACAAGAAATAGAACAACTGCAGAAAGAATGGGAAGAGGCAGGTATAGTTCACATGTTTGGTGAAAGTGAGGTGATTGCAAAGAAAGAAGCCAATATAATGAAGAGGATAGTGATTAATCATGTATATAATTTGTTGAAGAGAAATGTAAGGCAAAGAGAGAAGGTGTTTGATATTCCTCACAAGCGGATGCTTAAAGTTGGCATGACTTATCAGCTTTAAAACAAGTAGCTAGATTTATTCAGAAAATGAATGGGAGATGATGTGGGGTGTGGGTGCTCTTATGCTTGTTTTGTATTAGGTGAATCAGGAATTTTATTAGTAAGTTCTTTTTAATGTATTGGGTGTCAAATTAGTTCTAAATATCAGATTCAATCATAAAGGTTTTATAGAAGTAAATATGTACATAGATATAGATAACTTTTTTTTGCTATTTTTAATCTTTAAGGATTGTGAACAAAGATTTATTTCCAAGTCTAAGCACAAATTAACCGTTTGGAAAACAAGCCTAAAAAAACATATGCCAGTTTTAGCTAGACTGAAATAATGAAATAAATTGATAACTAATAAGGAAAACAAAAGCTCCCTAAAACTCTCTAGCTTTTTTTCGCTTCTTATATAGATTCAAACCCTTAACTCCTAAGTCCTAACCACCTATGATGTCATCTTAATATATACATAAATATAATATGAAGTCAGCTAATCTAAGTTCTAAGGTCATTTTAGTCCTAATAACATGAATATATCTTAGTATGAAACCTTTACAAATTATAGACATCATAGTATACTAAATCCATCCCTTCGGAAGAAGAAGAAAAGAAATGGATAAAGCTAATGTTAAAAGATGGCTTTCATGCAGCCATTCAACTCGAGCCATGCAGATTGCAGCTAAAGAACATGTTGTTGTTTTGTTGATTAGTTAACATTTTGTTAGTTACATTTGAACTAAGTTAGTGATGTATTTGTTGTAATTTGGTGTTGATGGATGTGATAAATCAGTTTAACCAAGTGTCCAAGCAAGGTTTTATAAGTTTCAACACCTTGATAGTGGAGTTAGGTGTGTTTAGGTAACTTCTTTTTTTAAATCAAGTTGTATACTTGATATATGTAATGTGATGTTTTAAGAAATATAATCTATGAACCATTCATAAAAGTCACTTCTTGTTTTTGGTTCTTATTTGCTTGAGCTCGAATCCTTTGTTTTTTCAGTAAGATATTGTGGCTTTGTTTGAACATTGGCAATAGAAAAAGAAGAGAACAGAGAGCACAGAACAATGAAGCAAGATGCAAGAAGTATTTTTACTTGCTCACAAATGTGCAGCAAGGGAGCTTATGGCTGATAGCTCATTCAGTTCATTCATTCAACTAGAAAAACAATATATTTATAGTCAAATACATCACCAAATACTACCTACTACCTACTACCACTAAGTAGCCTAGTAACTTGATAAACATTTCTTGTACACATAAACAAGCCACCTAAACTAGTCATTCAACACCTAATGAATCAAGTTGTCATCAACTTGTTCATTTTCAACTAGTTTAGTTAGAATAAAACTAGAGAGAAAACATTGCTGTTACAACAAGCATACGTGCTGCAGCATGTCATTAAACTGCATGCACTTCAACCAAAAAATGTAACAGCATCATGGTTGGACAATTTCCAACACTCCTCCTTGGACTCTTTGCTGCAAATAAAAATCATTCGTCAAGTTTTTTTTTTTTTTTAATTTGGCAATCCTTAGATGCTTTGTTTCAAGCTGACTCTGCTCAAGCAATTCATTTTCAACCTTGGCTTCATTCTCAACCAAATCTGACTTACATACTTGACTATACCAGTCTTTTGTGCCAAAGATTTGTTCATCAAATTGAGTCTTCTCCTCCTTCACAGCCTTGGTTGACAACTTGCCTTCAAACACATCTTTTCTTTCTCGCATCTTACTTCATTGTACTGTGCTGTCTGTTCTCTTCTTTTGCAGCTGCCAATGTTCCAACAATTGGTATCATGAGCCTAAATCTTAAGGGACCATTGATTTAGCTTTCGCTACTTGTTAAAAAGAAAGAAGATGTCAAAACACAAGCAAGTCATTAAGGACTGTTGTAGAGAAAACAACATTAGCTCGACCTTATGAGACCCCCAAACAATATTGAATATGCTGAAGGAGGAGTTTCAAGGAAAGTATGTGATCTTTCCAATGTGCAAGCTACAAGCTCAGCAAAAATGTACAAGCTACAAGCTTAGCAAGATGTCAAAGCTGCAAACCTAGCGAGAAGTGCGAGCTATGAGCTCATCAAAAAGTGTGAGCCCTGTATAATTGCGAGCCTGTTGAAGACAGTAAGCAAAGTGTGAGCCTGTAGAATTGCAAGCCAAAATGGTAGACTGAAGGCAAGCAAACTATACTCACAAACTGTTTATGCAAAAAGAAACAGGATTGTGTTACAGTAAGCATACGTGCTGTAGCATGTCATCAAGCTGCATGAACTTTAACCAAAAAATGTAACAGCAGTATGGTTGGCCAAATTGCAACACTCCTCCTTAGACCCATGCTGTAAATACAAATCATTCATCAAGGTTTTTTTTTTTTTTTTTAACTTGGTAATCCTTATATGCTTTGTTTCAAGCTGACTCTGCCCAAGCAATTCATTTTCAACCTTGGCTTCATTCTCAACCAAATTTGACTTACACACTTGACTATACCAGTCTTTTATGCCAAAGTTTTGTTCATCAAATGGAGTCTCCTCCTCCTTCATAGCCTTGGTTGACAACTTGCCTTCAAACACATCTTTTCTTTCTTGTCTTATTTTTTGTTCATTACAGTCCTATTTTTTCTCGCACAAACAGTTCGTGAGTATAGTTTGCTTGCCTTCAGTCTACCATTTTGGCTTGCAATTCGACAGGCTTACACTTTGCTTATTGTCTTCAACAGGCTTGCAACTATAAAGGGCTCACACTTTTTGATGAGCTCATAGCTCGTATTTCTCACTAATCTTGCAGCTTTGACATCTTGCTAAGCTTGCAGCTTGCACATTTTTGCTAAGCTTGCAGCTTGCACATTGAAAAGCTCACATACTTTCCTTGAAACTCCTCATTCATCTTATTCAAGCTTGTTTAGGGGTCTCATAAGGTTGAGTTGATGCTGTCTTCTCTACAAGCAGTCCTTAATGACTTGCTTGTGCTTTGACAGTTTCTTTCTTTTTAACAAGCAGCGGAAGCAAAATCAATGGTCCCTTAAGACTTAGGCTCTGATACCAATTGTTGGAATATTGCAGCAGCAAAAGAAGAGAATAGAGATCATAGAACAATGAAGCAAGATGCAAGAAGTATTTTTACTTGCTTACAAATGTGCAGCAAGGGAGCTTATGGCTGATAGCTCATTCAGCTCATTCATTCAACTAGAAAAACAATACATTTATAGTCAAATACATCAACAAATACTACCTACTACTACTAAGTAGCCTAGTAACTTGATAAACATTACTTGTACACATAAACAAGCCACCTAAACTAGTCATTCAACACCTAATGCATCAAGTTGTCATCAACTTGTTCATTTTTAACTAGTTTAATTATAATGAAACTACAGAGAAAACCTTGCTATTACAGCAAGCATACGTGTTGCAGCATGTCATCAAGCTGAACGCACTTCAACCAAAAAATGTAACAGCAGCATGGTTGGCCAATTTCCAACAGGCTTAAAGCACAAGAATCAGCAGAAAATTCTTAATCTGTTTTCTAAGTTCCTACAGCTAAGTTTGTGATGTTGTTTGTGTTTTTGGTTAGCTTAGTGGGAGCAACAATGGCCAAGCAATGTGGTCGGCAAACTGGTGGAGCCTTATGCCCTAACAACTTATGTTGCAGCCAATATGGATGGTGTGGGAACACCGATATTGCTGTTCACCAGTAAAAAATTGTCAGAGCAATTGTAGAAGTGGCCTTCCTCCCCTTACAGGAGAAGGAGCGACTGTGCGGTCTACTTACCATTTCTATAATCCAAAGCAAAATGGATGGGATTTGATGGCAGTGAGTGCCGATTGCTCTATATGGGATGCTAACAAGCAATATTCTTGAAGGAATAAGTATGGTTGGACTGCCTTTTGTGGCCTCGTTGGTCCTTCTTTCCTGGCTGCTTGTGGAAGGTGCTTGAGAGTAAGAAGCACAAGGACTGGAGCTTAAGAAATAGTGAGGATTCTGGACAGATGCAGCAATGGAGGGTTAGATTTAGATGTAGGAGTTTTCAACCGATTGAATACTGATGGAGTAGGTCATGATCAAGGCCACCTTACTATTAGATATGATTTTGTTGATTGTGGCAATGGCTTCAATCCTTTGCTTGCTTTAGTTGTTGATAATTAGCACTACAACAGTTCTTGCTATTTAATTATGTGCTACAAATGCCGAATAATGCTGCAGTTGATTTTGATTGCTAGATTGATAAATTTTTTGGTCTTTGTTTGTCCTGTTGAAAACTTTAGTGTATAATTAATTAATTTTCTAGTTTTTATAATGTTGTTAAAATTTAAGATATATCATTATTTAATTCAGTGATAATATGTGAAACTATTTATGTTTACTGCATCAAATATAAATTATTTATGTTAAAATTTGTTATCAAAATTGGTTAAAGTTCTATAAGCTTTTAGATTAAATGGGTTCCTTCCTCCTCTACTAATAATTAAAAAATATAACTTATTTGTTAAAAAATAATAAGTAAAAAATATAATAATTTTATTTCATATTTCAAAGGAGAAGGAAAATCAATCTATCACTGTTTTCTTTTTTCTTTCTAACAATGACATTTTTTCGGAAGAATAAAAAGTAATCTCCAAGTATAAAAAAGTGAAAAAAGAGGAAAAAATTAAAATTTTTTATGAAAGTATTCATATATGATGTAGTGTGTTGAGTGTTTGTTTCTTTATCCCTTTTTAGGGTGGTTCATCTTCATATATATATATATATATATATAAGGCATGATTTACTGATGTGACGTGCTAAGGGTAACTAGGTGCCATGTGTGGTGACACGTTATCCTCTTAGGAGTTTTAACTGTCCTCAAATACTCTCCAAAAGATGTAGGTGAGCAAAGGGCAAGCAAAACCATGAGAATATGGGCGAGCTAGTGGTGAGCAAGACCCTGGCTAGCTAGTGTATACCTCATGAATGGTGAGCACACATGTTGGACAAGCTGGATTGGATATTGGGTCAAATAGATGTATGATGTGGTCTTGGGTCAGATGAGTAAGATATGTGGCATGCTCTATATTATTTGTATAACGTAATGTATAAATTCATACAGTAGGCCTACAATCGATCGGAACAACCCGTGCAACCTTAGGGAAAATTTCAGAAATATGGGCCCACATACCCGTGTAGGCCCGCACGCCCTATGGCCCACACGCCTATATTGTCCTTGCCTGTGTGGCCCACACGACCTGCCTTTAAACCCATATGTCTGTGTGGGCCTACACGCCCAACTTAGCCTAACCCGTATGGCCCACATGACCACACTCACACCATCACACGGTCGTGTCTTGTGCATGGCCATGCCCTCGTTAAACACACGACCAACCACATGGCCAGGCACACGCCCGTGTGGCGTTGACAGTATAGTTTTTCAGCTTTCACTGAAGTTCGATTTTTAGTGTTTTGGGAACACACTTGTTACGATTTCGATGCAAAAATAATCCCAAGCTGTCCAAAACCTAAAAACAGGGTACCCATTAAAGATTTAGCAAATGGATTAATGAATTCGACAACAAGAATCAACACAAACCCTATTCACAGCAGACGACAACCACCTCTAATGCGCGCTAAACTGTTGGAGTGGAACTCCTTGCTCCACAATCTGCTCCTAAACACGAAGTTCCACTAATCAATCGCTACAGATTGACATCACTATAATTCCAAATCAAAAGTTAAAAGGGAACAAAACTTTACTTTCCAATCGATTAGAAAACTCAACAAAACCAATGGCATAATTGAACAATAGAACCACCAATAGAATCGAAGAAGAAGAACGAAATAATGATTTTTCGAGTAAAGGAAAAAAATGTCAGAAAAGGGTAAAGCAGTAGAAATTTGACGTCAGAAATTTTGGAAAGAAAAATAAAATAAAAATAAAAATAAAAGATTTAAAATCCCTAATATCCCACTAAATCCACCACTAACCAACCGATTCAACTCCATCCAAACTCTCACAGCCAACTGAAGCAAAAACTATCACCCATGCTCATGCAGGGATTTAAACACAAGACCTCCAACACCCTGACTTTTTACCACTCAAACCAACAAGCTCATTTTGATATAAGTTAATAGACAAATTTATAAAACACTATTCATCAAGGATAAGGCTTGGATCTAAAATAACAACCTTTAGGCAAAAGGGAAACTTGAACCTAAGACCTCACACACACACTCAGAACACTTAACCATTAAAGCAAATACATATTTATGTTAAATATTTATAGAAACAGAAATAAATTATTTAGAGCATTACATAGAACAAATTCAAAAACATTAAAAACGGGACTCAGAATCACTTACATGTAAGAAGAAAGCTTCACCAAACCTTCAAAGTGTAAAAATGACTATTTTCTCTCCAAAAATTGGTGGAGAAGAAGTTCGAAGAAGATTAACCAATTTTGTTTTATTTAATTTAAGTTTAATTGATTATTTATCATTTTATTCTTTAAAAACCATAATAATTTCATTTAAACCATGTCCATGCACACCCACTATCACCTTAAATGGTCTATTTACCAATTAAGTCCTTTAGTTTTCATTTCCAGCCATTTGACCCCTTTAACTAATAGAACTTAACTTTTACACTTTTTATGATTTAGTCCTTTTTACTTAATTAACTACTTAAACATCAAAATTTCTTAACGAATTTTTGATACGACCTTAATATATTCCAGTAGACATTAAATAAATAATAAAATAATAATTTACTTGTAGGAATTGTAGTCCTAAAATCATTGTTTCTAACATTACTAATAACAAGATGTTACATTTTATCCTGGTTGATGTCTTTGTATAATCATTCTCATCTCTTAAAAGACCTCGCAACAAGAGTCTATACCCACTATGTACCGTATACTCTCCAGAACTCTCCAGACACCATCTCAACCTATTCTCCAGCCTGTACTGCACCAAAAGGATGCTCAAAATTCTCCTTACTTCTTGGTCTAAAAAAATGGTGCTTAGTATATTCTTCTTCCATTCCAATTTCAACAATCAAGGTTAGCCACAAAAAGTCATCTTAGTAACCCATGGTGAATTTATAATGTAAGGTCTATCTCCAGGCAATACATCCCAAACTGGCGTCGACTTTCCATCCCCAATTTGCCAGCTACTACCCTTCAGTAGGAGCCTTTTTGCTGCCCAAATACTTCTCCATATAGTCGAATATTGGCTTCCTAACTCAGCTTTTAAGAAGTACCTATTTCCGTAGTATTTTTCTTTCAATACATGCTAGCAAAGTGGAAGAATTACTAATTAATCACCACCCCTGCTTGGCCAAAAGTGTATTATCAAATTTTGCTAATTATTGAAACCCCAAACCCCAACCTTTTTTAATTTGCACAATCCCTCCTAAGAGCACCAATGAAATTTACACCTTGACTGTGATTTTTGACACCAGTAACGATATAATAAAGCTTTTATTTCCTCACAGAAAGAGTTTGGCAATAAAAAACATGACATAACATATGTAGGAATCTCCTGTAACACTGATTTAATAAAATCGTTTTACCCCTTGTGATAACCACCGATTACACCATCCATTTAATTTTTCTCGGATTTAATCATTAATGTTTCAAAAACCTAATTTTCTGTTGCGACCCGCTACCATTAGCAAATCTAAATACTTCTTAGGATCCATAGAACTTATCATGCCTAGCTCTCTTTCTATTAAGGCTTGATCACCTTCATTAACATTCGAGCTAAAATAAACAAGGGATTTAGTGAAGTTAATTAGCTGCCTCTAATATCTCTCATATTCTTTCAAGACATTTTTCAAATTTACTACCTTATTACAAATGCATCCCCAAAGATCAAACTATCATCTGCAAAGAACAAATGCGATATTGTGGGACATGAATGACTCAGTTTTACTCTCTTCACCAAACCTTCTTGGCAAGCTAACTGTAATAGTGTTGATAGTCCCTCACTACAGAAAAGAAATAGGAAAGGGTTTAACAGATCACCTTATCGAAGTCCTCTGGAAGGAGAGATTTGCCCTATCAGTAGACCGTTCAAAACCATTTAATACTTAACAGTCTTTATACAACGTATCACCAAATTCACCCATGACTTAGCGAAGCCCATTTTAAGTATTACCTCCTCTACCAAATGTTACTACTCTTTATTGTACACCATTCTTATATCCAGTTTCAACACAAAAGAGACCTTTCGTCCACCTCTTTTCTTCTTGAAAGAATGCAATAACTCAGAAGCCACTATTACGTTATCCGTGATCAACCTCCCTAGTACAAAAGCACTTTGCGCTTCGTCAATATAGTGCGGCATAATCATCTATAATTTATTAACAATTGTCTTGGAAATTATTTTAAACAAGATCTTACGAAGGCTAATCAATCGAAAGTGCGTCATATTAACACGATTTTTTTGCTTTGGAATAAGCACTATATTCGTATAATTGACCTCTTCTAGATACCCTCCATTCAAAATATCAAGGCAATATTTACTAACATCTTAACCAACTATATGCCAAATTTTTTTTATAAAAAAGAGCAGGCATATCATTTTCTTTTAACGTCTTTGCATCTGTAAACTGCTGCCTCTATCTCTTCTTCTGTGGATCTCGATCTTAAGAAACCATTCATGCCTTTAGTAACATGAACCGTAACTCCTAACAAGAGCCTCCTCATATCCCTTCTACCTCGTGAAGTAAAAAAAAATACTTACATGCAACCTGTTCAATCCCTTCCTCTCCCACCATCATCCGACCATCCCCATCTTCAAGTTGAAGAATAATTTTAACCTCTTTATGCTATGAAACATATGAAAGTAAGTTGTATTTCAGTCACCATTTCTCAACCAATTGGCCATTGCTCGTTGCTCCCAATTCCTTTCTCTCTTATCAATATCCAAATTTAATTGCATCTTCGTAATGACTAATTATTCAACATTTCATCATTGGGAGTCTTATTACAAAGCTCTTCCAATCGACACTATAATGTACACATGGTTAGCCTGAAAGTTGTCTTACCTCCTTTGCCAATTGCATTAATCCCTACCAATCAACTTAATCCTATCAGGCACAAATCCCTTTGAACCTATCCATAGACATCAAAGCTCCTCCTCACATGACTCCTCAAGTATCCAAGCTACTTCAAACTTAGAGGTTCGCTACCTATTCTCTTGTCTTTCTATCAGGTCACATGTGTCAAGTAATAATGGGCAATGATCAGATATTGAATTTGCACAATGTTTAAGTCTATAATTCAGAAATAGGTCCCCCTACTCAAATCTTTCTACCCCTCTACAAAGTCTTTCTCGAATGTTATTTTGTTGTAATTTCCCTCGCTCCCATGTAAGCCATTAAATTTTGTATCCCACATCTAAAAGATCACAATCATCAAGAAAAAACTAAATGATTCCATAGCCCTTTCATCCCTTAATCTCCCCCTTGCTTCTCATGGGAATACTTTATTTCATTAAAATCACCCATAAATAGCCATGTTCAGTACTCTCCATCGATAGTCTACATAGTAATTCCCACAATTGATGCCTTAAATTTTCCATCGGATGCCATAGAAACCAATAAAGTGCCATCTATCATTCTTTGCATCATTCTCTATCATTACATCAATATGATACAAAGAGAAACTATGTAATAAAACCTTGTACCTTGTTTCCAACATAATGACAAACCACCCCTTGTACCATCACTACTCACCTCAATTCCTTCTATAAATCCCTAACTCTTCTGAACTTTCTCCATCCTCGAACTGTGCAACTTTATTTCATGAAGAAAGCCATCTTGGGATTAGTCTCCTTCAGCATTTGTTGAATTCAACGATTTGTCTTAGGGCCCCACATCCATCGAATATTTCAACTTAATAGCTTCATTGCAACTGGCCGCTTTGCCTTCTAGAGCCAACCGAAGTCCCAAATATATGAACATGATAATGTCCATTAGAAGTCTTCCCTAGACCCAACTCATCAGAAACTTGAGAAAACAATGAACTACGAGGTTGTTTCGTTTATTTCCCAACCTCCACTAGGCACTCCTCCTTCACCAAATCTCGATTAGGATCTATATTCTTATCATCTCCAACGACAAAATTTTTTTCCTCCCATATTCAGTCCTAAGTTTGTGCTAACTTGCCTAATAAAATCAACATTTCTGAAAAGACCCCATGTTAAGGATCGACCCGATTAAGCAACGAATAAGTAAAAAATAGCAGAAGAAATTGATAAATTGAACACACAAATTTAATGTGGAAAAACCCCTCCAAAGAGGATAAAAAATCACGCGGCAAGATAATTTTATTATAATAACAAAAGAACAAAGAGTACAAAAGATGGAGATAAAAACTAAACCTTGAAACCCGAAAACACAAAATTCTCCAAAAGCGTTATGAGTTCTAATCTTTTAATGAGTGTATTTTCTAAGGTTATAAAATAGGCTTTTATAGGCTAAATTCATAGGTCAAACAATAATAAAATATTCTGGACTAATTAGCATTCGACTGAAACAAATAAATAGTGTTTAATTGGGAGAGTATATTTCAAATTTGACTGAAATACATGGCATAATCAACAAACCTCCACATTGACTTGTATTTCCACAACGCCATCTTTGCCAAAACCCGCCACGGGCCTATTTTGAACTATGTAGGGAATTAACTAAGTTGAATATGTACTTAGAAGCTAGAAGACTTCTAGCCTTCGACTTGTATAATGCCAAATCAAAACTAACCCAGGTTTGATTTTCACAAACATAGTGCCCTAACTCTTCAAAACCTGCATCCAATAGAGAACCTCTCTTTAACAAAATGGTCATACCTTTTTCCCTCCAAAGACCAAGTTGCCCCCGCTCCAAACGAGTTGACTTTGACTCTATAATAGACAAGGGACGTCTGGTTTCACCAATCACTGTAGAACCTTCCAGAATATAAAGACTATAGGTCTGCTTACCTTTTAACAAAATGAGAGCCTACGAGACACCTTAATACTGCTCGACTCGATGTTGATTCTACAACCTTTCGAGTCTAAAATACTCAAAGAGATGGGATTCTCTCGTAAATCAGGTACATACCTGACATCTGAGAGTGTTCTAATCGTCTCATCGTGCAACCTAATTTTAATAGTACCAATACCAGTTACCTTACTAGATGAATTATTTCCCATGCGCACAACTCAACCTTCAACCAAATTGTATGTGGAGAACCATTCTCTGTTGGGACACATGTGGAATGAACATCCCGAATCTTGGTTCCACTCGGACGTAGGCTCGGAGTTACTGCTCATTGACACTAACAAGAATTCATCACTACTTTCATCGACCAAATTAACACCGCCTACATCTTTCTCGTTACTCTCAACAATCCTTTTATTTCTTAGTTTATAACAATATACTTTGGCCTGCCCTAACTTCTTACAATAGCGACATCTCTTGTCTCGCTTCTTTGATGCTACCAAAACGGAAGCTTGCCTACCTGCCTTGCTATCCAAACCAAACTTATTGTCGAATTTATTTTTACTCAACAAATGACTCTTCACATCCTTGAACGAGAGTTGTCTCTGCCATAAATTAGGGTCTCCATGAAAGACTTGTATGAAGAGGGTAAAGAGCACAATAATAGCATAGCTTGATCTTGATCATCAATCTTAACCTTAACAGTTTCTAAATCATTGAAAAGATTAATAAATTAACTAATGTGATCTCTAAGAAGCTTATCTTCCTTCATGCGGAACGTAAATAAACATTATTTCAACACTAAACGGTTAACCAAAGACTTAGTCATATAAAGAGTTTCTAACCTTTTCCACAAGGCAGATGTGGTTTTCTCCATCAATACCTCCTGCAATACCTTATTTGTAACACCCTTTACCCGTCTACCGGGCTCGAGTAAACAATGTTACGACAAAGCTAGACAATTGATAATCGCTTTGTTATACACAAAACTCTAGTATTTAAAACATCAATCACGTGTAAACTAATATATATAGTTTAATTCTAGAACTCTAAGAGGACCTATTTGTGAACCTCAATTATAATAGGATTAAGTCTCAAAATTATTAAGATTTAAAATTTAGAAAGAAAATTTCGCAATTGGTATGATACCTGTAAGACCCCATTTTTGCCCGGGCCCATACTAGAAAAACAAACCCAAAATTATAATGGCCCGAATGGCCCAATAAGAATTAAAACCCGAGCCCTAGTATTAAAACCAAAATATAAAATAAAATAAATAAAATGTCCAGTTTTGTTACAATAGCAGGCCTAAATCCAAGTGGCCCAAACACTACACCCAGCCCAACGATCATACAACCCAACACCTAAAAAGAATCAGAAACCCTAGCCTTTAGCAACAGCCCCCTCCCAGCGCCGCAGCAGCCTCACAACACATCGCCTTTGGTCCTCCCCTCGCACGTGCTGGCCTCCGTATCCACCACGTCTACAGCTCCGTACACGTACCTGCAAGAAGGACGAACAAACAACACAAAAAAAAAACAACAACAGCAAGAAAATACAGAAAGAATAGGATTTTTTCTGTAATTTTCTTTTTATTTTTATTCTGTCGTTTTTCGGGTATATAAGACCATCTTCAAGAATTTGTAAGGAGTTACACACACGAACCCAGAGATTATTGAAAAAATTCAAAAAGTCAGAAACAGAAATAAAAAAAAGAGGTTGATTTAAACTTTTTTTTTTCAAAATAAAATATGAAAAGAGAAAAAGAAAAGAAAAAGAGAGGCCAAGGCGAAAACCCAAAAAGGGCGCTTTGTGACCAAATGTGGTTTTGAGTTGAAAACCTGAAAAGGGCGACTCAAATTTTGAGCAAAATGGGGCATGGACATCACCATTATCAAAGACTTCTAATGGGTATTGCTTCACTATTGAGATCATTAATTACTTCATCAAATGGATAGAGGCTACTGCATGCGTCAATGTCATCATGTGCCGATAAAGAATTCTAGAGAGGATGGTATTGGAAATTGCATTGAACTTGAATGACAGCACGATAGCTGAGGGCTGTGATCAGTTCAAAATCAGACACCACGTTTTGTCACTGTATTGCAAAACAATGAATTGTAAAAATGTCTGAGACTTACAAGGGTTGGCATGTGAAGTTACCATCTGCCTTCTTTGTTTTTTAGAACGTTTATCGGAGCTCTGACCGGGGCAACACTGTTTTCTCTGTTTTACAAGACAGAAGTAGTTCTACCAATTGAAGTAGAAATCCCTGTTCTTTGGGTTTTAGTTGAGTAGAATGAATCCAATCTGATCAAAAGAAAAGGCTAAAAGCTATTCAGTACAGTCAGATGTACCAAAGGAAAATAATGTGAGCCCACAATCAAAAGGTTTGCCTCAGAGAATTCTATAAGGGGAACCTAATTTGAAGAAAGATTCTTCCTACACAAAGGGATTTTAGAGAAAAATGGATGCCAAAGGCCTTTTCCGGAGAAGCTCTGATCTTGAGTAGGATAGATGGTAAAACTCGCCAAATCCTGTAAACTGGGATCCAGTCAAGAAATACTTCGTTTAAAAAAGAAGGAAGGACCAAGGTGAAAACCCGCAAAGGGCACTCTGAGTCAAAAAAATAAAAAATGAAAAATGAAAAATGGAGAGGCTAAGGGGAAAACCCACAAAGGGCGCCTTAGGCCAAAAGGGATTTGAGTTGAAAACCCGAAAAGGGCGGCTCAAATATTGATTAAAGTGGGGCATGAGGTAATCAAAGCAACTCAAATCTTGATCAGATTCGGCATGTGGTGATTTTTCTATGCCTGAATCAACAGGAAAGGATAGGCGACATCTTGGGGCATCGCATCAACAGAGCACTGTAGATCTCCTAAACACATGTCCAACTCAAAATGGTCTTTAGAAAGTTTGTACAGAGAAGTTCAAGCTGCGATATTTGGGGCACCCAATTCTCATATTATTTGTTGTTCTTGGAATATTTCATTCTTTTCCAAGATACACGTTCCTAATCAATTTCTTTGTCATCCTTCTTTACTATTTTTGATAATTTGTTCTTTCGAGCTATGCTCAGAACCAAATTTATTCTTATCCATTGTTATGACCTTTTTGCAAACATGTTGCATTGGAATAATGGTTAATGGACTAAAAAAACTTTCACAAAGGAAATTTTGCATATTACTCTGAAAAGTTTCTAAATAATATAGGAGCCTGAAACAAGACTATTGTTTAGAACACACCAAATTTAGAGGTTGGAAATTTGAGAAGGAATAGTCTAAATTTAGAATTTCTCTTTGGATTTCGTTGTTAAATGCATTGGTTGAACAAAATGATAAGATGACAGGTTAATGACAAAGCTTAAATAAACAAGCAAGCAATAATCATCAGGCAATAGGAAGAGGTTACCTCGGAGAAGAGAGCCTTCATTTACGTATAAGTCTTTGGTACGACACCTTGGGAATGGTGTAAGGAACCAGAACGATGTAGATCCTGTATCCTTGAATTGGATAAGAGAGGATTGAGGAAAAGCCATATTTCTACCCTTGGATTACGGTGGGAGAATGATGGTACAAATTTTACGCCCCAATGGATTAAACTTTGAGGTTTATAGTGGGGGCAATCCGAGTAAGTGATTCTTTGAAAAGCCGGTCAGACGAGAAGGCATTGTAGGACGTTAGTGTTAAAGCCTTAACAAACTTCGAGTAATGACAACCTAAGCGGGATCATTCTCGGAAAAATAAAATTCTGCATTCATGCAAACACCATTCACACATGTCGTTAGGAGCACTTGATACATTTTGATCATGCCATCCTAATCATTAGGCATAATTAAGTTCATAAATGAATTATACAGGTCATGTTCCCCAGAGAACAGATCGGTGAAATCACAAGTCCTATGTCCCTGGTCAGCAGTGGAGTAGGTTGAAAATTACAGATCTTGTTTCCCCGAGCAGTAGTGGAGCAGATCAAAGACGGCAAATCTTATCTTCCCCAGGAGTAGGGAAACAGATTTAAGTCACACATCCTATGTCCCCGACCAGCAGTGGAATAGGTTGGAAATTACAGATCTTGTCTCCCTAAGCAGTAGCGGAGCAGATCGAAGACGACGAATCTTATCTTCCCCAGGAGTAGGGAAACAGATTTAAGCCTCACGTCCTATGACCCTGACCAGTAGTGGAATAGGTTGGAAATTAAAACCCGAGCCCTAGTATTAAAACCAAAATATAAAATAAAATAAATAAAATGTCCAGTTTTGTTACAATAGCAGGCCTAAATCCAAGCGGCCCAAACACTTCACCCAGCCCAACACCCAAAAAGAATCAGAAACCCTAGCCTTTAGCAACAGCCCCCTCCCAGCGTTGCAGCAGCCTCACAACACATCGCCTTCAGTCCTCCCCTTGCACGTGCTGGCCTCCGTATCCTCCACGTCCACAGCTCCGTACCCGTACCTGCAAGAAGGACGAACAAACAACGCAAAAAAAAAAAAACAAGAGCAAGAAAATACAGAAAGAATAGGATTTTTTTCTGTAATTTTCTTTTTATTTTTATTCTGTCATTTTTCGGGTATATAAGGCCATCTTCAAGAATTTGTAAGGGGTTACACACACGAACCCAGAGATTATTGAAAAAAATCAAAAAGTCAGAAACAGAAATAAAAAAAAGAGGTCGATTTAAACTTTTTTTCTCTCGTCGTGTTATTGTTCGTTTTTTTATGTTTGTTTATTTTTTTATACGAATCGATTAAAACGAAAACGAAAAAAGGAAAACAGAGAGTAGACTTACCTTCATAGCCGTGTGTCGGACCCCTGTTCGCTTCGTAACGATCAGAGTTTGGATAGGGGAAGCCGAGAGCGGCGAAATAGTGCGAATGGCGCTTTGGGGAGGAAGATGTTAGTTTTTCTTTTTTTTTAAGTTTGTTTAAAACTATAGCTGCGGTTGAAGTGCTGATTTTAGGGTTTGAAGTTGATATTTATTGTGTAAAAAACGGCGCCGTTTAAGGCCTGCTTCAGTGGCCTTAAAACAGCGTCGTATTGACCGTTGCCCAGTAACCCGCGTGCGACCCGACCCGCTCCATGGGGGATTCGCGCGTTCCTGTTAAATGGGTTATTTACAACCCCAGTCCCTCCGCTTTTCAAATGCGCTTCAATCCAATCCTTTTATTTCTTTTTAGATTTAATCTCTCATTTTGTTTTTGTTTCATTCTGATCCTCATTAAAGCGCTGCGTTTTGGGCAAGGGATTATTTCCCTTTTTGATCCCTAATATTACGCGCGCGTTTCAACGTAGCCTGTGGACATCTAGAATTGCATTTTTCATCCTTTAAATTTGGTTTTACTTTCGATTTAGTCCCCTTTTTTGCCCTTTTTTATTATTAAATTATTTTTATTATTATGGTTATTATTATTAATGTTACTATAACTATTAATATTATTATTTATATTAGTTTATACGTTTGTTTACCAATGTACAGATATTATTATTTTGTTATTTATATTATTACTTTAAGTTTTGAATTACCATCATGTATTAGTAATTAGTTTCATTACGTTTTTTTACGTAGTATTATTTTATGTTATAAATAAAATTTTATTACCATCTTGGATTTACTATACATTTGTTTTAAAATTTATTGTGTATTATTATTTAATCCAATTATGTATTACTTATTTTAAATTTACACATGTATATTATTGCATATATTTTAAATGTTCTTCTTGCATAATATTTATTGCAAAATTCATCTAAATACTATCATTCTATCTAGTGTTTATTTTAAACTCTATTTTGAGCCTATTTCATATTTAAATATACATATATATATATTATTTTAAAACTTTTGTACGTATAATTTATTCAATTATGATTTCTTCTCTTGCTATTGCTTTTAGTGTATCAAAAATTGATTAATAACTCGTTTAATTTTTGAATGTTGTATGATCGAGATTATTGTTGCTATTCTTGTTTGAATTTATTCATTGCTTGTTTACATTATTTGATGATTTATCGTTCACTAGCATGTATCGTAATTTACGAATTATCATTTTGAATAATTCACTACCATTCAATCGGATTACATTTTATTTAAATATCAAATTCGTTTTATTCAAAAGCTTTCAAATAACGCAAATACTCGACATTTGGAATCTTCGAAAGAATTGAGCCCTAACGTATTGGGTTCCAATTTCCTCGTCGAATCTAATTAATCAAAAATTTTCAAACATACAAATTTCAAATAAAAACCCATTCTCGGGAATTCGACACGTTGTGTCCTAACGCATTGGATATGACATGTTATTTTCTCGAGACGAGGATTTTAAAAATAAAGGCAATGTTCGATATTTAGGAATTTTGTGAAATCGAACCTAACTTACTGGGTTTTGATTTTCTCATTTGACCCAAATAATCCGATATCCTTCTCAAAATGCATAGGTTTTAAAAGTCAAAGGATAAACTTAACTTTGAAGATTTGAAATATTACACTCTAACTTACTGAGTGCGATAATTTATTTCTTTGAAATAAGCGAGTCTTATCATCCAATCCATTTTACTCAAATTTTCTTTTCGAAGGATCGTATTTTAAAATCTTTTCAAAATTTCGACACTAAGACATTAAACAATTGATTCGGTACCAATTTTGGGCGTTATGAGGGTGCTAACCCTTCCTCGTGCGTAACCGACTCTTGAACCTGTTTTCTCAAATTTCGCAGACCAAAATCATTTTCAAGGTGAGCCGATCACACCTCAATAAAGGATCGGTGGTGACTCCAATTTTCATTTTTTCAAAGTCGATCCTTGTTTTTCAAACTTAAAAAAATGGTTTCGACAATACCCAATTGATAACTTTAAGGAAAATCGATACCAAAATTTAATTATGTTTTCTTTGTAAAACCGTGGTATCGATAATTAGTTGATGGTATCGATATTTTATTAAAAAGTATCGATATCAATTGAAAATTGATACCATTTTGGCATTATGTTTTATTTGAATATTGTTCATTTGGTCAAGTATCGATACCAAATGCCAAAGTATCGATACTTATCTTAATAATGGTAAAAAATCTCATCTTAGCAAATTGAATTCTTGCCGAAAGCTTTATCCATCCTAAAACTAACCAATATGCCATTCAAAGGCACCTCAAACCAAGTTCACTTATTCAAATGATCTAATCCAAATTTCTCATAGCATTAACCATCTATTCATTTTCCATTCATCAAACATTTTGGCCATAATAAAAACATGCATAAAAGCTTACCAAAAACAAAACACCATTACAAAATATTAACCTTAAAG
Source organism: Gossypium turneri (assembly GCA_008044935.1). Lineage (NCBI taxonomy): Eukaryota > Viridiplantae > Streptophyta > Magnoliopsida > Malvales > Malvaceae > Gossypium > Gossypium turneri. Next base: position 55,155,696 of record CP032581.1, read on the forward strand.
ATTCATCTAACCAAAAGCTAACTTATGTTCACATTCAAGATTAACAATTCAACTAGATATAACATCACAACACAACATTTGACATATGAACAATAAAGAGCCTATATACATTCCCCAACCCAAAAATAAATACAAAAGCTACCACGTCAGCTGGATAGTGTGAGTTCTCGAATTGATCTGTTCAGTCAGTTTCCAATTTGACAACTACAAATAACATAAAAGAACAAGTAAGCTAAAGAAGCTTAGTAAGTTCATAGCATTAACATCAAATTAACTTACCTTAATCTAAAATAAACACTTTAAGAGACAACTTAGTATCCTGATCAACAAATCCAAGTTCACCAATTCATATTAGTAACTTTCATATATTCATACATATCAAATGACTTCCACCTCAATGGACTTGTACATTCCATAAACCACATTTATTCCAATTAACAATTCACACATGTAACCAAGCATTTCATAGCATTATTTCTCATATAACAATTTTATGAATATGTAATACATATTAACACAAGATAGATTATAATTCAATTGTCACATGGCCCGATGAACTAGTAACTTGAATCAGATACACGGGTAACTACACCACACCAGAAGCATCAAAGAGGCACGAATGTGCAAGTAGAGGAACTGTAGTGCGATCAGAGCCATCGAAGTACAAAGAGAGGCATCTAAGTGCAAACCCGTGCAAGCACACATACTAACCCTATTGGCATGCCAACCGTATCCTAGCGATTGCTACGTTCAATCAAGCAATTTATTGAATTTATCACTTTCGTTTTATATGCATTTCCATAATAACTATACATAACCAATAACTTCATGTTCACCTTAAGATTTCATCATTTGTAAATTCATCCATTTTCTCAACTAATGTAATGCTTAAACATACCATCAATAACTATTCCAATTTCATCTTCAATATAAATTAACTAACACAAAACAAAATCAATACTAAATTTTGTATAATATAATTCTTTTATACTATGAACTTACCTACTATCCACTTCTGATTTCACACTAGGCACTACTCTACAAATTTTTTTTCCACGATTATTGTCTTTTTTATTCAAATCTTGATCTAAAATAATAATTAAATACAATATATTAAATTCACATATATTTCACACTCAATTTAATGCATATGACCCTTAACTTTTCATTAATTACACATTTTCCTCAAACTTTTACATTTATCATAATTTAGTCCCTATACTCAAAATTTCTAAATTAACCAATTTTACAACTTCCCAAGGCTAACCAAATTTCATTCTAAACTAGGGCAAACCACCATTATTCACTAATTATGTACTTTCCATGAAACTTTAAATATTTAATCAATTTAAACCTTTACTCAAAAACTAACAAAACCACTTTATAAATTACTCATAATTAACAACTAATAGTTCAGATATATTATTTAACATCAAGAACATCAAGAACTCATCAATGGTAACATAAAAAATATTGGGCAGTTTCAAAAATGAAGCTATGGGTTAGTTGGATGTAGTTGCAACAATTCCAAAAACATAAAAATCACAAAAACGGGTTGGAAATTACTTACATGCAAGCTATGAATATAACCGAACCTCAAGCTTGATAAAAATGGTGGTTCCTTCTTTAATTTTCGGTGAAACATTGCACTAAGGAAGATGATAGCATTATTTAATCATTTTTCTTAAGTTTTATTTATTAATTTACCTTTTGTCCTTTAATAAAATATTCATTTAAGCTAACTTAATACCCATTACCGTCCATCATAGATAGTGGTGGTCTAATTACCATTTAAGGCCACCAAATTAAATTACTAAAGCTATTTAACCCAATTTACTATAGCAACTAACTTTTCTTAATGTTTACAATTTAATCCTTTTTACTAATTAGCTATCCAAACATTAAAATTTCTTAACCAAATTATAATACGACCCTAATGTAACTATATAAAAATTACTTAATTAATAAACATGACCTCTCATATCAAAATTGTGGTCCCGAAACCAATATTTTTTATACCACTAAAAAAATGATATTACACTACTCGTGAGGTACAACTGGATTGCGGACAAGGTCTTTTCATCAAGCTCTTCCCATTCTGTCTAATCTAAATTCTTAGCCTTTTTCTCAGTAATGATCATTTTCAGGCCGGTCTAAACTAGAATTGTCATCATTTGAACTTGCCACAAATTGAAATTTGTTACATCATCGAACTTCTCAATGTCAAACCTTGTTACTGTCATCTCTGAATGGGCTGATCTATGAAAATTAAACTAGCTCTGATACAACTTATTGGGGATCGACCTGATTAAGTAACGGATAAGTAAAAAATAGATGAATAAATTGAAAAATTGAACAAACAAATTTAATGTGGAAAAATCCCTCCAAAGAGGATAAAAAATCACAGACAAAGATAATTTTACTATATTGGCAAAAGAACGAAGAGTACAAAAGATGAAGATAAAAACTAAACCACAAAACCCGAATACAAATAACCCGAAAAACATAAACACAGAATTCTCCAAAGTTTAACTAGAAGATTATTTATAGGCTAAATTCGTAGGTTAAATAATAAAATTCGTAGGTTAAATAATAAAATAATCTAGACTAATCAGAGTTCGATTGAAACAAAACAAAGTTTAACTAGAAGATTATCTTTCAAATTTGATTGAAATACATGGCATACTCAACACCCTGTATGTTATTCTGCCCATCCTCCTCATTACCACTGATCGATTTCTCCATATGACCAAGCTACAGACCCTCCCCATCTTCACGTAACCAACAACTTGACGCCACTATTGCTTATCTTGGAACTGTTTTAACTGAGAGATCCCATTCAAATGCCAATTCTTCTCTTCCGTGAATAATTCTGGTTAGCAAAATCTCTCAAATGTCCCAATTGACCATACAAAAAACAAAAAACTGATATTCTTTCATATTGGAACCGAGCATACATACCAATTTTGTTATCCAAAACAATCTTCTTCCTTCTCTTCAGCGGGTTCCTTACATGAATCCGTACTTTGAATCTCATATAGCTACAATAACTCAAACTAATAGGCTTAGCATCATAATCTAAAAATTGCCCAAGAAAATCTCCAACTTGCTTCACCATCCTCTCAAACATCAAACTCGCTAGAAGATCATTAACTTGGATCTAAAAATCTGCCCAAAACAACGGTACCAACAACAGATCTTTCCCCACCTTTAATCTATGGAAGATCAACAAATGATTATTAAAAGTCCGAGGACTCCCCTCCAAGAATCTGTCCATGTCAATCTCATATTAAAACTTGAAGAGAAACCACTTTTTCCCTAGATCTTTAATCATCATTCCCCCAAGTGGATGCCATAGATTGGCTAGGGTAGTGCGCATAGCTTGGAACTGAATCACGCTTGCAGTCAGGAAGCTACCCATAACACATGGATTCCCCTCTCATTCGCTTCCTCATCCAAATCAACCTGCCAAGCCTTATCCCCCCACCATCAATGGACAAAGCCGCCATCTCACCCTTCATATCGCTTCTGTCACCGTAGATCGTGTCATTCACACCTCACTTCAAGCAGGAAAACCGTAACCAAAGAAACCCACTTTTCCTAAAAAAAATGTGGTATTAGAAGCAGAATAAAAACATGTTACTAGAAGCAGAGTAAAAATGTGCTATTAGTAGACCATAGCTTTAAGCATTCTAATTTTGCCCTTTGAGTGATGGTTTAGTTATAATGATAAAATTAAATTTTTATTGTACATGGTGTTTTGAGTCCAAATTTTATTATAATCAAATTTTTATTGATTTATTATATAAAAAATAAAAAAATATCCTCATAAAAATTTGTATATGAAAGAATGTTTTAATAATTTTATAATTGTATGGTGCATGGTTGATGTAATATGACACTAAATTAGTAAAGCAATTAATATAAATATAAACAGATATAAAAATGTTCTAAATTTTTGGGTTTAATGTGTGGACCTATGTTTTATTGTTTCATTGTAAACTTGTTATTTCTTAGCTTTGGCTCTTGAATTTGTTTGTGTTTTGCTGAATATCTTTTTTGACAGCTTTCTTTCTTAATTTAATTTTTGTGCCTAATATCCTTTTGGTAGGTGACTTGCGGCCTTTATTTGATAATACAAAGGGGGAACGACAAACTATCGACCTTCAAACAAAACAAAGGCATAGCAATTGATAATAAACTTTGGTCATATCAGAACAATTTATGCGATTCATCCTCATGAACAAACCTCAATTTTAGCAGTAGTCCAAATGTGTCATGCATGATTTTTTTTGGCAGTAGATTTGATTGATTAGTCAACGCAAAAGAGAAAATAAAAATAAAAAGAAATTTGATTCATCAAAGGCAATGGGTAATGAAATCAGAATTGGATAAACTGAAAGAGAGCTTGAAAGTTTTATTGTAGAAAAATTTATTACTTTGCTATGCAGTTGAAACTGGAAAAGGAAAGGGGGATTTTCTAATGTTTGTCGTGGAAATTGTGAAAGAAAAGAAAGGTTTTATTGTAAAAGGAAAATTCTTTGATCTCAGCCATTTATTTATTTTAATATAATTGTTTAATAATGATGTAAAACTTTTATTAATAATGTGTATTTTTTTAATTCACTAATAATGTTTAAAATTATATATTTCCAGTGCATCAAACCTACACACTTTAATAGTTTTAATTTTCTTTTCTTCCTTCTCGCTTTTTCTTTTACTTGGAGACATTTTTTTTGTGAAGAAAAAAAACAAAAAGACTTAAGCTAAGCTTATAATATCAACACCATTAGCTTTATCACTATCAAGGACTTCAAATAATTCTATAAGAGCTATTGTCAACATATTTCCTCCCTACGCATCGGCAGAAACCAATTATGAAAAAATAAAGTCTTATATTCTTACCACATGGGCTGTCATTAAATCACATCAAGGTCTACGCATAGCTTTCTCTTATCATATTTAATGAAGTATCTCATAAGTCTACTGTTAAAAATTGAATGTCGATAATGACAATGTAGAAAGACTACAAAGAAAAAAAAATAGAACGTATAGATTTTATGTGGAAACCCTTTCGAGATAAACCACAGGCAGAGGAGAAGAAAATTCACTAATGTTGAATTCGAATGATACAAGAGGAGTTTCGACTACATCTATTTATAGGTTGAAAAATCCAAATCCAAATTTTAAATGCTAAATATATTATACTACTAAATCTTCTAGAAAGAAAATATATTTTATTTAACTTGAACTGCAAGCAATCTCTTAGAATTTAGGTCACACAACTCTAACAATCTCCACCTTGACACGAATTCTCAACAAATAAGTTCTCCACCTCTTCCATGAAACCCCTTAAGGGTTTATCTTGAACAATGAACACCAGCCAAGTCCAAGCAATGCTTGAACTTGGTTATAGGAAGTGACTTAGTCATCATATCTGTAGGATTATCATGAGTACTAACTTTTCTCATAATAATATCACAACGAGCAATAATATCACGCACAAAATGATACCGAATGTGCTTTGTTCTCTCACGAAATATTTGATCCTCCGTAAGGAAGATGGAACTCTAACTATCACAAAACACTGTATTGATCTGAAGGTCTTTACAAAGTTCACCAAAGAGTCCCTTTAACCAAATAACTTCTTTACAAGCCTCTATAATGGCCATGTACTCAGCTTCAGTAGTAGACAAAGCAACTGTAGTTTGCAAAGCAACTGTAGTTTGCAAAGCGGCTTTCCAACTGATTGCGCAATCTCTAATAGTAAAGACATTCCCGGTGAGAGATTTTATCAAGGTCTCTAGCAAAATCAGAATCAACATACCCAATGACTCCATCTCTAGTTCTTCCAAACTGTAAGCAAACATTAGCAATACTTCGTAAGTATCTAAAAATCCACTGAACTATTTTCCAGTGTTCTTTATCGGGATTTGCCATGTATCAACTAACTGCACTAACTGCATATGATAAATCTGGACTTGAGCAAACCATAGCATACAGGAGAGATCCCACTACACTGGAATATGGAACATGTGACATGTAGTCAATCTCTTCATCTGATTGTGGAGACAAGTCAATGAAAGTCTGAAGCGGGTTGCTAATGGAGTACTAACAGGCTTGGCATTTTGCATATTGAACCTGTAAAGAACTTTCTCAATGTACCTTTTCTGACTTAGGTACAATGTACATGATTTTCTATCTCTGAAGATCCCCATCCCAAGTATCTACTTTGTTGCTGCCAAATCCTTCATCTCAAATTCTCTACTAAGCTGGGTTTTGACCTTTCTTATCTCTCTTTCATCTTTGGCTACTATCAACATGTCATCAATATATAGGAGTAGATACACAAAAGAACCATCAATGTTTTTCTTAAAATAAACAAAACTGTCAAAGCTACCTTTTTTGAAATCATGAGTAGTCATAAAAGAATCAAACCTCTTATACCATTGTCTTGGTGACTATTTCAAGCCATAAAAGGGATTTTTTTCAACAAACAAACATAGTCCTCCCTTTTTGAGACTATAAAACCTTCTGGTTGTTGCATGTAAATATCTTCCTCAAGTTCTCCATGTAAAAATATTGTTTTTACATCTAACTGCCCAAGCTCCAAATCATACATGGCTACAATACCAAGTAAGGCTCAAATCAAACTATGCTTCATAACTAGAGAAAACACATCTGTGAAGTCTACACCTGGAATTTGACTATAATCTTTTGCAACCAGCCTTGCTTTATATCTGGGTTTTTCTATTCCTAGGGTCCCTTCTTTCTTCTTGAACACCCATTTACAACAAACAACCTTTTTACCCTTAAGAAGCTTTACTAGATCCTACGTTCTGTTCTTATGGAGTGATTACATATTTTCTTACGTAACAAACATCCACTTTCCTGAATCTTCATAGCTAACTACCTCAGAATAAGTAGATGACTCTTGATTTGCATATATATCTTCAACACGTTTAAAGAATAAGCAACTAGATCAACTTCGGTGTACCTCTTTGGATATTTAATTTCTCTTCTAGGTCTATTCTTGACAATAGAATATTGTGGTGAATAAGCAACTCTACTCTAGGTTTCTATATTAACATGAGGAGTTGACTTTGTTGTAGATTCTGGATTAATCTATTGCTACACCTGCTTCACATATGTGCGTGGACTTTGCTAGTCTTTATTGGAAAAGTCTTTAAGAGGTAAGTTAGGCAGCATAGCAGTTTCATAAAAAATAACATCTCTACTAATCACAACTTTTCTATTTCCAGGACACCATAACTTATATCCTTTAGCACCAGCCTTATAACCAAGAAAAATACAGTTAATAGATTTAGGTTCCAATTTTTCATTATCAATATAAGCATACGCAAGACACCCAAAAATCTTCAGCAGGATTACCAGACCATACCTTTTGTGGAGTCTTTTTCTCAATGGCCATGGACGGAGACCAGTTAATAAAAAAACATGTAATAGAGGTTGCTTCAGCCCAAAAAAACTTCAGCAAACTAGCATTAGATAATATACATCAAACCTTTTCCATGATAGTTCTATTCATCCGTTCTATAATACCATTTTGGTATGGAGTATGATGAACTATCAAGTCTCTCACGATCCCTTCTGATTTACACAAGTCATTAAACTCATCAAAACAGAACTTCAAGCCATTATCTGTGCAGAGGTGTTTTATCTATTTTCATGTCTGCTTCTCGATCATAGTTTTCCAAGCCTTGAATACAGAAAACACATAACTTTTCTGCTTTAGGAAGAACACCCAAACTTTTCTGGAAAAGTCATTAATAAGTGTCAACATATAACTAGTGCCACCCCTTAAAGGCACTCTAGATGGTCCCCAAAGATCAGAATGAATATAATCCAGCATTCCCTTCGTGTTATGGATTCCTCTGGTGAATTGAACTCTCTTTTTATTCCCAAAAATGTAGTGCTCAAAGAATTTTAGTTTACTAATGCCTTGCCCATCAAGAAATCCTCTTTTTCTCAATTCTACCATGTCGTGCTCACTCATATGCCCTAGACGCATATGCCAAAGTCTGGTAACATCATCATTTGACAAGGAAGATGAAGCGACGACTGTATCATTAGTAACAGTAGAACCCCGTAAAATATATAACTTGACAATTTTCTCTACCCTTTCATCAAAATAAGGGAACCTTTGGAAATATTCAGAACCCTACTTTCAGCTATGTATTTCTACCCTTTTGAATCAAAAGTACTCAACGAAATCAAAATTATCTTCAAATCTAGGACATGTCAAACGTCACTAAGTGTTTTGACATCTTAGTCAAACATCTTAACTTTAATCATTCCAATACCTACGATTTTACACGAAGCATTATTTCTCATCAAAACAACACCTTCAGATGTTGTTTCATAAGTTGTAAACCAATCCTGATTAGGACCATATGGAAAGTGCATCCAGAATCAAGGATCCACTCCTCACTCACTTTACAGTTGTTGGCAGAAGCAACTAGGAGTTCACCATTGTTGTAGTCTTCTACAACATCAACTTCACTGGATTATTCTGGTTGTTTTCCCTTTTGATTCGTCGCCTCCCTTTTGATCTTATTTTGCAACTTATAACACTCAGACTTAATTGACCCTTTCTTCTTGCAGAAGTTACAATGTTTGAAGATCTTGATCTACCCTTAGATCTTGTCTCCCACAAACAATAAGACTCTCTTCCTGATAGTTGGATCCAGACACAAGATGCTTCATCTTGTCATATGATGCTAATGAATCATAGAATTAATCTATTGTGAGATATATATGGTTATACAAAATCGTATCTCTAAAGGTTGAATAAGATGGGGCAATGAACAAAGTGGAATTAACCTTAAATCTTCTTTATTGTACTTAACCTCTATCGCCTCTAGGTCCAAGATAATTTCTTTAAACACAGTTAAGTGTTCGTGCATAAATGCACCTTCTTCCAAACGATGAGCATAAAGGCGTTACTTCATATGAAACTTGCTAGTTAGGATTTTTGACATGCATAGTTGCTGCAGCTTTGCCATAATGTAATGGTGGTCTTCTCCTTCAACGTCCTGTAGAATTTCATTTGACAAATGCAAATGTAATTACGTTAAAGCCTTTCGATCTTTACATTTTTTCTCTTTCTCTGCCAATGTTGAAGGCATCTTATCTTACCATAGCAAGGCATCCTTCAAATCCATTTACGCAAGAAATGCCTACATCTTTATCTGCCATAATGAGAATTTGGTGTTACAATCCAATAGCAAAATATCATACTTCATTATCGTCATTACTGTGATCGAAACAAGAAAGTTGAAAAAGCTCTAATACCAATTTGTTAAAACTGAACGTCGATAATGACAATATAGAATGATCGTAAAGAAAAAATAGAACTCACAAATTTTATGTGGAAACCCTTTTGGAAAAACCCACATGTAGAGGAGGAGAAAATTTACTAATTTCGAATTTTAATGATACAAGAGGAGTTTCGACTACATATTTTTATAGGCTGAAAAGCCTAATTCTAATAAATGTAAAATATATTATGCTAATAAATGCTAAATATATTATACTACTAAATATTCTAGAAAGAAAATATATTTTGTTTAACTTGACTTGCAAGCAATCTCTTAAAATTTAAGTTACACAACTCTAACATCTATGTTAACTTTACATGTGTAATTAGATTGTATTCTAGTAGTACACTTCATGATCCTACTATCAGCATTCAATGATCTTACCACTAACCTTACAATGTAAGACACTTGTCTAGACAAACATACTCTAAGCTCTCTTATATTAACTCCTTTTATCTTCATGATTGCCTTCAAACACTCAACTCTCTTAATGAAAACACTTTCAAATATCTTTAAAATACTCTCAAACATCTACTAATGACTCTTAGAGTTCTAGGTAAACCACTTATAACCTTTACTATCACATTTTATATCAACAAAACTCTTAACAGGATCCTCATATTTATAGCAAAGTTTCCTTACAACTTTGCAGGATTACTCTCAACTTTATTTTTTTATATAGATTACACTTAACTTTATTGTTCTTAAAATTTATATATTTAGTCATATCTGATTTTTTTTATTGGATTAAAATCCTCAATTATGGGCACATATATATAATGTATAATGCTATTATAAAGTGTGGTACAAAATTAAGTAACCAATTATGTTATAAATGTCATAGGTATTAAAGTGTCATGGAATAATGTGTAGATACCATAAGTAATATTTATAATTTGATGAGGGGCCAAATTAAAATACCCAAAACTGATTTAATAATCAGTTATTTTTAAAAGAGATAGTGGTCCCCAAGAAATATATATCTCATATTTTTTTCTTAAAAGAAAAAGTATTTTCTTGGAAGATCAAAACCTTCTAGGCAATCTCCAACAATAGATTTAGATACTCTTCCGTATTTAGTGTTTTTCTTGATGATCTAACATGAAAGGTCTTGGTTTATTAAGTTTTATACCAGATTTTTATTGTTCTAACAAGTGGTATACGAGCCTCGTTATGTCCAATAATTGGAAATTGATTAAGTTTCTATTCTTCTTGGAATGATTGGTTCATGAAATTTCATGGGTTTGATATTTTGATTTGATATTTTGATTATATATATTGATTATATATATTGATGTTTGAGATTCATATTGAAGTTTTTAGGTTTTGGTTATTTATATTAAAATTTTAGGTTGATGAATATCGATTGAAACTTACGAATTTATATTGATTATACAACTTTGGATCTTGTTGAGTAAAAAAATAGCTTAATTAAAACATGTGTATAGTGCCTTTATATACCAATTTGGTTGAATTTGTTTTATGATTTCGATTAAACATGCACTAAGGGAAGAACAAGCTACACCTCTCACTTCAGTAAGCACTCATGATGCTATAAGGGATTTTGAGAGGTGGGATTGTTCAAACCGCATGAGTCTAATGATCAAGAAGCACAACATTCCAAAAGCCTTTAGGGCCATAGAATCTGAAGATATTACTCAAGCCAGAGGTTTCCTTGACAAAATCGAGAAACATTTTGCCAAAAACAGTTGAGATGACATCACAACTTATTTAATGTCTATGAAGTATAATGATCAAGGAAATGTGAGGGAGTACATTATGGAGATGTTCCATGTTGCTTCAAGACTTAAGGTACTTAAGATTAAGCTATTTGAGGAATCACTTGTTCTTATGGTTTTGGTATCATTTCCTACATAGTTTAACCAATTCAAAATTAGTTACAACTACCAAAAGGGAAAATAGACTCTAAATGAGCTCATTTCTCATTACAAGAGGGAGAAAGTTTGAAGCATGATAAGTCTAAAAGTGCTCATTTGGCCAGTGCCTCTAAAGACAAGGGCAAGAAAAGAAAATATCATAATGAAGTTGCTAAATGTCAAACTCAAAAGGAACAATAGCAAGTTACATAGGGTTATTTCTTTTGTAACAAGTCTAGACACATGAAGAAAGAATGTGCCAAGTATCACGCCTAGCGTGCAAAGAAAAATATAATTATTAATTTGGTTTATTATGAGGTTAATTTAACTTTAGTACCTAGAAACACTTGGCGGATAGATTCTGGTGGTACTACTCACATAAGGGTTTCTATGTAGGGTTGTCTAAACTACCGAAAGCCATGTGACGGTGAAAGACACATTTTCGTGGTAACGAAAAATTGATGGAAGTGGAAGCAATTGGGCATTTTAGGTTGTTAATAGGAATTGGTTTTTATTTAGATTTAAAAGACACTCTTGTAGTACCGTCTTTTAGACAAATTTAGTTTTTACTTCTTTGTTAGACAAATTTGGATATTTTTTTATTTGGAAATAATCAGTTTAGTTTGCCTTTACATTCTAATATTGTTGGAACTAGTAATTTAAATGCTTATGACAAGTTTTATTTGTTAGATTCAGTTGCATCCTATAATGAAACCTTGTACGCGAAATCATATGGTATTAAACACAAATTAAATAAGGAAAATTTGACATCATTATGGCATAAGTGCGCTCTTAGGTCATATATAAAAAGGTAAAGTTAAGCACCTTGTGTCTGATGGCATTTTAGAGTCCCTTGACTTCATAGGCTTTGATGTCTATGTCGAATGCATCATGGGAAAATAGACCAAAACCAATAAATTGGGTGCCAATAGATCTTCATACGTTTTAGAATTAATTCATACTAATATTTGTGGGTCATTCTCTATGACATCCTAAAGTGTTCAAAAATATTTCATAACATTCATAGACGACTACTCACATTATGTGTGCCTATATCTCATTCAAGAGAAATCTCAATCTCTGGACATGTTCAAAGCTTATAAAGCTGAAATTGAGAATCAACTCAACAAAAGGATTAAGAATGTCAGATTTGATGGTGGTGGTGAGTACTACGAAATATATGATGGCTCAAGTGAACAACATCCAAGACCATTTGTGAAATTCCTAGAAGAATGCAATATTGTCCCACAGTACACCACTCCAAAATCACCTAGTATGAATGGTGTAGTTGAAAGATAAAATAGGACTTTTAAGGATATGATAAGGAGCATGATTGCTTATTCTACCTGACCTTAGTCCCTCTAGGGAGAAGCATTAAAGATAGTAGTTTACATTCTAAATAGAGTACCCATTAAAGTAGCTGCAAAAACACCTTATGAGATTTGGACAAGTCGAAAGCCTAGTCTAAAGCACTTTCACATTTGGAGATGTCCAGCTAAGACAAAGCTTTATAGGCCACATAAAAAGAAATTGGACTCCAAAACAGTGAGAAACTACTTTATTGGTTATTTTGAGCAATTTAGGGGCTATAATTTTTATGATCCCACAATTAGGAATATTTTTGAGATGGGAATTGTAACATTTTTTAAAGATGTTGAGTTTCGAGGGAGAAATAAAGTTAGAGACATTGCTTTTGACGAGGAATTAGATTTTCCTACTATCACTTTTGACTATGTTTAGTTTCTCATACCTATCATTGATCAAGAAATTAATTTAGAACCTCAACAAGATAATGTTGAACAACTCCCTATTCAAGATGAGGTAATTGTTCTAAAAGAACAAACTCAACAACCTTAAGAATAAGTGCCATTAAGGAGGTTCACGAGAGAGAGGAGAAATGTTTTTTCAAATGATTATGTTGTATTTCTCCAAGAAGATGAGGATGACAATGGAATGATGAAAGATGATCCAACCAACTTTCGTCATGCCATGAAAAGTTCTAATTCTCAAAAGTAGATTGATGTCATGTAAGAAGAGCAATAGTCTATACAAGACAATAAAGTTTGGGAACTTGTCCCATTACCTGAAATGCAAAATCAATTGGTTGTAAATGGATATTTAAAACCAAGAGATATGCAAATGGTAACGTGGAGAGGTATAAGGCGTGTCTTGTAGCTAAGGGATACACTCAGAAAAAAATTGAGTTTACAAAGATTTTCTCTCTAGTTTCATTGACAGACTCTTTCAGAGTAATCATGAAGCTTGTTACTCATCTTGATCTTAAGTTACATTAGATGGTTGTTAAGACTGTGTTTCTCAATGGTGACATTGAATAAACAATTTATATGGTGCAACCAGTAAACTTTGAGTCAAGAGACCAAAGAATATCGTTTGTAAATTAACAAAATCCATCTATGGCCTCAAACAAGCTTCTCGTTAATAGTACCACAAGTTTCATCAAATAATTGTCTTGTTCGATTTTGAGATGAATATTGTTGATGATTATGTGTTTCATAAATTCAGTGGGAGTAAATATATATTCTTGGTTCTCTTGTCGATGACATTTTTCTTACCACTAATGGTATAGGCTTATTGCACGAAACCAAGAGGTTTTTATCTAAGCATTTTGAGATGAAATATCTTGGGGATGCCTGTTTTATTTTAGGAATTCAGATACTTCGAGACATATCTTAGGGTATTCTTGGATTGTCACAAAAGAGCTATATCGATAAAGTACTTAAAAGGTTTGACATATAAGGTTGTAGACCAAGTGACACCCCTATTGCTAAAGGAATAAATTTAATCTAACTCAATGTCCTAAAAGTAACCTTGAAATTCAGGAAATGCAAAAGATTCCCTATGCATCAATTTTTGAGAGTCTAATGTATGCTCAAGTATGTATGTGTCTGGATATTGCATACATTGTTGAGATATTAGGCAAATGTTTAAGCAACTCTAGTATGGACCATTGGATAGTAGTCAAGAGGGTTATGAGGTATCTTTAAAGAAAAAATTACATGCTCACTTATAAGAGATCAGATTATTTGGAGGTTGTAAGGTATTCTGATTCTAATTTTGTTGGGTGCCAAGATAGTAGGAAATCTACATCAGACTATATTTATCTATTAGCTGGAGAAGCTATATCCTAGAAAAGTGTCAAACAGACACTTGTAGCTTCTTCCACCACGGAAGCAGAGTTTGTAGCATACTAAGAGGCATCAAACCATGGAATACGGTTGCGAAACTGTCACTGGGTTGCACATTTAAATATCACTCAAATTATTTTGTGACAATAAGTTAGTAGTAATGTATTCTAACAATAGCAGGAGCTCAATTAAGTCAAAGCATATAGACATAAAGTTCCTAGTTGTGAATGAGAGAGTGCAAAGTGGACAAATATCCATAGAGCATATTGGGTGTCATATTATTTGAGGACATCATGGTTTAGTGGGAGTTTGTATTTTATTTTATTTATGTTTGATTTTAGACATTTATGTATTAGATTTTTTTATCAGAAAAGAAGTACTCAATTTATTCACTCTGTTTTGTTATTTTGATACTGACATCACTTAAGTTAAGGAGAACCAGTTGGAAATAGGCATGTTTGACTCACATTTCATGTAATTTCCATGATACACATCCATGATTGATCTATTTCATTTGATTATATTTGTATATGTGACCATTAATGAGTTTAGTCATGATTAATATGACAAAAAAAGCTTTGATCCTATATGGATATAGTTGATTGTCGAGATTGTTATAGAAAACTTGTTATATAATAGAAAATTTTGAGCTCATAAGGTTGTACATTTATCAGGAAACATATGTAGCCCAAGTGGGAGATTGTTGGATTAAAATCCTCAATTATTGGCACATATATATAATGTATAGTTCTATTATAAAGTGTGACACAAATTTAAGTGACTAATTATGTTATAAGTGTCATAGGTATTAAAATGGCATGGAAATAATGTGTAGATATCACAAGTAGAACTTATAAGTTGATGAGGGGCCAAATTAAAAATGCCCAAAACTGATTTAATGATTAGTTATTTTTAAAAGAGGTAATAGTTCCAAAGAAATTGATATATCTCGTATTTCTTTTCTATCCCCATCATAGAGTTATAAAAAACTATTTTCTTGGAAGATCAAAATCTTTTGGGCAATTTCTAACAACGGGTTCAGAGGTATGCTTCCGCATTTAATTTTATTCTTGATTTATTCTTGATGATCTAACATGATAGATCTTAATTTGTTAAATTTTATATGAGAGTTTGAGTTATGATATTTTTTTTCTTTGTGATTTTCTCGACAAACATTTCTTGTCACAAATATTGTTAATGAGAAAAAAGAAAATTAGCCTACCAAATTACATGATAAAAGAATATTTTTTTATGGAATAATATGTGGCTAAAAATAGTTCCATGTTTTCTTTTAGCACCAATACTCATCTCTTAAAATTATAATAATAATTATATTTTTAATTATTTTAAAAGTTGTTCATTAATCTATTTATGATGTGTTTTTAAAATTCATTAATGTATATTGAATTATAAATTCTCAATGCCTCAAATACAAATCAAATAATAAATTTTAAATTTCTTTTTCTTTCTTCATTTGAGATATATATTTTTTCTTCTAAATAATGCATGGGTGTAGTTTACTTAAAGAAAAATAAAAGTGAATAGAATTTCCACTTATTCCTTTTTTTATTTATTATAAAAGATTTATGTTTGATGCATCGGAAAATATACAATTTTAATGATAGCGTATCTTCAAAACTTTATTAATGTGAAAAAGCGAAGTTTCATTTATACTCATTCTTTGAATTTTCGTGAGGTAGTTGAGATAAATGAAAATCATGGCTGCCAGTTTGCAAGATTTTCATTAATCTCACCTACCTCGCGAAAATTCAAAGGATGAGTATGATTGAAACTTGGATATTAATTTCATTTATATGCAAAATATTTTGTTTTTCAACATTACAGAAACCAGAAATTTAATTATTTATACGTTAGAACAAACAATTAACACCAGAAATTTTATTAAGACAGCCATCAAAATTAACAGCAGCATATGCTCTCACATTATTCGGCATTTGTAGCACATAATTCAACAGCAAGAACTGTTTTATTGCTAACTATCAATAACTGAAGCAAGTAAAGGATTGAAGCCATTGCCGCAATCAACAAAATCATATCTAATAGTAAGGTGGCCTTGAGCATGACCTACTCCATCAGTGTCCAATCGGTTGAAAACTCCCACATCCAAATCTAGCCCTCCATTGCTGCATCTGTCTACAATCCTCACTATTTCTTGAGCTCCAGTCCTTGTGTTTCTTACCCTCAAGCACCTCCCACAAGCAGCCGGGAAAGAAGGACCAACGGGGCCACAAAAGGCAGTCCAACCATACTTACTCCTCCATGAATATGGCTTGTTAGCATCCCATGTAGAGCAATAGGCACTCACTGCCATCAAATCCCATCCATTTTGCTCTGGATTATAGAAATGGTAAGTAGATCTCACAGTCGCTCCTTCTCCTGTAGGGGGAGGAGGGCCACTTCTGCAATTGCTCTGGCAATTTTTTGCCGGTGAACAGTAATCATCGGTGTTCCCACACCATCCATATTGGCTGCAACATAAGTTGTTAGGGCATAAGGCCCCACCAGCTTGCCGACCGCATTGCTCGCCCATTGTTGCTCCTACTAAGCTAACCAAAAACACAAACAGCATCACAAACTTAGCTTTATCCATTTCTTCTTTTTTCGAAGGGGTGGATTTAGTATACTCTGCTTATAATTTTGTCAAGGTTTTATACTAAGTTATGTTCATCTTATTATTACCAAAATGACCTTAGAACTCAGATTAGCAGACGTCATATTTTATATATATATATATTAAGATAACATCATGGAATGGTGATTGTTTGGGGAGTGTTTTGTCAAGGCATGTGGGGGCGGCGGCTACAAATAAATGTTAATGAAGAAGATAAGGCCAAAGTTAGAGATTAGCCGCCTCAGTTCATTTTTTCATTAGCATGTGAGGTGCTTAATGGTTTTTATTGGATAAACTACATATAAGTTGATTAAATTAGTAGAAAATTTACATTTTGATTATTCAATTTTAAAAGGTTAAAAAATAGTTATTAAATTATTTGAAAGTTTTTATTTAATTTATTGGACTGTTAAAATTTTCTTTTTAAAGTCAATTAGTAAGCTCTAAATGACGATTTGACGATTTGTATGGTAAATCAGTACTCATCAATGAGTAGAAGAACGTTACTAAGATTTTAGTCGATTTGAAAATTAGTGTAGGAGATTGGAGAAAAAGATGTTTAGATTTTGGTTCGCAGATTTGTAACATTCAAAGTTATTTTATAAAAAAAAAAATCTGAACTACAAAAGATAAGGAGAATGAGAGCTTTCGATTGGTGCAAGCGGTGCAAATAAAGAAGGCTATATAGCAATGATTTTAATAACTTGGCGACTTAAATAAAAACTTTCAACTAATTTAATAACTATTTTGTAACTTTTTAAAATTGAATAACTAAAATATAAATTTATTAATAATTTAGTAACACTGTCCTTCTTCAAAAAGAGTGGAAGAATTGAGTGGTTTATATTTGAATTGTAGATTTAATGTGCCAATCAAGATTTCAAACTAACGGGAATCTTTTATCACTAAATTAATAAATTGATTGACGGTTATTTAATATTTATACCACGTTTGGTTGGGGTGAATGGAATAAGACTGTAATGGAATAGAGCTGTGATCAGTAGTTCAATTGTTTGATTCAATGGAATGGAATATAACTATAATAGTATTTTTGTATTTGGTTGGATGGAATAGATGTTGTAATAACATAAGGAAAAAGATTTAAATGGCCAAAGTACCCTTAGAAGAATTTTTTCATGTAGATGATTATTATTATTGTTATTAAATTTTAATAAGATTATTATTAAATATATTTTAATAAAAATAATAAATAATTTAATCACATTTTAACATAATTATTATTAAATACAATTTAATAAAATAACATATAATTTAATAACATTCTTAATATAATTATTATTAAAATATGAATTAATAAAAATCATAATATATAATATTATAAAAATAATATATAACCTGCTTTATTATTTTTTAACTGTAATACATATTTAATGTGCTAAACTATCACTAGCGACGCAAATAATTAAATTATCTTCTAAACTAAAAACCAAAAGATTAGAAGTAATAAATAGCTTGAGAATTATATTTTACATCCAAATATAATATTCATACATTAACAAAAAGTTACATGATGTCGTTAGCACATATGCCATAATCTATATGTTAAATTTTACAACATCAAAAAGTTACAATAGTATGTGGCATTCTATCACGTCATTATACCATCTAAATATTACATATGCAAAAGGTTACGAAAACATCACCAACACAACCATGATTTTTAATGGTTAGAAAGAAATCTTCTCACCCATTCCAATCGTACAAAAGAAGGTAGACTAAAGAAAATGAGCATTTGCGTTGGATGGTCTGGAATTTTGCTCAACACACAATAGCACCCATCCTTAATTAATCCTTCTACTTCATAAAGGTCGGATATAATTTTTGAGCACTTTCTTGAAGCACTTTCTCGAAGGCAATGCTCCTATTTAATTCAAGGCCAACAGTCCTTATGTTTTCCCCCAATAACATGGCATCATCAGTAATTGAAGTAGAAATTTGTTCACTTCCATCAAAAATTTTTTTTCTTCTTTGAAAATGTGGAACCATCTTAGTTTGACTTTGATGATTGTGATTGTGTAGCTGAGGCATCCATCTCATCCAAGGAAACATCATCTTCGCATCCATGGTAATTGTTTCCTTTTTCAAGATTATTTGCAGTAGCTATATCCTCAACATTTATTTCTTCAACAATATCTGCAACTATTTAAGCATCTTTCCCAGTGGCTCGATCTTTTGCATATATGGAAGTAAGCTGGTCATAATAAGGGAAATTGTGATGTCTGAATTCTTTGGCTGCTTTATAACCCTATAAAAAATAATGAATCCATAATAGATATAAATTTGGTCAAAACAAGATAATAAAGACAATAAATAATTTTTACACTTATATATAAGTTTCACACAGCATCTTCAACAACAACCATCTGCCTATACTCGTCCCAACCAAGGCCGCTATTGTCTTTTCAACTAAGCATGTGGTAAATGATTGCCCAATCATTTTTCAATGTCCTAATCCTTGATTCAAGATTATATTTGGCCTTCAACATAGCATGAGGTAAACTTTTTCTAACATTCTTTCCAGCTTATTTAAATAATCAGCCTTGAATCCCGTATTTGCGTTATAGATTCCAACATTGTACAAGTCGACCATACAGGCCACCAACGTAACATCTTCTTCTAGAAACCATTTCTTTTTGGTTCCTCGAGAATTTTGGGAAGAAACACTTGATTATGAAAAGCTTGACATAACTATGTTAAGAAAAAATGCAAATTGAAATTAGGTTCAATATTATGAATTAGAAGGTTTACACTTTATAAAATTATAACACATGATGAATAAAATAAATAAATTGAAATTGTAATGCAACAAGTCCAGTACAATACATAAAGACAATTCAAACAACACCAAAGTTTCATAAACTAGATACATGAAACAATATAAACAAATTAACATTCTACTATGTTTTAATAAACCTAACTAATTTCTAGATACTTACCATTCATAGAACATTTGATTGGCTAGTTCCATCCTCCAAGTAGCCAATGTATCTGAAGGATGAATATTTACGATATTCGGTTCATAGTCATCTATCACATTACTAGGTAGTCATTCTCCCAACTTCGCTTCAATAGGATCAAGACTCATATAGGTTCAAATAAAATCATAGAGCTAACAACATGCAATAATGATTCTATTGTGCACCCTTACAGGATAGAATGATGGACTCCTAATTATCCCCCATCTATGTTTTAACAACCCAAAGTATCTTTGAATAATATTGTGCGTTGAAGCATGTTTCATATTGAAAAATTCTTGTAGAGTTCTTGGCTGGTACCCTGACACCACTAATTCAAATGGTATCTTTGTTGTTTAAAAGGCGCAAGAAATCCCACACATTTTGTATAACCAACATCAACTAGATAATAACAATCTATAAAAAATAAAAAAATCTATTTATCATGGCTAGTTTTCCAAAAAAGTATGATATTAAAAATTAATTCAAATTCCTCCAATTCTACACTTTACCATGAAGAACTTTTAGTCCATGTCTCCTACTAATGGCATCCCGAAGAACCCGTCCATCAATAATAGAACCTTCCCAACCAAGAAGAATATAAACAAAATGCATATCAGGTGTACAAATACTTAACATATTTGTTGCTCTGTCACCTTTTCGCGTTTGATATCTAAGTTTATCAAATTTTAGAACTCTAATCTTGACATGGGTTCCATCTAAAACACCTAAAAAATTCTATATCACATGTATAAAACCTCGGGTTAGGATACTATATTTAAATCTAAATCAACTAAATTATGTACGAGCTATATATGGAACTCACTACATTACCTTGAACCATTTCCACCTTGGGTCTTTAGAATTAGTTGTAATTGGCTCTGTCTTTTTTAAATAGCACAGCTTGTAAGCATATGGCAATGTTTAAAACATTGTGAAATGATTTGCTAACGGTTTCCCTGAAACTATTAAAATTATGCTTGATAACTCAATTTTTAAGGTGATGAGAAATGATATGTAAAAACATTGTCACTTGCTCATCAACAAGCATGTTCCTTGACGACTTCAATCTTCCTAAAGTTTGTAACATCTCACATTGTTTGAAAAAACTAATCCTATTCATCCTAACTTGTTCAATACAGGTCTCGTTACTAGCATATACAAGTCTTTTCACATAATCTCGTTGTAACAGCCTATTTTTAATGATGTTAGAAACAGTGGTTTCGAGACCATAATTTTGACGAGTTATTATTTTAATATTTATTTAATGTTTACGAGATTTAATTAAGGCTGTATTAAAATTTTGTTAAAAAATTTTGATGTTTAATTGGTTAATTAGGTGAAAAGGACTAAATCGTAAAATGTGTAAAAGTTGAATTCTATTAGTTAAAAAGGCTAAGTGGCTATGGAAATGAAAGTTAATGGATTTATATGGTAATTATACCATAATGAATGGTAGTGGATGAGCATGGGCAAGATGTTAATGTAATTCTTAAGTAGTAATAAGGTTAATATGGTAATTTAGTAAATAAGCTTAAAACAAAAGAAATTAAAACATGTATAATTTTTTATTCTTCTTCCATCATCAATTTAAGTGGGGAAAAACTCCATTGTTGATTGCTTGTTTTGACTAAGTTTATTTTGGTGCATGGTATGTTTTTAGTGATTTTTTATGTTTTTGAGTTCATTTTAGCTTAACATGGATGTTTTTGAATAGGTTTTGATATTAGTTGATAGATTATTAGTTTTTGTTGTAAAACAAACATGTTTTGTTAAGCGATTTTTTTGTGAAATTGTAATTAAGGATTAAATTGTTAAAAGTTTAAATCCATGGAATTTATTGTGAATTGTTGATAATTATGAGTTGTTTCAAGGCCCCCTGTAACATTTGGTTAACATGAATCTAGGTTAAAATGAGTTATATTCAAGTTATGAGATTAAGGACCAGATTGTATAAAGTTAAAGTATTAAGGGCAATTTTGTATTTTTGCATAAATACGAATTATGGATTAAATTGAATTCTAGAAGTACTTAATTGAATGGAATTATTTATTTAGATCCAGATAAACCACAACCGGACTTAAATCGAGGAAAAGCTAAAGTTTCAGATTAGTTCGACTTTGCTTCTATGCCTTAATTATCGAGATAAGTTCGTATGAACTGTGATCATTTAATGTTAGCTAAATTGAATGTTTAATATATTGTTTTAATATAAATGAATCTATAAATATAATGTATCCATGTTATAATGAATTGACGGATAACGAGTCTCAATTGAACATTTGAAATTCTTAGGATAAAAATAACATGTCATTAGGGATTTCATGTTTCAAGTGCTGGTCTTGAATGTCCTACCGATGGCCGTGGTCCTGCATTTGTTGCAAATTCTCCATAGCTCGTGTCGTGTAGCTTACATTCTGACCCATCGCTCATGTGAGCAGGCCCATTTCACAGTTTGTGTTAGCATTGATGTAAAGGAAATGTTACAGTTATATGTAAAGGCACGCTATGTATGAGCTTTCTCGAGTATCTGATGTAATTCTAGATGGTTCAACGCGTAAGAAAAGGAAATAAATTGGTAAGTATGAAAATGGATTGAATCATGACTTTATGAAAATGTTGATGCATATATAATGTATCTTATGAAATCTACTTATGATATAAATGAACTTATATGTGATGTTGATGAACCTACTAACATGTGAGCTTGATGATGCTTGATTAGGCATATACTAAACTTATGACATTTGCAATGGTTAAGTTATGTATAAGTTTATACGAGCTTACTAAGCCCTCATTGCTTATATAATTACTTTCCTTTATTTTATAGATTATCGAAAGCTCGATCAATTGAAAGCTCGTCGAAGACCTATCATGCTATCAAACAACCAATGGGGTAGTTTTTGAATGTTTTGGCCAAGGTTAATAATGGCTTGTGTAGGTTGTTTAGTAATGGTATTTTGTGAATGTGTTAATGGTGATTTGGTATGTATGTGCCTTGAAGTTTATGTTTGGCTTGGAGAACCTTAACATTTCACCAAGTTATGTCATTTTGGTCATTTTCAACTGCTTGTATATAAGGCTCTTTTGGTATGTTTTGATGTCTTATAAATGGTCATGTGTGGTAGTTAATTGAACTAGGTTATTATGTTTGGAAAATGACAATATTGGCATGTTATGGTAATTGATGTTTTGATACAATTGTGGTTGATTTGAATGGCATATTGGTTAGGTGATTTAGGAGGTTTGAAATGGCATGTTTATGTGTGTTTGAATGATGTTTGAATCCCTTACATGTGTGCCCAAATGGTTTGAATGGTTAGGTATGAATTGGTTTTGAAATGGCTTGATTTTAGGTAAATTTTGGGTTCACACGACCTAGGACACGGGTGTCACACGGTCGTGTGTCATTTGAAAAGTTTCTTAATATTTCAAGTTAGTGAGTTATACAGCCTGTCACACAGGCGTGTGTGGCAACTCAGAGAGTTACATAGCTTAGCACACGGCCTGACAAACGAGCGTGTGAGGCAACTCAGTGAGTTACACAGGTGAGAATACGGGCTTGGACATGGTCGTATGTCCCTTGTTCGAATGTTACACGGCCGGGGTGATGTCACACAGTCGTGTGACCCCTATTTTCCAAATTTTGAAACTTTTTCTTAAAACTTCTATTTTGTTTCAAATTAGTCCCGAATTGCTTCTAAGCTATTAGTCGAGCCTCGAATGCTCGATTTAGGGACAAAATGCATATGAATGATTAATTTACAATAAACTTAATTTATTTTATGTTGTAATGTTAAATGATTTATAATTGAACGGTAATGCTTTATAACCCTAACCCGACGACAGAGGCGGGTTGGGGGTGTTACACTTGTTGTGTATAAAAATCTAAAATATATGATCTAATCCTTGGTTTATAAGAATGTAGGCTATGGACGACACCCAATGTAACTAAGAACTAACTCACAACTATATAGATTTTCAATCATTCTGTCAATGCAAGACCAATTTTTTTACGCCTTTCACTTTGTACCATTAAAGGAAGATGAGCCATTAGTGGAAGATATTAAAGTGTTACATATCTTTAAATCATAGTAAAAGGGTCACATTTCTTTAATACTAATCTCAATAATAGTAAAACAAAATCAAAGAATTTAATTGCAAAATAACTTACAATGATTCTGTGAATACAGGAGGCTCAGCTATGGGTGGAGGAAGCAATAACACACTGCCAAAGAAAAATGAACAATACATACTAAGAATCTTTGCAAAACACAAAATAGAAATTAAAAATGTCTTTACATGTAAAAAACTTGAAATTCATTTCTTTGTCAAATTTCATTCAACAAAATCGACTCTTTACTTAGCAAATAATAATGTCTTGAACAAAAATTATAGTTGTTTTAAAAATGATATTTAAAGATAACTAAATTATTTTAAAATATTTCAAGATAATGTGAATTAATAAATAAAATTAAAAGAACCAAAAACTATAAACTCCAACGTTCCAATAGCCCATGAAATTGATTGGGTTACACTCATTATTAGCGCCAGGGATGGCCCTCGGTTTTGGGGCCAATTAAAAGATTTAGTTTTTATTTAAGATTTAAAACTTAGCAACTAAGATATGGATTACTATATAAAAGGAAGAAAAAAGACGAGCTAAATGCAAATTAATATTTCTTTCATAAAATATATACTTAGGGAATTACCATATAATTATTAACAAATTAATCCCACTAGTTGTAAAATGAATTACCAATGGTAAAAATATTATACGAGTCATTGTCTTATATCTTGAATTGCATTTCAATCCCTTTATTTGAAAAATAAACAAAATGGTCCTTGTACATTACAAAAAATGAGCAAGATGGCCCCTTAAAAGAACAAAACTAGATTAAGTTGGCGTCGCATAAATACCCAAAAGTGCATAGCCTCGACTATAAAAAGAAAAATGTCAACAAAGAGTTACTGATTTTCAATTAATAAACCAACATCAATTCATCCAAGCTCCCCATTTTTGCCTTTTTACTTCCATAACTGCAAATAAATAAAATGTATTGACTGCAATATGTCTTAATCCCTAAGTTCAAAATTTATTGCATTTCACCCGAAGAGAAAAAGGGGTGCTCTGTAAAAAAAAATTCAGCCAAAGATAGAGAGAGGAGAAAAATGGTAAGATTGATGTCTTTGATAAGATGGAGTTATAAGTAATGTGGATTTGTAAACAACATGACATCTTCAACAAAAGATATAAGAAAAAGCCTTAATAGATTATGTTAAGACTAGTTAGCTCTTAAACAGAAGTTGACCCTCATCCAGTATAAAGTTCCAAACTAGAGAAAGTAGGATTCACAAAATTAATGATAAACATCTAAACAATCATAGATAAAAAATTTTCTTCTAGAATTTACATTAAGCAAGACGTACAGGATTTCATTGACTTAGCTGCTTGAAGTATGCAATCCAAAAGTGGACCAAAAATAGTTTAAGGAAAAACATAGAACCAACCAAAGATCTTATATAAGAGGGAAGGTGTTTAGGTTTACTCTCATACCCTTTGGTAGAATCCAACTACAACTCTGAAATATGTTAAAGCAACCTGATAACCTCGTTCATAAATGTGTGCCAAAGGAAGATATGATATATTATCTGAACGTGAGACAACTATTTTAGTAGGGCAGTTAAGGTAAAATAGTAAATTCATCCATAAATGCTAATAAAGGAGGTAGATCGAAACGTTAGTAGTACATGAACTTTTTTTATATGTTTTGCTTAAAAATGCAATTAGCCTTGAAACTTTATGCATAAATCGCTTTGACTTCAGAAAAAGAGCAAATGATTGATTTGAGCTAAGATTTGACAATAGTTGATAGTATAGGAAAAATTAAGCATAGTGTAAGCTTTAAACATTAAACATAAATCTGTGGTAATAAAAACATGCACAAAAGATAATGTTAATTGTTCAATCGTTTTAGTCTTAAATCCAACAAACATCTAAAGATCCAAAGGACTTGTTTAGTCTTAGACGAGACAAACATTCTTACAATTATAAAACACATACGTAATAATTTAATCCTTGCAGCAAACTGAGAAGCCCTATGAAAGAAAGAAACATAAAACTAGTATGTTATGAAAGCTTGAAAAGCAACTGAAACTAGTAAATTCGCACTTCATGCCAAATTCCAAGATAATTATATATATGCCAACCGTCAGCTCGAATAAAAAAATCCATTCGATGATATCTTTAGCATATTGATGCAAAACACTATATGGTTTCTTAACATGGATTGAAAATTTATTTTGTGCAATGTGCATGTCATGGTAAGTTAAACAACTCAGATTCTACAAGAGATCATTAAAAAGATCAATTGTCACATCCCAAAAACCAGGTTAAAAGAAATTGGATTAGTGAAACCAAAAGTGATCACGTCCTGATTTTTAGTTAAAATTGTGAAAATTTTGTTAAGTGAATTAATTTGGTTCAATGGTTAAGTGTTGTGGTTGTATGTGTGAGGTTTTGGGTTTGAATCATTTTCCTTGTATTTTTTCTATTTTTTCTCTTAAACTCCTATTTTTGAACATCTAATTTATATATTATTTTTGTTAAGAAAAAAATAAGCCTAATGGTTCTGTGGTAGGGCGTCAGCTCATCTTTTGGTTCTCTATTTAAGTTACCGTGTGTGCAAAGTGGAAATTATGTTTTTATTTTAAATTCGGAAGAAAATTTTTTTTGGATAAGGATGGAGTTTGTTTTAATTATTTTATTTTATTTTATTAAAAAAAGGATATATATTATTTTATTCTTTTAATTTTCTTTTCTTTTCTTTTCCTAAAGTTCCCCCTATTCCCATGTTCCCATTTGTTTTGTTTTATTTTTTATTATTATTTCTTTTCTTTCTTTTCACGTTTTGCACTTCATCTTTTTTTTCTTTTCTTTTCTTTTTTTTTTTTTTTTTTTTTTTTTTTGTTTCTTGCGTTCTTTTCTCCTTTTGCCATCATTTTCAATTGGTTTTGATTCTATTGCTTCCGGTTGGTCAGTTTCTATCCGTAGAGGTATGGCCTTATTGTTTTTATTCAGTTCTTTTGTTGAAAGTGTTTGTTGGGTGTTTGAGATGTTGGAATTTCGAGGTTGTGGTGCGAAAATTTGTGTATTATATTGACTAATTAATTCGATACGTTTTAGGACAAGATTAAGAGGCAATTGGTGTTCCTCCCACAACGTAAGCTTCGCATAGTTACTATTCATTTAGTAGTACTAGAAGTCTCGTGATTGCGTTCACATCAAAATTAAATTAGGTATGTAACAGAAAACTCAAAAAATAACAAACGGAAAAAAGCCAAAAACTAGTCTGTCTGATGCCACACAACCATGTGCCAGATCGTGTGGAAGGTCGTGTGTCATATGCCAGACTGTGTGTGTCACGCGGTGTAAGTTTCTTTTGCTATTAAATAAATTCATTAGTTTTTTTATACAGGGGAACCAGGAAGAAGTATTATTGGGACAAACAACCATATGTTTCATCAAAAACCAAAATCAACTGATTCAAAGTTGGGCTTAAACTTTTGAAATTATACTTACATTTGTATTAAATATTTTAAAGTAAACCATTCTACATATTGACGAATGGAGTCAATTTTATAATACTATTATGTTGAATAACCATGAAATTAAAATAAAGCATAAATGATTTATTTTTCATGGCATTATAAACATTAGTGTTAATTTGCGTAAGTTCAAGAAAATAGATTCTTATTTGATGACTTCTGAAAAAGTTAATTATCACTCCAAAAGGTTTGAATTTTATGTGTTTAAATATCAATAGGTTTTGGGCTTTATTTGCGGAGGCTGCTAAATTCACGTAAATAAATATAGGTTTGATATATTGTTCGGTATCTAAGTTTAATAGTTTTTTTAAATTTAGTACCTATGTATTTTTTAATCCAATTTGCATGTGTTAGATCGTATTCCAGGCCATGTGGGACACACGAATTGGGCCATTTAGGCTATGTGGGCCACACGGGCATGTGGGTCCATTTTCTAAAAATTCCACTTGGGCTCGTTAGACTTTGAAATTCGTAATTAGACCTTCCGTGGGGTCCCTTTGGCTTAAATATGATTCTAAAATATGAAATCTAATATTTTGCGAATGTATGTGACAAGGATATGTGTTACAATTGCATGTTTAAAATGTGAAATTTGTATATGATTTGTAATCTGATAATTTTGTTAGTTTGTTCTGATGTGAAAAACATGTATGTCATATGTGCATATGATGTCTGTTAGTATTTGCATGGGCATTGAGGTGGGATATGATATATGATGGAGGAAGTGTGAATCTGGCAGTATTACTGCATCTTTTGGTGGTGTATCGCAATATCATTTATGACAGTTTGACTACAATTGTAGTGGCTTGACCACATATATTTGATTATGGCGGATTACCGCTGTAACATCCCAAAAATTGAGGTTTAGTAGAATCGGGTGAAGCAAGAGAGAGTGGTGATGCCTTAATTTTTAAGGTTATCTATGAATTTTTAGGAAATAAATGAGGTATTGGTTTGTTGGTTAAGTGTTAGAGAAATGTTCCTTGAAACCTAAATTCAAATCCCTTCTCTCGCATCATTTTTATTATTTTGCAAATTTTGCCTTAAACCCTAGTATGTGACATGCCAATAAATATTGCAAAATTATTTCAAGAATGAGGAAAAAGCCTAATGGTTAAAAGAAATATGAGAGAGCATGGAAATTAAATGAGGTCCCAAGTTTGAATCCTTTCCCTTACGAAATAATTCAATTTTGCAAAATCCCTTATTTTTTTAATGTGTGTGCCATCCATACCATTGAAACCTAAGTATAAATACAAGTTTTATTATATTTTTCAGCCTTTAATTCATTTTTTCCTACCCTAGCCATTCACCCTCTTCCTCTCCTCTTTTCTCTTCAATTTTATTTATTTCTCCCATTGTTGTTGTCGCCTACACCTCCCATTTTACCATCTCTTTCCTCCTATTTTTGCATCAAGATTGTGCACCATCTCCTTTAATATATTGCTGCAATTTATCCTCATCTAAATCAGCCCCAAATATGAAATATTAAACCCCAAGATCGATCCTGAATATTCCCAAGAAAGTGTCATTACTGTTTCTCTCAACTAGCTTGGGTAAGATCTCTTTTCTTTTCAATTTCTTGATTAATCTCAAAAATTAAAAACCGAAATTTATAGATATGGAATTTGGTGGATTTTAAATTATTTCAAAGGTGTTTTTCTAGATTTTAATGAAATCTCAAACCATTTTAAAATTTAGCCCCAATTTTAGCCACTGTGTGTGGTGGTGCGTGCACCTATGGGGAAGAAAAGGGGTTGTTTTGTTCCTTGGTTCTTGGTTATATTTTTCCAGATTTAATTTGAGTTCTTTAACCTTCCTAATCAGCTTTTAAACCCATTTAAATTGGGGAAAAACGTTCTTGATCGATTGGCCATTTGAAACCCACAAATCGTAAAGCATAAGTGCAGTTAAGGGTAACTAGTTTGTTAGTTCAACATAGTTGTTGGGTAAAGGTTATGAATTGATTAAATGAAGGGATTTAATCATTAATTAGCTACTGATTTTCCAGTATATTATTGAATTAGGTGCTGAGGCAAATGCCCCAAATCATCTGTAAAGGCGAAGAACGATTGTACGTACGGTTTGGATCGATACAATGTAAAGAATCTAACTAGTTTGGATTCATAAAATAGTTATAATTTCAACGATAAGTTTGAACTCATAAGTGGGTGTTTGGGGGATGGTTTAATGGTAAATTTATTGAATTTATACTAAATTTTGGTTTAGGTTCGTTTAAGAAATTATTAAGGAAAATTAGGACATTCGCTAGTATGCTGTGAGGAAGTGAAGAATAAGGTCTGGGTCCTAAACTAATAAAATTGTTTGAAAATGTTAAATAACATGTTATATTTGATCAATTAGCTTGCTTATTGGATTGGTTTAATAGCCAAATTATTGATTTTGTGAGTGGCTGAACCAAGTATGTTTCGAGCCTTAAAAGACTGACATGTTTGCAAAATTGCTAGTTTGATAGTATGAATGTTTGATTGAATTTGTAATTACATATTTGAGTTTTGAGATATGAGAATGTTTGACTGAATGATACATGTATTGATATATTAAGCTTATGTATGATTTAAATGCATGATATATTTGTTATATTGTGTACTAAAAAAGGTGTTATATATGCACAATGAAAATCCGTAAAGTATGTGAAATTGAATGATATTGATTGATACCAACACAATGGTAATTTGAAAGATTGGAACATTGTTTCCATTTACTTAAAGTATGTGATTATTGAGGAAATGTTGAGCATGTCGAATGAATGTGAAAAGTATTGAGATATGATTATGTATGAGATTGTGTTACATATTGCATATGCATTGGGTTGGGATTTTGTGGTTAATGGAGGAGTTCCATGGAGTAATGGCGGCATATTAAGTCCACATTATTCGTAGTTAGTGCACTGCACCTGGAGTACTGAGGGGAATGGCGATTTATCGCATTTTTACTGGTAGCTTGTCTGCACTTTTACTGGAAGAATTTTTTGCATATTGTTATCGGTGGTTTTAACCACAACGGGCTTAAGCCCAT
This sequence comes from Gossypium turneri, assembly GCA_008044935.1. Lineage (NCBI taxonomy): Eukaryota > Viridiplantae > Streptophyta > Magnoliopsida > Malvales > Malvaceae > Gossypium > Gossypium turneri. The sequence goes on from CP032581.1 coordinate 55,186,314, forward strand.
AATGTTTTTGAGTTCAAATGACAAATTCTGGGGAACTCGTGGTCTATAGCAAATGGTATGGGTAAGAACCTTTTTGCATTGCATCATGTGCACGAAATATTTGAATGTTATTGATTTATGCTACGTATTGTATTTTTTTGTATTGAATGGTATCAAAATTAATGATTGTTACTCGAAGGAATGATAACTCATGCTCATACACCGTTTGACATCAATTTGACAATGGTTATATTATGATATGAAATTCCTACGATGATTTTGTTTTCTTCTATTAAAGCTAATTTGTTTCACTGTATTCGATATTTATGTTTGTTTAAATAATTGTTCGACTCACACTAAGCTTTTCATAAGCTCACTCCCCAATACTGTTTAAATTTTTAGGTGAACCTCAAAATTAGGACTGGACTCAGCATTCAGAGAATCACCTTAGACCTCGGACTATTTTTAATAAGTATTAATCAGTTTCTATTAGTTTTGGTTTGTAAATTTATTTTTAATTATTTCTTGCCTGTGGCTTGCTAACTTTTATTTTAGGATTTTTGCTTGCATGGATTACTCAAGCATAATAACCAGATAATGCATGATATCGAGCTTAAGTAACATTTGATATTGTTCCCTAGTTTTCGCCGCACTACAAAGGAATTGTTTTTTATAAACAAATCGATAAGGCAACTAAGTTTCCAAAATGACTTGAAAAATGGTTTATTCGCTGCATTAGTTTAACTTTGAGTTTTTTTTTAAAGAAGAGCAATAAACAAACGATTTTTCTAAAACAACACCATCAACAATAAAATGAATCCTAAGTATACACAACCTAATGAATGAAGGCTTTTAAGCTTACTCAAAGTAAAACTACAGTTTTCCCTAAAATGAGTTTATTTAAGGTCTTTAAAAGTAACGTAACTTAGCTTAGCCATTTTGGTAGCTAATGTAGCCTTCTTAATCTAGCCATAACGTCTAGGTCGGGTTTGGGAGGTTTCAACCGTAATATTTTTGTTCGATAGCTCAGTTGCATTTATATGAGTGGCTTACCATCATGACTTGGTGTGATTGGATGGATGGACTTTTGTAATCCTAATTGGTGTGATTACTTGGACGGAGTTGATGTGTAGCGGATGGGGGTAGGATTGTTGTTTATATTTGTTATGGTTTGATATGATATATGTGCTTCTAAAAACATGGCATGCTGGTCTGATATATGCTTATGAAAATATGATACTTTGATCTGAAATATGTCTAGAAATATGACCTTATGATCTGATATATGTTTATGGTAATACAACATTCTAATATGATGTTTGTACATTATAAGTAAAATTTTGTGATGACATTTACATATGCGCTTTTTAAATAAAAATTCTACTTGTGGGTCGAGTTATACACTGGGCTCCTAGCTCACCCGTTTGTTTAATATGGTTCAGGTGGTCTTCTGACTTAGGATCAGACAGCGTGCAGGAGCTCGAATTGTTTTCTCAGTTAAGTAAAATATGGCGATTTTCATAGTTTTCTATTTTGGACTTTTGAGATTATAATTTATTTTTTTTGGCTTGTTTTGGTTTTTGTTTAAATCATCGGTAATTGATATTCTCAAACCTGAAACTGCAAAATCACACGAGTTAACAAAATGAATTTCGGTTTACAAAATTAAAATTCTGAAAAGTTTTCTGCTACAAATTAAGTAAACCTTGAAGTGTTTTTCTATAACTAAATAGTTTTTAACAAATGTTAGCATTAACCGAAAAATGTTTGCTCAAAATTGATACTTTCAAAGCAAGCAAAATTGAATTAAATTTTGAGATTTGAAATAAGTGTTTTCGGACTTAATCTTTTCTAAACGTTTACGAGAGTTTTGCCAAATTTTATACTTTTGAAACGCACAACTAAGTTTGATTAAAACAAAAGTTTTAAACAAATTAATTGAGTTCTTCCAGATTCAGCCATAACGTCTAGGTCGAGTTTAAAGTGTTACATCAATAACAAGGAAATTTCTAATTAATCACCCAAAATGAAAGAACTAAGCAAAACCCAAATCATAAATTGAAACAAAGGCTCAACTAATGTTGATTTCAATATTTTCAAAAAAAATTCCTTTTCAAAAAAGGCTATTTTGTCACCAAAGAAAAGCCTAGTTCAGAAGGGAAAAAAAAAGAGTAAACCCCCATTTTATTTTACTAAAAATAGAGTAAAAAGGAAAAAAAAATTCTATACAAACAAGTAGATACTTTCAAGCTTAAAACAGTGAAACTAGATTTAAAAATGGCTAATTTGTCACCAAATAACCAAATAGAAATCAGTAAATTCCTATTTTGTTTTACTAAATCTAAAGTACCAAAAAAAAAAAAGATGAAAAGATCTACATAAACAAGTAGATATGTTCAAAGCTTAAATAGTCACTCAAGAACTACATTTTTTCCTCAAAACAAATTCAAATACAATAAAAATGGCTAAAAAATACCTAGAAGTAAAAAACAGCGAAAATCAAACACTAAATCACAAAATGAAAGATACCCAGATCTTCATTTTGATAGAAAATGGAAAAGATCAAAGATCTTATAAGAAATAATAAAAAAGAAAAATGGAAGATACAAAAAGGATAAAAAAAAGAATAAGATAAAATACCTGAAATCGAACGGGAATAAGGAGATAGGACAAGGGGTGTGGTGGCTTGAGGTGCTTGGTGAGGGAGAGTGGTAAAGGGCAATAATGGCAGGTTATGTTTTTTTTTCTTTATTCCTCAGTTTGTGTAATTACAATTTAGTGGTGGGAGCATTCGGTGTTTTCGAAAAACAGAGAGGTAAACAAACTCAACTGTAATAACATATTACAATGAACCAAACATGTGCATTGTAGTGGGCCTATTGAATCAAGCTTGAATGAATGGCTCATTCCATTCAACCAAATAGGCTGTTAAAATTAAAATGTTTAATATGTAAATAATAAAAAATATTACAAAGTCACTTTTCTTTTCTTTCTTTCTTTTTTTACTAACAAAGTCACTTTACTTAATTTAATATAAATGCACTAACACTTACCGAAACTAAACTAAATTCAATAAAAAATTATTTGGATAAACAAAAATCCAAATTAATTTCAAAAGTTAACGATAAAATTTTGAACTTTTGCTCTAAGACGAATAATTATTTACTTTTCGCTCTTTAAAATGTTTTCAAGGAAGGAATTTCACAGTCGATCATGGCTAGATGCACCACCAAGAAGGCACGGTTAAGGGAACATGACCCTCCGGACGAGGATGATTTGTTACCGGATCAATCTATTATTGGGACCTTTTCCTTCAAAGATACCCTTCTTCAAGCAGGAACTAGCAATGAAGAAAAACCAGTTGAGAAGGAAGAGGACGATATTGTTGTGCAAGAAGGGGATGTCATTATGGAAATGTCCAATGGGATCCCATCTTTAAAGTTCTTAGAAAGGGTTCATTCATTGATCCAAAACAGTGATTATAAAGTTTTTAGGTCGGAAGATTGACTTTAACGCCTTCTTGAATAAGATTTACTCGTTATGGAATCTGTCAAATTCGATTGAACGCATGGACTTATTTCATGGTGAAGTTTCAATTTAAGGAAGATTATTTGAAGGTTGTTTCTAGAATTCTCTATATTATTTTTGCTGGAAAAACATGAATGTTACATATATAATAAGATTAATTACATGTTATTATATTAGCCCAAATTAAAAGTGACTTTATTTGGGTATATTTTATTAGGCTTTAGTTATTAAATAAAGTATGGGTCAAATATGTGCAGATACTCTAGTGACTAATTGAATAATTTCTAATTAATGATAAGCTGATTAGAAAATAAAGTTAATGTGGAAAAGTTATCTATTAGGGTTATAATCCCAAATTACACATACATGTAACTTTTTCGATGATCTGACATGACAAATCCTAGTTTACAGTTCTAAGTTTTATATCAAAGTTTTATTGTTCTAATATGTGGTATCAGAATCTCATTGTGTTGAATCATTGAGAATATATTGATTAAGTTTCTATTATTTTCAAATGATTTGTTCTTAAGATTTTATAAGATTTGATATTTTAATAATATATATGTTGAATCTTGATTGCAATAGTAAACTAACTACAAATCTGACTAAGGCAAGTGCAACTATCAATTATAGTATAGCTACAGTGAGCAAAGATATCGTTCCCACAAGGTCTAAAAATACTAGTAATTACTATCTTTCTATTATTTAACCGACAAATTGGAGAGAGTGATTAAAACTGAAATCAACTAAATTAATTAACTAAAGAACACGTCAAAGAACGAATCAGGAAAACAAACAATTAACAACCAATAAGCAAAACAATACCTAGGAAAGAATCCACCTGGATTTCATCTATCGTTATAAATCTGAATTAAACAATTTCTTTACTTAATATCTTGATCCGTAGAAATCCCTAAATTATGAAAATATCTCTTTCGAGAGTAAAAGCAACTAACTCTAGGTTGATTAATTGAAATTTCTTTCTAATGAAAACCCCTATTATAGCATTAACTCGATCTATGGATCCCCCTATTAGATTTGACTCTAATCTGGTAGATTTATGTCATCCTATCTCTAGGATTGCATGCAACTCCACTCAATTATGCTAGATCTACTCTTAAATAGGGACTTTTCGTTATCTTATTTAAGCATATCAAACATGGATTAATAGTCTAAAAATATTAAACCAAGAATTAAGCACACATAATTGAGAACAAGATTCAAGTATTTATTGTGTAAAATAGAAATCAAAAGACAAAATTCATCATAGGGTTCCTCTCCCCTAGGTATTTAGAAAATTAGTTCATAATCACAAATAAAAACATTCAGAAGACAGTATAACCACAAGAAACAAAAAAAACTCATAATAAACTTTAAAGGAATCAAGAGGAGATCTTCAATCTTGATGGATATCTGCTTCAGAGTCGACTTCAATGGTGTTTTTCAAGTTGTTTTCTTCAGTCTTCTATGACGGCTTACTCTCATCTTCTTATCTTTGTCATATATAGGTTTTAGAATTCCTGAAAAACCTAAAAATTTCATTTTTTTCATGTTTGGGGTGTAATTTGTGATTTTTACATGGTCTAGCACATGGTCGTGTGGCATCCCGTGTGGCTCACACGGTCGTGTGTCCAGCTCATGTGGAATGACCTAGCACGTGTGACTCCTAAAACTTGCTTCGATTTTCAGATTTTTTCTCCATTTGCTCCCAAATGTTCTCTTAAGTATAGAAACATGAATTTAAAGGATTAGAAGCAAAAAATTCACCATTTTAAATAGAATAATCATCCAAACACGCATTAAGAATGAGGCTAAAGCATGTTATTTTTATCACTTTTCAAATATCCCCACACTTAAGCATTTGCTTGTCTTCAAGCAAAATCCTTAACCCACATTCAAATTAACTTCTCACAATTTTTCATTTTCATCAATAATGTTTCAAGATAATTTGAAAACAATCATGCATTGGAAATTCAACCAAAAGGATACTAAAGATTCAAGCAGTCCAAGTCAAAATTTTTAAAGCACAAAAATGTAGGTGTCTCTGCTTATCTAAATAATTACCTTAAATTCAAAATAAATAAGGATTGACATATTCATTTAAGATCACTCAAAGCACTCAAAGTGTTTAAGGTTTAAATATAATGGACTCAATAGTCAGATGAGAAATGTTATTACCATAAGCTTTCATGAAAATCAAATCTCCACCACTATAAAAATGAGATGACACACCAATCAATAGGTCCTTACAAGGTTGTAATGAGGCTTAGGTTAAGGGTATGGAAAAGGCAGAAAAGTTGGTTATAATCGAGAATTGAGTTGATAAGTTGCCAAACTAGAAAAAATCAAATGTTGAATTAAAAAAATTTACATCAACAAGAAATAAATAATAAAAATGAGTTTTTCAACACAATATAAAACTATTTATTCAAGGTCAATCAATTTATTTTTATTTTTTATAATATTTATTTATTTATTTGAACAAAAAAAATTCAGCAATACAAATGATAAAACATAGTTTGGCAACTAACCAAATAAAATCTAGACAAAAAGGTAGTTAATAAAAAGGATACATTTACAACATAGATTTGGATTAAGGGTTAACATCAACGGGTTAATAAAAAAACATGTTAGGATCAATGGGGTTTACTAGGGGTTAACACAACAATTAAGGTTGTTAAAGTTAAAAGGGTTAAATCCTAAGTGCCTCTATCATCTCAGTATATCAAATCAATAATGTGGTCTCGACATGTATAATCGAAGCAAGTTCTATAATAACAAATCAAGTTGACACACTCACAACTAAAACTAAAATAAGCACAAAAAATATATACTCTATAGGGTCAAAACCTCATAAAAACTAATGGTTTTGATGTCAAACTTGCAAATATAAAATTTCAAAATAATTTTTCAGTTCAGGGAGACAACCTAAAATTATAAATGAAAAACAACTTATCATGCTTGACTCTCTCATGTCTTAAAGTATAAATCACACAATGCACAAAAATCCACAAATTATTCCAAAAATGAATAAATAAAAACTCCAAATTAAAAGAAATTACCTCAATGTTAGGTTCGAGAAAATTACTTAAACCCAAACAATAATTTAGGACTATCACATAAACATATAAAGTCCTCCCCACACTTAAGATGTACATTGCCCTCAATGTACAAACAATTAAAATCACTGAATAAGTACAATATCATAAGAAGGATGATACCTAAAACTGCCCTGAATTTGAATAAATTCGCCGGAATATTTAAAATTGGAATCGTGGGCGATTCTAAATGAAATGCATGTTTCCGAGCAAACTAATAAGAAAATAGACAAAAATGCATAAGAAGATAAAGAGATAACAAAATAGAAAAATAGTCGAAAAAGCAAAAAAAGTACAGTGCATAATAAAACAAAAACAAAAACAAAAACAAAAATAAGTATAAATAAAATATAAAACTAAATGAAATCACTTTGGTTGGGGTAGGAAGGAAACAAAAGAAGAAGGAAAAAAACTAGCTTTAAAACGGGAAAAAAATACATGGTCATGTGTCAGACCATGTAAGCCACACGATCGTATGGAATCACCCAGACTGTGTGTGATAAAAATTAGGTAAAAATAAGTCCAGTAACCACATGGCCTAGGACACGCTTGTGTGTTCAGGCCATGTGCAATGCTCCTTCACCTCTCCCACGCCCATGTGCGAGCCTGTGTGAGCCACATGGTCTACCACAGGGCGTGTCTCTCACACGCCCATGTGATAGGCCGTGTCTCTCACACGGTCATGTCTCTAGCCCATATAACCCTCTATACCCGTGTAGGTTAAATTAAAATTGAAAAAATTAGCTCCAGTATACACACGTCCTAAGGCACGTCTATGTGTCCAAGCTATGTGGATCACCCAGGCCATGTGGACCTTTTTTTTAAAAAAAAATAATCAATTTTTTTCTTTTTTTCAACTTTTTTTAATTTTTTTTCAAATTTTTAAAATTTTTTTAAGGTAATAAAAATAAATGTACCAACTTTTTTTTAATTTTTTTAATTTTTTAAAAATAACATGAAAGTAAAATAAATAAATAAAAATAAAAACACTTAGGTTTCCTCCTTAGAAGCGCTTATTTAGAGTCTAAGCTCGACTTTCCCCTTTTTGCACAAATAGTTAAGGCGGATCTTGGAGTCAAAACTCCTCTCTATCATTATCATTGTTACCACCACAATAAAATTTGAGACGATGATTATTTACCTTGAATGTTTCATATTCAGGCTGTGTTACCTCAATTCCGAATGGAAATTGATTTTTACCACACAAGGGTCAGACTCTCTTAAATTAAACTCTGAAGGAAAATTTCGTGGATCCGATTTGTCCAACAGCACTTTGTCCCCAACTTTAAATTGGTTCATTTTCTTTAAATGCACATCATGGCATTGCTTTGTTACTTCATTTTGCTTTCACGATTTCTCATCAACCTTCATTCGCCATTCATCTAGTTCGTCGAGCTACACCATTTGCTCTTCACTTTTCCCTCAAGTTCTATCACTTTGAATAAAATATAGCTCCAACATGTTTTCATGAGGGATTTCCTGCAAATAACGTTGACTCACATGATTACTAACATTAATAAAACAATTAGTATCATCTCATTCACTAGGGACTCTCACAAAATCACGTGCTTGAAGAGTAATTTTTTCATCACCTACACAAAGCACAAGTTCAATAGTACCCACATCAATAACTGTTCTAGTAGTGGCCAAAATGGGTCAACCTAAGATCATAGGTACCTCAATATCCTCATCCATGTCTAATACAAAAAAATCAACATGGAATATAAATTTATCGACTTTCACAACTACATTTTCAATAATACCCCTAGGATATCTAATTGATCTATCTACTAGTTGAATACTCATTCTAATGGGTTTGAGTTCCCCAAGACTAAGTTGTTTGAACATCTTATAAGGCATGACATTTATACTAGCCTCTAAATCAGCCAAAACTTTTTCAACATTTAAACCACCAATGAGACAAGGAATAGTGAAACTCCCTAGATCTTTAAGTTTATTGGGTAGTTTATTTTGGAGAACGGTCGAGAAAACTGCATTGAGCTCCACAGTCGACAAGTCGTCTAACTTCCTTTTATTTATTAATAGCTCATTTAAAAATTTTACATACTTTGGCATCTGCCAAAGGGCTTCAACAAAAAATAATTTAATGTGTAATTTTTAAGAGTTTCAGAAATTTACCATATTGTTCTTTTATGTGGTCTCTCTTCAATGCTACTGGATAGGGAACTTATGGTTTATAGTCTTTGATTACTAGTTTATGCTCTTTCTTACTTTCCTCAACCTCATCACTTTTCACAACAGCTTCTAGCTTCAACTTGTAACACCCAAACATGGCCTAGACGTTATGGTCGTATCTGGCAATGTCACACGATAGTGTTTTTGAAACCTCGTTGTTACGATGAAAACATTCCATGTTATTATCTTTAGTAAACCTTTGTTAGAACTTAGGAAGTCGTCTTTATTCATTTAAAACATTTTTTTTGAAACATCCCTCGTTGCGGAAGCTTTAATAAAACAGTTTAAGTGATCATGCGTTTAGAAACTACTTTAACTTTTTGAAAACCGAATTTCCTATGACCAGTCAGTATAAATCCATAAAGTAAAATAAATAAAAACCCAAAATCTAAAACCAAAGTCCCAGAGGGTCCTTAAATTACAACCCAAATAATCAATAATAATTAAATCATAAAACGTAAATTGAAAACCATGAAGTCCAAAAATTACAGTGGTCACCACTAAGTCCTCAGTCACACCGATTTGTCTAAGTCTGGGGATTACCTATGCACGTTAAACAAAAAAATGGTGATTTTACGTAAACTTAGTGTGTAATCCCACAAAAACAAACAATCAGTATTCACAATGCACAGTTGAACAGTCTTGGGCCTTAGCCCATCTCAGTACAGTGTCAAAAATGTAGTAGGGTCTTAGCCCATCACAGTATCAGTAGCAGTGACAGTTATGTAGTAGCAAAATCCTACCCAACCAACCTCCACACACTATCTCTGTCCAACCCTACACTCTATGTGGGGATATAATCAACCCACCCATCCCTACACTCCAAGTGGTACCGAATGCGGCACAAAACAGTAGTTTGCAGCTGAGCTGCCAGTAAATTAGGCTTAAAGCCTTTCAGTACACTTCTTTTGAATAACAACCCCCAACCCAATGCAATGCAACATACAATAGATGATATGCTATTATGCAATTTCAGTACATATATTCGGTTCAAATATTAACATGCTCAGTAAATATATCATTTAGTCAATTTCACACATTTAGGGGTCTAAGTAGTGCTTACAGACCTTATAGTAGGTTCACAGTCGACTTGGGCGACCTGTGCAACCTTAGAAACATTCTGGTAAAAATGGGCCCACATGCCCGTGTGTGCCCGTGTGGCCCACTCGGCCCAATTTGGCCTTGACCGTGTGATCCATTTTTAATGTAACCCATGATAGCTAAACATTCATATATGTTTTCACTATTTACTTATACGTTCATTCAAAGTTGTCTACTTGAGTCATTGTACTAAATTATTTATATTACAAAATTCCAAATTAAGATCTACTTTATGTTTTCGAAACTAGACTCAAATACCTTTCTACCATAAATTTTCAGATTTTATAGTTTATCAAATAAGTACAGTAAAATCTTCAAATTTATCTCGATTATGCTGTTTGACAGCTTCAACCATTTCTTACTAAAAATTATTTATCTCTTAGTACAAAATTCAAATGATGTTTCTGTTTGTTTCTATTGAAAATAGACTCGTCAAGGATTTAAACATATAAATTTAAGCCCCTAATTTTTTTTTACAATTTTCGATGATTTTTCCAAAGTCAGAACAAAGGAACCCAAACCCATTCGAACCTTGTCTTACAAAATTCATTACATCTCATAACTTATGATTTCATTGCTTACACTGTTTCTTCCATGAAAAACTAGACTCAATAAAATTTAATTTCATATTTTATTCAACCTCTAACTCAATTTCCCTTATTTTTGATGATTTTTCAAAGTTAGACTACCGTTGCTGTCCAAAACTATTTTAGTGCAGAATGTTGATTTCCAACTTTATAACACCCTTATTTCCTTTCTCTACAATTTTTCACATCATTTTCTCTTATTTTTTTTATTTCTCGACAACAAGCAATTTGGGCTTTTCGTCAAATCTCATTTTCTATATTTCAGGTACACACCTGTATCATTTCTGATGCGTAAGCACTCCTTAGCCTCCAGAACCTAAAAATCGACCAACAAATCTCTAGATTAATCATTTAATTCATTTTTAGTCAACCAATTTTGGAAGGAACTCAACTAAAAACCTAACCTCACTTGAGTAACCATGACTTCACACAATCACAGCATCGATTCAAAACCACCAACCCCTTGATTAACTCCTAAACACCAAAAAGGAATCCCCCTTTCAGAGATTAACCAAGAATGATTAACAATAGACAAAACTATTACTTACCGAACACACGCAACCAATGATGAGCAACCAAATCAATTGGAAAATAAAGAAAGAAACGGAAGGGGAAAAAATAATGGAAATTTCGGCAGCAACTATGGGAAAGAATCGACAGAGGAGGGAAAAAAGAAGAAAAAATGTCAGAAAAGTTTAGGTAATTGGAGAGAAAATCGAAACTCTACTTTTTTTCTACAACAAAAAGATAATAAGATTATTTTCTGATAACCTCTCCCTCAATATATCCTAAAATCACTCCATATTAACCCACTAAAACACAACTACTCAGAATTTTTCCCCAACATAACTCTTAGCCAAAATTGGAGCAAAAATATTGTCTACACGCCATTATAGAAAATTGAACACATGACCTCCTTCAGACCAATACTCTACTTATCCACCAGACCAGCAGACCCATTCTGTTAATTATTTGCCACCTTTTACTTAAAAGCTTACTAACTAAAGATAGGGCTTATTCATAAAAATACAAAAATTTGCCCAAGTCTTGGCTTGAACTTGAGACCTCTCACATACCCAGAACACTTAACCACTGAAGTAGATACACAGTTGTGTCACACCTTCGCAAGAACAAAAATAAAAATTCTGGGGCGTTACACGACTTCTTTTCTGACTCGACTAACCCTTCCACGTTTTGAATAGTGATTGCATGGATTTTCTCCTTTGGGTTAGTTTCAGTGTTGCTAGGTAGGCTACCTTGTGGTCTTTCCAAACCAATTTTGGCAAGTTGCCCAATTTGGTTTTCAAGCCTATGAATCAATGCTTACTGATTTTTCGATGTTGTTTTAGTGTTTGAAATAAAATTTCTGACACTGAAATAAATTTAGCTAACATCTTCTCAAGGTTCAGTTTCTTCTCTTGCTGATTAAACTGTTTAAAACTTGAGGGGGTTGTGACATTTGATTATCTTGACCACCCCAAGAGAAATTTGGATGGTTCCTCCAACCTGCATTATAACTATTGCTATAGGAGTTATTTTGAGATCTAGAATTATTACCCATAAAGTCGACTTGCTCATGCTCCATGTTAGACTTAAAGGGTGAATATTATGAATTAATCATCCTCACTCCATTCGCATCAAACTACATCACCAGATTCATCTGTTTACAAAAATTCAAACAATCAATTTCCTTACCAAAAGCTTTAACCTAATTTGCCAACATAGAAACTGCATCAATATCAAAAACTCTGGCTGCCTTGATAGGTTTTACTATCGTAGCTTGCCACTTATAATTATTCAGTGCCATCTCCTCAATAAACTCCTGAGTTGCCTCAGGTGTTTTGTTATTCAATGTTTCATTAGCTGCTGTATCAATTATCTGTCTAGTTTAGGGGTTCAAAACCATTGTAAAAAGTTTGAACTTGGAGCCAAAAAAGTATTCCATGGTGAGGACACCTTCTCAACAAATCCTTAAATCTCTCCCTTGTATCATAAAGTGTTTAACTATCAAACTGAACAAAAGAAGAGATGTTGTTCCTTAACCTAGTTGTTTTAGCTGGTGGAAAATATTTTAACAAAAACTTCTCAATCATTTGAACCAAATTCGTGATAAAACCTCGTATTTAACCACTATTTTTCCTTACTCCTTAAAAAGAATGAGAACAAATGTAAGCGTATGACATCATCAGTAACGCCATTAATCTTGAATGTGTCACAAATCTCTAGAAAGTTACCCAAATGAGCTTTTGGATCTTCATCTTACAACCTATCAAACTAAACATGTTGTTGTACCATTTGAATTATGTTTGGCTTCAGCTTAAAATTATTTACAATAATACTCGGTCTGACGATACTCGATTCTACCCCAATCAAAGTAGACATAGCATAATTATACATAGTCTGAGGAGCAAGACGTTCAAGAGCCTATTGATTATTTTGATTATCATCCATCTCCACAGCTTGTCACAATTAGACAAAAGAAATGATAAACTGTAACAATTAAACTAAAAATAAAAATATTAAAAGAAAAAGGCTAAATTAATAGAAATAAAGTTTTCCTAAAATTTTAGTCCCGGACAATGGCCCCAAAAACTTGGTTGCAATCATAAACTAACTAAAAATCTAACTAAGGCAAGTGCACCTATCAATTAATAGTATAGCTATGGTTAGTAAAGATATCGCTCCCACAAAGACTAAAAGTTCTAGTAATTATTTTATTTCTATTATTTAACAGAAAAATTGGAGAGATTGACTAAAATTAAAATTAACTAAATTAATTAACTAAAGAACACGACAAAGAACGAATCAGGAAAATAAATGATTAACAACCAAGAAGTGAAACAATACCCAGGAAAGAATCCACCTAGATTTCATCTATCGTTATCAATCTAAATTAAAAATTTCTTTACTTAGTATCTTGATCCATAGAAATCCCTAAATTATGTTAATATCTCTTTCGAAGGTAAGAGCAACTAACTCTAGGTTGATTAATTAAAATTTCTTTCTAATTAAAACTCATATTATTGCATTAACTCGATCTATGGATTCCCCTATTAGATTTGACTCTAACCCGGTAGATTTATGTCATCCTATCTCTAGGATTGCATGCAACTCCACTCAATTATACTAAATCTACTCTTAAACAGTGACTTTTCCTACTCTGATTGAAGCATATCAAACATGGAATAATAGTTCGAAAATATTAAACTAAGAATTAAGCACACATAATTGAGAACAAGATTTAAGTATTTATTGCACAAAACATAAATCAAAAGATAGAATTCATCATATGGTTCATCTCCTCTAGGTATTTAGAAAATTAGTTCATAATTTCAAATAAAAACATCCAAAAGACAATAAAACCATAAGAAACAAAAAAAAAAACCCATAATAAAATTCAAAGGAATCAAGAGGAGATCTTTAATATTGATGGAAACTTCAGACTCGACTTCAATGGTGCTTTTTGAGTTGTTTTCTTCAGTCTTCTATGACATCTTACATCCATCTTCTTATCTTTTTCATATATAGGTCTCAGAATGCCCAAAAACTTAAAAATTGCATTTTCCGTGTGTTTGGAGTGCAATTTGTGATTTTGACACGATCTAGCACATGGTTGTGTGGTAGCCTGTATGGCTCACACAATTGTGTGTCATGTGGAACGGCACAACCCCTGTGGCTCGTGAAACTTGCTTTGATTTTTCAATTTTCGCTCGTTTTTTGCTCCATTTGCTCCCAAATGCCCTCCTAAGTATGGAAACATGAATTACGGATTAGGAGCATAAAATTCACCATTTTAAATCAATAATCATTCAAAAGCGCATTAAGAATGTAGTTAAAACATGTTATTTTTATCATTTATCAAATCTTCGATATTCATGATAAAAGTTTTGGGTTTTAATTTTTTAAAAGTTTAATTTTTAGGGTTCTAATATAATTTGAACCCTAAAAAAAGAATGTCGTGCGATTAAATTTAATATATGTTATAATTCGCACTTGAATATTGAGATTGAATTGCATATATAATTTATTTATACAACAAATTCTTTTAGTATAGTTGCTCTACAAATCTCGCAGCATGTGTGATTTTTTTCTCTTTCTCTTTTCACAATTGCTTTATTTCATAAAATTGCTTTGGTTGAATTCATGAGAATTATTGTGTGATTCGAGGTTTTAAATTCAATATCTACTTGGATGTTTGGACTTTAAAAGGACCAAAGTTTTTTTAATTAAAATAAACAAAATTCTCAAATGCAATGGTTCTAGGCAAAACCACTACTTATTTTGATTTTTTTATATATATATTATTGATGGAATTATTTCTTATGTATTGCTTTAGATTAATTAAGATTATTGATAAAATTTTATGGACCAATGTTTTTAATATACATGAATTGTTTTGTTAATTTTTGCATCAATTTATGTATGAATTTTGTTTAAGCATGTCTAGTTTTACATATTACTTCTAGTTTCACACAAAATTTATTCAATAATATATTTTTCTTAAGTTTTAATGGTTCCATGTGAATGTTGTAAAATGGTTCACGAGGTCTTTGATGGTAAATTGATTGATGAAAAGCTTAATCGTACACTTTTGGTTCTTAATCCAAAAGTCAATGGTCCAGAGAATTTGAGTCAATTCCAATTTATTAGTTTTTGCACTGTGCTATACTAGGTTGTTACAAAGGCTTTTTTCAATAGACACTTATTGCGCCTAAAATTGTAGGTCCAAGTCAAGTAACTTTTGTCGTAGGGAGGAATATATCGGATAATATTATTATTGCACAAAAAATCATTCATTCCATGAGATTTTGAAGACAAAAACAGGTTGGATAATTATTAAGGTAGAATTTTGGAGGATTCTCTCTATGAGGCGGGTATCCCTTATAGTCTCATCATTATTATGGAATGTATCTATTTTGTATCTATGCATGTACTTCTAAATGATGGACTCACTGTCGAATTTTATTCATCAAGGGGGATTTGTCAAGGTGGTCCTCTTTCACCATTCTTGTTTGTTCTAGGCATGGAACGGTTGAATCATAGCATTTCCAAAGCCGAGAATTTTCAAGGGTCCTTAAGGAGATTCTTAGATAATTTAGCTACTTCACCGCATCAGTCTAATGTTGATTTTTTTATTGGAAAACAATATAAGATAAGGAATAGGAAAAAGGAACGACAGAAATTAGAGTTTTAGATTTATTTAATTTCTTTATTATATTAGGTTTATTAAGAGTTTTTGTTTTAGTTATTCTCCCTATTATATTAGGTTTTTTTATTTCCCTTATAAACTCTAAGTTAGGAATTCTATTAGGACTCTTTCCTTTGTTATTAACAGCCTAAAAAAAGGCTACCAATATGGAATAAAGAAGCAAGCAATTTATTTTTATCACAAACGTTATTTTGGAAGGGGGTTCAGCCAAGGATGAACATGCCTTTTGAGTAATCATAGGTCGCCTTTTGAGTAACCATAGGTCAAAGTATGAACTCTTTCTCCTTTAGACCTGTGACTAGATCCTACGCCAAGGCGCATACCAACTAGGTATCAGAGCCAACTGTCATGGGTGATGAAAAGACTTTGACAGCCAAGTTGAAGGCTTTCATGGAACAAATGGCTACAAGGCAACAAGCATTAAAAGAACAGGTGGCAATGTTATCTCTTTCAGTCCAAATGACAACGAAAGGGGATTGAAAGAAAAATAATAAAGAGCAGGATAGCAAGGAGGCAGGAGAAGGAATTCAGACTCACAACATGGTGGGTGCATGGTACCAGGATACTCTAAGATGGAATTTCCCAGTTATGATGGTGTTGGAGATCCTTTAGGGTGGCTAAAGAGATGTGAGAAATATTTTGGCAATCAACGGACTAATGAATAAGACAAATTAGGCTTAGTCGTATTCCATTTCTTAGGAGAGGTGCAACTATAGTTTAATCAAATGGAAGAAGATGAGGGAGCTCTTAATTGGGGGCACTTTAAAGAGTCTTGTCATGTAAGGTTTGGGTCACCTATGAGTAATAACCCCAAGGAGGAACTTGCAAACCTAAGACAAACTGGGGATGTAGAAGAATATCAATGCCAATTTTAATTAATACTGGCCAAGACTATTGATCTTAAACCTTAACAACAGGTAGACTTTTTTACTGTCAGGTTGGTAGAGGAACTTAGAAATGATATTAAGATGTAACAATCGGGAAACCTTAGAGTTGCAATGAATATGGCTCGAGCTTTGGAACGTAAACAAAAGGTCTCTTCCAAAATGTTATCTCAAACCAATATAAAGTGGCCAACTTCCCAAAACACTAGAAGTAATTCGATCATTCCAACAACTAAGAGTTTTGCCAAGGGAGGGAAACAAACAATGAAATCAGTGGGGAATAATGGCAAAATAGGTTCTTTCACACCATTTATCAAGAGGTTGACACGGGCAGAAATGGCAGAAAGAAAGGCTAATGAATTGTGTTGTAACAACCCATTTTTCAGTGGTGTCAGAAATAGTATTTTTGGGGCTACCAAATTCGACAAGTAAGTTTGTAAATATTATATTTAATATTTACGAGTTATTTTTGTTGTATAAATGATTTATTAAGTTCAAGTGGTTTTAGAGAATGAGGTATCGGGACCTCGTTTCTATAAATCAAGTCGTAAATATTTTTATAAATATTTATATAGTGTAATTAAGGTGGTATTATTTTTTGTTGGAAAATTTTATCCTTTCGATAGTTAATTAAGCAAAAAGGACTAAATCGCATAAAGTGAAAATTTTGAGTCCTAATAGCTAAAGGTATTAAATAGCTATAGAACTTTAAAGTGGATGTCTTTATATGAAAATTAGACCATTAGAGTTGGTAGTGGAAGGTAATGGTTTTCAAGGTTAAATAAGTAAACAATTAATAAAGGTTAATAATTAAAGAAACAAAATGACACATGCATCTTTATTTTTTTTATTTCTTCAACCGAATAGCAAAGTAAGAAAGAAGCCATGGATGAAGCTTCATTCGGCTATCCCTATTTGGTTTTCAAGGACCAGCTAGCCCGTACCTTCGATTTTGAAACTGTTAAAGATTTTGAATGTTTCCATTGATGAATCTTGTGGTTTTTGATGTTATATGATGAAATTGGAATGTTTATTTGTATTTAAAAGTATTTTGTTAAGTGATTTTGATGATTTTTTCGATTAGGGACTAAATTGTTAAATTAATAAAAGTACAAAGATTTAATGTGAAATTGTTGCATAAATGGACTATTTTGATACCATGAACATTCAAATAAGCTCAATTCTAGGTAAAAATTGTTAATTTGCATGTTTTAGGCTCAAGGACTAAATTGAATAAAAGTGAAACTTTAGGGGCAATTTTATAACAATATAAAAAATGACCAAATTGTATAAAATGAATTTTTTTTATTGTCTAAATTAATATATTGAATGAAATTATTAATTTAGATCAAGAACGGGTGGAAAAATCAAGGATAATAGAAAATTACCAAAATGCCCCTAAACTTTGATATTTGTGCATTTTAGCCATGTAAGTTCATATGAACTGTATTCTGTACAATTTTGATTAAATTGAATATTAATATGTGGTTATATTGTGATTAAATCAATATATATGTTAGCATGTAATTTACCGTGTTATGAAATGACATAAATCCAACGACGTACGATAATTACCGAGTCTCGTTTGAACCTTAGGAATTCATAGGATACAAATGACATGTCAATAGGGTTACCGATTTGGTTGAGGTCCTGCATATGTTGCGGACACACCATAGCTCTTATGAGCTTACCGATTCTCAGCTCGTATGAGCTTACCGATTCACAGGTCGCGAGAGCATACCGATTCATAGCTCGTATGAGCATACATGTACAGGAATTGACGGATTACAGTTTAGCACACTATGTGTGAGATATCCCAAGTATCCAACGATATTCTAAATTAGGGGTGAGCAAAACTCGATTCAACTCGAAAAAATCGAAAAAAATTCGAATTTCGAGTTAAACGAATCGAGTTATTCGAGTTAATCGAGTTATTCGAATCAACTCGAATTTTTTTCGAATTTCGAGTTCGAATCGAGTTGAGTTTTCAAATTCGAATAACTCGAATAATTCAAATAATTCGAATATCAAACTATAATATTTTACATTTTTACCCTGAACTCCCAAACCTTTTTATTTTTCCCTCAAAACTATTACTCCTTCCCACTTCCCCCCAAAACGGGGACGCCCCTCCCCTCCCAACCCCCCAATCTACCCAAAATCCATTTCCCACCAAAATTTTACTCTCCCATTTACTTTTCTCAAAATTTTACTCCAAAAAACCCTTAAAACCTTTTATTTTCCCCCAAAATTTTTACTCCCTCCCACTTTTCCCCTAAAACTTTTATTCTCTTCCCATCCCACCTCCCATTTACCCTAAACCCTCCCCCCTCCAATTTTTTTTTTAATATTTTCCCTCCAAAATTTTACTCCCCCCTATTTACTTTCCCTCAAACTTTTATTCCCAAAACTTTTTATTTTCCCCCTAAACTTTTACTTCTCACCCTTTACTCTCAAAGAAAAAATCAAAATTATCCAAAAAAAATCACTAAGCATAAATAGTAATAATTTTATTTATATCTACTATTTATATTATTAAATTAAATTTCACATTTTATATTATTTATATTATTGAATTGTTTAGTCATATTGAATATTTATATTAAAATTGAATTATTAATTATGCCATAAAATATTCATGTTAAAATTTTATATTGGTATCAATTTCACATTTTATTTTTAAAATAACTTTTATTAAAAAATCATATTTTTACATTTAATATATTTTTTAATTCCAAAATACATAGTGACAAGAATCTGAAGATAATTGAAACAACTAAGCAAGCAAAGAAGCTAACTAGTATATAAAAAATTAATAAATAAATTATGAGGTGATGAAAGTTAATAAAAAATTTTATTAAGGTGGTCAAATTTTATTACGATGGGTGACAATGGTTACAAGGACCCAAAATTATTTTTTAAAATTTAACTCGAACAAATATATTCGATTCGATTCGATTCGAATTCCATCTCACTCGACTCGATTCGAGAAAACTTCAAATAAAGTTAGGATGATAAAACGAGATTCGAAAACTCGATTAACTCGAAAATTTTTGATTCGATTCGATCGAATGCTTACCCCTATTCTAAATGGTTCAACGGGCAATGCTCTGTTACAAGATTATATGAGTTCGATACGAACTATTATAGGTATTTACATGAATTACATGGAAATAATTTTACATGATGTATTGATACATGATATGGATGTTACATGTATATGGAAATTTAATTAATTTTTTAGTTTATCCATGATTATTGATTCATATGTGAATTTACATGACTAATATGGTTGGTGTATATGGGCTTAGGCTTTGGCCAAGTTGTGGTTGGATTATACCACGTTAAACTTATAAGTTATGCATTGAAATGGTAAATGCCTAAATGAAAATATGCTTGTGATCATGAAAGGGTGGTAAGGTTTAAATTATGTAATTCTTATTGAAATGGTTTACCATGTGGTTAGTTCCAAAAAGAATTATATTTAAATGTACTAGCTTGTGGCTATGATTGAATGATGCGCTTATGTTTTGTGTGTTATGCATATAAAATGGGTGTGGAAAGGTAATGAAATAGTAAGTTCATACCTAAAGTGTAGAATGATGAAAAAGGGAATGATGAATTGAATTGATGTTATTTGAGCTAATGAGAGTAAATGCAATGAAAAGTAATGAAATGCAAATGAAAATAAGAAAATTTTGAAAGGGTTTAAAGTTATTTAAATCCTACCATGCTAGGGATGATATGTATAAGTGATGCTGTGGATTTATTCACCTTGTAAGTTGTTGAATATAGCTTCATGAATCTTGCAGTATCGTATTGGATTATTTTTTATATGTATAAATTTCATATTTAGAATGAATTGATATGATAAAAGTTTATATGAACTTACTAAGCATTCATTTCTTACTTAGTTGTTTTCCTTTACTTTTTATCGAAAGCTTGATCGGGTTGGAAACTAGTCGGAGATCCATCACACTATCCAACAATTATTTTGGTAGATGTTGATGTCTTGGTTAAGGTTATAATGGCATGTATAGGTATTTTGGCTAATGTTAGCCTATGTGTTTTGGTTGTAGAAATGACCATTTGGTTAGTTTGCATTTTGGCCTTGTGTTGGTAAAATGATATATATTATAAGGTGTATATAAGTAGACTTGTAATGGTTGATATATGACTTGTTATGGTTGAATGATGGTAGATAGAAAAGTAGTTGAATGTGCATATTAGATATGACATATAACTTGTTGTGAATTGGTGTTTTGCCATAGTAAGCATATATGTGTTTTGATGCTAATGATTATGTGGTATAGTTGGTACCAAATGCTATGTTTTGGTAAGTGATTTACATGTTGTGTAATGATGCAAACTTAGTTAGAAGTTTATCAATTATTTTGGCCAAATTGAGTACATGGTTATACATATTTTAATGTTGTCATTTGAGGTGTCTTTGGGCATATTGGTTGGATGTTATTATACCATATGTGTTTGGCTTGATTATGCATGATTTTGGTGCCTTTTGAAGGCTTATGTATATGTGCAAAAGGGATTATAGGTACATGTTGAAAAGGGTGAGAAAAATGACTTGTAAAATAGCCTATTTTTGTCCACACGGGCAGAGACACGGGCGTGTGTCTCAGTTGTGTGTGACACACGGCTAGGTAACACGACCATGTGTCCCCTATTGTTTTCAAAGGGTTGCAAGTCACGTTTTACACGGCCTGGCACACGGGTGTGTGGTTTGGCCGTGTGACCCAAGTTAGTGAGTTAAACGGGCACGGACACGGGCTGGGACATGGCAATGTGCCCTATTTTGAATGTCTACATGGCCTAAGACACGGGCATGTCTCTTGGCCATGTCTGTCACACGGTTTCACCACACGACCGTGTGACCCCTGCAGTTTGTAAATTTTCATATTTTCCCTAAAATTTCTATATGTTTCTGGTTTAGTCCTGATTTGTTTCTAATGTGTTTTTAGGGTCTCGAGGGCTAATATAAGGGATAATATGTATGATATTGATTGGTTTTACTATGATTGATGATATGAATTTAATGTATTAAAAATTTTGATAGTTTTGAAATGCAAACTCTGTTAATGCTCCGTAACCCTATTTCGACGACGGATACAGGTTAGGGGTGTTACATGTGTTATAATTGTGACAAGTCTTATTCTATAAGACACAAAAGTAAAAAGTTGTTTTGGATGGAAGTATAAAATATTGAAGATGAGAAAGATGATGATAAGGTAGATGATCTTGAAATTTCTTTACATGCCATCAAAGGAACTTGCAATTCATCTACTATGCAACTAACATCAAAGGTGTCAGGAAAAATAGTGTTAGTCCTCGTTGATTCGGGCAGTCCGTATAACTTTCTACATGAAGGTTTAGTGCCAAGATTGGAATCGAAAATACCAAAAAAAAAAATCTGGGCTGCAAGTATGTGTGACAAATAGAGAACGGGTTCCTAGCATAGGTATTTGTAAATTAGTGCAGTTCGTGGTAGAAAATGACAACTTCCAAACTAATTTTTATACAATACCATTAGAATGGTTTGATGTGATTTTAGTGGTTAAATGGTTGTGTACCCTTGGTCTAATTTTATGGGACTTCAACTCCTTGACTATGCAATTTGTAGTAAACAAAAAGGAGATACCATGGCAAGGGCAACACCCAGAGGAAGTTCCATGACTTAGTCTGATGCAAGGACTGCATTTAACTAATATATTCTTGGATAAAATATTGGTAGAATTTACGCATTTGTTTCAAGATCCATCTAGGTTACCTCCTAACCGCAAATTTAGCCATCATATAAATCTTAAACCAAGATCTAGTCCAATTGTAGTTAGGCCTTATTGATACCCACATTTTCAAAAGGATGAGATTGAAAATCAGTGTGATCAAATGATACAACAAGGAATCATTCGACCCAGTAGATCACCATTCTCTTCTCCAGTACTCTTGGTAAAGAAGCATGACGAGACATGGTGCTTTTGCATTGATTACTGGGAGCTTAATGCTTGCATTGTTAAAGACAAATATGCGATTCCTGTAGTGGATGAATTGTTAGACAAACATCATGGGGCAAAAAATTTTACAAAGTTGGATTTAAGGTCGGGATATTTCCAAATTAGAATGGTAACTACAAATGTGGAAAAGACAGATTTCTGAACCCACCATGGACAATTCAAATTTCTTGTCATTCTATTCGGGCTTACCAATGCCCCTTCCACATTTCAGAGTTTGATGAATGACATTTTTTACCCTTACGTGCATAAGCTTGTTTTGGTATTCTTTGATGACATATTAATTTGTAGCAAAACATGGATTGAGCATATGCATTATGTAAGACTAGTTTTTGAACTCCTGCAGGATAACATGTGTTTTTACACAAATCCAAATGTTTTTTTAGAGAGTCTTAGGTAACCACCTTGGTCATGTCATCCATGGTGACGGAGTCAAGGCTGATCACACTAAAATTAAAGATGTCACTGGTTGGCCAACTCCTAAATCTACCAAGGCTCTACGAGGCTTTCTTGGGCTGGTGTAAACTCTAATTTATATAGGTTTTTTTCTAGTAGTTTTTAACACCTTTTTACTTAAAAATAATACTAATCCCGAGTATTTGTTAATTAATTTAGTGAATTTTTCTTAAACCTCGATAATGGACATGAATTTATAAAATATGCAAATTTGTGCTTTATTACATGAATTTTGTGCATAAATTAAATTATTTCATGTTATTTATTGATGTGTTATATTTAATTGTGCAGTGGAACCATGAAGTTGATTTAATAAAGAGCTTATTATAAAGTTACATGAACATGAGCTATTTATTTTCTATGTTGGATGGCAAAATCATTCTAAATGGGTAAACAAGGTGTTATTTTGACCTAGTTAAAATGATGTTACATGGTGGACAAGTCTGATTAATTAATAGGTCACAGAACCATCCAACAAGGAGGACTCAAGCCTGAACTTGGCAGAAGAATGTTGGCTGCCCAAAAATCTATTTTGGGATAATTATTGGAGGTCCCTACATTTGGAGAATCATTGGAAATCAGCATACAAAGATTGCCCTTGAAATCGTCCAACCCATGCCTAAATTTAGCATGATTCTGTGCTCAAATAAAGGAACCATCATCCACCTTCATCCACTAAATGTGGTCAGCCAAGCAATGGAGAAAATGGAGGGATTCCAATCCCTATTTTTAGTAAACTCTACCATCTATTTCAAGTATAAATACCCCCACTCATTCCCTATTTCAATCATCCCTCATCCCTACATCCCTCATTATTCACATCTCTCAGTCATCATTCATTCTCTCATTCTCTCATTTCCTCTCTTGATTTCCATGCATAACATCCCACATTTTCTTTCTTAGCCAAAAACATTTATAAAATTGTCTCTTGGCTGGCTATCTTAAGGAGCCATTAGCAAAGGAGCAACACAAGTATCAGAGGAAAACATCCATCAACCAGAGTTCACGAGATTGCTGATTCAACAGGGTTTATTTTTCATTTACTTTGTTATTTTGATTTTAATCATGCTTGCAATATGCTTTATTATCTTATCATCAATAATGGCAGCTTAATTTTGTTAGCTAGGATGATTGCATTTATTTAATGAATTTTGTTTAAATCATGTCTATAGTGTTTGTTCCTCAATCAATCATGTTTTCAATTAAACTCAAGTATGTATTTCATTCAAATGTGATTGGATGCATCAGAATTAGCTGAATAATCCTAACCAGATGACAACTCGTAGGCACAATAATTGAAATGTGCATGTTTAATTTAGATCCTAACCCGACTAAATTAAAGGTTCATAATAACTTTAATGAGCTCTATTATCTTACATAGTTTTTAAGTTTATGTGATTAAACTGTTTCAAACCTAAACTATCCCTGTTACTTCACTTGAATCCTAAGAAACCATTAGTTTCATATGATTAGTAAAAATGCATGTTTTACTAAGTAAAAGATTTTGAAATGACTTAATTTGATTTCCAAACTCATGAAAGATCGAGTTGCCATGAAATAATTTCTGAACACTATTAAGCATGATAAAAATAAGTTAAGTTGAATGATGTAATTATCCTAGCCTATTCATGTTATTGATTGTTGAAGTTTGTGTTTTTGCTAAATTCATTCATACATTTAATTTCATACTTCCCATTTAGTTTAAATTGCATCAGGGATCAATCTTGCATCTAGATAATTTAATTTAGTTAATCACCCATCACTCAAGATATTATGTTTTTATCATCAAATTGCTAACTTTAATTTTGAAATATATTGATTAACATACATAGTCCCTATAGAGATGATACTCTTTTACTTACTTATTACTTGATAACGATTGTGTACACTTTTACAAATTGAGCGTTACAACTAGCAGGATATTACAGATCGTCAAGAATTATGGGCAAGTGGTTGCACCCTTAACATCTCTTCTAAAGAAAAATGCCTTGAACTGGACTAAAGTAGCAGATGTTGCTTTCACCCAATTAAAAACTTCTCTTTCAGCAACCCCAGTCTTGCAATTACCCAACTTTGAGGAGGAATTTATGGTTGAATATAATGCTTTTGACAACGGGTTTGGATCCGTACTTCAACAAAAGGACATTCCATTGCCTTTTTTAGTTGCAAGATTGCAGATTGACTCCTTAAGTTAGCTGCCTATGAGCGAGAATTAATTGGTGTGGCGAAGGTAGTGACTCATTAGAGACCCTATCTTTGGGGAAGGTACTTCCTCATCTGTACTAATCACTTTAGTCTTAAGTACTTGTTAGACCAGTGACTTACGACATCCCCACAACAACATTGGATCAACAAGCTAATGGGGTTTGATTTTTTAGTGGAGTATAAAGTAGGAAAGTTGAATAGAGCTGCAGATGCTTTATCTAGAAAAGATAAAGACTTACCACACCTCATGATTGTTTCCTTCCCTCAAGTTGAAATTCTTAAGGCCATCAAACAAGAAACAAAATCTTCTCAAGAATTGTTACAACTCTAGCAAAGAATTCTACAAGGAGAATTGGGGTCAAATTGGGTTGCACAAGATGGGATGATTTGCTTCAAAAGAAGGTTGTACCTTTTACCTACATCACCAATTATTCCCACTATTATTTCCTCTATACATGTTATGGCACATGAAGGGGGACTGAAAACATTGCATCGTATTCGTCAAGATTTTTTTTTGGAAAGGAATGAAGCTTGCAACCTCAGAATTTGTGCAAAATTGTTTAGTATACCAATGCCACAAATAGCAAAATTTACAGCCTATAGGTTTACTTCAACCTCTTCCAATTCTACGACAAATTTGGGTTCATATCTCTATGGATTTTGTGGAGGGTCTACCCAAAGTTAAAATGAAATCAATACTTATGGTGGTTGTTGACAAATTATCAAAATACACTCATTTTTTACCTTTGGCCCATCCATTTACTGCTATATGTGTTGCTACTATCTTCTTTGTAGAGTTATTCTGACTTCATGGCTTGCCAGAATCCATAGTTTTGGACTGTGGTAAAGTTTTCCTCAGCTTATTTTGGAAGGAATTATTTTATTAGAATGGTTCTAAGCTCGCTTTTTATTCAACATACCATCCCTAATCTGAGGGTCAAACAGAAGTAGTTAATTGAACAATAGAAATGTACCTATGATGCCTCTCTAGTGATCATCCATGATAGTGGGTTGATTGGGTTCCATGGGCTGATTATTGCTACAACACCTCCTATCACACTACCCTAAGGGCCACCCCTTTCCAATTAGTATACAGTAAGGATCCACCTCGACTTCTCTCCTATTCAATTGGTTCTACAAAGATTAAAGCTATGGATAAGACCCTATAAGGTAGGGATGCACTTTTACAAAATGCTCAGGATAGACTCTTGCAATCTCAGCAAAAAATGAAGAACACTTATGATTTGGGCCACAGAGAGTTGAATTTTAAATTTGGGGATTGGGTTTGGTTACGGCCTTAGTAATATCGACAATTGACGATAACTAAATAAAAGCATCACAAGCTACTCCCAAAGTATTTTCGTCCTTTTAAGGTCTTGAACAAAATAAGAACAGTGGCCTATCAGCTTGAATTACCTATAAGCAGTAGAATACATGATGTATTCCATGTTTCTTTTCTCAAAAAATACAAGGGACCTTAATTATACGGTGGGAGACTTGCCCTTAGTGCATGATGGCAAGGCCTTGCCTACTCCATAAGCTATTATTCGTAGTAGGCTAAATCGAGGTTGATGGGAACTATTAATGCAATGGGCAGGTTGTCCTAAAAAAGATGCCACCTAGGAACTGTTTGATTGTTTTCAATAAGATTATCCTGAATTTGAGCTTGAAGACAAGCTTAACTCCGAGAGGGGGAGTAATGATGTGGATGTTTTTACTGGAAAACAATATTAGAGAAGGAATTGGAAAAAGGAACGACAAAATTTAGTGTTTTAGATTTATTTAATTTCTTTATTATATCAGTTTTATTAAGAGTTTTAGTTTTACTTATTCTCTCTATTTCTTATTTCTCTTATAAACTCTAAGCTAAGAATTTTATTAGGACTCTTTCGTTTGTTATTAACATCATATAAAAAGGCTATCAATATGAAATAAAGAAGTAAGTAATTTATTTTTATCACAAGCGTTATTTTGGGAGTGGGTTCAGTCAAGGACGAATCTGCCTTTTGAGTAACCATAAGTTGGAGTTAGAACTCTTTCTCGTCTAAACTTATGGCTAGATCCTATCCCAAGGTGCATATCACAATCCTAACAAAACTCAGATTTTCTTTTTGAATAATACTGTTGGGGATATTGCAGCATAGACCAGTTCAAGTTTAGGCTTCAGAAGAAAAAAAAATTTTGGGTAAATATTTAGGTGTTCCCTTGTTCCATAAAAGGGTCACTAAGGATACATATAATTTTTTTTTTGATAGAATTTGTTCAAGATTAAGTGGTAGAGATGCGAAACTTTTGTCTATGGTTGGAAAAGTTACTTTGGCCAAATCAATGTTGTTGGCAATTTCTAGCTACTTCATGTAAACTGCCTTGATTTTGGCCTCAGTCTGCATTGAAATTGAAAGATTAGTTAAAAGCTTTATTTGGGGTTCAATGGAAAATTCAAAAAGGGTGGCACTTATGACATAGAGGAATATTTTAAACCTTTAACCATGGTGAGCTTGGTATGCAGAAACCTAAGGAACATAATATGTCCTTTCTCAAGAAACTTGGGTTCAAAATACTGAATAATGAAAATGCTTTATGGGTCAAAGTTCTAAGGTAAGGTGAGTGGGACTTTACCTAGCAGCATCAAGAAAGCAAATGTTTCATTCCTGTAGAGGTATATTGCTAGAATTTGGGACCTTTAAAAGGATAGTATAAGCAGGTCTATTGGGAATGGAAACAATATTTGATTTTGGTAGGATACATGGGTTTCAGAAATTGGTCTGTTAGAGTTGTATGACCCAAATTCTAAGAGATTTCTTGCAAGTCAAGCTAAACAAAATATATCTTCTTTCTAGAAGATTTAGTATTTATAAGTATAAAATATTTAGCATTTATTAGCATAATATATTTGACTTTGATTAGAATTAGGTTTTTTTCAACCTATAAATAGATGTAGTCGAAACTCCTCTTGTAATTATTCGAATTGACATAATGAATTTTCTTCTCCTCTGCACGTGTTTTTTTCCCGAAAAGGTTTCCACGTAAAAATCTGTGTGTTCTTTATTTTTATTTCTCTTTTCTTTGTGATATATTGTCATTACCGACATTCTATTTTCACAAATTGGTATCAGAGCTTTTGAGTTGTTCATCTCAATCACGGTAATGGCATCTTTGAAGTATGAAATTTCGCTGTTAGATCGCAACACCAGATTCGCATTGTGGCAGATAAATCAGGAAATTCTTGCACATATAGACTTAGAGGAAGCCTTGCTAAAGGGTAGATAAGATACCTTCAACATTGACAGAGGAAGAGAAGAAGCACAAGGACTGAAATGCGTAAACACAATTACATCTGCATTTGTCTAATGAAATTTTGTAGGATGTGATGAAGGAGAAGACCACCGCTTGATTATGAAAGAGGTTAGAACAAATATGTATGTCGAAAACTCTAACTAGCAAGCTACATATGAAGCAACGTCTTTATGCTCATCATTTGGAGAAATGTGCATCTGTGCACGAACACTTAATAGTATTTAAAGAAATTCTCTCAAACTTGGAGGCCATGGAGGTTCACTATGATAAGGAAGATCTACAATTGATTCTACTTTGTTCGTTGTCCCCGTCTTATTCAACCTTTAGAGATATGATTTTATATAGCTATGAGTCTCTCACAGTTGATAAGGTTTATGATTCTCTAACCTCGTATGATAAGATAAAACATCTTGTGGTTAAAATTGACTCTCAGGGAGAGGGTCTCATTGTTCATGGAAGACAAGATCAGAATGTTGGTGATGATCGTGGAAGGACACAGAAACAGAATCCTCGCGGTAAATCTAAGGATAGATCGAAGTCTTCAAACAGAGGTAAAACTTGTAACTTCTGCAAGAAGAAAGGGCACATTAAATCTGAGTGTTATAAGCTACAAAACAAGATCAAAAGGGAGGCTGCGAATCAAAATGAAAAACAACCAGAAAATTTTGGTAAAGCTAATGTTGTAGAAGCCTACAGCAATGGTGAACTTCTAGTCACTTCTGTCAGCAATTCTAGAGTGTGCGATTAGTGGATTCTTGATTTGGGTTGCACCTTCCACATGAGTCCCAATCGGGATTGGTTTACAACTTACGAAATAGTGTCTGAAGGTGTTGTTTTGATGGGAAATAATGCTTCATGTAGAATTGTAGGTGTTGGAACAATTAAAGTTAAGATGTTTGATAGAGTTGTCAAAACACTTAGTGATGTACGACATGTTCCAGAATTGAAGAGAAATTTAATCTCATTGAGTACTCTTGATTCAAAAGGGTACAAAGACACAGCTGAAAGTGGGGTTTTGAAGATTTCCAAAGGTTCCCTCGTTGTGATGAAAGGGCAGAGAAAGACTGTCAAGTTATATGTTTTGCAGGGTTCTACTATTACTGGTGATGTAGCTATTGCATCCTCTTTCTTGTCAGATGATGATATTACTAAACTTTGGCATATGCGCCTAGGGCATATGAGTGAGAATGACATGACAGAATTGAGCAAAAGTGGTCTTCTTGATGGGCAATGATTTTGCAAACTAAAGTTTTGTGAGCACTGTATTTTTGGGAAGCAAAAGAGGGTTTGATTCACCAGAGGAATCCATAACACTAAGGGAATATTTGAGTACATTCATTCTTACTTGTGGGGGACATCCAGACTACCTTCGAGAGGTGAAGCTAATTATATGCTAACTTTTATTGATGATTTTTCCAAAAAAGTTTGGGCGTTCTTCCTAAAGCAAAAAAGCAATGTGTTTTCCACATTTAAGTCTTGGGAAACTATGATTGAAAAATAGAACTGGAAAACAAATAAAATACCTCCGCATAGACAATGGCTTAGAGTTCTATTCTGATGATTTTAATAAACTGTGCAAGTCAAAAGAGATCGTGAGACACTTGAAAGTTTGTCATACTCCACAGCAAAACGGCATTGCAGAATGAATGAACAGAACGATCATGGAGAAGGTTTGATGTATGTTGTCAAATGCCAACTTACCAAAGTCATTTTGGGCCGAAGCAGCCTCTATTGCATTTTTTTATCAACTGATCTCCATCCGTTGCCATTGAGGAAAAACTCTACAAGAGATATGGTCTGGTAATCCTGCCGACTATTCTGATTTAAATATCTTTGAGTGTCCTGCATATGCTAATGTTGATAATGGAAAATTGGAACCGAGATCCATTCAATGTGTTTTTCTTGGTTATAAAGTTGGTGTAAAAGGGAATAAGTTATGGTGTCCTGAAAATAGAAAAGTTTTGATTAGCAGAGATGTTGTTTTTGATGAAACTGTTATTTTACCTAACTTATCTCTTAAAGAATCTTAAAATAAAAAAAATCAAAAGTAGGTGGAGCATCAGATTAATCCAAAATCTACAACAGAGTTGACTCCTCAAGCCAGTACAAAAATTTAAAATAGAGTTGCTTCTTCACCACAATACTCTATCTCCAAAAATAAAACTAAAAGAGAAATTAAGCCTCCAAAGAAGTATGCTGAGGTTGATCTAGTTGCTTATGCTTTAAATGTCGCTGAAGATATAGAAGAAAACCATGAGCCATCTAATTATTCTGATGCGGTTAGCTGTGAAGACTCAGAAAAGTGGATGTTTGCTATGCAAGAGGAGATGAAATCACTCCACAAAAACAAAACATGGGAACTTATGAAACTTCCTAAACGTAAAAAGGTTTTTCATTGTAAATGGGTGTTTAAAAAGAAAGAAGGGACTCTAGGAGTTGAAGAACCTAGATATAAAGTAAGGCTTGTTGCAAAGGGAGGATATTTACATGGAGAACTTGAGGAGGATATTTACATGCAACATCTAGAGGGTTTTACAGTCTTAGAAAAAGAGGACTATGTTTGCTTGCTAAAAAAGTCCCTTTACGGTTTGAAACTGTCATCAAGACAATGGTACAAGAGGTTTGACTCCTTTATAACTTCTCATGATTTTAAAAGAAGTAGCTTTGACAGTTGTGTTTACTTTAAGAAAAAATAGTGATGGTTCTTTTATATATCTACTCTTTTATGCTGATGACACGTTGATAGCAGCAAAAGATAAAAGAGATATAAGAAAGGTCAAAGCCCAACTAAGTGAAGAATTTGAGATGAAAGATTTGGGACCAGCAAAGAAGATACTTGGTATGGAGATTCTCAAAGATAGAAAAGCAAGTAAATTGTACCTAAGTCAGAAGGGGTACATTGAGAAAGTTCTTTGCAGATTCAATATGCAGAATGCTAAACCTGTTAGTACTCCTTTAGTAGCCCATTTCAGACTTTTATCGGCTTTGTCTCCACAATCAAATGATGAGATTGAATACATGTCACATGTTCCATACTCTAGTGCAGTGGGATCTCTCATGTATGCTATGGTTTGTTCACATCCAGGTTTATCATATGCAGTCAGTGCAGTTAGCATATACATGGCGAATCCCGGTAAAGAACATTGGAAAGCAGTTAAGTGGATTTTAAGATACTTACGAGGTACTGATGATGTTTGCTTACAGTTTGGAAGAATTAGAGATGGACTCATTGGGTATGTTGATGTTGATTTTGCTGAAGACCTTGATAGAAGAAGATCTCTCACAGGTTATGTCTTTACAATCAGAGGTTGTGCAATCAGTTGGAAAGCCACTTTGCAAACTACAATTACTTTGTCTACCACTGAAGCTGAGTACATGGCGATTACTTAGGCTTGTAAAAAAGCTATTTGGTTGAAGGGACTCTTTAGTGAATTCAATGAAGACCTTCAAGTCAATACTGTATTTTGTGATAGTCAGAGTGACATCTTCCTTACAATAGATCAAATTTTTCATGAGAGAACAAAACACATTGATGTTCGGTATCATTTTCTTCGTGATATTATTGCTCGTGGTGATATTGTTGTGAGCAAAATTAGTACTCATGAAAATCTTGATATGATGAATAAGTCACTTCTTATAACCAAGTTTGAGCATTGCTTAGACTTGATTGGAGTTCATTGTTGAAGTTAAACCCTTAAGGGGTTTTATGGAAGAGGTGGAGAACTTGTTCGTTGAGAGTTCACGATGAAAAACTTGTTCGTTGAGAATTCGTTTCAAGATGGAGATTGTTAGAGTTCTAAGAGATGGTTTGCAAGTCAAGTTAAACAAAATATATCTTCTTTCTAGAAGATTTAGTACTTAAGAGTATAATATATTTAGCATTTATTAGTATAATATATTTGACTTTGATTAGAATTAGGTTTTTTTAACCTATAAATAGATGTAGTTGAACCTCTTATAATCATTCGAATTCGACATAGTGAATTTTCTTTTTCTTTTGATTAGAATTAGGTTTTTTTAACCTATAAATAGAATTAGCTTTACTAAGGGATATGACCACCAATGATGGATGTTCGAACGGGAAAAAGTTTGCTGGTTGTTTTAACAGCTGTATTCTGATACGCATCACAGGCATTAGACCACGTAATAGTCTGGATTCAAATGATAGGTGTGTTTAGGGATGGACTACAAATGGAAACTATAAAGTTGCTGATGGTTACAAACGCTTGAATTAAGAAAAGCGGGGATCAAAGGGTCCCAAATAGGAGTATATTTGGAAGTTTCAAGGTCCCCAAAGGCTGAACAATTTTTGGACATGCTTCTCACCAAAAATTATTAACTAATGTAGAAAGATACAAAATGGGGCTTACAGATGATCCATTCTGTAGTATTTGTAGGAGTGGCCTAGAAACGATCACACACGAAGGGACTGCCAAGTTGCTTCAAGTGTCTCGATGCAAGTTGTGCCACAGTGTTTGAAGCAAGAGTTTTTCGCTTCAGCTAATGCAAACTAGATCATGGGGAATATTAAAAATTGACAAAAACTGATAAACATGAATCAAGAGTGGCACTTATTCTTCGCAGTAATGTGTTGGCAGTTGTGGCTACAAAGAAATTCATGTATACTCTAACAACAAAATTGTTCCAAGGAAGCTATCATTTCAAAAAGCATTGCTAAAGTAAGATTCATAACAAATGCCCATAGTGGAAATGCACAAAGGAACCAAATAGAATTGAAGTGAGTATGCTGGTCAAAACCTCCTTTGGGATGGGTCAAGCTCAATCGTAATGGTGCAGTCAGAAAATCTATCAATGTAGCCAAAGCTGGTGGCCTTATTAGAGACTCAAACTGAAATTGGATTGCTGGTTTTAGTAGATTTATTGGTTCAAGTTTGCCTTTACAGGCTAACTTGTGGGGCATTGCAGATAGGATGAAGCTATCTTAGGACTTGGGATATAGAAGACTAGTGGTGGAGATTGATTCTTCCATTACGGTGGATCTACTGGGGGATGTGAATGCCATCAACAGTCCTCTTAGTATGATTATGAATACCAATGATTTAAGGAATAGACCATGTGAGGTCATCTTTTGCAAGATCTACAGAGAAGGAAATCAGGTTGCAGACTACATGGCATCAATTTCCTTCAATGAAACTATTGGTCTTTACAAATTCGACCATCCTCCTTCAAGAATTCAATTGCTGCTAAGGATTGACGTGGATGGGCAATCTGCTATTAGATTTGTCATGCAGTAACTAGTCTCTTAGAGCTTTACTCTCATTTGTTTCCGAGAGAAAAAAAAAAAAGCTAAACAAAATGTTGTAAGTTAATAATAAAATTAATAGTTACTAGTTTATTGGGATAGGAGTCCTTTTAAATATCATATATATTAAATTTGACATAAATTAAAATTTTTTAACTATTTGTTTTATGTATAAAAAATTTCAACTATTAATATATATACTTTTTTTAGACCAATATAATAGAGATATCACATTAGTTTAAAATTTTACAAATATGAAAAGTACAATTATATCGATAAATTCAACGGATGGATTGTTATACTATATTATATTAATCGTACATAAATATATATATGGGAGAGTATAAAATCCCTATAGTGGATATGTAGGAGAAAGATCTGCTTACAATAAGTATAAAACTATTTATACTATTAATATTTTAACAATCCAATCGTCATATTGCATGGTCCATTCATATAGATCATTCATGTCAAAATTTGACGTAAATTAAAATTTCCTAACAATTTTTTTATGTAAAAAAAATTCAACAGTTAAATAAATATTAATATATACTATTTTATATCGATATGATAGAGATATTGAATTGGTTTAAAATTTTATATGCATAACAAGTACAATTATATTGATAAATTTAATAGCTGGATCGTTAAAAAGTATTACAAAAGAGTGTAAAACCATTTTAATTTTACACTAATGTAAATAGATATCGCTTCTCATATATATTCCTTTGTTTTCCTAATTGAGTTGTTGAGTTGAAAACTTTATGAGAAATTAACCAAACCAAAATGCTATTAATTCACATGTTCAACAGATACGAAGAAATTTTGAGGTACCACAACTCAAAGAGAAAGGACATATTTATACATATATTAGACCTGTTCATGGTCGAGCTATCCATCCAGGCCCGAAGGCCCACCCAAAATTTGGGAGGGTTTGGAAAGAATATTAGGCTCGAAAAATGGGCCTAGGCAAAAGATTAGGCCCATTTAAAATATGGGTCGAGCTTGGGCTTGAAAATTCAAGGCCCAAGCCCTGCCCGGTCCAACCTATTTTTTAGCTTATAATATATTATATTATATTCTTTTTATATATTATGTAATTTAGAACACATTAAAAAAATAAACCTATACTAAATATATAATGATACTCTAATGTAAATATTAAAATAATGTTAAGATTACTATATAAAATTTTTCAATAAATAAAAAATGTATAAAATTATTAAATATTAAAATAAAATATATTTTTTTTGAAAATAATAAGAGCGTGTTTAAAATGGGTTTGGATTAGTCTTTTGCAAATATGGATCGGGTCGACCTTGAGCAAACATAGAGTATGTTAATATCATGCTTATGCCCGATCCAAACCCGACCCATGAGCACCTCTAACATATATATTATATAATTTTTTAATACTTTTATATGAGTGAAAGAAAATATTTTTTAAATATATATATTTTTAAGTTTATCTTTAAATTTGAAATAGAAACATTCTTTTAAAGTAATGGTCGAAGTTTTTCTACTTTAAGATTTTAGTTTCAAACTTAAATATTTGATTTTAAAGTAAAAATTTTATAAGATTAGAAACTCTATCATAAATGTACGTATGTGAAAATCACGTATTTAGAATACAAATTTGCGTTTTAAAATAATATATAATAAATAATGAAATGTATGGTTTGAAATTTGTGGAGTGTCTCGCATTTCCGAACATTTTCTAAGCACTTTACGCAACCAGAACTGAAGTAGAGGCGACGTCCCGACAAGAAAGCATGTGACATCGCAACGACGTGATGAATTCTAACTTAAAGCAGCCACGCAATTAGATTCTCAGTAGGGTTACTTTTCTGGTTAAACTCTAATTACATCATAAATATTTTAGTATGATTAGAACTCTAATCTTAGCTTATAAAAAAGGCCTTAGTAACCCTAGAATAATCATCTTCATAATATCAGATTTTAAGAGAAGATCAAGAGAGAGTTCTGAGAGAGCTTTAAGGGATTTTGTGTTTTAGCTAGAGAGCTTTGTTTTTAAGGGTTAGGGGGTTTGTTTTTAATATCTCCGTATTGTACTCTTCGATTTTTTGCTCATTAGTGAAGTCTTCTTTTTGCCTGTGGTTTTTTATCCTCTTATAGGAGGAGTTTTTCCACGTAAATTTGTGTGCCCAATTTTCTCTATTCTTTCTTTTTCACTATTTATTCGGGTTGATCCCTAACAAAACTAATTGATACTAACACAGAAAATATATACTATAGTAAAATAAAAAAATAGATTTAATTTTAAGTAAAATGAAATTTAAACATATGAATACAACATATTAAGAATACTAAATGAATACAATTATTTAATATGGTTTTGTCATCAATCCTAAGTTGATATCGAATTAATTTGTGACAACATCTTAAATAATAGTATAGATATACAACTGATAGCTAAAATTAATATGTATAAGTAATTCGAAATAAAAGTTTGATTAAGTGATAAATTTCAGATTTTACACATTGGTGTGGTTCTAAATCCCACCATAAGTTTTTTTTTTTTTTAAAAAAGACTAAAGTACTCTCGAATAATATAACTTATTTCAAATACGAAATGATATTTTTTATTATTTTACTAACCAAGTTGGTCCCGATTTGTAACGTCCCAAAAATCTAATCATTGATTTGATGAAATTCATTACAATTAAGTCTTGGTGTCTGTGACTATGTGCTTTATTGGTGTGTTTGAGGCTTTGTGTTCAAATCCTTGAGAGAGCATTTTTGTGAATTTTGTTTTATGTTGTTTAGCTGATAGAAGTTGAGTTAAATTTAACTTTAGGAAATTTGTTGGATGTGGATGAGATTTGGGGGTTGTGGGTAGTTGGATTTTATTTTGATTTAATATGAAAGATTTTTATTATAGGAGAAAAGGGGATGATATGGTTATTATTATTTCTTTTGTTTTACTAAAAAGAAAAGGGGCTGCTCCCAAATTTTGTGGTTCTTTCTCACGTCTGTTTCCATTGTTCCCCAAATCCACGTTGCCATTCCCAATTCCTTTTAATTGATTTTGTTTTGTTCCTCTTTTTCTTTCTTTTTCTTTCTGTTGGTTCTTTGTCCCTTAAATTTTGTCTTTCTTCTCCTTTAATCGTGGGGTTGCTGCTAATTCTTAAGATAATCGTTCAATTTTCTTTGACTGCAAATCTTAGGGTAAGATGTTTAAGTTCAATATTTATTTTATGTGTTATTTGTAGTCATGTTGGGCATTGGTTTGCGTTAAATCGGTATAGTGGGTATTGTGTTGATTTGATGGGTTTGTTTTATGAGTTGTACAAGAAGTAGTGGGCGACCGTCCAGCGACTTGAGATTTGCGTAGTTGTCGTTCGTTCAATTGGTAAATGTGTGGATGTATTTTGAAGGGTCGTTTTAGTTGATTGTAGGTGATTAAAGATTAGATTTTTACAAATTATTACTAAAATCGGTTGTGTTAATTGGCGATTTAGGTGTCTGATTACTCGTGTTTGGGTTTGTTTCCAGAAAATACCAGGTGCGTAACAAGAAACCTGAAAAAAATAGCGAAAGGAAAAAGCTGAAATTGGGGTCTGTCGATGCCACACGGCCGTGTGCCAAGCCGTGTGGTAGGCCGTGTGCGACACACGGTCATGTGCCAGGCCATGTGGTAGGCCATGTGTAACACACGGTCGTCTGATAGGCCGTGTGTGACACACGGTCTAAGCCATTTTGGGCCGTGTGGGCCACACGGTCTAGGCCATTTTGGTCCGTGTGGGCCCAAAATTCTAAATTTTTCCCTAAGGCTGTACATGTCATCCCGATCAACTATGGGCCTTCTGTGGGGTCAGTATGTGGTTATATAAGCTATAAAGCATGAATTCAGTTAATATGTTAGTATGTAATTTGACGTGTATAATATGTATAAGGTTCATGTAATGTAATGCGATATGTATGATCTGTTAAGTATACAGCATGTTCTACATCTTTTATACGAGCATGTGTGATATGTAAATTCTAGCATTTGTTATTTCCATTTTTATTTGATTATGGGGTGGGACATGTATTATGTGGAGGAAGTGTTCTATGAGAGGCGATATCTTGCCCGTTATACTGGCAGCATCGCTATGAAAATTCTAAAAGGTGTCTTACCGACACTAATAGGTATGTAAGGCTGGATGGGTCTTTAAGACCCTACATGGTGTGTAGCAGATGATGGTAGGACTGTAATTTGCATATGATTTTGATTCTGTATGTGATATACATCTGTATCTGTTCTGCTATGTAGTAATTTGTAAATAAACCTATAATTTTGGTTTCTATTAAGTTACACACTGAGTTATAAAAACTCACTCTCTGTTTGTCTGACACTTTCAAATAACCCTCAGACTTAGGCCAGTCGATACGACGGGAGCTCGGCTATGTCCACATTTCCATAAACTTGACTTATTTAAATTTTTTATTTGAGAGTTTTGTAAATTTTGGACTCTCTGGACTTTTGGGATTGTTTTTGTTTTGGATTTTTGGCATGACACTCAATAGAACAACATTACGAAAACAACTATACTGTTTTCGAGAAAACAAACTCAGTGTTCCAAAATATAACATACTAAGAATTTTCGCTGCAAAATATTCTATTAATTTAGAAAATGTAAACAAACAACGATTTTAATTAAAAAGTATGACAAAAACATTTTTAAATAAAGCGGACTTTTTAAGTAACAAAAGTTCACAACATTTTTCAAAAAGCGAAAGCTAGATTTATAACTGTCTTACGTAACATTTCCAGATTCGGCCATAACGTCCAAGCTGGGTTTGGGGTGTTAAACGATTGACTCATGACACCAACTTAGTCAGCGTCTTAAAAAATAGTAAGTATATATGTACAATTGACGGAGGTAATAAAGTGCGAATAATAAATTTAAAATGCATAAATAAATTTAAAATAAAGCTTTTGTTGAGTTGTAAATTTAAGGTTTTACACATTGGTGGGCTCAAATCTCACCATAAGTTTTTTTAAAAAATAAAAAGACTAAAATGCTTTTGAGCAATATAATTTATTGTAAATACGAAAGGATATTTTTGTAATTTCATTAACCGATTTGGAGCATGATTGACTTGTGACACAAACTCAATTAGGGGCTTGGATAATAGTTATAACAGCCCGTTTTCAGTGGTGTCAGAAATAGTGGTTTTGGGACGACAATTTCGATCAGTGAGTTAGTATTTTATTATTTATTTAATATTTACAGGGTTATTACAGTGTCGCGTTAAAATTTAGTTAGAAAATTTTTAACTTTTAGATAATTAATTTAGTAAAAAGGACTAAATCGTAAAAACTATAAAAGTTAGTTGTTATTAGTTTATTTGTGCTAAAGATTTATGAAAGCATAATTGAATTGAATTATATGGTAATTTAACCATAATTAAAATGTTGGACGGTATATATGTTTTAATTAAAAATATGTAAGAATTAATGGCATTCTGGTAAATAAATAAAAAAAGATAAACTACAATAAAATAATTAGACAAGTATCATCTTCTTCATTTTTCATCTTGGTTGACCGAAACACTATTAGAGATTTTGGGGAGGTCCTGCCAAGGCTTATTACAATTGCATGGTATGTATTTTTAATCTGTTTTTAGTAATTTTTATGTTTTTGATATTGTTATAGCTTAATTTAGTTAACCTAGGGACTAATTCATAAAACTATTAAACCTTTTGAGTTATGATAAATTTGTGATGTTATTGAAGTTTGATGATATATTTATAAGCTTGATAGTTAAATAGGACTATTTAGTAAAGTGGTGTTGGTTGATTTTAAAGTTTAAGGACTAAGTTGTTAAATAATAAGTTACATGAAATTATTGTAAAATTTGATAAATATGGGTTGTATAAGTACTATATAAAATTCAGCTAGCATTGATTTGGTTAAATCATGATAGATTTGAAAGTTTTGGATTTAGGGACTAAATTGAATAAAAGGTAAAAGTTTAGGGTAAAAGTGTAAAATATTGATTAAGGGTCAAATATGTGAATTTAAGTGTTTTAAAATATTTGAATTGGTTAATTGAAGTAAATTATTATATTTAGATCAAGAAACGGATCAATCAGTTAATAACCACGGGAAAGTAAAAGTCGTCGAATAGTCATCGTCGAGGTGTCCGTAGCTACTGTGTTTTAGTAAGTTCGTACTAAGTTTAATATGTTTGATGATTGTTGAATTTAATTATGTATGTGATCATATATATATATACATATGCATAACTAATATGATTAATTGAGGTAGTTTTGAGATGGAAAAGTATTGGATTGAAATGTAAAGTATTGCATGGTATACGGTTACGTTGATATAAGTTAGTATATGGAATGTACATGATCATGGTTAATGTTTGAACATGTGATGACCTTGAAAAATAGGATAAATCCCCATGTGAACTTAGTGAATAGCTAGGATACAAATGACTTGTTATTAGGGTGTTTCTAACATTAGTTATCGGTGATTATAACTTCGGATACTATGTACCAGTGTTTCAGTTCCAAGCACTTTATGCCGGTGTTTACAATTCCAGGTACTATGTACTGGAATTGGATACTATACCGATGACTTGAGATTTTTAATGTTTTGTGGATTCTCTGAAGCTTGTATAAATAGCATCGCATATTGGTTAATGTCTCGTTTGACAGTTTGTTTGAGCATTACCTTACTGCGTACCCAAAGTCAATTTACTATTGTTCTTCCGGCAAAACAATTGGTAAATGAAATGGAAATGAAACAAGATGACATGATGAACTATGTTATGTTGGTTATAACTTGGTATGTGAATTTTGGCATATTATGTTTTGATAATATAATTTATTCATGTCTAACCATTTGATATAGTAGAAATTATGAAACAAGGCAAAGAAATGTTAATTCTATGTTATGTATGAATTGTAAACTTAAAATGATAGGTATGTGATGTTTTATTTTACTAACTTACTAAGCTTTACGTAAGCTTACTCGATTTGGTTTTCTTCCTTGTAGATTGTCAGACTTTTGTTGTTGATTGGAACATCATTAGAGATCACACTATCCGTCAACTCTTTCGATAGCTATTTTTTTTTTTGGCCCATTTATAAATGGCATGTAAATAAGTTATAAGCATTATGGATATGTTTTGTGCCATATGAAATATGATATGTGTATATATATGTAAATTCCAATTGGTATTTTGGTTGGTTGTGGGGTGTGGTGGCAATGGTACGTTTTTTGGTTTTAAATGTATTTTGAATGGTTGATTTGGTACAAATTTTTAGGTACCTTGGTAAACTTTGGTTAATGATTTTGTTCAAGATAAATGAGGTATATTTGATAGTTTAATAAGCATGAAATGTTAAGTAGTTGTATTTGAATGGTTTATGTTTTAATGTTTGATTTGTGGTGCCGATGAGGGCATATTGGTTAGGCACTTAGGTTGAATGCTATTTGGCATATTTAGCATGTTTTAATGTATTTTGGATAGGTTAAGTGGATGGTTATATCATAGCTTGTGGTCTAAAAGATTTGGTTTGAAATGACTTGGTTTTGAAGGCACCTTTAGGTGCACGTGGCCTGTGACATGGTCTGCCACACGGTTGTGTGCCACACACAGTTACATCACATGACCATGTGGCTTATATGATTTTGGTGCAAGATTGTTCACACGGTCATAGTTTGTTACACAGTTTGGCTACACAACCGTGTCTTTAAGCCACACAGTCTAAGCTCTGTCACATAGTTGTGCGACCCCTGTTTTCACTTTTTACCTAATTTTTTGTAAAAATTTCAAATTAGTCCAAAATTGTTCCTGCTTAGTTTAAAATGTTTCATGTGCCCGATTTAAGCTAAATATGATCGAATAGCATGGAAATTATTGAAATTTTATTATGAAATGAATTATTTGGTTATTTATGACAAGATAGTGAATAAGTTGATGTTTTACAGTTGTAATACCTTATAGCTCGGGTCGAGATGACTAGACTGGATATAAGGTGTTACAATAGTATAGATATAAAGTATTAAAAGATATAAATACCCTTATAATAATATTTGTTGTTTGTTAAAAAATGATGTTTTAAACTTTTCTTAACTAATTTGATGTCTGATTGACTTGTGGCACTAAATCAAAAGTTTCAAATATAGCATAAATATAGATTAACTTTAAACATTTTTATTAATTTAAATAACTATCAATATCTTCATGTACTTTTTCATTTCTTTTTCATTTTTTTTGTATCCCAGTTAAGGCTAAAAAAAACTAACAAATTCGAGTAGGGATGTCAGTTAGTCAGGGTGGGTGCAGGGGGTGCTCCCGCCATACCCATCCCCACCAAGAATTTTCATCCACATCTCTGCCCCGTGACCTATTACAGGTACAAAACCTAAAACCATCCCCGTCCCATGACCTGCAAGACTAAAACCATCCCCACCCCACCACCCATATCAGTCCCCAAACCCACCTAATCCCCACTATACCCGCCCCATGACCCACTTCATATAATATATTTATAAGTATCAATTAAATAAATATAAACCAAATTATTTTAAAAAGGAGTATGAAATACCTGTCCTCTGGACTCCCACCACATATGTGACATTATTCCAACTATCACCATTTAAAACAGAAAAAGTCTTCACGACCCTTTAATTGGTAAATAAAATATAAGTTCAACACGAGTTTAAAAAATTTAGAAAATAAAATCATTACATAATATCCAAATACAAAAAAATGTATCAAATACATCATAAATGTCTTCAAATGCAACACAACTGCAAAAATTTAAAAAATCAATCAATACATGTCACTCACGTTGCTTTTGTACCAAATTCGTCTTCTAATTCTTTTATCAATTGTGAGCATTGCATCTCTTTAACTTCACATGAATCTGCATATATAAGCTTCTTTATAAGTAACTTGCACTTCTATTTGACAAATAAACTCAATGTAAAAAAATGATATGTTACTATTTTATAAATAAATTCAAAATAAAAAATATCATAAACTTCCTTTAAAATCAACCTAAACCCAATTTTGAGCACATATCAAAGCCTCAATAGTTTTCGATAGAAGTCGGCTATGATAAAGATCAAGTACTCGACCACTAGTGATGAAAGAAAACTCTGAAGGGACTGTAGAAACAAGAATGCTTAAAATATCCCTAGCTATTTATTTAAGAATGGGATATGTGCTTCCATTTGTCTTCCACTAGGTGCGAATATCAAAATCATCACAAAGTGGTACATTAGAAGCTTCCAAGTATTTTTCCAAATTTGATTTTTCATAACACTAACTCTTATCTTGCTCCATAAATTGTGCAAATTCTTGCATATATGCATCTCCTCCAATGTTACCAATATCACTAGGTGTTCGAGAACTAGTAGCTCGAACCCCACCAATCTTAAACCCATATTCATCCATCAACTGACGAAGAAAAGTAATAATTCTACTAACCTCCCTCTCAACTTCATCATGATCAAATATTTTTTAAAAAATAAAAGCGGATAAGGGCCATTTTGTATCTTGGACCAAGTAT
The DNA here is from genome assembly GCA_008044935.1 of Gossypium turneri. Lineage (NCBI taxonomy): Eukaryota > Viridiplantae > Streptophyta > Magnoliopsida > Malvales > Malvaceae > Gossypium > Gossypium turneri. Next base: position 55,229,687 of record CP032581.1, read on the forward strand.
TGTCGCCACACCCATTAGACCATTAATACCAATCCAATACTTGTATTTTTCTAGCATTGCTTGTATCATTTTCCTTATATAATCATAAGGAGATGAAAGCCAATTAGATATAGCAACTCTAAGAGTTACAAATTTTGGGAAAATAAATATTGGCAGTGGGAAATCTTGAAGTAGAGAAGTCAAAGGTGGTAGAATTGTTTAGAATTCCACCAAGTCTTGCAATAAAGAGCCTTTTTTTTTTTTGTATTTAGGAACTAATTGCCTAGCAACTTGTTCAAACTTTTGGATCCTTTTACCAAAAGCAGTCAAAAATACAACACTATCCCTAATTCTTTGGACACCATTAGCTACAACAACACTTAACCTATATTAAACAATTAGATTTAATATATGAGCACACCAACGCATATGAAAAAATTGACCGTGCAAAAGAAGGGAACCATAAGGAAACTCTCCATGTAAAATATCCATCATTGCATCATTAGTTGTACAATTGTCCACAATGATAGCAAACAATATAAGATCAAGATTCCAAGATTGAATGCATTCTTTCAAAGTGTCAGCAAGTACCTCAGCGGTGTGAGGGTCTAGGACATAACAAAACCTACCATATGCAATAAATAAAAGGTTACTAAACTAGCTAAAAAAGATCCATCCCTAAAAGATTTAAAAAGAATGCAATACCTTATTATTCAACTTTATAGTCTCCAAGAATCATCAATAAAATGTGCATTGACAACCATATAGCCTTTTCTTTGGTTATTTGCACTCCACATGTCTGTAGTTAAGGCAATCTAACTCTTTGCTTTTCTCAACAATGTATTGATATTCTCCTTTTCAGAAACATATCTTTACATGATGTCTTTCTTAATTGTATTGTGACTCGATACTTTGAAGCCCGGTTGAAGTGTCTTAGAATACTTTCTAAAACCATAGTGCTCAATCATGCTAATGGGGTACTCATGCAAAATAATCATTTCTGTCAAGTCTCTTCTCCCATCCACTTGGTGGAACTCATATGGTGTCAAGATCAATGTGTCACTTTTATCAATAGTATTAGCCTTTACACCAAACAATCTAATTTGTCTGACATCTTTTTTTGGAAAATTTTTTAGATGATCTTTCAAGTAGGTTGTTCTAGCACTTGTTCCACCAGCAAGAATATTGGAACAATGGTTGCACTCGTCTTTTATGGAATCACCAACTCGCTTTTTTATGAAATCAATCCAAAGTGATGATGTATATCTACTAGTTAAAGGTAGAACAGAAGGATCCTTTGAACCACTATCTATTGGCTTTCATCATCATCTAATAAAATTAGAGTACAACTCGCCGAAGTCGATGGTTTTGTGGGGGTGGGAGCATTTAAAACATTTGCAAAGCCATAATAGTATATTGTCAACTAAACAAAAGTGCTAGCAACAAAAGGTTTAGTATTCATTCTAGCATGAGTGTTGCATTCTCAAGTTCAAGGTCACTAAATAGAGCATATATTTACTCATTCTAGTTAATATTCTAATTCAAATTTAATGGAAACCAAATTACCCAAAAGCCAAAAATGATATCTAATTTTTTTTTTCTTCCAATAGTTTTTATATATTTGGCGAGAACTCTGGTACTTTTTTTTTTGTGAGAAATAATCAAATAAAATAAATCTAGCTAGAAGTCTAATTTTTTTATCTAATAAACCAACGTGTTTATCTGACATCAAACAAAAAATGAGCAAAACATCACTCAATTGAACAAAACAAAACAAGAAATTAATGTAATGACTCCACATAGCAATTCAAAACTAATGTAATGACTCACCTCTGAAAATATATAAAATAACAAAAAATAATAATGTAATAATTCATTTCTTTTTTTCCTATAAACTCATTACTCCACAAAGCCACTTATAAGTTGTAAGCTCGTTTACTATGATTAATTGGAGTATGGATAATGAGTAAGCTTTTCTATATTGCTGATAAAGTTTCATGTTTCGAACTCATCAAAGGCTCTAGTTTTGTTCCAACACTAGCTTTTCATGTTCTGGGTAGAATTAAATACAACTTGTAATTTTTGTTGGTAACCTATGAAAAGGAGATTATAATTGAATAAAATAACAATAGAAAATCAATAAAACTGATCAACTAACATTCAATTACTAAAGAAAACATACTAGATTATGATGATTCCCGCAAAGAGAGTGAGAGAGAGAAAGTTGGAGGAGAACAGGAGCTTGCGACGTAGAAGAAGGAGCTTGCGACATGGAGTTAATTTCTTAATTTCTATGAAGCTGCAAGTAATCAAAACAAAAAATCACTCAATTGAACAAAACAAAAAAAATACAAAACGAGATTGCAATTGAACAAAACAAGAACAAAAATGAATAAAAAAAAACCCAACAACTAACATTCAATTACTATAGAAAACACACCAGATAGATCTGCTAGAGATGAATCCCACAAAGAGAGAGAGAATGGGAGGAGAATAGGATCGTAGGAGATAAAGGAGATGATGAAGAAGGAGCTTCAAGTTTGCAAGTTGTGACGTGGAGCAATGGTGAGTAATTTGGGGTTTTCATGTAAAATATAAAAAGTGAGAAACTGAGTTATTTTAGGGTTTTCATGTAAAATAGAGAAAGTGAAAAACTGAACGAGTGAGGTGTGTTAAAATTGGGTGAGAAATTGTGGAGTACTCTTTTTTTTTCTCAAAATAGTAGCAATGAATGTGAGTTGAATACTATTATCAAAATTAAATTTTTATAAGTTTTTTTTCAAATAAGCTTATTATATTATGCGAGGCGGATAGGGATGATGCCGGGCGGGTGAGGATGGGACGAGACGAGTGGGGATGAGGCGGGTACAAGGTCATACCCAAGCCTGCCCCACCACCCACGGCAAGTCTAATTTTTGTCCCCATCCCCGCCCAACCACCCATGAAACTTGTACCCATGAAATTTGGTTTATTTTTTATTTATTCCGTTAGAGGCCGAAATATAAAAAAAAAGTTTAAAATTTTCAAAAAATAAAGCTCAATATTTTTTTAATATAAACCAAATATATAAACCCATTTAAAACCCAAAACAAGACTCGTTGCTCCAAAATTCTAAATATATCTTTTATTATGCCCAGGCCCATTCTTGACATTTTTGGGGCCCTAGGCGAAACAATAAACCAAGCCCTTTTAAAAAATTATAAAATATAATATAATAAAATAAAATCATATACTAGTACTTTTATTAAAATAATACATTTTATGACATTAAGCGAATAATATATTTTTCTAACAAAATTTAAAAACAAATTTCATTCAATCCACTCCTATGTCATCAACTACAAAAACACAAAAAATCATAAAAAAATAAGTTCTATGAGCATTTTGAAATGCAAAATCATTAATGATAACATCAACATCAATGTTTTCTAAAAAATTCTTCTCGATTTTTTATTTTAAAATTAATTACTACTAACAAAAGGAACAAAACTCAAAATTACTCACGAATTTTGGTCTAATATGTAATGTTATACATGACTATTAAGTGAGTGTCTTTTTTATTTTAAAATATCATATTAATTAGTGAACTTAATAGAAAAATTGGACTGAGTTAACAATTGAACCCGGATTTTAAAATATGAAATATAAAAGGATTAAATTTTAAATATACAAAAAGTATAAGGATTTAAAAGCATATTTTAAGCTATTATATATATAGTATCTATTTTAGTTACACCTAGGTCACCGTTGTATGAATCCCATGGATTAGATTTTTTAGATTTTATATAAAAAAAACAAATTATAAGTGGTTATGGCGTGATGGTTATCACAACAAATCATAATTTTCGATTTTAATGCGTCGAAAAAATATAAATTTTGTATTCAAGTAAGAAAAATATATATTCATACTATTATTATTAAAGAATTTTACTTAACTATATGATGAATTAATCCAACCTCAATTTATTTGTTAATTTATTTAAAAAGATAATTATTTTATATATTGTTACTGAGAAAAAAATTATATCTAGATTGATGTCATTTGTTTTTAAAGTATAATAAAATAATAATTAAAAAATTATTTGGCATTAGTTTAGATATGCTTTTTGAGTTTTTTACTCCATTAATATCAGATAGAATAATCACCCTACTAAAAACATATTATTTATACCAAACAACAAATAATATTTAAGAAACTTTTTATCTGAAATAAATATTATTTTAAAGATATTTTTATCTTTTATTTTTATCTTTTGGGCCCCTTTTATTATTAATGACAGAAATATTTTTTTAGCCTTTTTATCTTTGGGCCCTAGGCAGTTGCACCTCAAAATAGCCCCCAGGGTGCAGCCGCCCAGGGCCGGTCCTGATTATGCTTTTACATATTTTATAATTAAATAAAAAATAAACATTAAATCTAATTTCGTTGTCAGCCCCTCACGAATTCATTGCTTATTTATTATTCTTGTTAAAACTTTCAAGAATTCAAGTGTTCATCTCTTTTTTACTTATTATGTATTGTGTTCTCTTTTTTTCTATTATTGTTGTTGTTAAAACTTTTAAAATTTTAATTATCAGTATTCACATTTTCAAGTTGGGTGTTTTTCTGCTATCATTACATATTAATGGCACGTTTGGTTCACTAGAATTGGATATGGATGTAATGGAATAAAGTTGTAATTAGTAATTCAATTGTTTGGTTGAATGGAATAAAACTGTAATAGTATTCATGTTTGGTTGAATGGAATAGATGTTATAATAGCATAAGAAAAATAAACTTAAATGACCAGAGTACCCCTAGTAGAAATTTTTTAGGTAGATAATTATTGTTATTTTTATTAAATTTTAATAGGATTATTATTAAAAATAATTTAATAATAAGTAGTAAGTAATTTAATCATATTTTAATATAATTATTATTAAATATAATTTAATAAAATAATGATATTAATTTAATAATATTTCTAATATAATTATTTATATTAAATTATATTAAAATATTTTTTAGTTTTATACTAAATTATTAAAATATTTAAAATATTTATTTTAAATTTTATTTTGAAATTAAATATTTTATATTAAATTATATTAAAATATTTCAAATATTTTTTTATATTTTCTAAGTCCAATTTTTAAATGACTAATCTGGAATTTTTTTTTTTTTTTTTTTGTTATTCAATGTTGCATGAAATAGTCATTCTTTGGTGATACCAAAGAACAGCTATTACGGGAAGACAAGTAATAGGGGAGTAATGGTCATTCCATTGAATGAATAGTACGTTCAACCAAACAAAGAAATAGTTTACTATTCAATGAATAAGGGGAAAATGTTATTTCATTCCCCCAACCAAACATGGTGTAAGAGTTATAAAATACAAGTAATTTAACATTCGATTATGTTTAGTGAAGATTTAGAGTGATTAAATCATGGTTTAATTAGATTTTTAATAAACATCTATAATTATAGATTTTATGACTTATTTTTTAGATAAATATATTAATTGAGATTTTATGTATAATTGAAAAAAAAATTTAAAATTGTCAAATAGTGTTTAAGAAACATAAAACAAAGATAATTTTATCTAATTAAAGTTGAAAAGTCCAAATCCAAAGATAATTTTTGTCTAAATAAAGTCCAAAAGCTCAAAACTCAAAAACAATATAGAAACCCGAAATCTAAACTGATTTAGTACAATTTGGTTATAATCCGTTTTAATGTCCACTAATTTAATTTCGATTTGGAAAATGAAAAAATTGAATATCCCGATTCGATTAAAAAATAAAACCGATCTCACCCCTAATCCCGATCTGGTAAAGAAAGCAAAGGACAAGATTTATTAAGTTGCTTTTATCATGTTTAAGATATAAGACAACATTGGGGGCAAGACAAGGCATGTAATCTCACATATGGTTGATCCAATTCATGGTTGGTCGATAAAATAAAAAAACCACCCAATCATTTGGTTGTTTGTCTAAACTCTAAAGATGTACTTTCAGGACAAAACTTTACAGCTAGGTTTCTCCCGAATGAACCCAAAAACTAGAATTATTTCTCACCCAATTTCATAAATTTTAGGAGGATTTTCTTTGTAAAATTATAACCATTTTGATCAAAATGCTCTTAATTTTTAATGAAGTGGAGAATGTATTAATCCTAAATTTTAAATAAATAAATAAAAGCATAAATACAAATAATATTAAATAAAGGGTTCAACTTTCTACATCTTCTTACCTTATGTCGTTAATTTAAAAAAGGGTTAAATATAAAATTGGTACTCGAATTTGTCCACTTCTCCCAAATTGATACCTATAATTTTTTTTTGTCCCAGATTAGTACCTAGACTTTTTTTCGCCAACTAGTTTGGTATCTGAGACTAAAGACGTTAATTTTTTGCTAACGTGGTAGCACTGACCAATCACACGCCACCACGTGGCATCCTATTTGGCAGCACTGGCCACTCATGTGACGCCACGTGGACTGCTTTTGTAGATCCTTTTCTTTTCATTTTCCCTCTTTTTCTTTTTTTCTTTTTTCATATACTAGTCGTCCTGCATGTACACCGCTGCTAACCCACCGTCCGACCTCCTCCGGTGAGCTCTCCAATCAACGGTGACAATTATAATTTTTGTGGTGTTTTCCGCTTTGTATAAATTAATTTGGTATTTAGATTTTGAGTAGAATTATAGAAAACAAAAAAACAGGTAAGTTCTTTTAGGATTTGATAATAAAAAATCTGTTTTTTAATATTTAAATGAAAAAAATACGTTTAGACAACATTGATTTCAAGTTAAATAAAATTAAAATTTTTAAAAATTGAAGTTTTAATAAAAATTAGAAATAATATTCTATACAAATAAGATTAAAAATTGACAAATATGGTACAGTAAAATATTAAAAGAATAAATATTTTAAAAAAATACATGACAATTAATTTATTTGTAGAATAAACAAAATACACTACCAAATACTAAACCTTCAAAGTGAAAGTTGAAAAACAAAGCACTTTGCATTCAACAAAATAAACTTAAACTACAAACCACGAAAATAAATAATGAGTATATATTATGTATTAAATAAATAATATACTAATAGGAATCTGATTTGTCAACTTATTTTTTAAAAAAAAAATTATAGAAGTGATTCTGGTTAAAAAAATTGAAACTTAAACTATAGATGATAAAAATAAATAATGAGTATATAAAAATGTAAAACATGTATGACGATTATCATACTTCTGTCCGTGTATAAATTAAATTAATAATGAAAGTAATTTTTTTTTATATTTTGAGTAGAATTATAGTGAAAATTAGATAAACCCATTTAGAATATGATAAAAAAATAATTTCTAATATTTAACATTTTTAAAAAATTATTTAGACAAAACACCAATTTCAAACTAAATAATATTAAAACTTTTAAGAGTACAAGTTTTAATAAAAATTAATAATTAAAATAAAAGATGAAAAAGAAAAAAAGAGCAACGATTTCAAGCCTAATCTAAAACATATATTTTTGTTTTTTAAACGCAGCAATAATAAAAATTGAAAAACGTTTAGTTTCAAATAATTTATCTAATGTTTAATTAATAAGAGTTTTAATCTTTCAAAACAGTTAAATTTAAAAATTTATAAAAGGCATGTTTGTAATTTTAGAATAGGTAGTTTTATATATAATAAATAGATAGATAAATATGATAGATTCTCACAAGAAATTCCAGCCAATAGGTTCTTTCAAGATAATTATAATTGGATATGGTGGGGATATCAAGTTGACGGTCAACTCTAATATAAGAGTCTGGATATTAAATTTGCTATATATTTATCTACAGCAAGAGGTAGCATTTCTTTTTAGCGAAAAGATGGCTGAGCAGCATCAGGGTGTTGAGATTCCTAGAGTGAAACTTGGAACTCGAGGACTTGAGGTATGATGTCTTTCCTTCTCTCAGACTAGTTTATGTTCTTTTCAACTTCTTGTTCACTTCAAACCATGCTTGAACTCCTTATTAACTCCATCCGAACTCAAGTCAATTTCTTGTTCAAAAAGTATCTTCCTGTCTCATTTCATTTCTGCTGTAAAATCTATTATTTCGTAGGTTTCCAAGTTGGGGTTTGGCTGTATGGGGCTTAGCGCATTTTACAATGATCCAGTGCCTGATGAGGTTGGCATCTCCATCATCAAGCATGCATTCGCCAGAGGAATCACATTCTTTGATACATCAGATATCTATGGACCCCAAACTAATGAAATATTGGTTGGAAAGGTAGCACATTTGCCAAAATTCCAATATAGCTTATTCTGTAGCTTTTGAGTTTAATTGCAAGTTGCAACAACATATTTTATAATGATCCCATGAGTAAAAACCAATCTCTTTTCAGGCATTGAAGCAACTACCACGAGAGAAGGTACAATTGGCCACAAAATTTGGTGTTGTCAAGATGGATCCTGCAGCTGGTGCTGTAATAAATGGTACCCCTGAATATGTCCGCGCCTCGATCGAGGCTAGCCTGAAGCGCCTTGATGTCGATTATATTGATCTCTACTACCAGCACAGGGTCGACACTAAAACACCAATAGAGGATACTGTAAGTGCTGTAATTTAACACATCCTTTATTTTTCGTGGTTTAAATGGTCAGTTTATGGAGGAAATATGATGTTAAGCTGCTTTTCTTAATTCAATCTTAGATGGGAGAACTGAAGAAGTTGGTAGAAGAGGGGAAGATAAAGTACATAGGTTTATCAGAAGCTAGCCCTGAAACCATAAGGAGGGCACATGTTGTTCATCCCGTCACTGCCCTACAAATGGAGTGGTCGCTTTGGAGTCGTGATATCGAGAACGAAATAATCCCCCTCTGCAGGTTTCCTCAAAAACCCCATACTGGTTTCGTTGAAAAGTAGTATACTGAATCATTAAGAGTATAAGTTGCCTGGAATTTGAACTTTGGTTTTTGATGTTCTGTCCATCCTATTTGTTACTGCAGTGAAGGTGAACTATATCCTCTCTTACCTGTTGTTTAGAATTTTTTTTTGTCCTTTTACTTCTCAAATTCAAGCAAAAAAGAATGCTTAAGTAGTTTAATGTGTCCCCATATGTAGGGAACTTGGGATTGGGATAGTTCCATATAGCCCTCTCGGTCGTGGTTTCTTCGGTGGCAGGATCGTTGCAGAAAGTGTGCCTGCAAATAGTTATCTGGTATGGAAACTCAATTGTTTATTGCTTTAATCTATACTCGATTTGAATAGAAACAATCCTTCTAATTGGTAGCTTTTTTTTTTTCTTTTTGTACTTGTTTCCAACCTCTTCAAGACATTTCACCCTAGGTTTCAAGGAGAAAACTTGGAGAGGAACAAGAAATTGTATTTGCAAATAGAGAAGTTGGCTCAAAAGCATGGATGTACTCCTGCACAACTAGCACTTGCTTGGGTTCTTCATCAAGGGGATGATGTAGCACCCATTCCCGGTGAGTCACTTTCCCTATTTTCAACATCCAATTTGCTTCTTTGATATCAGATAATACAGATCTTTCAAGTACATCACAGCAGAATGATTTGCCTATAATATTGTATAAATACACATCCTGTATGAGCCTTGTTTTTTCTGATGTTGCATTAGAAATATGATTTTTGACCCTTGTAGGAACAACCAAGATAACAAATCTCGATAGCAACATCGATGCTGTACGACTGAAGCTCACAGAAGAAGATTTAAAAGAGACTACTGCCATGGTTCCTTTAAATGAGATAGCTGGGTCCAGGACACTAGATAGATTGAGTCACCTAACATGGAAATTTGCTAATACACCCACAAAGGAGAAGAAGACTGGAAGTTAAAAGTACCGCTGATTGCGAAACCCGCAGCAGAATATTATGATCCTTATAGCCCATGGGCTTTCCTGCCACTGAAGCCATTGAAGGATTAGAAGTATAAATAGAGGGTTCATTGAAACCCAAGTCAGTTCACCATTACAAAAATAAAATCAAATAAGCAAGCTAGTTGCCGTTGAATGCTTGCAACTGTATGGTTCTTTTAAGAATATGTTTGCTAGCAACGATTAAGATGCTATTTTAAGAACAATTTATTGCAACTATATAGTTATTGTATCTACACATATCAGGTCATTTCATAAACCTACATCATAATACACTGATATTCGTATATACATAAAATTAATGTTGGAATATATTCAAAATATACAATGTTCCAATAGTTGCAAATGAAAAGTTATAGAACAAAAAAAATATTTCACTTGGTTATTAACCAAAAGTTGTTATTTATAGGGATGAGTTATGTCACTTAAATTAAAAAGTTATAGCATTTTATTGTTAATAATAAATTCTGATTATTGAAAGATACTGATAATACTTTAAAATGACATACTTTTATGTGTTAATTACATATATATATTGAGTACGATCCTACTAATTTGGGTTGTTTATGGTTTTTTATGTTGTAGGGACTAAATTGACGACAAAAGGAAATTTGGGGGCAAAAAGCGTGAATTTAAAGACAAAATGGGTCAGCATGCAAAATAGGGAAGAAATGGTGCCGAAAATACAAAGTGTAGAAGACTTGGGGAAAATTTTCAAAGAAGAGATTTATGAACATAAAACTTTATTTAAATTTGAATTTTGTTTTTAGGATTATTGTTAGGATTATTATGATATTGTTTAGATTTAATTTCAAATTATATCTTTTAAACATTATCATCGTGAGTTTAAATAGGAATAAACTAGGTTTTTATGTACTATAAATAGGGGATGGAGTGACATGAATATTCATTCATCACTTCTGTAAAAAAGTCCTTCCCCCTAAGGCTCTAGCCTTTTTGTTTCTTTTTCAATAAAATTTCATTCCATTACCTTGTGTTTTTTTTCCAAAAAGCATGAGCCACTAAACTCATCTAGCCAATGGTAATCAAGACTCCTACAAAAGAGTTCATGAGACTTAGAATCTGCACTTAGCCTTCTCAACGAGTATTCATCATTTCTCCACATTACAGGACTGACGCTTTCGTCCATGTCCTTCCAAAAGCAATATTTTCATCTTGTACAAGGAACGGCCGATTTGTATGTTTTGGGAAGATTGTACAGTCGGTTCGTTAACTTACTGTGTCAGAGGTTGTCGAGCCCAAGAGACGAAATGGCGTAGCATTCGCCATTAAGAAACAATGATCTAGTGTAAGACGGTCCCCTAAAAGTGACAGTTGGCTAGAGTCAGGTTCCTCTAGATTGTAAGGTTATAACCAAAGTGGAGCTGGTGGTCATAGGCGTCCTCTTCCACTATAACTGACTTATTCAATCATGAGAAAGATCACCTAAAAGCTGGTGATTGAACCAAAGGAGGATCGAGATAACCGAAGGCTAGAATCCCTTAATCGGAAAACCCCTTTTTCCTAATTCTGTTTCTTTTCACAATGGCGATTTCAATTTATTTAATTTCGAATCATCCACATTTTTAATTCTGTTTTATTTTATTTTTTCCCCAGGTCAGTTGTTTCTCTTGGGCACGAATGTGCTTTGGATTTCAAGAAACAAGAAGCTATAGTGATCCAGTCCCTAAGGATTTGACCCTACTTCCCTTATACTATTGTTTTCATTATTTCTTAGGGATAGGTTATTTTTTGTGCTTAAAACGACACATAAAATTTTTGTACCGTTGCCGAGGATTGGTAACGTACTAATTTTGTTTCTTTTTCTTATGACCAGATCTATTCCAAGAATTCTTGCGTTCGATTCAGAAATAGAAAAGACTACGAGAGCTAATCACAAGCAAACAAAGCTACGATAAAGGCAGTCAAAGGTGGTAGGAACTCATAGTAACCCACCGTTGAAAATAGAAACAGGCGAGAAAGTTGTGTCTAGGGTTAATAAAAACCCTACTCAAACACTGGAGAACGAAAGAATAGGAGTCAGCTCCCCGGAAGAAGTGTCTAACGCTAGGGTTAACATAAACTCGAATCCAGCGCAACAACCTATGGCTCAAACGATTCGGCAAATGGCTTAAGCTCCTGCAGATCAATAGCCGTTATGCATTGCGTATCCTATTATGGATACTAATTTTGAACTTAAGTCAGGATTAATCCAGTTGATGTACACTTTTCGTGGATTACAAAATGAAAATTCACACAAACATCTAAAAGAATTTCATATGGTTTGTCTTAGTATCAAACATTAGGGCTTAACTGAGGATCAAATCAAATTACGTGCTTTCTCTTTTTCCCTAGCAGACTCTGCTAGGGAATGATTATTTTATCTACCCCCTGGATTATCACAACCTGGACTAATCTTTCCCGTTTGTTTCTCAACAGAATTTTCCCATCATCACGCACAGCTGAGCTAAGGGGGGAGATTGTTGGAATAAGGCAAAAGGATGTGGAGTCTATTTACGACTATTGGGAGCAATTTAAGAAGTTGCGTGCAAGTTGCCCACAACATGGGATAACAGAATAGTCTCTTCTCCAATACTTCAATGAGGGCATGAAGCTCATGGAAATGAATATGATAGATGCTGCCAATAGAGGGGCATTGGTCAACATGATCCCCAAACAGGAAAAGGACTTGATATCCATAATGGCTGCAAATACTCAGCAATTTTGAGCCAATCCTAAACCCACTAGAAGGGTTCACCAGCTAAGTATTTCAACTTTAGAAGATAAAGTTGAAAAACTTACTAATATCATGAATTCTCTTTTTGCAATAAAAACAAAACCATCCAGACTGTATGAAATTTGTGCAGCACCCGAACATATAACTAATGCATGCCCTTGTTTGTGTGATGATACTATGGCCCATTTGGATGCTGTAAGGAACTTTCCCAAGCTGCCCTAAAGGCGACATGACCTTTACTCTAATACATATAACCCAGGATGGAAAGTCCATCCTAACTTGAGTTATGGGGTTAACCCACAGTATAGCCAGCCATACCAAAATCGGTTTCCACAACAAACGCAAGATTCAGGTACCTCTCTAGAAACCATGGTAAATAAATTAGCAGCTAATGTGCTTGAATTCCAACAGTAAATACAACGGCAAACTGTTGATTTTCAAAAGAAAACAAAGGATTTCCAAAAGTGAATAGTGGATTTTCAACAGTAAGCAGTACCATCTATAAAAGAATTGACCACATCAATTGAGAAAATACACTCACATGGAAAGTTGCCGTCACAAATGGAACCTAACCCAAGACAACACGCAAATGCAGTGATGTTGTGAAGTGGAAAAGTACTGGAACCAAATCCTAACAGGAATCTTGGTTAAGATTCTGCCCAGAAAATGTAAGAGAATGAACAAGTCCGAGTAAAACATCTATTGCCCACAATTCAACCTCTGTTTCCAAGACGGTTGAACCAATATCAGAAAGTAAGGAGGAAAAAGAGATCCTCGAAACATTCAGAAATGTCGAAATCAACATACCATTATTGGATGCCATCAAACAAATTCCACGATATGCCAAGTTCCTTAAAGAGCTTTGCACCAAAAAGAGAAAATTGACTATACATGAAAGAGTAAATGTTGGTGAAAATGTATCTGGGGTGTTACAGCGGAGGATGCCGGTAAAATGTAAAGATAGGGGTATGTTTGCAATACCATGCAAAATAGGCCACTTAGGAATTAAAAAAGCTATGTGTGATTACTTTTTGTATTTATGAATCACTTAACGTGGGTTTTTTGAAGAAAATAGGTGTTATCATTTAATTGGCGGACAGGTCTATTGTGCATCCTGAAGGAGTCCTTGAGGACGTATTGGTGAAAGTCAACAAATTTATCTTTCCTGCAGACTTTTATGTGGTAAAAATGGAAGAGGATAATGCTTCTAGGTCTTCAGACATCTTGTTGGGGTGAACTTTCCTTAGTACCGCAAGTACTAAGATTGACATGCTTAGCGGAACCTTCACGATAGAGTTTGACAGGGAGATCATGAAGTTTAACATTTATGACGCTATTAGTCATCTGAGTGAAATCTTAAACGTAAACCGTGTCGACATAATTGGCTCTTTAGTAGAAGAAACTTTTGAGTTACTTCATGTAACAAATTTGGAATTAAAACCACTTCCCGAGCATCTCAAGTGCACATTTTTAGCAAATGATTAGACCTTGTCGATTATAGTTTCAAATAAAATTTCCAAGTTTTAAAAAGAAAATTTGATACAAAAGGACCATAAGGAGGCGATTGGCTAGACTATTGCCAACTTAAAAGGGATAAGCCTCTTTGACATGCACACATAAAATTTTCTTGGAGAAAAATACGAAACCAAAGCGAGAGACGCAAAGATGATTAAACCCAAATATGTTGGGTTGTAAAAAATTGAGAATTTCCAAGCCCATGCAATCAAAAAAAATTCAGCTGGAATAGCCCTAATACTAGTTGGGCTGTCAAGCTAACGACGTTAAACAAGCGCTTGTTGGGAGGCAACTCAATTTTATTTTTATTTTATTTATTTTATTTATTTTCTTTCATGTTAATAAATTTTATTCTCTCTTCTTATATCCAGGAGAATCGAGGAAACAAAAAATTAAATTTGGAAACGAGTGGCGAAATAGTAACGAAAACAACATAGGGAGTATTCTACACCCTTTTCTTTTTCATCGTATTTGTTAATATTATTTTTCACATTGAGGGCAATGTGATTTAAGTAGAGAGGAGACATTCCTCATTAATACTGTTGTTTTATCTGTCGTTTTTACTGTTGTGTTACTTTTGCTGCTATATTGTGCTTGTTTTTTGCCCACATTTATTTTTTTAGTATATCTTACCCCTTTTCATGCCCAAGATTTTGACTAAGAATTACACACTATTTGATCTGTGAGCGTGATTCTTGTCTACTGAGTTAGTTATGATTTTGTTATATTGATTTCATCTCCACTTTTTAATTTCTATTAGGCTAAAATAATTATGATTAATGAAATTAATCCTATATTGCTTATAGTAAAATCAATTAATTCTAAATGCAAAGAGGACACTTAATATGAATGTATGCTAAATTTACTTTCATAACTGTTACGTAGTTGCAAAACTTATTTTTGACACTTGATTGTTTTTTATAGTCCTCCAAAATTAAAATTCCATTTTTAAACAAAAAAAAAATCTGATGATTATGTGGTTATGAACACAAGCTTAGAACATGACTCACTGAGTAACCGGGGTAGAGTGCTTGGGTTGTCATCCTAATTCGCGTAAAAAAGTTGTGTGACGTGTTAGGTAAAACTCTACTTCCCAAAATTAAACAAAAAAATTAAGAGTATGTTGGGCTGAGTAACCGGGGTAGGGTGCTTGGGTTGTCATTCCACTTCACGTCAAAAGGGCCAAAACATTTTTAAACCAAAAATATATATAATATAATAAATTAAGAGTATGTTGGCTGAGTAACTGGGGTGGGGTGTTTGGTTGTCATTCCACTTCACGTCAAAAGGGCCAATACATTATTAAACATTAAAAATAATAATAAAATAAAAATAAATAAATAAATAAAATGAAGGAAAAAAGAGAATTACATTTGGGGACTAAGGGTGGAACAAATAGGGTGTCTTGGTAAGTTTAGTAAATTATCTAACTTTCATGAAATAATTCAAATCAATTTAATTTTTGTGTGTTTAAGTTAGAGTACTTTTCAGTTTTACTTAAAGCAAACTAAAGGTTTTCTTTATTTTCATATGCATTATGCCTAATTTTTTTATAAAACTTTGGAGTGATAATTCTTTCACGGTAAAATCTAAATTACACAGTGGGATAGGAACCATACTTGAGGGCAAGCATGGGCTAAGTAGGCGGGATATGATAATACTCTAAAATGACATACTTTTATGTGTTAATTACATATATATTTTGAGTACGATCTTACTAATTTGGGTTGTTTATGGTTTTTTATCTTGTAGGGACTAAATTGACGACAAAAAGAAATTTGGGGGCAAAAAGTGTGAATTTAAAGACAAAATGGGTCAGCATGCATAATAGGGAAGAAATGGTGCCGAAAATAAGGGAAAAATGGTGCCGAAAATACAAAGTGTAGAAGACTTGGGGAAATTTTCAAAGAAGAGATTTATGAACATAAAACTTTATTTAAATTCGAATTTTGTTTCTAGGATTATTGTTAGGATTATTATGATATTGTTTAGATTTAATTTCAAATTATATCTTTTAAACATTATCATCGTGAGTTTAAATAGGAATAAACTAGGTTTTTTATGTACTATAAATAGGGGATGGAGTGACATGAATATTCATTCATCACTTCTGTAAAAAAGTCCTTCCCTCTAAGGCTCTAGCCTTTTTGTTTCTTTTTCAATAAAATTTCATTC
This sequence comes from Gossypium turneri, assembly GCA_008044935.1. NCBI lineage: Eukaryota > Viridiplantae > Streptophyta > Magnoliopsida > Malvales > Malvaceae > Gossypium > Gossypium turneri. The sequence continues at coordinate 55,245,961 of CP032581.1, forward strand.
CATTACCTTGTGTTTTTTTTTCCAAAAAGCATGAGCCACTAAACTCATCTAGCCAATGGTTATCAAGACTCCTCCAAAAGAGTTCATGAGACTTAAAATCTGCACTTAGCCTTCTCAACGAGTTTTCATCATTTCTCCACATTACAGGACTGACGCTTCCGTCCATGTCCTTCCAAAAGCAATATTTTCATCTTGTGCAAGGAACGGCCGCTTTGTATGTTTTGGGAAGATTGCACAGTCGATTCGTCAACTTACTTTGTCAGAGGTTGTCGAGCCCAATAGACGAAATAGTGTGGCATTCGCCATTGAGAAACAATGATCTAGTGTAAGACGGTCCCCCAAAAGTGACAGTTGGCTAGAGTCAAGTTCCTCTAGATTGTAAGGTTATAACCTAAGTGGAGCTGGTGGTCATAGGTGTCCTCTTCCACTATAACTGACTTATTCAATCATGAGAAAGATCACTTAAAAGCTAGTGATTGAACCAAAGGAGGATCGAGATAACCGAAGGCTAGAATCCCTTAATCGGAAAACTCTTTTTTCTCAATTCTTTTTCTTTTCACAATGGCGATTTCAATTTAATTTCAACTCATCCATATTTTTAATTCTGTTTTATTTTTTCCTAGGTCAGTTGTTTTGCTTGGGCACGATTACGCCTAGGATTTCGAGAAATAAGAAGCTATAGCGATCCAGTCCCTAAGGATTTGACCCTACTTCCTTTATACTATTTTTTTCATTATTTCTTAGGGATAGGTTTTTTTTGGTGCTTTCAACGACACACCAGATACATATATAAAATATATCAAAATTTATTAAGTACGGTTATCTATGTAGTGATAACATATTCTTTTTTATTTTAATCATAATCTTTTATTAAAATGCTTAAAATAATATTTTTTATTCGAGCTCAATTTACTCAAACGTTTAGTTCTAGATAAATATTTAATTTTAAATTAAATAATTGATATTATATTTCTCTAATATATTAAATTAATATTAATTAATATTATATGAACAAAACTTCATTAGTGATTTATAACAAAAATTGTATTAAAAAAACTTATAAATTTATTTTGTTTCATTATATTAGAGTTTATTTATACATTAATATGAGGGTAAACTACCAAAATAGCCACTGTTGTTTGTCTTAGGTTATACTTTAGTTACTTATGTTTGAAATGTTACATTTTCGTCACTTCCGTTATCGTGTTGTAATATTTTAGTCACTGAGCGTTGTCGTTAATGGTGTAACGGTAAGCTTACGTGGCATGTTAAATAATCATTCCAAACGAAAATTTTAGGTTAAATTATATAATTGGTCTCTATTTTTTTCGTTTTGAGCTATTTAAATTTTTTTCTTTTACGTTAAAAGAGATGGAGAAGAGAGGAAAATAGAGGGAGAACAGAAGAGAATGGAAAATAAATAAAAGAAATGAAAGTTAAAAGAACATAAAAGAAAAAGATAAACTGCTCAAAACGAAAAAGTATGGGGACCAATTATATAATTTAACCTAAATTTTTTGTTTGAAATGGTTATTTAACGTGCCACGTCAACTTACTGTTACATTGTTAACGGCAATGAAAGGCTCAGTGACTAAAATGTTGCAACATGTTAACATAAGTGACTAAAACATAACATTTCAAACATAACCGACTAAAATGTAACATGAGAAAAATAAAATTGACTATTTTAATAGTTTACCCTTAATATAAATATGTCTATCTATAATTTATTTAATAAAAATAATCAATTCAATAGCAAAGCGATTGACATCCGCACAAATACAAGCCTAAGATGACATATTGTCATCATCTTCCTAAATTCAACCGTAACCATTGAAGAAGAAAAACCAAAGTTTTCAACTTTTTTCATTTTGCCATAAATTACCAAAAAACAATATCTGATAGTTGAGAAGGAAAAGAAAATTGAGAGTTAACGACGAGTGACGCGAGATTTCAATTTGTATTTCTATGATTCGAGATCAATCTAATTATTTCTTATTCATGTTAAATTGCATGATTTAGTAATAAGGTAAGTATATAATGGTTTTATGAATTAAATTGTGGTGATTGATATTGTATATCGAGATAGAGGACTAAATTGAATAAAATAGAAAATAACTTGATTTAATAGATATATAATATTTGGTATGAAATTGAGTTGAAACATATTTTATGATGTGTTGGAATGGTGAATTGAGAATGATGGAATGTGAATTGAATTATGTGATGAAATTAAAAAATGGTTTCCTTATTAACTACTCGGGTGGAGTCGGATATAGTTGACATGCCATAGGATTAGATTGTGTATGAGTTTATACTTCATTATAGGCGATGATGCACTTATGTGCAAGTATATTTGCTTTGGTTTATTCGATGATGCATTACGTGTGCCAATATAATTGCTTTAGTTCATTTGATGATGCACTATGTGCGCCAGTATAATTGTTCTGGCTTGTTTGATGATACACTATGTATGCCAATATAATTGCTTCGGCTTGTCCAATGATGAACTATGTGTGCCTCTATATTTCTTTTGGTTTATCTGGTGATGTATTGCGATGCTAGGTTGGTGTATAACACCCCTGATTTTAGGGTTAGGAGTTTTGAGATTTATAAGTAGGGTTAGTGGCTAGATCAGACAATTGGGTTAGTTTCCACATTTTAATGTTAGAATGGGCTTTCTGGTTTGGTGATTGGTTGAGTGTTAGTGTACCTCAAGGTTATGGGTTTAAGTCCTCATGTGTGTTTTGAGGAATTATTTTTATGCAACTTCAATTTGTTTTAAATTAAAAATATTTACTTATTTATTTTTAATTGTATTTTTATTATTTTGGAAAAAGAATTAAAAAGTTTTTCTTTTTTCACATTATCTTTTTCCTCTGTCACACATTTTTCTTTTGCTGTTCTTCTTCTTCTCTTAATTCTTTTTCACACAATCAATTTTTTCTTTCATTTTCTTCTTGGATTGTTTTTGTTGCATCGATTCATTTATATTTTTTCGTCGATAAAAGCTTCGGGTTCTTATTGAGGTCATTGACGTGTGCCGATTGAGTTCGAAGCATTTTGATTACGAATTAGGTGTGGGATTCGAACCTTATCTAATTTATTTGTGAATTTTTTATTCGAAAATTCTTGGGTGTGCTCTAAACCATTGATCTTGGGTATTTAGTTGTTGAGGAAGTATGGGGAATATTGTGTATTCTGATATATTTTTGTTATAGAAAAGGTTGATGACTGATTTGAGAGCTAAAATGGCAATTTCAGCCTGTTCCGGTGTGGTTTCGTGACTACACAGTCACACGCCCGTGTGGAATTAGGAATTAGGGTTTCCAGGCAAGATTAGGTGCCATACGGTCGTGTGGCTAATTTAGGGAAATTAGTCGATATCCACACTATTGTGTCCCTTGGGCATATGGGTATGTGCATTTGGAAATTAGGGTTTGGGTGTTTTGGTGCCACATAGCCTAACCACACAGTCGTATGGCTAATTTATGGATTTAGGGATCCCACATGGATGTGTCCACCTTAAACCATATTTTAGCAAAATTGGACAGAGAGTTACACGGCCTGTTCGCATGGCCATATCCCTCACTTAAACGACCGTGTGCCTCCTCCCACACGGGCGTGTGTTCCCTCACATGGGTGTGTCTCCCCCTCACATAGGCGTGTTGACCCCCACATGGCCTAGACATTTTCACATAGCCAGAGCAGATGGCCATGTGGCCTTAAGTTACCAATTTTAATTCTATGTATATTTTTTATCAGAAAATGTGTCTGTATGTTTCGACCCTTGACTAGGCTTTAGTAAGGGTAGTTAAGACTGTGATCAGAGCTTCGACTTATGTGTTATTTGTGACTATTGTGTGAGATATCTAATTCTGAACCTAGTTAGCTGGGTGTATGCATATTTGTTTCTGTCTGACTGTCTGTCGATGTGTTTATTGTTTATGTAAGGTTGTAAGCATACATGCACTTGCATAAGTAAATTTTTGGGTTGGTTGTGACGCAAAGGAAGACTGATTCTGATATGATCTGATAGTTTAAACTACAAACTTATCGGTATAGCAGTTTATCGCACTGTACCGTATGTACGTCAGTTTTGCTACGTACTATTATTTGATCTGGCAGTTTAAACTACAACATGTCTGTACAGCAGTTTACCATAATGCACTGTACTGCATATACGCCAATCTTGCTGTGTATTATTATCTGAGTGGCTTAGTCCACATACATGGTGTGTAGGGTTAGATGGGTCTTTTTTCGAGGTCCTATGTGGTGTGTTTGGTTGGATGAGCTTAAACAGCTCGTTTGGGGTGTGATCGGGGGACAGAGAGGTGTTTTGGCTGGATGGGTGGGTTTTTTTAATACTTGAGTACATTCATATGCATCTGGATGTGAGCTATTTGTCTGTAATCTGTCTATTCATCATAAAATTTACTATTGATTCTGCGCGCATTGAGGTGTTAGCGTAGTGACATTTTAGATTGTGATGATAAATATTTTTGTATTGACTCGTTGACGGGTTTATCTATTGAGTATTCTGTGTGTGATTTGGTGTGCTTTGATTGTTACGTTTGTTTGGGATGTTGGTTCCGAGTTTGCTTTATGTTTCTGTTTATCTCTATAAGTACTTTTCATTATCGAACTACTATTTGGTTTCTGATCTGTAATTCCGTTGTTAGATGCGTTTTGAACTCACACTGAGCTTATGTAGCTCACCCCATAGTGTTTCCCTTTGCAGGTACATTTTCGAATTTTGATGTTGGACTCGGTATGTGGAGGTCTCGAACAGTCACTATTAAAAACAGGTTTTAAAAGTATTTTTAATAATTTCTGAGTTTATAATTAAACACTATGAATTGTAAGTACTGTTTTGAAAACTGTGGTACGAAAATTTGTGTTTTATGCACGTAAGTGTCATTGAGACTGTATTTTCGTTTGAAATATCAGGGTTTTATAACTGAGAATTTTATGTAACTTAAGTAATGCAATGGTTTTTGGTTTTTTAAACTAAAATTTTTCTACGACCACTTCGGTGATTAATGTGACCTCCGAAATTAGACCAAGACTTCTGGACCGGTTTTGGGGTGTTACATGGTGTGTTGGTTAGTCAATCCGTGTATCTGTCTTAAATCTGAGTCTAATTAATAGGGAATATAAAGTATGAACTTGAAGAATGATATTGAAATTGAATTGATAATACAAATTGGTATTATTAAAGAAAATGGATTAGATATATGGTAATTCATATGAATTGTGATTGGATTTGGTATATTTGAATTCATATGAAATGTGATATACAACGTGAAAGATCGTGCGGATCGGTTTATACAAGCCTTGGGGCTAAATTGAAATTGAACTAGTCTATAGACTCGAGAAAGAGAATTGAATTATAAAATGAATGACTAAATAACATAAGATGAAAATTGAGATTGAATGTCATATTAATGCTTATATGAGTATATGTAAAGAAAAATGGATATGGTGGCATTTTGTTATAGAATGCATGATATCACATGTTTAGTTTAATTATTAATTGGAAGGTGTATAAGAATGACAATTGAGTATTGAATTTGCAAATTGATTTAGTTGAATAGTAGCATATTTTGGATTGAATTCTTATATTGATAGATTCATTTTATGACTTGAATCATAAAAGTATCACTGAGTTTTAGCACTCAACGTACGATTTGTTTCCTCCATACGCAAGTATAGGTAAATTTTGAAATTCAGGACACGATCTAGCATCCAGCCAGTGATCATCGACTCAGGAATGTTTGTATAGTCTCTTTTTATTCATTATATGACATGTACCTAGGTTGGATCAGTTTTTGTATATTGTATGAATTTGTTAACTTTAGATGTTAGAATTGGTAATTTAGTAAGGGCAAAATGAATAGTTGAATAGATGAATTTGGTACAGTTGAAATGCATGAGATGATGCAAAATTGTGATCATATGTATATGTAAGTATGTCACAAAGGGTTAAAGGGAATACAACATAATATTTACTTATGTATTTGAAAGAAATGGTGAAATGGAAGTAATATATATATAAATATATATATATATATATATATATATATATATATATATATATATGTATAAGTTGTGTTAATTGCTTAGGAAAGAATATGGAATTATGATATTTTGGCTTGATTGAATGAATGGAATAGGTACTAATATGGATCATTTAAAAATAGACATTCACGTCGCCACGTCGAACTCTTGTTGTTGCAATGAGGAATCTTAAAGTTGGGACGTCAACTCGAGATTTTGAAATCTTTACGACTTGGTTGGGTTAGCAATAGAGCTTTTGTAAGCTCGTGTAAGATCCAGAAATGATTGTATATCATACCATATGCATGCATTGCTCATATTTAAATGTATAATAGTATAAATTGAATATATTTTATCGTAGTTGCTCTGACAATAAATGTGAGATCCTGTAACTTAGACCCGACAATTGAGTCAAGTATATATATAGGAATTGAATCTTTATTTGTCGACATTTTTTCTCCAAAATTATTGATGTGATTCGATTCAACAAATTGAAATTCAAACCATCGATAATGAAAATAAATAATGGGTATATATTGTCTACTAAATAAATAAGACGGGCATAGGAATTCAAACCTTGATTTGTATATATTTTTTAAAAAAAATTATGGATGTGATTTTCCGCTAAATTAAATTAATAATGAAAGTCGATTTTATTTTTTATTTTTTAGATTTTGAATAGAATTATAATGAAAATTAGATAAACCCATTTAGGATTTGATAAAAAAGTAATTTTTAATATTTAATATTTGGAAAAATAATTTAGACAAAACACCAATTTCAAATTAAATAGTATTAAATTTTTTAAAAATCCAAGTTTTAATTAAAAATAATATTTAAAAAAAAAAAGAAAAACAAAGCAACGATTTCAAGCCTAATCTAAAACATATATTTTTGTTTTTTAATGGCAGCAATAATAAAAATTGAAAAACGTTTAGTTTCAAATAAGAGTTTTAATATTATGAATAGTTAAATTTTAAAATTATCAAAGGCATTCATTATTTGCAATTTTAAAAATAGTTCCGTCCTTGACTTTATATGGGACTTTTCTCAAGAAATTACACCCATAATTTCGTTCCATATACTTATAATTTCATATGGGGTGATGCATGCATCTGAGGTGACATACTTAGTGAAGTCACAATGTTGACAGTCAAACTCTAAGATTCTGGACTAATAGAAATACAACTTATATATCAATTCTATCCAAGATTCTGGACTCCTATAAATACTACACATACATCTACTTGTTTTTTCAGCTCTACGCCAAGAGAAAGCATTGCCTTAACAATAAAAGCGAAGAGATGACTGAGCAGCATCAGGGTGTTGAGATTCCTAGAGTGAAACTTGGAACTCAAGGACTTGAGGTATGATGTTTTTCCTTCTGGTCTTTTCAACTTCTTGTTCACTTCAAACCATGCTTGAACTCCTTATTAACTCCATCCGAACTCAAGCCAATTTCTTGTTCAAAAAGTATCTTCCTGTCTCATTTCATTTCTGCTGTAAAATCTATTATTTCGTAGGTTTCCAAGTTGGGGTTTGGCTGTATGGGGCTTAGCGCATTTTACAATGATCCAGTCCCTGATGAGATTGGCATCTCCATCATCAGGCATGCATTCGCCAGAGGAATCACATTCTTTGATACATCGGATATCTATGGACCTCAAACTAATGAAATATTGGTTGGAAAGGTAGCATATTTACCAAAATTCCAATATAGTTTAGTGTGTAGCTTTTGAGTTTAATTGCAAGTTGCAACAACATATTTTATAATGATTCCATGAGTAAAAACCAATCTCTTTTCAGGCATTGAAGCAACTACCACGAGAGAAAGTACAATTGGCCACAAAATTTGGTGTTGTCAAGATGGATCCTGCAGCTGGTATTGTAATAAATGGTACCCCTGAATATGTCCGCGCCTCGATCGAGGCTAGCCTGAAGCGCCTTGATGTCGATTACATTGATCTCTACTACCAGCACAGGGTCGACACTAAAACACCAATAGAGGATACTGTAAGTGCTGTAATTTAACACATCCTTTATTTTTCGTGGTTTAAATGGTCAATATATGGAGGAAATATGATGTTAAGCTGCTTTTCTTAATTCAATCTTAGATGGGAGAACTGAAGAAGTTGGTAGAAGAGGGGAAGATAAAGTACATAGGTTTATCAGAAGCTAGCCCTGAAACCATAAGGAGGGCACATGTTGTTCATCCCGTCACTGCCCTACAAATGGAGTGGTCGCTTTGGAGTCGTGATATCGAGAACGAAATAATCCCCCTGTGCAGGTTTCTTCAAAAACCCCATACTTGTTTCGTTGAAAAGTAGGATACTGAATCATTAAAAGTATAAGTTGCCTGCAAGTTGAACTTTGGTTTTTGATGTTCTGTCCATCCTATTTCTTATTGTAGTGAAGGTGAACTATATCCTCTGTTACCTGTTGTTTAGAATTTTATTTCCTTTTTACTTCTCAAATTCAAGCAAAAAGGAATGCTTAAGTAGTTTAATGTGTCCCCATATGTAGGGAACTTGGGATTGGGATAGTTCCATATAGCCCTCTCGGTCGTGGTTTCTTCGGTGGCAGGATCGTTGCGGAAAGTGTTCCTGCAAATAGTTATCTGGTATGGAAACTCAATTGTTTATTTCTTTAATCTATACTCGATTTGCATACAAACAATTCTTCTAATTGGTAGCTTTTTTTTTTTTTTTTTTGTACTTGTTTCCAACCTCTTCAAGACATTTCACCCCAGATTTCAAGGAGAAAACTTGGAGAGGAACAAGAAATTGTATTTGCAGATAGAGAAGTTGGCTCAAAAGCATGGATGTACTCCTTCACAACTTGCACTTGCTTGGGTTCTTCATCAAGGGGATGATGTAGCACCCATTCCCGGTGAGTCACTTCCCCTATTTCCAACATCCAATTTGCTTCTTTGGTATCAGATAATACAGATATTTCAAGTACATCACAGTAGAATGATTTGCCTGGAAATATTGTACAAATACACATCCTGTATGACCCTTGTTTTCTTTGATGTTGCATTAGAAATATGATTTTTGACCCTTCTTGTAGGAACAACCAAGATAACAAATCTCGAAAGCAACATCGATGCTCTGCGACTGAAGCTCACAGAAGAAGACTTAAAAGAGATTACTGCCGTGGTTCCTTTAAATGAGATAGCTGGGTCCAGGACACCAGATAGATTGAGTCACCTAACATGGAAATTCGCAAATACACCCACAAAGGAGAAGAAGATTGAAAGTTAAAAGTAACAATGATTGCGCAACCTGCAGCAGAATATTATGATGCTTATAGCCCATGGACTCTCCACCCACTGAAGCTATTGAAGGATTAGAAGTATAAATAGAGGGTTCATTGAAACCCGAAGTCAGTTCAGCATTACCAAAAATAAAATCAAATAAGGAAGCAAGTCAGTTTACTATAAATATGTTTGTTAAGAGCAATGATTAAGATGCTATTTTAAGAACAATTTGTTGCAACTAGACTTATTGCATCTACACATATCAAGTTATTTCGTAAACTCGAAATAGTACATCGAAATACACCTTCCGCACATACACAAAAATAATATTGAAATATCTTCAAAATATATATAGTGTTCAAATAATTACAAATAAAAAGTTATAGATAACTAAAAGTTATGTCACTTCATTATTAACCAAAAATTGTTGCTATTTATAATAATGAGTTATGTTTTTTAAATTTAAAAATTATATCACTTTATTATTAATAATGAATCATGATTATTCAATGATACATCTATTGAATAATTATGTTTATTATTAATAATATAACTATCCATTTTTTGTAGTTATATCCCTATGAAGAAACATGAGACCTCTTAAGAATGAATTTTCATTTGTACGACACAAATATATATACAAATTTTCTTTTTATTTTCACCATCTTTTATATTATTAGATTGTTCTATAAATAATGATTGAAAATTTTTCTTGTAAAAATTAATATCATTGTTATGTTCCGCTCAGTACTCAATGAACTATTTTCGTCATTGCAAAACGTAAACAGTCATCGTGTTTCATTGTGTCTCCAAAATTTATTTATCAATAACCTTTTTGCACATCATAATATAAGAGGAAACAAATAAAATCTTAGAGAAAATGACATTGATACACATCTTAAAACATTTATTAATTTCTCATAAATTTATTTTTATGTCTAGGTAGCCACGAATAATACGCTTATTAGTATACTATAGTACTTAATACTTTGAAAGAAATTTGTCTTGCTCTATTATCAAATTTTGATTTTGAAAATTCCAAATTTATAATTAATTTTAAAATTCAAAAGTGATGGGTGAGGCAATAAAGCTTGGATTAGCTCAAACCCAAATCCAGATTTTTTGGGATATCCAAGCAAAAGATTTGGATTCGGAATTCGAATTCCAAAACTTTTTATCCATATCTTGATTGCCAAACAGGGGTTTAATATATTTATAATTACGCAAATGTTTGTCCAAAAAGAAGAAAAGTTGCATATGTAATGGCGTCATCAAGCTTTGCACACTAAATTTGTTTCTAACCAAGATTCTGGATATTGAATTTGGTAATATAAACACAACGAGTAGATCAGTGTGTTTCCTTTAAGCAGTTTTTAGTTCCTGTTTTTTCAACCGTACACTGAGGAAAAGCATTGAGCCAAGAACAAGAGAGAAACGATGGGCGAGGAGCAGCAAAATCAGAGCGGTGTGATTCCTAGAGTGAAACTGGGAAATCAAGGGCTTGAGCTAAGACTCTGTTCTTCTGTGTGAACTCTCTCAAGACTGAGGTGTTATTTATGAGTAGAGTACAGCTATGTTTATTAACTGACACCTGAGACATACTTTGAATCAGAAAACTTCTAAAATTGAGATGCTGGATCCCCTTGTCTATGATCTATTCAAGTTCTTGTTCAGTTAAACCAATTGCTTGTTCAAAACAGTATCTTCCTGTCTCATTTTTGTTGTAAATTCTATTATTTTGTAGGTTTCCATGTTGGGGTTTGGATGTATGGGGCTTACAGGAATATACAATTATCCTGTCCCTGAAGATGTTGACATCTCCATCATCAAGCAAGCAATCGACATAGGAATCACTTTCTTTGATACATCAGATATCTATGGACCCAAAAGTAATGAACTATTGGTTGGAAAGGTAGCATATTTGCCACAGTTCCAGCAGAGTTTTACCGTGTAGGGTTTAGAGTTTAACTGAAAAAAATTATTGACATGATTTCATAAGTATTTACCCGTAAAAACCAATCTTTTCTCAGGCATTGAAGCAATTACCACGAGAGAATGTACAATTAGCCACAGAATTTGATATTGTCAAGTCGGATCCTGCGACTGGGATTGCAATAAATGGTATCTGTGAGCACGTCTGCGCCTCGGTTGAGGCTAGCCTGAAGCGCCTTGATGTTGATTACATTGATCTCTACTACCAGCACAGGGTCGACACTAAAACACCAATAGAGGATATTGTAAGTGCTCCATTATAAAACATCCTTTATTTTTCTTGGTTTAAATGCTTACTGTGCGGTGGAAATATGATGTTAAGCTGCTTTTCTTAATTCAATCTTAGATGGGAGAACTGACGAAGCTGGTAGAAGAGGGGAAGATAAAGTACATTGGTTTATCTGCAGCTAGCCCTGAAACTATAAGAAGGGCACATGTTGTTCATCCCGTGTCTGCCATAAAAATGAAGTGGCCGCTTCGGACTCGGGATAGCGAGGACGAAATAATCCCCCTTTGCAGGTTTCCTCAAAAACCCAACACTAGTTTTATTGAAAAATCGTATACTGAATCATTAAAAGTATAAGTTGACAGGAATTTCAACTTTGGTTTTTGTTTTTCTACTTCTATCCTATCTCTTGTTGTAGTGAAGGTGAACTGTATCCTCTGTTACATGTTATTTAGATTTTGTTTTTCCTTTAACTTCTCAAATTCAAGCAAAAAGGAATGCTTAATTAGTTTAATGTGTCCCCGTATGCAGGGAACTTGGGATTGGGATAGTTCCATATAGCCCGCTCGGTCGTGGTTTCTTCGGTGGCAGGACTGTTGTGGAAACTGTGCCTGCAATTAGTTTTCTGGTATGGAAACTAAGCTCTTTATCGATTGTTTCTTTTGGCCAGTCAAGTTCTTTTTGGCTTTAATCTATACTCAATTGTGCATGGAAACAATCCTTCTAATTAGTACCCTTTTTTTTACTGATGGACTTCTTTAAAGGCATTTCACCCAAGGTTTCAAGGAGAAAACTTTGACAGGAACATAAATTTGTATTTGCAGATGGAGAAGTTGGATCAAAAGTATGGATGCACCCCTGCACTGCTATCACTTGCTTGGGTTCTTCATCATGGGGATGATGTAGCACCCATTCCTGGTGAGTCACATTCTTTGTTTTCGACATCCAATTTATTCTTTTGATATTAGATAATACAGATCATTCAACAACATTCAAAGCAGAATCGAACACAATTCCCTGGAAATACTGTACAAATACATATCCTAAATGAACCTTGTTTTGTCTGATGTTGCAAACAGAAGGAAAACGGCGAAATACTAGGTTGGCTGTTCGAGAAAAGCTGTACAAATCCAGCATTCTGGTATAGTGAGATTAATTACTGGCTGATAAATTTGCACATACATTGTTTAATTGTGAAATAGTTTGTTGCCGGTTTTGAATAATGCAGAAAGCAAAAGAAATTCTTCAGTTTAAGATGATGAAAACTGGAATAGCCAATAAGATAGAGGAGAAAAGAGTGATGGTTGAATCGTTGATGGCAACCGAAAGAGATGCTGCAGAGAGTGTGGCAAGCTTAGAGCGTCTGAAGATGAGAAGAAAGAAGCTAACGAAAGAGCTGAAAAGAAGAATCAAAGACTTCCAGAAATTGCAGACATTGGAGGCTGAGCTGACATCGGAGATGAGTTCCCCGTGAAATACATATCATGAATAAATTAATTTCATTTAAAAAAGTTATTTTATAAATTTTCAAATATTAAGTCACAAAAATATAATTCATTTTCAAAAACATCATATATTATGTGACATAATAAATCTTATAGATGGTGTTATATCGTTATGTTATCATATTATTATTGACTAATGAATGAATCACCAACATGTTCAATGTTAATTTTGGTGCTTCAATTCATCAGTTTGATAATTCGATAAATAAACATCTCAAATTATATTTTTGTTATTAGTCCTGAATAGTTTGTTACTATTATTATTCATTATGCATTATCATTTTACTCTTATTGATCTTTATATTGCAAAATTTATTACCAATATTGTTGAGGTAGTTTTTAGCCGTACTTGGATCAATATCAACTGGGATTGCTTGCTCAGAAAACTTACCATGTTTAAGTAGCAAATTTTGGCAACAAAAAATCTTGGATCTTTAATATTAAAACTACACATAACAACATATCTTTAAAATTGATTTGGATTTGGATTGAAACAATCAATTTCCCAAGTTCGATGGATTAGGCCGAATCGGGTAAAACTTGGAAGTATATCCTGAAAATTCAAGGCTTATCCTGAGGTGATTAAAGATATTCTTTATGCTGACCATCTTGCTTATTTCGAGGGAAGATTGATAATAATTGATATAGCATGTTAGCAAGTATTAGTTCCTTATAAATTGAAGAGACTTGTACATGTGATGTACTGAACTGAAAGCACTTATTTTTATTCATTGGGTAACATTTCTTTTGAGTGCATTGTGTCAAAGATCAAGTGTGTTATTTAATAAGGTTATTAGATCATAATCCAAGTTTTATCAAAATTAGATTTTAAAGGAATTTTGGAAGGTTTTAACACTTGTAAAAATTTCTAAGCATTAAATTTGAAGATTACTTGAAAATAATTTCCAAGGTTTAACACGAAGTTTTACAAAATTTGGTTAAGAAAATATCTTGTTATATCAAATCATTTGAAAAATCAAATCTAACACCAACAATAATAAAAAATTTATAAAAATTTAAAAACATATTAAACTAGTTCAACTGTCGATTTTGTCCCTCTTTTCGATTTTTACCAATTTCATGTAGTTTCCCAATCAATCATTCAATCCCTTTGTTTGGACTATTATATCGATCAATTCTTAATCCGTTAAATTCGGTCTTATTCCAGTAACATTAGTCACATCATTAAATCTAAACTAAATCTAAATCGGGACCAAAATGGATCTAGTTGTCAAGTTAAGAAATCAAAAATTATATTATCCCTAAATATTTATAAATTTTTGCGACATAAATATTACTGTGTTTAATAAAAGAGGAAAAAAGATACCTATGGTTGAAATGTTCCGAACATATTATCAGAGTTTATAAATTCTTGCAGCATAAATATCAATGTTTTTAATAAAACAGATAAAATATAACCTATGGGTGACATGTTAGGAACATATTAAGAATTCTTGACATATTTAGAGTATTCGTTGTAGGAAATATATTACTATAAAACAAAATCATTTGTACTGACTAGATAAATAAATCGTGTGTAAATAAATAAAATAATAATTGTGTCGTGAAAAAACCACTGTCTTATAAACAAATAAAAGTTTTAATATTTTGAATTGTTAAATTTTAAAATTATCAAAGGCATTCATTATTTGCAATTTCGAATAGCTCAAATCACCAAGGTCAAATCAACCATTAAACTTCTAATAACATAAAATTTCCATCTCGGTTCTAAAAAGCATGAAAATGTAATAAAAACTAACATATAATATAAATTATAAGAATAGTAAAAAGTATTAAAAAGATTTAGAAAACACTTGAGAACAAGCTCTTTAAGAAAAATCATCAAGCCTTAAAGAGCTTAATTTAATGTATCAAATTACGATAGATCAACCATAGATCTAGAAAAAATTAAAATAAAGATTAGGGTCTGTATAAACAAAATAATATCTTGACAATTTTCAATACCTAAACTGTGGAAACAAGCGATCAAGGCATCTTCGACCAGTTCTATTATAAGTGTAACACCCCTTACCCGAGACCGTTGCCAGAGTCGAGCATGAGGCGTTACTTGACTTAACTTAAAAGTTCGGGGCATAAAAATTTACTTTCAAAATTAATTTCACCATTCACAATAAAGCTGTCCACCTGCGCAGCAGTCACTAAAATAATTATAAATCAAGCTACAAAACTTGAAATTTAGATCTGTAAATTTTCCCTGAAACTAGACTCATATATCTATTCATCATAAATTTATCAGAATTTTTGGTTTAGCCAATTAGTACAGTTTATTAGTTGAAGTCTCCCCTGTTTCACTAATCAACTATCCTGACCTCTTGTCACTAAAATTCAATTATCTCATTACACAGACTTCATATGGTGCTTCCACTTATTTCTACTTAAAATAGACTCATTAAGGAATTTAAACATATAATTTGGAACTCATAATTCCTTTTGTACAATTTTTAATGAATTTCTAAAGCCAGAACAGGGGACTTAAAAATCATTCTGACCCTGTCTCACTAAATTTCAAATATCTAAAAGTATATAACTCTTCTGCTTACTCTATTGCTCTTTCATGTGAAAGTAGACTTGTTCAGATTTAATTTCATATCTCACTCAACTTCTAATTCTATTTCCACTATTTTTGGTGATTTTTTAAATTTACATCAATGCTGCTGTCCAAAAACTGTTCTATTGAAAATTTAAAAAAAAAATTCAATTTAACCCCTTTATAATTACCTAACATTCCCTGCAAATTTCAAATCACAACCAATTTTAGTATTTCAACTACTTCACTTGAATACTAATGAAGTTCAACCAATCAACCATTTCAGACCAAAAACATGTATTTTTCAATGTCTAACACAACCATCACATTCAAATTTACTTTGCATATTTAGTCATTCATTCTATTACTTTTTACTTCAATTCCCTATACATGCCATATAAATCCAAAAAGTTGTTTAACAAAATCTACCGGAGTATATCTGGATAGTGTGATTCTCGATGTAGATCCGATCCTCCGAATGTATAATTACGTTAATCTACAAAAACAATAAACACACACATGTAAGCTTATAGAAAAGCTTAGTAAGTTCATAGGCATAAAATATAAATCTTACCAAACATTTGTACACTTATACAATATACACCATTACTAAGTTTACCTGTCAGCCACAATCTTTGGTGAGTTCCTTGGTATAAACTCACTGCTACTTATTCTTTTACCATAATTCCTTTGGGCCCATTTGTCACTTACCATCATTGATCAAAATTAAGGAACGGTTACGGAAAATTGAGTACTTCACTTTCACTTTGCCATGGTATAACTATGGTCTTACGTATGATCACTTATCATTTGTCCTGATCAGATAAGTGTAGCTAAGCTACCACTTATCACTTTGTCACTTGATCAAATAAGTGTAGCACTTATCACTTTGTCTCTTGATCAGATAAGTGTAGCACTTATCACTTTGTCACTTGATCAGATAAGTGTAGCTAAAGCTACCACTTATCACTTTGTCTCTTGATCAGATAAGTACTCAAATCCGGCGTTCCGCTTAATTTGATCATTTATTCGATTTTCGCACTTTTATTTTATTCTCATTTCAAAAATAAATACATTTCATCATACATTATATAATTCATGAAATTAACATTTAATCATTAAATTTCAGCCATATGAACTTACCTGGGTCGATTTGCAGAATTTGTAAAAGTTCAGGGGCTAATCAACTACTTTTTCTTTTCCTCGGCTTGCTTCGGGTTCTCGATCTAAAATACAAATTTATTCATTCATCAGCATATAATTCTATTCTAATTCATTTCACAATTTATGCCCTTAAATTTTTGAAATTACACTTTTACCCCAAACTTTATAATTTTTACAATTTGGTCTCTACTCAATTAACCCCTCAATTGATCTAATTTTTCTCAATTAACACCTTTTCCAACTATTTTAGACTACTACATAGCCTTTAATATTCAAAACCGCAACACCAAACCCTAATTCCCAACTTTTTCACAATTAGGTCCCTAAAATCAATTTCTATCAAAATTACTTAATAGAATCATCATATAACAAAATTAAAGCTTTAATTCCATGTTTATTCATCATAAAAATTCATTACTCATCAATGGTAACTTTCAAAATCAGCCATAAAGTCAATAACTAATGAAACAATTAGTTGGACCTAATTGTAAAAGTATCAAAACCGCAAAAATTAGAGGAAATAATCAAGAATTAAACTTACATGATTCAAATATATGAAAAACCAGCTTGGAGGGACTCTTCAATGGAGTTTTTTTGGCTGATAATTATGAAGAATTACCTAGAAACTCTTTTAATTGAGATTTTTATTTGTTAACTTTTACAAAATTTCCAATTTTACCCTTATTACATCACTTTTCCAGATTTTTCTTGCCCAACCGTCCAGCCCATATAATTTGGGCCTAATTGCCTTTTAAATCCCTCCTTTTAAGTCACTTAAGCTATTTAATCACAATTTAACAAATTTTACACTATTTTCAATTTAGTCCTTTTTAGTTAATTGACTACCCGAACGTTAAAATTTTCTAACGAAACTTTAATACCAACTCAATGACACTCTAAAAATATTTCTAAAAATACTTATGGCTCGGTTTAAAATCTTTGAGGTCTCGATACCTCGTTTTTGATTTTAATTATTTTAATATTTATTCCTAGTACACTATTCACTATTTCAAAAATTTCCTAACTTCTCATTTACGTATTCTCACTAAATTAATAATATTTTCTACTCATTTGTCAGATTTAGTGATCTCGAATCACCATTCCGACACCACTGAAAATTTAGGCCATTACAATAAGAATGGTCTTGGTTCTTAAACCTTTTTAATCGCTTACCGCCTCTGAAGGCTTCGATTGTAGCAACATCCTCTTCAATATCTTCCCTCGTAAGTGCAATTAATAATCATCACCTCTTCTTTGGATTGTTCTTTGAAGGTTAAATAATGAGTGCTTGAGGTGGTTGAGTACCGATCAGAAGAAAAGATTCTACTTTGAAAACAAGACTAGATTCGCTTGAAATTTGGTATCGTTGAGTAATTTTTTTGTCTTTTATTAAAGGGAACATTCGAGCATTTATACATATTATCATTATTCATGATTTGACTTTATTGTTCATTGACTTGACCCCATTATTCATAGGACTGATATTCTGAGAGGACTTCAGACATGTTGGACACGTGTACCGTTCTGAGTCACCTGCCAGACCTCGTTGACCCCTACATGTAAGCTCTCTAGATACCCACGAACTGAGCCTGCAAACTCCCCTAAAAATTAAGTGACTAATTTGCAAGAATTTCATCTTGAGTGACAAAAATGCAAACATTCTAAAAATTAAGTGACCAACTAAGTAATTTACTCATAATTAAAATACTAAAAAGTAATGAAAAGTATAGAAAAGAGAATAAAAAATTTAAAGTAACGACATTAAGTTTTCTACCCCTTTTTTTATTTCAAATTTAATCCCTACTTTTATTTAAAAATGCGAATTTCATTAAAATTCTTTTGATAAAGACTGGGCTTATATATTGTATTAACAATCGAAATATGGTTGAAAGAAAAAAATCTATTTGACAGGGCTTCTTCCTATACCTATGAATTCCATTGGACCCAGAAATGATACATTGGAAGAATCTTTTGGGTCTTCCAATATCAATAGGTTGATTGTTTCGCTCCTGTATCTTCTAAAAGGAAAAAAGATCTCTAAGAATTGTTTCCTGAATCCGAAATAGAGTACTTGGGTTCTCCCAATAACTAAAAAGTGTATCATGCCTGAATCTAACCAGGGCTTGCGGTGGTAGAGGAAATGGATCGGAAAAATAAGGGATTCTAATTGTAAGATATCTAATGAAACCGTCGCTGGAATTGAGATCTCATTCAAAGAGAAAGATATCAAATATCTGGAGTTTCTTTTTTGTATATTATATGGATGATTCGATCCGTAAGGATCATGATTAGGAATTGTTTGATCGTCTTTCTCTGAGTAAGAGGTGAAACATAATCAACTTGAACTCAGGATAATTATTCGAAATCTTAGTGAAAGACTGGATTTATTATCTCATGTTTGCTTTTCATGGCCGCAATTTTATTCAAAGAAATCAAAAAACAAGCCCTAAACAATTAGAGAAATTCATTTCAAAATAAACCCTAAAAAATAATCATCACAGCCAGCCACATTTCAGATGGTCTCTTTTCTTCTTCCTCATTTCTTCTTTGCAACACTCCTTCAAGCAGACCATCATGATTCTTAACTTCTCTTTCCTTGGTAAAAGTATTTCCATGATAAGTGATTTTTCTCACGATTATGGTCATTCCTCTATTGGATCAACACAGGTCTTGAAATACCTTTCCATTTTTTAACTTCCATATTTCTTTAAAATTCCAAAACCCAATCCCTAAGTCTTTCAAAAAGAAAGAGCCAGCCCCCCTTCCTCCTAAAAATTTTACCGAAAAATCTTCAATATGCTCGACCAGTGCCTTGCCTATTGATTTCAACGGCCCTTACAACTGTATTGGAGAGGCTAGAACTAAGATATGTATTTTTATTTTCCTTTAAATGTTCTTTTGCTAAAAGATGAGCTACTTTATTTTTTTTTTGTCTCCTTGCATGTCGAAAATCACAAGTAACAAAGTTATTGCATAATCGTTTAGCATTAACAATATATGCTCTAACTTCAGATCCATCTTCCTCCCCACTTTGTAATTTTCTAATGATAGTTAACGAATCACCCTCGACTTCAACTTGTAAGAATCCAGACTCTGCCCCAAATTGAATCGCCTGGACGCATGCGAAAGCTTTTGCTGCCAATATTGTTGGTATATGTTCGTTTCTGTATATTTTCATTTTTAAGACTTGACCCAAGGAATTTATGATAACAATCCCTGTACACAATCTATTATTCTATTTTTCAAATGTAGTGTCAAAATTGATTTTGACATTCAAGCCATCTGGTGGCCTCCAATTCTCATTAGCTATTATGTTGACAGGTACCTTTCTATTTACCCATTCGATTTCATGTATGTAGTCTAGAATAAATTGGACATCTCTCTATTTCGTTTGTGCCTTATTTTCATGAAGCAGCTGATCGGACTGTTTGATTTTTTTTTCAAATAAGTAATGCATCCAGTCCTTATATTGTACCTGATTTTGTTGTAGGAGCCATCCAATTCCTAGCCTTGTCCATACACCTGCTGTAAAAAAATAATCCCGAAATATATGTTCTCTTGTTTCATCACTATTTTTGCATATTGGGCAAGTTGTTGAATCTCATATTTTGCGTTGAAACAGATTAGAAAAAGTAGGTAGGTAATTATTTAAGGTCATCCATACCAGAATTCTTGTTTTAGACGGCAAGTTCACCTTCCATAATTCATTGTACATGGGTTTGTAAAGAATTTGGTTTTGCTGTAAATTTGTTGATATTTCTGTTTGTATTAAATTTTTGCACCCACTTCATTCTGTGTAAAATCTCGAAGCCTCTCCTTGCCATATGACTTTATCCAATTCATTCTCAAGCGGGAGTGGGATACAAAAAATCCCTGCTGCGTTATCTTGGTGGAAGGTACGTTAAATTAACTCATTCTTCTATTGATTTGAGTCTTGTTCAATTAAATCAGAGACTAACACAAGATTTTGGGTAATACCTAGAAATTGAATCTTGTAGTCAATCGAGCCCGGAACCCATGCGTCATTCCAGATTTGTATCTGTGTTCCCGGACCAACTCGCCAGCCCATCCCATTGTCAAGAAGTCCTTTTGTCGACCATAGGCTTCGCTAGGTATGTGATGGTAGGTTCCCTAACCGTGCATGCTTAAAATCTAAGTTTGGATAATATTTGGCTTTTAAAGATTTGGCTAATAATGAATTTGGGTAATAAATTAAGTGCCAACTTTGTTTAGCTAGCATTGCCACATTAAATTTTGAAAGGCATCGAAATTCCAGTCCTCCATCCTCTTTCAACTCACCAAGCTTACTCTATTCGCGCTCGTGGATGTCACGTTTTTCAAGACTTTTTTTCCACTAAAATCGGTTCATAATATTTTCTAATTTTTTGCACAGTGATTTTGGCAATAAAAAACATGCCATAAAATAGGTTAGAATAGCCTGCAATACTGCTTTTATGAAAACCTCCTTTACCCCTACTGATAAGAATTTACTGCTCCACCCTCTAACCTTACTAATCATCCTGTCCTTTAGTATTTAGAAAGATCTTTTTTTATCCTTTCCAACCATATTGGGTAAGTCTAGATATTTCTCTGGATTTCTAGAGGTTTGAACTCCCAATATGCTAGCAACTTGTTCCTGAATTTGCTTAGAGACATTTGTGCTAAAATATGTTATTGACTTTTCAAAGTTAATACATTGACCTAAACATACTCCATATTCTAGTATACCTCTTTAAGATTATTTGCTCTCCTAACTGTTGTGTCCCCAAAAAGAATGCAGTCGTCTGCAAACAATAAATGTGTGATTGAGGGACCTCTTCGGTAAACCTTTACCCCCTTTAGAGAACCTTCCCTAGCTGCAAGCCTTATCAAGGGTGACAAACCTTCACTACAAACTAAAAATAAATATGTACTTAAAAGGTTACCTTGAAGCAAACCCCTCATTGGTCTAAAACGTTCGCCCATCACCCCATTCAAACAAATCAAATAATTAATCGTCCGTACACATCTCATGATTAAAAACACAAAAGACTCTGCAAATCTCATTTTTGCATGAGTTTTTCCAAGTAAAACCACTCCACCCTATCGTATGCCTTACTCATATCCAGTTTTAGGGGTAGACTTCCATTATTGTCTATTCTTCTTTGTTTTAATGAATGCATTAATTCATAAGCCAAGAGAATATTGTCTGTGATGAGCCTACTTGGAACAAATGCACTCTAGGCCTTATAAATACATTTATCAAGAACTTTTTGAAGCCTATATGCCACCATCTTAGCGACAATCTTGTACACAACTGTGCATAGGCTAATAGGTCAAAAATTCTTGAGGTTGGTTGGACTTGCCACTTTTCGTATAAGCACAATAGTTGTGTACCACCTCATCAATTAAAATGCTCAACATGAGTTTTCCTTATTTAGTTCATAATTTGATCTGCAAAAAATTAGAGGTACCACCTCATCAATGAAATTAAACTTTACAACCCATTGTTTCTCTCTTTCATCCTCTTTATTTTCTCCTTTTTTACCTTAACTTGTAAGTATATTAGAACTCCTAAATAATTTAAAATATTTAAAAATAATAATTATGAAAAATTTAGAATAAAAATAATAAAATAATAAGAGTTGATAAATACAATATTGGGCTCATATATAATAAAAATTAAGTCCAAAACCCAAACTTAATATGATTTAAACTTGAATTAAAAGCTCGTAACTCGTAACTTGTAATTTTCGAAATATCCCCTCCAAAAATTTTGCTCACGCAATCTTCACTAAAACGGTCATCAATGGTATTTATGCTATTGACTTTTCGGATAGAGTTCAAAAACTCTTAGTCAAGGACATGTCTACCTCTGTTACCCTTAAGCTGTTGGGAAGGAATATTAGTGTTGTGGCTTTGGAGAATAAGGTTTATGTGTTATGGAGACCATTTCAACCTTTTTAGCCTATGAATATAGAAAAAAAAAACTATTTTTTAGCAAAGTTCCAGAATTCTGATGATTATGAAAAGGTTTTATCACAGGGACCTTGGCTTTTCTTTGGACAGTATCTAACAGTGCAGCCATGGACAATTGATTTTAATCCTTTGAATCCACACCTTACTACTATTCTTGCTTGAATTAGATTTATTAAAATGAGGTTTTATGGGAAATTGAAGGAATGGTTAGGAAGGTGACTAAGTTGGATTTCAATACAGATAGTAGATCAAGAAGACGATACGCGCATATGACTATTTATATCAATCTAGAAAAGCCACTAATCTCACAAGTTCTAATTAATAGGAAACTCCAGCGCATTGAGTATGAATGCCTATTGGTGGTGTGTTTCTCGTGTGGACGATATGGTCATTCTAAAAAAGTTTGTGTGCAGGCTTCTATAGCATCAAAACTCATCGAAGGAGAAGGATCTTGTGGCCAAAAATTCTCGCGCATTTGATGGATTGATGGCTGGAATAGACGAGTATGGCCCTTGGATGTTAGTGGAGAGAAACGCTAAACATACCCCACGTGACCAAAGCAACTTTGGAAAGTTTGGAAATGAAGAGAAATCTAAGAGCTCGAGATATAATCCCATAAATCCTATCATTTTTATGAGATGGGGTATAATTTGGGGAAGGATGATGATTTGATAATATTAAAAAGGAACGGAAAAGAAATAATGAAGGTTGATTCAATGAAGATTCTATTGGGGGAAAATCAGTTGTTGGGCCTTGTAATAGGAATTGTGATTAATGGTAATAATTCTAATCAACGTGAACGGCCCAAGTCCATTATCACTAATAATGGCCTGAATTGTTTGGATAGGCAAAGTGATGGGCAGAACGATGGATCGAATGGCTTTTTAGGGCTTGGTGGGGTTTTTAATGATCCATTGGAATGTGGTAATACTTGTGGCTCTTTGGGTTCTAGTGGGAAAATCTAAAAGTTTGTAGGTTGGAGGAGTTGGGTTCTGCTATTTTTACTAATACTCTTGGTTGGGCAGTTGGTGATGTTGGAGATAAGGTGACCTCTATTCATTTCAACCCCGCATTTGAAGACTTGTCGATAATGTCTGTAGTCATGAATGAAGGGGTTCTTGACACAAAAAAAACACGCAGTAGTAACTTTCCAAGAAAATTCAAATTTGAACTTGGTTAGAATAACTAATGATAATGTAGCAAACAATATATGAAACTCAACTATTCCGATTAAAGGTCGGGGCAATGGAGGAAGCATTGTTGGCTCTAAAGGAGGTTGGAAAATCAAAAATCTCTAAAAGGGTCGAGTAATTGATTTAAGGCGTTGAACAACTCATGGGTTTCTCTCGTGGGGTCCATGTTGAAGGTGACATATCTCATCACTTCTGAACTGGAAAGGTATGTTATCCAAGAAATGGTGAAAAAAGGAAAAGAACGACCAGAATTTAATGTTCTTGGTCGATAGTAAGTATGGTCTTTTCACTCTTTTTTTATATGAATTTATCTATTATGTCTTGGAATGTGCAGGGGGTGTGCAAAACTGAAATTCCTCTAAATCTTTCGAGAATATAGTAAGGAGTACAATCCGAACAATATCAGTTTGCTTGAGCCGAGAGCTAGTGGATTTAAAGCTGATGCTGTCATTACAAAATTGGGGTTGAAAAAGTCCTATCGAGTGGAAGCGGTTGGTTTTTTTAAAGCATTTGGTTAGGATGAAATGAGTCTATTAATGTTAAAGGTGATTGAGAGTCATCCCCAATTTATTCGGATTCGCATTTGGTCCACTTTTCAATCATAGTCAATTTTTGCTATTTTTATGTATGGTAGTCCTGATAGATAGAAGATGAGGCTTCTCTAGAAGGATTTAAGGTTTTTTATTCCCCCAGGGCATTTTCCTTAGATGGCAGTTGGGGACTGCAATGTTATTCTCTCAACAAAGGGGAAAAAAATGTGGTCATGTGGCAGGTCAAAGATGTTCTTTCTTTGGTAAGCTTGTGGATACAACCCAAGTTCATGATCTGGATATAGAGGTCCCCCTTTTACTTGGTATCGTGGCTTATTTTTTAAGAGGTTGGATAGGGATTTGTGTAATGATGCTTGGCTGGATTTTTTTTCCTAATTGTTCAATGAGGCATCTTCCAAGGATAAAATCAGATCAAAGGCCTATTCTGCTCATATTACGGTCGAATTTCTCTTTACCTAAAGGCAGCCATTTTAGTTCTTAGTTGGGTCGTTGGAACATTTGAATTTCTTAGAGTTTGTCTCATATAATTGGAGGTTTGATGGGGACATGTCGGGTACTCTAAATCGTTTTACTAAAAGACTTAAAGACTGGAAAAAATGTGTCTATGGCCATATTAATACTCGTAAAAGATAATTGATGCACAAGTTGTCTAATATTCAACGAGCAATGGATCTTTTCGGTTCTAATAGTTTGAAACAGAGGGGATTAGAGGCTCGAGAGGAGCTGGAAGACGTCTTTTAACATGAGGAATTTCTCTAGAAGCAGAAATCGAGAAGTGATTAGTTGAGTTTGGGTGATCGCAGCACTAAGTACTTTCATAGACGTATAATTTAAATGACGAAGTGTAATAGTATAACAATTATGCATAGCTCCGATGGTGAATGGGTTTTTTAACCTAAAGTTTTAAAATCAGAGGCTATTGCTTTCTTTCAAAAGTTGTATGGTGAGGTTCTTGATCCTATGGAGAGTTTGCCTACAAGTGGTTTTTCGTAGCTTGAGACTAAGGATATTGAATTTCTTGGAAGACCTGCATCAAATGAGGAGATTAAGTGTGCTCTTTTTGACATGGCCCCTCTTAAGGCACCAAGCAGTGATAGTCTTCATGCTTTGTTCTTTTAGAGACACTGGGAAACCATTAGAAAGGAAATCTGTGAATGGATAAGGAAGTTTTTTATGATAGCGCTATAGATTTGGAGCTTAGCAACACTCTCATTGTTTTAATTCTAACCAATCGATCTATATTCTGCGTTATACAAGCTGGTTATGAATGTAACCACCCAAACCCGACCTAGACGTTATGGCCGAATCTGGCGATGTCACATGGAATGAGATTTGAAGACAAGTTTGTCGAGTTAAAACCGTTACAGTTAGTTAGCTTTTATTTAATTTAGAAAAATAAGTACTAGTTTATTTGCTTTAAAACTAGTCTCTTACTGGAAGCTTTTGTAACAAATTAATTTAGGGAAAATCGTTTCTATTTACGAAAACCTTAGTTTTTAGAAAAATCGTGTTTTGTTGAGTTGCAGTTTTAAAACAGTATAAAGTCTCAAATTTAAAGCCAATCAGTCCATAGTCTGAAAGTTACATCAAAAACCCTAAATAAGTAATAAGTTCTAGACATTAACGGAAAACAGTCTAAAATTTACGTGTGGCCACCATTGAGTCCTCTTACCACTTCTTTTAGAGTTTTCCCCCACGTCTATCTTACCACTTCTCACTATGTTTTCAATCATTTCACCGGACATTACTATATCTGAGAAGCTCTTAGTAGCGCTTCCCAATATATGGTTGATGAATAGGGCTTTTAAAGTGTTGATGAAAAGTATTGTGGTTTCTTTCTCCAGAAGAGGTGGCTAGACTTGCGTTGCCACCTCTCTCCACCTTTGGACATATTGTCTGAAGCTCTCATTTTGTTTCTTCTCCATATTTTGGAACGTGATTCTATCGAGTGTCATGTCCGTCACATGACTATATTGCTTCATAAAAGTTTGCGCTAAGTCTTTCCATGAATTAATTTTGGTAGGACTCAGCTAGTTGTACCATTTGACTGTAGACCCGATCAGGCTGTCTTGAAAGCGGTAAATTAACAGTTGATCATTATTAATGTATCCTGTCATCCTTCGGCAGAACATAGTGATGTGAGCTTCAAGACAACTAGTCCCATTATATTTTTCAAACTCTAGAGTTTTGAACTTCGGAGGGAGCACTAAATTTGAGACCAAACTCAGGTTCTTGGCATCAATTCTGCAATGATAATCAGCATTTTCCATTGCTCTGAATTTTTCCTCTAGCCATCTGCATCGATCCTCAAGTTGTTTTGGCAGTTCCACTATTATTTTTTCCATTTTTGCCATATCATTTAGATCAGGGACAATGGGATTAGTTAGATTATCCCTTGGATTAGAGCCTGAGCCTATTGGGTAGTTCGTTGGTATCGAGGTACCGGCTTGATATTATTGGGGTCTGATAGGAATGGGTACCCCTCGTGGGTATGCCTCCGGTTGGGTCTAGACATTTATCGGGGTTAAACTTAGGGGATAGGTAGGGCCTTCATTATCATCACCTGAGTTAACCGCGATACCTTTCCCTTTTTCATGTTCTCCTGCCAGTAATTGTGCCAATTGGCTTATCTTACTGTTTTGGGATTCCAGTATCTGATCCCTCATCTCTTGTTATACTTTCGCTAACTGTTCTTGCAGTTGTGCTTGCAACTGGTCTTGCATCTCTTTTTTAATCTATTCTAGCCTTTCCAATCTTTGATCCATTACTTTGGTTTCGGCGCGAGTACTGTAACAATGTTCGGTTGGTTGACTCTTGTTGGTTTCCAGATTAACTGAAATAATTACATTTAATTAGGGTCTTTTGTGAAATTTAATACATATGATGCAATGTAATGCAAATGCATGAAATAAATGCAAAAAGAGGTATTAACTCTGGTTCAATTCTGTTAGAACAACTTTACTAAAAAACAAATTTCTTTACATAAAACGAATTATATATACGGCTTTGCCCTAATGCTCAAACCTTAAACCTTAAACCCTAAGAAGCCAAGCTAACTATTAACCCTGATCTGATTCTGATTCATACTTCAAGCTTAGCACGTCAGCCTAAACTGTTAAGATTTGCAAATGATTAGCCACCTCCCGTATTTAAGCCACAGCTACACCCATGATATAGTCCCTATCCCTGACTTGACCTTGAGAATGGTGGAGTTGCTCTTCCCATTGCTCATTGTTTGTTTCAAGGAGTTCAAGTCGGAGTTCACAATTTTGTAATGCGGTCTTGAGCTCTTCTATTTTCCTTTTCAGCTCTTCAATCTTGTTCAAGCTCTCTTTCAGCTCAAGTGTGGAGTTACGATTACGATATTGATGAAGCGACTTTTCTAACTTTGGTACTCTGGCTTTTAATCTGACCTTTTCATGTTGGCATTCCAATAGGTCTCTTTCTAGAGTATTTTCTCGAACCTGGGCATCTTTGCATTTCTTTTCCCATTGATCGGCTATATTCTTTTTTTCATTGATCTCTTGTCGCCATTGTTCTGATGTCCTTCCTAGCCCGACAGTCCTTATTGATTAGCGCAGCTTCTTGTAATCTATTTTTAAACTGTTCAGATCTTCCTCGGCCTTGTTCTTTCCTTTTCTCAGTTTATCGGCCTGTAGCTTCTGAACGTCAACATCTAGTCCTAACTGCATCTTTTCTTCTTCCAATTGCTCCATCTTTCCTAGCTCCAAATTCTTTTTTTTAAATCTTGCTTGATGATCTCTAGCTCAGATGGAATCACTTGCAAGTGTTCTAATTATCGAGTGATTTCTTGATTCGGCACAAAGATGTTGTCATTGACTCTTTGACCCCACCATCAACTATATTCGGGGGTCATCGAACTTGTAGCCAATATTTTCATTCAGCGAGTTTGATTCTAGGCATTAGACATTTTTCGGACCTTTTTCTTGTAGTTATCACCCTTATATGAAAACTCACACTAGGCCAGCCCTTGCGTTACTGGTATGAACTGCTTCGATCTATAATGCTTCAACACGAGTATAGGAACATATCCAATAGCTCCCCAAATCCCAAGTAGAGGAACCCAGACGAAATCTCCACACTGGTATAGAATCTCATCAAGGATCATTCAAGAGGCTCTCCATTCAATGTCCTTATCTTGGAGATTCTAAAGTATCGCCATCTATTTTTCTTCTGAAATATCGTCTCGCCTTGGTGTAGCCACTAGTTTTTTTAATGAAGAGTAGTTCTCAGAGAATACTCGATAAAAAACTTTTTCTACCCTTTAAAAGTGGCTATAAAACCATGCCAACAAGAGTTGCGCACATCCGACGAATCTTCCATCATCCGCTCTCTGGCATGTATTCAAGAATCTGAATGTTTCGACCAAAATTGCAGAGACCGGCATGACCTTTTTATCAAGTCTGTCGAACAAATCAGAAACTGCCTCATCCATGTGCCCAAGTGCTTTAGGGAAAACAACCAGCCCGTAAATGCTCAAAGCGAAGACATTGACACTTTTTTTCATATCTGGGTGTACTAAGATCAAATCTCACAGACTATTCCAAGGGATACATTTACCATCTGCCTTTTGCTTGGTCCGGGTTGCAACACATTGTTCACTCATCCCCGTGATATTCATTAGTTTACTTAAGAAGGTCGGGACATTGATGGCTCTAGAATAAACCTTGTCAGGTCAAATTTTCAGGGAACGAAGTAAGGTCGTGTATTCTTCCACAGTAGGTACCAAATCCACTTTTTCAAAAGTAAAGTAGCTGTAGGCGAGATTCCAAAATTGAGTCAGGGCTCGAAACAAGTGCTTGTCCACTTTAATGTTGAGTAGATAGGGTAAATCACCATAATTACAATAAAATAGCTGCTTAATTTCATCATCCCATTGGACCTATATCTCTTTCAATTCTTGGAGATTATTCTAGGTCATGCTGATACGAGTGAAGTCCCACAATTCTGATACGTAACCCTTCGTCAGACTACCACCTTTCTCTAGTCACGTTTTCTTGGACCATATTCGGACAGCCGCATTATCTTTCACTTTATCAAGAAATCCGTTCTCCATGACAAACTCTCTATTTAGTAATTGAATGTGAATCAACATCTTTTTATGATGAAAATGTCATGCAATCACAGTCAAAGCAAAACAAAACAAGTCAGTACATTATACAAAGCTAAAGTAAGGAATAATAAACAAAGCACCCATTTGGGTGACCACTAGGGGTTCGGTGTGGTTCTACCTAGGGTAGGCTCTTAGGGCTTACTATATGCGGTTTGGTTCTAAAGTAAGGGTACCTGAACTGGTAGATTCCTCAATCCTCACCCATTATAGGCTCATACGGACCGAGTTCAGTTTAGGGGAATACATTTCCCTATGGCTATACATAGATGAAAATCTCACGAAGACAGGTACGGATATATCTCGAAAGTGATCCGCTATCCTATATGGAGGTGAAGACCTCACGAAGGAATAGTTTCTTACTCCCACTTAAAGGGTAAAATCGACCAATTATGCGATGCAATATACGGAGATTAAAATACTCGAACCAATAAAGCAAACATATCAAAATGATGCAGACCATATAAATGAAATGTAATGAAAGGATCGTAAATTTAACCTAAATTATCAATTTTCGACAAAAGGACAAGAACTAATCAACTCGTGGCTTGACTCTCTTATTTTGGTCCCCAGTGGAGTCGCGAAGCTGTCGAAACTATTTTTTTTGTAAAAGGGGTCGACTGTTTATTTAAAAACCAAAAAAAAGAGTCGCCACCGATCATTTTTATAAGGTGTGATCAGGTCACCTCGTAACAGTTTAATTTATTAAAACAATTTTGGTCTACGAAATTTAGAAAAACGGGTTCGGAAGTCAGTTATGTACGAGGAAGGATTAGCACCCTCGTAACACCCAAAATTGGTACCTAATTGATTAATTAATGTCTTAATGTTGAAAATTGAAAACTCGAAAAGAACTTAAAATACGATCCCTCTTTATTAATGTTATTTTTAGTTAAAATCACTTGGATAAATCAAAACGTGTGTTAAGACTTTCTCATCCCGAAGTAGCAAAATATCACATCCCGTAAGTTAGGACACAACACCTTGAACCTTTGAGAATGAGCTTGCCTTTATTTTTTTCTATTTTAAATCTTATTATCACAAGGATATTTAGTTATTTGAGTTCAACGAGAGAATTGAAACCCCGTGAGTGAGGGTATAATTTTTCGAAGCTCTAAACACGGAATATTGCCTTTATCTCCAAAAGTTTTTGAATAAATACACATGTAATGTTTAAAACCATGCATATTTATTTTATTTGGATTATAGTGTAAAGAATGAATATTTAAACACAGCTCGCGACATGATT
Source organism: Gossypium turneri (assembly GCA_008044935.1). Taxonomy (NCBI): domain Eukaryota; kingdom Viridiplantae; phylum Streptophyta; class Magnoliopsida; order Malvales; family Malvaceae; genus Gossypium; species Gossypium turneri. The sequence continues at coordinate 55,276,797 of CP032581.1, forward strand.
GGAAAAATAATAGAAAGATAACGCGAATAAGCAAAATGACGATATATCTATAATAATGAGACAACAAATAAACAATGGCAATAATCGATTAAATCTAATGTTAATTAAACAACAACAACAACAACAATAATAATAATAATAATAATAATAATAATAATAATAATAATAAAAAGTGGAATATGCATGATTAAAAAGATAAATATGTATGACATGAAAGTACCAAAAATAATAAAAGAAATAATAAAATAACAAGAACAAAAGAATAAAAATAAAACAATAATGACAATAATAATAAATAAATATGTACAAATAAAAGAATGTATACAATCTAATTTTTAAGTATATATAAAAATAAAGAAGTAATAAATAAATGAATAAATAATAAAAAAAAGTTTGTAAAAAGGTTGAAGTTAAATGAACAAGGTTTACATTGAAATTTAAATGAAATTTGGGATAAAAATTGTAAATAATAAAAACTAAACTAATAAAACAGAATAAAGGACCAAAATGACATGAACGAAAAGAAATAGGGATTAAATGGGAAATTATCCCAAAGCTCTAGGACACGCGTCATTTCTCGGGGGTCAGCATACGAAGGACTAAAATTAAGTGATAAAATAAAAAAAGAATAGGACGGTATTGAAAACCACCTAAAAAGCGGAAGGACTAGGGTAGTAATTATACCCTAGTCACAAAAACATGTGGATCCTGAGGTACTCGGCTCGGGCTTCAGAGGCCTGCCTCAAATGACATCGTTTAGGGGGTTTATAAATATAAAAAAAACATTTAGACCTTGTTTTTAAAAAAACAAAAAAAACCTTCTTTTTCTCTGTTCTCTCTCTGAGGTAGACCTAAAATTTGGCCGTTGGAGTCACTGGGCTTCTCCATGATGGCCGCGGATCATCGACGACAGTGTCGTCATACACGGTGGCTGAAAAAAGTCTTTTTTATTGCCCTTTTTACCCTTAACCCCGATTTAGAACTAAAAAACCCAAAAAACCCTCTAAAACTTAGAAAAAACAAGGAGAACCCTTCGATTTCGTCTTCAGCGATCGTAACAAAGGTAAAAAAAACTTGTGCTTTTGAGTATATATGAGTATATATGTTATATTTAAAATAAATCTACAAAAAATGAAGAAAATATACCTCTTTTTAAAAACTATGGTATTTTTTTATTTCTTTCTCTTTTAATTTGCTCTTCTTTTTTTGTGTCTATTTCTCTGTAAAATTACAATCCATTTTCGTGGCCTTTATAGCCACTGATACACTATTTTGCTTTTGGTTTATTACTGTTTCTTTGCTATCGTTTCTGTCCTCTTTTTCTTGCCTTGCTTGTAGGTGTTAGCAAAGTCAACAGAGGCGTAGACTCTGGCTTTTTTGCCGTTTTGGTGCAATGGCGGCAGAGGAGGGCCTCGGGATGAGGCACAAGTGGTACGCCGAGGGAGGGGTGCGGCACACATAGGGGCATTAGGGTTTAGGTTTTGTCTGAATTAGTTTAGGTTCTTGGGCTAGGGTTGATTTGGTTTTGGGCCATATTGGGCCATTGGAAATTTGGGCTAGTAGTTTATTTTTTTGTAATTGGACTGTGGACATTGGGCTTTGGTTGTTATTTTGGTTTGGTTTGTTTGTCTGGATTGGGCCCGGGCAAATTTGGGCCTGTACAAATACATCTAGATATTCACACACAACTAGCATAGATTCAATTTTCTTTTAAGTCCCTTTTGTATCAAGAACATAAGCAAAGTAAGTTTCATACCCTTTTCTCAAATAACTTTAAGCTTTCATTGACGAAATCACAGCCGGCAACCCATTCAGATCATTTGACTCAATCCAGATAATCTCATTATTCTGACATCTCAAATAGATCGTCTTTCGTTTGCATTTTACAATCGCATCATGTAATGTTAGCCAATCCATACCCAAATTCATCAAATGGTAACAACATCAGATCGGCCGGAAAACAAAAATCTTGTATCATCAACGGACAGTTCTTGGACACTTTATCTACCAATACACACTTGCCTAAGGGGTTCGATACTTTAATCACAAATTTAGTAGACTCTACAGGTAAAGTCTTACTAGATACTGAGTTCGTACATATATAAGAATGAGTTGATCCCGGATCCATCAATGCAATTACAGTAGTATCATGGAGAGTGAAAGTACCGGTAATAATATCTGGAGACGAAGCTTCGTTGCGAGCGCAAATAGCATAAGCTCTGGTAGGTACGCGAGCTTCAAATCTAACGTAGTGTCTTTAGTTCCCTTCTGGCTACTACTCACATTACCCGTTTTTTTGGGTGGTCTACCACTAGCTGCCATGTTACTCGGTCTCGTATTGTGCACAGTGTCTTTTTCAACCAACTTGGGACAATCACGAATGAAATGATCTAACAATCCACATTTAAAAAAGGCCCGATCATTCAATCTACAATCACCGGGGTGACGTTTACCACAATGTCTGCACTCGAGTTGATTAGGTCTGATGTTACCTGTCGAAACCATTTTTAATAAAAGGATTGACTTGGATTTTGAAAAACAAAAAAAAGAGCCGCCACCGATTTTTTTTTGGTGTGATCGGATCACCTTGCGATTCAATCATTTTAATAAAATGTTTTAATTTTACTAAAACAATAATTTTGGTCTACGAAATTCAAGAAAAATGGGTTCGGGAGTCGGTTACATGCAAGGAAGGATTAGCACCCTCGTCATTCCCAAAATTGGTACCTAATCAGTTAATTAATGTCTTAATGTCGAAAAATTAAAAATTCGAAAAGAAATTTAAAAATATGATCTTTTTTTTAAATCACTTAAAAAAAAGAAGGGTGTATTTCACATTAATCGAGAAAAAGAATTATATCCCGTGAGTTAGGACACAATACCTTTAATCCCAACACAAGAATAAACACCAAAACATTATTTATTTATAGATATTTTGATTATCTCGATTTTAGAAAAGGCCATATTTCGTAAGTTAGAATACGGTCCTTTATTAATCCCGAGATAATTTTAAAAATGTATTTTTTAAAAAATGGTTCGTATAATTAGATTTTTCATAAAATCAAAACCCCGTAAGTTAGGGAACGACTTCTCGAATTCCAAAGATATGAAATATTGTGTTTGCTTTTAAAAAATCTTCTTTTTCTAATTTGGACGAAAATTAATGCAATGTTTAAAGTGATATGCAAGTAAAATATCAAATTATCGAATGATTACAATGAGTGTATTAATAAGCAAATCGTTGTACATACAATAATGATAATAATATAACATACATCATTTCAATGCTAATATTAACAATCAAAAAGTAAATAATAACGAATGAATAACAACCACAATAACCATAACAATAAGTCTAAAACTTGAAAGTATTTAAAAAAAAAAACAAATAAACTAACAATGGAATAAAATAACACTATTAATGGCAAAATAAAATAAAATAAACAAGTCAATATAAAAAAATAATGATAAAATAAAAACTAATATAAGATGGATTTAAAATTGAGAGTAAGTAATTAAGTAAATGAAATATTAAATGAAATATTAAATAAAACAGTAAAAAAATGATGAAAATGATTATGATAATAATGATAATAATAATATTGTAAAAACAAGATAATAAATATGTAAATAAAGCATACATATGACTATATTTAAGGATTATAAAAGAACAAATATTAAGATTTAGATATACATAAAAAATAATAGATATAAAAAATAATATTAACTAAAAAAACAAAAAACAAAAGACAAATTAATAGGTAAATAATAAAGTAAAATTAATCAAAGGACTACATTGAAATCAGAATAAAATTTGAAGTAAAATTCGTAGTAAATTTAAAGATAAAATCAAAATAGGATTAAATTGTAACATGCGCGAAGAAACGAGGGCCAAATGAGCAATAAGTCCAATTCCTGGACACGCGTCACTTCCCCAGAGGATTAGTGCGTCAGGGACTAAATTACCAATCGAAAAAAACTTGAAGTCCAATTTGAAAATAAAGGAAAGAGTGCGAAAAGAAGTAAATTGAAACAGGTCAAAAATGAGGAAAGACTTAAAACGCAAATAACCCATTAATAGAAAACACGTGGATCCTTCCCCGAGTCGGGTCACCGTGCGGGTCAGAGGGGTATAAAGGTCAAAACAGCGTCATTTTAGGGCTATAGAGACAGCCCTAAACGGCACCGTTTCACTTGCTTATAAAACCCAAAAAAGTTTTAAAATTTTCATTCTTCCTCTTCTTTTTTTAAAAAAAAATAGCGAAACACACAAAAAAACCCTCCTCTTCTAAAATATTTTCCAGAATCCGGCCTAACTCCGGCACCGGACCACCGCACCGGCCGCCAACTGTCGGTGACAGCACTGCCGCTCGTGGTGGTCGAAAAATTGAAAATGCCCATTTTTTGGGCCTTTCGACTTTTCGACTCAAAAATCCCCGATTTTCATCAGAATTGGCACCTCTTTCACAAAAAAAGGTACAATTTTTATCTTTTCCTTCTCATTTTTTGTTTTAAAAAATAATTGTAAATAAATAAATAATAACGGCACAACTACCTTTGAAAATGGTTTGTACTTGAATTGATTTTTCTCTATTTTCTTTTGATTCATTCGTAAGTCAAGAAACATAAAATCGGGGCTCTTTTTATAGCCCAAAAATACGACTTATCTTCCTATTTTTTCTATTTTTTTACACTATTTTTCGTTTTTGGACTCCCCTAGTTTGTTTTGCAGGTACAAGGACATGGCGACACACGCGGGGGAGGCGGCGGCAGTTAGAGGCTGCTGTCAAGCGCGTGGCGGCTTAGTGTTTTTTTTTTTTTTTTTTTTCTGAAAGTGTTTTGGGTTGTTTTGTTGGGCTAGGTTTTAGGTTTAGCTTGGGTTTATTGGTTTTGGGCCATACAGGCCTGCTGGACTTTGTAAATGGACTGGGGCTTTGTTTTTTTATTTGTTTTTTTTGTTTATTGTTAAATGAGCCCGAGCAAATTGGGCCATTTACAGCTGCCCTCTTTGTTCATTGTTGTGTAACGGGAATGAAGCAAAGACTTTAACAAGGCCAAATTTGCCCGATCTTGTCGAGTCTTGACTTTTTTAACAGGTATAAGAGTTGCCACTTCGACCCACTCCACTGCAACGTCAGGGAGATAGGATTTATTGCTTTAATATACTCCATTGCGACCTCGGGGAGATACGATTGGTTTATTCAGTCTGCTCCGCTGCAATTTAGGGAGATAAGACCTGATGCGATTTGCTCTACTGCAACTTAAGAGAGATAAGATCCAGAATTTTAACCCGCTCCACTGCAACTTCAGGGAGATATGATTGGTTTCTTCAATCTGCTCCTCTGCAACCTCAGGGAGATACGATTGGTTTATTCAGTCTGCTCCGCTATAACTTCAGGGAGATAAGACCTGATGCGATCTGCTCTACTGCAACTTCAGAGAGATAAGATCCATCATTTTAACCCGCTCCACTGTAACTTCAGGGAGATAGGATTGGTTTCTTCAATCTGCTCCTCTGCAACCTCGGGGAGATAAAATCTGCTGTCTGTAGCTTTAGTCTGTTGCAACGCCAGGGAAATAAGATTCGCTGCCTTTAGCTTTAATCTATTGTAACGTCAAGGAAAAGGATTCGCTGCCTTCAGCTTTAATCTACTGCAACGCCAGGGAAAAAGATTAATTGCCTTCAGCTTTAATCTGTTCCACTGCAATGCCGAGAGAAAAGATTCGTTGCCTTTAGCTTTAATCTACTGCAACGCCAGGGAAATAAGATTCACTGCCTTCAACTTTAATCTGCTCCACTGCCACGCCAGGGGTATAGGGTTTGCGGTTTCATCGATCTGTTCTCTAAGGAACATGACCTGAAGAATCCCTTTCTATTTATGCCTAGTGATTAGGATGTTATAATCCAAATGAATCAAAATCTCCTAACTAAATGTGCATGCATGAATGCAAAATGTCATGAAAATGATCCATTAATACTTGAGTCGTTATAGCTCTTTATTCATTAAGGCTTTATTACCAACATGTCAAAACGTCATCTTGTTCGGCTGGTAACACTCATAACTTACTTAACCGGATTGCCCCCACTGTAATCTTTAAGGTTCAATCTACTGTAATTTTGGGACATAAAACTTGAACCATCCTCCTCCCACTACAATTTAGGAGTATAGGATGTGAATCCTCTCTCCCATCATTTTGGTCATTTACACCACTCCTAGGGTGTCGTACCAATGTATAATTTTCTCTTCCAAAGAATAACTTCTTCTTATTACTTGGCAATCATTGCTTGTCTATTCATTTAAGCTTTATTCGATATGACATTTTATCATTTTGTTTAATCAATATTTTGACAACAAAATTCGAAGGGACAATATTAATTTAGACTCTTCATTCTCAAATATTTCCAACCTGGTGCGTTCTAAACAATAGTCCTATTTCAAGTTCTTGTATTATTTAGAAACTTCCAGAATAATATGCAGAACTTCCTTTATAAAAGTGTTGTTAGTCCATTAATTATTATTCCAATGCAACATGCTTGCAAAAGATCATAACACTATATAAGAATAAAATTGATTTGCAGCATAGCTCAGAATGAATAAATTATCAAGGATGATACAAAAAAAATACAAAGGGAACTGATTGGGAACATGCATCTTGAAAAGAATAAAGTATTCCAAGAATGGCAAATCCAATACAAGTAATATGAAGACTAGGTGCCCTAAATATCGCAGCTTGAACTTCTCTGTACAAACTTCTAAGAACCGTTTTGAGTTTGTCATATGTTTAGGAGATCTACAGTACTTTGTTGATGCCCCAGACGTTGCATACCCCTTTCCTGTTAATTCAGGTATAGTAAGATCACCGTATGCCCCATTTCGATCAATATTTGAGTCGTCCCTTTCGGGTTTTCAACTCAAATCCCCTTTGATCTCAAGGCGCCCTTTACGGGTTTTCACCTTGGCCTCTCATTTTTTTTAAGACTCAAAGCGCCCTTCGCGGGTTTTCACCTTGGTTTCTTTTTAGGACTCAAAGCGCCCTTTGCGGGTTTTCACCTTGATCCCTTCTCCTTCTTCAGGTGAAGTACTTCTTAACTGAATCTGAGCTTACAGGATTAGGCAAGTTTACCATTCATTTCACTCAAAATCAATGCTCCTCCAAAAAAGGCCATTTTTACAACATAAGGTTCTTCCCAATTTGGCATCCATTTCCCTCTAAAATCCTTTTGTAGAGGAAGGATCTTTTTCAACATCAGGTTTCTTTCGTGGAATTCTCTGGGGTGAATCTTTTTGTTGTAGGCTCGCATCATTCGTTTCTGGTACATATGACCGTGGTGAATAGCTTTTAGCCTTTTTCCTTTTTATTAGGTTCAACTGATCATATCGAGATTAGATCCATACTGCTTCATCCAACTTTAGCTCAATCAATACCCAGAGAGAAGGAATTTCAACTTCAATGGGTAAAACTGCCTCCAAACCATAAACCAAGGAGAAAGGCATTGCCCCAGTGGAAGTCCTGATTGATGTTCGATAAGCAAGGAGGGCAAATGGTAATTTCTCATGCCAGTCCTTGTAAGTATTAGTCATTTTCCCCACAATTTTCTTGATATTTCTATTGGCTATCTCCACTACACCATTCATTTTGGGCAATACGGTGATGAATTATGGTGTCTGATCTTGAATTGACTGCTGACTTTATGACATTAGCATACGAAGCAGCTTCTACCCATTTAGTGAAGTAGTCAATAACCACAAAGATAAACGATGCCCATTAGAAGCCTTTGGCAATATCGGCCCGATGACATCCATACCCCACATGGAGAAAGGCCATGGAGAAGTCATAACGTGAAGAGGTAAGGGAGGTACGTGCATTTTGTGTAACAGCCAGATTTTGGGTCTAGTCGGAATAGTGGTTTTGGGACCATAAATCTGACGAGGAAAAATGCACTGGCCTAAATTTTCAGAGGTGTCAGAACGGTGATTCAAGATCACTAAATTTGACAAATGGGTAGAAAATATTATTAATTTAGTGAGTATAAGTTAAATGTGAAGTTAGGAAATTTTTTGAAATAGTGAATAGTACACTAGAAATAAATATTAAAATAATTAGAATCGAAAATGAGGTATCGAGACCTCGAGGATTTTAAACCGAGCCATAAATATTTTTATAAATATTTATGTAGTGTTAAAAAGTTAGTATTAAAGTTTCGTTAAGAAATTTTAAAGTTCCGATAACTAATTGAACAAAAAGGACTAAATTGCAACAAATGCAAAATTATGGGAAATGATTAAATAGGTTAAATGATAAAAGGAAGAGGGCTTAAAAGGCAAATAGACCCAAGATCTATTTGGGCTGGACGGCAAAGGCATGAAATCAGCAACAAAGTAAGGAGAATTAAGGGCAAAATTGGAATATTGCAAAATTTACTTAATAAAGTTAGGACCAAAGTGAAATTATCTAGATTTCTCTTTATTTTTCTGCATTCTCATCAGCAAAAACACCATAGAAGGGTTTCCTTAAGCTGGTTCTCCATATTTTTACTGCAAGTAAGTTCAATTCTTGATTAGTTCTTGAAATTTTTGTGTTTTTGTGACTTTTACAACTAGGCCCACTTGTTGTATTCATTAGTTTTTGATTCTATGAAAGAAGTTGAAAGTTGCTATGAATACATGCTGGAAGTATATGATGATTTAGCATGGAATTAGAGCTTTCAATTGTTCATATGCTGATTTTATTGAAAGAATTGAATAGAAAGTGAATGTTTGGGACCTAATAGTAAAAGAGTTTGAAGTTAGGGTTTTATGTGGAAATTTTGAATTTCAATAGTTGTGAAATAACTTATAATGTCTAGGTAAAGTACTAATTGAGAAAAATTAGCTTAATTGAGGGGCTAATTGAGCAAGGACTGAATTTTATGAACTGTGAAATTTGGGGCAAAATGGAAATCAACATTTTGCACTAAAATAGTTTTGGACAACAGCAGTGGTTTAAATTTAAAAAATCACCAAAATTGTGGGAATTGAATTAGAGGGTTAATAAAATATGAAATTAAATCTTATTGAGTCTAGTTTTTCATAGAAGAAACAGTGTAAGCAATGGAATTGTAAATCATGAGATATAATAAATTTTGTGAGACAATATCAGACTGATTTTGGGTTCCCCTGTTCTGACTTTGGAAAATCCTCAAAAATTGAAGAAAAATAATTATGAGATATAATTTATATGTTTAGAATCCTTAATGAATCTATTTTCAAAAGAAATAAATAAAAACATCATCCTAATTCTGTATAATTAGATAATTCATTTTTAGTGAGGAGTGTTCGGAACTGTTAGACAGTGAAACAGGGGAAACTTTAAAGAATAAACTATACTATTTGAATAAACAAAAAATTCTGAAAATTTTATGGTAAGAATATATGTGAGTCTAGTTTTGGTGAAAATTAAAGGATCTTAATTTAGAGCTCTATAGCTCCGGTTAAAAATAATTTAGTGACTCTGACTCAGATAAACAGCTTTGAATATACATGTGAGTGAATAGTGAAATTATAGTTAATGTTGTTTAAGTGTGTTATACACATTAAGGATGTGGAATGGAGAGGAGGAGGAAGAGGAGGAAAATCAGGAAATATATGAATGATTTGTGCATAATTGGTCATATGCTTGATTATAATTGATAAACAATGAAATAGAAATGATGCTTATATTTGTGCATTATTGGTCATGGTTTAAGCTCATGTGTGAAACTAAAGTTTCATATTATGTGTGTATGGTATATTCGGTATATGATTTGGCATGAAATAATGTCATGAATGGTTTATCATGTGGTTAGTTCCAAAAGGAGTTATGTTTAAATACACTAGCTTGCGACTATGGTTGAATGATATGTTTATATCTTATGTGATGTGCATAGGAAACGAGTGTGGAAAGATAATGAAATAGTAAGTTCACATGGTTGAAATTTAATGATTAAATGTTAATTTCATGAATTATATAGTGTATGATGATATATATTTTTTGATGAATTGAAAATAAAATAACAATGCGAAAACCGAATAAATGATCAAATTGAGCAGAACGTCGGATTTGAGTACTTCTGATCAGTGATAAGTGGTAGCTTTAGCTACACTTATCTGATCAGTGACAAGTGACAAGTGATAAGTGGTAGCTTTGGCAACACTTATCTGATCAGTGACAAGTGACAAGTGATAAGTGGTAGTTTAGCTACACTTATCTGATCAGTGACAAATGGCAAGTGATAAGTGATAGCTTCAGCTACACTTATCTGATCAGTGACAAGTGGCAAGTGATAAGTGATAGCTTCAGCTACACTTATCTGATCAGTGACAAGTGACAAGTGATAAGTGGTAGCTTTAGCTACACTTATCTGGTCAGTAACAAACGGCAAGTGATAAGTGGTAGCTTAGCTACACTTATCTGATCAGGGACAAGTGATAAGTGATCATACGCAAGACCATAGTTATACTATGGAAAAGTGGAAGTGAAGTACTCAATTTTCCATAACCGTTCCCTAATTTGATTAAGGATGGTAAGTGACAAATGGGCCTAAAAGAATTAAAGTAAATGGATAAGTGGTAGTGTATTTATACCAGGATGATGTTGTTATTTAAGCTAAAGTGATATTTTCTTTGCAAAATTGAGAATTTCATAAATGTGTTAATGAATGGTATAATCAATAAACGTTGAGTTAAATGGTAAATACGTATTAGTGTTGAACTTAATGACATTGAATTGTACGTGAATTAAATGGAGATTGCTAGTGATATGATTTAAATTGTGAGCATGAGAAATTGCGAATTGAATGAAATGGAAATGAAGCATTGAATTGCATATGTATCGGGTCTCGTAGACCCTAATTATTATGATTATAATATTTTGAGGATACATTGTGAAAAGTTATAGAAGCATGTTAATAATTTTGAAAGTTTTAATTTAGATGGAATTTTATAATTCAGTTAAATACGTTTACAAGTGTATGTATTTTGGTAATGTCTCGTACCCTATTCCGGTGTTGGATATGAGTAAGGGGTGTTACATTTTGTCTCCATAAATTTGGCATTTATGGCAGTTCTTGGCATAATTGATGCAATCTCCTTCTATGGTGGACCAGTAGTACCCGAATCTCATAATCTGTCTAGCCATTATGAAACCACTTGCATGCGTTTCGCAAATACCCTCATGGACTTCCTCCAAGATTTTTTTAGCCTCCACAGCGTCCATACATCTTAATAGTACCTGATCCTTTCCCCTTTTATATAAGATCTCCCCATCTAGACGTAATCAATAGCTAGTCTTCTCAAAGTCCGCTTATCATTCTCAGCTGCCTGGTTAGGATACTCACGATTCTTCACATATCGTAATAATCTTGATACCAAGGGATGTTATCCTTTTCTCCCTCTTTGATATTGTAACAATGAGCTAGGGTTTCATAGATGCTCATCTAGATAGGCTTATGTCCTCTTGTCTGTTCACTTTGATTATGGAGGCTAGAGTAGTCAACGCATCAGCCATCTGGTTTTCATCTCGTGGGAGATAGCAGAAAGTAATGTCATCAAACTCTTTAATCAATTTGAGAACTAGCTTTCGATAACTGATTAATTTGGGATCTCTCGTTTCCCATTTACCTTTGAGTTGGTATATCACCAATGCTGAATCCCCATATACCTCCAGTACCTTGATTTCACGTTCTATAGCTGCACGAATGCCCATGATGCATGCTTCATATTCTACCATGTTGTTCGTGCAATCAAAATCCAATTTGCAAGTAAAAAGATAATGATCTCTGTTTGGGGATACTAAGACTGCCCCAATTCTATTGCCCCCAACGTTCGAGGCTCCATCAAAGTTTAGCTTCCAAATGTGACCCACTTGGGAATTTTCTTCAGTAGTTGCCACAACATCAAGTCCTCATTCGGGAAATCAAAATTCAAGGGCTCGTAATCCTCCAAGGCTCTACTAGCTAGAAAGTCAGCTATTGCACTCCTTTTCACGGCCTTCTGGCTCACATAGACTATGTCAAATTCAGAAAGCAAAATCTGTCATCTGGCCATCCTCCCGTTCAAAGCAGTCTCCTCCATCATATACTTTTAAGGATCTAATTTTGAAATTAGCCAAGTAATATGGTACAACATGTACTGCCTCAGTCTTCGAGTTGTCTAGGTCAAGGTACAACACAATTTCTCAACAGACGAGTATCTCATTTCACAATCAGTGAATTTTTTACTAAGATAGTATATCGCCCTTTCTTTCTTTCCTGTCTCATCATGTTGGCCTAGCACACATCCCATGAAATTGTCAAACACCGGTATCAGTGGCCTATCCTTACTAGGTGGTGACAGTACTAGAGTATTGGACAAGTATTGTTTTACCCTGTCAAAAGCTTCCTAGTATTCCTCGTCCCACTCACCTGGATTATGTTTCTTCAAAAGACGGAATATGGGGTCACATTTCTCGGTTAGTTGTGAAATGAACTAGGCAATGTAATTCAATCTTCCTAAGAAACCTCAAACTTCCTTCAGAGTACGTGGCGGAGGTAAATATCGTATCGCCTTGACTTTGTCTGGGTCGATCTCGATTCCCTTTTCACTGACTATAAAACCCAACAGCTTTCCTGACCTAGCTTCGAAAGTGCATTTCATTGGATTAAGCTTGAGCTGAAACTTTCTTAATTTTAAGAACAACTTTCTCATGACCCGCACATATTCTTCTTCTTTTCTGGATTTTTCAATTATATTGTCAACGTAAACCTCGATTTCCTTGTGCATCATGTCATGGAACAAGGCTACCATGGCTCTTTGATACATTGCTCATTCATTCTTTAAACCAAATGTCATCACTTTATAGCAAAACGTTCCCCACAAGGTGATGAATGTGGTCTTTCACATATCTTCGAGATGCATTTTTATTTGACTGTATCTAGAGAAGCCGTCCATAAAGGAAAACAGAGACTAGCCTGTTGTATTATCCACTAAAGTGTCAATATGAGGTAATGGGAAATTGTCTTTTGGAGTGACCTTGTTCAGGTCCCTGTAATCCACACACATTCGTACTTTCCCATCTTTCTTAGGGACTGAGACGATATTGGCTACCCATTCAGAATATTTGACCGTCTGTAAAAGCTTAGCATCAAACTGCTTTTTGACTTCCTCCTTTATTTTTAGCATAATATCAGGTCTCATCCTCTGGAGATTTTGATGAACTGGCTTGCAATCCTCTCTTATAGGAAGGCGATGCACTACAATATTAGTACTTAACCTGGGCATATCTTAGTATGACCATGCGAGGACATTTTTGAATTCCTGGAGTAACTCAATGATGTCTCGCCTCGTCTTTGTGGTAATGTCAGTTCTAATCTTCACCTCTTTTCCCTCTTCCAAGTTTACAATTTCTATTGATTCCTTGTGAGGTAGGATTTGTTTCTCTTCTTATTCTACCATCCTCAACAAGTCCGGAGATAAACCACAGTCTATGTCATCTTCAAAGTCATGTGATCCCTCTAAACACATATCTTGTTCAAAAAGAAATTCTGAGTTTGTAGCAGCATCATTCATATCATCGATATCCAAGGACCTATTGTAGGTACAAAAAAAAATACAAAGAATGTATGAATTTATGAATAATTATTTGTACATTATAATTATGAATAAATGAAAGAATGATTTCAAAGAAAATCCAAAAGAATGAAAGAATCAAAAAATAATTACTCGTGTAGAATGAAAGAATATTTGCTTAAAATGATTGCAAAGGTGTACTTTATTAAAATAATGATGTTTGGACATGAGCCTATTTCACAGAGGGGTTCTTATCACTTCTAGGCTAAAAGCAATAAGAATGTTCTGAACATTACTCTGAGTAAGCTCGAAATACTACAAGGATTTCTTTTGCAGCCCAATTGCTTAGCACGCTTCCCGGTTCATAAGGGCAGATATCTAACAAGGTACCTCCTTCAATTGTTTCTTCATGAATGGCATTGATATGAACATTTCCCAACATTTATTCAATACTTTCTCTCATTGACATCTTTCACTCGGGATGAATAATCCCTACTGACACAAAAATTTCGGATATGTGGGGGAATATCATTGGTTCCCACTTGATTTCCTCCTCACTCATGCATGCCCTTCTTGTAACACCCCTTACCCATATTCGACGCTGGAATAGGGTACGAGGCATTACCAAAACATACACTTGTAAACATATTAAATCGAGTCATAAAATTTCATCCAAATTAAAACTCTTCAAATTTTTATCATGCTTTTATAATTCTTCACAATGTATCTTCTAAATATTATATTCATGCACTTCACAAATCTTAAAAATTCAATGATTCATTTTCATTTCATTAAATTCACAAATTCTCATGTTCACAATTCAAATCAATTTCACTAGCAATGGAAATTTTTATTTAATTCACATATAATTCGATATCATTAAACTCAATACTAATACGTATTTACCATTTAACTCAACGTTTATCGATTATGATCGAACATGTGACCGATTTATACACAATTCATTCATATATTTTCAAATTTTATTTTATTTCATTCCATTCCATTCCATAGAATTTCATTTCATCAAGCATTCATGTTTATAACTAATCAAAAAATCAAAACATTAATGAGCTAACGTTGGCCAATTTAACTTATACATGTCATTATAATCAAAATCAAATCATCCAAATAACACTCACTTTAATTAAAATTATACAGAATATAGTTCATACGAACTTACCAGGCTAAATTGCAGAAATACCAAAATTTAGGAACATTTTGGAAATTTTCTATTTTTCTCGAATTTCCACCCAATCTTGATATAAATTAATATTTTATTCAATTTACTACTTTAAATAATAAAACAATTCATTTTATGCAATTTGGTCACTTTTGACATTTTTACAAATTTACCCTTAAATTTTCACTTTCGTTCAATTTAGTCCCTGAAACATATAAATTGGTCATTTTTAAAAAAAACTCATGCTAGTTGAATAATCATATATTTTCCTCCTCCTCCTCTCCATTCCACATCCTTAATATATATAACATGCTTATATGTAACATTATCTATAATTTCACATTTATTTATATTCATTCAAAGCTGTCCACTTGAGTCATAGTCACCAAATTATTTATATCTTGAGCTACAGAACTCCAAATTGAGATCCGTTAATTTTCTCTGAAACTAGACTCACATATCTTCTTACATAAAATTTTCAGAATTTTTGGTTCAACCAAATAGTACAGTTTATTCTTTAAAGTTTTCCCTATTTTGGTGTCTGACTGTTCCAACCACTCTTCACTAAAAATTAATTATCTCATTGTACAGAATTCGGATGATGCTTCCGTTTATTTCTTTTGAAAATAGACTCATTAAGGATTCTAAGAATATAAACTATAACTCATAATTATTTTTTTACAATTTTTAACAATTTTCCAAATTCAGAACAAGGGATTGCAAACTCATTCTGACTCGGTCTAACTAAACTTCAAATATCTCAAAATTTACAATTCCATTACTTACACCGTTTCTTCCATGAGAAATTAGACTCAACAAGCTTTAATTTCATATTTTATTCATCCTCTAATTCAATTTCCACAATTTTTTTGTGATTTTTCAAAGTTATACTACTGCTGCTGTCCAAAACTGCTTTAGTGCAAAATGTTGATTTCCATTTTGCCCCAAATTTCACAGTTTATACAATTCAGTCCTTTCTCAATTAACCCCTCAATTAATCTAATTTTCTCAATTAATACTTTACCTAGATATTATAAGTTGTTACACAACTATTGAAATTCAGAATTTCCACATATAACTCTATCTTCTAACTCTTTTACTATTAGGTCCCAAACATTCACTTTCTATTCAATTCTTTCAATAAAATCAGCATATTAACAATTTAAAGCTCTAATTCCATGTTAAATCATCATATAATTCCAGCACATATTCATAGCAACTTTCAACTTCTTTCATAGAATCAAAAACTAATGAATTCAACAAGTGGGCCTAGTTGTAAAAGTTACAAAAACATAAATTTTTCAAGAAATAATCAAAAATTGAACTTACCTGAAGTAAAAATAGGGAGAACCAGCTTAAGGAGACCCTTCTATGGTGTTTTTGCTGATGAGAATGCAGAAAAATAAAGAGAAATCTAGATAATTTCACTTTGGTCCTAACTTTATTAAGTAAATTTTGCAATATTCCAATTTTGCCCTTAATTCTCCTTACTTTGTTGCTGATTTCATGCCTTTGCCGTCCAGCCCAAATAGATCTTGGGTCTATTTGCCTTTTAAGCCCTCTTCCTTTTATCATTTAACCTATTTAATCATTTCCCATAATTTTGCATTTGTTGCAATTTAGTCCTTTTTGTTCAATTAGTTATCGGAACTTTAAAATTTCTTAACGAAACTTTAATACTAACTTTTTAACACTACATAAATATTTATAAAAATATTTATGGCTCGGTTTAAAATCCTCGAGGTCTCGATACCTCATTTTCGATTCTAATTATTTTAATATTTATTTCTAGTGTACTATTCACTATTTCAAAAATTTTCCTAACTTCACATTTAACTTATACTCACTAAACTAATAATATTTTCTACCCATTTGTCGAATTTAGTGATCTCAAATCACCATTCCGACACCACTAAAAATTCAGGCCATTACATTTTTTCTTGTCGAATTTGTGGTCCCAAAACCACTGTTCCGACTAGACCCAAAATCGGGCTGTTACACTTCTTCTTTCTTGCCTCTTCTCTAACTCACTCCTTCTTTGTCTTGTATTTGGCTTGTACCTAAGCCAAAACGATCATGCTTGTCCTTCAGCATTGGAGCCTCAACTCTTCCCTGAAGATGTCTCCCTAGTCCTTTTCTCGGTAAGGCTCCTCTTCCTACCATCAACTGTAGACCCATTCTTGTTGTCTTGGACAGTTTTGGCACCGGAATTCTGCTTCCCTCAGTAATAAATGTTGCATTCACAAACTCTAAACACTGGAAAAAACATTCAACTGCCTCATCATTTTTCTCTAAGTACGACGCATCACTGGTTACGGCTGCAATAATATCCTCTTCAGCATTTATCATCACTAGCTGACGTTTTGATATCAGCTTCAGCTTTTGATGTAATGATGAAGGTACGACCCCTGCCGAATGTATCCATGGTCTTTCTAACAAACAATTGTAGGAAGGCTTGATGTCCATCACAAGGAAGTCTACCTCATAGATAGTTAAACCAATCAATAAGGGCATTTCAATTCTTCTCATAACCCTCCTTTCAGTGCCATCAAATACTCTCACTATATTCTGGCACGACTTCATATGCGAGCTATCCACTGGCAACCTATTAAGTGTGGATAAGGGTAGTACATTTAATGCTAATCCATTGTCAATCAGAACCCCAGGTAAGGTGTACCCTTTGCATCAGGTATTAATGTGCAGAGCTTTAATAGACCCTATACTTCCAGGCAGTATTTCATCATCATTGAAGAAGATAAAGTTATCGGCACTTATATTGTTGACCAACCGATCTAGTTTATTGACAGAGATATCATTGGCAACATATGTTTCATTCAACACTTTCATTAACGCGCTTCGATGTACTTCTAAACTCAAGAGTAGAGCTAGCACAGATATACAAGCTGGTTGTTTATGCAACTGTTCCACAACAGTGTACTCGCTGTGCTTTAAGAATTTGAGAAATTTCTTGGCTTCTTCCTCTCTTACTGGCTCGTTAACGGGCTCGACTGCTTCTCCTTTCTTTTGTTCTGTCATTGTCTATCTTTTTATAGGTTCTATTTGGAGACTTATCACGTCATAACATTTACCACTACGTGTATAAGAACCTATACCCTGATATTCTTTTGAAGCACCAGCTGAAGTCTCCCTTCCTGAGATGGCTACATTGCACTCATAATTCCACGAAATCTTCTTGCTATCCTTGTAAAAGAAGGTTGCGGGTTTCTGAATTATGATTTTTAGTGCTACTAGTACTCCAGCGTCATTATTTTTTGGTCTTGAAATGATAACCACAGGATGATTTACTTTCAAAACCTTCATCGTAGACTCGGATGCACATATACTTCCTTTCTCCTTGACTTCTTCATAGAATTCCACTTCCTTATCATCCATCATGCCTTGAACTAGGACTTTGAATTCTTTGCACTCTTGGATTTCGTGCCCTTCCTCATGGTGGAACACACAGTAATTCCTCATATTTTCACATCTTTTCTCTGAATCTGAAACAATTAATCCCCTTTTGATCATCTCCTTCCAGACCCTTCTCAGAGGAGTTTTTACTTTTGCAATGTCTACCTTGATTCTTCTCCCCATAGCTTCACTCATCATGTTTATCCCATTAACAGCATGATTGGGTAGCGGATTTTCTGTATTGGATGAATCATCAAATTTGACAATACCCATACTGATGAACCTTTCAACCAATTTTTTAAAGGCAGTGTAATTTTCTATAGAATGCCCTGTAATTCCTGCATGATAATCGTATTGTTCGTTTGCATGATACCATTTAGGGTACGGAGGCTACAATGACTTTAAATAGAAAGGGGAAACGACTTGTGCATCAAATAAACTTTGATATAGCTCCTTATACGACATTGGAATTGGCGTGAACTGGAGCTTCTCATTGTTTTGTCTTGTACCAAATTCCTATTCCATTGCTTTGAATTTTTCCTCTAGCCATCTACACCTGTCTTCTAGCTATTTTGGCAATTCTGCTTTTACTTTTTCCTTTTTTGCCACTTCACCAAAATCAGGGATAACAGGATTAGTTGGGTTATCTCTGGGTTTGAAACTGATCCAGCCTGAAAGTTCATTGGCATCGAAGCACCGGCCTGAGATTATTGAGGCCTAATTGTGACGGATGGTCTCCGGGTACATCTCAGCTTGGGCCTATATATTTGGTGGAGTAAAACCTAGAGGATAGAGCTGTTCCTCATTATCCTCACCAAGGTTGGTCATGGGGCCTTTTCCTTTATCTATTCTCCTAGCCAATAATTGGGTCAACTGGGTCATCATGTTTCTTTGAGATTCTAGCATTTTGTCTGTCATGTCTTGTTGGGTCTTAGCTAGCTGCTTTTGCATTTGCATTTGTAGCTGGTCTTGCATCTCTTTTTGAAGTTGTTTAAGTTTTTCTAATCTTTGGTCCATGTCTTTTCTCTTAGCTCTGGTACCGTAACGATGTTTGGTTGGTAGGTTTTTACCAGTTTCTAGATAAACTGAAATGATTTTAACCAATTAGGATCTTTTGGTGGACTTTAATGCATATGATTTAATGTAATACAAATGCATGAAGTGGATACAAAAAGGTGTCGATTTTGATTCAATTCTATTTAGAAAACTTTACCAGAAAACAAAATTCTTTGCATAAAACAGATTACATATATGGCTTTGCCCTAATACTCAAAGCTTTAATTTTCCTAAGTAGTGAAGCTAACTCCTGCCCCCGGTCTGATTCCAGCTCGTACTTTACACTCAGTATATCAACTTGTACTGCCAAAGTCTGTAAATAATCAGCTACCTCTCGAATCTGAGCCACAACCTCTCCCATAATGTGATCTCTGTTTCTAACTTGGTTCTGACAAAAGTGGAGCTATTCTTTCTGACGCTCTTCACTGGTTTTAAGGAATTCAATCCGTATTTTATAGTTTTATAATGCCATTTCTAATTCTTCCACTCTTATTTTCATTTGCTAGATCTTGCCTAAGCTCACTCTTAGCTCCATCACAGAATTACGGTTTCGATATTGATGAAGAGTTTTCTCAAGTTCAGCCACTCTAGCTTTTACTTCACCCTTTTCATTTCGGCTTTCTGACAAACTCTTCTCTAGGGTCTCATTTCGCTTCTGGGCCTCCTGAAATTTCCTTTCCCGTCTATTAGCCTTGATCTTTTCCTCTTGAATTTCTTCACACCACTACTCTAAAGTTTTCCCAACCCAGCAATTCTCATCGAGAAACGCAACTTCTTATAGTCTGTTTTCAAACTATTCAAATCTCCCTCAGCTTTATTCTTCCCTTTCCTTAATTTCTCGGTTCCTAGCTTTTGAACATCCATGTCTAGTCTCAAATTCATCTTCTCTTCTTCCATTTGTTCTATCTTCTTTTCTAACTCTAAATTTCTTCTTTCAAAATCTTGCCTTATGATTTCTAGCTCGAAGGGGATAACTCGCAAACGTTTTCCTATCGGCTGATTGTCTCCCTGACTTGGCCCAGGGATGTTGTCATTAATCTTCCTACCCCACCACTCGATATACTCAGGGGTCGTCATCGGACCTGCTGCCAATCTTTTCATCCGTCGAGTCTAGTTCCAGTCATTAGACATTTCTCAAATCTTCTTCTTGTAACCATCGCCCTTATATGAGAACTCTCACTGAGCTAGTCCTTAGGTTACAGGTATGAACTGCCTTGACCTATATTGTCTTAGTACTAGCAACGGTGCATAGCCAATAGCTCCCCAAATCCCAAGTAGAGGGACCCAGTCAAAATCACCACATTTATATAAGATCTCATTTGGAAGCATCCAAAGATCTCTCCATTCGATATCCTCTTCTTGAAGATTCTAAAGCATTGTCATCCATTTTTCCTCCGAAATATCATCCCGCCTGGGTATAGCTACTATGTCTTTCAAAGGCGAATAATTTTTGGAGAAGACCCGATAAGAGACCTTATCAACTTTCCAAAAGTGACTATGGAACCATGCTAAAAAGAGCTGTGCACATCCAATGAATCTACCCTTACCCGCTCTCCGACATTCATTCAACGATCTGAAAGTTTATGCTAAAATTGTTGGGACTGGTGTAACATTCTTTTCAAGTCAGTCAAAGAGATCGGTGACTGCTTCATCAACGTGTCCCAAGGCTTTGGGAAAGACAACTAAGCTGTAGACACTCAAGGCAAAGACATCAACTTTCTTCTTCGTATTTGGGTGTGCTAGAATTAGATCCTTCAAGTTCTTCCAAGGAATGCATTTGCTATCCCCCTTCTGCTTGATCCGTGCTGCAACCCATTGCTCACTCATCCTGGTAATATTCATCAATTTCTTCAAAAAGGTTAGGACATTAACAGCTCTCGAGTAGGCTTTGTCTACTTGAATCTTCGAGCAACGAAGTAAGGCTATGTATTCCTCCACTGTAGGCACCAGATCAACTCCCCCAAAAGTGAAACAACTGTAAGCAGGATTCCAAAACTGGGCAAGGGCGCGAAACAAGTGTTTATCCACCTTTATATCAAGCAGATAAGGCAGATCTCCATAGCCAGAGTAAAAAAGCCGCCTACCCTCATCATTCTACTGATCCCAGTTTTCCTTCAATTCTTACAGACTATTTTGGGTTACACTAATACAAGTGAAGTCCCACGACTCTGATACATATCCTTCGGCCAAACTATCACATTTTTTTCGCTATGTTGTCTCAGACCAAGTTTGGACAGCCGCATTATCCTCCATCTTATCAAGAAATCCCTTTTCCATGATAAGCTCTCTATCTAGTAACCGAATATGAACCAACGCCTTTTATGATGAAATGATATGCAGTCAAAATGCCATGCAATCAAAGCAAAACACAAAAAAGTTAGTGTCATATATAAAAAATAGAATTCAACACAAACAAGAAATAATAAAGCACCTATTCGGGAATCTACTAGGGTATGGTATAGTTCTACCTAGGGCAAGTTCCTAAAGTTCACTACATGAGGTTTGGCTTCTAAAGCAAAGGTACCCGAACCAGCTGTAATATACCAAAAATTACTACAGTAAGAAAGTAGGTATACTTGATTTAGTAAAATAAGGAAATAAAGTGACAAAAAGCAAAATTTTGATTTATGTCAGCATCGGGAAGTATATTAAGACATATTAATGCAAGAAAGGACTGATTAGCAAAAGTGAGAAAATTTTTGTTGCCCAGGAGTAAATATTTAAAATTTGAGGGGTTAAAGTATAAATATGAAAAGTTAAAGGATTAATTGTGCAAATATTTTAAGGGTGGAATGATCTAGAAACTAAGAAAAATGGATGAATTAGGACCAAATTGAATAAGTGGAGAATTATGAGGGACTAAATCGTAATTTTACCAAATTAAGTGATGACTCAAGGATAGAATTTTAAAAGATCATGAAGAGCAAAATGGTCAATTAGAAAGAGAGAGAAATCTAGAAGGCAATGATGATGTTGGAGATATTTTAGATAAATAAATAAATAAATATTAGTTTATAATATTTGATTTGATTTTTTAATGATATTTTATTATTTTATTTAGTATATATATATGTGCAAAGAAAGAAAAAATGCCACCATCCCACCATTTTTTTCATGCACCAACGTGAGAAGAAGAGAGAAAGAAAGAAAGTTTTGCTTTCTTTACAATTTGGTCATTTCACCAAATACTCACCATTTTCACTTAGAAATCAAAAGAATTTTCATATCCATCAAGAGAGAAAGATAACAAGGAGACTATGGGGAGCTAAAATATCAAGTTAGATTCAAGAAATAGAAGCTGGAGGAGAAAGAAAATCAAGTTAAAGTTTGAAACTAATAGAACAAGGTAAGAACATCAAGATTTCAATACATTTTTAAGTTTGATATTATTGAAAAAGCATGGAAATGATGTTATAGTAGAGTTTTCTTATATAAGGTCTTACGTTCTTGATATATTAGTGAAGCAAAATAAGTGAAAGTGATGGGAAATATTATAGAGAAAGGGAATAAGGGAGTTATAAACTTAGTAATCAATATCTTGCACTAAAATAGTTTTGGACAGCAGCAGTAGGTTAACTTTGAAAAATCACCATAAATTGTGGAAATCAAATTAGAGTATGAAAAAAATATGTAATTAAATCTTATTGAGTCTAGTTTCTCATAGAATAAACGGTGTAAGTAATGGAATTGTAAATCATGAGATCTAATAAATTTTATGAGACAAGGTCAGAATGATTTCGGGTTCCCCTGTTCTGACTTTGGAAAATTATAAAAAATTGGATAAAAATAATTAGGGGCATAAATTTATATATTTAAATCCTTAATGAGTATATTTTCAATAGAAACAAACGGTAACATCATCTAAATCTCGTACAAGGAGATAATTAATTTTTAGTGAAGAAGGGTCGAAATTGTAAGACAGCAGAACATGGATGACTTTATAGAATAAACTGTACTTATTGGCTTCACCAAAAATTCTTAAAATTTTATGGTAATAAGATATATGAGTCTAGTTTCAGATAAAATTAATGGATCTCAATTCGGAGTTCTTTATCTTAAGATATAATTAATTAAGTGACTATGACTCAAGTGAACAGATTGTTATGAGTAAACAAGTAACTAGTGGTATTATGTATATACCAAGGATGTGGAATGGAGAGGAGGAGGAGGAAAAATATATGTGAATATTCAGCTAATATGATATTATTTTAAAAATAGCTAATTTACATGTTTTAAGTTTAGGGACTAAATTGAACAAATGTGAAACTTTAAGGGTAAATTTGTAAAAATGTCAAAAAGTGACCAAATTGCATGAAATGAATTGTTTTATTATTTAAATTAATAAATTTAATGAAATATTAATTTAGATCAAGATTGGGTGAAAATTTGAGGAAAATAGAAAATTACCAGAATGTCCCTAAATTTTGGTATTTCTGCAAGTTAGCCTGGTAAGTTCGTATGAACTATATTCTGTATAATTTTAATTAAAGTGAATATTATTTGGTGATGAATATTATATAAATATGTGTTTTATTATTGGAATTGAATTATTATTGGTAATATGTATAATTATTAGATGCATTGAAATGATTATCGAAAGTTCGATTGGGTTGGGGGCTTGTTGGAGATATATCACACTATCCATTGATTCTATCGGTAATTTTGGATGATTTGATTATGGTAATAATGGCATGTATAAGTTAAATTGGCCAACGTTAGCTCATTAATGTTTTGTTTTTGATTGGTTATAAATTTGAATGCTTGATGAAATGAAACGTCTGTAAATTAATTTGTAAACTCTGATAATGCTCTATAACCCTATTCTGGCGATGGATACGGGTTAGGGGTGTTACACCAGCAGATTCCTCGATTTTCACCCATTATAGGCTCATGTGGACCGAGTTCAGTTCAGGGGAATACATTTCCCTATGGCTGCATGGAGATGAAAATCTCACGAAGACAGAGGTACGGATGTATTCCGAAAGTAATTCACTATCCTGCACGGAGGTGAAGACCTCACGAAGGACTAGTTTCTCACTCCCACTTAAAGGGGTAAAATTGACCAACTTATGTAATGCAAAATGCAAATACATTAACAAATTTGGACCAACCAAACAAACACACTATGATTAAAACCATAAAAATAATGGATAGAATGTAAAAGGGGAAATTTTAAAACAAATTTTGATTTTTCGACAAAAACATAAAAATTAATCAATTTGTGGCTTGACTCTCAACCAATCCCCAGCGGAGTCGCCAAGCTGGCGAAACCATTTTTAATAAAAGGATCGGCTTGGATTTTGAAAAACGAAAAAACAGGAGCCGCCACCAATATTTTTTGGGTGTGATCGGATCACCTTGCGATTCAATCATTTTAATAAAACGTTTTAATTTTACTAAAAAATAATTTTAGTCTACGGAATTCAAGAAAAATGGATTCGGGAGTCGGTTACATGCGAGGAAGGATTAGCACCCTCGTCATGCCCAAAATTGGTACCTAATCAGTTAATTAATGTCTTAATGCCAAAAAATTAAAAATTCGAAAAGAAATTTAAAAATATGATCTTTTTTTAAAATCACTTAAAAAAAAGGAATGATGTATTTCACATTAATCGAGAAAAAGAATTATATCCATTGAGTTAAGACACAATACCTTTAATCCCGACACAAGAATAAACACCAAAAATTTATTTATTTTTAGATATTTTGATTATCTTGATTTTAGAAAAGACCATATTCCGTAAGTTAGAATATGGTCCTTTATTAATCCCGAGATTATTTTAAAAATGTATTTTAAAAAAAATGGTTCGTATAATCAGATTTTTCGAAAAATCAAAACCCCGTAAGTTAGGGAACGAATTCTTGAATTCCAAAGATACGAAATATTGTCTTTGCTTTAAAAAAATCTTCTTTTTCTAATTTTGATGAAAATTAATGCAATGTTTAAAGTGGTATGCAAATAAAATATCAAATTATCGAATGATTACAATGAGTGTATTAATAAGCAAATCGTTGTACATACAATAACGATAATAATATAACATACATCATTTCAATGCTAATATTAACAATCAAAAAGTAAATAATAACGAATGAATAACAACCACAATAACAATAACAATAAGTCTAAAACTTGAAAGTATTTAAAAAAAAAACAAATAAACTAACAATGGAATAAAATAACACTAATAATGGCAAAATAAAATAAAATAAAATAAACAAGCCAATATAAAAAAATAATGATAAAATAAAAACTAATATAAGATGGATTTAAAATTGAGAGTAAGTAAATAAGTAAATAAAATATTAAATGAAATATTAAATAAAACAGTAAAA
Organism: Gossypium turneri; assembly: GCA_008044935.1. Lineage (NCBI taxonomy): Eukaryota > Viridiplantae > Streptophyta > Magnoliopsida > Malvales > Malvaceae > Gossypium > Gossypium turneri. Next base: position 55,302,348 of record CP032581.1, read on the forward strand.
AAATGATGAAAATGATGATGATAATAATGATAATAATAATATTGTAAAAACAAGATAATAAATATGTAAATAAAACATACATATGACTATATTTAAGGATTATAAAAGAAAAAATATTAAGATTTAAATATACATAAAAAAATAATAGCTATAAAAAATAATATTAACTAAAAAATGAAAAACAAAAGACAAATTAATAGGTAAATAATAAAGTAAAATTAATCAAAGGACTACATTGAAATCAGAATAAAATTTGAAGTAAAATTCGTAGTAAATTTAAAGATAAAATCGAAATAGGATCAAATTGTAACACGCACGAAGAAACGAGGGCCAAATGAGCAATAAGTCCAATTCCTGGACACGCGTCACTTCCCAGAGGATTAGCACGTCAGGGACTAAATTGCCAACCGAAAAAAACTTGAAGTCCAATTTGAAAATAAAGGAAAGAGCGCGAAAAGGACTAAATTGAAACAAATCGAAAATAGGGACGACTTAAAATGCAAATAACCCATTAATAGAAAACACGCGGATCCTTCCCCAAGTCGGGTCACCGCGCGGGTCAAGGGGGTATAAAGGTCAAAACGACATCATTTTAGGGCTATAGAGACAGCCCTAAACGACGCCATTTCACTTGCTTATAAAACCCAAAAAAATTTTAAAAATTTCATTATTCCTCTTCTTTTAAAAAAAAAACAGAGAAACACACAAAAAAAAAACCCTACTCCTCTAAAATATTTTCTAGAATCCGGCCTAACTCCAGCACCAGACCACTGCGCCGATCGTCGACCGTCGGCAACGGTGCCGCCGCTCGCGATGGCCGAAAAACCAAAATGCCCATTTTTTGGGCCTTTCGACTTCCCGACTAAAAAATCCCTAATTTTTATTAGAATCGGCACCTCTTTCACAAAAAAATGTAGAATTTTTATCTTTTCCCTCTCATTTTTTCTTTTAAAAAATAAATGTAAATAAATAAATAAATAAATAATAACGGCACAACTACCTTTGAAAATGGTCTGTACTTGAATTGATTTTTCTCTATTTTCTTTTGATTCATTCGTAAGTAAAAAAACATAAAATCGAGGCTCTTTTTATAGCCCGAAAATACCACTTATCTTCCTGATTTTTCTATTTTTTTACACTATTTTTTCGTTTTTGGACTCTTCTAGTTTGTTTTGCAGGTACAAGGACGTGGCGACACACGCGGGGGAGGCGGCGACAGTTGGAGGCTGCTGTCAAGCACGCGGCAGCTTAGGGTTTTTTTTTTTTTTTTTTTCTGAAAGTGTTTTAGGCTATTTTGTTGGGCTAGGGTTTAGGTTTAGTTTGGGCTGTTTATTGGTTTTAGGCCATACAGGCCTACTGGACTTTGTAAATGGACTGGGGCTTTGTTTTTTTATTTGTTTTTTTTTGTTTATTATTGAATGGGCCCAGGCAAATTGGGTCATTTACATTACCAATACTAGCTATTGAGGTCGCTTTCGAACTCACAGGTGGTCTGTCTCGATCTCGTCTAGAATAACCCACAGTAGCCTTTGAACGGCTAAAATCATCTCAGAACTTCTTTGATGTCAACTAAAATGACTTACTCGATGATCTTTTTCGTAAATCTCTAGCTTCAAAGTCAGCTTTTCTTTTCTCTTTCCCGAGTTCTTTAGCTTTGCATGCTCGCTCAACAAGTCCCACAAACTCTTTGATTTCCAGAATCCCGACTAATAACTTGATGTCTTCATTTAAACCATCCTCGAACCTCTTACACATGATTGTTTCAGTCGATACACATTCCCGGGCATATCTGCTGAGTCTCACAAATTCCCTCTCATATCCTGTCACTGTCATGCGACCCTGGTCCACCTCGAGGAATTCTTTATGTTTCTGATCTATAAATCTCTAACTGATATATTTCTTCCGAAATTCAGTTTGAAAGAACTCCCAAGTAACACGCTCCTTAGGAACCATAGATACTAAGGTATTCCACCAATGGTACGTGATATCTCTCAGCAAGGAAACAACACACTTGATGCATTCATCGGGAGTGCAAAATAATTCATCAAACACTCAGATAGTATTATCTAACCAGAACTCAGCTCTCTCAGCATCATCATCAACAGTAGCTATGAACTCTTCGGCCCTATATTTACGAATCTTATCAACAGGTGGCTTACTCGAGCATATCGGATCAATAACTTGGGGAGCTATAGGAACTTGCGGGGGTGGAGGTTGTTGAGCAGCCGGATTCGTTCGAACAGACTTTATAAACCACTCATTCATCATTTGGAAAAAGACTTGCTTGCCTCTCCTTCGTGGCTATTAGCAACAACTCTAGAATCAGATTGCACTGTCCCTTGAGTGGGAGCGAGTGCATTACTTTCAACATCGTCAGCTACAGCTCGATCGGGATCCATTTGCTATACGAAAACACATTTTGAATTGTCAGGAATTCATCACACTATCGTAGTAGATAAATATAGCATGTATAGCTAAACTCTCACACGCTACTTTAGTCCTAGGATCGACTAAACCGTAGCTCTGATACCAATTAGAATGTAACACCCCTAACTCGTATCCGTCGTCAGATTAGGGTTACGAGGCATTACCTAACACAACACAATCTAACACAGTCATTTATTACAATTCATGTCTACTAATCATATCTCATATACAAACCATACTTCTTTTTCGTGCAAACCAATTTCACAATACAATTCATACTCTGAAATTTAACCAAGTCATAACCATTGTACTATTCAAATTTCGAACCAACTAACATACATCAAATCATATTACATTATAACAAAACACATCCACCAACTAAATCATTACTCAAGCCGAATCTTATAACCAAACATTATCATATATATATACCTCGAAACATACTTCCCAAAAGAGCTTATAACATGACCGAATATACTTAATAATTAGTATCTCTAACAAGCCATTTCACATGGCAACTTATATACAATTCAAAATTAGTCATTGTCTATACATGCCATATGTCATAATGATCAAGCTTTCAAAATATCAAAATGGCGATTGATAGTGTGACGACAATTATTGACGATCCCCGAGCTCGAGCTAGCTTTATATATCTATAAAACAATGAAAGGATACACAAAGTAAGCTTTGGAAGCTTAGTAAGCCATAAGCAAATAAATCATCTCAATGATATTTATAATTCAATTCAACTAGGTCGAATTCAAATAAATCTCAAACACATATACATTTAACTAACTCATATAAATTCATATTATCACATTAAGTACTAAACTTACCTTAATATTTCATGAACATATAACTTCACACATACCAGAACCATTTCGCTCAAATTCATATTCGAAATTGTTAAGAACACACGGAAATCATATAAAGCTCGTACAATACCATATTCTGGATATGGCCTTACATGTTAACGCATATCGATGCCACTGCCCCAGACAGGGTCTTATACAAGTCATATACGATGCCAATGTCCCAGACATAGTCTTACACGAAATCACTCCTCGGAAGTCCTAATATCATAACATCAATATCCTATACATTTCCTAAGGTTCATTCGGAGCTTTCGACTTCGTAATTAAATCAATTCATGCACGAAACCAGTCATCCAATGCTCAAATTAATTTGGCAATTTATATGTATAATATACAAATCAATTCGACAATATATATACGTATACAAATCAATTTGGCAATTTATATCCATAACAAATCAATTCGGCAATGTATATCCATATACAAATCAATTCGGAAATATATAAAACATATACATTTGAATTTAAAAACATTTATTTACTTATGAACTTACCTCGTGCGGAAACGAACGGATCGGATCAACTACTCGTCAACTTTTGATTTCCCTCGATCGAAATTCGATTCCTTTCTTTCTTGATCTATATGAATTTAAAATTGACTCATTTAATCACCTATTCATTTAATTTCATCCAAAAATACCTATTTGGACATTTTTTCACTTTAGCCCCTAAAGTTTCACATTTGTTCAATTTAGTCCCTATATCACAAATACACAAAATTCACACAATTCAATATCACCCAAGCTTAGTCAAATTACTAAAGTGCCCCTAGCAGCCCAAAACTTTCATTTATTTCACATTTCAACCACTCAATTTGTAGATTTCACAATTTAATCCCTATTTAACATTTTTGTCAAAAATCACTTTACAAAACATATTAATCTATCAACAATTATTCATTTTCCATCATCAACATTCAAAAACATCAAGCTATAATCAATGGCAACTCACAAATTCATCAACCAATTCAAAAATTTGGGAATATGATAGCTAGAACATGAAGCAACGATCTCAAAAACGTAAAAATTATCAAAAACTAAGCTCAAACCGTACCTTAATCAAGCTATGTGTGTGTCGAACCCTAAGTGTTCATCAATGGTGTCTTTCTTCTTCAATATTCGGCCAAGGAAGAAAAGATGCATAAAATTTTAGTTTTGGTTTTATTTATTTTATCATTAGTTTACTTATTTACTATTTTACCATTAAAAACATTAGTAATTACACCAAATGCCGCTCCACTATCATCCACTAACTCATAAATGGAATATTTACCACTTAAGGACCTTTACTATAATTTTCTATAGCTATTAGACACCTTTAGCTTATAGAACACAACTTTTACGCTTTACACGAATTGGTCCTTTTTACCGAATTAAGCATTCAAACAGTAACTTTTTTTACGAAAATTTCACACATATATATTCACATGCTGTAAATACCAAAAATAATATTAAAAAAATTTTTTGACCTCGGATTTTTGGTTTTGAAACCACTATTCTGATTTAACTAAAACAAGGCTGTTACATGCCTCATTCACCTCTTCATGTTATGACTTCTCCATGGCCTTTCTCTATGTGGGGCATGGACGTCATTGGGCTGATCTCACCAAAAGCTTCCAATGGGCATCAATTCATCTTTGTGGTCATCGACTACTTCACGAAGTGGGTAGAAGTCACTTTTTATGCCAATGTCACGAAGTCGGCAGTTAGTAAATTCTTGAAGAAAGAGATTATATGTCGATATGGAATGCCAAAAAATTATATCTGACAATGAATTAAATTTGAACAACAACACGATAGAAGAAGTCTGTAACAAGAAGATTGTGGGGAAAATGACAGAGACCTATAAAGATTGGCATAAGAAATTACCATTTGCCCTATATAGTTATTGAACGTCTGTCAGAACCTCCACCGGGGCAACGCCTTTCTCATTGGTTAATGGAATAGAGGCAGTCTTGCCCATTGGAGTCGAGATTCCTTCTCTTCGAGTTTTATCAGAGTTAAAGTTAGATGAAGCAGAATGGATTCAATCTCGATATGATCAGTTGAAGTTGATCGAAGAGAAAAGACTAAAAGTTATCCGTTACGGTCAGATGTACCAAAGACGAATGATACGAGCTTATGACAAAAAGATTCACCTCAGAGAATTCCATGAGGGGGACCTAGTATTGAAAAGATCCTTCCTATACAAAAGGACTTCAGAGGAAAATGGATGCCAAATTGGGAAGGACATTATGTGGTAAAGAAAGCCTTTTCTGATGGAACGTTGATTTTGACTGATATGGATGGTAAAAACCTGCCTAATCCTATAAATTCGGATTCAGCTAAGAAATATTTTACCTAAAAAAGAAAAAAAAGGAGAGGCCAAGGTGAAAACCTGCAAAAAGGGCATTGAGACCAAAAGGGTTGTGAGTTGAAAACTCGAAAAAAAGTAGCTCATATTCTGATCGAAAATAACAGATGTGGTATTCTTGTCCCCTCAAAAGTAACAAAGAGGAGAAACTTTGCATCTTGAAGCATCAACGAAGTGCTCTAGATCTCCTAGACACATATCAGGCTCAAAATGGTCCTTAAGAAGTTTGTGCGAATAAGCTCATGATGCGATATCTGGGCACCTAATTTCATTTTACTCACTTTGTGTTTTAGAAACGTTTGCTATTTTGATTAATCTTTTCATTTCAAGCTTTACTCCCAATAAATTTCAATCTTGTCTATTATTACAACCTTTTTCAAGCATTTTTTTACATTGAAATAGCAATTAATGGACTAACAATATTCAAGTAAAAAAAAATTCTGCATATTGCTCTAAAAGGTTTCTAAATAGTACAGTGACCTGAAACAGGACCACTAGTTAGAACTAACCAAATCTAAGGGCTAGAAATATCTGGGAACGAATAGTCTAAATTGTGATTACTTCTTTAGGTTTCCTGTCAAAGATATCAGATTTGAACAAGAAGGCATGGTAACACATCAGTGATAAAACCTTCACAAATAACGAGCAATGTCAACCTAAGCACTAAAATAGGATCATTCTAAAAAATGTCATTCTATATTCATACAAATATCATTCATATTCATCTAGTTAGAAGCATTTGATTCATTCTAATCATAACATCCTAATCATTTGGCATAAAATATAGGCCTATGAAATGGATTCTATAGGTCTTGTTCCCCAGAGAACTGTGTAACAGATCAATGAAACCACAAATTCTAAACCCTTAAAGTTGTAGTGGGTCAAATTGAATCTGTCATAGCGAATCTTATCTCCTTGAAGTTGCAGTGGAGCAAGATAAAGCTACAAATCCTATATCCCTGAAGTTGAAGTAGATTGGATTGAAGCTACAATTTTTGTACCCCTAAAGTTGCAGTGGGTTGGAATGAAACTGCGATTGCGAATCTTATCTCCCTGAAGTTGTAGTAGAGCAAGATGAAGCTACGAATCCTATATCCCTGAAGTTATAGTGGATCAAATTAAAATTATAATTTCTATACCCCTAAAGTTGCAGTGAGTTGGAATAAAATTACGATGGTGAATCTTATCTCTTTGAAGTTGCAGTGGAGCAAAATGAAGCTACGAACCCTATATCCCTAAAGTGGCAATGGCTCGGGTTGAAGCTACAAATCCTATATCCTTGAAGTGACAGTAGATCAGATTAAAGTTACAATTCTTATACCCCTGAAGTTACAATGGGTTGGAATAAGGCTACAAATCTATTACCCCTGAAGTCGCAATGGGTTGGATCGAATTTACCATAACGAATCTTATCCCCCTGAAGTTGCAGTGGAGCAAGATTGAAACTGCATTTCCTACACCTTTGAAGTTGCAGTGGGTTAGAATGAAGCTACACCAAAAAATCTTATCTCCTTGAAGTTGCAAGGGAGCAAGATGAAGCCGTGATACTAAATCCTGCCTTCCTAAAGTTGTAGCAAAATGGATACAGTAAATCAGAGTAACCAAGGAACTAAAAGAGTAGGTTGCTTGAAAAAGGGAAGCACTAGAGAAGGCGAGATTTAGCGGGACCAGACAGAATTGGTCCCTTTTTAAAGTATTTGCTCATTTCCCATTACACGACAATGAGCAAAGAGGGGCAGCTGTAAGGGCCAATATCCGTCTGGCCCACTAAAGAAAACAAAAAATAAAAAATAAAAACTAGTTCATTTACAAATTGGCCTAAATTACAAGCCCAAACCTAAACTACCCTAACCCTAACCCAATGTTACACCAACCTAAGCCCAAAACCAAAAAAAACTAAACAAGAAAACCTAGAACACTAAAGCCATCCACGCCGCAACCTCCGCCTCATCAACAGGCTCGTCTCCCAAGGTCTGACGCCTTGTCTGCCCCTTTCATCGAAATGGCAAGGCGTGGCTCCCCAACGCCGTTGACCTTGCCATAGATACCTGCAAAGAAGAAAAACAAAGACAAAAATAGAAGCAGAAAAAAAAAAACAGATGATAGAATATTGTAATCAATCAGCTATACAAGCCTAATGAACATATTGTATTTTACACACAGGCATAAGAGAGAATAGAAAAACTATAATAGTTTAAACAGAAGGTAGTTTTTTTTCTTTGTTATTTTTTGAATCACTCATATATAAAAATTTTAAATAAATAAGTTTTTTTACCTTTTTCACCGCCATCGGCGTCTCCTCTGGTCTGAGATGCTGTCTAATCCTTGGGGATTCGCCTAAAGCCACACTGGAGAAAGACCAAGAACCGAAATATTCTATTTTTGTCGTTGAACTTCGACCGGATTCTAGGGATTTTGACCCCAGATCTGGATTCTCGAGAAGGTAGGGATAAAAACGGTCCCTTTTTGCGATATCTGACCATCAGAGGCGGCGATCTCCGTCTCTAATGACCGATGGGCACGGTGGAGATTCGCTGACACCAAGGTAGGACAGGGTAAAGGTTGAGAGAAAAAAAAGGACTTCAAATTTTTTACAAATTGAATCTGAAATGAATTTCTTTTGGGAATTTTTGGCATATATAAGGGGTCACCATACGACATCGTTTGGGGCAGGTCTCAGAAGCCCTAAAACAACGTCGTTTTGGACACAACCCGAATGCCCTACCAGAACTCCCTTAGATTCGTGTGTTTTTGAAAGGATGGGTTATTTGTCATTTTGGCCCTTCTGCCTTTTAGCATGTTTCTAAACTAGTCTTGCATTTTTTATTTTATTTTTATTTTTACCCTGTTATTTTGATTTCATTACAATTTGGTCCTTTAACCTACTGTCAACTTAAGGAAATGATACGGATTGGATTAATTTCCCTCGAAGTCCTTAAATTTTATACTCTATTTTAATTTAATCCTTTATATTTTGTTTCCTTGTAATTTAGGCACTAAATTTTGTTATATTTTCAATTTAGTCATTTACTTCCCTTTTTTCTTATTTATTTCGCAATTAATGCTTTAAGTTCTATTTAAATTTCAATTTAATCCCTCATTTATTTAATTCTTTTTTTTATTTATTTATTTACTATTTTATACCCTAAAATTTTATTATGGTTTCGATTTAACCTTTATATTTAATCTTGCCTTTTTTTTATTTATTTAATTTTCAGCATTTTTAATTCCTTATTTATATTTTATCCTTTAATTTACATAACTTGCATTTTTATCCTTAATTTTCTTAATCATCTCATTTTAGTTCATTTTTTATTTTTTTTAATGTTGATGTTATTGCTAAATGATTATTTTTTCTATTTAACATTTTATTTTGTCATCACTAATATTTCACAACCATGACCATAGCATTATCATACCTTTTTTATTATTTTACCATTTTTTTTCATTACTAATGCTCCACTTATTATTTTACTATTATTGCCATTATTAAATAGTATTATTAATCAGCTAAAAATTATTCCAACTACCACGTGTTATTATTTTCTTATCATTTTTTGACCACGTAAGCTATTCTATACTATTTTTGCCATTTCCATATTATGCAACATGTTTAAATATTCGTTTATTTTTGTACCAACACTTGAATAAATTAATTGCATATTACATTAAATGTTATCTTCATTTTTACCCGATGCATAAAAAAGGAATTTTTTTTAAACGAGGCAATGTTCTTTGTTTAGGGATTCAAGAAATAGTGCCATAACTTACGGGGTATGACTTTCTCCTTGAATCAAGATAAACGAGCATCCTTTTAAAATTCAAAATAGATAAGACTTAGGTAATAATCAAATAACGAGAATTCTTATTTTTGAGGATTCAAGATATCGTGCTCTAACTTACGGGACATGATCCTTTTCTCGATTGGCTCGAAATAAGAGGACTTTTTCCATAAAATTCAATTTAGTTTGCAATCATGCAAGAAGGGATCGTATCTTAAATTTTCTTTGAATTTTCAATTTTCGACATCAAAACATCAAGTAATCAACTAGGTACCAATTTTGGGCGTTATGAGGGTGCTCATCCTTCCTCATACGTAATCGACTCTCAAACCTATTTTTCAGATTTTGTAGACCGAAGATTACCGTTTTAGTAAATCTAACGTTTTATTAAAATGACCTAGTTTTGAGGTGATCCAATCACACCTAAATAAAAAAGGATTAGTGGTGACTCCATTTTCGTTTTTAAAATAAAAGTCGATTTCTAAATAAGGTTTCAACAATTACTATTTTATCAATAGTTTGCTATTAATATTATTCATTATGCATATCATTTTACACTTATTGATCATTATATTACGAAATTTATTACCAATACTGTTGAGGTAGTTTTTGGGCAGTACTTAGATCAGTACCATCCGGTCGTGGCATTGTTTGCTTAGAAAACTTGCCATGTTTAAGTAGTACATTTTCGCAACAAAACATTTTTGGGCTTTGAATTTTGTTGATACTTTGGATGTTAGCTAACTCGTCTTTAATATTCAAATTACACATAGCAACATATCTTGGAGATTGATTTAGATTTGGATCGAAGCAATCAACTTCTAAAGTTTGATGGATCAGATCAAATCGGGCAAAACTTGAAAGTATATCCTAAAAATTCAAGGTTTTCCTAAGGTGATTGAAGATATTTGTTATGCTGATTATCTTGTTTATTTCGAGGTAAATTTGATTATAATTGATATAATATGTTAACAAGTATCAATATCTTATAAAGTATAGGTGAGGTACTGAACTAAGAGCACTTATTATTGTTCCTTGAGGAATGTTTCTTTTTAGTGTATTGTGTGAAAGATCAAGTGTACTATTTAATAAAGAGTATTAGACCACAACCCAAGTTTTGTCAAAATTAAATTTTAAAGGAATTTATGAAGCTTTTAACACTTATAAAAAATTTCTAAGCATTTGACCAAATTTGAAAATTACTTTGAAAATAATTTCTCATGGTTTAACATGAAGTTTTACAAAATTTGATTAAGGAAATATTTTGTTATATCAAATCATTTGAAAATCAAAGTTAACATCAATAATAATTAACTAATTAATTAAAATTTTATAAAAATCTAAAAAAATTATTAAACCACTTCGACTATCGATTTTGTTCAGCTTTTCAATTTTTATCAATTTCATGTAGTTTCCCAATCAATCGATTTAACCCTTTTGCTTGAACTATTATATCGATCAATTTTTAATCCATCCAATCTGATCTTATTCTAGTAACATTAATCACATTATTAAAGTAAAAAATTATATTATCTCTAAATATTTATAATACATATCAATGTTTTTAATAAAACAGACAAAAAGATGACCTATGGGGTGACTATTAGGAACATATTACGAATTCTTGACATATTCAGAGTAGTCGGGAAGTTGACAAGTCAACTAAGATGAAGATTCTAATCTTCATAGCCATCGGCTAAATCTTTTATACTTGCTGTTTCTTTTGAGCCGTACACAAACAAGAAAAGCCTCAGTTCATTAACACAAGAAAGATCAGAAAACCGAACAAAAGATGGGTGAGGAGCAGCAGAGAATTCAGATTCCTATAATCAAACTGGGAACTCAAGGACTTGAGGTTAGATTCTGCTCTTCTTACACTGCTCATGACAAAGATTGTCTCTAAATATGCCCTGAATTTTTGTCATTTTTATATCTGTTCGTTCAAGATATGCAGACTGTAGCTCGATTTATTTGTCTCAGTTCTTTTGTTTTGTAGGTTTCAAAGTTGGGGTTTGGCTGTATGGGTCTCACTGGAGGTTACAGTTCTCCAGTCTCTGAAGAAGTTGGGATATCGATTATCAAGCATGCATTCCACAGAGGAATCACTTTCTTTGATACATCTGATATCTATGGACCGAAAACTAATGAAATTTTGGTTGGAAAGGTAGACATGCTTGGACAAGCTGTTTGTATTTTCAAGTCCAATTACCCAAGCTTCTATTATTGTTCTTGTCTCATGAACCTGTAAAACCAAAATTCCTTTTTCAGGCATTGAAGCAGCTACCAAGAGAGAAGGTACAGTTAGCCACAAAGTTCGGTTTCGAAAAACTGGATTCAACTGGTATCAAAATAAACGGTACACCAGAATATGTCCGTGCCTCGATCGAGGCTAGCCTAAAGCGCCTAGATGTGGACTATATAGATCTCTACTACCAGCACAGGGTTGACACCAACACTCCTATAGAGGATACTGTAAGTGCTGCAGCTGAAAGCACCATAAGATTATTTGTTCAATACATAATACCAAGTCCTAGATTTTCCTTCTTTCATCTTCTTATTGTGGGGAAACTATCTTTTAACTGGTTGAGCTTTCTGACTTTAGATGTCTGAACTCAAGAAGTTAGTGGAAGAGGGGAAAATTAAGTACATAGGTTTATCTGAAGCTAGCCCTGAAACTATAAAGAGAGCACATGCAGTTCATCCTATAAGTGCTTTCCAGACAGAGTGGTCGCTGTGGACTCGTGATATCGAGGATGAAATAGTCCCCCTTTGCAGGTTCGTTCGTGTATCTTGAACCATTGAAACTTAAAAATAAATGTAAAGTTTACTTCAGATTCGAACTCTAATCTTGCTAGTCGTGTTGATCTATGCAGGGAACTTGGAATTGGGATTGTTCCTTATAGCCCTCTTGGTCGCGGTTTCTTTGGTGGCAAAGGAGTGGTGGAAACTGTGCCTGCAAATAGTCATCTGGTATGGGAACTAACTTATTTATGTCTTTAACCTATCCTTAATCTTTGTATAGAAAGTAAACTAATACCCTCCCAACTTCTACCTTTTAAGCTATATTTCCCAAGGTTTCAAGGAGAAAACTGGGACAGAAACAAGATGTTGTATTTGAAAGTGGAGAAGTTGGCTGAGAAGCATGGATGTAGCCCTGCACAATTAGCACTTGCCTGGGTTCTTCATCAAGGGGATGATGTAGCACCGATTCCCGGTGAGTCACATTCTGTAATTTTCAACATCTATTTTCTCCTTTCGATGGCCTTGTACCAAGTACCAATGCATATGTCTTGTTTAGATAATAAAACTAGGACCATAGTTTTGACCCTTTCTTTCATTCTTGTTTTCACAGGAACAACAAAGATAAAAAATCTGGATAGTAACATTGATTCAGTAAAAGTAAAGCTCACGGCAGAAGATTTGAAAGAAATTTCTGATGCGGTTCCGATAAATGAGGTAGCAGGTGATGTTTTGCCTGATAGATTTAGTCAATTACACTGGAAGTTTGGTAATACACCACCAAAGAGGAGCAAGGTTTCAACCTGAAAAAGCCACGGATGCCAAGTCTGCAGCAAAATATGAGGTTTTGGATGAATGGACTGTCCAACAACTCAAACTATTGAAAAATTGTATCAATGATTTAGTAAGCAATTAGGTTAGAGTACTAATGAAGGGTTGAGTGAGACTAGAAGCCTGCATTACCAAACCAAAACAAATAAGCAGTTTTGTATTGTGTTTCTGCCTGTAATATGTAGCTAGTAAGCTTCCAAGTTATGTAGTTTGAAAATGAAACAGGTTGTTTGTTTATCACCTGAATGCTGCTAGTAACAGCAGCATTATTCTATTAGGTTTCTACTACCTGCTTTACTTGGAGAAATAAAAAAATATCTACTTTTTCCAGAAAATTTAACACAAGTGTATGCGTCCCTTGCTCTAAATCCATTAAAATTATTGATCTCTTTTGTTTCATTTCATATTTACACGAGTAAAATCTGTATCAAATAACAATCTGATATATCTTTCAAAAGAAAAAACAAAACAATCTATTGCGTTTATACAGAAAAGTATTGAAGATGTTAAAACATATGGACATCGAAGCACCAGTGGTCTAGTGGTAGAATAGTACCCTGCCCGGGTTCGATTCCCGGCTGGTGCATAATGTTGGAGCAATGAAGAAAACTGCGCACCCTTGTGAGGATAGGGTTCATCTCTTTCTCTGATCTAACTGCGCTCCTTTCTTTTTTTCTCGATTTTAGATTCTAAATATCATTTTCCAGGTGAAGAAAAGGAATTTAAGAAAATTCTAATTCTGAATTTCATTGAATTTTTTTTTTTTTGAAAAGTAAGTATACTTTAATTTATCATCTCACCTTTCAATTTTACAAAAATAAAAAAGTTAGTCAATTTATCTTTTGCATATAAATTGAAGAATAATTGATTTTCCCTATTCATATATGAATTTCTGAATTGTGGTTTTTTAAGCTTGGAATTTAATGGGTAGGTTTTGGTTACGAAATTGGATTAACTTATTAGTTTTGGTAGAGTAAGAGGACCAAATTTAAACAAATTAAAATATAAGAATTAATTCATTAATTTTTGTAAAGTTGAAGAAAGATTTTCTGCAATAAACAGTAAAATTTTTACTGTTCATTACAGAGAATCTGACCTTTTGAACAATTTTGCTATAGTACTTGGGAATATTTACTATTATATATTTTTATAATCTATAACTTTTATTTATTTTGTTTTTTTAATAAAAAATTCAATTTCTTAATAATTTATATATTTTTTCGTATATAATATTTTTTTATTTTTATAATTTTTTGCACTTTTATATATTTTATAATTTTTAAAATATTTTTTTATATATTTATATGTTTTAAATATAAAACCACCAATTTCATCACTATGAAATGAAATGCCATGTAATGAAAACAACCCTCAAAGCATCTATTGTTACCTTTTAACTATAGACCATTAATTGATTGGAATTTTGATATTTAAGAACATAATTGAATGCAAAATATAATAAAATCTTTATTAACTATTTTTAAAAAATTCAAAGTTTGTTTTTAGATGATGTATTTAAAAATGTTGGTCACACTGATAGATCAATTCAAAATCTGTACGTATTGATTCAAAAAAACATTTTTTTTTATTTAATAAGATTGATATGAGTAACAACTCGCAAATAGATTTAAGATTCAAACTCCATCTTAAACAACTTTTATAAATTTAATTTTTATAATTAATAAAAATAATTATTATATTATTATATTAATATTAATATTAATACTATTAAATAAAATAATTATTTAATTTAAATTTTTTAAAACCCAATGAATGCGGTTACTCATTCTTAGTTAAGAAATTGGGTTAACGGAAATTTGGCCCATTCATTTTTATACTTAAATTTGCAAAAATATAAAATTATTCAGTGAGACTCGGAAATGGTACCACATTAGAGAACAAAATAAGTTTAATTGTTAAATTTAAATAGTAAAGTAGATAAAAATATAATGTAATTATGATGGAATATGACATTATGATGGAATAAGCCCGCTAATATGCCTAATATCCCTGCTGCAATATGATAAGAGGCTATTCCTCCCGAAACAAAAGGATCAAAACCTTCCACGCCCCACGTCGGATTTACAGGTTGGACCTTGCCAGTTAGTCCATAAGAGTCTGACACCCATATTCCAGGACCAGACAATCCTATTACATGAAATGCGCCAAAGCCAAAGCAAGCCTCTCTTGAGAGAAATAAATGAATTCCAACAATCTGGGCAAATTCAAAGAAGGTTTCCCTGTGCACTCATCACAAAAAATTTCTAGATCCCAATATACCCAATGCCAGATAGCTGCCAAGAAGCACAAGCCAGAAAACACAATATGTGCTCCGGTCACACCTTCGTAACACCAAATACTCGGATTTGTTATAGTCCACCCTGTAATACTCCAGTCACCCCATGAATTGATTATTCCTAAATAAGTCATGAAAGGTATAACAAACATACATTGTCTCCACATTGGATCAAGAACAGGATCAGAGGGATCAAAAACGACTAGTTCATATAGAGCCATTGAACTGGCCCAACTAGCAACCAGAGCCGTATGCATTATATGAACAGAGAGCAAGCGACCAGGATAATTCAATACGACAGTATGGACACGATACCAAGGCAACTCATGGAAATACCCCTTTATCAACGAAAAATAGATACTATGCGTAACACTCCTAACCCGTGTCCGTCATCAGGACAGGGTTATGGAGCATACTAGACTTATCGGACAATTTACAATTAATATACAAATAATTATCAAATATAAT
This sequence comes from Gossypium turneri, assembly GCA_008044935.1. Classification (NCBI taxonomy): domain Eukaryota; kingdom Viridiplantae; phylum Streptophyta; class Magnoliopsida; order Malvales; family Malvaceae; genus Gossypium; species Gossypium turneri. Next base: position 55,318,120 of record CP032581.1, read on the forward strand.
ATAAAATAATCTTAAAGTCCCTTAGATAAACCCTCGAGGCCCATAATACGAGTTAGGAGTGATTTGGGACTAATTCAGAAACTCAGGGAAATATTTTTTTTGTGCGAACTCAATATAACCCCTTTATAAATCTCTAACCTTCCCTGCAATTTCAACCGCAACCAATTTATAATCAATATGGAAACCAACACATTTTCACATTCAAACATATTTAAATCATGCCTAAAACATTTACTTATCAAATTGATCAACAACATTCATAATACTATATAAAAGTTAACTAATAAACTTCATTCATTTCATTTCAATTTTAGTACCAAACTAACTCAAAAGTATATCAATTTAACTTACTATAACCATCAATTCATCTTAAGTTCAAACATGTATTTTCTCAACACTTAAACAACCAATTCATATGGCCAAATACACACCAACCTTTATAAGCCAAATCTCATGGCTAATATCATAACTCAAAACATACAAAGATGACACTAGCCTATACATGCCATATACCATATATATACAATTCAAAAGTACCAACTTAGATGTCCGATAGTGCGATGATGTTCTCGACGACTTTTGGATCCGAGCTAGCCTTGATTCTCTATAAAACATAATAAAATAACACGAAGTAAGCTTCATAGCTTAGTAAGCTCGTAAGTGAATAATTCAATACATCAAAAACATACAATTCAACTAATTGTACATAACATCACCATATATACAATTACAACAAACCTTTCTCATGTCTTAAAACATGATCAAATACCATTTCATTATCTTTCTCTATTAAATACTCGAATAGGTTTTGTACGTGCCTGCATCATCTCGTACTAACCTCTTTCTCAATCATATCATTTATTTACCCGTAGAACCATTCGGAATAGAAATCGGATACTCAAATGTCTCATATAATAAGTACTTATACCATGGCCCGTAGGCCGTAGCCAAATCAAGGTAACTTATCCAAAGAACTATTATCATAGCCCGAAACCAATTTATCCGATATGTATGGCCCGAAGCCAAATCGGTATAAATCGCACCCGAAGTGCTAATATCATGGCCCGAAGCCAACTCATCCTATATGCATGCCCGAAACCAAATCGGTATATCAACTTATAATGTTTCACAAGTATCCAATTCTATTCCTAAGGTTCAACCGAGATTTCTAGCTTATCGATTCTATCTTCGAATATATCCGTAAAGTCATATTTACAATTCATACATTAATGAAAATCTTATAATCACAGTTTATGCATAATCAAAGCATTTAACATACATTATAATGAAATCATCACATTACGAACTTACTTCGTACTCGAAATTGACGAATCGGATCGATTACTCGATAATTTTGCCTTTCCCCCAATCTAATTCTAGATTCCTCTTTTCTTGATCTATATGTATTCAAAATTAACCCATTTAATTATACCAAAAACACATATTTAAGCCAATTGCACTTTGGCCCTAAACTTTCACATTTCTTACAATTTAGTCACTATTTCACAAATACACAAAATTCATAAAATTCAATAAGACCCATGCTTGGCCGAATTACCATAGTGCCCCTAGCAGCCCATATTTCACATTTATTCACACTTTTAACCCCACATTTTCATCTTTCCACAATTTAATCCCTAATTTGCATTTTTATAAAAAAAATCACTTTATAAAATATGAAAATCTAACATCAAATATTCATATTTCACCATTAAACATCAAAGAACACATAAGCTCATCAATGGCAACTATCAAAATCTTTAACAGTTTTGAAATTGAAGACACGGGCTAGCTAGTACTAGTTGCAACGATCACAAAAACATAGAAATAATTAAAAACTGAACAAAAATACATACCAAATAGGCAAGAATGAGATTGCCGAATGCTTAAGCACAAAAATAGCTTCCAAATCCCTAACTTTCGGTTGAAAGTGATGAAAGAAAGATGGTCACTTAATTCGTTTTATTATAATAATCATTAATTACCAATTTACTTAATTAACCTTTAAAAACTTTAAAAATTACATAAATGCCAAGCCATTAAAATTCACTATCAACTCTAATGGGCTAATTACCATATGAGGACTTCCACTTTAAAGCCCTATAGCTATTTAATACCTTTAGCTATTAGAACTCAACTTTTACGCTTTACGAGATTTAGTCCTTTTTACCGAATTAAGCATTCAAACAATAAAATTTCTTTACGAAACTTTCACCTAATAATTCTATCATACTGTAAACTTTAATATAATAATAAAATTAATATTTTAACTTTGAATTTGTGTTCCCGAAATCACTGTTCTGATTTGACCCAAAAATAAGCTGTTACACTATGTAACTTTATTGCATTGGAATATCTCCCCCTTTCGGTGGATTCTTTTGGAGAAAGGATTAATATTTGTTTAATCCATTAGTAATTAAGGGAAGAATTCGGCTTACAAGAAAAAAAGAGAAGCAAATCTATTCTATACCCGATAAGTATCAACACGCAATAAGGTTGATCCTATTTTTTTATGAATGAACGCATCCCTATTTGTTCATCATCCAAATGACTTATTGGTAAGAATTCTTTTTATGAGGTTGATCCTATCTTTCTTTATTTTATGGCCTTATTCTATCTATGTATAAAATATGAGGCCAATATTATTAACGTCATTATTACGCTTTCAGATCAAAGTGAATTATAGTATTTAATTATTTTTCTTTCCTTTAATGTCTATTTGTGTTCCAAAAGTTCTTTTTCGAAATCCGGGAGAGGAAGATACAGTTTGGGTTGACGTATAGTGTGATTGGTCAAATATATTAGGTCATATGAAATTCCCTTGTTCTCTCGCCTGATGGAGATGTCCTCTATTTCGCCCAAAAAAGATTGATTGAATTATCAAACAATTTGTAGCGTGAAGTGTAATGAAGTGCAATTAGAGATCCATTTCATTTTACAGGTGAAAGGGAATATATATTTATATAATTATAATAAAATATATAATAACCTATTCGAGATCCGATCTGAGATCTGATCCAAAATACTTATGATTCAAATAACCTCAGACACTCCATTTGGGAGGGGGATTCAGACTCTATTTTCAAAACCAGGACACCATTTCCCTCTCAATCTTGACCTCTGTTGATACTATGTATCAACAAAATTTGCTCAATAAAATTTCAAGTCAAAACTTATATAGTTAGCCCAAAATTACACAAATTATAAGTGTAAGCTTGTCTCAGAAGAGCCACCTTATAACTCTTCTTCGACAAGATGGAGTACAAATTGTTATATAATTATAATAAAATATATAATAACTCGGTCCAGGATCCAATTCGAGATCTGACCCGATGATCCAACCCGGAATATCTGTGATTCAAATAACCTCACACACTACATTTGAGAGGGGGCTCAGACTCTATTTTCTGAACCAGGACACCATTTCCCTCTCCATCTTTACCTCCGTTGATATTGTGTATCAATATATATATTATCCTAAAAAATTCAATAACTTTCTTCTCCAATCATCTAACAAGATCAAAATAATAATTAAAAAGGAAAAGAAAAGAGCTCACTATCACAATAGCATTGACACTAGACAGATACTACAGTTTCCTCCATTCCTAACAATTTTCCACCAAAGAAAGTCAATGAAGTAACTATTCAGCAGTAAAAGCAATCGATTTTTTCTTCATTTCTCATAAACCAAATTAACTAATAACCATCTCAATAAACCAAATTTGCACGTATAGAAAGAGGAAATGAATGATATTACCATGAGAACTCCGCTAATCCAGGCCAGAACTTGCTTTTAAAATTGTCCACGATCTTTGCCTGCCTAAAATTGACAAAAAACTAAAGAGTTTCAATAAAAGTTACTAAAGCCAGTTCATAGCTAATAAGCAAATTTTAAAACCTGCAAATTTCGCGCCAATTCCACATCGCACATAACAGTGGTCCCAGCGTCGAAGTTCGCCGCACCGGCGCTGCTACTCGTCGGTTCTTCTTGTTTCTCTAATTTTTTTACCTCCTCTGTGGCGATCGATACCAATTGGAGTTTCTTCGAAACGACAGTCAGATCGAAATCATGTCATTAGCTTCCCCGACGATCTGCATTATCCGAAATCAACCATAAAAAATAAGAGCTCATTAGAGAGATAAAGAGCGTGAGAGAGAGCCATTCGACCTTTTAGTGATCGGGAGGAATTGAAGTGAGAAAGAAGAGCCGAAACTGAAATACCTGAAATTAGAAAAAAAATTGTAGAGATAATAAATAATAGGAAATGAAAAAAAATAATTTTTTTGTACAGAGAAACAGACTTCAAAACCGTCGTCGGTGTCGTAATCGACGGTAAACGTTGAGTCGTCATGGCGAACCAGGAACTTGCGAGCTACCATTTTTATTTTCTTGTTTTCTTAATATAAGTTTGACAATTTTTTCCAAAAATTTGTTGCTTCTGAATTATATTTATAAAATAAAAAGAAAGAGAAAGACCTTTGCTACGGGTAATTTACCAATAAAAGCCTTTTTTTTCAAAAATTACCGAAATGGGCCCATTATTTAATTATTTACCGGAATGGTCCTTTTTATAGGAAATCGCGTCCACGTCAGCGCGATGTCAGGGTACGCGCCAGCAAATCGCGGCTACGTCAGTGCGCTTTGCTACGCGGCAGGAAATCGCACCCTCTAGGACGCGATTTCCTGCCACGTCAGCAAAACGTACTGGCGTGGTTGCGATTTGCTCCGCTAGATAGCGCGTTTTGGGAGACGCGATTTTTCCGTTTTTCCCACGTTAGGTTTTTTTGGCTTTTAGGGTTTAGGGTTCAGGCTTTTTAGGGTTTTTAAGTCCTGGAAGAAATCATTTCGAGTTGACGTTTCTGATCAAATAGTATAAAATCGCTTCTAGCAGGATGCTATTTGAGGAGAATTTGTGAAATCGCGCCCTCGTGGATGTGCTTTTGGTACAGTAGGTCACGGAAGAAATAAATTTTTTTGACGTTTCTGAGCAAATAGTATAAAATCGCTTCTAGCAGGATGCTATTTGAGAAGAATTTGTGAAATCGCGGCCTCGTAGACGCGCTTTTGCTACAGTAGGTCATGGAAGAAATAATTTTTTTGACGTTTCTGAGCAAATAGTATAAAATCGCTTCTAGCAGGATGCTATTTGAGAAGAATTTGTGAAATCGCGCCCTCGTGAACACGCTTTTGCTACAGTAGCATGTTTGGGCTGAGGCTATAAATTAGGCAGAAAATGTTCTCAGAATGCATAAGTCACAGCAGAAACAATTTAGAGAGGCTAAGAAGGTTAGAGTTTCAAATATGAGTGAACGTATTAGTGCTGTTATTTATTACGATGGTGAGGTTTGCCACACCGAGAATGGTGTTATTTTTTTATCGGAGAATACGGTGCGACTGGCTTTTAACCAGAACATAGATTTGACAGAACTTTGTAAAAGAATTAGGCGTAAAATTTTCGGAATGAAGCCAATGAAAGTTCTGTCTATCACGTATCGATTTTGTTCTTCTGTTGATCCGGTGACATATGACTCGTTTGACATAAAAGATGCTCGTAGCTTGGAGGCAATGGTGCAGACTCATCTTGCTAGTAGAGCAGCTTATATTGAGTTATATGTACAATTTACATCGCCAACTGATGTACTTGCTACCAGTGTTCAAGATGTATACACCACCCCTGGCCGACACTCGGTCAGCGGGTTACAAAATACGGAATAGCCCATGTTCGATAGCGGTATCAAATGCATATCCCCTGCAAGACACTCTGTCGGTGGATGAGACTTGTACGTCGGTGGCTTGATATTTGATGCTGGAAATACATACTGGGGAGCGGCATCAAGTTCTAGTGGGTGGCAATCTACATCCAATTGGGGACGTTATCAGATGCCCAAAAGAAGGGATGATGTACTCCCTACGACGTCAACCGGTGAGGGGACCTCATACGCTGCAGATGATTGTAGGTTAGAAGATGACTCCGATGTGGATCCACCTCGAGAGCCCGGGCCGGATGGTGCAGAAGTTGGCTTATTTTCTGAACCGGGCTGAAAGGAGTTCAGATGAGGAAGAAAATTCACGATTCAGAGCATACTCACCTCTAGCCCATATGCATAATGTCGATCTGTCTGTAGATGATGCGTCAAAGTTTCCAGATCTACCACACTGGTTGCGTGATCGCACAAGTTCGGGGGCAGATTTCGGTGAACTTGAAGTTGGTAATCAGTTTACCAACAAGGATAGTTTTATTGGTGCTTTGAAATAAAATAGCATCAAAAACGGCGTTAACTACCACATCGTTAAATTAAAATCTGATAAGTTTGAGGCGAAATGTGCAGTACAAGACGGCACATGTTTATGGAAAATCTATGCCTCGTTAAGGAAAAGGACAGGGTTGTGGGAGATAAAAAAGTACAAAGGTCCACATACATGTGCTGCAGGTACAGTATTGACGATATGTGAATAATACTTTTATTATGCAATGTTGCATTATTTAATGTACTCCTTTTATAGGTGTTTCACAAGATCATCCCAAAATGGATTCAGCAATGTTAGCTAGCTTGATACTGCCCACGATAAAAGCAGATATTAGGACTTCAGTGCCGGTGTTAATTGCCAATATCCGTAGCCAAATGGGGTACACACCCTCTTAGTACAAGGTTTGGATAGCTAAGCAAAAGGCATTGGAGAAGATGCATAGTGGGTGGGACGCCCCATATAATGAAATATGGCAGTGGTGTCAGGTGCTAGAGAGATACATCCCAGGTGCCATCACAGACCTTGAAACGGAACATGCGTACTACAACGGCCGATTGCTACGTGGATGCCAAGTGTTCAAACGCCTGTTTTGGACCTTTAAGCAATGCCGAGATGCATTTCCATACTGCAAGCCTTTGGTACAAATTGACGGTACCTTCATGTTCGGTAGGTATACTCATTGGCTATTGCTTGCAATGGCACAGGATGGCGGTGAGAGAATTCTTCCAATTGCATTTGCAATAACACCGGGGGAGTCGTCTGATGACTGGGATTTCTTTCTCTCTATGTTAAGGAGGCATGTGTGCCCCCAACCTGATATTTGTGTTATTTCAGATCGGGGCGCCAGTATACTAGCTACATTTGATCGACAGGGAAGCTTATGGCAGCGCACACACCATAGATATTGCCTAAGACACGTTGCCTCGAACTACTACAGGCAATATCTATCTAAGAGTGAACGACATCAAGTGTCCAACATGGGTATTTAGTCTATATCTGTGTTATTTCGTTTGTCAATTTGAATTAGTTTTATTGGTAGAAGTGGTATAAATTATTCGCTATGATCTTATATTGGCAGGGTATGAAATAAATAAAGATCGTTTTCACGAGATGTTGGCAATTTTACGTTCAATTAACGGAGAAGGGACGGACTACCTTTGTAACATACATTTCGAACAGTGGGCACGAGCATACGACAGCGGCCTACGATATGGCCACATGACGTTGAACCTAGCTGAATGCATAAATTCTGTTCTTAAAGGAACGCGCTATCTACCGATAACATCGGTTGTGCGAGAGACATATTTTCGTTTGGCAGCTCTATTTCCAAAGAGAGCAGCAAGTTATGCAAGCCAGATGTAAGGAGGCCATGTATGGTGCAATAAGGTAGTTCAAGAAATTAACAAGGCCAAGGCGAGAGCAAACACCAGGCACGCAGTGTGTCACGATCGAGACAATTTATGGTTTCGCGTGACAGAGTTTGACAGACCGCACCAAGGTGTTGTTGGCGGGCAATATCGTGTACACTTGCGAAATAAGACTCGCTGTGGGATGTTTGATGCACTTCGTTATCCATGCGCTCATGTTATTGCAGCTTGCCAGAATCTCCGTCTGGATCCGATGAGTTATGTGGACGAAGTGTACAAATTAGAAAACATGTACAACGTCTGGAGACACGTTTTCCCACCGATCCCAGATGAACGTAAGTGGCCGCCCGTATCTCTTGCTCTTTTTAAGCTGTTACTGGATAGAGAATTACGTCGCAAACTAAAGGGTCGACCTTGCTCGACTAGAATACGTAACAATATGGATATCCGAGAAACAGTCAGTCAAACGAAGTTGTGCGGATGGTGTAGGAATCCAAGCCATACAAGTCGATCATGCCCTAATCGCAATAGTTGAATGTAATTGTAAAAAAATTAAGTTTGTGAAATTATTAATTGATAAATTGTATTAAGTCAAAAAATTGTATTAATGGTTAGTAAAATTATCAAATTATGTAATATTATTAATTGTTAGTACCAGTCAAAACATTTTTCCAAATCTAACATTATGTGAATGTAAAATTATTAAGTCAAAAAATTGTATTAATTGTTAGTACCAGTCAAAACATTTTTCTAAATCTAACATTACGTTAAGGGTTAGGGTTTTTAAGTTAAGGGTTTTAGGGTTTTTAAGTTAAGGGTTTAGGGTTTTTAGTTAAATTAGGTTAGAGTTAAGGTTTTTAGTTAAATTAGGTTGGGGTTTTTAATTAAATTAGGTTAGGATTTTTAAAGTTAAGGTTTAGGGTTTTTTAATAAATTAGGTTAGGGTTAGGGTTTTTAATTAAATTAGGTTAGGGTTAGGGTTTTTACTTAAATTAGGTTAGGGTTTTTAATTAAATTAGGTTAGGATTTTTAAAGTTAAGGTTTAGGGTTTTTTATTAAATTAGGTTAGGGTTAGGGTTTTTAGTTAAATTAGGTTAGGGTTTTTAATTAAATTAGGTTCGGATTTTTAAAGTTAAGGTTTAGGGTTTTTAATTAAATTAGTTTAGGGTTAGGGTTTTTAATTAAATTAGGTTAGGGTTTAGGGTTAAATTAGGTTAGGGTTTTTCTTACATCAAATCAACTTCTATTTTATTACATCAAATAAACTTCTATTTTATTACATCAAATAGTATCAAAATAACTCAAAAAAATTTCTATTTTTTTACATAAAATAATATCAAAATATTTAAAATATTTGTACAAACAAATTTAAATACGACAATCAATGTCTATGCCCGGGGGATTCAGTGCCACATGGCGGCCGTCGATGGTTACGCACTGGATTCCTCCTTTTTCTAGCTTTCGGCGGCGGTTGTTGTTCCTCCGGCGGGGATTCTGGTTCTTCCGTTATGGCATCTGGTTGTCGGACTTGGGACGATGATCCACCTTCAAAGAATAGTGTATGTGGAGGTGTTTGCATCAGGAACGGCGACGGTGTTTGAAACCCATACGTTGGTGGGGATTGGTAAAAAGGAGAGCTCCCCGACGGCCCCCCTTGCGATCCCTCCTGCGCGGCTGGCCTATACATTGGCGGTCCGCTCGGCATAACAAGAAACGGAGCTGAACCGGGCATTTGGCTCCAACCTGCCATAGGACTCGGAAAAGGATACATATAAGGGTTAGGGTACATATAAGGGCTAGGAAACGCACCTGGCATCATCTGAAAAGGCGGTTGCATTGGTATCATCGGTTGAACTGCTGGGTCCGGTGACTGCATTGGTGCTCTCATTGAGGGGCTGCCTTCGTCGTCTTGTCGTCTTGGATTTAGAGGCCTGTGCCTTTCCCTTTCGACACGTATTTGCCGCTGCCTCTGCTCTGGCATCAGTAAATACGGCTTGCCATGGATCCTAAACCATGGCATGTATTCTAGAACGCACGCTAACTCCAAAACGATGATTGCTTCCCGAGTAGGTATATATTCATACCGATCTTCCTACATTTCTATGTACCCGGACAAGTATCTCGGCCAATCCGTATTCAATAGTCGAAGGTTGACTTTGTTATGATCGTCAAACTCCTCAGGTCCACGGGAATCGGTTGTCTACATCCAAACTGTCGTAGCACTCTGTCTAACTGGTGCGGCTCCACGGTTGCGTAGTTGATCAACACAACTTTCACGTGCCAGGCGTTCGAATTTTGTAAGAACTCTTTCGGAATTACTGCCCGAATTGCCGGATCCTCGTATGGTGTCCATTCAAACTATATGAACATGATAGAAATATTAGTTATATACATAATAATACTAAATACTAAATACTAAATACTAAATACCAATCGACTAGCGAATGTATGGAAATATCTATTTTATTTAATACTTACTTGTGCTTCCGACCGTTGGTCCAATAGAAGCCGTATATCTTCAAGAGAGCTAGGTACTCGCGAATGACTTGCTGGATGGTTCCACCTAATTAAATAAATTTTTAGCATACTTTTATTTTTAAAAATCTACATAATAATTGTAAAATCTAATATAAAATTTACCTCGTTATGAGTGGGAATGTATATGGGTGGTCCACTCGAGGACGTAGAAATGGAAAGCGAAACCGTGCCCATGACTGTAGTAGTGACAGGCAACCTCCGATTTTCGCTCTTCTCGGTCGCGTCGCCTTGCACATCTCCCGATACAACGTTGCCAAGACAGCAGACCCCCAACTAAATTCACCGGCTTCTCTAAAATCAACAAGTTTCAGCAGCCATCTTAGATGTACGCGGCTCCGTGACGTGTCGGGCATCAGATAACCTCTAATTATTTGAAGAATGTATGCCCGATCATACCGAATTCTTTCAATTTCGGTTGAATCTTCATCCGGATCAGGGAATGTGTCATATAACCAGCCATCTCGATCTTACCTCCCTCCATTTTATCCGGAATAGCGCCCAAAAGCTCGTAGCACACCGCCTCCCAATTGCTAGATTGGGCAGACCTGGTGATTGGGTTCCCATCCACCGGCAATCCCAATTGCAGACTCACATCTTCTAGAGTGATAGTGCACTCTCCACATGGAAGATGGAATGTGTACGTCTCGGGTCTCCACCTCTCGATCAACGCACTGATTAGTTTCGGGTACAACTTGCATCCCCGGCCTACCGTCGCCACGTGCCAAAAACCCGCTTCCCGCAGGTAGTTCTCTACCAACGGTGATAGAGGACCATGCATGTTCCAGATATTGCATTCCAATACCCGATCTACAGACTTTTATAAAAAATAATAAATTAATAATTATCTAAAAATGCATAAATAAAAAATTCTTGAATAATATTTAAAAATTAAATTTAACACTTACCATTTTCATTTGTTCCACCGATATGTGATGCTTATCAAGACGAGTCAATGATCCGGCCATTGATGAAATCGTAGAAATTTTTACGATTTATAAAAATATAAAAAAATTTAAAACTATTTAAAAAAGGAAATTGAGAGCAAATTGAAATTAAATATGGGTTTGAGAAATTTTTGGAAGGAAATTGTGAGGAAATTGAAATTAAATATGGATTTATGAGAATTTTAGAAGGAAATTGAGAGGAAATTGAGAGGAAATATGAGAGAGGATTTGTTTGTGAAAAAATAAAAGGGGTGGGGGGTATTTATAGTTTTTTTTTTACCGTTGGGGGGGCAACGGTCAAATTTTTGACCGTTGGGTACTGTTCACGCGCGGCAGCAGGATTGACTTTTTCTTTGTAGGCATCTGCTTCGGCTGCTTCCTCCATACCCATACTATGAACACTTTACCAATCTATTACTTTTTATATCACATCTACTACTTCATACCGTGCTATTTCGGTAAATAATTAAATAATGGCCCCATTTCGGTAATTTTTGAAAAAAAAGGGCTTTTATTGGTAAATTGCCCCTTTGTTGCTTCTTTTCCCAAGAATTTTATGCTTTCCACTTTCTTCTTTCTACCTTTTTCCTTTTCTTAGTGGTCTAATCTTGATTTTTCATCCCTCAAACTTTACAAAATTTAATAAATTAATCCCTCTATTTTAATATATTTAAATTTGATCCTCTTACTCTACAAAAATAATAAGTTTTACAAGCTTCAAAAAAACAATTTAAGAATTTACATATAAATAGAAAAAATCAATTATTCATCAACTTATATGCAAATGATTTGCACAAATAAATTGACATCACCCGAAAAATGATATTTAGAATCTAATTGAAAAAAAAAGCTCAGGGGCGCAATTTCTCATCGTCAGATCAAAGGGAGCAATGGACCCAACCATTGCAAGAGCGCATCTGTCATCATTGCTCCAACAGCATGCACCAGCCGGGAATCGAACCCGGGTCTGTACCGTGGCAGGGTACTATTCTACCACTAGACCACTGGTGCTTCGTTGTTGGTGTAACATTTTATATACTTTTTTGTGTAAACGCATTAGATTTATTTTTTGAAAGATATTTCAGATTGTTATTTGAAACAGATTTTACGAATGTAAATGTGAAATGTAACAAAAGAAGAGATCAATAATGTAATAGATTTAGAGCAACGGACGTGTTAAATTTTCTCGAAACAGTAAACATTTTTACTTCTCTCCGTTTTAGGATTGGCGACTTACCTATTCCATGATTTTGGCACTGGACATTTTAAAAATGGGTACTATAGGGTTGGGTGAATTCAGTAATAGATGCTTGGTGGCATTCTAACTTTCCTTCTCCTTTCAGGACCTATTCGAAAAAGAATCCAGTACTTCTCGGTCGTGAATATCTGAATAGGGCGAACCGTCCAGTGGACAACTTTGCTTCAGAACAAAACAATTAGAATAGAATTAAGTTCGGCCAACTAGAATGTGTATTATCCATATATTATTCATATAGGGAATTCTCCGGTTAAGAAAATCCATCAACCTGAGACGAAGAGAAAAGTCTATCTATTTTATTTAGTTATTCAATTAAACCAATAATTCATTATTGGAGCAGATAACAACAACCATTTCATTCAACATGCATATTTTTTATTTTCCAATGGATTTATATCTTTCATTAATGTAAATTTTTTGATGTAGTGAGTAATAGCTCAGGTTTTTCGTTGTTTAAGAGTTCTTGTTTAGGCAATTCATACAACCCATAATATATATAAAAAAATGATAATTTTTTTATAATATTATTATAATATAATGAATTTTTATATTTATATTTATAATATTATAATATTATATAATATTAATAATATATTATGTTATGATTAAATTAAAATCAAATTTTTAATATGAATAAAATATAACCAAATAGAATTAAATTAAAAAAATTAAATAGAATTATTATATTCTTAATTATTAGATTCTATCAACATTAGCTTGAATATTAGATTGAATCTACAAGTAAAGCAGATAGTAGAAACCTAATACAATAATACTGCTGTTACTAGCAGCATTCAGGTGATAAACAAACAACCTGGTTCATTTTCAGACTATATAACTTGGAAGATTACTAGCTACATATCACAGGCAGAACACAATACAAAACTGCTTATTTGTTTTGGTTTGGTAATGCAGGCTTCTACTCTCACTCAACCCTTCATTAGTACTCTAACCAAATTGCTTACTAAATCATTGATACAATTTTTCAATAGTTTGAGTTGTTGGACAGTCCATTCATCCAAAACCTCATATTTTGCTGCAGACTTGGCATCCATGGTTTTTTCAGGTTGAAACCTTGCTCCCCTTTGGTGGTGTATTACCAAACTTCCAGTGTAATTGACTAAATCTATCAGGCAAAACATCACCTGCTACCTCATTTATCGGAACCACATCAGAAATTTCTTTCAAATCTTCTGCTGTGAACTTTACTTTTACTGAATCAATGTTACTATCCAGATTTTTTATCTTTGTTGTTCCTGTGAAAACAAGAATGAAAGAAAGGGTCAAAACTATGGTCCTAGTTCTATTATCTAAACAAGGCATATGCATTGGTACATGGTACAAGGCCATCGAAAAGAGAAAATAGATGTTGAAAATTATAGAATGTGACTCACCGGGAATCGGTGCTACATCATCCCCTTGATGAAGAACCCAGGCAAGTGCTAATTGTGCAGGGCTACATCCATGCTTCTCAGCCAACTTCTCCACTTTCAAATACAACATCTTGTTTTTGTCCAAGTTTTCTCCTTGAAACCTTGGGAAATTTAGCTTAAAAGGTAGAAGTTGGGAGGGTATTAGTTTACTCTCTATACAAAGATTAAGGATAGGTTAAAGCCATAAATAAGTTAGTCCCCACACCAGATGACTATTTGCAGGCACAGTTTCCACCACTCCTTTGCCACCAAAGAAGCCGCGACCAAGAGGGCTATAAGGAACAATCCCAATTCCAAGTTCCCTGCATGGATCAACACGACTAGCAAGATTAGAGTTCGAATCTGAAGTAAAATTTACATTTTTTTTAAGTTTCAATGGTTCAAGATACACGAACGAACCTGCAAAGGGGGACTATTTCATCCTCGATATCACGAGTCCACAGCGACCACTCCGTCTGGAAAGCACTTATAGGATGAACCGCATGTGCTCTCTTTATAGTTTCAGGGCTAGCTTGAGATAAACCTATGTACTTAATTTTCCCCTCTTCCACTAACTTCTTGAGTTCAGACATCTAAAGTCAAAAGGCTCAACCAGTTAAAAGATAGTTTCCCCACAATAAGAAGATGAAAGAAGGAAAATCTAGGACTTGGTATTATGTATTGAACAAATAATCTTATGGTGCTTTCAGCTGCAGCACTTACAGTATCCTCTATAGGAGTGTTGGTGTCAACCCTGTGCTGGTAGTAGAGATCTATATAGTCCACATCTAGGCGCTTTAGGCTAGCCTTGATAGAGGCACGGACATATTCAGGTGTACCGTTTATTTTGATACCAGTTGAATCCAGTTTTTCGAAACCGAACTTTGTGGCTAACTGCACCTTCTCTCTTGGTAGCTGCTTCAATGCCTGAAAAAGGAAGATATTGGTTTTACAGGTTCATGAGACAAGAACAATAATAGAAGCTTGGGTAATTGGACTTGAAAATACAAACAGCTTGTCCAAGCATGTCTACCTTTCCAACCAAAATTTCATTAGTTTTGGGTCCATACATATCAGATGTATCAAAGAAAGTGATTCCTCTGTGGAATGCATGCTTGATAATCGATATCCCAACTTCTTCAGAGACTGGAGAACTGTAACCTCCAGTGAGACCCATACAGCCAAACCCCAACTTTGAAACCTACAAATCAAAAGAACTGAGACAAACAAATCCAGCTACAGTCTGCATATCTTGGAGGAACAGATATAAAAATGACGAAAATCCAGGGCATATCTAGAGAAAACCTTTTTCATGGGTAGTGTAAGAAGAACAGAATCTAACCTCCAGTCCTTGAGTTCCCAGTTTGACTCTAGGAATCTGAATTCTCTGCTGCTCCTCACCCATCTTTTGTTCCTCTTTTTTTTTTTCTGTTCTTTCTTGTGTTAATGAACTAAGGCTTTTCTTGTTTGAGTACAGCTCAAAAGAAACAGTAAGTACAAAAGATTTAGCAGATGGCTATGAAGGTTAGAATCTCCATCTTTGTTCACTACTCTAAATATGTAAAGAACTCTTAATATGTTGCTAATATGTCACCCCAAAGGTTATCTTTTTGTCTGTTTTATTAAAAACATTGATATTTATGTTGCAAGAATTTATAAACTTTGATAATATGTTCCTAATATGTCATCCCATAGGTCATCTTTTTTTTTTTCTGTTTTATTAAAAACATTGACATTTATGTTGCAAGAAGTTATAAATATTTAGGGGTAATATCTTTTTTATCTCTGAACATGGTAATTACGTTTAATTTGGTGTTTGTAATTTTTTATTCACTTTAATTATTAAACTTGATAATTAGATTTATTTTGATCTCGACATGGATATTACTTGATTTAATGATGTGACTAATGTTACTAAAACAAGACGGATCGAACGGATTAAGAATTGATCGATATAATTGTTCAAATAAAGGGATTGAACCGATTGATTGGTAAACTACATGAAATTGATAAAAATAAAAAAACAGGACAAAAATCGACAATTGGACTGGTTTAATAATTTTTTTAAAATTTTTATAAAATTTTAATTATTTATTTAATTATTATTAGTGTTAGCTTTGATTTTTCATATAATTTTATATAATAAAATATTTCCTTAATCAAATTTTGTAAAACTTCGTGTTAAACCTTGGGAAATTATATTCAAGTAATTTTCAAATTTAGTCAAATGCTTAAAAATTTTTATAAGTGTTAAAAGCTTCCAAAATTCCTTTAAAATCTAATTTTGAAAAAAATCTTAGGTTGTGCTCTAATACTTTTATTAAATTACACACTTGATCTTTGACACAATACACTTAAAAAAAAAATTTCAATGAATAAGAATAAGTGCTCTCGATTCAGTATTTCACCTATAACCTCAATTTATAAAGAATTGAGACTTGCTAACATACCATATCAATTACAATCTATCTTCCCTCGAAACAAGCAAGATAATAAACATAAAGAGTATCTTCAATCACCTTAGGATAAGTTTTAAATTTCCAGGATACACTTTCAAGTTTTACCGGATTCGATCTAATTCGTCAAACTTAATCCACCAAACTTAAGAAATTGATTGCTTCGGTCCAAATCCAAATCAATTTCCAAAATATGTTGATGTGTGTAGTTTGAATATTAAAGATGAGTTAACTAACATCCAAAGTAACCGTAAAAATCAAAACCCAAAGATTTTTTGTTGCCAAAATTTGCTACTTAAACATGGCAAGTTTTTTTAGCAGACAATGCCACAAACCAATTGGTACTAATCCAAGTATTGCTCAAAAACTACCTCAACAATATTGGTAATAAATTTCGTAATATAAAGATCAATAAGAGTAAAATGATAATGTATAATCAATAATATTAGTAGCAAACTATTGATGATTAATAACAAAAAGATAAATTCAACATATGATTATTCCATTATTTGAGATGTTTGATTTAACTATCCAACTATCATAACGATACCAGATATTTACTATTTTATTTTTCTGATATCAGACATTGATACTATATAGTCTTGATTTGATACGGGAAGGTTAATTTTATGTCATTGTATTATTCTTGGAATTGTGATATGAGATTTTGAGTTATCTGTTTTTATTAAAAAGGTTTCTGCTTTTAGGCTTTGAAGTAAAGCCTTGGTATTAACTACAGAACACATAGCTTTGAAGTGGAGCTAATAAATTATAGTTAGTACTTCAGATCCAGAAAGCATTTTGTAATTATAGATATGAATTTGAATGGTCAAATATGGTAAAATATTTTTATCAGTTAAAGAAACCATAAAATTTGAGTAGCAATTAAAATGTATCAGGCCAATATATAGACTTATTTCTATATTTCCTAGTAAAGAATCATTAAACATAATGCGTCTTTGGTCTCTTAAAACAAATAAAATTGAGGTATTTTTAGTTTCTTCATCACTAAGAGGTTTGACACCAACTTAGACCAATCCAAATGGACATATTTATATTTTTGTTCTTTGAGTTTATTAATTAACGATGATCTTATCTAATAATTGGATTGTTTCATATTCTTTTTGAATAAGTAAACTTCCTTTTTTTTATTTTTATAACGTAACTACTAAAGGCCTTTAAAGTTTTAGAAGTTGTTTTCTTATAAACTTAGTTTGTTGGAACTATCGGGAGAATCCAATTATCAAATCTTTGGGTTAAATATAAAAATTTATTAAAAATAAAAAATGCAAAAAAAATATTAAAATAATAAAACTATATGAATTACAAAAAAATAAACAATTATAAAAATTACGAAAAATATTTAAAAATTTAAAAAATATTAATAAATTTACAAAATATTATAAACATAAAAAAAAAAATCATAAAAACCAAAAATTTCATTTACACACTAACCATAATTTGGGGTAATTTACCAAAAAAAGCCCTTTTTTTCAAAATTTACCGAAATGGGCCCATTTTTTGATTATTTACCGAAATGGTCCATTTTCCGGAAATCGCGGCCACGTCAGCGCGAGTTGCTGACGTGGCCGCGATTTCCTGGCGCGCATAAACAGTGCTCCAACGATGAACAGTGCCACGTCAGCAACTGTAAAAAATTTGTATAATTTATTATGCATAATTTATTGCACCTATCTTTTACACTAATAATATCTTAAGAAGATAAATCCTTGTATTATGTATAATTTATTGCACCTATCTTTTACACTTACTAAAATACAAAAATTTTAAAATTTATACAATAATTCTAATAATACATATTAATGTATTACTGTAATATTGTAGCTCAAATTGTCAATCCGTCTATACTATTGTACTAAAAATATATATTAATGTAATGTTGAAGAGTTAATTGATTAAAAAATAAATAAATGCAACAAGTACAAAAAAAATTCAAAATTGTTAGCAACAAGATTTGAACTAAGGTACTAAGGGGAAAGAGCAAGCATCTAAACCAACTAAGCTAAACTAATTAATTGACACATTATAGAAATACTATTATTATCTTAATTATATTACTTACGTTCTAATAATTTATGTCTTTTAGCTTGGAAAACTTTGAAAGGCCATAACTTTTGGCTCGGTTGTCCGATTGAGACGATTTTTTTTTTGATTTCGAATAACTTTTAGAGATCTACGCGCTGACAAACAGCCGAAGGCAGTTTGCCACAGTTTGCCACAGTTTGCCACAGCTTTGAAGTGGAGCTAATAAATTATAGTTAGTACTTCAGATCCAGAAAGCATTTTGTAATTATGGATATGAATTTGAAGGGTCAAATATGGTAAAATATTTTTATCAGTTAAAGAAACCATAAAATTTGAGTAGCAATTAAAATGTATCAGGCCAATATATAGACTTATTTCTATATTTCCTAGTAAAGAATCATTAAACATAATGCGTCTTTGGTCTCTTAAAACAAATAAAATTGAGGTATTTTTAGTTGCTTCATCACTAAGAGGTTTGACACCAACTTAGACCAATCCAAAATGGACATATTTATATTTTTGTTCTTTGAGTTTATTAATGATGATCTTATCTAATAATTGGATTGTTTCATATTCTTTTTGAAGAAGTAAACTTCCTTTTTTTTGTTTTTATAACGGAACTACTAAAGGCCTTTAAAGTTTTAGAAGTTGTTTTCTTATAAACTTAGTTTGTTGGAACTATCGAGAGAGTTCAATTATCAAATATTTGGGTTAAAATATAAAAATTTATTAAAAAATAAAAAATGCGAAAAATATTAAAATAATAAAACTATATGAATTAAAACAAATAAACAATTGTAAAAATTATGAAAAATATTAAAAACATAAAAAATATTAATAAATTTACAAAATATTATAAATATAAAAAAATCATAAAAACCAAAATTTCATTTACACACTAACCATAATTTGATCATGGAAGTTATTTGTTGTACTCACCGTGTACCTCCCAAAAAATAAATATCATAAATCAGTATGCAAGCCAACAAATTAAATATATTATTTAAAAATAAAAATAAAATATATCTTTTTGTGTAGATACTTTATGAATCATCACATAATCAATTACTTTAAATATACCATTTAGAAATTAAAAACTCAAAATATCAATAAAACAAATTTTTAATTTTCTTTTCCCAGTGGGTTGATTAGAAATATTAAATAGATTTGTAAATTAACATATACGCTGTATAAAAAAAATACGCAAACAACTTTGTATGCATGCTTTTAGAAAATGACTAAAAGGTAAAAACTGCTCTCAGGTCACTTGATTTTAATTTTTACTAATTTGATCTCTCTCAAACAAATTTTAAAGCAATTTAATTTTTACCAATTTCAAAAGTGGGTAACAAAAGAAAATTAATCACTATTTTTTTTTTCAAATTGTACATACTTTTTATTAGTATAATAAATTTAGCCATCAAAGCTTACATATTTTATCAATTTAGTCTTGATTTAACAAATTCAACCTTCAATATTTATATGTTCTGTCAATTTGGTTTTGATTTAACAATTTTAGCTTATATACACATTCTTTCAACATTTACACAAAATATATAAACATCAAGCTAAATTTATTATTGTATAAATAAAAATTATGTACAATTAACGAAAAAACATTAACTGTCATGATTAAATATTTTTAGTTACTCACTTCTAAAAATAATAAAAACTAAATTACTTTAAATATTTTTGAGAGAGGGACTCGTGTTTTTACCCTAGTAAAATAACTTAATTAATTCTTCATCAAGTGAGATATAAATTTTAAATCAACTCATTAATAGTCATGCAAATTAATTTCTTTAATATAAAATGGTTAATTTATACATATATGCTGGAAAAAAAATATTTGAGAAATTAGACTCAATTTCTACAAATTTACTAATCTACGCTGTTTTTGAAAAAAGAAAGGAAAATGCATCTTACAGGGTGTGTTTTCATTACCACATTAGTGAAAACATGCCCTGTAGGGAGCATTTTCAATAGGAAAAATTGTTGTTCTTTCTTACGATTGGAAATTAAACGTCAGTAGATTGATTTTTATCAGTATTTAAGATAAACATGGTTATAGTTTTAAGGAATGTTTAAATTCACGATGGTGCCATGGAGTTGGGTGACCTATAAATTTCATCTATTATGTGAGTATGGAGCCATCATTTGGGAAGCCAAATCGTGTTTCAACTCAAGGTCTCAGTTGACGGTGATTATACAGTCTGGGGTTGAAGTGTAACTAGGGCTTCAAGTTTACAAAGGTTATGTTGTCAAAAGATAGAGCATAAATGGGTTCGCAGTTGACAATGGTTATGTGAGCATGGCAACCAGTTTTTCCTCATCAGAGGAGGATGATTTATAAAACCCAAATAGAAGTACGGGGAAGAAAAATGCAATGGTGTTTTAATATAATCAAGTATTTTGTTTTATCCATATCCACCAAAGGCGGTGACCCTGTTATTATAACATGTGACATAATTAGGGTGTAACAGGTTTTACTAATAGGGTCACTACCTTTGGTGGAGATGGACAACACGAATTACTTGATCATACTGGAAAGCCCTTGTGTTTTTCTTCCTCGCACTTCCGTGTGGGTTTTATAACGTATGCTCCCCTGACGAAGAGAAATTGGTTGTCGTGCCCGCATAACCACCGCCAACTAAGGCCCCAATTATGCTCCATCCTTTGACAAGATAACATTTGTAAACTTGAAATCATAGTTACACTTCAACCCGAGACAGTATAATCACTGCCAATTTGGACCTCGAGTTGCAAAGCGATCTCGGTTTCTCAGGTGATGGCTCCATACTTACACAGCAAGTGAAATTTGTAGGCTACCGAGCTCCATGACATTACTGTGAACTCAAACACAACTTAAAACTATGACTATGTTTCCCTCAAAGTGAGAGAGAAATAAATCATCAAACCCAAAAATTTGTACATGCAAGAAAAAAGAAAAAAATAATTTAGGATACTGAATTAAGGGATGGGAACGTGCATTATATAGGGGATGGGGCAGGATAAAAAGAGATTTTTTTTATCTCAGGAATTTAGGGTTGTAGGGGCTCAGAGGCAGGAACAATGGAGTTGGCCAGGGGTTGAATAGCCAGAGAGAAAACGCTCCATACAAGAGGCGTTTCCATCTGACATAGCAATGAAAGCGCTCCCTACAAGAAGCGTTTTCCTGCCACATGTTAATTGAAAACACTACCTACAAGGAGCGTTTTCACTACTGTGTTAGATGAAAACGCTACCTGAATGGAGTGGTCTCTCTCTGGCCATTTCAGCCCCGAACCAACTCCATTACTTCTACCTCTGAACCCTTACAACTCGAGATTTTAGGGATAAAAAAAGAATATCTTTTTCCGTATCCCATGCCTCTACGGGGGAGTGTTTTCGCCCTCACAAAAGAGCTTTATAAAAAAGAACTCAATATAGACCTTTGACTTTCCATACCAACATTTGAAGCAAATTATTGATCTGAAGGATACTTGGCACTAGGAGTAATGGGCGTTGTCCTGAAAACTTGAATTTCGTCCCTACGTTGTTGTCGAAGCAAAGGTAATTCATTAATTTATGTGTAGGTTTAGGGTTTTGGGTGATGAGCACTATATTTTTTACTATTTTCTCGGTTTTAAACATGTGGAGCAGGCTATTCATTGAAGATCAGAGGACGAGTGAAAGCTTTTATCCATTACAACAGTCAAATTTGTGAGACCTAAATTAGTGAAAATTTTATTTAGATTATTTTCTTTTAACTTAAATAAATTATATTTTTCGCCACAACCATTGCTTCTTTGTTAGCTTCTACACTTCACCAACACAAGTTTATTGACGTAGAAAAGTATGGATTTTTTATTTTAGAAAATGACACACGGCATCACTAGGTTGGTCCATAATGCCACGTCTGACTTCCATCGCGATTTGGGTTTAACGTTTAAGTGGTTAACCGCGTAATTTTACAGGAAGCAAATTGGGAGAAGAAACCATAGGTACCATATTGATTAATAAGGTACAGTTCAGGTACTGATTTGCATATTAACCCAAACTATATTATAAATAGTTTTAGTTGAATAATAATAATAATGCCGCTCGTGGCTGTTTCCAAATTCCAAAAGTTGGTGCCTTTTTGTTCTCCAGACTTTAATATTAAAATGGTGTATAATCTAATAACATCCATCATAAACAAATCAAAGTTTTCAAACACATGGCTTCTATTTATCTTTCTCAATGATATTATATGCAAAGTATGGTTCAACTTGCTGTTGGAAAAACAAAAATGGTAGTTTGAAAATTTATGAAGTTATACCAATATATGAATCTTAATGGTCTCTGAAGAAAGAAGGCTGGAAATAGTGATTCGTTCGAAGTACCGTGTTTGACTCTCTAGCCTATGGCCAATCCAAACATTGGTAGGTATTCCAAAGATGTTGAAAATCTTGAATATTAAATTTGTCGGGAATGCAGAATAAGGTGTATCATCTGATAACATCATTATTCTGCCATTTTTGACTAATTGTTTGCCTTTTGATATTTAACAATTCTTGCAGCATAAATTTCAATGTTTTTAACAAAGCGGACAAAAGGATGACCTATTGGGTGACATATTTAGAGGTGTCACCAAGTACTAAGATGCAGATTCAGGATTCAAGGTTGCTAATAGCCATCTGCTAAATCTTTTATTCTTACTGTTTCTTTTAAGCTGTGCACAAACAAGAAAGCCTCAGTTCATTAACACAAGAAAGGACAGAAAAAAGGGACAAAAGATGGGTGAGGAGCAGCAGAGATTTCAGATCCCTAGAGTCAAACTGGGAACTCAAGGACTTGAGGTTAGATTATGTTCTTCTTAAAGGATATTATCTGTTCCTCCAAGTTATGAAGACTGTAGAATTGTGTATTAAGATATGCAGAGTAACTTGTCTCACTTCTTTTGTAACTTATATTTTTCATTTTGTAGGTTTCAAAGTTGGGGTTTGGTTGTATGGGTCTCACTGGAGTTTACAATGATCCTGTCCATGAAGAAGTTGGGATATCGATTATCAAGCATGCCTTCCACAGAGGAATCACTTTCTTTGATACATCTGATTTCTATGGACCCAAAACTAATGAAATTTTGGTTGGAAAGGTAAACATGCTTGGACAAACTGTTTATATTTTTAAGTTCAATTGCTACTGCTTCCAGATTTTGCTTCTAAATGCGATTCCATTCCTTAAACAAAAGCCTATTTTGTTGATCACCCTGATATGATTTTATGTTTCCATTATTGTTCTCGTCCTTTTTCCAGGCATTGAAGCAACTACCAAGAGAGAAGGTACAATTAGCCACAAAGTTTGGAATCGAAAAAATGGATTCGGCCGGTGTCACAATAAACGGTACTCCAGAATATGTCCGTGCCTGTATTGAAGCTAGCCTTAAGCGCCTAGATGTGGACTATATTGATCTCTACTACCAACACAGGGTTGACACCAACACTCCAATAGAGGATACTGTAAGTGCTGCAGTTGAAAGCATCTTAAAATTATTTCCTTGTTTCATAATCTTATAGTGGGACAGTAATCTTTGGCTGCTTGAACTTTCTATGTCAAGATGTCTGAACTGAAGAAGTTGGTGGAAGAGGGCAAAATAAAGTACATAGGTTTATCTGGAGCTTCCCCTGAAACTATAAAGAGAGCACATGCAGTACATCCCATAACTGCTTTACAGATAGAGTGGTCGCTATGGACTCGTGATCTTGAGGAAGAAATAGTCCCCCTTTGCAGGTTTCTTCATGCATCTTAAACCATTCAAACTTTTAAAAAGTAATGTTTACTTCATATCCAAACTCTAATGTTGCTGGTCATTTCGTTTCCTAAGAGACTTGCTAAACTCATGCTATCAACCATTACTTACTCCTCCATCTGCTACAAGCCAAAGCACAATAAATGCCTGAATAAATGTTTTAATCTATGCAGGGAACTTGGAATTGGCATTGTTCCATATGCCCCTCTTGGTAGCGGTTTCTTTGCAGGCAGAGGAGTATTGGAAACTATGCCTGCAAACAGTTTTCTGGTATGGGAACTGACATCATTAATGTCTTTAACTTATCCTTAATCTTTGTATAGTAAACTGATAGCCAACTTGTACTTTTAAGCCAACTTTCCCAAGGTTTCAAGAAGAAAACTTGGACAAAAATAAGATCATATATTTGAAAGTGGAGAAGTTGGCTAAGAAGCATGGATGTAGCCCTGCACAATTAGCACTTGCCTGGGTTCTTCATCAAGGGGACGATGTAGCACCGATTCCCGGTGAGTCGCATTCTGTAATTTTCAACATCTATTTTCTCTTTTTGATGGCCAACAGACATTTCAACTAAAAGTCGCAGCAGAAGTACCATAATTGGCCTGAAAATCTTGTACCAAGTACAAATGCATATATACTTAATTATTTGTTTAGATAATAGGACTAGGACCGAAGTTTTGACCATTTCTTTCATTTTTTTTTCACAGGAACAACCAAGATAAAGAATCTCGATAGTAACAGTGATTCACTAAAAGTAAAGCTCACAGAAGAAGATTTGAAAGAAATTTCTAATGCGGTCCCGATAAATGAGGTAGCTGGTGATTTTTTGCCTGATAATTTAAGTCAATTCCACTGGAAGTTCGGTAATACACCACCAAAGGGGAGCAAGGTTTCAACTTGAAATAACCATGGATGCAAAGTCTGCAGCAAAAACTGAGGTTTTGGATGAATGGACTCTCTCCAACAACTCAAACGATTGAAAATTTGTAACAATGGTTTTGCTGTCTGTGATTGTAGCAAGTAATTTTCCAAGTTATATAGTTAGGAAATCAAACAGGTTGTTTATCACCTGAATACTGTTGTTTCAGCTACTTACAGCAGTATTATTGTAGCAGGTTGCTACCACCTGTTTGTCTTGGAGAAATAAAAATCATAATTTTTTTCTAGAAAATAATGTTATTTGAGATGTGTATGTTGCCTTGATCTCTTCTCTTGTTTTATTTCAACTAATATATTCACATTTACATTGGTAAAATCTTTAGAAAATAACCATCGAAAGTAACAAATTTATACATAGCAATCAAAGTAGGGGTGTTCAGTCGGTTAACCGACCGGTTAACCGACCCGAAATTCTTGTAACCGAATTAACCGACCTTCGGTTAACCGACCCGAAATTCTTGTAACCGAATTAACCGACCTTCCAAATTTTTTAATCGTTAACCGAACTGAATTTTTTTAAAAATAATTAACCGAACCGAAATTTTTTTCGGTTAATAAGGTCGGTTAACCGAATTAACCGAAAAATATGTGTTGATCATTTTTGGTTAAAAATTACCCGAATTACCCGACTTACCCGAATTACCCGACTTACCCGAAAATTACCCAAATTACCCGAATTACCCGAAAATTACCCAAATTACCCGAATTACCCGAATTAAATCACTACATAATTAAAAACAATACATAAATCTTTGAATCACTACATAATTAAAAATATTTCATAAGTCTTTGAATCACTACATAATTAAAAATATTACATAAGTCTTGAATTAACACATAATTGAAATGTATGTTTTTAACATTCTCCATTTATATCCATTTCATCTTTCCAAAATATATCCATTTCATCTCTCCAAAATATCTCCATTTGCATTAAACCTAAAAAAAAAACATGAGCAAAAATTTAGCATATAATAGAGATATACGCATTTAAAAAAAACTCAAATAATATAAACAAACGAATAGATTATAAATTAACAAGAATAAGATAGTAGTAAGCATACCCTTCAACTCACGAAAGCTCATGAATCTAGGGTAGGCTCTAATGCATTCCAAGAAATGTCTAAACATTGAATCAATTAAATAAGTAAGAGTGATATGGTAAAAAAATTGAAACTATTAAAATAAAACAATAAACATACCATTTTCAATCTTGTCAAGCTCTTGGATTTGTTCTTCAATCTTTTTTATGTCTTCTTGTGATGATGATCTTCGAATCCAATCTTGAGTACACACAAGAGCTTGTACAATTTTAGGAGTTAAAGAACTCCTATATTGATCAAGCACACGTCCTCCGGTGCTAAATGCAGACTCTGAAGCAACCATAGAAACCGGTATAGCTAACACATCTCTGGCAATTTTTGAAAGAGTGGGAAATCTAGGGCTGTTCACTTTCCACCACAATAAAATATCAAAATCTTCAACAAATTCTTCATTAGCCTCAGCTAGATATTTATCCAACTCAGATGTTTTATCCTCACCACAAATTTCCAACTCACGCTTTTTATACAAAGCTTGCATTCGCCTTTTCGTTTTTTGTTGTGGTTCACCAATAGAAACATGTGTTGACACACTCGATTGGCTACAAGTACTATGAAGTGGAGGCTTATACTCATCAAACAATTCATACAGAGATTCCTTCAACTTTTGCATCATTTCACAAGCTTTTTCAGAACTAGACATTTCACTAAGTGCAAATTCAAGATACTTTAGTTTTTGTCTAGGATCTAAAACATAAGCAACACACATAAGCAAATTCATCTTATCAATATCACCCCAATACTTATCATACTTCTCTTTCATCTTGATGGCCATAACATTGAAATCAATATTACTATTTAACTGAGCATCTCGTAAAAGAATATCAATTTCGGAAAGCTCATCAAAAAATTATTGGACGTGACATATGAAGTCCCAGATATACGCAAAGTGACTTCATAAAAGTGTTCCAAGAAATCCCTCAAGTTTCTAACATTATCCCAATCATCCACACTAGGCCAACCCTCTCCCCTTTCAAGTTCAGCCCTAAAATTTGTACATTGCTCCTCAAATCTCTCAAAAGCTCTCTCAAAGTTCTGAGTAGTGTCTAACATTAAGTAGGTCGAGTTCCACCTCTAGACACAACATCTTCTTGCACTCTATCTTTTCCACCACAACACACTCTTTAAACTTTTGTAATCTAGCTGGAGATTGTCTCACATATCTAACAGCCCCCCTAACACGTTCAACAGATTTATTCATTTCCTTTAAGCCTTCAACAACAATCAAATTCACAATGTGTGCCATGCATCTCATATGAAGATATTTACCATTTTGAATTAAACCCCATCGAGGGTTAAATTTCTTTCTCAAATAACCAATAGCAACATCATTTGAACTTGCATTATCAACAGTAACAGTAAACAACTTATCAATCCCCCAATTCAACAAGCATTTCTCAATCACCATCCCAATGGACTCACCCTTATGACTAGAAATTGGACAAAAGTTTAAAATCTTTTTATTCAATTTCCAATCGTTATCAATAAAGTGAGCAATGATACACAAATAATTAACTCTTTGCAAAGATGTCCATGTGTCAGTAGTTAAGCAAATTCTAGAACAAGAACTTCTCAAAAGTTGTTTTATCTTGACCCTTTCATCTAGATACAATTGATAAACATCCCTAGTCATAGTAGTTCGTGAAGGAATATGAAACCTAGGACATGCCACAAACATAAATTTCTTAAAACCTTCATTTTCAACAAACTTGAAAGGTAATTCATCAATCAGAATCATTTGTGCTAATCCTTTCCTACATGCTTCTTGATCAAATCTCTAAGTTGAAAGATTCCCTTCCCCCCCTTCAACTCCCTTTCTAGGTAAAACTAGTTGTCCTTGACTAGTGTCAACAACATTACTAGGATTTTTCTTACATGAACCAATATGATATTTCAATGACCCCGTACCATTTTTTTTCATATCACAACAAAATTCCTTTTCACAATAATTACATTTAGCCTTACTTGCACCCTCACTATTAATAAACTTAGTGAAGTGAGACCAAACTTCTGACCTTTGAGGAGGGGCTTTTCTTTTCCCGGTAGTCCCCTTTGTTTGGATTGAAGCTCCAACTCCCGAATTTTCAGAATCTATCGAAGTAGGAGGTGTAACACTACCCTCAATAGATGTTGGTTCGGTTGACATTCTGCAAGATCAAGAGCAGCATATACAAGTTTAGTTTAACCCATTACAAAATTAAGGTTTAGATGAATAATCAAAGTATCAAACATATACAAGTTTAGTTAAGATATCAAAACACTAAAATTATTAAATTTATGTTATGGTTTCTAGATATATGTTGTTCGCATCTACCAAGTTAAGATCATGGTGCTGACTGCTGAAATTCCCATATTTTACTTGTTGGTGATGTTCATTGATTGCTACCCCCATCTAACCAAACTTTCAATGCAAGAGTTTGTAAGAGTTTATGGATAGTTAATATGATTTTAGGATAGTTAGTTTTTTTATATAAAAAATTGTAATTAGAAACCTTACCTAAAATTTGTCTTTGAATGTAAATTATAAACGGAACAGTTTATATATACATTAATTACAATATATTCAATATGTTGTTGTCAGCTAACAGATATATCTCATATGCTAATCAACACCATATATAAAATTTTTATATAAATAAAAATTTAAGCATTTGTAGATGAAGAAGATGGTATATTAAGGAGTGTGGAATGTTGGATTCAATTAATTAGGTTGAAAGTGGACCTCATCATTTACATTTTCGTGACAATGCCAAATAATGGGCCTCGTCTTTAAGTATTATATATTTTAAGTCTTATATCAATATGTGTTTTTCTTTTCGGCCTAAAACTAGAAGCAGGTTCGGCCTTGCCAGCATAGGGCTTTGAGTTAAAGGAAATTGAATAATCAAGGAATAAATTTGATCGAACCATTAGCAAAAATTCATGTAGAAGAAGCTTATAAAATAAAAAATAAATAAGAAAATGAAATAAGTTTCAAATTAATTAAAAAATTAGGTTATAAAATTATGTTAAAAATGCACAAAATATAAATCCAAACATTTCAATTTAGTTAAAATTTAATTTAATCTGGAATCTGGGAAAGCAAACGTGAAATGAATTCAAATCCACAACATTGTGGATTAATAGTTACTAAAAGATTAGAGCTATCCAATGCTTAATATACCAAATCTAATTAATATATAAAATTTTCCATGTGAAGGATACCTTTAAGTCAATGTGATACATTAAACAAGCCAACAACAGCCAACTGATCATTTTTTTTTCTTACATTAATTACAATATACATTAATTACAATATATTCAATAATTTAAATTTTAATATTTATTTTAGGATCATGACTATTAAAAAAAAATTAACTCATTAATGATCACAGAAAATTATATTTAGTGGCTTTCTCAATGTCCTTGAAAAGGAAGGGCTTTCTAAGCTAAGTAATTAAAACAATTAGCTATATTTATTGGTTAGAAAAAATAAATGCTGAAGGAATTTTATTATTTCTTTAAAGATTCAATTCACCGAAAAATTTAAAACCAAAAAAAGATATACCCACAAAGAGACAAAAAGATAAACCGAAAAATTATTTATTCAATTCGTGGAGCCTGGAGGTTTAATGGAAAGCAACATTTGGTTATTTCAAAAGCGCAGGGAGACAAAATGGAGAAAGACAAATTTTAGGTAAGGTTTCTAAATTTTTCGTTGTATACTTGTATTTGCAAGAAAGGGTCAAATTTCACTTCAGTTTTTACACAACAAAATCATATTATGATTTGTGCACTGGATGTGTAAATGATTTCATGTATGTTTACCATTTTTACTGTTTAGGGTTTTTTTTTTTTACATAGCTGCTTGTAAATGATTAATTACATAATATATATACCCTAAGTGTTCATATGTACAAAAGAAGACAGCAATCATGGATAGCATTGGTTAAGATGAAGTTAGAAGAAAGCAAACCTGGTACTTGGCGACTCCGGCGACTCCCGATTCTTCTGTCGAGTGTCAAATGAGATTGAGAATGTAGATATCGGGTGTTGGGTGTTGGGTGTTGGGTGTTAAGACTGAGACTGAGATTTAAGGCTACCGGCTATGGCCTACGGGTGTTGGGACTGACGGACTGTGTGTGTGAGTCGTGACAGTGAGAGTGAGAGTGAGTGAAAGTGAAAGTGAAAAATGAAAATTGTGAAATTGGGGAGGAGAGGGGTGTTGTCTGCTGCTGAGATGAGAAATGGACCAAATGGTAATGGACCTATTTGGTAAGCCTAAGAGAAAATTGGGCTGGATTTAAATTGGGCTGGGTTTAAATTGGGAGGGAGTAGGCCTAGGGTGTAAATTCGGTTTACCCGAATTTTTTCGGTTAACCGACCCATGTCGAACCGATTTAACCGTTAACCGAACAAACCAAAAAAACTTAACCGACTCCCGACCGAATTTTTTCGGTTAACCGACCGATTAACCGAACTCGGTCGGTTAACCGAAAAAATTCGATTTTAACCGACTAATGCACACCCCTAAATGAAACTATGGAAATTGTTAGAACAAGTTGCTGTCGAAGCTTTGGTGATTTAGTGGTAGACTAGGACTCTGCCTTTATCAAAATGATTGTATAAAACTTTGATTTTACATCAGATTCAAATCCAACTAAAAATGATAAAATTTAGGAGGAAAAAATTCATTTGTCGTTCTCCTATTAAAAAAGGGTAGGGATGATGTGTGTCGAAACTATTTTTGAAATTGACTTTATTTTGAAAGCAAACGAAAATGAGAATCGCCACTAATCTTTTTTATGAAGTGTGATCGGATCACCTCGTAATTTGATCGTTTTAATAAAATGTTTGATTTACTAAAATAATTATTTTTGGTCTACAAAATCCAGGAAATGGGTTCGGAATTCGGTTACGCATGAGGAAGGATTAGCACCCTCATGACGCCCAAAATTGGTACCTAGTTGATCACTTAATGTCTTAGTGTCGAGAATTGAAAATTTAAAAAAAAATTTAAAAACACGATCCCTCTTTGTATTAAGATATTACTTAGTTAAATTAAATTAAATGGAGAAGGCATTATTTCAAGTTAATCGAGAAGAAAGATCATGCCCTGTGAGTTAGGACACGATACTTTGAATTCTCGAAAAAAATTAGAATAATCGCAATTTTTTATCGTTACTTGAATCTTTTTTTTGTTATTTTAAATAGGATATTCGATTACTTCGGTTCTAGGAAGATGCTATTCTCCGTAAGTTAGGAGCTCAATTTCTTCGAATTCAAAAATAATGAACATTGCCTTGGTTTTAAATATTTTATATGCATTAGATAAAACGGCTGTAACTTTTAAAATGAAGTATATTTAATTTTTTTAGGCATAATGTAAAAACGGATAAATTTATTTTAACAGGATGGCACGATGATTAGTAAAATAAGGCAAAATAATAGAGGGTAAAGAAATGAAATAATGACATAAATAAATAAATAGATGAATAAAGAAAATAAATAAAAAGATAAAATAAAAATGTCATACTCGTGAGTAATAATAAAGCATATATAATGAAAGTGCAACATCAATTTATAACAATGATATCATGTCGTGATTGCTTATCATTACATGAATAATGAAATCATAATAATCATGATAATAAGGGCAAATATATATATATATATAAATGCTTAATGAAAAGGAAATATAAGTAATATCAAATTTAAATATTTAAAAAGTAAAAGAATAATAAATAAATAGATAAAAAATATAAAAAATATTAAATTTAAGTATTTTAAAAAATAAAAGAATAATAAATAAATTGATAAAACAAATGTAAATAATATTAAATGTTTAAAAAGCAAAAGAATAACAAATAAATATAAAAAATATCAATTTTAAATATTTAAAAAGTAAAATAATAATAAATAAATAGATAAAACAAATATAAATAATATCAAATTTAAATGTTTAAAAAAGTAAAAGAATAACAAATAAATAAATAGATAAAACAAATATAAATAATATCAAATTTAAATATTTAAAAAGTAAAATAATAATAAATAAATAGATAAAACAAATATAAATAATATCAAATTTAAATGTTTAAAAAAGTAAAAGAATAACAAATAAATAAATAGATTAAACGAATATAAATAATATCAAATTTAAATGTTTAAAAAGTAAAAGAATAACAAATAAATAAATAGATAAAACAAATTTAAATAACATCAAATTTAAATATTTAAAAAGTAGAGGAATAACAAATAAATAAATAAATAGATAAAACAACTCATAAAAGGATGAAATTAATTGAATGAAGTACTGAATTGAAATTTAAACGAAATTAAAAGTATAAATGATAATAAATTAAATAATAAAACCGAATAAAGGACTAAAATTAAATGCGCTAAAAAGGGCAGGGACCAACTGGGAAATTGTTCCTAGGCCCCCTAAACGCACCGTTTCAAAAGGGATCAAAACGAAAAAAATAAAAATTAAATGGTCAAATTTTAAATAAGAAAAAAAAAGAAATATGACTGGATTGGAAACCACCTAAAAAGCGGAAGGACTAGGGTTGCAATTATACCCTAGTCATAAAACACACGGATCCTGAGGTTCTCGGGTCGGGAAATCGAGTCGGCCCAAAAAACAACGCCGATTTGGGGCGTTTTGGGCTTGGATGAAACGACATCGTTTCACCATGCCTATTTAAGTTAAAATTCTTTTAAGAAATTTCATTTCCACTTTATTTAAAAAAAATCCCTTTTCTCTTTTTTTTTTCTAAAGCATTCTTGAGTCTGGTCACTGGTCCGGCGAGCACCATGACGGCCACATGTCACCTGCAGTAGGCTCCGCCGTCCCCGATGGCTGGAAAACACCAAAAGGCCCCTTTTTTGAGTGCTTCGACTTCCAGAGTCCAAATATGGGGGTAATATCCCTAAAAATCCTTCAAAAATCGCAAAAATCCCAAAAAAACTTTCAGTTTTTGGGTTTCGTAAACTTCAAAACCCTAAAAATTACAAAATTCTCCACTCATGATGGCGGAGCGCAAACGTCCAGTAAGTTTTTTTTTTTTAAAACCTTTCTCTATTTTTTTTATTTTTATAAAATATAACAAATAAAAAATAAACAAATATTGGAATCACCTTCTGAAGTTTTTTTTTTGTATTCTGTTTTTTTGATTGTCTATGTATTCGATTTTTTTTTAAACCTCATTTACAATATGTTTATTTAGGCTTTTTATAGTCGAATTACAATGTTATTTTTCTATTTTTTCTACTATTCTTGCTACTGTTTCTTGCGTGTTCGTGTTTCTGCTTCTATTTTTTTTCTTTTTTGCAGGTGTCTCTAGAGTCAACGACGAGACAAATGCAGTTGATGATGGAAGACCCCGGGCGGCGTGCATGCGAAATGGTGGGGTGCAGCGTAAAGGAGGACTTACGGTTTTAGGGTTACTGAGAAAATGTTTAGGTTATTGGGCCATTAGGCCATAGGTTTTTTTTATTTATTTGGGCCATTTGTAATTGTAAATTTGAGTCTGATTGACTGTTGTAATGGACTTTTGATTTATTTTTTGGTTTTATTTATTTTATTCGATTTCTGTTTGGGCTCGGGCTAAATTGGGCCTCTACAGCTGCCCCTCTTTGCTCGTTGTCGTGTAACAAGAATGAAGTAAAGACTTTTAAGAAGGACCAATTTTGTCCGGTCTTGCCGAATCTCAACCTCTTTGGTGCTCCTCTTTTCAAATAACTTTATTCTAACCTACTGCAACTTCAGAGGTATAGGATTTGTCGCTTCAATTTGTTCCACTGCAACTTCAGGGAGATAAGACTCACTACTTCAATCTTGCTCCACTACAACTTCAGGGAGATAAGATTTATAGCTTCAACCTGCTCCACTGCAACTTTAGGGAGACAAAATTCGTAGCTTTAATCTACTCCACTGCGACATCAGGGAAATAAGGTTCACTTTAATCTGCTCCACTGCAACTTCAGAGAGATAAGATTCGTAACCTCAATCTGCTCCACTACAACTTCAGGGATATTAGATTCGTGACTTTAATTTACTCCACTGCAACTTCAAGGAGATAAGACTCACTATTTCAATCTGCTCCACTGCAACTTCAGGGAGATAAAATTTGTAGCTTCATCTTGCTCCACTGCATCTTCAGGGAGATAAGATTCGCTATCTTCAATATGCTCTACTACAACTTCAGGGAGATAAGATTTGTGGCTTCATTGATCTGTTACACCATTCTTTGGGGAACATGACCTGTAGAATCCATTTCACGGGCCTATATTTATCCCAAGTGATTAGGATGTTATGATCAGAATGAACCAAATGCTCCTAATTAGATGTGTGTGAATGATATTAGCATGAATGCAGAATGTCATTTTTCAAGAATGATCCCCTTTTAATGCTTAGGTTAACATTACTCGTTGTTCGTCAAGATTTCATCACTGATGTGTTACCAAGCCTTCTTGTTCAGATCTAGTATCTTTGACAGAAAACCCGAAGAAATAATCACAATTTAAACTATTGGTTCCCAAGCATTTCTAACTCTTAAATTTGGTTAGTCCTGACTAGTGGTCCTATTTCAGGTCATTGTACTATTTAGAAAACCTTTCAGAGCAATATGCAGAAATCCTTTTACTTGAATATTATTAGTCCATTAATCATTATTTTAATGAAAAATGCCTGAAAAAGATTGTATCAATAGACAAGATTGAAATTTATTGGGAGTAGAGCTTGAAATGAATAGATTAATCAATGATAACAAATGTTGCTAAAATACAAAATGAGTAAGATGAAAATAGGTGCCCCAAATATCGCATCATATGATTCTTTGCTTAAACTTTTCTAAGACCATTTTGAGCTTGACATGTGTTTAGAAGATCTAAAATACTTTGTTGATGCCCTAAGATGTAACATTTCTCCTTTTGAGAAGACCCGACCATCACATGTTCAATCTTCAATTCAAATTTAAGCTGCCCTTTCTTGAGTTTTCAACTCAAAACCCCTTTAATCTTAAGGCGCCCTTTGCGAGTTTTCGTCTTGGCCTCTCTTTTTTTTAGGTGAAGTATTTCTTAACATAATCCGAATTCACAGGATTGGGTAGGTTTTTTCCATTCATTTTGGTCAAAATCAGCGCTCCTCCAAAAAAGGCCTTCTTTACCACATAAGGTCCTTCCCAGTTCGGCATCCATTTCCCTTTGAAGTCCTTTTGTATGGGAATGATCTTTTTCAATACCAGGTCTCCCTCATGAAATTCTCTAAGGCGGACCTTTTTGTTATAAGTTCACATCATTCGTTTTTGGTACATCTGACCATGAGGGATAGTTTTCGACCTCTTATCTTCAATTAAGTTCAACTGATCATATCCAGATTTGATTTATTCTGGTTCATCTAATTTCAACTCCGACAAAACTCGGAGAGAAGGAATTTTGACTTCAATGGGCAAAACTGCTTCCATTCCATAAACCAAAGAGAAAGGCATTACCTCGGTGGAAGTTCTAATAGACGTTCAATAAGCATAGAGGGCAAATGGTAACTTCTCATGCCAATCTTTATAAGTTTTAGTCATTTTGCCCACGATCTTCTTGATGTTCTTATTGGCTGTCTCTACTGCACCGTTCATTTTTGGGCGATATGGTCATGAGTTGTAATGTTTGATCTTGAATTGACTACAGACCTCCGCTATCGTACTGTTGTTCAAATTCAATGTATTGTCAGATATAATCATTTCTGGCATCCCATACCGACATATGATCTCTTTCTTCAAGAATTTACTGACTGTCGACTTCGTGACATTGGCGTAAGAAGTGTCCTTTACCCACTTGGTGAAGTAGTCGATGACCACAAAGATGAATCGATGCCCGTTGAAAGCTTTTAGTCAAATCGGCCCAATGACATCTATGCCCCACATAGAGAAAGGCCATAGAGAAGTCATAACATGAAGAGATGAATGAGGCATATGAATTTTGTCTCCATAAATTTGGCACTTATGACATCTCTTGGCATAACTGACACAATCCCCTTCCATGGTGAACCAATAATATCTAAATCTCATGATTTCTCTGGCCATTGTAAAACCATTAACATGTGTTTCGCAAATACCCTCATGGACTTCTTCCAAGATTTTCTTAGCCACAACAACGTCCACACATTTTAGTAGCACCTGATCCTTTCTTCTTTTGTATAGGATCTCCCCATCTAAGACATAGTCATTGGCCAATCTTCTTAACGTCCTTTTATCATTCTTAGTTGCTTGACCGGGGTATTCACGGTTCTTCACATATCGCAGTATATCGTGGTACCAAGGGTGATCATCTTTTTCTTCTTTCTCGATGTTGTAACAATAGGCCGAAGCCTCATAAATACTCATCTGGATAGGTATTACATCCTCTTGTTTTTTCACTTTGATCATGGAAGCTAAAGTAGCTAGGGCGTCAACCATCTAATTTTCATCTCGTGGGAGGTAACAGAAGGTGATGTCATCAAACTCCTTAATTAACTTAAGAATCAGCCTTCAATAATTGGTCAATTTGGGGTTTCTCATTTCCCATTCACCTTTGAGTTGATAGATCACTAATGCAGAATCCCCATATACCTTCAGTACTTTGATCTTGCGTTCTATAGCTACACGGATACCCATGATAAATGCTTCGTATTCTGTCATATTGTTCGTGTAATCAAAATCCAATTTACTAGTAAAAGGATAATGATCTCTGTTTGGGGATACCAGGACTGCCCCAATTCCATTAATCATAGTGTTTGAAGCCCCATCAAAATTTAATTTCCAGGGATGTTCTTCTTGAGAGCCTTCTTCGGTAGTCGCAACATACATCAGATCTTCATTTGGAAAATCAAAGTTCAAAGGCTCGTAATCTTCTAGAGCCCTACTGGCTAGAAAATCTGCTATTGTGCTCCATTTTAATGCCTTTTGGTTTACATAGATTATATCAAATTCAGATAGCAAAATTTACCACCGAGCCATTCTTCTATTTAGAACAATTGATTCCATCATGTACTTTAGAGGGTCCATTCTTGAGATGAGCCAAGTTGTGTAGTACAACATGTACTATCTCAGTCTTCGGGTTGTCCATATTAAAGCGCAACACAACTTCTCAATTAGCGAGTATTTTTCTCATATTCAGTAAACTTCTTATTGAGATAATATATCGCTCTTTCTTTTCTCCCTAATTCATCATGTTGGCCAAGCACACATCCCATGGAATTTCCAAATATTGCCAAGTACAATATTAGCGGCTGGGCATTGGACAAGTAATGTTTGACCTTTTCGAAAGTTTTTTGGCATTCTTCATCTCATACACCTGAGTTATGTTTCTTAAAGAGACGGAATATGGGGTCACATTTCTCAGTTAGTTGTGAGATGAACCAAGCGATGTAATTTAGCCTTCCTAAGAACCCCGAACCTTTTTTTGAGTGCGCGGCGGAGACAACTCCTGTATAGCTTTGACTTTATTTGGGTCGATCTCGATCCCTTTTTTACTGACTACGAATCCTAGCAATTTTCCTAACCTAGCCCCGAAGGTACATTTTGCTGGATTGAGCTTTAGCTGGAATTTTCTCAACCTCAAGAACAATTTCCTCAAGACTTGTACATGCTCCTTTTCTGTTCAGGATTTTGCAATCATATTATCGATGTAAACCTTGATTTATTTGTGCATCATATCATGAAACAAAGTTACCATGGATCTTTGATACGTCGTTCCTATATTTTTTAGACCGAATGGCATCACTTGATAGTAAAATGTTCCCCACATGGTTACAGATATGGTCTTTTCCATGTCTTCAGGATGCATCTTTATCTGGTTGTATCTGAAAAATCATCCATGAAATAAAACAGTGAATAGCCTGTTGTGTTGTCCATTAAGGTGTTGATGTGAAGCAACGGGAAATTATTCTTCGGGCTAGCTTTGTTTAAATCTCTATAGTCTATACACATTCATACTTTCCTACATTTCTTAGGGACGGGACTATATTGGCTATCCACTCTGAGTATTTGATCACTTGTAGGAAACCGGTGTCAAATCGTTTCTTGACCTCTTCTTTTATTTTCAACAGGACATCAGGCCTCATCCTTCAAAGTTTCTGTTGAACCGACTTGCTTTCTTCCTTTACGGGAAGCCGATGTACTACGATATCAGTACTTAGACCAGGCATGTCTTTATACAACCATGCGAAGACATCTTTGAATTCTTGGAGTAACTCAAAGAGGTCTCGCTTGATTTCTGCGACGATGCAAGCTTCGATTTTTACCTCTTTCTTTTCTTCTTTATCTCCTAAGCTCACAATTTCTACTGACTCCTTGTAAGGTAGAATTTGTTTCTCATCTTGTTCTACCATTCTTAACAAATCAGGAGATAGGTTACAATCTCGATCATTTTCAAAGTCTTAAGGTTCTTCTGGACACATATCTTGTTCAAAAGGAGACCCTAAGTTAGTAGCAACGTCACTCTTATCATTGATATCTAGAGACTTGTTATAGGGGCGAAGGAAGACCCAAAAAACAAATGAATCTAAGAATAAATATCTCTGTGGTATGAGTATGAATGAAATGGAAAAATTAAAAGAATATTTGCCAAAATGAGACGAAAAGATGCATTTTATTGAAATAAAAATAATGGACATATACCTTTTTCACAAAAGGATTCTTATTGCTCCCAGGCTTAAAGCAATAAGTGTATTTTGAACATTACTCTGAATTAGTTCTAAAAATTACTGGGATCTCTTCTATAGTCCAATTGTTCAGAACACTTTCGGGGATATAAAGACAGATGCCTGATAAGTTTTCCCCAATTCTTTTTTTAGATATAGCGTTGATGCTCAGATTTCCCAACATTTCTTTCGTAGTTTTTTTTCTTGACATCTTTCGTTCAGGATAAATGGTTTTCTCCTGACATGAACATTTTGGATATATGAGGAAAGGTCATCGATTCCCATTTGACCTCTTTCTCACTCAGTCGCGCTCTTCTTCTTTCTTGTTTCTTCTCTAACTCCTTCTTCTTTTGCCTCACATCTGGCTTGTATCCTAAGCTAAAACGGTCTTGTTTGTCCATCAGTATTAGTGTCTCGATCCTTCATTGTAGATATTTCTCGAATCCTCTTCCAGGCAAGACTTATTTTCTACCTACCAATTGTAGGCCCATCCTCGTAGTTTTGGATATTTTGGGCACTGGGATCTTCTTTCCTTCCACAATAAAAGTTGCATTAACAAATTCCAGTGATCGAAAGGAACATTCTATTGCCTCTTTATCCGCTCCTGTGTATGGTGTATCACTAGTTACGGATGCAATGATATCTTCCTCAGCGTTTATCATCACCAGTCGACCCTCCGTTACCAACTTCAATTTTTGGTGTAGTGGCGATGACAGTGCCTCGGCCAAGTGAATCCAAGGTTTACCCAACAAGCAATTATAAGAGGACTTGATATCCACCTCATATGTGTTCGAACTAATTAGGAGAGGTATTTCAATCCTTCCCATCACCCTCCTTTCTGTACCATCGAATGCTCTCACTATATTCTTGCACATTTTCATGTGAGAGTTATCCACTGGTAATCTGTTTAGCGTAGATAGAGGCAACACGTTCAGCGCAGATCCATTATCTCTTAACACCCCTGAAAATATATATCCTTTGCAGCGGGTAATGATATGTAGGGCCTTCGTGGATCCCATGCCTCTTAGAGGTATTTCATCATCATTAAAAAAGATAAAATTTTTGCATTTAGATTGTTAACCAAGTGGTCTAGCTTGTTCACAAAGATATCATCAGTGACATAAGTTTTATTCAGCACCTTCATCAACGCATTACGATGTGTCTCTGAGTTCAAGAGCAAGACTAGTACTGATATGCAAGCTGGTTGTTTGTGTAGATGTTCTATAACACTATATTCGCTATACTTTAAGAATTTCAAGAATTCTTTAGCCTCGTTCACAGTTACCGACTCATTAACAGGTGATTTAAGTCTAGCGTATTTTTTTTCTTTTGCTCAACTGCTAGGGTTTTTCCTTTAACGGGCTCGGTTCTTGCACTTACAGGGTCATAGTGCCTCCCACTGTGCATGTAGAAACTGATATCCTAGCCCTCTTCTGAAGTGCCAACCGAGTTCTTCTCTCCTAGGATCATCATGTTGCAGTCATAATTCCATAGAACCCTTTTGCTATCCTTATAGGAAAAAGCCATGAGTTTTTGAAATATGACTCTTGACGCAGCTTGTGTTCCTACTTCATTATTTTTCAACTATGAAGTAATCACTATCTGGTGATTGACCTTGTAGACCTTCTTTTTTTATCCTTCCTCTGAGGTGAAGATGTCTCATCCTTCTGAGCCTTTAACATCTTCAAAGAATTCTAACTCCTTGTTATCCATCAGACTTTGCACCAAAGCTCTGAATTTAGTGCACTCCTAAACCTCATAACCTTCTTCATTGTGGAACTCACAGTAGCTCATCATCCCTTTAGGTACCTCCTCCGAATCTTGAATGATTAATCCTACGTCTATCATCTTTTGCCAAACCCATTTTAATGGGGTTTTTACTTCTGCCACATTAATTTTGGTCCTCTTTCCTCCACTCTTAATTATCGCATTTACCCTTTGATTTGAATGACTGGGTAACAGATTTTCTGCCACATTAGGTCCCGATGGATCATTGAACCTTACAATCACCATCTTGATGGATCATATGATTAATGAACGGGGCTTTTAAAGTGTTTATGAAAAGCATTATTGTCTCCTTCTCCAGAAGAGGTAGTTGGACTTGCGTTGCCACCTCTCTCCATCTCTGAGCGTACTGCCTAAAGCTTTCACTTTGCTTCTTCTCCATATTTTGCAGAGTAATCCTATCGGGTGTCATGTCAGCCATATGACTATATTATTTCATAAAAACCTATTCCAAGTCTTTCCATGAGTTGATTTTGGCACGGCTTAACTAGTTATACCACTTGGCAGCAGACTCGATCAAACTATCATGGAAGCAGTAGATTAACAATTGGTTATTATTGACGTATCCCGTCATCCTTCGGTAGAACATTGTGATATGGGCTTCAAGACAACTAGTCCCATTATATTTTTTGAATTCTGGAGTTTTGAATTTTTGTGGGAGCCCTAGATTTGGGACTAAGCTCAGTTCCTTAACATCAACCCGCATAGGTAGTCGACACTCTCCATAGCTTTAAATTTCTCTTCCAACCACTTGCACTGATCGTTTAGCTGTTTTAGAAATTTTACTTTTGCTCTGTCCATTTTCGCCATGTCGTCTAAATTTGGAACGATGGGGTTGGTCGGATTATCCCCAAGATTGAAACCTGAACCCGTAGGGTAATTCAAAGGTGCTGAGATACCGGCTTGGTATTGTTATGGTCTTACGGTAACGGGTACCCTTCGTGGATATGTATCTGGTTGGGTTTGGACATTTACTAGAGTAAAGCCTGGGGGTATATAGGGTCTTCATTATTATCCCCAAAGTTATTTACAATATTTTTCCCTTTTTTAGTCCCTCCGGCCAGTAATTGGGTCAATTGGCTTATCATGCTTCGTTGGGACTTGTATTTGATCCTTCATGTCTTGTTGTACCTTAGCTAATTATTCCTGCAATTGCGCTTGCAACTGATCTTGCATGTCTTTTTGAATTTGTTCCAATCTCTCTAACCTTTGATCCATGGCTCTGGTTTTACCACGGGTACCGTAACAATATTCGATTGGTAAATTATTGTTGGTTACCAAGGTAATTGTCATAATTTCTATTAATTAAGGTCTTTTTATGAAACTTAATGCATATGATGAAATGTAAGGCTGGTAAATGAAAAATGAATGCAAAAAGAGGCATTGATTCTGATCAAATTCTATTAAAATAACTTTACTAGAAAATGAATCTCTTTACATAAAATAGATACATTTTACATATACGGTCTTGCCCTAATACTTAAGCCTTAACTTTCCTAAGAATCCAAGCTAATTCTCGGCCCCGATTTGATTCTGATTCGTATTTTAAGCTCAACATGTTGGCTTGAACTACCAGGGTTTGCAAATGGTCAGCTACTTCCCGTACTTGAGTCACAGCTTCGCCCATGATTTTATCTCTATCCCTAATCTGACCTTGAGAGAGTTGGAGTTGCTTTTTCTAGTGTTCATTATTCATTTCAAGAAGCTCAACTCGAAGTTTACAATTTTGTAATGGGGTCTCGAGCTCTTCTATCTTTCCCTTCAACTCTTCAATCTTATTTAGGCTTACTTTCAACTCAATTACGGAGTTGCGACTATGATATTGATACAGTGAACTTTTTAATTCTACTATTCGGGCTCTCAATCTAACCTTTTTATTTTAACTTTCTAAGAAATCCCTTTCTAGAGTATCTTCTAGAACTCGAGCATCTTGGAATTTCTTTTCTCATTGATCATCTCTAATATTTTCTTCTTTGATTTCTTACCACCATTGTTCTAATGTTTTACCCAACCCAGCTGTCATCATCAACAAACGTAACTTCTTATAATCTGTTTTTAGATTGTCTAAGTCTTCTTCACCCTTGTTCTTTCATTTTCCCATTTTCTCGGCCTCTAACTTCTGGACATCGTCTAATCCTAGCTGCATCTTTTCCTCTTCCAACTTTTCTATCTTTTTCCCCAGCTCTGAACTCCTCTTTTCAAAGTCTTACTTAACGATTTCTAGCTAAGACGAGACTACTTGTATGTGTTCTTCTATGGTCGAGTGTTTTCTTGACTTAACACAGGGATATTGTCATTGACTCTTTTACCCCACCACCAATCATACTCAGGGGTCATCATGGGATTTGCAGTAAATCTTTTCATTCTGTGCGTTTGGTTCCAAGCGTTCGATATTTCACGAACCTTTTTCTTGTAATTATCACCTTTGTACGCAAACTCGCACTAAACCAACCCTTGCGTTGCCAGTATGAATTACCTCGATTTATACTGTCTCAATACAAGTAGAGGGGCATATCCAATAACTCCCCATATACCGAGTAAAGGGACCTAGTCGAAGTCTCCACATCGGTACAAAATCTCATTAGGGATCATTCAATGGACCCTCCATTCAATGTCTTCGTCTTAGAGACTTTGGAGAATTGCCATCCATTTCTCCTCTGAAATGTCGTCTCACCTTAGCATAGCTA
Source organism: Gossypium turneri (assembly GCA_008044935.1). Lineage (NCBI taxonomy): Eukaryota > Viridiplantae > Streptophyta > Magnoliopsida > Malvales > Malvaceae > Gossypium > Gossypium turneri. The sequence goes on from CP032581.1 coordinate 55,361,327, forward strand.
CAAATTCTTTCAACGGAAAGTAGTTATTAGAGAATATTCAATAAAAGACCTTTTCTACCTTCCAAAAGTGGTTGTGAAACCAGGCTAGCAAGAGTTACGCATACCCGATAAATCTTCCTTCACCCGCTCTCCAGCATGCACTCAAAAATCTGAAAGTTTCTGCCAAAATTGCCTGGACGTACATGACCCTTTTGTTAAGCCGGTCTACTAGATCTGAAACTGCATCATCTATGTGCTCTGGCGCTTTGGGGAAGATGACCAACCCGTAAATACTCAAGTCGAAGATGTCAACTCCTTTCTTCGTATCCAGATGTGCCAAGATCAAATCCCACAAACTTTTCTAAGGGATGCATTTACTATCTCCCTTTTGTTTAATCTGGGCAGTGACCCATTGCTCACTTATCCCCGTTATGCTCATTAGCCTCTTCAAGAAAGTCAAGACATTGGTGGCTTTAGAATAACTTTGTCGGCCTAGATCCTCGGGCAACGAAGCAGAGTTGTGTACTCTTTTACGATGGGCACCAAGTCTACATTTCCAAAAGTGAATCAGCTATAGGCGAGATTCCAATACTGGGCAAGAGCTCGAAATAAGTGTTTATCCACTTTGACATCGAGTAAATAAGGTAAATCACCATAGTTGAAGTAGAATAACTATTTGGTTTTGTCATCCCATTGATCCCATACCTCTTTCAACTCTTGGAGATTATTCTGAGTCACATTGATGTGAGTGAAATCCCATAATTTTGACACGTACCCCTCCGTCAGGCTGTCACATTTCTCTTGTTGTGTCTTCTCAGACCATATCCGAACGGCTGCATTGTCTTCCACTTTATCAAGAAATCCCTTTTCCATGACAAGCTCTCTATTTAGCAATTGAACGTGAATCAACACCCTTTTCTATGATGAAAATGTAATGCAATCACAGCCAAAACAAAACAAAAACAAGTCAGTGCATTTCATACAAAGATAGAATTTAAAGCAAGCAAGAAATAATAAATAGAGCACCTATTCGGGTGAGCATTAAGGGTTAGGCGTCGTTTTACGTAGCGTAGGTTCTTAAGGCTCATTATATGCAATTCGATTCTAAAGTAAGGGTATCTGAATCGGCAGATTCCTCGATCCTCACCCATTATAGGCTCATACGGACCGAGCTCAGTTCAGCGGAATACATTTCCCTATGGCTATACGGAGATGAGTACCTCACAAAGGTTCTTAAGACATAAGTACGGATGTATTACAAAAGCGATCCACTATCCTATACAAAGGTGAATACCTCACAAAGGAATAGTTTCTCACTCCCACTTAAGAAGGACAAAATCGAACGATTATGCAATTCAATATGCGAAAAACACACAAAAATAAAACTTTCAAACCAATAAAATAGATATACTAAATCGCTATATAACCCGAGATATCAAAGACAAAACATGAAGGATGAAATGCAGTAAAGGGATCGTAAATTTAAACCAAAGTATCAAATTTCAACAAAAGACCAAAAGTATTTAACTCGCAGCTTGGCTCTCTTATTTTATCCCCTGTGGAGTCGCCAAGCTGTCAAAACCATTTTTGATATCGACTTTATTTTGAAAACAAACAAAAATGGGAGTCACCAGGTGTAATCGGATCACCCCGTAATTTGATCATTTTAATAAAAGGTTTGATTTACTAAAACAATGATTTTTGGTCTACAAAATCCAGGAAATGATTTCGGAAGTCGGTTACGTATGAGGAAGGATTAACACCCTTATGACGCCCAAAATTAGTACCTAGTTGATTACTTAATGTCTTAGAGTCGAGAATTGAGAATTTTAAAAACATGATCCCTCTTTGTATTAAGATATTACTTAGTTAAATTAAATTAAATGGAGAAGGCATTATTTCAAGTTAATCGAGAAGAAAGATCATGCCCCGTGAGTTAGGACACGATACTTTAAATTCTCAAAAAAAAAATCAGAATAATCACCATTTTTTATCGTTACTTGAATCTTGGTTTTTGTTACTTTAAATAGGATATTCGATTACTTCGGTTCTAGGAAGATGCTATACTTCGTAAGTTAGGAGCACGATTTCTTCTAATCCAAAAATAATGAACATTGCCTTGGTTTTAAATATTTTATATGCATTAGATAAAACGGGTGTAACTTTTAGAACGAAGTATATTTAATTTATTTGAGCATAATGTAAAAACGGATAAATGTATTTTAACGGGATGGCATGATGATTAGTAAAATAAGGCAAAATAATAGAGGGTAAAGAAATGAAATAATGACATAAATAAATAAATAGATGAATAAAGAAAATAAATAAAAAGATAAAATAAAAATGTCATACTCGTGAGTAATAATAAAGCAGATATAATGAAAGTGCAGCATCAATTTATAACAGTGATATCATGTCGTGATTGCTTATCATAACATGAATAATGAAATCATAATAATCATGATAATAAGGGCAAAATATATATATATATATATATATATATATATATATATATAAATGCTTAATGAAAAATGCTTAATGAAAAGGAAATATAAGTAATATCAAATTTAAATATTTAAAAAGTAAAAGAATAATAAATAAATAGATAAAATAAATATAAATAATATTAAATTTAAGTATTTTAAAAAGTAAAAGAATAATAAATAAATAGATAAAAACAAATATAAATAATATTAAATGTTTAAAAAGCAAAAGAATAACAAATAAATAAATAGATAGATAAAATAAATATAAAAAATATCAATTTTAAATATTTAAAAAGTAAAAGAATAATAAATAAATAAATAGATAAAACAAATATAAATAATATCAAATTTAAATGTTTAAAAAAGTAAAAGAATAACAAATAAATAGATAGATAGATAAAACAAATATAAATAAGATCAAATTTAAATATTTAAAAAGTAAAAGAATAATGAATAAATACATAGATAGATAAAAAAAATTTAAATGTTTAAAAAACTAAAAGAATAACAAATAAATAAATAGATAAAACAAATATAAATAATATAAAAATTTAAATATTTAAAAAGTAAAAGAATAATAAATAGATAAATAGATAATATAAATAATATCAAATTTAAATGTTTAAAAAAGTAAAAGAATAACAAATAAATAAATAGATAAAACAAATATAAATAATATCAAATTTAAATATTTTAAAAAAAAAGAGGAATAACAAATAAATAAATAGATAAAACAACTCATAAAAGGACGAAATTAATTGAATGAAGTACTGGATTGAAATTTAAACGAAATTAAAAGTATAAATTATTATAAATTAAATAATAAAACCGAATAAAGGACTAAAATTAAATGCGCGAAAAAGGGCAGGGATCAAATGGGAAATTATTCCTAGGACCACTAAACGCACCGTTTCAAAAGGGACCAAAACGAAAAAAAACAAAAAATTAAATGGTCAAATTTTGAAAAAGAAAAAAAGAAATAGGACTGGATTGGAAACCACCTAAAAAGCGGAAGGACTAGGGTTGCAATTATACCCTAGTCATAAAACACATTTTGGGCCTGGATGAAACGACGTCATTTCAACATGCCTATTTAAGTTAAAATTCTTTTAAAAAAATTCATTTCCCTTTTATTTAAAAAAAATCCATTTTCTCTCTCTCTTTTTTTTCTGAAGCGTTCTTGAGTTTGGCCACTGGTCTGGTGAGCCCCACGACAACCACCGGTCACCGGCGACAGGCTCCGCCATCCTCGATGGTCGGAAAACACCAAAGGACCCTTTTTTTTTTAGTGCTTCGGCTTCCAGAGTCCAAATCTGGGGGCAATATTCCCTAAAAATCCTTCAAAAATCGCAAAAACCCCAAAAAAAACCTTTTGGTTTATAGGTTTCGAAAGCCCCAAAAACCCCAAAAATCGCAAAATCCTCCACTCACGGTGGCGGAGCACAAACGTCCGGTAAGTTTTTTTTTAAACCTTTCTCTTTTTTTTTATATAAAATATGACAGATAAAAAATAAACGAATAATGGAATCACCTTTTGAAGTTTTTTTGTATTATGTTTTTTTTATTGTCTCTATATTCGATTTCTTTTTTCTTTTTCTTTTTTAAAAAAACCTCTTTTACAATCTTTTTATTTAGGCTTTTTATAGCCGAATTACAATGTTATTTTTCTATTTTTTTCTATTGTTCTTGTTGCTTTTTCTTGCGTGCTCGTGTTTCTAGTTCTGTCCTTTTCTTTCTTTTTTTTTTTGCAAGTGTCTCTGGTGTCAACGACGGGACTGAGGCAATTGACGGTGGCAGACCTCAGGCAATGTGCATGTGAGAAGGGGGATGCGGCGCAAAAGAGGACTTAGGATTTTAGGGTTTTTGAGAAAATGTTTAGGTTATTGGGCCATAGGTTTTTTTTATTTATTTGGGACATTTGTAATTGTAAATTTGGGTCTAATGGATTGTTGTAATGGACTTTAGGAGTGTGCAAAATTCGGGTAAAATCGAAAAAATTCGGTTAACTGACCGAATTCGGTTAATCGGTCGGTTAACCGAATTTTTTTGGTCGGGGGTCGGTTAATTATTTTTTGATTTTTAAGTTAACGGTTAATTGGGTTCGAAGCCGGTCGGTTAATCGAATTTTTCGGTTTAACCGAAAAAATTAATAAATAAAATTATAATATATAAATAGGTCCACTATTCACCTAAACCCAATCCAAACCCAAGTATTCAACCCAACCCAACTCAATCATAAAAATTGCAAATAATTTAATAAATAAAAATAAAATTCTAAAACTAAAACTAAAACTAAAACTAAAGTCTAAAAGTCTAAAAATAATTTCATTATGTAGTGATTCAATTCGGTTAATTCGGGTCATTCGGGTAATCCGGGTAATTCGGTTAATTCGGGTAATTCAGTTAATTCGGGTAATTAGATTAATTCGGTTAATTCGGTTAATTTTTAACCAAAAATAAAAAAACATATAATTTTAGGTTAATTCGGTTAACCAACCGAATTAACCGAAAAAATTCCGGCTTGGTTAATATTTTTGAAAAAAAATTCGGTTCGGTTAACGGTTAAAAATTTTGAAAGGTCGGTTAATTCGGTTAATGTTATTTCGGGTCGGTTAACTGAATGAACAACCCTAATGGACTTTTGATTTGCCTTTTAGTTTTATTTATTTTATTTGATTTTTGTTTGGGTTCGGGCTAAATTGGGCCTCTACAACGAGGAATCACAGTTTCATACTTTTTTTTTTTTGAAATAAAATCTCTTTTCATCTGCCATGTTACATCCCTAATTTGTTGTTTAGTTTTTTGTTTTTGCATATAGACATCCCCAATTTGTTGTTTAGTTTTTTGTTTTTCCAGCTAAATGGTAGTTTTTGGTAGGTCAGTTAGATGGTAGTTTTGCTTATAGAAGAAAATATTGAAATAATTATAAAGTGTCAAAAATTATTGTTGGTAATGTCAAAATTATCATAAATTAATAGATAAATAATAATAGTAAAGTATATTATCACTCATTAAAATAAAATACTTGGCTGATAATATTAAATAATTATTTTATTTCTAATTAATTAAATTAATATGTTAGACAATGAAATGAAGCAATTAAATTCTATAACAACTCTCTTTTATTCAAATATTTAGTAATTTAGGTGTGTAATTGAACCAAGCTGAGCCCGAATATTGTCAAGTTTGAGCTCGATTGAACTTCTATTTTTAAGCTCGGCTCAAGATATCATCAAGCTACTTGAGATCAAGCTCGATTAACCTCATTTACCAATTTTTATACTTAAGCTTGAACCCAAGCTCGAGATCAGCTCAATAATTAAGCTTAGAGTTAATAATACATATTAAGGGAAATAGTGTAATTTAATAATATAAAAATATGAAAAGCTTGATAAGGCTCACAAGACATTTGAGTCAAGTATTACTAAGCTTGAATTTGGCTCGATTGATTAGGGGTGAGCAAAACTCTATTCGACTTGAAAAATAAAAAAAAATCGAATTTCGAATTAATCGAATCGTGTTATTTTATTTTTTTAGTCAACTCAAATAAGCAATTTGAGTTTCAAGTTCGAATCGAGTTAAATTTTACGATTTGAATATCTCAAATAATTCGATTAACTAAAATAACAGATTGATGTAAATACACATTTGGTCTCTGTCAATTTTGAAAATAAGCAAAGTGATCTCTCTTTCAACAAAAATTACATAAAAATATAAAATAATTTTAAAATTCAAAATATTTATAAAAATCTAAATTTTATATTTTTAAAAAATATTAAAATATTAAAAAATCTAAAGAATGTATAAAAAATTATAAAATTTCTACAATAATATTCTTTGGGACTTTTTTTTTGAATAAAATTCAGCTGGAGCTTTTATTAAAATCTCAAAAGAAGCAGGATTTAAAAAAAAAAACTAAAAAAAACACAAGAAACAACAATTGGAAATATATAAATAAGTAAATTAATGATTATCATACTAAAGTATCTTTTTTTCTCTTATTTTGTTTTGAAAGAGTTTTCAAAAATATATGGTTCCAAATTTATGTGTTCTAACATAGAATTAGTTATATTGTAATAGGATTTTAATTTGACATGTTTAATTTTTTTAATTTAACTCAAACAATTTCATTCGATTCAACTCGACTTGAATTTCATTTTACTCAACTCGATTCGAAAAAATGTCAAAGCAAGTTAGGATGATGAAGTGAGACTCAAAACTTTTTCACTCAATTCGATCAAACGGTCACCCTTACGATCAAGAGCTTGAGCTGCTCGATAATTACTTAATCGAGTTCGGTTTTTTTTCGAGTTGAATGTGAGTAGCTTGCGAATACCAGTGTCTCATTTACATCCCTATTTGGAGCTATAAAAAGGAGCCACCGAAGCCATTCTATACACATACAAGTTCAAGAAGCACAAAAGATCTTTGCAGAAGAAGTAGAAGAACTTGAAGAAAATCTGAAGAACGCCACATCAGTTCTAAAGAAAAGTTGCCTTCCAATCCTGTTCAGTCGTGGAGAAGAAGCCAAAAGTTGTTCCTAAAGAAAACCACCTTTCAATCCAAATCAACTGAAGAAAGGAGGTCCAAACCTGTTTCAAAAACAAGTCAACATAACCCTTCAAGCAATCCACATCTGTCCAAGTTCAAATCATATGACCCTTGAATCAAAGCTCAAAGTGAAGAGATGAATCAAGGGAGATTTTCTTCATATTCAAAAAATTTTCAAAGGTTGCAACTTTTTAAAAGTCATCAATAAGTCAACTTTTGACTCCAAATTTTTAAGTCAACTTTTGATTCAAAATTTGTATGTATATGCTGGATTATAAAAGATAACATTTTCATGCAATAGTCTTGGTGTTAATACTTTCAATTGCATTGTTATTTGTAATTTACATTGCAATTTATCATATTAATCTAAATATTTTGATTATTCACTTACATCTTTCTAAAGATTTTGAGTGAGAAGTTATTCCACCAAATAATAGTCTTATTTCAAAATTCCTAGTGTGATTTACTTACCATATTTGAAGAGATATTGTTTATGAAAAAGTAGTAAAGAAAATATCTCTTCATTTTATATCTTTTCAAAGCAACTAATTAGAGAAATACAAGTCTGCTATTTTAGCACGATTCTGTCTGCCGCCGCTGGCACGAGTTTTAGGGTTTTGTTTTGTTTCTGGGGTTTTTTCCATTATTTTTGCTTGATTCTCTTCGGCGTTTTCTAGGATATCTTCTCCCCTTTCAATTGGTTGATGTAAAGCGTCCTCTTTGACTCTTTTTTCCTGCAATTATGGAGACTGAATTAGCACAATTATCGATTAATGAAGAGGAAAAAGAAATTTTGCAGATCCAAGGTGATCAAAGGTTACAAACAGAGGTGGGGGATTATCAGCTTGTGGGTTGTTTCTTAACAGCAAGTATTATAAACTTTCATGCTATGAAGAGTACATTAGCAAATTTATGGCACCCAATCTGTGGGGTGCAGATACGAGATCTGGGGGAAAAAAGGTATCTTTTCAAATTTTTTCATAGTATGGATATGGAGAGAGTTCTGAAGGGTCTTCCATGGACTTTTAATAATCATTTATTAATCTTAAGCAAGTTGAGAAGAGGTGAAGATCCGCTAAAAACTCCTTTAGTTCTTGTACCGTTTTGGGTGCAAATTCATGAGGTTCCAATTGGTTTATTCTCTGAGAGTTTAGCGAGGCAATTGGGGAACTTTATTGGAAATTTTCTGGAATATGATGGCTCAGATCTGGGCAAAGAAAATCGTAATTTTATAAGAGTTAGGGTGCAGATTGATGTTAGAAAGCCACTAAGAAGAAAGAAGCAGGTTATGTCTAGCGGAGTATGTTTGTATGTCAAGTTCAAATATGAACGATTATCGTTATTTTATTTTTTCTGTGGTCGCTTGGGACACAATGACTCTTATTGCGAGACAAGAATGATGATGGGAACAGATCTTTCAGTTATGAGCTGGGATTTATCTTTGCGGGCCCCATCCCGTAGAGCTCTTTCACTGAGTAGTATTTGGCTACGAGAAGAAGGGGAGGGGCATAACGTAGGATGTTGGAGGGAGAATAAATTAAGGGGATCGAGCCCAAGGTGTGGAGATTCAAATGGAAGTATGCAGGAAAAAATTGATCCTATTTTGGGGTTCAATTTAGAAGGGAAAGGATCAGTGATGAATACATTGAAAGAAAAGACGTGGACCAATCAGACAAATGTGTCAATAGATCATGATCTGGAAGATGAAGCTGTGATGGGGGAAGAGGGGAAAAACGAAATAGAGGTGAGATGGAGGGTAAGAATTGTTTATTATCGGCGGCTACCAAGAGGTTAGCCGACCGAGCACAATGAAAATCATTAGCTGGAACGTCCGTGGTCTGGGGAGTCAGCGAACGGTTAGAAGACTTCGGTATTTACTGAAGATGAAAGCTCCTCAAATAGTCTTCTTTATGGAGACAAAACTTAGCAGTAGACGGATGGAATTGGTACGAAGGAGATGTGGGTTTCTAAATGGTATTGAAGTCGAATCTGAAGGTACAAGAGGAGGACTATGTTTAGCATGGAGAACTGATGTGGATATAATCCTTCGCAGTTATTCTAAAAGACACATTGATATGTTTGTTGAAGATAATGAAAAAGGAGTTAAGTGGAGGTTTACAGGTTTTTATGGTTCTCCATATGTACAAGATAGGTTGGATTCGTGGGAATTTTTGAAGAGATTAGCTACTGGAGTGGATATGCCTTGGCTAGTTTGCGGAGATTTCAATGAAATCATGTATAGATTTGAAAAAAGAGGAGGTTTACCCAGAGATGAGAGAAGAATGGAATGTTTCCGGAAAACGCTTGAAGATTGTCAATTGTATGATGTGGGGTTTGAAGGAAGCTGGTTCACATGGGAGAGAGGTAATCTACCAGAGACGAATATGCGAGAAAGACTTGATAGAGGAGTCGCTAACTTAGGGTGGATTTCGATGTTTTCAGAAGTAAAGGCCCAACACCTTACCCACACGTTCTCTGACCATTGTCCTATACTCATTGATACTACTGAAAATGTAGTTAAAGTAAGGAACAGTATCTTTAGATTTGAAGCTTGGCGGCTTATGGAGGATTATTTCATTGAGGTGGTTAAAGGGTTATGGGAGAAAACATCGGAGGAGCCGTTGCAGAGGTTGGAGGTGTTGAAAACAGGTTTAAAGGAGTGGGCTTGGGAAACTCAAATCAAGAGGAAAAGATCAAAACAGATTCTCACAAAAAAACTTGAGGAGTTGGTTGATGCTGAAAGGGATGATAAAACTTTAGCTGAGCTGATTGATACTAGAATCAATTTGAATTTTGAGATCGAAAAAGAAGAATGCTATTGGGAACAAAGAGCAAGAATAAATTGGTTGAAGTTCGGGGACAAAAATACAAAATTTTTTCATAGTCAAGCTTCATAACGAAAGAGGAAAAATTCTATTCATAAGCTGGTGAACGAAGAAGGAAGAGAAGTGGCTGTTATGCAGGATATTGAAGAAGCTGCGCAGTGTTATTTTCAAAACCTGTTCACGTCTGGAAGAAGAGGAAACAATGATTGTATACTTTCAGGGATTGAACGATGTATTAAAGCGGAAGACAACCAGAATCTTACAGCACCATATACGAGGGAGGAAATTACGGAAGCAATATTTGATATGGGACCAACGAAAGCTCCAGGTGATGATGGATTTCCAGCGATTTTCTACCAGAAATGTTGGCAGATTGTGGGAGAAGACGTCATATCCTTTTGTATCCAGACATTGAATGGTGATATGGAGGTCAGTCAAATAAATTCTACAAATATTGTTCTTATACCCAAAGTTAGTAATCCTTTGACAATGATGCAATATAGGCCGATTAGTCTTTGCAATGTTCTTTATAAAATTATTGCGAAAGTAATAGCTAGTAGACTTCGAAAGGTTATTGGAAAATGTATCGATGAGGCACAAAGTGCTTTTGTTCCTGGTCGATTAATTTCAGACAATGTGATGCTAGCATATGAAGTACTGTATAAATTAAAACAGAAGAGACTAGGGAAAAAAGGACTTATGGCCATTAAACTTGATATGAGTAAAGCGTATGATAGGGTTGAATGGAGTTTTATAGAAGAACTCATGATGAGAATGGGGTTTGATTTTAAATGGGTAAAGGCCATAATGAATTGTGTTTCTTCTGTTTCCTATTCTGTTGTTATTAATGGACATTGCGGGGATAAATTTTTGCCAACTAGAGGTCTGAGACAAGGTGACCCTCTTAGCCCGTTTTTGTTTCTTTTATGCGGAGAGGGCTTTTCGAGTTTATTGAGACAGGCAATGAGAAGAGGCACCTTAAAGGGAGTAAGGGTTAGCAGGAATGGGCCGCAAGTTTCTCACCTTTTATTTGCTGATGATTGTATTTTGTTTGGAGAAGCAACAAGTAGGGGTGCTAGCATCTTTAAGGAAATTTTGGATGAATACAAAGCCCAATCGGGACAATATGTAAACTTTGAGAAATCTTCAGTTTTTTTTAGCAAGAATACATCAGAAGAGGATCGAAGACATGTTGTTAACTTGATGGGGGTGCGGAGATCGAGTGAACCAGAAAGATATCTGGGGCTTCCCAATATGGTGGGTCAAAGGAAGAAGGAAGCGTTTCAAGGCATGAAGGACCGGTTCAAGAAATGCATTGACAATTGGAGCAATAGATTTTTATCACAAGGAGGTAAAGAAGTTTATATTAAGGCCATTCTACAGGCTATTCCAACCTACTCGATGGCTTGCTTCCTATTTCCTAGATCTCTATGTGATGAGCTGGAAAGTATTATTGCTAAATTTTGGTGGCAGAAAGGTAAGAGCAGAAGAGGAATTCATTGGTGCGCTTGGAAGAACCTCTGTTCTTTAAAAGAAAACGGTGGATTGGGTTTTCGTAATTTTGGTCAGTTTAATATTGCGTTACTAGCGAAGCAAGGTTGGCGCCTCATTAATTTTCCGAATTCTCTTTTAGCTAGAGTTTTAAAAGCAAAGTACTACCCGTATTCAAGTTTCTTAAGTGCGAGGCTAGGAAATTTACCTTCTTTTACCTGGCAAAGTATTTGGGCTGCTAGAGGCCTTCTCCAAGAAGGAATGTGTTGGAGAGTGGGCAGAGGGGACAGAATCTCGATATGGAAAGATTGCTGGATTCAGGGGGTTGATGAAATTGATGCACATAATAGAACAAACAGAGGTGAAATCGAGTTAGTTTCGGATCTTATTGATCATTCAAACAGAGAATGGAAATCGAAATTGGTTAATAATACCTTTCAAGAGAACATTGCTCAAAAAGTCCTTCAGATTCCCCTAGCAGAGATCGAGCATGAGGATTTCCAGGTTTGGAAAGGAGAATTATCCGGTGAGTTCTCGGTCCGCAGTGCCTATAAACTATTACAAAATGCTAATCCAGATCCTAGAAGCTATTTATTACAGACCGAAACTAAAGATTTTTACAAGAAACTGTGGAATCTACAGCTGCCATCAAAAATTACATTTACAATATGGCGATTCTCTTGGGATTTTACTCCAAACTTTGCTAATCTCAGATTCAGGAGAATCGTTACAAATGATAGTTGTCCACGGTGCAGATCTGAAGCTGAAAGCAGTATCCACGTATTTCGAGATTGTCCTATAGCAATTGAAGTATGGTATCTGTTAGATTTCTCATGGATTATGGATAATACAAGTCAGTCTATATGGGAGTGGCTAACCTGGGTTTTCAAGAGGGGTAATAATGGCCAATGCCGTCTTTTCTGTTTCGCGTTGTGGTGGATATGGTTCTCCAGAAATCAATATGTTCATGAGGGGAAAAACACAACAGGAAGGGCTTTAGTATGTAACATTCAAAGATACACGGCAGAACAGGAAGGCTTAAAAGTTTTAAAGAATAATGAGAATATATGCAGGAGCTATAGAGATCAGGAGGACATACCGAGAGTCAGGATCCTTTTTGACGCGGCGTACGACGATAAAACATTCCGATCAGCTTCTGGTCTGGTAGGATGGGACCTGAGGGGAAACTTAACAGTATTAAAGACGGTTTTTCATAGTAATGTTCCTTCTTCTTTTGCGGCAGAGGCTTATGCGTGTTTAGATGGTACAAAATTAGGGATTTCACTAAGATACCACTCTGTTAAACTTATGGGGGATTCAAGAACAGTTATCAGGAAATGTCAGGAGACTACCACAGACAAATCAGCAATCGGTTCCATTATTAGAGATATTCAGAGTAAGAAATCTGACTTTCAAGAAATCATTTTTCAGTATATTCATAGATCAAAGAATTTTTGTGCGCATAGACTAGCAAAAAATGCACTTGAAAAAGGAGAGACTATTTATCTGAGGGGAGAAGAACTGGGTCGCCACTCGTTTGCCTTGGTTGAAATTTGGCCAAGAAATCCAGATTGAAGACTGATACAAAGAAGAAGTAATCAGAAAAGATAGCAAAGTGATATTTTAATTGCCTTGGGGGCTGCTGTCGATGGAACGGTTGGTGCTTTGGAAATGACAATTCAATTAATTTCTTTGGAATCCAGCTGTGCTTGATTTGACTGGGTTAGGTTTCAATTTAAATTTTAATTTCTTTTACCGTTTCCCTAGTTACATTTAGTTTTGATAGAAGTTGGACAGTTTTTCATTTTTTGCTCTGTTAGGTATTGGGCCATTGTTTGGGCCACCTGTTTTGTTTTGGTTCCTTTTCTACATAAATAAAATCCCAGTCTTATTTTATTCAAAAAAAAATTAGAGAAATACAAGGGATTTTCCATTTAAAATTAATTAATCTTAGGTGTTGAAGAAACTCCTGGAAAATAATTCAAAAATCAATTGAGCCCTTCGATGAAAAGTATAATCAATTAAGCCTTTAATCAAAAGTTGCAATCAATTGAGCCATTGTAATATGAATTTTCGTCAAAACTACAAACAGATTGTAAAATGCTAACGTGATAGGTGACATGACATCTGATAAGAAAAACTTTAATGATGTGACATTTATTGTAGAATGCTTAATTTACTTTTTAATTATTTTACAAGAACTTAATTAATTTATTTTAATTATTTTAGGAGAAGTTAAATGATTTTAAAAATTATATAAAAATTCTCAAAAAATTATAAAAATAATATAATATTTATAAAAGGAGTAGTAGTTTTTAAATTTTTATAACATTTAATACTTTTTAATAACATTTATAATTTTCTAATATTTTAATAATTTCTAATAATTTTTAAAACTAGTAAATTTTTAACCTACAAACATTTAAAAGAATTTCAGATTGTTTGTTCAAGCATGAAGCCCTAAGCTGTAATTGAAGAACAAACAAAATTACAACTTTTCCACTTTCCTTAGCCGATTCAACTAAGGAGTGGTTTTTTTGGATTCGGAATTAAATTGTATATTTTTATGATAGTAAAATTATAATTTTATCATTTTAATAGTCTATATCTTTATAATTTTTAAAGAATTAAATCAAAATTTTATTATTTTTGAGAGGTAAAATATAATTTTACTATTATTAATTTAAAATTTTATAAATTATAGAGAGTTTAAATGAATTTTTTTTTTATTTTAGGAGGGTCGGGACTAGATATGACTTGTTTATTTTTGAAAGATTTTTTCTAACTTCTATTCGTAGGCAAATTTCTACAATCAAGCACAAAGATTTAGATCACTATATAATTATTAGGAAATGTTCAAAAAAAAATTGTGCACAAACTACCCACAACAGAATAATTTTGAGCAATCCCTTATTGTACAGTACTTCTACGAAGGTTTAAAGGAAGATGATAGAAGTTGGGTGATGGAAAAATTCTGAAGTTTTTATTCATAAAAGAATGGGGCATTTATTACCTCTAAAGGAAAATAATCTGAACCACAAGTAACAAGAAAAACCCTACTTCAAAGAAAAAAAGAACTAAGTATAAACTTAACCTCATAGGTGAAATTCGGCCAGCTTATATGAATGGGCTACTGGATCGAATTTTAACATGAAAATCACATTATTGGGCGTACATAAAATTACACAAATGGGCTAAAAGCATATTGGATCAAAATAAAGCATAACTAAACCTCTCAAATTGGGTCAAAACACAAGGCTTTGCCTCTATGAAGCTTGTAGGAGATCGTCCAAGCAACTCCTGCTTCATGAAATTCGATCTTGAACCAAGATTTTCAAATATTGGAATATTGATTTTCTTGAAACTTAAAATCATGAAATGTTTAAACCAAAATTTGTTTTCTTGAATTTCTTGAAATCAAGATTTAAAATTTTGATGATTTCCAAGGATGTCTGTTCCCATCCAAAATTGAACCTCACGTTTTGTAGTCTTTTGGGTTTGTCACATGGGCTTTGTAGAATATTAAGCGCAACATGCTCTTAAGTTGAAAATTAGACCCCCCATACTCGTATCATTCCTCCTTTCTCAAAAAGATTCATTCTCGAATCATGCTTCATTGAAGAAGGTAGAAATTTGATCTTGAAAGTAACGTGTTAGGGGACAAACTTGCGATAGAATTCGAAGTAGTAAGCTTGTCCAATTGCATGGTGTTTAATACCATTTTATTTTTCTTACAGCACCGCTATGTTTTGGACGTGACTCTACCTATGACAACGTTGATTGTTGAATAAATCAAATCTAATTTATTGAGTTTTCGTGCGATTCAACCATACTACCATGTCTATAATTTTAAAATTTTAATTTTGTTTTAGGGGGTAGGATATTTAAATTGATGGATTTAAAACCCATCAATAGATTTCGTTAGTTATTTGAAGTTCAAATTGTAACATCCATACCCAATCCGAAAAACGATCGAATATAGAGGACCATATTTATCATCTAAGCAACTCAAATGATCAATCATGCACTTAAAACAAGTTTAAAATAAAAATAATTCCAGGTATTAATATAATATTATAATTGAAAATCAAAATCAAATAGGTCCTAATACGGTGTTTTAGGGCCAGTGTAACACAGGGTCCATGTATCGAGAGCTATAATCTTTGGAACTAAATTTTAGCTATTTACTTGCATGTCTCCCTTAAGGAAGACTAGCCTTCATCATCCGATCTATATTGTATATCAAAAGAAAAAGGAAGACTAGAAAAGTGTAAGTTTCAATATAAAACAAAATTGTAATTGGTTATTCTCATAAGCTGCCAAAAGTTTTAATGTAACTAAACATCAAATTTAAAAACGAGAAAAGAAAAAGAAGAAATCTTGAAGGAAACCAAAAGCATTTGAAAACAAAATATTCTTAAAGAAATTTCCAGCTTCCAGTGAAAAAAGACGAAGTCTCCTTCAGAAATTTTGGTATAAGCTATTGATCTCTACACATAGGCAGGAAAGAGAATTTTGGCATTAACCATTAGAAATTTTGTTTTTGTGTCAGAATTTTTGATATTTTGTTATAAAATTTGGTATTAGCTATTGGTCTTCACACGCCGGTGGGAAAAGAAAAATTTTGGTATACCAAATTTATTAGAAATATTGATAATTGTTAGAAATTTTGGCATTTGATTACAAATTTTGGTATCTGTCAAAAATTTTGGTATCCCTTTAGAAATTTCAATATTTCTTCAAATATTTTGATATACCTTTATAAATTTTGGTATGCCACATATGCAAATCATTTAAAAATTATAAAAAAAATTTTATAAACACATATAAATTTATTTAAAAATAAAAAATTATTAAATTTACTAAAATGTTATAAATAAAATATATTAAAAATTTACAAAATTATAGAAATTAAATTAAACAAAATTTTATTCCTTTATTTTTATCTTCCCCACCCCAAAAAAAAACCCAAACTCTCTTAATCTTCTTTGCTTTACCAAATTATTGATATTGTTGTTGGGAAATGTGCCTATAGTGTAGTAAACAGATAACTATTTTCTATGTATTTGAACGATGAATAAATATATAAAGTTAATTTCACATTTCACTATTATATCTTTTGTGTTTCTGCCTTTCATGTTTTGCATACATAGAGAAATTGTGACAAGAAAATAATAGCTAATTGATTGTCTAAGTTCAAATTGATGATAAGTGACACTGTAAGAATGTTTACATTATGAGAAAGACAACTTACTTCAGTAGATAATCGAAACGAGTCCGTAATTCCGTAAAAGAATTAAAGTGAGCATTTTATTCAAATATTTAGAAGGATTATTATGTCTCTACAATTCCAATTAGGGAGATGACTAGTCTTGGCTATCGGAGCAGTTGACTCCACAGGTAGAGACATAGTTGTACTCATTGGAAGAATGATACATTAGACTGGACCCAATTTGAATTAATTTTGAATTCGTTTGTGAATTGATTCACTTGTGACGTTCATGGTGTGACTTAACTAGATCTTGAGTTAGTCACTAACCATGCGTATGCAACTCATGTGTTTTGATATAAGTGAAGGCTTATGATCTAAAGATGATCGAGCCGATAGTCGGTATGTTGGGTACATAACTTGTGTATGGCATGACTTTACTAGAACCAATGAAATTCATAGCTCGATTAAATAGTTAACGATATTCTCTCATTGGCATTATGTGGGTTGGTAAATATGAAACATGGTCACGAATTGCTTGTTTTCGAACGAGTAATTTATCACAGTCATTAGTTGACAGTGATCATATTAATCATTTAGGTAGATACAATGGTGAAAATAGGATAAAATAGGATTGTATTGAGTGAACGAATTTAACTCAAAGGAATCAAGGATATCATATGAGGGTAACACACACATGACGAGGTCATTGGACAAAGCAGTTAGATGAATTTTTTTTTAAAAAGAGTATACAATAAGGAGTTTTCAATCATTGTACTTCTTGTGGACTAACTCCATGATTAAGTACTTTGTGAATTATCAAAACGATGCTTCTAGACATAATTGCAATTGCTCGAGTCTAATTTTATATATTCAATTGGTCCATCTGTTAGCTCAACAAAAGCTCGATTGGATTGTATTTGAATCAGAAGAATACGACTTTGGAAATAATTTCATTGAATCAATTTATTCGATGAGAAATTAAATTAGGCGGTCGTGAGAATTTGTTCAACTAAAGAATTTGATTAAAATTTTTCTTGAAAATTAATTTGGAAAATCTTAATGATTTTTGGAAAAAAAATTAATTTTTATTAAGTAAAATCAAATTATCAAATTAATTAAAATAAATATGATATTTTTGGAAATTAATTTTCAAGTCAGACAATTGACCCAATAGGTAATTGAACTTGAAACTGAACCTGAAAACCAAAAACTAAAACCGAGACCCAAAACTGGTTGAATCAGACCCGAGTGTAAAATTAGGCCGATGGTTCAACCAGTGATTGGATCAGACTGGTCAGGTCGTCATTGGCACGGATTGAACCAATAGTAGCCAAACCAGCTATAGCACCAGCTAGGCATTCGAATGCCTGGCTAATAGTGCCCCGGCCATGGCAGCAGGTTGTTCAAACATCCTGCTAGGTGTCTCAGCCAACCCTATTGGCAGCACTGGGCCATGCCTGCAAATGCCTAGCAGAGGGATGCTACATCCCATGCGGTTGGTCCCGCGAATGACCAACCTAGGCAAGCACCTCTCAATTGGGAAAAAAGGGTGGTTGGGTGTAAGGCACAACAGCGATCCAACGAACGACAAATGGTTAGCGGCAACAGTTCTTTGGCGGTAGAGTAGTGGAAAAATTATACTCCTAGTGGGACACTATTGGGCAACTTGATTTCAAATTAGCGTATCCAAAAATAATATTATGTTAATAATTTAATGTTAAATTTAATTTAATAATTATGTGGATAGTATTTTATTAATTTAATATTAGTGCGAGTAATTTCAATCCTAGTTGAACTCTCTCTAAACTCTTCAAAAGAGCTTATGTCATTATTCTCGCACATTTGAATTCAAGAAAAGTTATAGAGAGAAAAATCTCTAAAGAAATTATTCCAAAAAATTTTAGAGATTTTTTTTGTTATTTACAATTTAACCCTAAAAGTTTAGAGAAATTATGAAATTGCCCCATTGATAACTTTGTTAAAAAAATTTCTGATTCGAAGTGAGCCCATGCTCAGCATACGTGAGCTTGAAGATAGTGGAGAAGACCACTAAGCCAAAGCGTTCATCCTAAACAAATAAAAAATATAGTGGAGAAGACCACTCGGCGGAAGCGTTCATTTTAGACAAATAAAAAAGGTATGAATTTTGATTAAGTGTTTATTACTTTAGATAACACAACTAAGTTCTTGTTTTGGAAAAAGTTTTAAAACTCTGGTTTTCCCTTAAATCTATTTTTCGCTACGCTTTCTAATTCTATTCTTCCAACAGTTGTCGCCTTTATCATCAATGTCAGATTCTGACATATTTTCTGGTGAATAGCACCACCAAAAGACTTTTCTTCCTCCTCTTTTTAGGTTCTTCCAAGCTGAAAGCCAAGAAACTTCCGAGTTCTTATTGCCATCATTGACATCACCACCATCCAACAAGCTTCTTTGTTACAACCACTTTGGAACGAAGGCTTAAAATGTACAAAGGCAGTTTTGATAAAAAAGAGAGTAAAATACACAAAAATCGAGAACCTTAAGCCTCAAAATCACTGCCAAAAGAAAAAAAACTTAAATCCTCAGAGAGCTCTTTTTTTTTGCATTTTCGAGTTTTTTTAGAATTTTTTTCTTGGGATTATATTTTATATAGTTTTTATTCATTTAGGCTTATGTTTTTTTTTTTTTTGTAATTTGAAACTTTCAATTACAAGTGAAATTTTAACAAATTTCATAGTTAATCTTTTATTTGCTTGATGAGAAAATTTTGTTTGTTTGATGAGAAAAATTGGAATGATTATTAGAAATATTGATATAACATTGAAAATTTTGGTACATGTTATTGGTCCCCATATGCAGTTGAGAACAGAAAAAATTTAGTATATCAAAATATCTAACTATTTTCATTAGAAATATAGGTATCGAGTTAGAAATTTTGGTATTTAGCTGTAATTTTTGTAACACCCCATACATGACCCGATCGTCAGGTCTGAGCTAGGGGATGTCACATCCGTTGTTGAAGAAACTATGATCAAATAACTACATAATGTAAACATTTAAACATGCAAATAACTATATTACACGATCATAATATGATGCATAATCATTTAAGGATCTTATACAAGCTTACAAAAGCTCTTTTGCTAGCCCGATGTCGAATTGAAACCAAATTGTAATGTTTGTAAAACATTGGGTTGACATAGCGACTTTGGGGCTTGCTCGTTACGACACAATTCACTGACTAGGTCTCGTCACGACGATAATGGCTCGACATCGCGACGTGAGTATCTATTTGCAGATGGTCCAATATGGTACCAACTTGCAATTTGCTAAGCATACCAAAACACATTTCCAGCCAAAAGCACATCTCCAGTAGGTTCAATTCTAAAGAATAATACATTATCTATATCTATATATGTACATTTACAGTACAACCATTTCATCATTTTCATTCAACATATAAGCTAATTTCATGATGTTATCCATTTAAAACATTTGACATATATTCATGCTCAAATAAGTTATAAGCATAGCAGAATTTCATACATTTCTAACCTTGTGACAAAGTTAAATACGCAATCCAACCACTTGACCATTTCCAATATACCAATTCATGCTTCAAATATGAACATGCTCACATATTATGCCAAAAACTGACTCAACTTAGGTACATGCCCTATGTTTAACAAAATGGGACTATACAAACATTGTTGAGTCGAGGATCACTGTTTGGATGCTAGATCACGCCTTGAAACTATGAGAATTACCTATACTTGCGTACAGAATAAACAAATCATACGTCCATGATTCAAGTTAATAGAATAAAAGTTAAAGTCAATTGTATACATTTAATTCACATTCAACTTATAGCCATTTCATATACAATTTCATAGCAAAAGTTTCCATCACCATATGAACATGCATATAATCATTTTGCACACCGATTCACTACATATGCCCTAAACTTACCATTCATGCTACTCAACATTAAGATATTACTTTTTCATTTTATAATATATCAACTAGTAGCATAAACTTAGTGATCAATTCGTATAATTGAGCCATACCATATTTTTCTTACTTGTCATACCATATCTCATTCATTTCATATGTTTCATATTATCATCTCTAAGGATGCACTTATTCATACACAATCATCAACATATATATACATAAACTCAATTTCATCTCATCATTTTAATCATTTTTGAGCCTATTGGCCCATTTATACTCAATCAACCCCCAGAGCTCGTTTTTAACTAATTTTCATAGCCTTTCACATGCTATTGAATGTCACATTTCATATGTATACAAGTATACCAAACCATTCATATTTCATTTCAATTACCATATAGTCAAATAATGTTTTTATAACCTTATTAACCATACATAGAATTAGAATGGATACACGGACCTATCACCCCGGGTTGCTCGCAAAGATGACTCTAAACATGTACATACTACCACCTCGGGTTACTCGGCAATAATGGTTTCAAATTAATATCCTATCCCTATGGAATGCCAACTATATTCGACCCTGTCCGAACAACTTATAGGTTAATCAATTTTCTAATTTCATTACATAATTCAATTAATATTCCATTATCCTCAATTTATCATCATTTCATAATTTCATCATATCATATAGCATATTTCAATTCAATTCCATACCACATATCATATATCAATTAAGTCATGTTACTTTATATTCTATTCTATCCTATTCTATTTAGTCAACTATTTTGATATTCAATCTCAATCATAGCAATTCAATTCAAACAACCATTATCAACTCACCTCAATACTACATTATGCAAAGTATAATGAATATAAAATAATTAATTTGATCTCAAATCATAAAAATACAATCCAGAATCGTGCGTCACTTGTCGACGACTCTCGTTTTTCCTTTCCCTCTCGAGGGCTCAGCGTCGCCTTTAGGTATGAATGATAATTCAACAAATGAAAAATATCAAATTTCATCCAATACACATTTAATACAAAGCCAAACATATTTTTTATTTTATTCAATTAAGTCCCTAAACTCAGAATTTGAATAACTTTCTATATATAGCTTCGGATTAAAATCTGATTTCATATTTACTCATTAAGGATCCTATACTTTCTATCCCTAACATAATTTCATAACATGTTTTCATTTTATTCAATTTGGTTCCTAATGTGACAAAGCTAAGAACTAAGCTTATTTAAGCTTTACAATTTAGTCGTTTTCATAATCTAAGCTTAATTTGTATCAATCTCAAGCCCAATTCTTCAAATTCTCAACAATGGGAACTTGCTAAAATTTCAACAATTGAAAAAATTGATACATAGGCTAGCTAAATCAAGCTCTCATGATCATAAATCTATAAAAAATCAAAGAAAAATGGTTTAGGAACTTACTTGAATTTGTAGCCAAATGTTAAAGGGTTTCCAAGCTTTCTTCTTTCTTTTGTTATGGTGGAAGGTGGTTGAAGGATGAAGATGATGACTTATGTCATCTTTCTCTACTAAATTTTACCTATATACTTAGATTAGTTTAATAATTAAACACAATTAATTAGTTTGATCTTAGTTAATTATTCATTAATCACCAATTAATTAATTCTAATGACATCCACCACAATCATCCACTAATATCTATTTTAAATTGGTTTATTAAACATTTTAGTCCCTTGGATAATTGTTATTTAGGTCATCAAGCATTTTCCTAATTAAAACTCTATAGCGATTGGACTTTTACAATTTAGTCATTGAGCCTTAATTAACTATTATTTTTTGGCTAAATTACTTAATTGAACTTCAACACATTTTTATACTAACGCCGTAAATATTCCTATTCAATTAATTTTTTTGTTGAAGTTTTGCATCCTCAAGGTGAAAGGTCTGAGTGTAGCGACTTCCATGGCATCAAGGTCGTGACACCCACTCTAAATAATGTTTTCCTCGAGGTTGGGTCATTATCGTCTCCCTACACAAACTCAATCACATTATTTATTAAGGTTTGAAATTAAATTGATAAAAAAACATATAAAAGACACTTAAATTGCTTGAGAATACGCTCTTCGAGTGTAATGGAGAAACTAATTTGCAGTATCAAATTACGGAAGATCAAACTTCCCTACACTTAAGTCTTTGCTTATCTTCAAACAAACACACATAACATGAGAAAATTACCCTTAGAATATGTTGGCCAGTGAGAAGCATAGTAATCAAATATTGAATTTGTACAGGACATTTCTTGCATGCAACTTAAGATTGATGTTTAGCTAACTTAAGTACTCCTAAAGCAAATATACCTAGTTCACTAAGTTAAATAAATAACAAACCTAAAGGCAATTCAAATTAATAAATACTCAATTATGTAATCCATCAACATAAACTAAATAGATACGTAGTAGACACAAAATGTGAATAAAAAACATTCATTAAGCTAATTATAAACAAATCAAGCAGATCATGTAAAAGAAATGTTTAGGTCACATAGGTATTCTAGGCTTGTAACATTTTGAGGCTTAGGACAGTTTAAATTTTAAACGAAAAGATAGCTCAAAACTGTTTCAAGCACTAGAAACAATAAAACACATCACATTGTTTCCTATTCATCCCCAAAGTAGTCATTAAGCTCACCACCTTATTTCTCTTTTTCTTACCTTCTTTATCTCTCTAAAGAAATGAAAGATTTCTTTTAAGCTCAAAAATGATTTTCGTTTAAGTGCTTTCTAATAATTTTCACTCACAATGCTTTTGTCACTAACCATGATTTTGTTCTACTCACTTTGCTTTTAACCCTCACATTACTTTTGTTCACTCAATTTTTTTCATTTTAGTACATTTAGCAAGAGTCTATATACACTATTGTTAGAATTAAGTGACTCGAATCCTTATTTAAATAAAATACAGTGGTAAAATAAAATAAAAGTAAAATCCCTATAGAACTACACTTCTTTTATTTTATTTTAGAATAAGGTTTTTTAAACCTTATTAAACTTCATCTATTTGATATTGATTAGAATAAGGTGTTTCAATCTTACTACACTCCTATTAGAATATGGTTTTACAAGCCTATAAATATACATAGTCTACTCCTCTTGTAATTATTCGAATTCGACATGGTGAATTATCTTCTCCTCTGCCCGTAGTTTTTTCTCGAAAGGGTTTTCACGTAAAATTTGTGTGTTTTTTATTTTTCTCTCTTTTTTTCTTTGCAATATATTGTCATTACCGATGTTTTATTTTTAAAAAATTGGTATCAGAGTTCCTGGTTGTTCATCTCAATCACAATAATGGCGTCTTTGAAGTACAAAATTTCACTGTTGGATTGCAACACCAGATTCGCATTATGGCAGATAAAGATACAGGCAGCTCTTGCACAGATGGACTTAGAGGAAGCCCTGCTAGGAGTAGATAAGATGCCTTCAACATTAACGGAGGAAGAGAAGTAGCGCAAGGATCGAAAGGCATTAACATAATTATATCTGCATTTGTCTAACGAAATTTTACAGGATGTGATGAAGGAGAAGACAGTCGCTGGATAATGGAAGAGATTAGAACAAATATGTATGTCGAAAACTCTAACTAGCAAGCTGCATATGAAGCATCGTCTTTATGCTCATCGTATGGATGAAGGTGCATCTGTGCACGAATACTTAATAGTGTTTAAAGAAATTCTCTCAAACTTGGAGGCCATGGAGGTTCAGTATGATAAGAAAGATCTAGGGTTGATTCTACTTTGTTCGTTACCCCTGTTTTATTCAACCTTCAGAGATACGATTTTATATAACCACGAATCTCTCACAATTGATGAGGTTTATGATTCTTTAACCTCATATGATAAGATGAAGCATCTTGTGGTTAAAACTAACTCTCAAAGAGAGGGTCTCATTTTTCGTGGGAGACAAGATCGAAATACTAATGATGATCGTGGAAGGACACATGAACAAAATTCTCGCGGTAAACCTAAAGGTAGATTGAAGTCTTCAAACAGAGGTAAAACTTGTAACTTCTACAAGAAGAAAGGACACATTAAATCTGAGTGCTATAAGCTACAGAACAAGATCAAAAGGGTGGTTACGAATCAAAATAGAAAACAAATAGAAAATTCTGGCAAAGTTGATATTGTAGAAGACTATAGCAATGGTGAACTTCTAGTCGCTTTGTCAATAATTCTAAAGTGAGCGAGGAGTGGATCCTTGATTTGGGATGCACCTTCCACATGAATTCCAATCGGGATTGGTTTACAACTTACGAAATAGTGTCTGAAGGTGTTGTTTTGATGGGATATAATGCTTCATGTACAATTGCAAGTGTTGGAACAATTAAAGTTAAGATGTTTGATAGAGTTGTCAGAACACTTAGTGACGTACGACATTTCCAGAATTGAAGAGAAATTTAAATTTTGTTAAGTATTCTTGATTCAAAAGGGTACAAATACACAGCTAAAAGTGGGGTTTTGAAGATTTCCAAAGGTTCTCTCGTTGTGATGAAAGGGTAGAGAAAGACTGTCAAGTTATATGTTTTGCAGGGTTCTATTGTTACTGGTGATGCAGTTGTCGCATCCTCTTCATTTTTAGATGATGATATTACTAAACTTTGGCATATGCGCCTAGGGCATATGAGTGAGAATAGCATGGCAAAATTGAGCAAAAGAGGACTTCTTGATGGGCAAGGAATTTACAAACTGAAGTTTTGTGAGCACTGCGTTTTGGGGAAGCAAAAGAGAGTTTGATTCATCAGAGGAATTTATAACATGAAGGGAACGTTGGAGTATATTCATTCTGATCTGTGGGGGTCATCCAGAGTGCCTTCGAGAGGTGGAGCTAATTATATGCTAACGTTTATTAATGATTTTTTCAAAAAAGTTTGGGCGTTCTTCCTAAAGTAGAAAAGTGATGTATTTTCCATATTTAAGTCTTGGAAAACTATGATTAAAAAATAGACAAGAAAACAAATAAAATATCTCCGCACAGATAATGGCTTAGAGTTCTATTCTGATGAGTTTAATAAACTGTGCAAGTCGGAAGGGATCATGATACACTTGACAGTTCGTCATACTCCACAGCAAAACGGCGTTACAAAACGAATGAACAAAATGATCATGGAGAAGGTTCGATGTATATTGTCAAATGTCAACTTACCAAAGTCATTTTAGGCCGAAACAGCCTCTACTGCATGTTTTTGATCAACCGACCTCTATCCGTTGCCATTGAGAAAAAAGACTCCACAAGAGGTATGGTCTGGTAATCCTGTTGACTATTCTAATTTAAAGATTTTTGGGTGTCATGGGTATGCTCATGTTGATAATGGAAAATTGGAACCGAGATCCATTAAATGTGTTTTTCTTGGTTATAAAGCTGGTGTAAAAGGGTATAAGATATGGTGTCCTGAAAATAGAAAAGTTGTGATTAGCAGAGATGTTGTTTTTGATGAAACTGTTATGCTACCTAACTTATCTCTTAAATACTCTTCTAATAAAGAAAATCAAAAGCAAGTGGAGCATCAGATTAATCCAGAATTTACAACATAGTCGACTCCTCAAGCCAGTACAAAAATTTAAAATAGAGTTGCTTCTTCACCATAATACTCTATCGCCAAGAACAGAACTAAAAGAGAAATTAAACCTCCAAAGAAGTATACCAATGTTGATCTAGTTGTTTATGCTTTAAATGTGGCTGAAGATATAGATGCAAACCAAGCGCCATCTAATTATTCTGATGCAGTTAGCTGTGAAGACTCAGAAAAGTGGATGTTTGCTATGTAAGAGGAAATGAAATCACTCCACAAAAACAAAACATGGGGACTCAGGAGTTGAAGAACCCAAATATAAAGCAAGGTTTGTTGCAAAGGGTTACAGTCAAATTCCAAGAGTGGACTTCAGAGCTGTGTTCTCCCCAGTTGTAAAGCATAGTTCGATTCGAGCTTTGCTTGGTATTGTGGCCATGCATGATTTAGAGCTTGAGCAGCTAGATGTAAAAACTGCATTTGTGAATGGAGAACTTGAGAAAGACATTTACATGCAACAACTAGAGGGTTTTACAGTCTCAGAAAAAGAGGACTATGTTTGCTTGCTGAAAAAGTTCCTTTACGGTTTGAAACAGTCACCAAGACAGTGGTACAAGAGGTTTGATTCCTTTATGACTTCTCATGAGTTTAAAAGAAGTAGCTTTGACAGCTGTGCACACTTTAAGAAAAATAGTCATAGTTCTTTTGTGTATTTACTCCTTTATGTTAATGATATGTTGATAGTAGCAAAAGATAAATGAGAGATAAGAAAGGTCAAAGCCCAACTAAGTGAAAATTTTGAGATGAAAGATTTGGGACCAGCAAAGAAGATACTTGGTATAGAGATTCTCAGAGATAGAAAAGCAAGTAAATTGTACCTAAGTCAGAAGGGGTACTTTGAGAAAGTTCTTTGTAGATTCAATATGTAGAATGCTAAGCCTGTTAGTACTCTTTTAGCAGCCCATTTCAGACTTTCATCAGCTTTGTCTCCACAATCAGATGATGAGATTGAGTACATGTCATATGTTCCATACTCTAGTGTAGTGGGATCTCTCATGTATGCTATGGTTTGTTCACGTCCAGATTTATCATATGCAGTCAGTGCAGTTAGTAGATATATGGCGAATCCTAGTAAAGAACATTAAAAGCAGTTCAGTGGATTTTAAGACACTTACGAGATACTACTGATGTTTTCTTACAGTTTGAAAGAACTAGAGATGGAGTCATTGGGTATGTTAATGATGATTTTGCTGGAGAACTTGATAGAAAAAGATCTCTCACAGGTTATGTCTTTATAATCGGAGGTTGTGCAATCATTTGGAAAGCCACTTTGCAAACTATAGTTGCTTTATCTACCACTGAAGCTAAGTACATGGCGATTACTGAGGCTTGTAAAGAAGCTATTGGGTTGAATGGACTCTTTAGTGAACTCAACGAAAACCTTCAAATCAATATAGTATTTTATGACAGTCAGAGTGTCATCTTCCTTACAAAAGATCAAATGTTTCATGAGAGAACAAAACACATTGATGTTTGGTATCATTTTGTTATGATATTATTGCTCGTGGAGATATTGTTGTGAGCAAAATTAGTACTCATGAAAATCCTGCAGATATTATGACCAAGTCACTTCCTATATCCAAGTTTGAGCATTGCTTAGACTTGATTGGTGTTCATTGTTGAAGTTAAACCCTTAAGGGGTTTTATGGAAGAGGTGGAGAACTTGTTCGTTGAGAGTTCGCGATGAAGAACTTGTTCATTGAGAATTCGTGTCAAGGTGGAGACTGTTAGAATTAAGTGACCCGAATCCTTATTTAAATAAAATACAGTGGTAAAATAAAATAAAAGTAAAATCCCTATAGAACTACACTTCTTTTATTTTATTTTAGAATAAGGTTTTTTAAACCTTATTAAACTTCATCTATTTGATATTGATTAGAATAAGGAGTTTCAATCTTACTACACTCCTATTAGAATATGATTTTACAAGCCTATAAATATACATAGTCTACTCCTCTTGTATTTATTCGAATTCGACATAGTGAATTATCTTCTCATTTACCCGTAGTTTTTTTTCCGAAAGGGTTTGCAATTAAAATCTGTGTTTTTTCTTATTTTTCTCTCTTTTTCTTTGTGATACATTGTCATTACTGACGTTTTATTTTTAACAACCATATCAAACAATCTCTTTTCTTTTCTCTCAAGAACAATTTGAAACTACCAAAATGTCTCTACCTAACCCTCAACATCCATGGCCCAAATGTCCATTTCATAATGCATTTTAAGATCAAGGGCAAAGAAGGGTTGAGTTTTTAACTTAGCTTATGTAACAACTTGAAAGTCAATGGTGTCAAAAAAATATGGTTTCAGGACTCTGTTTCCTTAAACTGAGCTCATAAATATTATAATAATATTTACGAAGTTATTTTATAAGTGAATTGAATTTTGGATTAGTAATTTGACCAAATTAGTTATTAATTAAGGTTCAGTGACTAAATCATTAAAAATTTAAATATTATAGAATTATAATTTATAAAAGGCTTGAGGTCCACAATGGTTATTAAATCATTGTTCTTACTTATTTGGTGGTTTTTAATGATGATGGATGGTTGGTAAGTGTAGTTTTTATTTTATTAAATAATTAATGTATAAAAAACATAAAAGTAAAAGAAAATATGAGATAATTTGTAACAGTCTGATTTTCAGTGGTGTAGGAAATGACGGTTTTGGAACCCCATTTTCGAAGAGTGTGTTAATATTTACAAGGTCAATTTGAAGTTTAATTAGAGTTGGGTCCTTTAAGTTTGTTAATTAAGTCAATGGTGTTGGAGAATGAGGTATCGAGACCTCATTTTCGTAAATAGACCCCCTAAATATTTTTATTAAATATTTATGAATTTATTAAATAGGTGAATTAAATTTTGGACAGATAATTTTACCGAATTGATGACTAATTAATGTACAAGGACTAAATCACAAAAATTGCAAAAATTAAATATTATAAGTTTTAAGGGCTAAATGACTAAAATGGTAATTAAGCTAAAGCTCAAATTGACAATTAAGCCAGATAGTGGACGGATTGGTGGTATTTGTTAAGATTAATATTAAAAAAAGTTATATTTATAATATTATAACATATATTATAATAAAAGAAAGGAAAAAAAAGCCTTGAAATGCTCATCTTTTTCATTTTGAAAAACATAAAGGAGAAGCCATTTTTAAGCTCTCAACAATCTTTCATTGCATGGTAAGCCATTTTTGGTTCATTTCTTATCATTTTTATGTTTTTAAAATCGTTAAAGGTTGGTTTAATTAACCTGTATGTTAAATTTCAAAATTGTTGATGTTTAAAAATTTTACCATTGATGAATGCTTGAAGTTTTGATGTTAAAATGTTAGCTTTTAAGCTTAGAAATGAAAAATGGTTGATTTGTAAAGTGAAAGTTGTTAATTTTGAAAATAAGGACTAAAGTGTAAATATTTTGAAATTGACATGAATTTTCTCTAATTATTGTTAATAGAGGGCTATTGAAGGATGAAATTGAAAATGGATTGTAAAATGAAGCTCAAATTTGAAAGACATAACTATTTCAGTTATAGGGACTAAATTGAATAAAATAAAAAACTTTAAGAAACTTTCAAAAATTAAAATTGAACTGACTTATGCTTATTATAGGATGATATAAAGTGTTTGTGATTGATAAATTACACTGAATTTTCGTATAGATTGAGATTTAAATCAATCGAAAGATAATTACAAAAAAAGAGAAAATTGTGGATTAGTCCTTGATGTTTCGTTTGTTTTTATTTTTGTCAAGTAATTTCATATGGAACTTACTAAGCTAATTCATGTTATGTTTGTATTTCTATAATTTGAATCATTGTGTTTATTATATATTTATTTTGTTTTGCAAAGTACGATATCGAGGTAAATTGAAAATGATTATTTGAGTTTAGAATGTTATGTTTGAGATTGATTATCGAACTAGAGGATTAATTTGAACAAAAATGAAAATTTGTTTTGTAACAGCCCGATTTTGGGTCTAGATGGAACAATGGTTTGGGACCACAAATCCGACGAGGAAAATTTATTTTAAAATTATGACATGGGTTACATTATGATAAGAAAGTTGCATGAAAATACTGATATGAAAATTTTATCGAATTAGTGATTAATTAAGGAAATGACCTATTTGTATAAAATGTAGAATTTGAATTCTAGAAGCTAAAAGGGTTAACAAGCTATGAAATTGTAATACCCCGAAAATTTCTATAGTAAGAAAGTAAGATAATATCCCTGATATGGTAAATTAAGGAAATAAAGTGATAAAAAGAGTAATTGAGTTATATTATGACATATTAATTCAAGAAAGGATTAAATTGCAAAAGTGAGAAAAGTTTTATTACCCAAGAGTAAATACTCAAAATTTGAGGGGTTAAAGTGTAAATATGAAAAATTTGAAGGACCAATAGTGTAAATATTTTAAGGGTGGAATGATCTAGAAACTAAGAAAAATGGATGGATTAGGACCAAATTGAAAAAGGTGAAGAAGTTTGAGAGACTAAATCACAATTTTACAAAATTAAGTGATGACTCAAGGATGGAATTTTATAAGATCATAAAGGGCAAAATGGTCAATTAGAAGAGAGAGAAATCTAGAAGATAATGATGATGTTGGAGATATTTTATATTAATAAATAAATAAATGGTTTATTAATATTTTAATTTGATTTTTTTAAATGATATTTTATTATTTTATTATTAATTTATTTAGTATATATATATGTGGAAAAAAAAGAAGATAAAAAGGAACCCACCCATCATCTAACATGCACCAACGTGAGAAGAAGAAGAAAGAAAGAATGTTTTCTTTTCTTTACAATTTGGTCCTTTTTACCAAAAATCCACCATTTTCACTTAGAATTCAAAGAAATTTCCATAACCACCAAGAGAGAAAATTGATAAGGAGACTATGGGGAGCTAGAATATCAAGTTAGATTCAAGAAATAGAGGCTGGAGGAGAGAGAGAATCAAGCTAAAGATTGAAATCAATAGAGCAAGGTAAGAACATCAAGATTTCAATATATTTTTAAGTTTGATGTTATTGAAAAAGTATGAAATTGATGTTAATGAAGGGTTTTATTATATAAGGTTATATGTTCTTGATATGTTAGTGAAGAAAAATAAGAGAAAGTGATGGGAATTACTATAGAGAAAGGGAATAAGGGTGTTATAAATTTAGTAATCACCATTTTGCACTAAAACAGTTTTGGACAGCAGCAGTAGGTTAATTTTGAAAAATCACCATAAATCGTGGAAATCGAATTATAGGATGAGAAAAATATGTAGTTAAATATTATTGAGTCTAGTTTCTCATAAAAGAAATGGTGTAAGTAATGGAATTGTAAATCATGAGATATAATGAATTTTGTGAGACTAGGTCAGAATGAATTCGAGTTCCCCTATACTGACTTTGGAAAATCATCAAAAATTGGAGAAAAATAATCAGAGGCTGAAATTTATATTTTGAAATCCTTAATGAGTCAATTTTCAATAGAAACAAACGTAACATCATTTGAATTCTGTATGAGGGGATAATAAAATTTTAGTGAAGAAGGGTCGGAACTGTCATACAGCAGAACAGGGATGACTTTAAAGAATAAAATGTACTTATTGGTTAAACCAAAAATTCTGAAAATTTTATGGTAAGAATATATTTGAGTCTAGTTTTATATAAAATTTACGGATCTTAATTTTGAGTTCTGTAGCTCAAGATATAAATAATTTAGTGACTATGACTCAAGTGGACAGCTTTGAATGAATATATATAAGTAAATGGTGAAATTATAGATAATGTTACCTATAAGCATGTTAAATACATTAAGGATGTGGAATGGAGAGGAGGAGGAGGAAAATATATGATTATTCAACTAGCATGAGTTGTCATTAAAAATGACCAATTTACATGTTTTGGGTTCAGGGATTAAATTGAACAAATGAGAAACTTTAAGGGTAAATTTGTAAAAATGTCAAAAAAGTGACCAAATTGCATGAAATGAATTGTTTTATTATTTAAATTAGTAAATTGAATGAAATATTAATTTAGATCAAGATTGGGTGGAAATTCGAGAAAATAGAAAATTACCAAAATGTCCCTAAATTTTGGTATTTCTGTAATTTAGCCTGGTAAGTTCGTAAGAACTATATTCTGTATAATTTTAATTAAAGTGAATGTTACTTGATGATGAATATTATATAGATATGTGTTTTATAATAATAATTGAATTATTATTGGTAATATGTACAATTATTAGATGCAGTGAGATGATTATCGGAAGCTCCATTGTGGTTGGTAGGAAATGTTGCATTATTTATATTGTGAAGAATTATAAAAGCATGTTAATAATTTGAAAGTTTTAATAATTAATGGAATTTTATAACTCGGTTCAATACGTTTACAAGTGTATGTGTTCTGGTAATGCCTCGTACCCTATTCCGGTGTCGAATATGGGTAAGGGGTGTTACATGTTTAACTTAGTGATTATGTGAATTGACATTGAATTTGGTTGGAATGTATTATGTTATATAATGAAATAAAAAGAACTGAATTAATTAAATCATGGAAGAGCAAAATGTTTCACTAAACACTTTATGGACTTTAGATATCGAGTTAGAGATTGAATCAAACATGAAATAAAATCTTATTTAGCCTATTTTTGCATAAAAGCAACTGCGTAAGCAATGGAATTGTAGGTTATGAGATTTAATTATTTTTATGAGTCAAGGTCAGAATGATTTTGGGTTCCCCTACTCTAACTTTGAAAAATGATTATAAATTGTACGAAAAATTTTAGAAAATGAAATTTATATGCCTAAAATCTTGTGAGTATATTTTCAAGGGAAACAAACGGAAGCATAATACAAGATTTGTACTAAAAGATATTTAATTTTTAGTGAAGAAAGGTCAGAACTGCTTAGCAGCAAAATAGGGAAAGATTTGAATAAGAAAAAACTATATTAATTAGCTTAAGTAGAAATTATAAAATTTTTATAAAAAAATTGATTGAATCTAGTTTCAAAAACAAAAAGCGGATCTTAATTTCAAATTTTGTAGGTCAAGATATAAATAATTTAGTAATTGTTATTCAAGAAGACAACTTAGTTAAAGGTATATGTGTAAATAGTAAAAGAATAATTAATGTTACATATAAGCATGCGTTACTAAAGGCTAAAGATTTTTATATAAATACATGTACATATAGGATGTGGAATGGAGAGGAGGAGAAGGGAAATATTAGAAGAGTTATAAAATGAATTAATAGTTTATTATGCGTGATCGAATCATATTGGTGTATTGGTTGGATCTATGTGTCCATTCTGAGCCTATGACAAGTTAATAGGATTATAAACATTTAAATTAGTTAAATGTTAGAAGTAAAGAAATGATATTGAATCGAGATAAGTATCAATATGCCAAATAACCAAAAACGAGCCTTGGGGGCCAAATAAGTAGGGAAGAGCTATTAGGCTCAGAAGTAATTGAAATGTTAAAATGAAAGGAAACATATGAGCTTAATTGTGATGATAATAAATTATATGTGAGAAGTGTTAAATTGTGCCTGAATGTGATAATGATATTTGGAAATGATTAAATGTTGTAAGTTTGAAATGCAAGCATTTATATACGATATTGGATATCGAGAATAAATATTAAAAAAATTTGTGAGTCAGCTATAAACCGAAGAGCCAATTTGATAAGATAAGGAATGAATCGTTTGATGTCGTAATGTAATAGAACATGATTACATGTTGCAAATTAAGTAATTGCACAACTCAATTTAACATTGTGGTAATGATTTGAAGTATTTGATAATTTGTTTTAACTATTGATTCACTATGAATTATGTATGTATATATATAAATGTGTTGAACAAGATTTGGTTATAGGATACACTTGTATTGATTAATAGAATAAACATTGAAATTGTATGCATTTTGATTATTGTTTATATTATTTGATTTGAATTATAGCAATACAACTGAGTTTTATTGCTCAACGTGCGATTTTTATTTTCCATGCATAGGTTAGGTTCAATTTGAGATCCCAAGTATTTACTTCAACATCCAATCAAGATCCCAGACTGAACAATGTTTTTGTAATCACCTTTTTGTTGGTTAAAAAGCATGTACCTAATAGGTTAAGTAATGTTAGTTAATGAATTGATTAGATGAATAGAAGTAAATGATGTTTAGGAGTGATGTTTTAAATACATAAGTACTATAACTCAAATATGGATCTTTAGGTGCTATATATTTGGTCCAAATGTGGTAATGATTGTTTAACATGTTTAATGCATGTTTGGAATGAATTTGATTGACTAGTGGTATAATTTGAATGGAAATTATCGTAGTCGCTTCAGCGACAAATGTGACATCCTGTAGCTCAAATCTGGCGATCGGGTTGGTGATTGCCTATAAACGTGTTATTGTTTATAGTAAAATATCACACAAAAAATATATTAAATTTATAAACTTGTAGATAGGTTTTAATCTTAATTGTCGATATAATTTAAAGTGTATCATTGAAACTGGAGGAGCTCTACTATAAATAGAACCCTCCCTCTTCATTTGTGATAATCTCATTGTATCTCATTCAAAGTTATTAAATATATTTTGAAAGCATTTACTCAAACACTTGGTGTGCTTAGCTTTCTTGTTTCTTTTTTGTTTGCTTTTTGCCCTTTTTTTCAGTTTGCTTCCGCTTTATTTCGGTGCCTTAAAAATTTTTCAAGAGAGGATCCTTCGATTAAGAAGATCCATCGACCTAAGATGAAGAAAAAAGGTCTATCTATTTTATTTAGTTATTCAGTTAAATCAATGATTCGTTATTGGAGGAGATAGCAACAACCATTTCATCTTACATGCGTATTTTTTATTTTCCAATGAATTTACATCTTTTATTAATGGAAATTTTTTTATGTAGTGAGTAATAGATCTGGTTGTTTATTGTTCAAGAATTCTTGTTCAGGCAGTTCATACCATCCATACATAGTGTTTTGGTCTAAGATTTCAATTCTTCCATGTTTATCAAAAACAATTCTTGAATGAGGTATTAAACTCCAGGGGTGTATCAAAAAAGAAACCTTTATCGACTCTACCTTCTATTTTTTATGAAGAAAATGAATTTTTTTATCGAAAGATAAAAAAAAAGGGTCTAAATCTCCTGCGAGAATGATTTGGAAGATCTAAGACAAAAAATAGTGGTATTTGTTAGCAACAACATAATGAAAACAGTCAATCAAGATAAATTAATTCAAAATCTAATTCAAATTTAATATAACACCTATGGGTATATAAAAAATATTTTGAATCGATTCATTTTAATGAATCAATTCAATCACAACTTCAAATATGAAATTAAAAGGGAATAGGAAAATTCTCATCTTTTCATAGTTAATCACTTCGATGTACGTGACAGTTGAGTAGAGAAAAAGGGCAAAAGAAAAACTTTAGCAGACTAAAAAAGATATTATAAATTAGTTTTAGTTGAATAACAATAAAAGGGTGCATGGCGGTCGACCTTGGTGGCTGTGTTTCAAGGTCCAAAAAGTTGTGCTCCGCCGTTCTGCATTAGTTACTATAATATTTTTTCCCCTGTACTATTCGGTAATTTAAGGTAGCTTTCCTCTGCTGCTAATTGGATTATGTTATTTTATTGATAACAGAGGTTTGACTTTTAACAGTACACTTCGTTTACCTTATCAGTTCCCCTTGGAAAAAAAAAAGAAAAAGGAAAATAATTTATAACACCCCATTAGTTCTCCTTCTCCCTCCTTTAAAAAAAAGTATGAAGAGCTCTGAAAAATTATTGAGGAAGAGAAAATGAAGAACTTTATCAGAGTTTGATTTCTTTCTCTTCCCCAGAGAAGTTCTTATTTCTTTTCGCCAAAAAAAATTATCAGATGTGTTTTGGGAGGTTTAATGATTGGGTTGATTCATTATCTTTAGATTAATCTTTTATTGACAAAAAATTGCATAAAAAGGTAATCTTTTCACCTGGATAAGTAAATGGTAAAGCATTAACCTTTCTCGGAAACCTCTCTTGCATGGTTCAGAATTCAGATACTGAGCAAAATTCTGCAGTAAACTTGGATCACATTCTCAACAGAGAAAGAAAATAATCTAATCAACAATGTGTTGGAAAATTTATAATTTTTGGAAAGTTTAAGACATATTCTCAATTAGTAAAGGTGAAGAGTTGAATTATAAAATTATATTTTTATATTTTATTCCATGAGATCTTTTCAACGGTATATCATATGCTCAAAATGGTTGAGTGATGAACGAGAAATTGATAAGTTACTAGTGAATAATTGTTGAGGATAAGAAAAGCTTAAATCTCAGATTGGTTAAATATCATGTGAGAAATATGTATATATACGAGAACCCACTTAAAAATTGATTGAATGACTAAACTTAGAACCTTATCTTAGGCGCAAGGATATTGATTCAAAGCTATAGCCACAATGTGGGTGATGCAAAATGGATTTTCAGATATTTTTAGCCCAACACAAAATTCTTCAGAGTTTTTTACACACACTTTGTCTCACGAGTTTATTTTACTCTCCAAGTATCGTAGGAGCAACCGAATCTGTTTAAGGAAACGGTGTAAAATAGACTCCAACATCTTGTAAAACTCGATTTTTTATTCGATTTCTGATTTTTTCATAATCTTATTTATTTAATTAATTTCTGTATCTGATATTTTAAATATAAATACTTATTTTATTTTATATAAATATTTGTTTATTTATAATTCATATTTATTCACTTCCAAGGCAATAGTCCTGAATTTGTATAAAGAAGTGACGAAGATTATCAATAAAATAATCATCTGATGAACCATAGTTTAGAATTTAGATTTTATTCTTTGATTTTGACTATTAATTATATTTTAACAGGGTTTAGCAAGTGGCGTAATTGCTTTCCTTTTTTAGGTTTAGCAAGAAATAGAACAAGTAAACTTTTCAAATCTCTGTTATCAACAAAATAATATAATCCACGTATCAATTTAGGATTCGAGGAGCATAAATAGGAGCACAAACAAGGGGCAGAGGAAATTTGTTCTTATATAGCATCTGCTAAATCTCTTATACTTGCTGTATTATTTAGCTGTACGCAAACAATAAAAGCCTCAGTTCATTAACACAAGAAAGTACCAAAAAAAAGATGGGTGAGGAGCAGCAGAGAATTCAGATTCCTAGAGTCAAACTGGGAACTCAAGGACTTGAGGTTAGATTCTGTTCTTCTTACACTACTCATGACAAAGGCTGTTTCTAAATATGCCCTGAATTTTTGTCATTTTTATATCTGTTCTTCCAAGATATGCAGTCTGTCGCTGGACTTACTTGTCTCACTTCTTCTGTAACTTATTTTTCATTTTGTAGGTTTCAAAGTTGGGGTTTGGATGTATGGGGCTCACTGTAGTTTACAATGATCCTGTCCCTGAGGAAATTGGCATATCGATTATCAAGCATGCATTCCACAGAGGAATCACTTTCTTTGATACATCTGATTTCTATGGACCCAAAACTAATGAAATTTTGATTGGAAAGGTAAACATTGCTTGGACAAGCTGTTTGTATTTTCAAGTTCTACTGCAACTGCTTCCAGATTTTGCTACTTTGTTGATCATACTGATATGATTTTATGTTCCCACTATTGTTCTTGTCTTTTTTCCAGGCATTGAAGCAGCTACCAAGAGAGAAGGTACAGTTAGCCACAAAGTTTGGAATCGAAAATATGGATTCGACTGGTTTCATAGTAAATGGTACTCCCCAATATGTCCGTACCTGTATTGAAGCTAGCCTGAAGCGCCTTGATGTAGACTATATTGATCTTTACTACCAGCACAGGGTTGACACCAACACTCCAATAGAGGATACTGTAAGTGCGTCAGTTGAAACTTGAAAGCATCTTAAAATTATTTCTTCAATGCATAATACCATGTCATAGCATTTCCTTGTTTCATAATCTTATTTGTGGGACACTAATCTTTAGCTGCTTGAACTTTCTCTTTTTAGATGTCTGAACTCAAGAAGCTGGTGGAAGAAGGGAAAATAAAGTACATAGGTTTATCTGAAGCTAGCCCTGAAACTATAAAGAGAGCACATGCAGTACATCCCATAACTGCTTTACAGATGGAGTGGTCACTGTGGACTCGTGATATCGAGGATGAAATTGTACCTCTTTGCAGGTTTGTTCGTGCATCTTAAACCATTCAAACATTTAAAATGTAATGCCTATCTACATATGTTCATCTATGCAGGGAACTTGGAATTGGCATTGTTCCGTATTCCCCTCTCGGTGGCGGTTTCTTTGCCGGAAGAGGAGTGATGGAAACTGTTCCTGCAAATAGTATGCTGGTATGGGAACTTACTTACTTCTATGTCTTTAAACTATCGTTAATTTTTGTATAGTAAACTGATAGCCAACGTCTACTTTTAAGACATATATCTCAAGATTTCAAGGAGAAAACTTGGACAAAAATAAGAAGTTATATTTGAAAACCGAGAAGTTGGCCAAGAAGCATGGATGTACCTCTGCACAAGTAGCACTTGCCTGGGTCCTTCATCAAGGGGATGATGTAGCACCGCTTCCCGGTGAGTCACATTATGTAATTTTCAACATCTATTTTCTCTTTTTGATGGCCACCAGACATTTCAACTAAAAATCACAGCAGAAGTAGCATAATTGGCCTAAAAATCTTGTAGCAAAATTATGCTTGTTTAGAGTTTTGACCCTTTCTTTCATTTTCTTCGCAGGAACAACCAAGATAAAAAATCTGGATAGTAACATTGGCTCACTAAAAGTAAAGCTCACAGCAGAAGATTTGAAAGAAATTTCG
Organism: Gossypium turneri; assembly: GCA_008044935.1. NCBI lineage: Eukaryota > Viridiplantae > Streptophyta > Magnoliopsida > Malvales > Malvaceae > Gossypium > Gossypium turneri. The sequence goes on from CP032581.1 coordinate 55,400,262, forward strand.
GATGCAGTTCCGATAAATGAGGTAGCAGGTAATTCTATGCCAGATATTTTAAGTCGATTCAGTTGGAAGTTTAGCAATACACCACCAAAGGGGAGCAAGGTTTCAACTTGAAATAACCATGGATGCAAAGTCTGCAGCAAAATCTGCGGTTGGGGGTAAATGGACTCTGCAACAACTGAAACTGTTGAAAAACTAGATGTTTGTATCAATAACTTAGTAAGCTTTGGTTATATAGGAGTGGTTCAGTTAGATAAGAAGAGTGCATTACCAAAATAAAACAAATAAGCAGGGTTGTATGATTTTGCTGTATGTGGTTTGTAGCTAGTGATCATCTTTGGAAATGAAACAAGTTGTTTATCACCTGAATACCATTGTTTCTGCTTCTTTTGTTTCATTTCGAATTTACATTGCTAAAAATCTGTATGGAAAAAAAATTCAAAATAGATACTTGTTTGGCACACTTTGTATTTAAAAAATAAAACAATAAATAAAATTTATTGTAAAATTTTAACTTTGCTTGTAAAATTAATGGTGATGGGGATGAATGTCTGGTAACTCAGAATGGGAGGTTAATGGTGAGTATTGGTTTGGCTTGGCATTGAAGATGAGGTTCGGTGATGACGGTAAGGGATGGTTTTGTTGTTTGACTTGGGATTAGCCCATGGAGCTGTTGGATTTTATTTATTTCAATTTTTTTTATTTCGAATTTCTTTGTGTTTTTTTTTTTTTGGTATTTTTGAAATTATAATAATGTTAATATATTTATATAAATGATAAAAAGTTGAAGGATGTTCTATTTTTTTTAAAAACAAAAATTTACTTAGAGTTTTTTATCATTAAAATTTTCATCAACTAATTTCTTTAACAGTTAATTTTAATAATTGACCCTTAAAGTATAACGATTGTCTTTTTTTTTTTAAATTGAAGTATTTTTGTCACGTGTCCTGAAGATTGTACCAAATGATGAAAATTAATTCTTTTCATTTAAATTTAGTAAAAAATATTAAAATAAAAAAAAACTAGTTTGCATACTCACACAATTGTCACGAGGATTGACAAACCACGTGCCCTTAAGCGATTTCTTTGCTTCAAATTCCCTAAGTTAGATTTACTCTCGAAAATGAAGATTCTTAAAGGAAATTCTCTAAGACACTGAAATAAAGCGGAAGTAAACTCAAAAGACAAAGGAACTCAAATCGAATAGAAAAACCACAAGAAAGTAATGTACACAACGTGTTTGAGTAAATATTCTCAAATAGGGAAGACCTCTATTTATAGTTTAGCTCCTCCAAATTCAACGATTCAATTTAAATCACATTGACAATCAAGATTAAAGCTTATCTACAATATGAGAGTCCTAAGAGATCTAAACTTATTCTATCTTATCTCTTAGGATTACAAATATTAACCATGGTAATTCTAACTTTACTAGGGTGTTCCACCAGGCCACCAAGACTTCAAGTAGATGGGTTTCTTCATGTGTTCCATGAATCGAATCAGTTTAAGTAGGTCCAATGAGCCCTATTTAATCAGTTGACCTTTATGAGACGTTATGTGTGCATTCGTCACGGACTTTGATATACAACCAGTGACATTCCCCCCACCCATTGTAACGACTCAAAATCCGTGGGCACCGAAAAAGTACATTACCGGGTCTCCGTCCTAGTAAACTGAGTCATAAATAATTATTAGAAGTAATTATGAGTTTAGTTGAGTGCTTAATTAGGTATTAATTAGGTGAATTTAGTCTAATTAAGAATAATTAGGAAAAAGGATCAAATTGAATAAAGAGTGAAAGTCTAATTATAGATTAAAAGAAAGTAAAAAGGGCTAAAATGGAAATTAAGCCATTTAGCAAAGTTGAGGCGGCATAAAGGGAATAAAATCTAAGATTTTATTTGTTTTAATTATATCATTAATGATATTTAAATATAATTTATATTATATGAATTATGATAATTAAATTATAATGATATTATATTATTAAATAAATCAAAATATGCCAATTGTATGGATATGATAAAATACATGTGTAATATATGTATTTGTACATTTGTAATATAATTGTATATTTTCTTAAATTTTAAGTAAAAGATATTTACTAATTAAATTATTATATTAAATTGTTGTTGTAATTATTATTATTTTATTATGGAATAAATTAAGAAAAGATAAATGTAAGGTGTAAAATTTATACATGTGTATGCATATATTTATACAATTGTAAAATAAATATATAATTACTTAAAATTTAAGTATAAAGATATTTATAAATATTAATTAATTAAATATAAAATAAATAAGTAAAAAATGGTGCCAAATGTAGGATGATAAAGTTGTACAAATGTAGTAAAGTATGTATATACACTTGTGTTATAATTAAATGATATTTATTAATTAAATGATTATTAATAAATTATATTATTATAATATAAAGTAAAGAAATAAAAAAACAAAGCAAAAGAAAAGAAAGAAACAGAATAGGCAAGGGACGAAACAGAGAAGAAACAGGGGAGAAAGAAAGAAAGAAAAAGAGAAAGAGAAAGAAAGAAAAAATTAGGGTTTAAGGTTATAAAGCTTTAAATATAAGTCAATCAAGTCCTTTTCTTTTAATTTAGATGTTTTAGAAGTCTTAGAACAAAGTTTTGTTAAATTTAAATTGAAATTTTGAAAGTTAATAGATTTTTTAGTAGGGTTTATGTTGAATAAATGATGGAATTGAGGGTTTATTTGATAGAAATTTTGATTAGAATTGAATAAAGGTTTGAATTGTAAACTAAGCTATAAGTTTTGAGTTTTAGGGATTAAATTGAAATAAATTTGAAATTATGAAAATATGATAAAAATTAGATAGTTAAATGTGAGTTTGGCAAGAAATTGAGTAGCAAAAAGGTATGAATTGAGAAAGAAAAATACATAGGTTTAGTTAGGATTAAATTGGAATTAAAGTAAAAGTTAGATAAAAATTTCAGCAATTAAATTGTGTTGTCCTAATGATTGTGAAATTATTTTAATTTTTCGTAGCTAATATCAAGCCTGAAGCATCGGCCCAAAAAGGAAAAGAAAAGATTGTCGAGGATTAAATCCGAAGAGAATTCCGGTTTGTATCACTATAATTCAAACTTTATCATTATTATGTGTTTAATTTACTAATTATGTGTGGTAAATATTTTAAGGTAAGTGTTTAGTAAAATGATAAATTTATGATTGGGTATTGAAATTGAGACTGATACTGAACTGAATTATGGAATACTGAATATTGTTTTGTGTACTGCATTGAACTGTGAAATTACTGAAGTAATGCATTACTGCATTACTATGAAACTGATCGAAATAAGGAATTATAATTGATACTGAACCAAGATGGAAATTGTATTGAAAGGTGAATTAAATACCCTATTAACTAGTCGGGCTAGTCGGATATAGTTGGCATGCCATAGGATATGGAAGAGTACGGGTTTTTGCCGGCTTACTGATCAGGCACTTATGTGCCGACTACTGTTACTGTTACCGAATCGACACTTTGTGTGTTGGATACTGTTACCGTTACTGTTACAGATTCAGCACTTTGTGTGTTAAATATTGTTACTGTTACTGTTACTGCTACCGTTACTGATTAATGTTTAGGTACTGTGTACCGTTTTAGGCACAATGTGCCGTACTAGTGTGTTTGGTTGGAATCCGTGTATCCGTCGAGTCCGAGTCAAGTTAATGGGGACAAATGAAATAAATTTACTGATAAAACTAAATTTGAATGATATGGCATATGTGAAAGGTGAGAATTGAAATAAAGAAATAAGAATGGTATATATATAATCAAATAACAATATAAAAAGATTGAATTGTTCATTAAGTGATGAAAATTGTAATGTAAAAGTATGTGTGTGATTTAATGTATTTAATTATAAAATTGAATTATAGTGATACCACTGAGTATATGTATACTCAGCTACGGTTGTTTCTGTGCGCAGGTTGTAGAAGTCAAGTATTGAACCAGCATCCAAAGCCAGACCCGACTTCAGCAAACTTTTGGTGATGTATATTTTCTTTTGGTAATGTAGCATGTACATAGGATGTGTATAAAGGTTATTATGTTTTGAATATACATGGTTAAAAATGTTAGTATTATAAGTCTAAGAATTATAATGAAAGAAGTTTATCCATTTCAATTTAATTAGTAAATTGATAAATTTAAATTGATATTATATTGATTGAGTTTGATTAGAAGATATTTAGAATAGAAGATGAACATGTGAAATGAATTGGTTGAATTGGTTATGTTTGGAAATGATACGGTTTTAATTGCAGGGGGTTTTATGTGAAAATAAGCAGAAATGTTGTCGAAATTTAAAAAAAAAATTGGATTACTTGAACAAGTCCCATTTCACTTTTAATACATGTTTTAGACTTCAAAAGTTCATTACACCCATTCTGACGATGCCCTCGTCACGTCCTCAGAATTACATTGATTCAACTTGCCTTGGAATTATCACAACGCATCGGCTGATTCCCAACCATTCTCTATGTTGGGTAGTTTCACCCCTCGAAATGTTTACCTTGACTTATGTCTCTGTCGTCGTCTAACACGAATTGTTTCTCTCTTTTGTACATATCAATCGTAATAGGCCATTGCTCTTACTTGCCCCCATTATGACTTGCCTCAATTGGGATCCCTTTGATTCTCACAAATAAGCTTTGGTACAACCACATTGAACACCAGGTTAACCTTGAGTATTGCTGTCAACTCTGGTTTGTAAGCCCTTCGGCTTACCCGCTTTAGAACTCTAAAAGGGTCCTTATGTCTTTGACAAGCTAATGACACTTAACCCAACATTTACTCTATTTAACTGCTCAGTTTGCATCCCCACTTTTCCCACAAAGTTTGACACTTAACCCACCTCTTTCATAGGTGGTAGCCTCAATGATAACTCAACAGGCTTCACATTGGTTTGCCACACCTTTAGTATTTTTCAATGGGGTCTTCATAGCACTCCGATCTACCAAGTCAATGTTCTTACCATAATAAACATCCTCGGCTAACTGGATTGCTGACAATAACTTGGTTCCACCTTTCTCATCACGACTCACCAGCTCAACGCATTGTCGTTGATGAGTGTCCAAGATACATATGCAATCAACAAAAAGAATCAACATAGCATTAATCTTGTTAAGGAATTTCGCCAAGAACAAAGTCATACTCATCTAAATGAATTACCTCAAAGTCTTCTTTGCCTTTTCACTGACCGATCTGTAGCTCTACTGCTTGTGCTACTCCCACAGTTGAAATATTTTTGGAAATTACAGTCTTGATCTTCTTAGTCGATTAGCTAACTGAGAAACCAAATTTACCTACGGCTTTCTCCGATATGAACACATCAGATGCTCCTGTATCAACAAGAGCACTCCTCTTTCAGCCTGCGATGTTGATGTTTATAAACATCAACCCTTTCTGCTTACGATCCCTTTTCACTTTCACAGAATTGAGTATTATTGACCTAAGCTTTAATAACTTTTCCTAATCAGACTCTACTTCATCTTCTTTACTGGCCGCGGGCAACTTGGATCGTTCTAGACAGTCTAGCATCCTATGCAGACCACAACATAAGAAGCACTTTACTGGCTCCTTCAATTTGTTGTTGGGTTTCCACTTCCAATTATGTGGTTTCCCATTACCACCATTTCCACCATTGTCATTTTTAACATGTCCTTCATCATTTCTCTCACCATTGCCCTTCTCCTTGGGCTTGGAAGACTCAAACTTGTCTTTTATCACAACAAGCTCAATGAAGGACTTCGCTATAGTCATGACTTTGGTAAGTTCTTTAACCCCTCGACATTGTAACTCTTTCTTTGCCCAAGGCTTTAGCCCATCAATAAAGAAGAAAGATGCCTTATTCTCACCCAAACTAGAAATTTAAGCATGAGTTCACTCAACTCCCACACATACTCCTTAATTGTGCATTGTTGTGTAGGCTTGTGAAATTTAGCTTGAGCTCCGTCCTCGGCATACTCTCGGTAAAAATTCCTATTGAATTCTTTTTGGAACTCCTCCCATGTCTCAATTCTAGCTCCACCTTATTTCTCATTAGTGGACCTACAATACCACCATAAAAGAGTGACATCAGTAAAATAGATAGCAGTATTTACCTTAGTAGCATCATCCACAATGTCTTTTAGTACGAAAGTATTGCTTCATTCCCCACAAAAAGTTGTCCACATCCTTTGCAGATTTCATCCCATTAAACTCTTTCAGCTTAAAGACATCTACCTTAGGCTTGGGGTGTCGCAACCAACACCACATTACCCAAAGCAGCTTTATAAATCGCAAGCTCCCCATTGAGCTTCACAACATGTTCCTTCAAAGTCGTCACCATGGCCTCGAAAGCATTATTCCTCACTGTGAGCTTATCCATATTGGAACTGGGTATCCATTGTATCATTTCCGTATTGGAACCAAGAGCATCCACCACAAATTCCTTGAGCTGCTCTTTCACCAAGTCCAACTTATCGGTATATCCCTCAACTGCCTCGAGTGTTTCCTTCACATTACCCATGGATTCTTCGAGATTGGTCACTTGACCTTCCAAAGCTAACAACATATCCCTCGATATGCTAGCTTTCTTGTCCCTACCACTGGTCTCCCTAAGCTTGCTTATCTATTCCTTTCGTCATCTTAACTGGCGCCTTCAAGCCTTAGCTTGGGTACCAACTATCACAGGGGTGAAAACCTAAGTCTAGAAAACCATGTTGCCTTAGACAATTTCTTTTCTTCAAATTCGCCTAAGTCAACATTACTCTCAATAATGAGAATTCACAATCTAAGGCACCAAAATAAAGCAAAAGCAAACTGAAAAGACAAACGAGCTCAAATCGAATAGAAAAGCCACAAGAAAGTAATGCACACAAGGTGTTTGAGTAAATGCTCTCAAATATATTCAATAATTATGAATGGGATTACAATTGAGGGGCAAGGCCTCTAAATATGGTTGAGCTCTCCCAAATCCAACAATACAGTTTAAATTACATTGGCAGTTAAGATTAAAGCTTATCTACAAGATGAGAGTCCTAAGGGATTTAAACTCTATACAATCTTATCTCTTAAGTTCACAAATATTAACCATAGTAACTCTAGTTTTACTGAAGTGCTCCACTGGGTCACAAGGCTTCAAGTAGATGGGCTTCTCTATATGTTCCATGTAACACCCTTAACCCGTGTCCGTCGTCGAACTAAGGTTACGAGGCATTACCAAATAAAACACAGTTCAGATCAGACATTCTTTACAATTCGTACGCACAGTAATGTATTCTCCTTTATAAAAATTTTCTGATATAAAATTAATAAACTAACTTCTTATTCATACCAGTCAAAATCATCTATTTGAATCACATTTCTAACCACACAAATCATGCTTTATCGAACATTCTCTTATACGAACTATATTTCAATATCTAACCATTTCAATTACGTTTGCTAATTCAAACTTTCAAGCTAAGCTATCAAATATCAAAACCAATTTGTACATGTTTCATAATTACAAAAAAATTTCAAATCATATGGTTATCATTTCCATGATACTTGAATACTCAATTTATAATCAAAGATATTTCATTTTATATACTGAGCATATATCGAAACACCCATTTGTTTACATCTATTTCATAACAAATCAACGATCATACCATTTTATAAATCTGAGTACATTCGCATATTACGTCTTTCCAACCCATATCATTAACTAAATAACAAACGTAATATTTAATAAACATTATACATATACATGCTAAACTAATTTAGCCATACTTCACAGTTTAATAATCATTTGCACATAAAAGGTTAAGTAACTTTATACATGACCAACTATATATATATATATTTTTTAACATCTTCCAACCATGCGCATAACACCCTAAAACCAAAAGCCATTTCTAAATTCAATTACTAAATCATAGCATTTTAAACATTATGACCTTATGAACATTTTACCAAATTAAATTTAACCATTTTCGAACACAAATACCAAATCATAAATATCTAATTTGCAAGCTAAATAACATATCTAATATGTTATATTCAACCACAAATATGAATCCCCTACCTAATTCGCATGTGAATTATCATACCTATAATTCATATATACAACCAATTAATATTTTCAATAATCAATCATCCAAATTAACTACCATATCAATTAGATCATATACATTCTTTGTCATTCAAAATCGAACCTAAATAATCAAATACCCTAGCCGAATACTAACTAAGTATATTTACTACTCACATCCAACCTTTAATCAAAACACACCATTAACCAATTTGACATATTACTAGACACAGGATATATGTATATGCCAAAACCTAATCAACCAATCACAACCACACAAAATCATCAAGCAAAGGCATAAATTTCAATATTTATAAAATAAACAAGCGATTTTCGCATGGCTTATATTTTGGACCAAAATACATATTAGCCTATACATGCCATAAGTTCGAAATAAAACTTTTAAAAATACCGAAAGTGGACGACAGCGTGAATGACTTCATTGATGATCCCTGAGCACGTAACAACCTTCAAAAAATCTATAAAACAATGACAAATAAAAACGAATACAAGTAAGCTAACTTAGCTTAGTAAGCCTTAGCAAATATATATATATATATATAACATATAATCTCATAAGAAATTTATCAAAGCTGAATATACACATATTTAAACATTACTAATACATTCACTAATCTCAAGTCATTTTTGTCATGGTTATTTGTTTATACACAAACTTCCAATCATATACCTGTATTTAACATAAGGCCGAACATACCATTCATATACACACATATAATTATAATAACATTATGTATCATTTTTGTTATATAACCAACCAACTTTATATAACCAACCAACTTACTTACCTAATTATCAACTAGGAAATTAAACATTACACACCTAATCATTTTAATTCATTAATCCCATTCGATACCACATCGGCATAAAGCCTACTAGACACAAATCCAAATATGATACACCGACACAATATGATACACCGACACAAAGCCTGCTAGGCATAATGCCTGATATGGTACACCGGCATGAAGCATGCTAGGCATAAAGCCTGATACAATTCACTGGCATAAAGCCTGCTAGGCATAAAGCCTGAATATCACTAATATAAAGTCGGTCTTACACATAATTCATAGATAGGAGATCCTACTTATTCTTTAAGATTCATACTAAGCTTCTCAAACATCGTATCTCATTAAAATTGAACTTGTACCCAAATCTCACAAGCATTTATACATTCGGCTATTAGTATGAAAATTTCATACAATTAAAATTCAGCATATAAAATTTATATACATTTAATTTAACGATATTTATTTGCTAATAGACTTACCTCGGAAATCGACGGACGAAATAGACTAATCAACCACTTTCGACTTCACTTGATCTAATTTCGTTTTCTTCGATTCTCAATCTAAACATATTCAAATTTAACCCTTTTATTCATAAAATCATTCAATTTAATCCAAAAACACATAAATGGGCGAATTACCATTTTGCCCCTAATATTTTACACTCTTTGCAATTTAGTCCCTATTGCATAAAACACAATTTACACAAAATCTCACAACAACATAGTTAGGCCGAATCTTCCTTGTATTCATACAAGTCCATGCATTTCATTTATTTTGTATTTTAGTCCCTCAAAAATTTATTTTTTTCAATTTAGCCCTAATTACTCAAATTTACCAAAAATTCAAAGACAAAACATGTTAATCTAACACGTATATTTCATAATCCATCATCAAACATCATAGAACACAATTATTCATTAATGGCATAACTCAAAATATTCATCAAAATCAAAAATTCTGGCATGGGTCGGATAGTACTCGAAGCAATGATCTCAAAAAAAATAAAAATTATCAAAAACCGAGCTGGAACTCACCTTAAATCAAGCTCAACAATGGCCGAATACCCTAGCTTTGTTTCTTTGTTTTCTTTTGTTTTGTTTCGTGATGAAGATGAAGTGAAAATAATGATAATGGCTTTTTAATGTTTATTATAACATAATAATATATTATACCTTATTATAACATATATATATTATATTAATAATATAAGAAAACCATATATATCACCTAATGCCGTCCACTAACTTGGAAAATGGCTTAATTGCCACATAAAACCTCCAATTTATAAAGACAACAACAATTAAGCACTTTCATATTTAACCCTCAAATTTTCACTTTACGCGATTTAGTCATTTTCTCAAATTAAGCACACAAACAGTAAAATTATTTCACGAAACTTTCACATATATAACTTCACACATATTTAACACAGAAAATAATATTAAAATATTTTTTAGACTCGGATTCGTGGACCCGAAACTACTATTCCGATTAGGGTCAAAATCGGGTTGTTACATTCCACGAATCGGGTCAGTTCAAGTGGGTCCAATGAGCCTTATTTAATCGGTTGACCTCCATAGGATGTTTCGTATGCATTGGTCATAGGCTTTGATCCGCGGCCCGTGACACAATGCACTAGTTGAATTTATATTTTAATAAATATATATTAAATTAACTTTTAACGTATTGTATTTAACAAGAAAAATATATAGATTAATTTATATTTGTTTTAAAAAATATAACAAATATACCATGCGTGAGAAGTTAAATAATTAATATAGCTAAAAAAATAATATATATAATTTTTTTACTTGTTGAGATATAATCTCCCTCCCAATAATGTCATATTCAAAGTTTGAATTTGCGTCTCTAAAAAATGTGTCTTATCATTGCACTCAACACTTATTAGTTCTGTCAATACTAATTGTTCGGTTAAAGTACCTGAGAGGTCCTTGTATCATAAGGACATGATCAAGTTAGTCACTCTATCATTAAATGGATCAATTTTGGCTCTCTACTATTACAAAAATGAAATAAGTACAAATTGTAATATAGTTAATATTTAGTGTATAACAAATGTGTTGAAATTGAAATACTTAATTTAGTCTCTAGAAAAATTACTCAGAAAAAAATTACTTAATTTTCCCACTTCCAGTAACAAATTATTTCTTCTTAAAAAATAGTCATTTTCAATTGATGGGTTTTTAAACCAAAGCCTAAGAATTATATTCTCACCTTCTTACCATTACACTAATTTTAACTTATATGTCAAATTGTGAAGAAAAATATAATAATGATTATACAGTCATATACAAACAAAAAATGATAGCATGAAATAATTACCAGTAATAATAATTCAACTTAATCAAATATATTAAAAATATTAAAGTAAATTTGAATTAAAAATTTTTAAAAGTCAGACCGCATTATATGCTTAAATAGCACTTATTTTTATAATATTTTTGTATTAAATGTATGGGAAAAAAGTTTTAAAAAATTAAAAATATATAAGTAGGGAAAGATTTAATCATAATTTTTTAAAATAAATAAAATTTAAAAAAGACATTATTTTTAAATGAAAAAACATTTAAATATTCGCCGTGAAAGGTTTAACTTTTATTTATTATACTTTTTATTTAATATGTATTAAATATCTAATTAAAAGGTTACCACACATTTTCCTAATTTTACTACATTTTTCTCATAAATCCGATGTGACAAGATCAAAGGTTTAGTGAAGTTTATTTTTCTGATATTTAATTTCAGCTATTGATTGTTTTGGATCTCATAATATCTTACCAAATAAAGATCCCATTTTAAACATTACCCCACAGAATATATTTGTAATTATTTCTCTCTTTTCTTTTATATTTGGTTGTTTTATTTTTAAAGTCTGCAATTTAATGCTTTCATAAATTAACAACAAATCTGATTTTTTTTTATTGTAAATTAATGCACCCTATAAAAGGGGAATTCTGTTTACAATAGAACATAATTATGCGTGTGATTGGCTTTCCTATTGAAATTTGGTAATTATGTTCACAATGCTATTTGTAATTGAAACATGATTCAAGGATCATCCTAATAAAACTGAATTTTTTAACTGGATCATCTTCATGGGTTTAAAACTAAGAGAACTTCTAGTTGATTCCTCCATATTAGCCGAGAAAAAGTTGTTAGATTTCCCAGAATTCATTTTGTGACCCGAGTAAGCACAAAAGTTTCGAAGAATTTCATTCATTAATTCAGTATTCTTATAGAAAAAGTTTTAATTAGCAGGTGGACATTCACCAAAAATTTTAATTAGGATGAATGAGTTTGATGCTAAGTTACTTTCATTTGCAGGTAGAGTCATGCTGGCTAAATCGATTTTGCTGGCCATTCCTGGGTATTTTATGCAACCGGTAATGGTTCTTGTTGGAGTGTGCGAGAAGATTGAGCTGATTGTAAGGAATTTTATTTGGGGATCAACGAGGAGTGAAAGAAAGATGCATCTTGTAGATGGGATACTTGTTGCCAACCGATGAAGGTTGGGGGACTTGTGTTGGGAAGATTAGTTCCCCAGAACATATCCTTTCTCATGAAACTTGCTTATCAATTAGTCACTAACTTGGATTCACTTTGGGTCAGAATCTTGCGCAGTAAGTATAAGGTTGATGGTATTTTTCCTCAATCAATAATAAATCCAATTCCTCATATGTTTGGCGTTCTCTATCTAGAATTTGGGAACATTTTAGGAATAACACTTATTGGAGTATTGGTGATGGGCAGACGGCTAATTTCTTGTATGATTGTTGGATTCCTAAGGTAGGGCCACTTAGCAATCATGTGCTAGTGTCATGGGCCAAAGTGCAAAGCCCGTGACCATGGCACAAGAAGCGCCCCATGGAGGTCTATCGATTAGATGGGTAATATTTAGCCCACGAGAACTGGCCCGATTCAGAGAGCTATTGGAGAAGCTTGTTAGATTGAAGCTTGGTTGGCCCGATAATGAAGACATGGCAACTTAGGCTAATTTTAGTAACTAATCTTAGAAGATAGATAGAATCATATCTTGTAAAGATTAGATTAGATTTGATATGGCAAATCTTGTAAATCCCTAAAATCAAGGGATATGGTGAATCTCGTCCGTCGATGTAAATGTATCTTGACCGTCGATTTTGGAGGAGCTCAACTATACTCATTTGTACTCATCCATTGTAAGCTGAATTCTTAAGAGTAATAGAATTCTTGAGCATTTACTCAAACACTTTGCGTGCATTCTTTCTTTGGCTTTCTGTTGTTCACTTGTAGCTTCTTTTGGTACAATCGCTTCCGCTATACAAATTGGTGCCTTGGAGGAGTTCTAAAGAATCCTCACTTTTGGGCGTAAAGGCTGACTTAGCCGAGTTTGGGACGAATAGATCGTCTAAGGCCGCACGGATTGCTAGACGAAAGGTCTAGCCCCGTGACAAGTGGTATCCGAGCTAAGTTTTGAACCAAGTGATATTCGAGTTGGTTCGAAGGTACCGTTGGGATGTCAAAAGAAGTTGTTGGTCAGAGTGAGCCAATGGAGACCCGTGGGAGGGCTAGAAAAGTCAGTCGCTCGAGGGAAATGCTAACAGCTTTGGAAAATCGAGTGGTCAATCTTGAGGAATCCGTAGGGAACGTGAAAGAGACGCTTGAATTGTTCGAGGGATACACGGATGGGTTTGACTCAATGGAAGAGCAACTCAGAGATTTTGTGTTAGATTCTCTCAATGCAAATGGGGAAAATATGAAGGAATTACTCGAGTCCACTGCAGAAAAGCTGGTAGAGAGGGATGAGAATCTCGAGGATATGGTGTTAGCCATGAAGAAAGAAATAGAGGAGCTCAAAGGGGAGCTTACGATTTACAAAGCCGGTTTGAGTAATGGGATGTTGTCTTCAAGGCCGAAGCAACAGGCAATGGATGTTCCCAAACCGGAGAAGTTTAAGGGTGCACGATCCGCAAGGGATGTGGACAACTTCTTGTGGAAAATGGAGCAATACTTTCGAGCGATGGGCATCGAGGATGATGCCATTAAGGTAAACACTGCATCAATCTATTTTACAGATGTAGCTCTCTTGTGGTGGCGTCGTAGGTCCACGGATGAAAAACGTGGTGGGAACGCAATTGGGACTTGGGAGGAGTTCCAAAGAGAGTTGAAGAAGCAGTTTTACCCTTAGTTTGTCAAGAAAGAGGCTCGAGTAAAGTTGCGTCGTCTTACACAATAAGGCACTGTTTGGGAGTATGTTCGAGCATTTATCGAGTTGATGCTTCAAATCTCCGACTTGAGCGAGAAAGAAGCATTTTATTGGTTTAAGGATGGGTTAAAGCCGTGGGCAAAACATGAGTTACGAAGGCAAGGAATCACCGAACTTACTGCAGTCATGGCCGAAGCATAGTCCTTTGTTGAGCTTAGTCCAGCGAGAGACAAGCTCGAGGCGTCTAAGCCCAATGGAAAGGGCAATGGTGAGAGAAACCATGAAGAATATGAAGAGGGACATAGCGATGATGGTAACAGTACCGATAGCACAAGTGGCAATGGAAAACCACGAGATACGAAGCGGGGATTCGACAACCCAAGAGATAAGAGGAAGAAGATAAAATGCTTCCTTTGTCAAGGACCACACATGGCGCGAAAATGTCCCAATAAAGTGATGATTTTGGCAATCAAAAAGAAAGATGAGCCGAAGGAAGAGGCGAAGCCTACCGAAGGAAAGACATTGAGAGTCAATTCGATGGTGCTCATTCCTAGAAAGAGGAATGGTTGCAAAGGGTTGATATTTGTGGACATCAATATTGCGGGTTAGAAGCGGAGTGCTCTTATCGATACGGGAGTATCAGACTTGTTCATGTCGGAAAAGGCTGCGAAGAAGCTTGGTCTGTCAATTAGGAAATCTAATAAGAAGATCAAGGTAGCAACTTCTAAGAAAGCCCCAACTGTGGGAGTAGTTCGTGATGTGGAACTACAAATCGGCGAATAGAAGAGCAAGGAAGATTTCGAGGTAATCTAATTGGATGATTACGATTATGTGCTTGGCTTAAACTTCCTTGATAGGATTCAAGCAACTCTGCAACCATGGGCCGATCAAATCCATATTGTCACCGGTCCGTCAACAAAAACGGTTGTACTGGTGCATCGAGATATGAAGGTTGGGACCAAGGTGTTATCGTCAATCCAACTAGTCGAAGATGTTTCGTATGGGAGAAACATTAATTCGTCAGAACGGAATGCTACGAAAGCCCCTTCGGAAGTGTTAGTGGCGCAAGGGACCGATATGAAGCTTGCGGATTCGACTGTGGAGCCGGCACCTTTGGAAAGGGTGGGTTGTACATCGAGCTTTGAGGGAAAAGGAACGATGCAGAAACAGTCGAGATGAGTAAATGCTGCGAGTAAGGTACATTACAAACACTCTGATAGTGTTTTGAATTCTGACTTGTTGGCTTGGCAAGGTCGTAGGGGCCCTTTCAAAGTTCATAAGCAAGGAGGCCAAGGAACTGTGGGCGGTACGAAGCCGAGGTGTGAGAATTAAGGGGATTCTAATGGGAACAAGTCAAAATTGGGGCAAGTTAAAGCAGAGACTTCTTGCCAACAGAATGTACCAACGAGTGCAACGGTTCAAGATAAGAGGCGATGAAAGCCGAGGCATAGGTTCCGAAGGAAGGGACAACCCGATCGTAAGACAAGTCGGAAAGAAACCGAGGCAACGAGAAAGTTTTAAGGTGAATCAAGTCAGTGTCATCCAGAAATCATAACGAGGGCGTTGCGAGAATAGGTGGGGTAGAATGTCACGGGCCAAAGTGTAAAGCCCGTGACCATGGCACAAGAAGCGCCCCATGGAGGTCTATCGATTAGATGGGGAACATTTAGCCCACGAGAACTGGCCTGATTTAGAGAGCTATTGGAGAAGCCTGTCAGATTGAAGCTTGGTTGGCCCGATAATGAAGACATAGCAACTTAGGCTAATTTTAGTAACTAATCTTAGAAGATAGATAGAATCATATCTTGTAAAGATTAGATTAGATTTGATATGGCAAATCTTGTAAATCCTTAAAATCAAGGGATATGTTGAATCTCGTCCGTCGATGTAAATGTATCTTGACCGTCGATTTTGGGGGAGCTCAACTATAAATAGAGAGCCTCCCCCTCATTTGTACTCATCCATTGTAAGCTGAATTCTTAAGAGTAATAAAATTCTTGAGTATTTACTCAAACACTTTGTGTGCATTCTTTCTTTGGCTTTCTGTTGTTCACTTGTAGCTTCTTTTGGCACAATCGCTTCTGCTATACAAATTGGTGCCTTGGAGGAATTCTAAAGAATTCTCACTTTTGAGCGTAAAGACTGACTTAGGCGAGTTTGGGACGAACGGATCGCATAAGGCCGCACGGATTGCGAGACGAAAGGTCTAGCCCCGTGACACTAGATGGATCAGTTCTTCCCACTCATCTTAAGGTAGCTGATTTGGTTGATTCAGATGGTTGTTGGAACTGGACTGTTTTACAGAGCTATTTTACTAGTGAAGTTTTGGAGTACATTGCAAGGTGCCCACCACCACATGTCGAGTTGGGTGTTGATGGCTGCCTGTGGAAATCGAATGGAACATGAAAATTCTCAGTTAAGACGGCGTATAATAGTTTAGTTCCAATGGATGGCGTCACTGTTAATGAAGACTGGAGAGTAGTTTGGGAGAATGATTTACCATCGAGAATTAAACATTTCATGTGGTTGGTGATGCATCGGAAATGTCAAACGAATGAAGAAAGAGCTAGGAGAAATTTAACAAATGATGCCGGATGTGCACCGTGTGAGGCGGCACAAGAGACCATACTCCATGCCTTAAGGGATTGCCATGGTGCGGTTGCTGTGTGGAGTCAGGTGATTTCTCAAAATTATCTATCGTATTTCTTACCTTGGACTTGTTAGGTTGGATTAAATCTAATTTGAAATGCGAGATTGAATTTCGGGATGGGATTGTTGACTCTAGCATAAGCTTTGCTGTTTTGTGTTGGTTACTGTGGAATAATAGGAATATGTTTATTTTCCAGCAATGTAGCAGCACTCTTGAGGAGATAATTCGCAGGTCAAAGTCTTTTTTCGGTAGGATCTGGATGCTGCTACAAACAAGGATAGATTGAGAGCAAGTCTGGCTGTGAGGATCAAATGGTGTCTGCCTAATTCGGGATGGGTTAAAATAAACACAGATGGAGCTTCTAATAGTGATGGAAATAGATCGACAACTACAGGAGTGATACGAGATTTTTACAGCAACTGGGTGGCAGGGTTTAGAAGGTTTATTGGTCGAGAAAATGTGGTTAATTCATAACTATGAACTATACTCATAGAAAGTGATTGTTTGATGGCTATTGAAATGAAAAAGGAGAGAAACGCGAATTATCCATCCACTACTCTTATTAGGAAGATTAAAAAGTAACAAGGCATATTCAAATGGTAAAATTACAATATGTTCCAAGAGAAGGGAATATGGTGGCGGATTGACTAGTTAAAACTTGTACTAGTGAGGATGTTGAATTTAGAATTATTGATTTCTCTAATTTTCATGTTAAGAAACTACTATTAGAAGATAAAATAGGTACCTCTGATGTAAGAGTTTGTTGATTAAAACAGTTTTATTGTCTTATTTTCCTTTAAAAAGAAGTTTTTTTATTTTCAACTATCCGTTAAACAATGAGCTAAGTAAACAAAGTTTAATTTCCATATTTATGTAAAAACTTCGTTTTATATATAACTAGCTTTTTTAATCCTGTGTGCAATGTATGGAATACTTATGTGTTTTATAAAATTGTTATTATTTAAATAATAAAATATTAAAAAATTATTAATCAAACAATATTTAAAAAATATAAACAAATTTAAAATATATATTTGAGTTTTTGAAAGATGATATATTTATAATATTATGAATATAATTTATGTTTTAATTATTAGGAATGTAATTTGAAAAATAAAACTATTATAATAAATTTTGAATTTATTATTAAGATAAATATTGTTTAACTTTATTTTAATAAAATATTAGTAATCTTTATGATAAATATCATATTATGTTTTGTTTTTGAATTTTATACTTTAAAATATATTTTTAAGGTTAAATAAAAATATATTATTCAAATTAAATTTTCTATGAAATTTTAACTTTAAACTAAATATTAAATTTAATAAAAATTGTGCCTTCGTTTTTTTATCCACATGTAACCGCATGTTCTTTTATAAGGTAAATATATTCTATTTCTTTATTTGAATTCATGTTTGTTTTTTAGTTGCATATTTATTTATTTTAAAAAAATTCAAATTTATTTTTAAAATGATTAGCTTCTATGTGATATTATTTTTAAAACCTATCACTCCCATTAAGAAAAAGTTAGGTGCCATTATTATTTAAGATGAGATGGCAGGTGGGTGTGCAATAGGCCACAATACTTGTTTTTATCTTTGATATAGTATCCGCATTGGGAACTGCTCATCGATCGAGTATCAAAGTGCAGTTAAGAAGACCAGTGGATTGCAACAACATATTTGATATGATTCCATAAGTATTTACTTTAGTTCACATCTTGTAGGAGCACAATAGGAGGTTTGGGGTGGGGTGAATGGACCCTGCAACAACTGAAAACCTAGAAGTTTGTATCAATTAGTAGGGTTTTGGTTGCATAAATGAGGGGTTCGGTGAGAGAAGAAGCCTGCATTACCAAAATAAAACAAATAAGCAGGGTTGTGTTGTTTTGCTGTCTGAAATTTATAGCTACAAGTTTGAAAATGAAACAGGTTGTTGTTTATCACCTGAATACTGTTTGTTTCTGCTACTAACAGCAGTATTGCAGCAGAGGTTTCTACCACCTGCTTTACTTTGAGAAATAAAAATCTTAAAACTTTGTTCCAGAAAATTTGACACAAAGTTAATATATCATTTGAAATGTTCCCGTTGGTCTAAATCTATTACAATTGTCTAACGCCTTTAAGTGAAAACAATATATAAATTTCTAACACGTGTAGCCAGCGAAGCACCAGTGGTCTAGTGGTAGAATAGTACCCTGCCACGGTACAGACCCGGGTTCGATTCCCGGCTGGTGCATGCTGTTGGAGCAGTGAAGAGAACAGAGCTCTTGTGATGGTAGGGTCCATCGCTCTCACCGATTTAACGATGAGAAACTGCGCATCTAAGCTTCTTCTTTTCTATTATTTATTTTAATTTTTTTTATTCTCTTTTACTTTTCTAATATTTTAAATAAAACGTATTTGTGGGGGAAAGTACGAGTTGGATGGGCCTTGCCCTACCCGTGGTAAGACGAAGGGCCTGTTCTGCATTGCTTAAAAAAAATATTTTTGGAAGAAAAGCTGTGCTAAACAAGTTATTTTTGGTTGAAATTTTTAACTTTTCGGAGTGATTTTTCTCTTCCACAAATATTTTTAGTGCTTAATTACTTTTTCACCCCTCTAATAATATAGTACTTTCCTTATTTTTTCTTAGTGCTTAATTACAAATATGTTAAAAATATTTTTTAAAATACTAATTACAAATATTTAATAGTTATATTTAAATATTTAAAATATAGTTTATGTATTCTAATTAAATTTTATAAATAATTAATATTTATTGCTTAAAAATATTTAAAATTTATATTTCATATATTAAAATATTAACAACAAATTATAATAATTTTTTATATTTTTACTACAATATAATAATATTAACTAATTTAAATATTATTTAAATACATATTTGTTACTTAATAATAACATGTCTAAAATGGAAATTTTATTTCTGAAAAGCACTTTTTGACAACAATGCTAAACACTCAAATTTTAAACAAAACTTTTCAAAAGCACTTCTCAAAAGCACTTTTCAAAAGTATTGTCAAATTAGCCCAAAGAAAATTGAAAGAAAAGCAAATAATATTATTTTGGGGTAAACAGCACCATTAGTCACTAAACTATTTGTAACTTTCTGTTTTGGTCACTTAACTAAAAAAAGTTATAATTTGATTGCTAAACTATTTGAAAGTTTTCATTTAAGTCACTGGACTATTCAAAAGTTTTTATTTAAGTCATTGGGCTGTTAAGTTTTTTTTTAAGTTCTATCAGTGAGCTCTAAGCGATGATTTGACGATTGGTGTGGTAAATTAGTACTCATTAATGAGTAGAAGAACATAGTTTAGATCCAAGTTAATTTGACGGACAATGTTGGAGATAAAAGAAGCTATTTGAATTTTGGCTCACCAATTCATGATGTTCAAAGTTGTTTTATGAAAAAAAACTGAAATATGAAGAGAAGGAGAAAGAGGGTTTTCGATTGATTCGGACCTTGCAAATAGAAAAAGCTATATAACATCAACTTTAACGGTTCAATAACTTAAATGAAAACTTTTGATAACTCAATTATTAAATTATAATATTTTTTAGTTAAATAACCAAAACAAAAACTTATCATTTGTTTCTGCTACTAACAGCAGTATTGTAGCAGAGGTTTCTACCACCTGCTTTTACTTTGAGAAATAAAAATAACTTTTTTCCATAAAATTTGACACAAAGTTAATATATTATTTGAAATGTTTCCATTGCTGTAAATCTATTACAATTGTCTAACGCGTTTAATATAAAATGAGTAACACTTCTGGCCATCGAAGCACCAGTGGTCTAGTGGTAGAATAGTACCCTGCCACGGTACAGACCCGGGTTCGATTCCCGGCTGGTGCATGCTGTTGGAGCAATGAAGTGAACTGCGCCCTTGTGATGGTAGGGTTTCATCCCTCTCACCGATTTAACGATGAGAAACTGCGCATCTAAGCTTCTTCTTTTCTATTATTTATTTATTTTTAATTTTTTTATTCTCTTTTACTTTTCTAATATTTTAAATAAAACGTATTTGTGGGGGAAAGTACGAGTTGGATGGGCCTTAGCCTACCCGTGGAAAGACAAAGAAAATTGGAAGAAAAGCAAAGAATATTCATTTTTGGGTAAACTTCACCATTAGTCACTAAACTATTTCTAGCTTTCCATTTTGGTTGTTTAACTAGAAAAAGTTACAATTTAATCACTAAACTATTTGAAAGTTTTCATTTAAGTCACTGGGCTGTTAAGTTTATTTTAAGTTCTATCAACGAGCTCTAAGCGATGATTTGACGATTAGTGCGGTGGATTAGTACTTATCAATGAGTAAAAGAACATAGCTTAGATACAAGTTGATTTGACAGACATTGTCGAAGATAAAAAATTTATTTGAATTTTGGTTCGTAAATTCATGATGTCCAAAGTTTTTTCATGAAAAAAAATGGAATATAAAAAGAAGGAGAAAGAGAGCTTTTGATTAATTCAGACATTGCAAATAGAAAAAGTAATATAACATTAACTTTAACGGTCCAATGACTTAAATAAAAACCTTTAAATAGTTCAATTATCAAATTGTAATGTTTTTTTAGTTAAATGACCAAAACGAAAGCTTATCCATAATCTAGTGACTAATGGTAGTTTACTTTTTTTAAGGTATTTGAGAAACAATTAATTCATTTTAGGGTAAACTACCAAAATAGTCACTTTTGTTTGTCTTAGGTTGCTTTTTAGTCACTTATGTTTGAAATGTTACGTTTTAGTCACTTACATTATCCTATTGTAACATTTTAATCACCGAGCATTAATTGTCATTAACGGTGTAATGGTAAGCTGAGTGACACGTTAAATCATCATTTCAAATGAAAATTTTAGGTTAAATTATACAATTGGTCTCCATATTTTTTTCATTTTGAGCAATTTAATTTATCTTCTTTTATGTTTTTTTATCTTTCCTTTTTTTTTTTCATTCTCTTCTCCTTCTGCCTCTATTTTCCTCCCTTCTCCATTTCTTTTAACATAGTTTTTCTATGTTTTTCATTTGTTAAAACTAGTCCTTATACTTTTTGTTTTTTTGAACAATTTAATTTTTTATTCTTTTTATTTCTTCATTTTCCTTTTATTCTTCCATTTATTTTTCTCTCTTCTCATATTCTTAATCAAATCTCGATTTGAATATAACCTAATTTTGAAACCAAAATTGGATCTAACTAATTAATATAAAAAACCATATCCTTAATCAAATCTAAACATAAATTGAATTCTTTATATTCAAATATTTTTTTCCGTTTTCAAACATTTACAGAATCGTGTAGATTATTCCTTTCATTTTCATTTTTTTTTGACGACCTTCTTGGATATTCCTAAGCAAGCTTGATTGGAAGCCGAGCATGGATGAACCGAAGAGAGAAAAGGAGCATGGAACCAAACTGGTTTAGGTAAAGTTGAAGGTAAGTTTCGTATAATGGTCGTTTTAGTCATTGAGAATGTAGAGCTCGTTTGAAGAATTCGTGAAACAACATAATTTCAAGAGGGTGAGAATGTTGTAGGTAAGATAGATAAGGTGGTCATGGGGGTTGATTAGGAGGTTAAGGGAACGGGTTTGGAAAACTTTATTGAGGGTGGACTACCATAAGTGTAACAGTCCGTTTTCAGTAGTGTCAAAAATTATGGTTTCCGAACCACAATTTCAGTGAGAGAATAAATATTTTTAATATTTATTTAAAGTATATGGGATTATATTAGAGTCGTATTAAAGTTTCGTTACAAGAGATGGAGAAGGGAGGAAAATAGAATAGAAGCAAAAGAGAAAGAAAAAAAAAAAGAAAAAGAAAAGAAAAGTTAAAAGAACATAAAAGAAAAAAATTAAATTGCTGAAAATGAAAAAATATGGGAATAATTGTATAATTTAACCTAAAATTTTTGTTTGAAATGATTATTTAACATGCCACCTCAGCTTACCGTTACAAGGGACTAAAATGTTATAATACGTTAACTTAAGTGACTAAAACGTAATATTTCAAATATAAGTAACTAAAATATAACTTAGGTAAACAAAACGGACTATTTGGTAGTTTACCTTTTAATTTAGGAATAATGACGAAACAAGTAAGATAAACATACAAAAAGAGAATTGTGAAACTTACAAATTATAATAAGAAAACAAGAAAAGAAAGAAAATGGTAGCTCGCACGTTCCTGGTTCGCCACGACGACTCGACGTTTACCGTCGATTACGACACCGACGACGGTTTTGAAGTCTCTCTCTCTCTACAAATAAAATTCGTTTGTCATTTCCTATTATTTTTTTTCTCTCTCTACAAACTTTTTTCTCTACTTTGATAATTTCAGGTATTTCAATTTCAGCTCTCCTCTCTCACTTCAATTCCTCCCGATGAGCAGAAGGTCGAATGCTTCTCTCTCACACTCTCTATCTCTCTAATGAGGCCCTTTTTTTATGATTGATTTTGGATGGTGCAGATCGTCGGGGAAGATAATAACCGAATCGTATCAGATGATTCCGATCTGGCCGCCCTTTCGGAGAAGCTTCAACTGGTATCGATCACTTCTGAGGAGGCGAGAAAACCGGAGAAACAAGAAGAAACGACGAGTAGCACTGCTGGCGCCGGGAACTTTGATGCTGGGACCAGCGTTATGTCCGATGAGGAATTAGCGCGAATGTTGCAGGTTTACTTCTAGATATTGAGTCAATTAAATGAGTTTGCTTTTAGCTATGAACTAGCTTAAAATGTTAGTATTTTTTTCCCCCTGAAACTCTTTAGTTTGGTTTTATTTTGGTCAATTTTAGGCAGAGGAAGAAGCACTTTTGCTTCAACAATATGTAGCAGGTGACAATGGTGCGCAATTTGAAGAAAAAGTTCGGCCCTATATTAGCAAAGTTCTCTTGGTAACATCATTTATTTCTTCTTTCTATGCGTGCAAGTTTGGTTTATTGATATGTTTATTAGTTAATTTGGTTTATGAGAAAATGTAGAGAAAATCTATTGCTTTTGCTGCTGGATAATTAGTTCATTGACTTTCTTTGGGGGAAAGTTGTTAGGAATGGAGGAAACTGTAGTATCTGTCAATGCTATAGTGATTATGAGCTTTTATCTTGTTGAACTTCTTGGATAACAGGAGAAGAAAGATATTGAATTTCTTAATGTTATACTTTAGCTGCAAGGAAAAGAGGATAACTGATTTTAATGAATACTATGGGAATCAGAAGATGGGTATCTTTCCTTACTGTTTATTTTGTCTATTGATATAGTATGAGGATCCTGTGCGCCAGGAAGTAGCTCGGAAGACAGTTCCTTTAGATAATCTTGAGGAGAAAGCATTGGTTTCTTTGGCCAAGGTGAGGGCTCTCTGGACTTGTGCAATTTAGAAGATTTTAGGAAGTGCTACAAAATATTAGTATCAATGGTCCTATATCTTTTTCCAATCTGGAAATATTTGAGAGCTCTATATTGTGCATAATCATTGCTGTCTATCAAAGCTAATATATTATGACCATTTACAGGAAAGGATCAAAGAATAAGGGCTTTGTTTCTGTTAAAATTGACATTGCATTTTTCTATATATGAGATTAAGAACCATCCTATTTTTAGACTTTATTTTGCAATGACTCATGATAATGAGTGATTTTTCTAAATATGCTTTAGGAGGGGAACTTTAAACCATCAAAAGTTGAAGAAGATCATGCTTTCCTGCTCCAGCTGCTTTTTTGGTTCAAAAGATCTTTCAGGTTCTTTTTTCTACTTTATATTTATCATTTTGCTCAGACTTTATAAAGTTCTCATTTGGCTTTCATGCAAAGGTGGCAGAATGAAGCTTGTAACTCTATATTGGTCGAAATTGTGTTCTCTATTGCATAGACATTGCTGATCTTAAGTTCTGGTCTTGCAGCTGGGTTAATGCACCTCCTTGTGATGGATGTGGCAATGAAACCACGGCTCAAGGGATGGGCGATGCAGTCCCTTCAGAAATTCAATATGGGGCAACTAGAGTTGAACTTTATCGGTCAGTGGGCAGAAAACATTTTTCTTACCATTTTTTATTTTATTTAATTCATAACAGTCAATTTGTAATCTCTTGTTTAGTTTAATCCATATTTCCATTTGGTCCTTCCTTGAAGCCTGATACATAGATGGCCAGGGCCCTTTTACTTATAATTTCAAATATTAGTAATTTATACCTAGGATTTGTTACATTCTTTTTTTTTTTTTTTTTTACTTTTCTGTTTTGTAGCACAAAGAATAGTTACCACTTGCCATCCAATCTCTCCATTTCATTTTCTCCACTGTCTATTACTAATTACTATAAAATATAATTTCTGAAAGATTTGATTTTTGCTTTTTCAACTTGTTTATAACGCATCCTGCACAAATGTTTAAGTTATTTTGCCAAATTGTGCTTTGAGTTATTTTACCAGCTCAAGTTCCTATCATTTATTTTGTGAGTTTTCTGTTAAATGAAGGTTGTGATTTGTCATACGGATGAAATTGAGGTTGATAAGTTTGGTTGAGGCACTGTTGTTTCCATTGCTATATTCACAGTCATAACTTGGTTTCTGATAATTGTCTGTTAGAAAGCAAAGTTAATTCTTTGGTGAAAAACTGCAGTTGCAATTCTTGTTCAAGAGTTACTCGGTTCCCACGCTACAATGATCCACTGAAGGTATGAATCTGTATTAGTTTGTTCTATCATTATCCTCTTTTTTTCTCTGGAGAGGGGTTCAAGTACTCCTTGTTTCATGAATTTTATCCTTTTCTTTTTGCAGCTTGTAGAAACAAGGAAGGGGCGTTGTGGAGAGTGGGCTAATTGCTTCACATTGTATTGTCGTGCCTTTGGTTATGAATCTCGTCTGGTTAGTCATTTATATACCAATTCAGTCCCAAAATTCAACTGTCTAAAACACAAATCTTCTCTTGTTACAAAGAGAGGTTAAGCTAATTCAGAATAAGAAAGAAAATTTCTTCTAACTGGTGTGCGGGCCATCTATTTTGACCCATATTCAGCATATATGGACCTGGATTTGTTAATTGTTTTTATCTGAAGCTTGGGATGATAGGATATGTGTAATATCTAGTCTTCTAAACAAAAGGAATCAGTTAAAGTGGAATAAAAAGATTTTGAAATTCAGTGAAGAACCATTAATTTGAAATTAGGAGAATGCTTGACCTGGATGATTTTGGTTCCGTCTGAATTAAGTTCAAACAAAGAACATGTTCAAGCTTGGGATGTCTTGTTTGTTTATGTAAATGAAACCCATTTTTAGCTTTATAAATTATGACTTACGAGTGGTTCCTGTGCTGACAATTGTGGTAGTTGAAGCTATTGGTTCTGCAATATATAAAGTCAACATTTCTGTTGGCGTGTATCTAGAATTGTATGCTTTATGAACAGCAAATTCATGCATGGTTGTATGCATCTTTATTAGCTCAAACTGTTTAAAGATGAGATTCCACTGGATTCCTGATAATTTGCTTACGTGAGATGATGATGTTTATTTGTACAACTGTTAATTTCCAGGTCCTGGATTTTACAGACCATGTTTGGACAGAGTGCTATTCAGAAGCTCTAGGAAGGTAAAAACACTCAAATTTGATGCTATATATCTTCTACTGGGAAGATGCTAACCCTGTAATGAATAGACTAAACTATATGGTCATTCTATCAATCAGTCTTACATACATTTTTACAGGTGGATGCATCTTGATCCTTGTGAAGCAATATATGACAGACCACTATTATATGAAAAAGGGTACTCTTTTAAGTGTTTTATTATCCTTTTTTTTTTTTTGAACAATTACTTTTATTTTGGTTTTGATACTAGACTGTGTTTTTAGTAAATACTTTCTTTATACAGGTGGGGAAAGAAATTAAATTATGTAATTGCTATTGCAAAAGATGGAGTTTATGACGTCACTAAACGTTATACACGGAAGTGGAATGAGGTAATTACAATAAAAAATTTAACACTCAATTGCTTCTAATGCTTCGCTTCTTATTCTTAGAATGCTTATTCATGCATTGTTATGAAGAACATGATACTCTCCCGAACTCACCTTGTTGTTCATTAACATTTTTTCAGGTTTTGTCCCGACGAACCATTACCACAGAGTCCTCTGTGGTGTCTGTTCTCACTTCAATTACCAAAGAATGCAGAAGGAACTGTACATCTCAAGTTCTTTCGATACTTGAAGAACATGACAACATTGAAAGGGAAGCTCTAGAGAGAGATTTACGTTCTACTGATGATGCTCCAATCTCCTTACCTGGGAGGCAAAGTGGGGATAAACAATGGCGCATTGCAAGATCAGAATTTGGGACTGACTCTCTGAGTTCATCTTCTTGTACAGTTCGCATATGCTGTGATGAGCATGTTACGAAAATATACAATGCATTTTCTTCTATCCTTCATAAGTTTGTTGAGGATTCCTTAACTGCATCAAAAGGTGTTGAAGTTCTCAAGATTCTTAGAGCAACTGTTGTAGATCTCAAGAAATTACCGTATAAAAAAAGGAGAGCTTCTTTAAAGCCTAACTCTATTGTTGGAACGTCTTTGGTGCATCAGTTGCTGCCCTCTTTTAAAGAGTTGCTTAATGCTCTTACACTAAAGAGTGAACTGGATAGCAATGGCATTATCAGTGTATGCTTAGCTGGTAATCCTGTTCAAACTGCCTTGGCGTTGCCTGTTGCCTTGCATGCTTTGGATGAACTGATCAGTGATCTTAGCAAATGTGACAACTTTAGTAAAGGCTCACTATCCTTTCCTCTTCTAAGATTGAATAGAATATGTTCTGGAGCAGTCCTTGCGAGCGGTGAGGAGCTTCCTTTTGGGATTGTAAGTAATAATAGCCTTATGTTCCATATCTTACATTTGAATATGAAGTGTCTGCAAGTGCTACAGAAATTAATCTTAAAATTCCACACTGAATATTTTCAGGCCACAGCAGCATTTGATGGAACTCGCATGTCTAAATGGGAGGAACGTAATGGTGCTAAAGGTACTATGAACAAGGAGCATAGTAGCTTTTGTCTGGGTATTACTCATTGATATCAAAACCCAAGGGAGAAAAATTACTGCAGAAATTTAATTTATGACCTGATGTTTGAACGCTTAGCGCTAAGTACAAGACTATCAATCCTTCAACCATACTAAGTAGAAGACTTGGCTCACCGTAGATTTTAATTGATAAAATGTTTTTCATTGAAACATCCTCTTAGTAGTTGAATCCCATCTTGTAGGTTGTTGGATTATGTACAAACTATCAGCGAATATGCAGGAACTTGTTGCATATGAGTTAATGTCTGCCAATGATGCACCTGAACGAGATCCAATGGATTGGTATGATCTGCTTATGTCTCTAAGCGTGCTTTTTGCTTTTAAATACCACGTGCCATTTATGATGGTCCTACTTGATGCCTATGTTAGGTCACTAGTTTAGATGATTCTTTTAGGAAGCATTTATTATTACTACACTTAAAATCATTATATTCAGTGTAATCAGCTGCAATAAATGTCTCTTTCCTAAAGCGATGAACATAACTTGTACTTTCTTCGGAAAATGAGATTACTTTTGAAGCTGAAAGGCTTCTGCCTGGAATGGAAATTTAAAGAGTTATCCATGTTTAGTGAAATATCTTTTTTAGTTTCAAAGTTCTGATTCTCTAAGTGTTGTTTAACCTTTAATGGGTAAAAATATTTCTGCAGATCATGTTGGCCTTTGATCTTACTAACATTTTAATCTTTATTTAACAGGGTGGTTGAGGGAAGTAATGATGGAGGATCGAGCTGGCATGTTTTGGATGACCGAAGGTCCGAGATGTTTGATAAACGTTTTCAACGCAAAACGTATAATGTCAAATCTGCAGGTTTCTTATCAAATATGTTCAGGTGAACTATTTTTTTACTTCGTAGGTAGTATATATGCAAGTTTTAAGTTGGTCGATCTTGAAACCTTTTATTAACGATATCATGGATGACAGATTTCGGTTCTTGGCGGTAAGAGATGTTAAATCAACGTCACAGCTGCAAGTAGGTAGTATTGACCTCTATGCTAAGCAAAATTGACAATTCTCATTACTTAATTGAAGACAAACAGTTCCAACTTGTATTCGTGGCTTTCCTGCCTCCAAGCCGCATTGTGTTGGTTAAGAATCTGGCTTCAGTGGAGTATTTATTGATGTGCTAAATATTTTCCCCAAGTTATGTACTGGAGCCAAAAAGGAACAGAAACACTGAACTAGCAGATGATTTATATATATATATATACACATACATACATTCAATGTCATTGTTGCATAAAATATTTGAGATAAAAGAAAATCAACGTTAGTTAGGGTCATCGTTTATCTATCGAAATCGCCTCCAGTTAAGGTATAAGCAGAAGGAGCTCGGTTTTGAGTTGTCAGAATTAAAAGCTCAACTAAAAACTTGGTTCAAGTTATTCTTTTTAAAGTTTGATTTCAATTTGAATAAAAATTAAACTCCAATGTTCACTTTATTAGACTCGTATATATGAGTCATCTATTTTTTTTAATTTGAAATTTATTTATTACGTTTGAATTCGAACTTTTATTTTCATTGATATTAATTAAAAAAAGAGAGTAAAATATGTATTTGCAATTTTTTAACAGAAAATTGAATTAAGTTTCTTTTGGTTTCCTAAGGTATTTATTCGAGTGGATTCAACGGTTAAGAGGTAAATGTAGGCCACGGGTTTTAAAGTTGTTTCGTTCTCAGGGTAAGAATTCAACCCTTGATCATTAAAAATAATAAATTATATATATTGAGAACTTTTTGGATTCATGAATATGCGGAGTAGAGCTGAGAACAGAAATAGTGAGATTGCAAAACGAATCAGGAACATGGATTGAGGCAGAACATTTTCAGCGGAGGGATGGTAAACTAGTGGGATAGGGTGGAGATTCGGTGATGGAATATTTAAGGCAATTGAATATGAAGATTTCGACACTCGTCCAAGGTCGAAAAGATCTATTAACGGCTCCATTTAGTGCAGATGAAATTAAAGAAGCAGCTTTTTAAAGTTAATAGTGTTGATGAAAGTCAATACTATGAGCTTTGAAAAGCTACTTACAACAATGTTTTAAAGTTCTAGTAAATAGGTTGAAAGGGGTAATGTCGGAGACAATGTATTATTGTGGGAAGTAAAATTGTTACTAGAATTAAGAGGAAGGGCCAAGGAAAAGGTATTTCAGAAGCGCTTAAAATTGATATGTTTAAAGCTTGTGATAAGGTTAGTTGGGAGTTTATAATGGAAGTGTTGGATGTTATGGGACATCAATGTATTAATATTGTATAATATAAGATGTTAATAAACGAAAATCTGATAACAGAGAGACTTATTGTCGCATTTTTTTTATTCTCTATCAAGATCTTCTCTCTTTGATGCTAATACAGGTTGAGAATGAATGTGATATTCAAAGAAGTAAAACTGGTAATCTTTTAGCTCCTATTTGCTACATCTTCTTCGGTGCCACAACTCAATCTCGTCAGAGAATAAATCATATACTGTCGACTCTTTTCGTCTCTTGATAAATTAAGGAAAATCAAGCATTTTCCTTAATCCTTCTAGGGAGGCATACAACTGATGGTTTACTGAAATACTAGGGGTGAAAAGAGCAGCACAATTGGGTAAGTACGTAGGTTTGCAATTTGGAATAGTTTTTTTTTCCATCCTGTTATTGACAAAATTGCGCCAGAAGTTAGCTGTGTGGAAATCTAAATGCCTCACTCGTGGAGAAATGCATACTCTTTTAAGGTCTGCGTTGAATTTTATTCTCTTATATATTTTTTCTTGTGTTAAAGCTCCTTGGTATATAACATATAAGATTGATCAAATTACTCGGACTTCTTGGTGGAGGCATGATGAACAACAAAAGAAATTTCATATGTGTAGGTGGGATCAACTCTGTAAACCAATTAAAGAGAGCAGACCGTGATTTTCGCATGCTAGGTTAGTGAATAATGTATTACTCAGTAAACATGCATTAAGACTAATCACAAAACCATGGCAGCTATTATTACAAGGCACAATGCTGGCAATAGGGGCGAACCCAGAAAGTTTTAGTGTGGGGGGGGGGGGAGGATAAAAAATTAAATTGTTGGGGGACCAAACCTAAATATTTATGGTAAAAAGGGTTAAATTGAATTGATAGTTTCTAAGGAGGTTTAGAATTGAAATAAAACCCTTTTATCCTGCTTGCTCCATTTGGATTCATCCCTGGCTTGCAAAATACTATCAACAATTTCACCTGTTGGATGTTATCCACAGGGCATCGAATTCTTGGATTTGGAAAAGTTTATTAAAGGGTAGGGATGCATGTAAACATGGTATTGATGTACATATATGAAATGGGAAGGGTACAACCAAACTGGGGATTTCCTTTGTAATCCATGCATCACAAGTACCGAATAAAAGGTCGCAACAACCAAGTAACATCCTTAACGCATCGAGGTAATATGGAGTGAAATTCCAATACTAAATGATAACTTAGGAGATAATTGGTGGAAAGAACTTGTTACTCATGGCTATTCCATTAATTTGGCTTGGGGGGGGGGGGGGGGAGGATAAGTTTTTTTTGAAAGTTTTGTTATTATAAGAAGTTTTCAAGTCAATTTTGTAAAGGATTTTTTTATCAAGTAAGGAAACGTTAAAAATTAGTAGAACGAAATGTTGTTAGGAGAGGAAGGTTGAAGCAGACTCTAAAAAAAAAGTATAAAGGCAGGCAATGGTGATGGAAGCAATAAGAGACTGAGAAAGATAGCTACAGTAATTACTATGATTGTAGAAAGAAAATTGTAAAGAATTTTTTTAGAGTACCCAAGTTTGTCAAATGATACAAAAGTTCAAATGAGACTTTTAAACCTTTATTTATAGACATTGAAAAGAAAAGTTAAAAGGAAAACAATTATAAAAAGATAGTGGGTATGAACGTGTTAAAATGGTGGTAGTAGGATTAAGAGAGGTTAATTACTTGAATATGGAAAAATAGAAGGCAAATTATATAGATAAATGGGTAAAATGACAATTACATGCAAGTTAGACTCGCTTAAAATATTTTAGTAAGAAGGGTTTTAAATACAAATGCATTGTTTGTTCAATGAAGAAATAAGAAGGAAACATTTGTATTTCAAAGAAATGTTAAAGAAGTGAACTTCTTATTAGTATTCATATTTGAGACTCTAAGTCATGCTCTTTAAACATCTCAAAAATGAAACAACCTAAGAATGTTCCCAAAGCTACTCATGCAAAGAACAATGTTTCCAAGAATTAGTAACAAAAGCAATTTGGAGTCTAAAGTGGAGGACCTTGATTCAATGAATTAAGATGAGACCCTCTTAGTTGATAATATCACAACGCGGTTGTAGGTGAGATCGAAGGAAAAAGTTGGATAATAATGATGAAGATTAATTTACAAGTCTTAAAGATTTTATTAGAAAAAAAAAAAGAAAATTAGAAAAAGGAAAAGAATGAAAGTCGAAGGTAAATGGCTCAATAAGGAATAATACATTAGAGGATGACAAGAAATCTATATCAATAGGGGATGTCAATGTATTAAGACATATTGACGAGGATGTCACCATTACATCATGGAAAAAAAGACATTGTCAAGGAGGCAGAAGAAATATGGCCTCTCAGGAAAATAAAATTAGGACTAAAAGACCGTAGCAAACATACACCATAGAAACACTCAAAATTGATTGAAGCGAATTGGGGATGATTTTGGATGCATTTCAAAAAGATGAGTTAGAATGTACTTTAGCTTAGAAGCTGAATGATCGAGTGGAGCACATCTCTGTACAAGCTTATGGACTAATATGATGGCATGCATACCTAGTCATTCACAATTTTTAAATGAGGGAGGGAAGCAGGTCGGAGGAGCAAGCATCATAGTTGGTCATGATGGTAATCATTGAGTCGGATATCTTTCAGTTCAGTTCATTCAATAACTAGAAGTTTGAACTTCCCTCCACAATGATAGAATCAAACTTGATTTGTAACCAAACTCAAACTTGAGTAGCTTCCTCTACTTGCCATCCATATTTCTTTCACAAGAATATGAACAAATATTTTCCAAGACAGATGAAAGAATCTTCTGAAGAGAACAGTCTGGTCTAGTCTAGTTATTAATCAAAGGAGAGTTGAATTCCACGTTCAAACATGTACAATTCCAAAACGACTGAAACAACAATTGGGTGCAACAGTTTATGCCCTCCCAAATGTACCATTTTTTCCAGAATTCAGATGTTCGATATTTTTTTTTCGTCAAAAGTAATTCAGTAATCAAAACTAAAAGAAGAAGAAAACAAAGTTATAAGTGTCCCAAGCCATAAGGGTTCATCCATGTTCTTGATTTTCCCTTAGCTCCTTTCAAGGTCAATGTTCCTCAATCTTCTTCAACCCCTTCATGTCTGTCGTTTCCACCCTGCATTACAAACAAAATATCACCAGATTTAACAGCTAATATATATATATATGTCTGCATATATAATGGAAGTCGCATCTCGTTACTGCAACAACAAGAGGAAATGCAATTATCAGATATATCTTGAGTTGCATATGCCATATGTATACGCTAAGCCGATCATTAGTTTGTGCAAGGGTGATAAATTTATGACGACATTAACCAGAAGTAAAAATATCAGGGAACATGCAGGAATTGGAATTATGGAACAGGTGATAGTCAAACTTGTATATACGCAATTCACTAACATAATAGCCAACAAATCCTTATGGAGGGGTTGATATCGTTGCTTGGTAGTGATCTAGAAACTCACTAGTTGCTAATAAGAAGGAAAAACAGGACATGCCGTATCTTATGCTACGTCAGCTGCTTTGCTAGTTATAGGCAATGCAAACAAGCTCTGGGTTCATGTAGTTTCAGAATTTTGAAAGCTCAGGTGTGAGAAAGATAATTCAATATAAAATAATCACTCTTATCCCTCACTAATAACCATCACTGTATGTTCAAATCGAGTTGACATGTGACTAAAGCATGAGTTCATCCCTTGAACAATATGTAAAAACTAAAATTTGTCAATGGAGTCTGGCAGTATAGAAAATGGCATAAAATGATGCAGAGAACAAGGAATTATTAAGAACTTACGTTGATCCATATAAAGCAGTCTTCTGAACTTTTGTGATTTCAGAACCCGACTGGTTGTCTTCAATAAATATTGTCAAGCTGGTAAACATAATAAAGTACTATTAACATTAGTATGGTTAACGTGATGATCAAGACTAAACCCGGTACATTAGTGGACAAACTATAAACATACCTACGAACATTCTGAAACTTGACACACTTTACGGCTACTGATTTTCCCTGCAAAAGAAGAGAGAATGATTTCTTAAAATATCCTTACTAAATAGTAGTTTTCCGACAATGAAAGACTGACAAAGAAGAGCTACCTAAAGATTGTCTGGAGATAAAACAGCAGTGTCACTTGGAGGGAAGTCATTGACATTACTACATTCAAGTACAATGAAATATCATCAGTGAAATGTTAAGCCAATCCCGAGAATGTTATAATTCAAATTACCTAAACCCCATATGTTCCCTGTTCCTAAAAAGTTTCACCGTCTTTGGACCTGCAGAAGACAATCTTCATGGTAAAATACTACAACAATCAACAACATCAAAGGTAAAATTAGTAAGGGTGGGATTTAGAACCGGTATTCAATGAGTTTGATTTCGTGATCAGATATTCAGATGCATAAATGTACAAATTAAAAGATACATATAAACATAATTAATAAAGATTTATGGGAAGATAATCATATACAAAACTTTACCTTCCTCTTCGGATCCCTTGACGACAATGGAATGTAGTTTGACGACTTGAGTGAAAGGGATATATATATGAAGAGTTGTTCATCTGGATCACTCTCTAGATTAAAACCTTCATCTTCTCTATAACCCTAAATAATCCATGACCATAAAACTTTTAATTATTTCATAATATGCAATACCCACAAAAGCAACTTAAGACAAGATAAATACATTGGACAATGAAGTCAACCCTAAAGTAATAAACTAAACCATGATTTTTCCAACATAAAAAAAGTACAAATGTCTGCCTAAATAATTCAATGACAAATGACAATTAGCTAGTATTAAGGGAGTAAAAATGAAGAACAGAGAAACAAGAATAGCTTGAAGAGAGTCACCTGCTTGAGAGCATTGGACAGGGAGTGACCAGAGCTTTGGTTAAGGCATTCAACTCCAGACCAATCAATAAAGTCCAAGAGATCAACCTAATAAACAAAAAATTTCCCAATCAAGTTAAAGATTTTAAGAATCTTTCTTGCAATTACACCAAGAAATATGTGATGAAAATTTTATATACAACATAGTAACAAACGAATCTTTTTCAATCAACCAGAAAAAAAAAATCCGAAAGATAATCAGTTGCCAGATTCCTTGTTTTTCCCACTAAATTTCTCAAGTTGTTTCAGAAACCAAACAAAGGGTATAGAGAAAGGTAGAAACTTTATTGGAATACTCACTAGGTTTCTTTGAATTGCAGTAGCTGATTCAGCAGCCGCCATGGTTTAAGAGGTTAATGAGATTGCTGATATAAAAATTGTCTTGTGAAGGAAAAAGAATCACAAGGAGCGAGAATAATTTGAGAGAAAGTTAAAAGACAAACTTTTATAGTGCCCACTTTTAATGGTTAATCAATTCTTGGAAAAAGACGAAACTAGAAGGATGTCAGACGCTGCCGTTTAAGTTCAAAGCCATGGTTTTGAGACCTTTGCCTTGCTGATCAAACCAAAATGACAGTAATTTTTTTCAAATGGTCAAGAGATAATCTTTTGAGAGAAGAAAGAAGCCTCCTTTTTGAGACAATCTTCAGTATAGATATCCAATCCAAATTCTTAAACCTCCCGAGGCCCAACACCCCTCTCAAGTTCTCAAACAAACAAATTAAGTCCCCACCAACCAATAATGTAATCATCTAACCAATTAACCAACCAAATCTCAGCAGCCCCTTCTCCCTATCCTTCAATCTTTGACCTCAAGTTCTCCAAACGCCAACAAACACAGATCATATATCAAAGCAAATGCAATCCAACAGCCACTGACCACAACCTTTCATCATATCTACAACCCCATTTGCAGTCTTTCATCCCATTCACCAAAAACCAATGGCTTCCTTATCCCTCAACCTCTCCTCCCTCCACCACACCTCCTCCAACCCTCTTATCCTACGCTGCACCCCTCTGAACCTACGCACCCCATCCCAGAAACCATTCTCCATTAGGTCCCAAGCCGCCCCAGTGCTTTCCCAAGATGATCTTAAAAAGCTTGCAGCTGACAAAGCAGTTGAGTCAGTCAAATCAGGCATGATCCTAGGCCTAGGAACAGGATCAACAGCAGCTTTTGTGGTCGACAAAATAGGCCAACTCCTTTCCACGGGCCAACTTTCTAACATCGTAGGTATCCCAACTTCGAAAAGAACACAAGAACAAGCTGCATCACTTAACATTCCCTTATCTACCCTTGACTTGCATCCCCGTATTGACCTTGCTATTGATGGTGCTGATGAAGTTGATCCTAACCTTGACTTGGTTAAAGGCCGAGGCGGTGCACTTTTGCGTGAGAAAATGGTTGAAGCAGCTTCATCTTCCTTCATTGTAGTAGCCGATGATAGTAAGCTAGTTTCAGGGCTTGGAGGGAGTGGTCTAGCTATGCCTGTTGAAGTTGTGCAGTTTTGCTGGAAATACAATCTAGTTAGACTGCAAGGGCTGTTTAAAGAGTTGGGTTGTGAAGCAAAGTTGAGGTTAGTAGGGGATGGTAGTGAAAAGCCTTATGTCACTGATAATGGGAATTACATTGTGGATTTGTATTTCAAGAATCCAATTAAAGATGGGTTTGGAGCTGGGAAAGAGATTTCTGCCTTGGAAGGTGTAGTGGAACATGGGCTGTTTTTAGGAATGGCTACCTCTGTCATCATTGCAGGGAAAACTGGTATAGAGGTTATGACAAAGTGAATTAAGTGTTGAGTAGAATTTACTTTGTCTGAGGGGGTAATTTGTTAAAAAAGAAAAAAAGAAAAAATAATTTTGATTCTGTGTAGAGTGATTGCAGAATGTTGAATGATTGAGGGGATTTTAGAAATGAATTTTATTGGTTAATGAATATGTGGTTTTATGGTTATTGCTTTATCATATTTAAGATTCCAATTTTTTGTATTTTCTTGGGTTATGTTTTGGTTAAGGGATTCATTTTTTTTTTGGTGAAAAAGAAGATTTAGAACAATAATAAAATGCTAATAAAGTTAGAGCCCAGACGACGTTATTTGCATCGAGTTGTCAATATCCTCCTCCAGAAATTTTCGTAAATGTGACGTTGGATCAACGAATACAACCAATTGATTCATTTCACTTCCTGCTACATTTGCTATGCATTCAGCAACCTTGTTACTTTCCTTCAAGACATGTTGAAGCTTAAATTGCCGTTCTCTATTACACCACTCATGAATCAGTTAGACTTCCACTGGATTACTCTTTGTTGCAAAGTCATTCCTAATAATATCAATCAACAGGGCATTGTCGCTTTCCAACTTAACCTATCTGAAACCTCTCATCTAGGGCTGTGCATTATTCGGTTAAAACCGAATTTTTTCGGTTAACCGACCGAGTTCGGTTAATCGGTCGGTTAACCGAAAAAATTCGGTCGGGGGTCGGTTAAGTTTTTTTAGTTTGTTCGGTTAACGGTTAAATCGGTTCGAAACAGGTCGGTTAACCGAAAAAAATTCGGGTAAACCGAAATTTATAGTTAGGGCCTAAACCAGGTAAATTTAAACCCAGCCCAATTGTTTCCCAGGCTCACCGAATAGCCCTAGCCCAATTTCAACACCCCTAGCCCTAGCCCAATTTCAACACCCCTGTCCATTTCTCAGCAGTAGCAGCCGACTAACTTAACCCCTCCTGCTACTTTCCCTTTGACTTTCACTCACAGTCACACTTAACAGTTAACACCCAACCCGTAGCCCTAAATCCCACCCTAACATTCTCAATCGCAGTCAACAGTCGAATCGGGAAAATGAAAAACCCACTATTTCTCTTCCGCCGGAGTCACCGAGTCGGAGTGTAAGACCACCACACCAATACCCAGACCCAGGGCCAGGTTTGTTTTCTTCTAATTTCCCTTTCATTTTTTTTTTCAATTTCTTGAATGGGTCTTTATTGAATCTGTAATATTCATCAAAGGAAGGGTTTTGAGTAGCAAAAGGCTGCCAAGCAGGGTTATTAGAGTTGGGGTTATTAGAGTTGGGGTTATTGGGGTTAGATGAAGACTCGATTTTTGGTAGTTTCCAACTAGATATGTTGGAGGATCATCAACAATATGATTCCAAATGGAAGCAGAAACGAATCTGGAGGCATTAGTTTTGATGAAGCTGGCATTTGATACTCGACAATTGAAAATGAGCAGGCATCATCATCACCAAATTTGCCTTCTTTTCTTTGACTGATTTGGTCTGTAAATAGTAGTATAAAGTAATTGCAGCTTTGGCATTGACAATTGTTACTCCTATGCTACTAATTGCTTTCTTGTTTTGATCTGTAAATAGTATTTGAACGAGGGAAGGACATAATTGATTTCACCAAATGCCATCATATATATTGTAGTTTAGATTTTATAACATTTTGAAGTTGAAAAATCAATATGCAATTAAGTTGTTTAGTAGTAGTGCACTTATATTGTCTTCAATGCCGTAACTTAGCATGTAGTTTCCAGGAAATTCTATTTGTTAAAATACTTGGTGGGTTTATTATAAGAAATTAATTCGGGTAATTTTCGGGTAATTCGGGTAATTTTCGGGTAATTCGGGTAATTCGGATAAATCGGGTAATTCGGGTAATTTTTAACCAAAAATGAACTATTCATACTTTTCGGTTAATTCGGTTAACCGACCTTATTAACCGAAAAAATTTCGGTTCGGTTAATTTTTTTTAAAAAAATTCGGTTCGGTTAACGGTTAAAAATTTTGGGAGGTCGGTTAATTCGGTTATGATAATTTCGGGTCGGTTAACCGGTCGGTTAACCGAATGAACACCCCTACTCTCATCCATGCTAGCTTCAAGGATATCCCGAGCTTCAATTTGGAAGATATCAACCATACCTGTTACCATTTCAAAACCCACCAACCACCCTCTACTTGGTGCTTTCAGCACTCCTCCTATTGCTGCCCTTTGTCTGCTTGTCAACATCGAGCCATCAATATTATTCTTGACTCATCCTGGTTCAGGCCTTTGCCAACTATTTTTTGTCCTTGACTTGCATGTCATTTGCTCTATGCTGCCATCAGTTCCAAATGATCTTGCCCATGCCATAACCGAAGCTATTAAATTTTGACTCCTCTCACTAGCATTGTTGAAGATAAAGTCATTACAGTTCTTCCAAAGGAACCAAGTGACTGTTGCAAAAAACATCGACCATTCTCCTCCACCGAATTTTAATTCCTCTTTATTCGTGATATTATAGTGAATTCATCTCTTAAGTGTTGAGTTAAAGAAAAAACACTCCAAATTTGCCTAGGAACTAATGCTTTCCAAATAGACTGAGCAAAACCGCAATCCCTCACCACGTGAATTGTCATTTCCACGGACCAACCACATTGTTTGCAAAAGGGAGTCGATGTCATACCTCTCATTGTACAATCCTAGTTAGTCAAAAGTTTATTTTGGATAAGCAACCATAGAAAAACTCGCACCTTTTGAGATGTCACAACTCTCCAAATTAATCTGTCATACCCAAATTGCCTTGGTCCACTAGTGTTTAAAAGATGCTTATACGTTTTTGCAAGAGAGAACTTCCCTGCCGACAACCACTGCCAAGAGATTTGATCAGAATCCGACTCCCTCAACATGTGTTGCAAGCACATGTTCAAACAATAATATCTTTGGGGAGCACGTAGATAACCATTCTGTACACCATTCTCCTTTAGACGTCACTAGGTCACACACGTGAAAAGTTTCATCTAGAGGTTCATTACCAATATATTATAGTTTTAACGGACTCAGGATTCATTATGTTTTATAATTCAAATACATTTTATTCAAATAAATACATGGATATTTTCACTTTCATATTATAAAATTTAATATTAATGGTTGGTAAAAATTATTTGCCTCCACATTTTCTGTGCACCATTATAATGAATGTCAATTATTTTGTTCTGATTATAATATCTTGATATCTGAGTTGATAGCAGAAATTTTAAAATTAAATAGTATTAATTTAATTTAATTTAGATCGATTGTAGAAAAATCTTAAATCTTAAATCAATTATGTCCGAATCGGATTGAATTAATTAATCAATTTGATTAAACTAAAAATTAGTCTATAGGCAATCCAGTAGAGGAAAAAAAGTTATTTGGACTGATAAATATGGATCAGGCCGTTTTCCAAAATTTTGGGCTATATCAGCCTGGGCTAAGCCCAATACTTAAAAACCCTAATTCCCAGCCCAAAATGAAAGGAAAGAAATAAAATAATAATAAGTAAAAGATTAAAGACCCCCAGTACCCTACCTGCCAAAACCCACCAAAAGGTCCAAACCCCCCTCCCCCTCAAGCTGCCCTTGCCCTTGCCCTCGCCATTCGTCGACCACTGTGGACGCCAGATCTTGTTGATCTCCTTTTTGTTTTTGCTCAATACTTGGGGTTTTACTTATGGATTGTTAGTAGTATTTGTTAATGTTACTATGTGTTTATAAATTTTTGGTTAAAATCTGTTATAGTCCCTATATTTCTATAGAATTTGAGATTCAGTCCTTGTACTTTAAAAGTTAAAAATTCAATTCTCTTTTATAGTTTTTCGATTTAGAATTCCTAGTTCAATCGATATAGTCATTGGTAGTTTCTATTAAAAATTTTCAACTTAACATATTTATTTTTCATCAATCATATGACATGTCACACTTAATCAACATGTTATATTGTCAATTTTTTTTACAGAAAATAGAGTAATAAATGTAACACCCTATATTCGATCCGGTCGCTGGACTCGAGCTACATGATGTTACAGAAGATAACAAAACAAATACATGTAAATTCGACATTTAGCAATCAAAACAATCATTAAAACATTCATAACTCAAGTATGCAATGATTTACACATCAATCCGAGTCTCAAACGAGCTTACGAAAGCTCTTAAAACATCTTGGGAATAAATAGGGACTTAATTGTAAAATTAACAAAATATATGAAAATTTCAGTAAACAAGAGTCACACAACCATGTGGTTAGGCTGTGTGACAAGCTGAGGTTGTATGGTGCAGAGTCACACTACCGTGTAACAAATTGTGGTTGTGTCAATAATCATGCATCTAAATTACTAGTAGCACACAGTTGTGTCGATTTCAATGATTGAATTGACATTTTTAAATCAAAGTAGTTGGAGGACTTAATTTCTAACTTTTTAAGTACAAGGACTAAATCTCAAATTTTGACAAAGTACGGGAACTAACAACATATTTTAATGCAATTTTTTCTTAGATTTTTTAAAATTCTTTACCTAATTTTTATTTTTTCTTTTTAATAATAAATTGATCAGACCGATGATTGAATCGATTGGATCGAAAATCGATGGTCTAACTTGTTAAATCACTAATTCTCATTAGGGATAAGTATAACTTTCAATTCCTAGTTTCAGATTAAAATCTGATTTAATATATTCTCATTAGGGACCTTATACTTTCTAATTCTAATATAATTTCATGACAAGTTTTACATTTATTCAATTTGGTTCCTAATGTAACAAAATCAACAAACTAACTAAATTAACTTGACAATCTAGTCCTTTTCATAATCTAAGCTTAAAATTTATCAATTTCAAGTCTAATTCTTTAAGAAATCAACAATGATAATTTTCTAAAACTTTAACAGATTCACAAATTGGTACACGGGCTAGCTAAATCAAGCTCTCATGACCTCAAATCTATAAAAATTACAAGAAAATGACTAATTTATATGTTCGAATGTTAGAAACCCTTGAAGGTTTCTAATTTTCTTTCTTTGTGGTGGACGGCGAAGAGATTGAAGATAGAAGAGAAATTTTCTCTTTCTTTCCACGATGTTATATATACATATATAGGTTAATTAGTTTAACTAATTATATTTAATTAACTTAACAAACCACTAATCATGTTTAATAAATTTAACATTATCATCCACTAATCCCTATTTGAAAATGATTTATTTACTATTTTGGACCTTTGACAAATTGCCATATAAATCCCCAAGTCTTTTGTCAATTAAAATTTTATAGTGATTGGACTTTTACGATTTAATCCCTAAGCCTTAATGAACTATTAATTTGGTAAAATTACTAGATCAGTCTTTAAATGATTTTTATATTAGCTCCATAAATATTCATATTTAATATCTATGAACTCAATTTACAGGAATAAGATTTTGAAACTGTATTTTTCGATACCATTAAAAATCACGTCATTACACGGTATCCATGTATCAATGAAAATATAACAAGATAAGTGGATAAACTTAGAAGATTGAAGCTCACTTTTGTTGGCTATAAAGGGTTGAGAACATCCTTTGTTGGTTGTT
Source organism: Gossypium turneri (assembly GCA_008044935.1). Taxonomy (NCBI): domain Eukaryota; kingdom Viridiplantae; phylum Streptophyta; class Magnoliopsida; order Malvales; family Malvaceae; genus Gossypium; species Gossypium turneri. The sequence goes on from CP032581.1 coordinate 55,442,637, forward strand.
GATTTTGAGAGCTAAACTTGTTCTATATTGGAGAACATTTTGTTAAGGTAATTCCTTTAATTGTACTTTCACTTTATTGTTAGAGTGATTATTCCTTTATTTGAGTGACGGTGTTTGAGGGAGTGGGGTGCAAATAATTATATGACAATGAAGTTTCAATTATCTTTTGTGAGAGTTGATACTCATTGTGGCCCTAAAATTATTTAAGGAGTTCATTCTTCTTTTTTTAAACAATTTCATTATAGGTTTTTTTTTTATCATATTTGATCTTTTTTGACACAATACTTAAAACTATTCATAGTTCCTCTTTAACCCATAAATAGAAGAATAATGTGTTTCAGTGCACTCGAACCCACATCCTTCAATATTAACAATAATGCTATTCAAATTAAAACTCAATCAGATATTAACCATTGTGTTTTCAAGTTTTGTTAGGTCAATGAGCTTGTGAAAACTCATACATATATACATACATACATACATGCATGCATGCAAGCCCACTTTATTATCTTTGAGAAAACATTTTCTCTTTATTTATTTATTTATTTTGAAATACATTCGTATAATAATAGAAATCTATTCTTACTGTACTCTTAACTCCTATGTGTTTATTTCATCAATCTTTAAATGCCCAATTTGATTATCCAAATAAACATTGAACATCTACCATTTCAACTTAGATCTAATTCGCGTAGATCCCCAAAAATACCAATCAATTATTTGAAATAATTTTTGTCCCTCACAAATCAAAGACGGTATAGTAGCTGTAGGCAAAGTAAATGTAACGTTCGAGAACGAAATTCGTAAATTGTACTGGAAATTAGATTATATTTTGTTTTTTTTATTTAAAAAATTAAAAAATTAATTATTATATGTTAGATTAAAGAATAAACTTATTCTTATTGTTAAAACTCATTCCTACTGTTAAAAATAATCTTTATACATCAACGTGTGACTAATTATTACATTAGTCATGTTAATTTCTAACAGTAAAATAGATTAAAAAATCAGACTGTAAATATAAATATAATGGATGAGTACCCATATTATGTGGAATCAGGATTTAGGTCTATGTTTGAGAATTGTAATAATGGAATATAAATATAATTTACAGGATAGGGTAAATTGGTGGGCGAAATAGTAGCCTCTTTCTTCCTTAAATAATTTGGTCCCAATGTCTGCATGTTTTCACGTGTCCTGCCATCACCATTGCCGTTAATTACACCATCAGCTACTGCATAGGATTCTAAGGACCCAAATATAATAAATAATTAAATTACATAATTTTATAAAATTGAAAGTATCCTTTTCCAATCCCCTCTTTGTTGGTTGTTTCCCTCACTCTCATGCCTGTTCACTGGATCCCACTTTCTTTTCACATTTCACTTTCCTTAATATCAATTATCATACCCCTGTTTTAAATCTTCTTCCATTTCTTAAATAATTCATTTCCAAAATCCCATTTTAAATGTGTAAATAATATTAACATTTGGTTAAATTGGTCCAAACTATACGAATATTTATATGTTTTCCTTCTTCTTCTTTTTTTTATAAAAAAAAAGACTCATTTTTCTTAAAATAATATTTGGTTTCCACTCAAATCATATGTATATATTTAGTCAAGACACACACAAAAAAGAAGGACTTACTTAAACTATGGTATTATTATATTTTAGTATTCATTTTTTGTTTTCCTAAATATTTATCTGCCAAAGGAGTTTTATAGAAATACATATAAAAAGGTGATTGATGAAAGTTTGACTTGATAAGAAAGTCAAACAGATCAACGGCTGCAGGAGACAAATGAAGTCGGTTGAAAAGTGATGACAACCCCAAAAAAACAACAAAAAAAAGAAATGAAACTTTTGAATTAAAACATTAGGAGAAAAAGAAGAAGCAAATAAACCAAGAAAATTTCTTCAACTTTATATTCAAGCTTTGCCTTTTGCTAAGAGAATTAAAAAAAAAAAAAAAAAAACAAAGCAGCAAGTATATTTGGTGGAATGGGAGCAATTAAATGTTAATCCAAAAAAGCAGCAAGAACTTAACCTTAATGGTACATTTATGAGTTGGGGTCTCATTGGACAGTGACTTCACTTGCCACCAAAAGGGGTGTGGTGGGCTATCTTTTCTCTTCCATGACAGGACAAAATTCTTGATAAATGAGAGAGAGAAACAAAGAAGGCATCAGATAGAGATAGAGATAGAGATAGAGAAAGGGCAGCTATGGTGTTTTTTGAGTGTTTGTTTTGTTTTTGCAGCCCTTCTAGTCCTCTCCCATTTTACTGAACCCCCCAAAACCCAAAAGGAAAGATAGTGTAAAAGGAAAAAGAAAAATGTTTAATGGAGTGCCAGACCAGCTTCATCAATTCATAGGAGCGTCATCAGCATCAGCTAGAACCACCACAACCCTCCTTCTCCCTCTCTCTTTCACTTCTTCAAATGGTTTCACTTCCTTTGACCCTTTGTTCACTTCTTCATCAAACTCCCATCATCAGCAACTGCCCCCTCAGCTGCATCATCATCATCAGCAGCAGCAGCAGCCTCAGTTTTTGCAGTCATTGCACCAGCAGAAGAATAATGAAGAGAGTACCACCACTTTGGTAGGTATGAACATGGAGATTAATGGAAGAGATCAGAGATCCATTGCTGAACCGATTGATAATCTTCATCATCATCATCATCATCATCATCCTTGGTCTAATGATGAAGTCCTTGCACTGTTGAGGGTCAGATCTAGCATAGAAAATTGGTTCCCAGAATTCACTTGGGAACATGTCTCAAGGTATATACATACAAACCATACATATATCCATTTCATGTTTTCTTTTCTTTTCTTCGATTTTCTAATACATAGAGTCCCTTCAAATTTTGATCAATGAAACAATCAAATTGGATAGTATTAAATCATCTACATTAACCCTTGTGGGGATACTACTATTTATGAGCCGTTGTTAATAAGAGAGAGAGAGAAAAGGGATACTGATAATTAAATAAACAAAAAAAAAACCTTGGTATAGTATTTTATAAGTGAATAATTGATAGTAAAATAGAAAGAATAAGTGTTTGATATATAAATATAGGCATGCAGCTTTGTAATGGTTCAATTGTATATATGTGCACACAATTATGGTGGGTGCAGGAAGTTGGCAGATCTTGGGTTCAAGAGGAGTGCAGACAAATGCAAAGAAAAATTTGAAGAAGAAAGCAGATATTTCAACAGCATCAATTGCAGCAAAAACTACAGGATCTTTAGTGAACTTGAAGAACTTTATCAAGCTGAGAATCCTCCACCTCCTCATCCTCCTCATCATCATCATAGCCAGCAACAGCAGGTGGCTGTTGTTGCAGATGAAAACAACAAAAATGTGGAAAAGTCAAGGGAAGATGAGGACAATATGGGTCAGAATTTGGAAGCTGATTCAAGAAATATCGATGAATTACATCAAACTTCACCAGCAAACAACACTGCAATATCATCAGATCAGGATAAAAAAAAAGTGGTTGAGAACAAAGCAAACTATGATGATAACAACGCTGCCGCTGCTGCCAACAACAAGAAGAGGAAAAGGGTGAAGAAACTTGAGTTGTTCAAAGGGTTTTGTAAAGATATTGTGAACAAGTTGATGATCCAACAGGAAGAGATGCATAATAAGCTGATTGAAGATATGGTGAAGAGAGATGAAGAAAAAGTTGCAAGAGAAGAAGCTTGGAAGAAGCAAGAGCTGGATAGGATTAACCAGGAGCTTGAACTTAGAGCCAAGGAACAAGCTATTGCTGGTGATAGACAGGCCACCATAATCAAATTCTTGAGCAAATTTTCACAAACTGGATCCTCTAAGAAGCAATGTTTTGGAAGGGTTAATGAAGATGTTGTCAAGGTACCAAGTGAATGTTCAAATCCTCCTATTGCTTCTTCATCTCCTTTAGTGGCAGTAGCAGAAAACCCTAATCCCATTGACACTGACCAAAACAAAGTTGATCAAGTGTCTACCACTTCTCCATCTTCCATGATCCTCGCCCATCAAAACAAACAAAGCATGCCCATATCCATGACAGAAAGTCAAGCCCCTCAAAACCCTAATCCGGAAACACCTGATACTTCATCATTAGCTCCCCAAAACCCTAATTCTGTCAGTGCTGAAAGCAACCCATTACCGCCCACTTCACCATTGACGGTAAATAAAGCTCCCCAAAACCCTACGTCCAATGAGAAAGAAGACCTTGGAAAGAGATGGCCAAGAGATGAAGTGTTGGCATTGATAAACCTGAGGTGCAGTCTTTATAACAACGGTGACCATGAGAAGGAAGGAACAGCCATAAAAGCTCCTCTATGGGAAAGAATCTCACAAGGGATGTTAGAATTGGGTTACAAGAGAAGTGCAAAGAGGTGCAAAGAGAAATGGGAAAACATAAACAAGTACTTCAGAAAAACCAAAGATATCAACAAGAAGAGGTCCCTTGACTCAAGGACATGCCCTTACTTTCATCAATTAAGCACTTTGTACAGTCAAGGAACACTTATAGCACCTTCTGATGGGCCGGAAAATCGCTCGCCGTTGGCGGAAAACCACTCAAAATTGCCAGAAACCGGTAAGGATTCATCTCAAAGGGGAGACAAGGATTCGACTGTGCATGTTTCGGGAGGTAATGAGACAAACATGGTTCAAGTACCAGGTTTTGAATTTGAATTCTGAATCACATTACATTTTTGTGTGTACGTTAAATTACCTTTGGTATTACAATCGCTAATGACATTATTAATACTACAATATTAGAAATAATAGTACTTTTTTGGGTTGAAAATTAATTTTTAATTTTCTTAGAGAATCTAATGTAAACTTTCATGGAGGATATATGTTTAAACTTGTACTGTAGTGAGCACCGACAATTTGGGAAATGACAATTTAATTTCGGGTCAGGCCTACTTTCATTTTATAATTATTGATTTATGCTCCTAATTCTTTCATCTTACGAGTTGAGTTCCACTTTTAAGGGCCCGGCGAATTCAAAGGGATAGGTGGGGTATATTTTGCTTTTGGATCCTCTTAACCATTAATTGTTCGATTCAATCCTTTGATTTAACTTCAACCTCAACCACTTACATTCGACCCTCCAAATAAAAAATCCTAATTTTGTCGATGATAATTTCAATAGAGATTGTTATTTACTAAATGTAGGAAGGACAGTGTTCAGGCGCACTTCACTGTTCCATGCCAAATAAAATAAAAACAATGCTGAAAGAAGTTTGGGAATCTTTTCAGCCAAGAAAATGAGGTTTTGTACACTAGTTGCTGGAACATTTCAGAAACATAACAGATATTTCTACATATAATCTGGATATATTCATAAATGCTTTTCACACTCTAAATTAATTTTATGCCAAATGTTTTATCTATTATAATAACCATTTATTTTTTTTATACGAAATTTTCAATAAATACACAAAGAAAATGTTATATTTGATAGATCAATGATATTTTAAAAGAGTTTCATAATTATTTATTTTTTTATTTGATACCATTTTTTTAAAATAAAAATATTAAAACTTATCACTTTATATTGAAAATGGTAAATTGATTTTATTTTTTTTAAATATTTATTTGAAATAAATTACCTTTTTAAAAAATAAACTCAGCTTTTCCTCAAAACTATTTTTATTAATTTTACTAAAAAAACATACTTAAGTATAAATTTTTACCCAAAAAAAAAAATACTTATGTCAATACTTATTTTTTTATTAATTTTACTAAATAATTTTCTAATATAAATTTTGTTATCTACTACATCTGTTGTTACTTAAATAAACACTAACTAGATATTATAACTTGTATTATTTGTTGGCATGTTTGACTGACATATCTTGATTATTTACTTACATATTTTTTAGGATTTTGACTAGCAAATCACGATACTGTAATTAGAGATGAGATTGAATCAAGCAATGTAAGTTTTTAAGAGTACTAATCTAATCTATTTACCTTGTTTAAAGAGATGTTGCTTTTGAAGAAGTTAAAGTCAAGAAAAGACTCTTTTGAAAAGATTTAATATTTATCAAGTTTTCTTAAGTGAAGAGATTCGTTTTTCTTCAAAGACTAGGTCAAGAAGATCTTAGTTTAATCTACTCTATATTGAAGATATGATCAAGCTAAATTTAAGGAAATTAAATATTCATATTGATTGTACTTTAGCAAGCCACTAACAGTATGTTTGGTTCGTTAGAATGGAATAGAGTATGAATATAACGACTATTCAATGAAAATAGAATAAAGAGGTAATAGGGATCGCGTTGTTTTAATGATTGAATAGAATATATGAATAATAGTATTACATTGTTTGGTTGATTAAAATGTCATTAAAGAATAGATAAGAATATAAATATATATATATATATATATATATATATATATATATATATATATATAAAGTGACCCATTTACCCTTAAGTGAAATCAATAATATTTTTGTTTATGTTATGAATATCTTATTAGGTGGATGTCCATCATGATCAAAATAAAGTTTTAATTTACTTTAAATTCTAATAGTTATTAGCATTAGATCTCTACTTCTTTTATACTTCTTATGCCTATAAATAGAGACTCTGATGAAGCATTGTAATCATCCCTTTTGATCAATATAGTACATCATCTATTACTTTTATATTTTCTTTGTTCTTTATTCTCTCCATCTCTCTTTATTTTATAACATGTTATCAACATGGTTTTGCTCAAAGTGGTAGTTTCTTTTATCGACGATCAAATTTATCCTTCATGATTTTCAATATCTTTGATGGCAAGATGTAAAGCCTTTACAGGAAGTTCCTTTTATTTAATGTTTCATATCTAATTATCATTTTTTATTCTTCTTTCATTATACGCTATCATTATTTTGATTAACTTATTTTACTTTTTATTCTTAAGGATGGTGAAAGATTTGATACTGTTATCTATATGAAATCGAGAAGTAAGATTCACTCTCAAAGTTTGCTTTTTGATATTTGCTTGAGGATAATCTCTTTTTCTTCATTACAAAGGATGTTTATAATCACTACTTCACATCCATGGTAACGTAAGTCAATCTAATCAACTTCTTTTGAAATTTGATTTGATTTCTATTAAAAAGTTAAATTTATATAATTCACTATCCGTATCTCTATGAATTTATAAAACCCTTCACACATTAGTTATTGGGATTTTTATGTGGAGATAAATGTTTTTTTTTTTCATTTTTAATAGAATTGATTGGTTTAATTTTGATTTTGATTAAGATTTATGATTATTGCGGAATGTGAGTAAAAATACTTACTTGTCATGAACTTTGGGATATTCACCCTATCTATGATAATTTCATATCATTGTAAATTTTGAGATGAAATTATGTCATAAAAGGTGGAGGTTAGAAAATGTTTATGTTTAAACTTTTATAGCTGTAAAGTTATTAATTTGACATTATAATATTTTTTTTTGTTTTGTTGTGGTATGATATATAAAATATATATTATCTAACCACAATGATTTATTAGTGATATGAATTTATTATTTGTTTTGTTTAAATATGTTTTATTTATACCTATTCATTTTATTTTTATATGAATAAATAAAATTTTATTTAAAATAAATTAAGCATTCATTAAGGTTATACAATAAAATGATTCTATGCTCCTGAAGAGCTAATATTGTATCAAACTGTAAAAAGCTCTTTAAGAGCTTATCTCTTAGTTCATTGTGATGCAAAATTTTGTAAATTATAATATTATTTTTCAGATCAAGAAGATATATGTTGAATAAAACCTTCATGTGTTTTACATTAAAACCATATATATAAATAACATGAGATACTCAAGTATTTGTATTATATATATTCCCCGAAGGAATACATTACACTATATGATTAAAATATCTAATATGCTCCTACAATAACAATATTGTGAAAATGAATTTAACAGTATTTTTGAACGGTCTCATACCTTCTAGTGGCTAAGCAAAATAATAGGTTACTAATGAAAAACTAATGAAATTCTTCCCACTAGTCTTGCTTCATTCCCTAAAGTGAATGTAGCAGTACATAACAATTATAAAATATGAAAATATAGAGATCATGATTGTTGTTGTAATTGAAGATGTGATTGGAGACTAATCATGACAACATGAACAGATAGATTTTAATTTGAAATCCACGCATGTTTTGCGATAGTGATTATGAAATAAAGAATCAATGGAGACGTTTAGAAGTCTATCCTATTAGATTTATTGCATTCCCTGAAGTGAATGCAAACATAAAGAAAATAAAAAACATAATCATGGACCACTAAAAGTGGGAACATAGTAATAAATAAGAGAACAATGAGAGTTCTCAAGATAACTCTTCAAAGGATAAAGATAACTTATGTTATTAATATGATATGAAAGATTATTGGCCACATATGTGGCTTATGCCTAAATATTTTGTTTCTTTTAATATTCTTTGAGGAAGGATATGAGAACGTAGTAATAAATTCTATCATTATAGATAGGAAAGTATTTATCTTATTTGGTACTAAAAAAATAAATATTATTCCAATATTTGATAGTACAAAATTAGTCGAAAGCTCTAGAAGAGCTAATATATTAATATCTTGTGATGGTTAATCCATTGGTTTTAAAAGATATTTATAATGGATCTTATATTGAGATTGTGAATGAGGAAAATGTTATATTTCATATGAATCACTATTGCTATAAATATCTATTTTGAAAGGATGAAAAAGAGAGGATTGGGTTATTAATTTATATTTATTTTATAATTTTTGTGATCTTATTTTGTTATCATCCCAATTAAGGGGTTGGAAGCAAAATATTTGACTATGAAAGATCTATTTATGAGGAATAAAATATGATAATTCTATCTAAAGCTTGTTATGGTTGGATGCATCTAAAGTTGCAAAATTTTTTTAGATATTTGAAGATTTTGACATATTCCCTAAAGTGAATATTGCATATAATTATTTGAAAATTATATTTATTTTGTTGACTTAGTGACATTATAATATTCACATTGATTTAAACATTTCCATTAGTAAATGTCACAATAGCACTTATATGTGGATACAAAGTAAAAGGAATGATAGTTAAATTATTAATTTGTTTCAATTTAGTACAATTGAAACACATGTTAAAGTAAACCAGAAGTTTATTAATACAAATGCATTTACTACTTGGCATGATCAGTTAAACCATCCTGGATCATATATTATGCGAAAATTAATTAAGAATTCATATGGACATTAATTAAAGAACTAGAAGATTCTTTAATTTAAAAGAATTATCATATGTTGCTTGTTCTCAATGAAAATTGATTAATTATTAGAAATTCACTAGCTAAAGTTGAGATTTAATGTCTTGCATTTTTTAAACGAATATGAGCCAATTCATCCACCATGTGGATTGTTTTGATATTATATGATTTTGGTAGATACATCTACAAAATAATCACATATGTGTTATCAATTTGCAACCTATCGTTTGCAAGATTACTAGTTTAAATAATTAATTTTAGATCATACAATTAAGACAATTCATCTTGCTAATACTAATGAGTTTATATATCAATCTTTTATTGATTGAATTTGAAAAACTTTTGTAAAAGTTTGCACACAATGGTTTAGAGAAATTATTGATTAAACACCTCTAATTAATGTCTAAACCATTACTTATGATAACTATACTTCCTATTTCAACATGAGATTATGTTGATTTACGTGTTGTACGCATCAAGCCAATAAGTTATAAATACTCCTCATTACAATTGGTTTTTGATCAAGAGCTAAATATTTCTCATCTTTGAATTTTTGTATGTGCGTATATGTTCCAATTGCTCCACCACAACGCACAAAGACGAGTGAATCCTCAAAGAAAGTTGGGAATACATATTAATTACAAGTTTCTTTATATTATTAGATGTTTTGAATGTATTCGAGATTCAATTATGACATGATTGTAATTACAATTTTGATTCAATAGCTTTTCCGACATTAGGGGAAGAGAAATAATAACTTGTAATGAGTTAGGGGGAGAGTAATTTGAACTAGAAGTTCAATAAGGATAACTCATTACAAGTTAATTGTTAGATGTATTTACAAACTTAATCAGAATAACCAATTGTTATATTTAATTTGCATCAAAGTCCTAATAGGACAATCAGTTAGAATAAATAATAGATTGATCGGTTCCAAAGATGAAAATTCTTCTAGATAGTTATATAACGAAGGTGGGTGCTCCAGAAGAGGCCCAATACATAACTAATAAGTAAAACTTCAAAAGAAATTTAGGTACCTGAAATTGAATTTTAAAATAATAAAAATAAGAGATCTCGATAAGTTATGTCAATTCGAGAAAATGTGGAATCGAATAATAAAAGTGGTCGACAATGATTTTGCATGCAATATTATTATTGAAATAATGAAATAAAAGGAGGATCTTGAATAAATCTATTGAGAAATATAGATATGGAATAAATTGATCAAAATAGAAAGACGCAACTCAAGTATAATTAAATTCGTAGAGTTTTTGGACTAGTAGTCCAAATATCTAAAGGTATAAAGCCAGTGAGGGTGCAATGAAATAAAAATATGAAGTTTTTCGCTAAGTCCTGGCATTGATTATGAAAAGATATAATATTCTTTTGTGGTGGATGCAATACCCTTTAGATATATTATTAAATTGACAATTCATAAAAGATTTAACTTGCGTCTAATGGTTATTGTTACAACCTTTTATAAATCACTATATACTAAAGTTTATATTAAAATCCTTGAAGGATTTAAGATGGTAGAAGCATATTGAAATTCTCGAGAAATTGTTCATTTATACGAATTGAAATAATTTGAACATATGTGGTAAATTAGACTTAGTGAATAGTAGTTGAAGGAGGATTATAAAATGATACAAAATACCTATTTGTGTTTTTACAAATGAACCATGATTAAAGTTTGTTATGATTATTGTTGAATCTCCTAAAAAGATCAAAATATATTTCCCCAAATTTCCCTTACTCGTGACTTTTAAAAGAATGGTAATATAAATGCTTAGCAAATACATTCAAATAGTCATTTGAAAAACTAGTATTTAAGATTGAATACGTAGAATATGAGAAAATATATGATGTTTTCATGAGGAGAAGTAAATACTTGTTGCACTCTTTTTCCCTTAATTGAGGTTTTATCCCATTGGGTTTTCTTGGTAAGGTTTTTAATGAGGTAGCATATTATGCGCATTATAGATTGTGTACTTTTTTTCCTTCATTAGGTTTTTATCTCATAAGGTTTTTCCTAATAAGGTTTTAACAATGCACAATATCTACTAATGGACATCCAAGGGGGAGTGTTATGAATATCTTATTAAGTGGATGTCCATTATGATCAAGATAAAGTTTTAATGTACTTTAAATTCTAATAGTTATTAGAATTAGATATCTACTTCTTTTATACTTCTTATGCCTATAAATAAAGACTCTGATTAAGCATTACAATCATCCCTTTTGATTAATAAAGTACATCCTCTATTACTTTCATATTTTTTGTTCTTTATTTTCTCCATCTCTCTTTATTTTATAACAGTTTAAACTTTCTTATATATTAAAAAAAATAAATCAATTGTATATAGTAAAAATTAAAATAAAATAATAAATATTTTAATATGAAAAAAAATTAAAAATTATAATTAAAAATAAAATCTAAAATTTTATTTTAAATAATATTTTAAATAATTAATTAACAAAATAATACTTACAATATTTTATACATAATATTTATTTATTTTTGAAAAGTATACATAATATTTAATTTTAAAAAATTAATATTCATACTTTCCCATATTCTTCATTATTTACATCACAATCTCCCTCTAACGAAATTCATCTTCTTCATTATTTTCAAAGTTGTTTCTACTTCTTTTTGCCATCACCTTTTATTGACTACCAACCTAAAATTTACCTAGAACTTTGTCGTGATGTCATCTTCCATATTTTCCATTTTGTTTTTCCTAAAACTCATCTTTAGATCTAAAAAATTTCACGATCAAAAATTTATTTTTAGAGTTATTTTAGTCATCAAAAGCCAAAAGATGTGTTGAAACCCAAAATTTTTTTGCTCTTTGAAACCTAATTTTATCTTTGTAGTCTTGACTTTGAAATCCATGAGAGAATAAACAAGATTTTTAAAAAATCCCAAATCTTGGCAATCATTCAAAATCATTTCAACCCCTGTAAAATTGTACTCTTTCTTGCACATTTTACTGATTATAAAGAAATCATCTTCTTCTAATATGACATTTGATGACCCAAATCTACTCCAATCTTTAAAGCATGGAGGCATGCAATGGTTTCAATCACCATTAGAGTAGGACAAGGAGAAAAAAAGAATTTAGATGATGAGATGGGTAGAGAAAAAGTTAGAGGATGTGAGATGGGTAGAAAGGGAAGAAAAATAATTTGGTATATTCTTGGAACCATTGAATAGCCATCCATTGGGGGTGGCACTGAATTGTTATTTAGTGTTTTACGAAATTAGCTTATAATGGCTATTCAATGGAATAGACTTTACAACCAACCAAACAATTGAATGGCTTTGTTATATTGAATAAGGTATGAATGGTTATGCTATTCATGTGAACCAAACATAGCGTAAATGTCTATTTAAGTGAATGCTTGTCATTTTTTTATGAGATTGAGAGAGCACTTATCATATTCGTGTGAAGAATTTATTTTTGTGCAAATTTGTTGTAAGCAAACTATTTTTGTTTTTCAGTTTGCAACTAAGATAATTTCAAAAGGGAAAGTATTAGTTGAAGGGTTATCTAAATTGTGTATAGGAATGAAGTTGTAAATTGGTGAGTGAGTTGGACTTAAATCATGTCTTGTATTCATTGTTTATAATGGATTACTCTTTCGGTAAAGCCTCACATACATAGGACGTTGATGAATTGCATAAACAAATCAGTTGCGTCTATTTTTGTTTTTATAACTAGTAGTAATTTCATCCAATTACAACTAAACAAATATCTAACATGAAAAATAAATGAAATTTAAATTGGTATCAGAGCTAGACATCTGATGTACAAAGTTGAGATCATATCGTTTATTTTCTATTGAGGTGGAGGATATATTAATATCGATACCCCTTATGCTTTATAGATCGAATTATGCCTATTGGAAGACACATATGAAAGCCTTTACAAAGTTGATTGATGAGAATGCTTGGCAAGTTCTTTTGTCTGGTTCGGAGCCACTTACTGAAGAAACTAATAGGTCAAACCATCAAACATGAAACCACCTAAACTAAAAATGAAGACAAAGCAGCCAATTACAACTTAAAGGCTTTGAACGCTATCTATAGTGTTGTAGATCTTCAAGAATTTACGCACATCTCCAAGTGCATTTTTGCTCACGAGACTTAAACGGCATATAAAAGCACCACTTGTCACGTCTAAAAATATTAAAGGATAAGTACAAAAGTAATTTCAAGTATCAAAGTATAAAACCTCATATTTTTTAAGGTTCTAGTGTAATTACTTGGATCTTGCTAACTAATTTAGCAAATGGTTAGTTTTCCATTATTAGTCTCGTTACTTTAGAACCAAGTATTTTCTTAGTAGGAAACGTTACGATGGGGGACATTAATGATGCTACTGATAAATTGGTTTTGGTGTATGACTACGGGAGGGTTATATAAGAATTGGATGTCATTCTATTAGGAACACTCTCTCATTTTTGCATTTATTTTCTTTCTTCTATATTCTTCTCTGGTTTGTTTTGGTAAGAGACAAATTATGGAGCGGTCTGCATGTGGGGAGAAACTAGCGAATTAGCTTATGAAATTGAGAAATTCAGTAAATTGGTAATCTTTCTAACTCTTCTGTATCTTTTGACCAAAGATAAGGGAAGAAAAGAAATAAGGATTTCAGTTTAATTCATTGAATATGTATTGTGACGGTTAAAGTTATAGTAATCTTTAAAGTTCCTCTACATGCAAATGAATCATAGTTTTCTTACATAAGTATGCCTTCTTTTTTGTTTCTGATATGATTGTTAGGCTTAGTTAATCGATAAATAGGAGGCTCAAGCAATAAAGAAAAATTTAAGTAGATATAGGCGGAACCAACTTTCAAGTATATTCTTGGTGAGCTTCTAAACTTAAATCCTCAGTGGTTGTTTATGTATATTAGTATTATGTTGTTATGGTATGTTCGACTTCATGTTCAACTATTGATCAATAGTGGATTCATGATGGAATGTTGTCGTACTGATGAAGCATGCAAAGTGTTGATTTTAGATGCATGTCTGGTCAAATTTATAAGTTGTTATTTTAATGATTTCTTAATGGTGATAGGTTTGTTATGATTTATGTTGTGTTATTTATAGTATGTTTAGTTGGATGCATGATATATGTCAGTAGTGAAAATGATTGGTATGCAGAGTCTAAGGCTTTAAGCCTTATGTATGTAAGCAAGTTCCATGACCATGGGTATACGCAAAATAAGACAGTCTGTTGGAATTGTTCTCTAAGCTTCATGACAAGGTTACTCGTGGAAATTCTCCATACAGAAGTTCACAGAACAGTTCGAGAATATAAATCTACATATATATATGTATGACAAACCGATACAAAGGAATGAGATCGAGGATATAAATGAAAGCATCTCGATGAACTTAGTAAAAGACTCATACACATGGTCACGTGTTATTTCCTGATGATTCCAAGATCCAACATTTTTTGCAGACTCGAAGATACATGTGACACGGATTTAGCTTGTACTGGTAACCTTACATGTATATACAACCATGGCTGGACTATTATTGTGTTGATAAAGGTTTAGTTCAAACAACTAACCTGACACCTCTGTACATGATTAGCTTGAACGAGCCTATGATGTGAAGCATACCTATGTTATGAGTTCTTTCACGATAGATTTATCTGGATGATTCAAGTTAACATTTTGCTGATCTTATATTCATGTTTCAATTTTAAGAATTCAAGAAGACTATCTTTCACGAGATTTAATATATCTATTATCCAGAAGTCCACCAAGGATTAGTGTTAAGTCAAGAATCTGCAATGACTATCTGCCAAACAAGAATTTAGTAGTGACTCCTTCAAATAAGAGTTTTGTAGCCGCTATAATTTAATATTGAGTTCACAAGTAGGAACCCGCATATATGAATTTATGGTGATAATTCTGCACATAAAGGTCCGCCAGCACGTATTTGCCTAGCTCAAGTCCACGTATATAAGATTTTATGTGTATATCTTTATGTAAAAGCTCGCCACATGTGAATCCACATACATGAGTTCTTTGAGGTTAATCCATCATACGTTAGTCTGCAATGGTAATAACTACCAAAGCAAATTGTATATGTTTTGCTGGAAAGAGAGGTAATGATTCATTTGTAAGTAACCAGAGTGAATGGGTAAGCAAAGTTATTCCATATTGTGGCTTATAGCATGAGTGATTGAAATGAAGGATTGTAGCAATGCCGAAAGTGTACAAATTCTTAAGTGAAGCCAATGCAAGGGGAAAATAATAGTACGCCAAGAAGATGTGCAAACTATAATGGTGTAAATGATGTCAGAAAGGAGATCAAACCCATCAAATTCTAACTTATGGTTTCATAAATGATATGAAATATTAGAAACTCACTAAGTTCCTTTGAGCTTACTTAGTTTTGTTATGCTTTCCAGGTATAACGATTTATATGAGGAGTTGATGAGGGATCAAGCCAGAATTCACTCAAGTTTAGACGAACCTGTAACGAGGTGACCTAGAGGCTGAGCCTTAGGGTCTAAATTTTTGTAACTACGTATGAACTGGGTATAATATATTCTATGATGAATAAATGTTGTAAAGTCATTTTTGTTAAACTTTTCATAAATTCGCATATTAATAACTTAAACTAGGAATTTGTAACTGTAGTGTTTTATTTTGGCGGATCAGTTAGTTAAAAAATTGATAAAAGTGTTTCAAGTAATTTTTGAAAATAAGTTAAGTATGATTTTAAAATGCTTAGTTGGTTGTCTTAGTTCGGTTAGTACGATATGACACTTTTGTATACAGACCCGTCGGTCGAGTCGGGTATAGGGTGTTACACCACTTCTACAAAATAATCCAAACTTTAGTTGTTAACATCCATGTTTGGAATTTTTAAAATATCA
The DNA here is from genome assembly GCA_008044935.1 of Gossypium turneri. NCBI lineage: Eukaryota > Viridiplantae > Streptophyta > Magnoliopsida > Malvales > Malvaceae > Gossypium > Gossypium turneri. Next base: position 55,458,820 of record CP032581.1, read on the forward strand.
AACGAAGAAAAATTTTCTAATTTTTATGTTAAATTACGTGACATCTCTAACCAAGCTTTTACTCTTGGTGAAAAGTACTTGAATTCCAAGTTGGTCCAAAAGGTTTTATGATCTCCAAAATTTTTTACAATCAAGATGACTACAATAAAAGAGGCAAAAAAATATTGATACAATAATGATTGCTGAGCTTATTAGATCTCTATAAACCTTTTAGATGAATCTTGTTGAGTCAAATAAGAGTAGAGTTAAGGCAAAAAATAACATTGCTCTGCAAGTTGTTTCTCTAATTGCAACTGAAGGAGAAATTTATATTGAAGACTTGGTAAAACAACTAGATCTTCTTAACAGAAATGTAAAAAAATTCATCTGAAAGTACAATGATGTTGGTCGATCTGCAACCATGGGTAAAAGCAAAGATGTTATAATAGAAGTTCAATGTTACGAATGCAAAAAAAAAAAAAAAAGAGGCTAATCTTAGTGAGGTTCTAAATGAGCTTCCAATAGCCTAATCTATCTTGAAAAAATACGATCGAGAAGTGGGAAATTGAACGAGATCCTTGTTGTTGGTAGACATGAACCAAGAGATGAAAGCCTTGGTTATGTTGAAACTAGTACTATAAGTGTCACTCATTTTGTGCTTGTTAAAGAAAAAGAATGGTTTGAAAAAGCTAGAAAGCTCCAAGGAAAGAGCATCAATTCATTCTAGTGAGAAGATTCAGAAACCCAAAGGTAGATTTGTGTGCCATTATTGTGGAGTTCTAGGGAATATCAAGCCTAGATACAACAAACTCTTGACTAATCTTAAGAAAATAAATCAAATTGTTTCTCCAGTTGCAACTCAACCTGTAACTACCAAGAAATTTAGGCACGAATAAGTATGGAAGAGGAATGAGAGACCATACCATGAAATGGAATTCAATAAGAATAAAAGGCTTATAAGACAATATTATGGTATTTTTGGTCATATCATATTGCATTGTTATAATATGTTGAATGAACAGAGATGGGGACCTGTTACAACACAGTTGTAACTTAGCCAAGAAAAGCCAGGAGATACAACCAAAAACATGTAGTGGTGAGAAAATTTTTGTAATCGGTTTATGCTCAAATCAAACATGAAGTTACAACTGACATAATAACTATTAGAAATCAGAATAAAAATGTTTTGAACATTATTTAAACTAATTAAAGTAACTAACCTAATGGAATTTCCTATTCCTAGTGCTGACAATGTGAGCCTCTAGCCTATGATCGATTAAATCCCTAATTAATAAATTGACAATTAACTAATTTTAGAATTCGGGTTTTAATATGAATTAGCTATTAATTACCTAGTAATACCTCTCGGCCTCTACTAATTAATTAATTGGTGGATACTCGCTTATCTTCCAGCATCACTTTCTCCGTCTGGATAACTATGGTTTACTCGGTTTGACTTATCTCTTGATCTCTTCTCCCCTATAATTACTTATTAGGTTTATCAAGCCTAACAGTTTAAGAATACATAATTTATACCAACTAATCGAATTATGAACCCTTATTCTTTTGTTAATTAATCGATTTGATTAATTAATTAGTTCCATAAATGAGTCATGCAAGATATGAAATAAACACAAGAAATTATTCTATTATTCATACAATAGTTAATTGATCAAGTTAACGAAGCATAAATAAAACAATAACGAAAGAGACAGGAGAATGCTCATTGATAATTGTATTGAAGTGCGGTGCGGTAGTAATCTCCGCTCGCGATTGTCTTCACATCGGAATAGAAAAGTTTCGAGTACACGAAAATAAAAAGAAAAGAAAACTAAAATTGGATAGAAAATTGTCTAGGTCTAAAACTACTTACAATTCCAATGACCCTAAAGTTGCTTATATAGGCAACGGCCTACTTGGTGACCAAACATCTCGAGATACACTTAGATACCAATGAATAATATATTCTACTAAACGTAGGGTCCAAATATGGAAATTTCCTAATTATGTCATCCAAAGAAATCAACCATTTTCTTCCACGCTAAGTCGCATCGTCATGATGTGGGAATGTTTTTTGTCCCAACGTTGACGTCGTGCAAAGTCTTTCCATTTCCTCATCACGTCGTCGTGACAAGAGGTAGTTCCTTGTCACAACGTCAGCTGCATTCCAAGCCTTTGGCAACGTTGTTAGCGTATTGGGCTCCCTGTCTCACGATCGAATCATTGTTCCTTATACTCTTGGACCTCAAATCTATCATACACACTCATTAGTCACTCTCGAGGCCCAAATTAGTCTTACGAGTCATCAAAATAGTAGAAAATGTGTAAAAACTCTTATTTTGTTGATATGTTAATCCAAAGTAACTAATACCGAAAATGTAATATTTAATTATAAAAGTACTAGAAAATAAACTCATTGAGTGCAAAAATTACCTAAAATGACTACTACAAGTGACTTCAGGTCATTTGTGACCACATTCCATTTTCATAATCCATACAATGCTAGTGAGAGAATATCATCTACTCGTTTTAGTGAGCAATAATTCCACTATTGTGAGTAAAGCCATTATATGCATAAGTCATGTGCCTAACATACCAATTTTCAGCCCATTACCTTTAGGGCACAAGTTTCCAATATATCAAAAAGCACATAAATTATGCACTTATTGTCATTCACTTACTTAGGATTTAAGTAAACCACATTAGGAATGTCACAAAAAAATAAATCTAGGACAAATTTATCTTGAGTCCAATCCGATGTTTTGTCAGTCTAGACAATCACACCTATGTCTTTATTTATAGGAGTTGATTCGACTTTGATAGTCATGACAAATCACCTCCCCAGTAAGACTTATAAAGGACATAATAAAGTCTTAACATAAGTTATCTTCTCACATTTTAATTCGATCATATAATACAAGTTAATATCAATTAAACCTTAGATGACCAATGAACCAATATTTGGTTATACATTTTACCTTCCTTGCAAAAACCATTTAAGATATCATACAAAGAATATTAAATAATGTGAAATTTTTTATTTATTCAATCCATTTAAAAAATTACAAGTAGACTATGGCAAAATTATTGCACTAAGGGCACAAATCCTAGCAACTTATTTTTTTTCTTTCCTCAATCGATCAATTTAATCTGCAAACACTATTGTAGCATTTCTTCTTCTACAACAACAATTAAACTTAGAAAAGAAGTAACAAATTGTCCAAATAAAATTCCAAAACTTCAAAATCTAAACATTGATGCGTTTTCAACCTCAATGCAACAACATTATATACACAATGTCATGTAATACACACTTCCAAAGATAACACAACTCCGAACTTTAATACATCAACAACAATCATTCACCACATCTCATTAATCCTTGTTTCTAGCTAGCGCTTGATGGCCTAGTCTATATCTATTATAACACTGAAGAAATAACGATTAAACTCTCAGCTCTGTAATAATTGAACTAGTATGATTTAAGGTCATCTGATTGAAGTATTACTGTAAACAATAAATTCCTTTTTGGATTTAGGTTGACTCAGTACTAGAGCTTTTGTCAATAAAGTTTTCAACTAGTCAAAACTCTACTGGCACTTAACTGACTAAACAAATTCAATGCGTCCCTGTAATAACTTCATCATCGACAATACAATTATCAAGAAATTCTTAATAAACCATCTGTATTACAAATTTTTAAATGCTGAGCATGCTCTATATCAGTTTTACAGATCAATATATAATCCACAAAAACAACAACGAATCTGTCGGAATGTGACTAAAAACCCGATTCATCAAACTCATAAATGCTGCAAGGGCATTAGTTAAGCTGAAAAGCACCACTAAAAACTTGCAGTGTCTTTAATTGGTTCTGAACACTGTTTTCAACACATCCATGTCTTAATCTCGCAACTAATAATAGCTAGATCGAAGATCTATCTTCGAGAACACTGTAGCACTTTTCAATTGATCATATAGATCTTCAATACGAGGCAACGGATATTTATTCTTTATCGTAACTTTATTCAACTATCGATAAACTGTACACCATCTCATCGACCCATATTTCTTTTTCACAAACAGAATAGGTGCGCCCTAAGGTGATGCGTTCAGTCGAATAAAACCTTTGTCAATTAATTCTTTCAACTAAGCTTTTAATTCTTTTAATTCGGTTGAAGTCATTCCGTGCGGAGCAATCGAGATCGGAGTAGTCTTTGAGACTAATTCTATAGCAAACTCAACTTCTTACTCTGGTAGTAAACTCGGCAGTTCCTTAAGGAAAACATCTGTAAACTCATAAACTGTTGGTAACTGAAAACTTTCATTTCAAATACTCGAAAATCCAGGATATAAGTTAAAAGCACATCATAACCTTTTCGGATCAATTTCTGAGCAAATATTGCTGCTCACACGAGCTGTGGAGAATCTGCAACAAATGCAAGACCTCAGCCATCTGTAGGACATCCAAGACCAACACCCGAAACTGTATAACCCCTAATGACATGTCATTTGTATCCTAAGTATTCACAAGGTTCAAACGGGACCATTGTACATAACCAAATCCTTTAATTTCATTGCATTATACCTTTTCAAACATACTGCTATGAATTGTACATTTTTCAAATTTAACATTCAATTTAATTAACATTATGATTTAATCCATAATACTAAAATATCGAATATATATCAATCTAAACTATACATAACATAATATTTATTACAATTACCTTCAAAACATAAATTAATGAATTTAATCCTTATACGAACTTACCTTGACAAAAACTGTTGTAAAAACGAAGCCGACGATTAATCCGACACTTTTGCTTTTCCTCAATTTAGATCCGTTTGGTTCGTTTCTTAATCTAAATAATAAATTTTTCATTCAATTAAACCATTAAAATAACTTAAAATAATTAATTCAACTTATAACTCTTATCAATAGGAAATTATAAAATTATCCCCAAAGTTTTACCTTTTATGCAATTTAATCGCTAAACCCGAAAGTTACAATTTAACCACTTTTAATTAAAAGTCATGCTATCCTATTTTCCCTTCGTCTTATAACAACTCATATTTTCTCATTTCACATAATTTACATTAAATTTTACTATTTCAACAATTTAATCCCTAAACATTAAAATCACTAAAAATCACGTAACAAAATACTTATTGTTCACCATCAACTTTAATAAACTATCAATTAAAATAAAAAACACTTCAAACTCATTCATGTAAATTCCCTATACTTTTAATAATTTTACAAATTAGCCCCCAGACTAGCTAGATTAAGCTATAACGATCTCAAAAACATAAAAATTATTCAAAACGGGTGAAAAATACACACCATGCAGTTGCTACAAGCTTTGGCCGAAGCTTCCAAGGTTGGCTATGGAGTTTTTATTTCGGTTGAATAAGGAAAATGATAAAGATGATGACTAAATTTCTTTTTGTTTTACTTATTATTACTTTATTAATTAACATTTTATTTTATTTAAAAAATTTAACATATATTTACTTAATCCATTACACAAACCGTCCACCATAAATTATCCTTTAAAGCCCTCCATTCATGCTTTTATAACTATTTAGCACAAATAAACCAATAGCAATTAAATTTTTGTAGCTTTTATGATTTAGTTCTTTTTATTAAATTAACTATCTAAACATTAAAATTTATGAACCAACTTCCAATATACTTATATAATAACTCCATAAATATTTAATAAAAATATTTACGGAACGGTTTACAGAAACAAGATCCTGATACCTCATTTTTCAAAACCACTTAACTTTAGAGATCAACCACTTGAACTTAACTATTCACCCAAATAACAAAATTGACAAATCAAAATTTAATATAATATTATATTATATCTGACTCACTCGTCGAATTTGTAGTCCCGAAACCACTGTTTCTGACACCACTGAAAAACCGGTTGTTACAAACTTGAACTAAAGTATGATAGCTTCAAGCTTTCAACCAATTGATCTTCTCCACTATTCTCAAATGCTTGGATGCTTAAAGAGTGGACTCTAACTCAAAAGAACAAAACACAAGACAAAAACCCAAGACTCTAGAGTTAGAAGTCAAAATCCATTATGTATCCCAAAATAAAAATATAAAAAATTCAACTTTTAGATTTGAATTATAATCACTAGATTATTGCAATTATAGTTACTCCAAATCTACAATTCAAACTTAAGAAAATTCTAGATTTGAAATATAATAGCTAGATTATTGCAATTATAATTACTTTGAATCTAAAATTCAAACTCAAGAAAAATAGATCTTATTGAATATAAAAAAAATTTACTTAAATAAACTTTTACTAAATTTTAACAAAGTTTTCCTTAGTATATTGTTGTATGTTGTATATAATTTTTGACTACTATTGAGTATTTATATAGGGATGTTTGCAAGAGTTTAATTCTCATTCGAAGAAAGGAAGAGTTCAAGTCTAATTAGGACTTTTCATGCTACATGGTCGACAACTCTAATGAGGGGATATCCCTACATTTAGCGGCAAACATGCCCTAGTGGGCTAGTTAGGCTGGTTTAATTTTACGAGTTTATCTCTCTTCATTTAAATCAAAGACCAAGTCCACATATTTAATTAACTCAATAATTAATTAAATGGTATTCCAATTTAATTATTAATTAAAAATATTTATTTCTAATTAAATAATTTACACAACTCAATTCTAATTCTATTAAAATCATGACGATTTTATCATTTTAGAATTTATGTGCAAAACTTATTTAATTATCCTATTAGAACTAAACTATGATGACTACATGATTTAAGTTTCACTTTGGACTCAATTATTTAATTTGTTCGTCTAATTAAATAATAATCCAAAGAAATTAAATTATTCTTAAGTCATCTCTTACCTTCTCAAGAAAATGCATATATTGCGGATAGTTACTCATGCAATCTCTTTCTTATCCATCACTTTTTTATTATGTGTTATAATAGACGTTGATAATGGTAATAGAATGACAGCAAAAATAAGAAAAATAAGAGCATAGATTTTATGTGGAAACCCTTTCGGGAACAAATCACAGGTAGAGAAAAAGAAATTCACTAATGTAGAAAAACGAATGATACAAGAGGAGTTTCGACTACATCTATTTAAAGGTTGAAAAAACCCTATACTAACCAGTGTCAAACAGAAAAAGTGTAGTTCTATACAGATTCTACTTGTGTGGCATGGTTCGTACCTCGGAGGCCCCCGCACCCCCGGTCGCAACCCCAGTCCAGTTTTATGCTTAATGGGCCTAAGGTCGAAGCCCACCACAGATCCCCTTATTTTGCCACTGTATTTATTTCTTCAACAAGTGACGAGATTCAAGTCACACAAACTCTAACATTATGCAATCCAGTCAGAGCGTTATTGAGTTAGCGGAAGGATTAATTGGACATATATAATTGGAGCTTAAATGATTTGCACTTAAATTTTAACTATTATCTATTAATTACAAAATTATTTAATCATGAAAATGGTTAAAAAAATTATGAGATCTCTGAAAACTCTGTTTCACCCTATTTAATCTCCCACTAGAAATAGGGTAACTACCCAAAAGTTAAAATATATAAAACTACTTAATTTTGTGTTATAAATTAAGGATGAAGTAAATAAAAATTCTAACAATGAACGCATTGGAGAAAACATTTATGGTACTTTTGATATAAAAGATGAATGTTATGTTAAATGCCACTTGAGTTTTAAAATAAAAGAGGAAAGAGTGTTGAAAATTGTGATATTTTAAAATGTAAGTATTATTTATAAATATACAATATTACCCTTTGGAAAAAGCCCACCATAAATGATAGTCAGTACTTAGCATGTATGGATTTGAAAGAATGAAACCCTCTAATTGGGCAAATGAAAGAGTTTGGAAGATGCGAAAGTGGGTGTAAAACTCAATTTTTTTTTAAATTAATGGGGATTATAAATAAATAACTATTCTCCAACTCACCTCATACTTTATCAAACATGTGCTTATTTGCAAATTACAATTTTTTTTAATATAATTGGGGTAATCAAAACGACAGGTGTTGCTATCCATTAAACCCATACATATTTTTGTTATTAAGACAAGAGGTTGTTGGCATTTGCAAATTACTTAATATTGATTTATTAAATAGTATAACACATCACTAGTATAACTCACTCAAAACACATTATCGTTACTAGTAGCGGAGCCAGAAAATTTGGAGGCGAAATTAAATTGTATATTTTTTACGGTTGTAAAAATGTAAATTCACCATTTTAATTTTTTATATATTTATAATTTTTAAAGAATTAAATTAATTTTTTATTATTTTTAAGAGAGTCAAAGTGTAATTTTATCATTATTAATTTAAAATTTTATAAATTATGAAGGGCTTGAATAAAAAATATTTCATTTTAGGAGGGGTTGGGGCCCCTTACAGCCTCTCTTAACTCTGACACTGATAATTACAAGGAAAATATATATATATGTGTTCGAAACTTAAAAACAGCATTATTTGTAAGGACAACCATTTATGATAAAATTACATTTTTTTCTTTCCTTAAAAATAAAAAAGAAATTATATTTAACCCTCTTAAAAAAAATTATTATTCAATTTGGAATTCTATTGTTTTCCTTTTTGGCCTTTTGAGAGAGAGAGAGAGAGATTACAAGGACAAGTCAGGGCAGAGACATAATGTTGTTCTGAAGGTTTGGTGGGACCCACCACATGACCAAAATGTTGAGAGAGATGAAAACGACATTTTTAGAGGCATAGGGTGAATGCCTCCGTACCCCTCTTCCTACTACCTTTAATCATCTTTTTCTCCCACGAAATATAAATTGGAAATCATACCATTATATAAATTATTTGTTCCTCCTAGCAATAGATTCCATTCAATGTGACATTTCAACGTCACATGTGATGGGTCGCATATACAGCCAAGGAAATATGGGTTGGCGCACGTGCATCTTGTGGGGTCCACTCATCTAGCGGCTCACAAGTAGTCTGATCATCACACCATAAAGTCAACTTTGATCATCTGATTTCATTCTCACAGTCTCATCAACTTCACTTGGGCCTTCTGGTTTCTATTCTCTTTTATTTTAATCCTTGCCATCTCACCCACCTCAAAACTATTCTTTAGTGGTGAGAGTCCGATCAACTGCTCTTGAATCCAGAATCAATTATCTGACAAATTCAAGTGCCCATCAAATTCTACAATATTGAATTTTTCTTTTGTGTTTAATTATTTGAGAATATGGATAAATTGACAGAAAAGGTAGCTACCATTATACAATATTCCCAACTTTTGTCTCCCAAATCATAACTATGCTAAAAGGGGACCAAAATGGAGACCCTTTTAGCTTTACAAATAAGGGGAGGAACTATTTTTTTGTCTCTTTCTTTTTTATTTGGAAGCTTGTATTTAATTTGCATTTGAAGTGAACACCACAATTTTTGTGTATATATACGAGACATGTGCCTCTTGAAAAGAGACGTGAAAATTACAATCTTAAAGTGAAACAGACAAATATTTTATAATTATTACATTAAAGAAATTCACATGAATGTTGTAATTAATAGTCCAAGCTTGAACTATGAAATGATTAACCGAATGGAGGGTAAGTTAAATTAATTTGTATAAAATTCAACTTGTTTGAGCAATAAGAAATTTGATATGTAAGATCTTAAATTCCAATTTTATAAATGAAGAAAATAAGTTTGAAGGGTGTATTGCATATTAGGATTGGGCTACGTGAAGCTGTAGGCCTTGAGGGTAACCAAGAGAGAACTGGGTCTTTGGACTGTGCCAACCTTGAAGGGCCTAAGATTCATAACCCAAATTTAAACAATTAGTTGTGAGGCAAACTTTCTTTCTTTTTTTTTTTTTAAACATGAGTTAGGTTCTCGTCTATACTCCCATATGTATGGCCTAAGGTGTCCATTGGGTTTCCTTTTTCTTTTCTTTTTTACATGAGCATATAATGGGTAAATTTCAATTCCAATCCTCTACCTTTTTAGATTATGAAAATGGTTAAATTTTAATTTGATCTCTATGTTTCGCTCAATTTTGAGTTTTAGACTATATACTTTAATTTTGACATAATTTGGTACCTCAACTTTTATAATCTCATTAGTTAGTCTAAATGTTTTATTCTAATTAAAATAGTAAATGTGATTTTTTAAGAATTATTAGCACCGTTGAAATCATTTATTAAATTCAAGTCTGTTACAATGTTTTTTTTTTTACATGGATACTAAGTGAGTTTTTTTTTTAATTTCAAAATGACATGCCAACAAATTTAACAATGTTAACAAGTGGACCTAAATTTTTAAATTCGAATAGTAAAGGGACTGAATTTCTAAAAATAAAAGTATGGAGATTAAATTTCAAATATACGAAGAATACAAGAATTTTGAGCAAATTGTAACCTTTAAATTTTTACTCTATAATTTAATAAAAAAAATTAACCCAACATAAAACATGAAAGAAGAGTATATAACAAAAATGCACTAAATTTAAAGTTATGAACATTTTTTTATCACAAATTTCATTGAAAAATGGTTGTATTAAACAACTCCCGTCATGTAATCCATTGTTCATGTACATTGTGGGGTCGAGTCACAAAAATTGTAGGTTAGTGATTAGATTTGTCCATTCAAAAAGTGAGAGGGTTTAAGTAAAATATAAGTTTGAGAAATAGGTTTGAACAAAAAAATAAAGCCCACTTAGAAAACGGGTCAAGCCTCAGGTAAGATTTTTTCCTCAGGTTTGGCCTGAATTTGCCAAAAAAGAAATTTATTGTTTTGATGTTGTTTTTCCACTATTTTGTTGTTGTTTTTCCACTGTTTTGTTGTCATTTCACTATTATATTGCTCTTTTTTTTTGTTTTAGAGGCATTTGCTTGTTAAGTTACATCTATTTTAGTTTTAATTTGTTGGAAAACATTTATTTTAATGTTTTTAGTGTTTTTGATGTATTATATTTTTAAATTTTTTATATAAAAATAAAATAAAATAATTTTAATACTGCTAGACCAGACTTGGACAAAAATTTAGGTTTATTTTTGGGACCAGACCGAGCTCGAACCTATCAGTCAAATCTAAAATATTATTAGGGCCCGGTGATGAACAGCTCTACCAATAATGTGTGTTTATGTAAAAATAAATTGTATAAAAAAGTGAATGGACAAAGACAGTGTAACCATGTATATAGAATTTCCCCATCATATCAAAATCATAGCCCAACATGCCCACCACCTCTTACATGGACTGAAATCTCAATCTTTGTCAACTACAAGAAGTTGTGCCACTGCCTCACAACACTTGACTTTTGTATCCTTTCAACAAAGTGTTCAACACTAAACACCACCTAATTTGTTCATTAAAACATGTTGTTAGACTGTTAACATGTTACATGACAAACAAAGACAAACAACACCAATCTTTTTTTTTCTATCAATACCTAAACAGTGCAACAATTTTGTTTTTGTTTCTTATTAGCCAACTACAACATTGGAACAAAAGCTTATTAAATAGTGCAAAGATGTCAAAGCTGACTTAATGTTTACAACTTTGTTGGGTACCACTTTACTATTTGGGTGTTCCATAAATATATATATAGTGATTAATACAAGGATAAGGGGAATGATGGTTTAAAGACTAAAGGAGGAAATGATTATGCAATGATTAAGACCAGTCATGCCTTAATGGCAAACAATAGGGAACTACATCCAAGATTCAAGCCTAATGTTCTTTTTAAATTATGTAAAGACCCTTTTTCTCCTTACACCTTTTTTATTTTGACTTCATCCTTTCCTTTTCATTAGTGTCTAGTGGCCACCTCATCACAATAAAGCTTAACATAATTCATTTCAAGTTTATATGTACCCAATTCCCTTTTCTTTCTTTCCTTTTTCCCCTTTTTTACAGAAAAAGGGACAACATTGTTTATGTTTTGATTTTGATTTTGAATTTTAGGTTGGTGCTTGAAGAATTTCTCAATAATTTTCATACTTAAGTTCCGTTTGTTTTACTGGAAATGATTTTTAAAAAATAATTTAATATTTTCTGGTGTTTTGATGAATCCGTGTAAAATATATTTTTTTTGTTTGACAAATTTTCTGAAAATATTTCATAAAAGTTGTTTTCAATGAAACAAACATACATTCGAGATTATGATAAGTGGTGAATTAATTACAAAGTGATGTTAAGGTGAAATTATAATAAATAATGAATCTTCATGATGCTAAGGATTAAATTGTAAACTTTGTGAAATTTATAATTGAAACAAGAGAAGTGATATGCATGAATTTTTTTCATGTGAAGTAAGATATGATAATGAATTATTTTATTAAAGTGCTTGTATGGTGAAAAATAAATTACATGACAATGGGGACTAAATTGAAAAATATACAAAAGTTTAAGTGTGAAACAATTTAATATGTGAATAAGGAAATTATGGTAAAAGTTTAATGAGTGTTTTATGAGATGATGAAATATGTATAAAGTATTGTAAAAGTGAAATTGTGGAAAAATATGAAATTTTTATGATATCAAGGACTAAATTGTTAAACTTGAGAAAATTTATGGATGAAATAATAAAAGTGAAGTACATAAAAATTTGATATGTGAAACGAGATATTGAGATAAATTATATGATTAAAATGTAACAAGAAAGAACATTGATTAATATGATTAATTAGTGAATATTGAACTTTTATAACAAAAAGGACTAAATTGAATAGTTATGAAAACTTATAAGAAAATATTTGATAAGTGAAGAATGTAGTAGAGAATGTAACATCCCAGTGCTTTGACCCGATGTTTGGGTTGGGTAAGGGGGTGTTACAGTGAGCAGAGCATTATCAGTTTGGAAGATGTCTTACGAAAAAAAAGTTTGGTAAAACATTTTATGGGACTAAATGGGTAATTTTTCGTTGGTTAGAAAGTCTTTTACGTTTGATCATCTTATTTTATATGAAACAAACATTGGAAAAGGTTGAAAATATTTTTTGTAAAAGTTTTAACGTTGAAACAAACGGAGTCTTAAACTTCAATGTTGTTTTGCATTACCCTCAATGTGCTTTTCATTAAAAAAAATTATGTGGTCGATTGAGTCTTAAATCGATTGGTATCGACATTGTTGTCAGTACAGGAGGTCATTAATTCTAGTGTGTTGGAACACATTATCTTCCTATTTAAATGTTGCATAAAGGCAACAAATAATTCTAGATATTATATAAAAAATTAGATATAATAAGAATTTATAATGAAATTAATATTAAAAAAAAAGTTACATGATAACAAAATGTCATATCATCAATGTCAAGTTAAAATAAAATATAAAAAAAATTCTTAAAAGTTCAGTTCTAGATTTTTTTTTTTAAAACATTAATGAAGCCAAAAAAATTTCTTTCTTTATTAAAGTAATAAAAATATTATAATTTGAGAATTTTTTTCAGATTCATTATTTTGTATATTGAAAAATATAAAACAATAAGGGTTTTTTGAACTATAAAAATAGTTTATATAAATTCAAAAAATAAAATTATTACACTGTAAAATTTATTATAAATTAATAGATTTAAAAATTATTTTATATATTTACATTTTTAAATTAAAATTTAAAAATATTTTTTTGTACAACATGATTCGAACCTACATTATTCGAATATGAAAACTTGACCAATAGGGCACAAAAATATTTTAAAATATTATTTAAAAAAATAAATTCTTTTCAATATTCCAATATCTTCTATCATTTTTGAAGAAGGAAATTTAATCATCAATTCTTTTCAAGAATAAATTAAAATCGGTATTTTAAGAAAAAATGAATTTTTGGAAAAATAAATCATAACTTCATCAAAAATAGTATTTCTAAAATTTAATTTTAGGAAAAAAATAAAATTATATAAAATAAAAAGTAAATTTTAATCTTTTGTGTTGGTATAAAATAATATATTATAATTTCAATGTTCCATTATATTTTTGTAATTTTTATAAAATTTAAACTTATATAAAAATAATTTTTTAAATATAAAATGATATATTATAATTTTAATGCTTCATCCCTTAACCAAGAGGTCAGGGGTTGGCTCTCTGTCCATGGAAATAGAGTGCATTTCATGACCTCTTTGGAGAGCACATGTAATAAGAGGATTAGTCATTATTATCAGTGATGACACCTTAGTTTCGACCAAAAAAATAATAATTTGGAAAAGAAATCTCAATTTTTTTTTATTTATAATTTCAAAATTAATTTGTTTTTAAATATGTTTTGCTTTTATTATCTGCGGTGTTCACGTCAAGCTTTTATGGATTAAATACTTAAGAATTCTTTGTATTATATTTGCTTTCAAAATAAATAGAGTAATTTAGTCAATCAAGTAGAAAGTGATGAGATAAATAACATTAATTAAATAGAATGTTATATATATTAGAAAATGCCCACCTCATTTACTTTATTTAGGTCACAGCTTTAAAAGAGCCAAATGCATTATCATGACCAAGGTAGTTGAGACTTGCACCCTCATTGACTCTTATCACGTAAAAGTTAAGCTCTTTATCACACTTCACGGGCATTACATAACTCCATTAAACAAGTTGGTCGGCTCACCCATTTTCCTGCATTTCCCATTTAATTTGTACAGTCGAACCTCACTTTTCATAGTTTTTTTTTTTTTTTTAATGTAACTTTAAAGTTTTTTTTTCTTTTTAGCCATTCTAGTGTATTTTAGTGTATTTGTCCAATTTGGCACGACGAGAGGTTGTTGTAGCTTGAGAATACATTTTATGGAATTTTCTTATTTAATTTTATGTGTATATTATGTTGATGAAATCATAATTGAAATGACTAATTGCACAACATGAATGAACATGAAAACAATCATCTCGCCTCTCTTGCAATATTTATTCCTTTAATGGTGTCCTCATCTTCTACCTCGGAGAGCATAACAGACGATACATTTTGACAAAGAACAATAAGGTAAGGTTGTCTTCAGTCCCTCCATTGCTTACATTACTTGTTAAACAAAAAATTGATAGGAAACTGCCGATACACATTACATAATGAGCCTAATCCAATTAACACTAAATCCATTAAGCTTTAGAACTGCTTCAATGAACTTCCAACTAATCCTACCACAAGTTTTACTCATCAAGTTTCAAAACTTACAAGGATCCTTATCTTTTTTTCTTTACCTTGATAGCATTGTGAAGCAGTTTGATGGGAGGATATTAGACTATCTAAAGCTCTCTTCAATCTATTAACCAACTATCTTAAGCTACTTCATCAACAAGTGTCGAGTTTTCAAAAAAGATAAAAGTTATCTCGATTGTAAGAGATTCCAAAAAGCTCGATAAGAAAATAATTGAAGGTCGATCATCTCTTTTAATAAAAGCCTTTAAAATGTTGTCCACTAAATAATTGGTCGAATGCCAAAAATTTAAAGGATCAAATGACTTGAGTGTCTCGTCCTTAGTGGAATTTAAACCCAAATAATATTGTATTCTTCAACAATAATAATAAGATTTCCATTAATCCAAGAGGTTTTAAATGTACCATTTGATAAATGACTTCCTTTTATCTCAATTTTTAAATGGGCATCAAGAAAATCAATCTGGGTTTTTTACTAAAATCATTGTTAGAGTTGTGTGACCCAAATTTTAAGAGATTGCTTGCAAGTCAAGTTAAACAAAATATATCTTCTTTCTAGAAGATTTAGTATTTATGAGTATAATATATTTAACATTTATTAGCATAATATATTTAACTTTGATTAGAATTAGGTTTTTTCAACCTATAAATAGATGTAGTCGAAACTCTTCTTGTAATCCTTCGAATTTGACATTGTGAATTTTCTTCTCCTCTGCCCGTGGTTTTTTTTCCCGAAAGGGTTTCCACGTAAAATCTGTGTATTTTTTATTTTTATTTCTCTTTTCTTTGTAATATATTATCATTACCGACATTCTATTTTTACAAATCGGTATCAGAGCTTCTAAGTTGTTCATCTTAATCACGGTAATGGCGTCTTTGAAGTATAAAATTCTACTGTTTGATCGCAACACCAGATTCGCGTTGTGGCAGATAAAGATACAAGCAGCTCTTACACAGATAAACTTAGAGGAAGCCCTACTAGGGGTAGATAAGATGCATTTGACATTGACGGAGGAAGAGAAGAAGCGCAAAAATCAAAAGGCATTAACACAGTTACATCTGCATTTGTCTAACGAAATTTTACAGGATGTGATGAAGGAGAAGACCGCTGCTGGATTATGGAAGAGGCTAGAACAAATATGTATGTCGAAAACTCTAACCAGCAAGCTACATATGAAGCAGCGTCTTTATGCTCATCGTTTGGAGGAAGGTACATCTGTGCACAAACACTTAACAGTGTTTAAAGAAATTCTCTGAAACTTGGAGGCCATGGAGGTTTAGTATGATAAGGAAGATCTAGGGTTGATTCTACTTTGTTCGTTGCCCCCCTCTTATTCAACCTTTAGAGACACAATTTTATATAGCCGCGAGTCTCTCACAGTTGATGAGGTTTATGATTCTTTGACCTCGTATGATAAGATGAAGCATCTTGTAGTTAAAATCGACTCTCAAGGAGAGAGTCTCATTGTTCGTGAGAGACAAGATCAGAATGCTGATGATGATCGTAGAAGGACACAAGAACGGAATCCTCGTGGTAAATCTAAGGGTAGATCGAAGTCTTCAAATAGAGGTAAAACTTGTAACTTCTACAAGAAGAAAGGACATATTAAATCTGAGTGCTATAAGCTACAAAATAAGATCAAAAGGGAAGCTGCGAATCAAAAGGGAAAATAACCAGAAAATTCTGGTGAAGCTGATGTTGTAAAATACTGCAGTGATGGTGAACTTTTAGTCACTTTTGTCAACAATTCTAAAGTGAGAGAGGAGTGGATCCTTGATTCGGGCTGTACCTTTCACAAGAGTCCCAATCGAGATTGGTTTACAACTTACGAAACAGTGTCTGAAGAGAAATAATGCTTCGTGTAAAATCGCAGGTGTTGGAACAATTAAAGTTAATATGTTTGATGGAGTTGTCAGAACACTTAGTGACGTACGACATGTTCCAGAATTGAAGAGAAATTTAATTTTGTTGAGTACTTTTGATTCAAAAGGGTACAAATACATAGCTAAAAGTGGGGTTTTGAAGATTTCCAAAGGTTCCCTCGTTGTGATGAATTGGCAGAGAAAGATTGCCAAGTTATATGTTTTGCAGGGTTCTACTGTTACTGGTGATGCAGCTGTCGTTTCCTCTTCCTTGTCAGTTGATGATATTACTAAACTTTGGCATATGTGCCTAGGGCATATGAATGAGAATAACATGACAGAATTGAGCAAAAGAGGACTTCTTGATGGGTAAGGAATTTGCAAACTGAAGTTCTGTGAGCATTACGTTTTTGGAAAGCAAAAGAGAGTTCGATTCACCAGAGAAATCCATAACACGAAGGAAAAATTAGAGTATATTCATTCTGATCTGTGGGGACCATCCAGAATGCCTTCGAGAGGTGGAGCTAATTACTTGCTAACTTTTATTGAAGATTTTTCAGAAAAATTTGGGCATTCTTCCTGAAACAGAAAAGTTATGTGTTTTTCGCATTTAAGTCTTGGAAAATTATTACTAAAAAACAAACAGGAAAATAAATAAAGCACCTTCGCACAGACAATAGCTTAGAGTTCTATTTTGATGAGTTTAATAAACTGTGCAAGTCAAAAGGGATTGTGAAACACTTGATAGTTCGCCATACTCCACAACAAAACGACGTTGCAGAATGAATGAACAGAATAACTTACCAAAGTAATTTTGGACTGAAGTAGCCTCTCCTGCAAGTTTTTTGATTAACCGATCTCCATCCGTTTCCATTGAGAAAAAGACTCTACAAAAGGTATGGTCTGGTAATCCTGCTGACTATTCTGATTTAAAGATCTTTGGGCGTCCTGCGTATGCTCATGTTGATAATGGAAAATTGGAACCGAGATCCATTAAATGTGTTTTTCTTGATTATAAAGCTGGTGTAAAAGGGTATAAGTTATGGTGTCCTGAAAATAGAAAAGTTGTGATTAGCAGAGATGTTTTTTTTATGAAACTTTTATGCTACCTAACTTATCTTTTAAAGACTCTTCCAATAAAGAAAATAAAAAGTAGGTGGAGCATCAAATTAATCCAGAATCTACAACAGAGTCGACTCCTCAAGCTAGTAAAAAATTTAGAATAGAGTTATTTTTTCATCACAATACTCTATTGCCAAAAATAGAACTAGAAGAGAAATTAAACCTCCAAAGAAGTATGTTGAGGCTGATCTAGTTGCTTATGCTTTAAATGTGGCTGAAGATATAGATGCAAACTAAGAGCCATCTAATTATTCTAAGGCGGTTAGCTGTGAAGACTCAGAAAAGTGGATGTTTGCTTTGCAAGAGAAGATGGAATCGCTCCACAAAAACAAAACATGGAATCTTGTAAAACTTTTTAAAGGTAAAAAGGTTGTTCGTTATAAATGAACATTTAAAAAGAAATAGGGGACTCTAGGAGTTGAACCCAGATATAAAGTAAGGTTTATTGCAAAGGGTTACAGTCAAATTCTAGGAGTAAACTTCATAGATGTGTTCTCCCTAGTTGTGAAGTATAGTTCAATTCGAGCTTTACTTGGTATTGTGGCCATGCATAACTTGGAGCTTGAGCAGTTAGATGTAAAAACTGTATTTTTGCATGGAGAACTTGAGAAAGATATTTACATGCAACAACCAGAGGGTTTTACAGTCTTAGAAAAAGATGACTATGTTTGCTTGCTGAAAAAGTCCTTTACGATTTGAAACAGTCACCAAGGCAGTGGTACAAGAGGTTTGATTCCTTTATGACTTTTTATGATTTCAAAAGAAGTAGCTTTGACAGTTGTGTTTACATTAAGAAAAACAGTGATGGTTCTTTTGTATATCTACTCCTTTATGTTGATGACATGTTGATAGCAGCAAAAGATAAATCAGAGATAAGAAAAGTTAAAGCCCAACTAAGTGAAGAATTTGAGATGAAAGATTTGGGACCAACAAAGAAGATACTTGATATGAAAATTCTCAGAGATAGAAAAGAAAGTAAATTGTACCTAAGTCAGAAGGGGTACATTGAGAAAGTTATTTGCAGGTTCAATATGCAGAGTGCTAAACCTATTAGTACTCCTTTAGCAACCTATTTCAGACTTTCATCGGCTTTGTTTTCACAATTAGATGATGAGATTGAGTACATGTCACATGTTTCATACTCTAATGCAGTGGGATCTCTCATGTATGCTATGGTTTGTTCACGTCCAGATTTATCATACGCAGTCAGTGCAGTTAGCGGATACATGGCAAGTCCCGGTAAAAAAATTAGAAAGCAGTTCAGTGGATTTTAATATACTTACGATGTGCTACTGATGTTTGCTTACAGTTTGGAAGAACTAGAGATAGAGCCATTGGATATGTTGATGCTGATTTTGCTAGAGACCTTGATAGAAGAAGATCTCTTATAGGTTATATCTTTACAATCGGAGGTTTTGCAATCAGTTGGAAAGCCACTTTGCAAACTATAGTTGCTTTGTCTACCACTAAAGGTGAGTACATGGCGATTACTGAGGCTTGTAAATAAGCTATTTGGTTGAAGGGACTCTTTAGAGAACTCAATAAAGATCTTCAAATCAATACAATATTTTGTGACAGTCAGAGTGCCATCTTCCTTACAAAAGATCAAATGTTTCATGAGAGAACAAAACACATTGATGTTCAGTATCATTTTGTTCGTAATATTATTGCTCGTGGTGATATTGTTGTAAGCAAAATTAGTACTCATGAAAATCTTACAGATATGATGAATAAGTCACTTCCTATAACCAAGTTTGAGCATTGCTTAGACTAGGTTGGTGTTTATTGTTAAAGTTAAACCCTTAAGGGGTTTTATGGAAGTGGTGAAAAACTTATTCGTTGAGAATTCGTGTCAAGGTGAAGATTGTTAGAGTTGTGTGACCTAAATTCTAAGAGATTGTTTGCAAGTCAAGTTAAACAAAATATATCTTCTTTCTAGAAGATTTAGTATTTATGAGTATAATGTATTTAGCATTTATTAACATAATATATTTGACTTTTATTAGAATTAGTTTTTTCAACCTATAAATAGATTTAATTGAAACTCTTCTTGTAATCATTCGAATTTGACATAGTGAATTTTCTTCTCTTCTGCCCGTGGTTTTTTTCTCGAAAGGGTTCCCACATAAAAATTTGTGTGTTCTATAATTTTATTTCTCTTTTATTTGCAATATATTGTCATTGTCGATATTTTATTTTTACAATAATATTAAAAAATACCAAAATGACATCTTTCAAAAATTGTGTACCAAAATGGTACATTTAGGGTGGTGGCACCAGTCATGCCATCCCGATAGGTGGCACCCACTTCCCTCCACCCCCATCCGGCTCTATTTTAAGGCATCAGTAAAAAAAATTACAGAAGAAGAGGGGGAGAAGAGAAGAAATAAAGAAAAGAGAAAGAAAGAAAAGAGAAGAAAGAAAATGTTTTATTATTTTTATTGTTATTTTCAAATAGAATAGATTATGGTAAGAAAAAATTATTTTGTTAGTATTATATAGTTTGTTTAATTTTATTTTTATGTTTTGTTTTAAAGTTATTTTGTTTATTGTGATTTGTTAGTAAATTTTGTATTTAGATTAATTATGTGTTTATTGTGAATGCTATGTTTTAAATTTTTTTAATATATTTGAAAGTTTTTATGTTAGTAACTATTATAAAGTAATTGTTAGTTAGTGATAACAATAGAAAGAAATAAAAATTGTTTTGAGAATTTTTATTTATTTTTTAACATATTGAGTATTGAAGATGGATAATCAATTTTTCATATGCGTTTATTTCGATGGAATCATTTTGACAACAACCATTGGATGTATATTTGAATGTCGGCAATAAATAGTAATGAGATTTAATACAAATGTCTCGTTCGATGCTATGAAGGAAAGGATTAGCGTAAAAATTATTAAAAGTTGTGGGAGATGGATCTCGAAATTTTTCTACAAGTTTTCAGTTTCGACAAATCCCATCAAATTTATCAAAATGGAATTTGTAGACGATGAAGACGTGGAGACAATGATCGCTATTTATTGTGGGAATCGGAGTGACCAAAATGCACCGATTCAGTTATTTGTTGAGTTAGCTAGTGTGGAGCCAACTGAAGATCTCATTACATCTGGTGAAGAACATGGAGTTGAAGAACTGTGTATAATGGCTCCAATATCGTACGTTGATAGTAAATCAACTATATGCGGGATCGATATCGATTTTAATATTACACCCAACATTAATGTGGTTGGTGATGATGGAACAATAGTAATGATCCTTGTGATCAAGAGGTCGATAATGATAGTGATCCCGATGTGGATGAGGTCCCCGATAATGTTGACGACGAAGGCATGAAAGATGATAGAAACAATAACGTGTCTTCAGTGGGGAACTAGATTCGACGTATTGTGATACACAATAATCCTGGGCCACACTTGTTGTTCATAGACCCCAACATGATGCACGTAGCTTAGTTCCCAGAGTACCCTAAAATACTACCTAGCTGGCCGTAGATTCTGATCCTGAGGAGTTGTTCGTAGGGCAGAGATTCGAAAGTAAGGAAGAGTGCGTATTTGCTATTAAGCGGTATAGCATGAATATATCAATGGACTACAAAGTCGCAGTGTCTAAACCAAATTATATATTAGGGAGTGTTAGAAGTCGGCAGAAGGCTATAATTGGCGGGTACGAGCTGTATTTATTCAAAATTCGCAGATGTAGAAGATACGAAAATTTGTTGGGCCTTACACATACACATCAACATGTATGACAGAAGATCATAAAAAACTTGATTCTAAAACTATTTGTACGTATATCATGCCAATGGTGAAGGACATGTCGACTATTAAAGTTTTGGTACTGATTGATGAAATGCAGGCACGATTCCAGTATCGAGTATCATACCGAAAGGCGTGGATGGCTAAACAGATAGCAATGGAGCAATTGTACGGGGATTTTGATGCGTCGTATAATGAGCTATAGGGATGGATAGATGTTATGCGGGAGTGCGTACTGGGAACTGTCATTGAGTTACATATACGACTTTATTACGGTCCAGATGACCAACTACAATCGAGAAAAAGAATTTTCCATCAGATGTTTTGGACGTTTGATCCATGTGTGCTCGTATTTCCCCACTACAAGCCATTTGTGCAAGTAGATGAAACCTGGCTATACGAAAAATATACACAGATCCTACTTCTTGCGATTGCTCAAGATGACAACAAGAACGTGCTCCCGATAGCATTTGCCATCGTAGATAAGGAGAACATAGAATCGTGGGAATTCTTCCTTACCAACTTACAGATGTATGTTATTAGCAATGATAATATTTACATCATATAGAGGGAAATGATTAATTGTTGCCATTAGGCGTTCCGGTGTGCCATAGAGATCTGTTTACTACATCCGGCACATCGCTACTAACTTTCATCGAGATTATAAGAATACAGACTGGCGGAGACAAGTTTTGAGAATGGGTAAAGGATAACCTTATTTATTCAATATAAATTTTAATGTTTTAGAGCAATGCTATAACTTATCTTTTCTTAATACATATACAGCGCACGAGCTAGAGCCATACATTTTTCGCCAAAGAATGACTTGACTTGAGAGTGACATGGAGGGTTAAACGAACACATCTTTCCGACAGTGGTTGGGTACTATGGAGCCGTGGCAATGGGCTCAATTTTTTTACGAGGGCTTTCGTTATGGTCAAATGACCACAAACTTGGTGAAGGGGATTAACGTTGTGTTGTTAAAAACACGACATCTTTCGATTTCATCTGTCTTCTTGGCTACATTCTACAGGTTGGCTACCTTGATGCTAGGAATGGGTCAGCAACAAGTCAACCAGATGGAGGCGGTGCACGTGTTTGTCGAAGATGTCAGGGATGCCATGGTTGCAAACTGTCAGATGGTGAAGTCGGTGAATGTAGAAGTATATTCACGATGTCTTGAAACGTTTCGAGTTACAGAGACCACCGGTTGTCGACCCAGTATACCACCTAGGTTCTATGGAGTTGATATTCAAAACAGACGGTGCGATTGCAGGAGGTTCCAAACACTTTATTATCCATGTGTGCATGTCGTGGCAGCGTGTGCTAAAGTCTCTCTCAATGTTGAACAATTTGTCAATAATGTGTACACCCTCGAGCGCACGTTGCATGTCTGGGAGAATGAGTTCCCCGTCTTGCCTGACCTGTTTACGTGAGAGGTGCCTCCGACGACTTTCGAGGTTGTCCCAAACAAAGGGTTGCGTAGGAATCTGAAATGTCATCTGCAATCATCCAGAATCCATAATGAAATTGACATTAAGGAGAAATCTGAAGGTAAGTTTGTTGGATTATACAGAGTAGCTAGTCATAATTGGAGTAAATGCCCGCAGTGAAACTACCATATTGGACAATCGTCACGATTAGGTAGGAATTGAGCTTATGTAATCCAATGTACCTAATTTATATTACAAAGTTTGTTCCAATTTTTAATATTGTAATGTATTTAATTTATATTACAAAGTTTGTTCCAAGTTTTAATGTTGTAATGTTGTAATATTGTAATGTTGCAATTAATCTAATTTATATTACAAAGTTTGTTCCAAGTTTTAATGTTGTAATTAATCTAATTTATGACCAAAAAGTTTGTTCAAAGTTTTAATGTTGCAATTAATCTAATTAAATAAATACAAAGATTGTCTTTTTCTTGATTTATATTTTTTTAGAATAAAAAAGGTACAAATTTGTGATATTTAAATTGCAAGAAACCCCTAAAATTGATGATTTGATGGTGTAGTCCTAGGGGTATATTTCTACGGGGGTCGACGTTCACATTGTGGATGATTGTGGCGATCAACATTATTTTCAGTCACAGGTGGAGGTGTGCGAAACATGGAAGGAAAATCATATGCCCCAAACGCCATTGATGAACTTGAGCCAGGAGGAGTGTTGTACTGCAGTGGATACGACCAAGGAGGAGTGGAGTAATGCGATGGATACGGACCGGGAGGAGTGCTGTACTGCGGTGGTACTGGACTAAGGATATCAAACCCGGAATGATATTCGTGTCCTGACAATCCTGGGAAATAGTCATTGACCTACAACTCCGGATGATAAGAACTATCAGTGGAATGTGTATGAGACCGCTCGGGCTCGAGCTTAGGCTCTGGTTGATGTTCTGGCTCAGCCTCTATATCGGGTACTGGCTCTTATGCCCTAAGTCGATGCATGTGTAGGGGGACTACAGTCGATTGCCCACCAAGTAAATATGGTTTTCTATTACTAGAGTACCATTGTATGTACTCTATCGATGGTTGCAAATCGGAAGAAATATCCATTTGAGGTCTCTGTGCCATCCGATTATCCCACACTGCAATATATTTTTGGTGCACAATCCCCTAATTATTTCCATGTTTTCCTCTATTGTTAATCTCGTGAATCTTCCGCACCTGCATTGGCAGAGCCAGGATATACTGGATGCAGCCAAACTGCTGGAGTACTTGATCTCTGTGGTACCACTCGACTGTCTGGAAATTAATAATTGGTCCGTTAATGCACCACAAGTGAGAATGAATGTGGGCAAACGAGGGTATAATAGTCACAATTTCTGGTCTCCAATACGGCATCCAGATAAACTACACGATTAATAACATGGTTAAAATTTAACACGGTTCGAGTAATATATACAAAGTAATTACATGTCACGAATATTGGAATAGCTTACCCCTTCCTCGGCATGTTGTTCAATCATCAGACAATATATCGGGACAGTGTACGACCTCCCGATACCCGAATAAAAACTCCATCTACGAAAACAAATTACATGTTAGAATAGTATCGTTATAATAGTATCATTAGAAAAAAAATGTCAATTAATTGTTATAACAAGTTAAATTTTATCACCTCTTCACTAGTGGAAATACGTATGCTTGGTGCCTAACCGATGCCAAGAATGGCATCCGATAAAGAGCCCATGACTGGAGCAATATAAAACATTCGCCTATGTCTACGGCATCAGGCTTTGTCATCCGACAAAGCTCATTATATAACATAGCCAGAACTGCAAAACCCCAACTATATGAGCAAACATTATGCAAATCAGCTAATAGGGGTAAATACATCAAATGAACCCTGTTGTTGTTCCTATCCGACATCAGTACACCCCCTATAATATGCATAATGTACGCTTGAGCTGTGCACATCACTTCATGCTCAGTGGCATTAATTGATAAATGTTCAAAATTGGCTTTCAGTAATGAAAATTTCAAACCCGTAAAATTGGGCTCAACATCATTGGGCAACACTCCTAGTAGGTTATAACAAAGGGCAACCGACTCAGCTATCGTACTTATGCCCGTTACAGCACTCCCGTCGATTAGGAGCCCAAATTGCAATGCAACATCCTCTAGAGTGACAATGCACTTCCCACACGGCAAATGAAAAGTGTGGGTCTTCGGGCGCCAATGCTCGACCAATGCGGATATTAAATCGTACCGCAAATCAAATGTTTGGATCAATGTTGCTGACCCGAATCTAGATAACTCCAAGTACGGCATCAATCGTTCATCCGGGGAATATCCTATACCATTCACCCGACCCCTTAATGCATGGTACGGGCCCTGACATTATTAAATTACAGAAAATAGTTATAATAACATAATTTATTTCCGTAAATGATGTAGAACTTTTTTTAAGGGAACCCGTGATTAAAAAATAACAATATATTACCATATTATTAACTGTGTTTGATATGTGACCATCGTTATTAATCAATGAACCCATTGCGATACTTGCAATTCCAAAACAAATTGCGGTTATTAATTTTAAAGTTTGATGCATTTTAAATATTTATCAAAATACCTAAATTTTATATATTGCTTTTAATTACAAAAAAAATACCAAACAGTTTTATCCATATCATATTTTTTGCTATATTACATTAACAAAATAAATATATCTTATAAATTCGAACTCAAACTCGAACACAAGGTCCCATTCACAAATTCCATCTCAATGGTTTAATTTTTTACCTACATAAGAAACAAAAAAAATTATATTAAAATAATAAAAATAACATGCCAATAAAAAAATATAACAAAAACATAACATAAACTATCTCAACATAATAAATACGAATATTGTTATTATTATTTTAAAATGATAATAAGTAAAATGTATTAGTTTAAAATATAATATATATATAATAACATGTCAACTTAATTATTGTCAACAAATATATATATTTTTTGCATAGAAGGATTCAAAAGAAATTTCATTTATATTATCTTATAAAAAACATAAAATAAAATTTAAATACATAAAATCTTATTCTCAATTATAAAATATTAAAAAATTAGAGCGTATAAACTAATTCCTAATTTATCTCATTAATTCCAACTTAGTGATCACATTCACAAATTCCATATCAATGGTCTCATCTTTTACTTAAATAAAAAATAAAAAAATTATATTAAAATAATCATAGTAACATGCCAAATAAATTACATAAAAAATATATCTAATCAACCTAAAACATACATAACAAATAAATTACATAAAAATAATAAATAAAAATCTTTTCCAACTTTAGTTTAATCTATTTAAAATAAAAAAAATCTTAATTTAATAAATAATGGTTTCGGAAATATTGTTTCCCAACTTTTTCTTTTTAAGAGCTTGTCAAGGAATCTAATGAATGATCTTTAGGAATTCCTAGCAACTAAAAAATATTAAAAAATTCTTTTAATTTTGAGAAGCAAAAATAATTAACAAAATAATAACAAATTTATCTATAACAAGATTTAAACCAATAATATTACCTTCAAAGTATAATTTGATATTTATATATAAATTTTTAAAAAATATTATTACCTTATATTTTATTTATATCATTAGTATAATCATAATATATAATATATAATATGCTTGACATGCCAACCTTAAGGTAAGTGGATCCCATTATTGATTATGTTATTATCATGAGTTTTGTCAATGAGTGATTTTTAGGCTATTTTTAAAAAAAATTTCTATCATCGATTAATATATTAAAAAAGATTGTTCTTTGTTTATATTTGGGAAGCAAGTTATTTGATATGATACATTTTGTAACAAAATCTACTTTTGAATCTATAGAATTTGGTAAATTGAATCCAAATTATTTATTATTTTTATATGTTTTGAATCTACAGGATTTGGTAACATAAATAGGCTTTTTTACTTCAATAAATATTAAAAATAAATTATCAATGAATGAAAATATAAAATAAATACAAACATACCTTAATAGTTCTTTTTAACCAAATAATACATTACAAAATAAAATTAAAAATTAAATCCGAATTAAATCAACAATAATAACGACAAAAACGAATTAAATTAACATTAATTTATAACAAAAAAAAACATTTTCTTAAACACCTAATCTTCCCTAAACAACAAACTTTCATTTCCTTTTCTATTTATTTTTTTCTTTCTCTTTCTCTTTCCCTCTCTCTATTCTGCTTCTATTTTTTTCTTTCTTTCTTTCTTTTTCCCTTTCTTTCTTGCCCTTTCCTTCTCCTCCTTTTTCTCTTATTCTCTTCTTTTCTTCTTCTTTCTCTCTTTCGGCTGGCCAAAAATGGCCATACATGTCCCATCGTGCAGCAACCGGTGCCGCCTCTTCTCCAGGCGAGACCCGTGCTGTCCCGTCCCTTCACCACTTTTTTTTGTCAATTTATTTTTTTAATAATTTTTTTGTCAGAACTAGAGTGGTGCCGCTTATGCACCACCCTCCAACACCCGAAATGTACCATTTTAGTACATAATTTTTAAAAGATGCCATTTTAATATATTTTTTTAAATATTATCTTAGTAAAAAAACCCAAATCAATCTACTCATAGGACAATATTGGAAGAGTAAGACGCAGAAGTTTATCCTTTATTTCACTTAATTTGGTAGTTTAGTATGCATATGTTGATAAGCACTGGAAGAAGAGAAAAATGAAAGTTGAATGTTCCAAGAATTTTGACCATTTATGGCAGCATACCGCTCAAGTTCTGCTTTGCTTTTGCCGCGGCCGAGGCTGATGATAGGATAATTGGTTATGGCGAATCAGAATCTTGAAAGGAAGCCTACCCTACCCCTAACCTATCCAAGCTTTGCTTTGGTTTTTAGGGATGCAGTTTCACCATAAGAAATTGACCATTGACAATTCATCTTTTCATCAAGCATACACTTTCTTTAACTTCATGATTTTTATTTTTGGCATCCACTCCCACTTCAAGGACATCGTGATGGTTATAATAGAAATTGGATTATATTTTATTTTTTATTAAAAAATAATAAATTAATTTTTATACTATAAATTAAAAAAGTAAATTAAAAAAGTTGACATACAAATATTAGTTCTTAATAATAGAAATAAATAAAATTTTTAACAAGAATACTATTTTACCCTTTTTTTTTGTGTTAAGAAATAAAGCATAAAAGATTAAACTACACTAATACAATCAAAAGCACCGTTAACTTTGTCACGTTCAAGAAACTCTAAAAGATCCATAGGGGCAATTGCCAAAACATAACTCCTTCCATATCCATAAATACTTTCTTGGTAATCCGGTTAGTGATTAAATTGGCTTCCATTAGTTCGAAATAATTGTAAAACTCCTTTGCAAAGCATGAACTATCTCAAAGCTATCAGTGTGAATCGATATCTTGTTCAAACCTTGATCTTATAACAGAATCAGCCCATCAAAAATACCTTATAGCTCAGCTTCAAAAATCGAACACATCCCCAAAAAATAATTAAACCCAAAATCCAATTCCCGTACCACTCCCCTACAAACACATATCCTATGCTCAAATTAACAACTCTATCAATTTGCTTATAAATCCAATTAACTTATCTATCTTTAATAAATATTAATTTGTAAACCAAAGAGAACTTTCATTATACTTTTACCTGGTGGAATCTTGGAAGAGCAAATCGATTTTCAAACTTACCATATGTTCAACATATTTTTAGTGGATAAAATAAACAGATACAACATTAGTTAGTGCTGTTGGACTGTTGGGGCACTTGGGTTTTGGATTTTATTTACGAATCGAGAATTAATCTGAATTTATTAAATGGATTGATGTTAATTGAAATTTTAAATATAATTTTTTTTATTTAGTCTTTTAAGGTAAAAATTAAATCTATTTGATAGTTAAAGTAAAAATTAAATTATCGACCATTATTCAAGGTAAAAAAAAAAAAACTAATATTTAGACACCTCCTATTATTATTATTATAATTGTTTTGTAAGACCATTGTCGACATCAAGAAGTACAATTTGTTGATGTAGTGTTTATCCAAAAGCCTAGGTAAGTGGTGAATTTACTTTGTAAAATAATTAAATAGCATAAATGAATTTAATGAAAATTTGATGTTAGATGCAGACTTGAAATTGACATCAAGACATATGTCTACAACTTTCTGTTCTGTAATACCATAAATAGTGAAATAATGAATAAATTATTGATGGTAAAATTTTGAAATATACCAAAGAGAATTAACGTTGGATATCAGCGGGGCAAAAACTGACCCACTTGCCCAACTATCCACACCCGCTGCGGCCCCACAATATGTAAACCGACACGCCAAACCCTTTCTCTTTACTAATTTCACTAAACACTTGAGGCCTTTTTAGTAATTTGGTGGAGGAAAAAAACGCACCGCTTCGTGATTGCAGATCAAGAGAAGGAGGTGTTGGGCCCCCGCGTTGTCGGTCTTCTTCCTTCCATCACTAAATAAATCAATTTTTTTTTAATATGGATTTTAGTGAAAGTGAAAAGAAAAGGGGGAAATTATGAAAAAGCCCACAAAAGCTGACAAATTAACTGAGCAACCCCTTCTTTTTCGGACTTTGACTCTTCTTTCAGTTTATGCTTAGGTCTCTCCTTTTCACGACAGTCACAAAATAATAATAATAATAATAATAATAATATAAAAGAAATAAAATATCAAATGGTTCCTATTTTGACCCATACCTTTTTCTTCCTCTCAACAATATTCAACTCTCTCTCTCTCTCTCTCAAATAAAATAAAATAAAATATTTTACCTATTTTTTTCATACTTCAACAACTTGTTATTTAGATTTTGAGAAAATGTATACAATTTTATTACTCAATAAAATACAAAATTGATTGCTTAATTATTTATTAACTGATATGATAATTACTTCTCCCTTTAATTTCAACTAGGGTGAAACTAGCAAACAATTAGTAAGAAGATATGGATTTGAAGGCACTGGAATACATTTATCTTTATATTTAAGAATTAAAGAGGAAATATAAATAATTTTAAGCATTATATAAAAAATAATAATAAAAACTATCACTTTTTTAAAAATATAATTTATTAATCCAACCTTTTATATACCCACTATTTGTTGTGAACTTTTATTTTTGTATAAATTTTTGTCTAGTTGCACTGTTATTAGAATGAATTTGCTAGACCGTTTCTGAATAACCATTTAGAACCCGTAACAAGTCAAAAATCGACCGTTGAACTAATTTTATAATTTTTTTACTTTAATTTTTTTAAGATTTTTAATTAATTATTTAATTATAATTACACCGATTAAATTAAAAACCAATGATCTGATTAATTTAATAGTGAATTTAAATTTTAAATAATTGTTGATTTAACTCCTAATATTAAATTCTGAGTTAAAAAGTTTCTATACCATTTATAAAGTTTTATACTGAGTTGGTGTCACTCATCAATTAGATTTCAACTTAATTAGGAAAATTACTTCAATGTCCCTTCGTATTAAAACTAAATTATATTATTTGTGGGTACTTTAGTTTTTTATTTAAAAATAATAAAAAAATATGCATATAATGGGATTTAAACTTATGCCAATCGGGTTAGCAAAATTTTATTTTGATATTTTTATATATTTGGCGTGTGAGAGTCTTTAGTACTAATAATGTTGTTGATTGAGATTATGTCGCAAATTAACTTGACAAATAATTATATTCTTTTAGTAATCTTAATCTGATGTATTCATATGTTTAAATTCTATTTTACTTACAATTTAATCTAAAAAAATTTATTTTAATACCGTACATATTTCATATATTATTAATAATTAGTTTCAAATCATACATTTCATTATTTATTGCATGTTAAACATATATTTTAAATATATAAATTTTACATGCATAATAAAATTAAAATAGGGAAATGCTATTGAGCAAATAAAATATTTTATGATTGAAGTTATTGAAAAGTCAAATAATGTTACCTTATAAATCTCTCATGTCTTCTTTCATAAAAGAACATCTATAATGTCTAAACTGCTTAAATTATGCTGAGAAACAAAATAACAAATTATATTCACCAAAGCCATATTTTATTCTAATCTCATTCCAAAGCAGTCTTAATCATAAACTTTGTTCCCACTTTGTTTGTTTTCTCTAGCAAATTATATCTAGTGTTTTTCAAAAGTTAAACAGAAACTATGAACTCCTCCACTCTTCATAATTCACAAAACCATTATTAACTAAATCTATATAAACTAATCTCAGTATCCAACACTGTTTTCTCTTTTTTCATTTCCTTAAAAACTGTTCCAGTTTTTTTTTTTTTAAATATATTACTCCATTATATTGTGGTCCAATCTACTCTTCCAATCTCTCTCTTACCAAGTTTGTCATTTTCTTCCTTGAAACTAAAAACAACCCAATGGAAAAACAGCTGCAACAGGCCGCAGCTTCCTTTGCTTCTTCTTCTTCTCCTCCTTCTTGTTGTTGTTATTCTTCTCCTCTTTCCTTGTATTGTAAGCAGTAGTATTTTTGTTTTTTTTCTTTTTTAGCTTTTGCTCAAATGTGTAAGTCCACATTCACCTTGTGATCTCTTTGGATCAACAACTTCCACACCCTTTATCACTACTATACTCAGGTACATTGAACAGTCCTCTTTTTTCCCTGAATCTGTAGATTTCCTTTCTTCTTCTTTCTTTACTGTTCATTGGGCTTTTTCCCCCTCATGCATAAAAGCTGCATTTTCCCTTTTCCAAGCTCTGTGCTTTCTTGATTTTTTTTTTTATCAAGAAAGTTGGCTTCTTGATGAGGGATTGCAATTGTTATTCCTTTATTTTATTTATCCTGGGTGCCGTTAAGCTGGGAGGAAGATTATTTATAATGTGCATTATCTCTGACTCGGTTACTGATTTTTGGTTCTTTCTTAGGCTGTTATTGCAGTTTTTATTTTTATTTTGTTTTGTTTTTTCTAAGTGAATAAAATCTTGATTTTAAGCTGATAACTTTGTGGTGCATAAATTATCACTTCTACTTCCCTCAGATACCTCCTTTCTTTCTTTTTTTTCCCACTGTTCTCTTCATCTTTTTTCCTGTTCAACTGCTTTTGATGTTTTCTTAGAAAGCTCACATCAGCCAATTAAGCTTAATGCAAATGAAAATGGCTTCTGTGCTGAGCTACCATTCAGGATTGGACTAAATAATTTAGCTTGATGGTGCCTAAAACAAGGCTTTTGTACAAGATGCTGACATGAAATTTATGTATTTTAAGCTTTTTTTAACGTTGTTGTCTTACAATTGCTCCTAACATATTTTAGATTAGCTCTCTTTCTACCTGTATTCTTGTGCAAAGGGCACTCCAACTTTTTTAGTGTTATAATATGTTCAATTTTGATTTACATTTTAATCATAAATTGTGGTATGGTGAAGTTTGGTTCTTTCAATGATGCTTTTGTCTTATAATTTACAGAGATTCTTTGTTCATAATTTTAACATCTGGACAGATAGTACATCTTCCGTTTGTTAGACATTATATTCTTTTGCATCTCTACCTTTTGTGAATGATTCATGAATATTGATTGCCCTGACTTTATTACTTGGTGAAAACCAGAAAAGGAAGTCAAATACATCTTTAGCATGGAGCAATATGAGGTATTAGAGCAAATAGGAAAGGGAGCTTTTGGTTCAGCTCTTCTAGTGAGGCATAAGCATGAAAAGAAGAAGTAAGATTGCTAGTATGGCACTTGGCCGTCCTTTAACTTTCTTACATATGAAATATATGAGAAGGAGAAGAATTAGACATGGTTATTTGATTCACCTTTTGACAATGGACTTATCCTCCCTCATTTCTAATTGTCAATAAGGTATGTGCTGAAAAAGATTCGTCTTGCCCGCCAGACTGATAGGTCTCGACGATCTGCACATCAAGAGGTTTGTAACTAATTATAAAGTATTCATAGGTCTTTTTTATTCCTTGTATGATTTTTATATTTTACATAACTCTGTTCCACTGGAACTCTGCCTGAACCCTTTTGTACTAACCGAGGACACAAGATTTTGTTATGTATTTCACTGGGGCAAACATTACAGCGAAAAAGAAAAAAGAAAAAGAAAAGTTGGCTTGGGGTTGCTTTATATATAATTAAAATGTTGAAGGACAAAGCTGTTTTCCAGGGTTGCTGCCCAACATCTTGTTTCATTGGTACAAACTTAGCATAAATGGTTCCATAGTCTAACAATTCAATTTGTTCATGTAGATGGAGCTCATTTCTAAGATCCGAAATCCATTTATTGTGGAGTACAAAGATTCCTGGGTGGAAAAGGTATATGGATAAGCCTCTATTCTTGTCCTTTTTCCACTATTCCCATATACTTCTCAGTTATATGTCATGATTGTCATGACCTTAATATCAGAGCCTTCCTGGTGATTCACGGCCTAACACGGGTTCACATATGTCTTTGTTTCAGGGTTGCTATGTATGCATTATTATAGGTTATTGTGAAGGTGGAGACATGTAAGTTCAATTCCTTGCTGATACTGAGATTATGAGATGGTAGTGCATTTATTTTTGTAACGTGAAGAACCTTGTGAGAACTTAGCAAATCATGATAAGATTTTTTGTATAAAACAGGGCTGAAGCCATAAAGAAAGCAAATGGCATGCTTTTCTCAGAAGAGGTTTTGTTTATTCCCATGCTTTTTACTTCAATTCTTTTGTTACTCTATTCCAGATCCCTCGTGTTGAACTTTATTGTTATTTTTCATCTCTTGGACAACTTTTATTCATTGAACAATCATAACTCTGAACGTTCATGTCCAGAAACTGTGCAAATGGCTTGTTCAGCTCCTGATGGCTCTTGACTATTTGCACTTGAATCACATTCTTCATCGTGATGTCAAGGTTAGCGACATACTGTTATGCTCTTGCCGATGGTGTTTTATATTTATTTATTGCTAAACCAAATTTATTAATAGAAATGAAACACCAGCTAACAATCACAGTTCACCAATGCTTATGATATTTCTAGACAAGGATTCCAAAAATATACAGATTTGATCATTGCACATGGTCTGTACAAATAGTGTGTATACTTGCTTTAGATGGTGAAGCAAGAGGTCCCGATAATATAATAATGGTCTCATGACGTATCAAAATGTTTACAGGGCTGCCTTATTAGACAGCCTGTTTTGCAGGCAACCATATCATTTGCAATGATTCGAGCTGTTGCCCCAAGTCACTTCTATTTATATCTTCTTTTTCTATTTTTCAGTGTTCAAACATCTTTTTAACAAAAGATCAGGACATACGTCTTGGTGAGTGGTTTTATTGTTTTTTCACATAATTCCTTTGAAAGGGATTACAATTTCTCCTAACAAACATGTTACTACGCCGGTGCAGGTGATTTTGGACTCGCCAAAATTTTGACTTCGGATGATCTTGCATCCTCTGTAAGTAATATATGAATTAACTAACCTTCGAGAATTTAATGCATTTCTTGATTAGGGAGTATACTTTCGTGTTTTTTTCAGGTTGTTGGAACTCCAAGCTACATGTGTCCTGAGCTTCTGGCTGATATACCTTATGGTTCTAAGTCTGATATCTGGTCATTAGGTAAACACGCTTGCAGCAGACAATGCAATTGTGCTGTGTCGGTCAGTCTCAATAGGTCTTCAACATTTTTTATCTCTGTGCTTATATGACTTGAAAATATGTTTTCCAGGGTGCTGTATATATGAAATGACTTCTCTCAAGCCTGCATTTAAAGCATTTGTGAGTTCTTTTACCCTTTTTGTAACTATTTGCGGCTTGTTGCATTTACGTCTTTTATGTTAGTCTACTTAGGACTTTCTTAGACAAGGATTCTGAAAATATACGGATTTGACTTTTGTGCATAGTCTTTATGAAATATCATGTGTATACATGCTTCAGATGATGAAATAAGAGGGTTCCAATAGCATAAAAATGGTATTGTATTGTATCAATTCCAAATGTTTACAGGGCCGCCTTATTAGCATAAAGTTTGAAATGTTTCGAGTTGTTGTTTGTTTACATCACTCGAGCATGCTTGTCACTGTTACAGTTTCAAGAGGAATTCTAGGCCAGCTAAGATTAACTGCATGTAGCATTTGTTGTATGTATTTCTTGTCGTATTTCGACGTAATTTTTTATTGGAACTCATTTCCGTTGGTGAATATGAAAATGCCAGTGCATCCCTCTAATGAGTGTATTCTGTTAGGTAATAATTGATGCTCAGACGTTAGTAGGCACTTCTGCATTTCAGAATTCCGTTGTTTACCAATCATGTTCCTGTGTTTTATTTTCCTTTTCGAATAATCTTAATGTGTTTTATTTTCCTTTTCGAATAATCTTAAATCTCTCGAGCAGGATATGCAAGCTTTGATAAACAAGATCAATAAATCGATAGTTGCTCCGCTTCCGACAAAATATTCTGGTGCCTTGTAAGCCTCATTTTTCCTTCTATGATAACGGCTTTTGCCTTGTGAGTTTCACTTACAAGCATGTTGATTTTCAAATGATGAATTATGTTGGTCTAATTATCACCTTGATTTTCTTTTCAGCCGTAGCCTTGTTAAAAGCATGCTGCGCAAGAATCCTGAACTTAGGCCAAGTGTATGTATAACTCTCCTCTATTCTATGCCTTCCAATATATGTATGAAAAGCATATTTACGATTTTGAATGCAACTTGTTATATAAATGGTTCCAGGAATCTTTTTGGTTTTGACTATATTTCCTCTCATCCGCGATACATATTCGATTTTGACAGGCTGAAGAACTGCTTAGGCATCCACACCTTCAGTCTTATGTTGTTAAAGTTCATCTTAAAATTAATAATCCTAGAAGGAATACTTTACCTGTGCTTTGGCCTGAAACAAATATAAAGAAAACTAGATTTTCGGATCCTGTAGATGCCCGCTTCTCTGTTTACAGGGAGAAGCGTCGATCCTTCAGTAATGATAGGACTTTGAATCCTAGCATATCTGGAGCTGAACAAGATTCTGTTTGCTCTACCAAAGGAATACATCAGGATACACCGGGTTTTTCAAATAGGAGGTCAGAAAATTTTTCTTTTGATAGCAGCGAAGAAGGAACTGTCATTTGCAAGCCAGTTGCTTCGAAAGTTTCGAGTGCCACCAAGACTACAAGACGTTCTCTGACAAAAGCTTCAACAACTCCCAAGAGAAAGACAGAGCCTTTGAAGAAACGGGACTCGGTAAATTTTATAAAGCTCCTCTCTTGTGCAACACATTCATAGAGACCGCTAGTTATAACAGTTTCTTGTTTCAAAATCCGGGGTTTTAATGTTCACTGCATTGTGTTTACAGTTTAATTTTTCGCGCACACCTGTTAAAAAACCTCTCCCTGCAACTCGAAGAGCTTCTTTGCCGCTGCCAACAAGAAATACAGTTCGAGAATCTCCTTGTAGATCTAATGCTGGTATTCTTCACCTCATACAATCACCAGATGTTTCAGTCAATGCTCCTCAAATTGATAAGATAGCTGAATTCCCGTTAGCCTCATATGAAGATGCTTTCTTCCCCATAGAAAAGCCATCATCAAAATCTGCAAAGGGCTTCTCTGCTTCGCCACAATTTGTTGATCGATCAATCACAAAAGACAAATGTACGGTTCAAATATGTGATCAAACGTCTACCAAGCTCAATTATGATGATGAATGGCAGGGAATTCAACGCAGCAAGTTTCAGGTAGATGGAGATGCTCTAACTAACTCCTCTGATCAAAACGCAACTGCTGGGGCATCTAGCTGCACCTCATCAGATACACGAAGACGAAGGTTTGACCCCTCATCATTCCAGCAGCGTGCTGAGGCATTGGAAGGATTGCTCGAATTTAGTGCAAGATTGCTGCAGCAAGAGAGGTATGATGAGCTTGGTGTGCTACTCAAGCCATTTGGACCCGGAAAGGTCTCCCCTAGGGAAACTGCAATCTGGCTGACTAAGAGTTTTAAGGAGAACACTGTGAAGCCAGAGGATTAACACCGATGAACCTCCACCGTTTGTATCATATCCATAGCTGTAATCTGTACCAATTTTTTAGAGTTCAGCCTATCCGATCTTAGGCAACATTCCAGTCAATAGAACCTTAGTAGTAGGGCATTTTGTTTTCAAACAAATGCTAATTGTTAGTTCTAGGTTCTAGTTGTTCTTCCCCCTTGTGCATCAAGTTTCATAGTTTTCTCAGATATGGATAATGAGGTTCGAATAGATTATGGACTTATTGTCTACCTATTGACTTTTTGTTTAATTTCCTCAATCCTGACTGATACAACATGTTCATTCAAAACTATTAATCAGGGAAATGGGATGCCTTAACTTTTCTTATGGAAGCCATAATCTCGTTTCAAAATATGACCGGGGATTTTAACCAATATGAGAACAATTCTTTTGTGGTAGTAAGAACTCCGAAAGGCTAACCAACCAGTACATCCTCACTGTTCCTAACAATGTGTATAGGGATTTTTTTTTTTTGAACGAAGGGATTATAATTTGATTTGTATTGACTTTGAGATATTCATGCATTTGTCTTTCTTTTTCGTCTCCAGTATTTTATGTTACGTTTTTTTATATTTAATTTTCAAGTTACATAATAGCATGATATTACCACGTCTACTCGAGCCACCTATTTGCATGCCTTTGAATGCTTGCTCACTGCTTTATATGATCTGAAAATAAGCACAAATCTTAAGCATCGAATAATAACTTCTTCGACCGGATGGAAAGTTTCTGTTTTCCCTTTTCAGGTAAAGGTTTTGATGTCTTTAAGATAATCACGTAATAACAAAGCTTCCTGTTAGAAAGTATTTCACTCAAAGTAACAAATACATCACATGGAACCAGATCAGATACTTTTCCCCGTTTGATGGTCGCTTAGTACCAAAGACAAATATTTGGGACCACCTGAACATGAACCTTTATCAATCATCCTATAAAAATGAACCCCAAAGCTTAGTTCACTTGGCTTAACCAGCCACCCTTAATAGATGGCATCCAAAAAATCTGGGTTTCGAAATTTTGAATCTTAGCAGCTGCTACCCTTTCTTTATCAAAGCAAATCTTAACAAGGTCAACAAGCTTAATTGAGCGAGTTCAAACAGTTCGATTATTATCTCAATTTGAGCTTCAGCCGAGCTTCAAACCTTGATTTCCAGCCAAGCCTGACTCAGCTCAAGTTCACCCCTACTCTAATCCAACAAGGTGTTTTAAACATATGACTAGAGTATTGTGAAGTCAAAACAGTAAGCCGAGTGATGCAGATACATGTCCTTTCAACTATAAAATTATAAATACCAGTGCACAAAAGAATTTGCTAATTGGCAAATAGGGTAAAGTTTGTCTCATGTACCTTACATGTACACACATACGAGGCCCAGTGTATGGGAGTAAACCTTGTTTTCTTGTTCCTGATTCAAGATACATGGCGGGTTGATCCTAGTCTCACAAACTATACGAGTGGCGACATGTTTATTGGTTAAGTGTCTTGTGGAATGCAACCTGCAAATGCAACAAAGATTAAAGTAAGATATTTTGCATTGAGGTATGCTTTGAGATGGTTCTGGAAATAAATTCTCAATCCTATGACTCAGAATTGACAAACAAAAGAAACACTTAGGCAAAGTGCATACAGAAGTGGATGTCTTGAGAAGCTCTCGTATGGCCATTGTGGCATAACAAGAAGCAGGAAGTGTGAAGGCCAATTTGAGAGCTTTCTGAGGTTCCTGAGAATTCAAGTCAGGTGGAAAATGAACTTGTGGAGGCTCGGCTTCTCTAGAAACCTCCACCTCATTATCATCGGTTGAGAACTTTTTCTCATCCTCAAAGCTCTCTAATTGTTCCAGATGATTGAATGGCTCTTCGCCTTCAGTTCCATTGGTTGGATTCTCTTCTTTGACTGGGTTCACAGGTTTAGTTTTGGCAATTTTGTCTATATCTGTCTCCGACAATGCTAAATTTCCATCTGTATACGAAAGCAAATCCCTGAAACAACATAGATGATGGTACTCAGTCTACAATGTTTTCTAGTCACCTAAAATAATAACAGTCCTAAGAAAATGATAGGAAAAGCAGACCATACCATTGAAAATCTATTGGCTTCTGAAAAACACGCCTGTAGCTTCCAGTCATGCTGGTTATTGAAAATTCCCTGCAAGGGGAAAAAAACAATGAAGAGGGAGATGGCTATGGGAAGAAAATTCTTGGGAAAATACAGAGAATCAGAGATGGTTTCAATTACGAAGATGTACTTGATATTATGGACACTCTCTGTCAAGCTGATGCCATCCTGATGAATTAAACAAAAATGTTTAGAACCAAAAAAAGTCTGTATTTAATATATGTTAAGAAAGACAGCAGACCTTCTTTGCCATGTCATGATAAACATCAGCAACCTCATTCATTGGATAAATTATTCTAGAGCTGTCACAGAAACATCATAACATTGTTAGGAAAGCAAAAAATAACAGTTCATTATGAATAAGATATGAGCAATGTAAAATTTGCTATGACTCGTTCAATATTCCCTTACCCGGGCATAGGAAGGACAACATCCTCAATATTATAATTTCCAGTACTGATATCTGATGCAGTTATGACCTGAGAGAAAGAAGAAGCCATCTTAAATTCTTTGAATCTAGGTTAAAAAGATTGATGCTAAGTGAATATACAACTATATTGCTCCGACTCTTTGTTTTTCTTGAAGTTTTCATGTCCTACACTCATGTCCAATGCATATCCAGATATGGGAATGACATATGATATATGGCTCTCCAAAGACCCTCCAAATATATGAAAATTCTTCAAAACATTGAACACAACCACCATGTTCACATGCCCCTATCCAACAATCACATCCCAATTCATGTAACATAAATATACAGCAGATGGTTAACTAATGGCACCAAAATCTGAACATCTTTCACACTTACTCTTGCCACCAAATAAAAATTAGGAAAGAGATTATCATCTATGGTAATGAATTGAAGTCTTCTCAATCATTTCTCTAAAATTTCCCACAAAATCCTGAGTTTACAATTCAAAAACTTTAAAATGCTTTAAATGAAAAATATGACGACTGACCTTAACAAGATTAATTTTCTCTAGCGGAAGATCTTTTCCAGATATTTCATCTAATTGACCACAATCATAAGCATCTTCTAAGCTATTATCTTCATGTTCAGGTGGTACAACTTCTGTTTTTTCCGCATCATCTCCTTTGCTATATACCAAGTCTCCCAACACAACTTCACTGCTTCCTGAATATGGTGGGATAACAGAACATTGTTATATCAGGTAACCTCAAAATTTCTAATATAGCTATGACAAATATTAAACCTAAGTGTGTAAAAGGAAGCCCCCCACCCCTTAACTGACCAAAACAAAAGGATCATAAAAACAAATTTGCATACCATATTTTTGCACTCTCACACTTGCTGCATGGTTCCACAGATAGCTTTGGTAACTATGTACATACCTGATCAGTAAAACAGATATAATCTAAGATTCAATATCAATCTTCTCTTGAATCCCTGTTGGGTCAATTAGTACTTGTGTATGAGAGAAAGACAAAGAGAGGTTACTATGAGGAGGATCTCTCTCATACAACTCTTGAGAAATAGAAAATGATTCTAAATATCTCAATAACTACCTTAACATAATTTCCAAGTCCCAACATCAATCAATCAATTAGGATAAGGTATTCAACTCAACTAACTAACTCATGCATTGACATGAATGAAATGCAAGGGTAAGCAAGCACTCTATAAGTAAAAAATCAAGCTACTGAAGTAAACTGGACATTAGTGATTAAATAGCATGCACATATAAACAGTAAACTCCCATATTAAACATGCTTCCAAGAAAATAGATATAGTTCTGCAGTTCAAGAATCCAAATTCAGTAACTGTTTTAGAATTAAGAAAAATTATATTCCTGGCTTTCTGACACATCAAGCACTTACATCATTCTCAACGTCCTAGGTATAGCTTTCAGGGCTTGCAAGTAATTCCCAGGACTTTTCTTCAAACATTGCAACTGTATGAGAATGGAAAAAGGGGACAAAATTCTTTTTAACTATGAAACATACACAAAAGAAAATCAATACAACGGATATCAAAGCCTTGGAGGAGTGACAAAACTGGGAGCTTACCATTGCCCTTTCTGCAACTAAATGGCGAGGTAATTGCTTGAGAGTACCATCTATGTCACCAGTTTGTTTATAATATTCCCTTGCCTTGCTTATGATATTTCTTTGTATTTAGAGATTCAAGTCAAGAAAACAAGAGATAATTATTTCTCCAAGCTGAATGCAGACCAGTCTTAGCATATAAAAAGTAACATTTTCCAAAAGGAATGAAATATAAAGTGAAAATAAAGGATATCCCCTTCTCTTGGATCAAGAATAGTGCTTGCAGCAGCTTTCCATTCGCCTCGCAGTAATGTGGCACCAATGTGGTGAGTTGGAATAGAACCACTTCCAAAACGCTGAAAAATTATGAAGGTTTCAAAAAGAACATAAAAGAAAGAAGAAAGCAGGAAAGGGTGGAAGAGAGGGTGGGAGAGGAGAGAGAATGATTAAGGAAATACTTGTAAGCCAAAATAGTTGATGAAGCCATGCCTCCCCAAGGACTCTGCAGATGCTTGAATAATATCTTCAGGATCTGCAACAACTCCTCTAAGGAGATAAATGAGTTCAATGAGTGATGGGATATTGGAAGAAGGAAGTAGCAGTGATGGATGTTAAACAGAATTCACATGTGGGAAACTCTCACCGCAATACAATGGTGAATCGGTTTCCTAAAAGCTGCCCAAGGAGGAGGTCATCCTTGACATAGCTGGATGATAATCACACTATAAATAATGGTTCATAACACAATACCTTGAAGGGAATAGAATGTTATATCCATTAACCTTACCAGAAGTCTCCCACCTTAATACCAATCAACCTGTCATTGAGGGCAGCTAATCTACTTGCATGCTGCTTGAAAACAGTTACCTGGAAACCCAAAAGACTGCACCACTTAAACATGATCCCTTTTGCAGAAGAAGAAAAAAACCAGATATACATAGAAGTGCTCATGATTATGAAAATATAAAATAGCAACCAGACCATCCATTTTCCACACACAGTGAAAGTGCCTGTGGCATTTAGATTGAAGACAGAGTGACAAGCCATTAATCAGGCAGCAGTGTTCCATTGCTTACAACTCTATACCCGTAAAATGGATAACTACTAAAAGAGTTTAGAGGTAGAACTGTAAGAACCATAATGAACAGAAGTGTCCCCTAAGGGCATCTTTGGCATATCCCAGTTCTTCTAGTAGCAATTTCATTTTTCTTAGTACCTCATAAAATTTCTGAAAGTGACATCCACCCATCAGTTTCTTCAAGATGCTAAAGACTAGCTTTTGCAAAAATTAGTTCAGAAAAGAATTAACACTACATCTACACAATGCAAGGTAGAGCAAGTAATCTCCCAAAGTTAACCAAAACACCAATTAATTTAGAATGAAAGCAGCAGAAAAAGGAGCAACTTACCCTTTGAGTGGAAACTGACCTCTTATCTTTTGTACCCGCAAAACCAAAAGACCTTGGCTGTCAAACAAAAGATTAATGACAAAGGTTCCCGTTGAATAGGTAACCACAGGATTTATATAAATCATTTATCATACCTGAATGCCAAGCATCTTTCCTATTAATCCTAAGGCTTCCTGTGTATCTTTATTCTCCTTGAAAAGATGGAACCTGAATATTAACATAAATGATAGCACTTTCTAATGTAGTTCAAGTGCAATAGACACTTCATGGCATTGATAAGCAATTGAATACAGAAAGGTGAAAGCTAGACATGGGTTTTTTCTCCTATTATTTTAAGAGGCATCAAATTATTGTAGGAGTGCAACATGCTACCTAAGAAAATTGCCAAGATGCGCTGGCCAGTGGCTTGAACCTCTACTATCATAGGGCCTATCACCTCTCTTCCTTTTATTCGAATTTCTTCCCTTGTTCTTATTCCCAGAATTTAACCTCACACGGATGCATTTTGAGGAAGAATCAGGTCCATCAACAGTGTCAGTGACTAGAAATCTAAGATTCTCCTTAAAGAAATTATGCATTGCCTGAAAATGTCAAAAACAAAATGAAAAGGTTCTTCTAGTTAGTTTGATTCCCTCTTTGTAACAGACTAACACCCTACACGCTAAAGGTACAGAATGATTAAGGATAAACAAATTGAAAAAGAACCTAAAGCTTACCGTTCGATGAGATTTATCAGAATCTGGAGACAGAACAATGGGAGAGATATCTTCTTCACTGCCTGAAGTAATTTGGTTAATGAAAGCTTCTAACTGATCGACATCAATATTGCAGGCAAGTGATCTGAATTTTTCAATTTCAGATGCATAATTTTTGTTAAGTTGATCAGATATTTTTGTTTCACCTTCCTGAAAAGCCTGAGAACATGTCCGAAAAGAAAAAGATTATAATATATTAAATGTACAAAAAATAAT
Organism: Gossypium turneri; assembly: GCA_008044935.1. Classification (NCBI taxonomy): domain Eukaryota; kingdom Viridiplantae; phylum Streptophyta; class Magnoliopsida; order Malvales; family Malvaceae; genus Gossypium; species Gossypium turneri. The sequence goes on from CP032581.1 coordinate 55,502,754, forward strand.
TTTTTGAAAAAAATGGAATGAGTCAGATTACCTCTGGAGGGGCATCTAAAGAGGTCAAATGAACAACATTTCCCTCAGTGTCTACTTCATTCACAATGAAATCAGAATATCTACACAAAAAATTCAAAGCAATCAAATAACAAAATTTTCCATCGCCAATTGCAATTATAACCAATTCATAATAAAGAAAATCACTCTCAAAACTTCCAATTTTCCTCATTCCAAATTTTCTCCATTCCTTTTAAATACAAAGAACCTCATTATACGCACAAAGACACAACTGCCAAAACGCAGGCTTGAGTGAAGCTAAGACTAAACCTCTCATTCCACCATCTTAATCAAACAAACATATAGCCAAGCATGCATGTGAAAATAAACAAATTAAACATAAGGGTATTTGCAAAAAAAAGCACAAAACTTGGTCATAAAGGATAAGTTTAAAAGAAATAAAAAAAAAAAAGAAAAAAGGAGTGACCCTTGACCTTTGTTTGAGGATGCCACGAAAACCAGGAAGGTTTGAGATGAAACAGAGGATTCCCACATCGGATTCGGTGATGGTCGTCATTGTTAGACTTGAATAATTTGAGTATTTCGTGATTGGGTGTTTTGTCAAGTTTGATTTCGAAAGTGACAAGTAGTTCCGTTTGCAGTGGAAGTAACAGTTGGGTTTTAGACTTGAGACACCACAACGCCACATCTTCTTCTGGTTTCCCAGGGTTTACTGGTATCCTGTAATACGATGCGTTTTGTTGCTTTGACGGGGTTTTTCCTTCTTGCTTTATTTTGGGCCTTTTAAGTCCATTTGTATGGTTTGGGTATTACACCAAAAAATAGATTTGATGAAAATTGAAAAAAGAATAAAGAATAAAGGAAAAAGAGGAACAGTGATGAAGCCCATTGGCTTTCAACAATGGCAATGATGAGGGAGTTGGAAGTGTAACCAAAGACAAAAAAAACAAAGTGCTCCAAAAAGCAAAAACGAGTTGACCCATTGTAGAGATCCAAACACAGGCCACTAGCCAGAGTAGAGAGAGAAACCAAAGACAGAGCAAAAGAAAAAGAAAAACGCCTGCATTGAGAGAGAGAGAGAGAGAGAGAGAGAGAGATGGTGAGTAAAACAGAGGAGACCCAATTGAACAGGCTTGAAAACCAGGTAGACAATGGAGGAGGAGGTGCTTGGGAGTATCTTTGCCTTGTCAGGAAGCTCAAAGTTAGGCGTTCAGAGAAAGTCTTGAAGTATGGCTTATCGATCTTAAACGACCCCAAAAAACGATCTGCTCTTGGCCCTGAAGGTTTTTTTTTTCTAGCTTTGATTGATTTCTGGAATTGGGTTTTGCTTGAATTGGATGATTTCAAAGTGTTTGATTTGAATTTTGAGTTCTTTTATCGGTTTTGTTTGTAATTAGATTTGATTTGGTATTAGAGCATTGTGTTCTTTGTTTATTTGCTAACTAGAGTTTTGCTTGAATTTCACAAATTGAAGCTTTACTGTTTGCTACCCTGTTATTCATTTACTTGAATTCAAAGTTTGAAGCTTTATGGTTTTATACTTTTGTTTTAAAAAAATCGAAGATTTTACTTAAATTGGGTGTGATGAGAACTTTGAGGTGGTATTACTAGCTTTGTATAGATTTCAATGTGTCAAGCTTGATTTGAATTTGTATGTATTAGAATAAGAATTAGTTCGTTAGGAACTCAGGTTGAGTTTTCAATATTTTGATTTTTCAACTGAGATTTTGAGAAGTAATCAGAAAAAGTTAGGAGTGCCTGATGAAGCACAGTTTGTAGTACTTTATATTTCTAGACATTTCATTTGTTATATATCCTAAGTTAGATATGAGACGTTATCTTAGTTTTATACATTTTCTCGTGTTCTATCGCATCATTCGAGACTTATTTTGGTATTGGATTTCACTTTGTAGTCTAGAACAGTAGGCACTTGCGAACAGTTACCCTTTGATCTGTCAGAATGTGATTTTAAGTGGTGCGTTTAGACCAAATTGTTGTCTGTTTAAGATTAGATGTCTGCTTATGACCAAATTGTTGCTTCTATTAATTTATTAGGCACGTTTGTGAACGTTTATAATTAACAACTGCTTATCTTAATACAGAATGGACTCTATATGAGCAGCTAGCTATTGCTGCTATGGATTGCCAATGTCTTGATGTTGCAAAGGTACAATCTTTTTTTTTTTTTTCCATTTTTGATTGATTTTAATATTTTATTTTTTATATGGAGATTTCCATTTATGTGAAAGAATATTCTATTTCTTTTACCTATTTAATTTGTATCAGTCCCACTGGGTTGACTACTCTCATTGTTCTTATAGTTTCTCTTTTGAGGATGCTAATAGTTCTTTAAGGTGGTACTTATTACTTGGATATCTCTTTCTTTGTTGAGGCATTAGTTAGAAAATTTTGGCTTTCCCTGTTGCGTGTTCAATATGGTGCAACTCTTGTTTCATTAATGTTGCTTTAGGGTTTGCTGACATCAATTGTTATGCTTGTTGTTAGTTTCTTGTACTGTTCTATAGACTACAGTGTGGAGTAGCTTAGATACTCTAGGTACTAGTTGATAGTAGGCTTATAAAGTTGCCTGACGTAAATTCGTGCAATTTAAAACTGCAGGATTGCATAAAGGTTTTGCACAAGAAATTTCCGGAAAGCAAAAGGGTTGGTAAGCATATATGAAGATGAAATATATGTTCTATGTTTTATGTTTGTGTGACTAAAAATGTGCAGGCGTGTGTGTGTCTGTAATATCTTGCTGTTAAGTCTTTTGTGAATCCTACGTTCGTGGCCTACCCTTTGATAGTTGATGCTTCTTACATTAAGCTTCTTCTGAATATCTTGGCCAATGTTCTACCAATCGCATTATGGTGTGGATAAGGATGGACAAATTTGTTCTTGAATCAGTTTCGATTCTTTTGGATCCAAAAGGATGTGTTGCTGATGATTGTGTTCCTTTGTTCTATCATTTTATGAAATAGTGGTTTCATTTTGTTGTGGTCTACAGGCAGGCTGGATTGCATGTTGCTTGAAGCAAAGGGATCCTGGGCTGAGGCAGAAAAAGCTTACTCAAGCCTTTTAGAGGACAATCCACTTGATCAAGTAAATTCTGTAGCCATCCCCTCCCCCCCTTTCTCTCTCTCCTCTCGTCCCCCAAAACTGTGAATCTTAATGGTGTTCTTTTTTGTTAAGAAATATTCTGGACTGTTTCTTTTATAAAACAAAAAGAATCGATGATAACATATTCTATTCTCATGCAGGTAATACATAAGAGGAGAGTAGCCATGGCAAAAGCTCAAGGAAATACTTCAGTGGCTATTGAATGGCTTAATAAATATCTTGAGATGTAAGATTTCTCAGAAAAAATTCTCTTTACAGTCATAGATCTTTGTGTCTGTCCTTTTTGGGTTATGTTTAATTCGATATCTGCCAATTTCCCTTTTTCTTTGCTAGATTTATGGCTGATCATGATGCTTGGAGAGAACTTGCAGATATATATCTCTCCCTACAAATGTGAGTGCTAATTTACATAACTCAATATTATCTCCTTTTACTACATCAATTCATAACGTAGCAATAACTTAAACCTTTTTGCTTTTGTTTATAAATCAGGTACAAGCAAGCGGCATTCTGCTATGAGGAGCTTCTTTTGTCTCATCCTACAGTTCCATTATATCATTTGACCTATGCTGATGTAAGTGTATATTGATTCGAGGATGCAATTTCATCAGTGGTTTCTTGAATTCCAAGTTCTCTAGAGAATAACATTCTACATATTGTTGGCAAATACTCTTCATTTGGTTTCTTCTCTTTCATAATTAATCCACCTAACCCAGGACTAGTTCCATAGTAATTAAGATAGTGCAAAAATTTAAAGACCGTTAAACAAAAAACCACTTCCATAGTCGTTGCCTATATGCAAGAATAATGTAAGGACCATGATTCACTATAGAACAACAATGGTTCCTGACTAACCAAGGAGGTAACTTCTTGATGGATGTAACTATATGTCAATCTTTGCAAAGATAATACTTTCCATCTTACATTGGTTTAACATAAAGACTTCTAGCTGGAACTCTTTTAGCTTTCCTCGGAATTGTTTTTGATGATTATTCCTTTCACCAACAGGTAATCTACACACTCGGTGGACTAGAAAACCTTCAAACTGCCAAGAAATATTATGCATCCACTATTGATTTGACGGGGGGTAAGAACACCCGAGCACTTCTCGGAATTTGCTTGGTAAGCTCCTTCTCTCTCGCTTAAGAGTTAAGCTGCATTACTATTTATATTGACATGCATTGGCTTTTATCCTTATAATAACTAAAATCTTATTAAAAAATGGTTTCGCACTCACTCGTCTTATGTCAGATTTTATCTTTCTAACGTGAAACTTAATCATCTTGTTCAGTGCACCTCGGCCATAGCTCGGCTTTCAAAAGGAAGGAGCAAGGAAGACAAGGAGAGTCCAGAGCTCCAGTCTTTGGCAGCAAAAGTGTTGGAGAAAGAATACAAGCAAAGAGCCGCAGACAAGCTCGGTTTGCTTACTTCTGCTTTAAGAAGTTTGAAAATTTAGTCTTAACACTGATGACATCGATTTAACACTTGAATTATTGCCCCATACTCTAGAATAGAAAAAGGTGTTGAACTTGAAGATAATTTCCGGTTCTAAAGATTTCAAAATGTCTTAGTCTTCGATGAATTCAAGTTACAAGTTGCCATTCATGTGTGCTTTCCACTTTATTTTGCCGTTCTTGTCATCTATTTTGAGAGGTCTTGATGTATTATTCAGTACACTGCTATCAAAACAAGACTAATTTATGATCTCCTTGAGTTCTTGATGTATTATTCTGGATATTCCCATTAAAAAAAAAACTAGGAAACTTATGAGATGATTCTTCTATCTTCCTCACAATTTCATTTTTGGTACATTCGCATTCTAGTACGAAATTTGTATAGGAAAGGTGCTTAGACACAATTATGTTCATTTTTGGAAAAAAAATGTTTTTCTTGAATGATAATATTCTTCCATTATTTTTTTTTTTTTCAGAATATGCGTCTTCTCAAGAAAAAAAAAACTAGAATAAAGGGTTTTATAGTGAAATTTGTTTAGTTAAAAATACTATTTCCAATGAATTCTTCACCACCTATAAACACAAATAAGAACCAAAGTTACATGATACTAATCCATTAGAAAAAGGCAGAAAAAGGGGTTTAATTCTATCCCAAGCATTAGTTTTGTGATTTCATAAAAATATTATAAACAAATAGGTGCTTTAAGCCATTCTTTCTCAAACTTCTTAACCAAAGCTTTTAGCTTTTAATACTCAGGTATTCCACATCTATAAATTTGTCAAACTCAAAAAAGAAATAAAAACTTCTCCAATAAAATTAGGTGTTCCAAAGTAATGGTATCCTCCAGCTTCACTAGATTAGATAAATCACGAACAACCAAGCTAAAACTAGGCAGAAACAATCAAGTGAAGTAGTAGTCACACTTTCCACTTTGCTTTCGATTTATGGCATTAAGTGGCCGGCGCACATTGTTATACTTAGCAACACGAACCTAACATAATTAACAATACTTTAAGACCTAACATAATAAACAATACTTTAATACCTAAATTCTATTGATTTGATCCTCAAACTTCTTGACCAAAGTTTTTAGCTTTTAATACAGAGGCATTCTACATCTTTAAATTTGTCAAACCCCAAAAAAAAGGGAAAGAAAAAAAAGAAACTTCTCCAATAACATTAGGTGTTCCAAAGTAATGGTATCCTCCAACTTCACTATATTAGATAGATCATGAACAACCAAGTTAAAACTAGGCAGAAACTAGAGGTGATCATGGGTTGGGCTACCTGGCCCGGCCCGACGGCCCGCTCGAAAAATGAGAGGGTTCGGGTAAAAATATAGGCCCGAAATATGGGTTTGGGCAAAAAACGATGCCGTTTAGAAAACGGGTTGGGCCTCGGGTAAAACTTTTTTGCCCAGGCCCGGCCCAGGCCCAAATTATATATTAAATATATTTTTTTATTTTTAATCAAATATACTTTTTAACTTTTTAATCAAATATATATATTTAGGTTTTTTATGCTATTTTGGTGTTGTAAATTTTAATATGGGTCGGGCCGGGCTTAGACAATTTTTAGGCCCATATTTCAGGTCAGGCCGGGCTTGGGCCTAGAAAATGGGCCTAAAATTTTGTTTGGGCCCGACCCGGCCCATGATCACCTTTAGTAGAAACAAATTAGTTATTAAAAACAAAAAATTCTGGCATATGCAACACTCAAGTGAAGCAGTAGTCACACTTTCCACTTTGCTTTTGATTTATGACATTAAGTAGCATGTGCACATTGTTATACTCAGCAACACGAACCTAACATAATAAACAACACTTTAAGACCTAAATTCTCATTCAACCTATTCTAGTAAAAAACCAGCCTATATTAAGGTGTATAGATTAGAAATTCCAGCAAAGGAATTACTACCTTGAGATCATCCTCAATCTTTGTCACTTGAGTGTAATTGAAATGGATTATCAAAGAATACATTTGTTTTGTTGGAGAAGTTTTTGTGTGTGTGTGTGTGTTTTACAAATTTATAGATGTGAAATGCCTTTATTTTAAATATTGAAAGCTTTGGTTAGAAAATTTGAGGATCAAATTGATAGAATTTTTAAATGTGAAGGATTAAATTTATTGAATTATTTAGAATTCGGATCAAATTGATAGAATATGTAAGTATTGAGGACTAAATGTGCTATTATACCAATTAGACCATTATCAATTTAACGGCGGATGACCAAAATAACAACAAAGTCAAACAGTAATGCCTAAATTGAAAAATTTTTAAGTTGGGTGACCAAAACAGGAACACGAGCATAGTTGGATGACCATTTGTCCCTGTTTTTAGTATTTTTCATCTTCATTTTATGGTTCATGTTCGGGGTTTGTAGTTGTCCCTCCTAACAATATTATTTTCAAGGTTTGGACAAGCGATCTTTCGTTAAGAGTGCAATATATTTTATCATTCCACCCAACACTTATTGTAAAGCAAATTTAAATTTGACATCTTATTTTAGATTAATATTTAAAGAATTTTTTTATAAACCCAAACTTTTATACCCTTACACATTTGACTCTTTATGTCATTATTTGTAACATCTTAATTTAAGTTTAGGTATTTTCTTTTGAATGAACTAATGAATTTCCTTAACCAAAAGAAAGCTTAGTGCTTAACCTTGTCCCATAGTTCTTTTAACCTTAATGCTTACTTTGATCGGATGTGAAGTCTAGGATGTTAAGGGATTAAGTACAACATCAAGACGAATGAGTCAATGTGACAAGAAATCAACACAACTGCACTACACATTCTAACCATTACTTGATTTTGTTTCATTTCCTAGGGCGAGTTGAGAGATGTAGAGAAATTAGGGGTAATAATATCATAATTTTCAGTAACAAATTAAGGTGTTTAATCATCGACTTATGCACCACACCTACCAATCACCAGTGGTGGAGTGTAGTGGAGGCCCAGGGGTCATGACCACCTTAAACTAGTAAATTTTTTATTTTTTTTATAATGTATAAAATTTTAAATTAGTAATAAAAATTACACTTTGACCCCCTCAAAAATAATAAAAATTTAATTTAATCCTTTAAAAATTATAAAAACATGAACTATTAAAATGATGAAATTTTATAATTTAATTCCAACCAAAAAAAAATTCTAGCTACGTGACTACCAATCACTATAGATACACCCGTAAAAAGTCTTTCTTGAGATTGATAGTTTAGGAGTAAAAACCTTAGGTTTAACTCAATAGTTTCATTTATCGGTGTTTGTGCTTTGATAGAAAATTAGGTTTAAATTCTCCCTTAAATAAGATTCTTGGAATATTTAATTTAATATGCAAGTATTTTATCTTGTACTTTTTATTATCATGATGATTTTATCTAAACGAGATAAAATTTAAATCGTCTGATAGATTTCGAATCAATTCATTTTTATTACGATGATTTTATCTAAACGAGATAGCAAAATTTAAATTATCTGATAGATTTTAAATCAATTAACTTCAAATGGAGTAAATTTTTTTCTTTTGAAAAGTGCATATGGAGTGGGGGCGTGTCGATTTTTTTTTTTAAACAGTGGATATGAAGCAGTTATAATAATTGACTAATTACTTGCCTCACCCCGCCTTACTCCACTATATGAAATTATTATTTTATTTTTATATATAATTATTAAAATGATAAAATGTAATAATGTGTTATAGAAAAAACTATATGTTTTATGTTTAATTTTTGTTTTATAAATTATATTTAAATATTTACTTGCATTTATAAAGATTGAAAATATTAAAGGTAAGTGATAAAAAAATAATTGAAGTGCAATGAGGTGAGGGAGGATGGATGCATCCAACATCTACGGAGGTGGCAGTGCCGTAGTTGTTTTCAATATTATACATTCATAATGAAACGAGACGGGTGGTGAAGTAGAGCGTGTCAACTATGAAGCGATGATGGATTTACGAACATCTGCCCCCTCCCCCTTCCCCTCTCCATCAAAAATCACTAGATGTAAATGAAGATCCCTTTTATCCTTATGAAAATGACAAAGGCTCATTGGTCATGAAGTATCATATCTTAGTGTTATATGGACATTAATGTATCTTGTAAATAATATAGGTCTTAATGTAGTATTTGTTGTAAGCTTGTATTGTAAGCAAGATTTAGCTCCTTTTATCACACAAACATTAGATTAGAATTAAATATATATTTATATATCTCTAAGGAACAATTTTTATATATTATTTTATTTAAATGATTTAAAATCTAATTAGTTAGTTACTAAGATGTTAGATATTTATCAATATCGCGTAGAAATGGAAACGAGATATTTATTTACATGTAAGGATATAAGGATATCATGAAATTTAACAAAACAAAAATTAATCCAATAATGTATGAGGGTATAGTTTAGGTATCACTTGTGACAAAAAAAATTAGATATCGATATTAAAAACAGAGTATAGTTTAAATATCAATTTATAGATTAAACCAAAAAATAATATGTAAGTCTGATAAAATCCGCATAAATGAATTATTATCGTGTTAACAAACAAATTATATACATTTATAATATTTATAAAAAAAATAGAAACATATATCTTTTAGTCGTAACATTTTTTTTTAGTCAGTTTTAATCTTACTGCTAATGTGTCTCCAAAACAATGAGTTATATTCTTAAATTGACCTACGGTATGCATTCGGGATAGCTTTTATAATGTGTATATATATATTCTTCTGCTCCTTTAATCTAAGCATAATATCACATTTTCTGCAAAGAAGGATTGGTATTGGTATGATATCAAGGTAGCTTCAATGTTCAGTGATAGAAACATTGGCAAAACAGCTGCTACAAATAACTTAATGGCACAAAGGACTTAAGCATAGACTGTTTGAGGTTCCTGTGACCGACCTTCTAAAGGATGAAGATTAAGCGATCATCAAAGTTTTTTTTCTCGGTAACATAAAGACAGGTTCCAAAGAACCGAACAATAAATTCCTGGCTTAATTTGATCCCTTGTTATCAAATTTTTTGCATGAAATTTCAACAACATTACATTGCAAGTATTATACAATCGGAACAATAAAATTCTTGAGATGGTTGTCAGCTACAAGCCTACAAGTTATGGAAACGAGGTAAATACAGGGAATATTGCTTTATAAACAGAGTCATAAGCAGCACTACTGATTATGGAACTACATTGTTACTATAGATGGAAAGGAAATGCCTCAATCCCATTGCTGGAGAACAAGAAGCACCATGAAGAAAATGATAGCTTTTACAGGCGTTCTTCAGGAAAGTCACAGCTTTCATGGTGGACAGAATGATGGAAATGAAGGTATAGATTTCAGTATCAACTTCCTACTACGTTGTGCAGTAGATGAACTGCACTCGTGATGCGGTGGTGAAACTCTCTTAGAGTTGGGAGGGGAGTTTGTTTTCGGAACAAGTGGTAAGCATTTATGTTTCAGAACCTTAGGAGTTTCATCTTCTGGAATTGCCTGAAGATTTGAATTGAATTTGGACTGACACAAGGAAGATTCTGATGAGCCATGTTCTGGGGTGTTGCACAACTGAGAAGATGACCTCATAGAATGAGGAAAAGATCCAGTGAACTTCCCACTATAAGCTAACGGCAGCCTGCAAAATATAGACTTAACCACTTGAATGAGTCTTGGTTTAAGGCTAGCTCATGTTGGATGATCGGTGCATGAAATCATATCCTCATATTCATATCCGGTACAACAAGTGTCAAACAAAGATCAAGAAAAACAAAAAGTCTGAAACAAGATAGCTTTAAGGCTAACCTAACCAATCTAAGAAAAGATGAAATAGTACCTGGAAATATTAGATGCTACTGGAAGATCTTGATGCTCCTCAGCGTTTTTATGGGTTACAATGTCGTGGGAATTTTTATCTGATGCATTCTTTTCACAGGCCTCTAAGCCCTCCCCATCAGATCCAGATTCATGACATCCTAGAGAAAAGAAAAAGGAAGCATTAGGGAATACTAGAAAAGTGGAAAGTGCTCGCCATGTTAGAGTCAGACATACTGGAATCCGATAAGTGAAAAGAACTACAAGCGAGAGGGGGAGAAAAATGATTCTTGGTTCGAGTCACTATGTTGTACATTCGACCAAGAAAATACCAGAAAGACTCACCATCCTTCCGACCAAAACTATTTTTACAACCTTCACATCTACAACTGGGAGAGCATCCAACACCAGCCTGTATTAACAGAAGAAAACAACCATATCAGATTGGTGAAAAGAACATTTAACATACAATGTTTTGAACCGACAAACCTGAAAACATTCACAGTACTTCTTTAAGCAACTTGACTTTCTACAATTGCATCCTCTTTTATGCCTGGCAGAAGCTGGAGTTTTGTTATTTTCACCCTGAATGAGCAACACAATTTTTGTGTGATTAAAGTGGTATTGCCGAAAGAAGACACCCTTATTGAAATATGGAAAAATTGTCATCAAAGCCAAAACATCACAACATTATGAGCCATGTCAGATGAGTTCAAGCTAAGAACCGGCACAACCAAGTGATTGTTAACCACCCTAAGGAGTATCAAGATCAAGGTTCAATTCCCCTTCCTCATTTGGCCTTATTCAAATATACAAAGAAAAAGGCCAAATGACAAAATAAGTAATGAGCTTTGATGCTACTCTAGTTATCATGAAGCTTAATCATAAATATAGAATCTAACCCAGGAATCCAAAACACTGTCTGTGCTTCTAATCACTTTGGGAGCAAATGCTTGTGGATTGCGAGATTCAATCTGTTTACGAGTCTCTAAAACCATCTTTTCATGAATCGGTTTATTGAAGCAATCTAAGCATGAACAAGGCTCAATACAGTAGAGACCAGCAGCAAAGCAGTCGCAGTAACTGTATCATAAAATATAGTCAGTAGAACTAGGTAGACAATATTGAAAGCAGCTAAATCCCTAGTATGAGAAAAAGTGAAATCAATGACAGTGAATGCAATGAGTAGAAATAAATAATAATTAGGCAGCGGAGAACCAAGACAAATCCAAAAATACATATCTAAACAAATAGATTAAAATAAGCTAAAATGATTATTAAATCACATTTCATTCTAACATGCTATTGGAAATTGATTCATTTAGCAATTGTAGAAATCAAACCAATGTGATGACTATAAAGTTAGGCCTGAATATCTTATATTTTTAGATGTAGGAAGTCAATTTACAACCTGTTGGTTCACCTGATTTTTGACTTTTAATTCAGAGTAATTAAAGGACCAATGGTCTTCAGTATCACAATAGAGGAACTAACCGAATATAGGTATAGACTCAGTGAGACACTTCAAAATTATGCACACCGACCCTAAATACAGATTTAAATAAATATGACAGACTTACAGTTTCAAGCATTTTGATCTCTTACAGTTACAGCGCTTGCATGAGGCACTCTCCTCGACAAGTTCAAACTTTTGCCTGCACAGTATTAAACTGAAATCAGTTTGTATTATGGTGTTTGAATACCAATTTAGAGCATATTAATCTTAACATGCCTCTTCTTTTCAGGAGTATTGTGGTCAGCGTCAGTGCCACCAACAGATGCAGGAGCCTCAGAAGAATTTTCTGCAACTGCAGTTCCATTGTCACTAGGAACCTCACCCATTTTCATAGAGCTTAAAATTGATTTATTAGGGGGATTCTGGCCTGCAGTCAGAAAACTAGGAAATGTCAAGGACCAACGTTCATATCAATTGTTTTCAAAAGATAGAGCCGCTCACAAAAGAAATACCACCTTTCAAGATGTTTGGAAGAGAATTCAAGTGCAAACCGAAACCAGGTGACTTCTCAAACACCAAACAACGCCGTCTTATGCTACGCTGCATAGAGAAGAACATAAGAGTGTGATTATAAAAAACAGCCAATCATTGAGCAGGAAAATAGTGTAAATTTTAAGAAACGACACATAAAAAGAAAAGCATTGACAAATGTACAATATAAGGATTAAATACTAATATGTACAATATGCTATTATCTTTTCATTTTCTAGAAAGAATTAAATACTAATATGTAGCTTCGTGTCAATCTTATATCTCGAATTGCAGTCTGCCATAAAAATGTACTTGCACAGTTTTTTCACTTTACCTGACGACTCAACTGGCTGCATTTCTCCCCCTTATCATCCTTCTTCAAACTTGAATCAGTAACTACTGGTTTGTCCGGTAGACAAGTAGACAGGATGCAAGATGTCTGATCTGTTACTGACTCTCCCAATTCATTTTGTTTGCAAGAACCTTGATGATCACCGGATTCTGCATTTTCTAAATTATTTGCATTATCAAGCGAAAACTCTGGGATATTTGATATAAAAGGGGTTGTCCCAGAGTCTACCGTTCTCTGATCCTGTCCATCACTATTCTCGTGAATGATAGATGTATTCACTGTCAACATATCAGCAACATCGGAAACAACTGCCACCCAGCCACATCCTGCTGCTTCTTCGCTCGGCTTAATCCGACGTATTTTACGCAAATCTCTTTCATTTTCAAATGACCGTTGCCGCTCTTTCCATTCATCCCTACTGCGTTGGAAAGGAGATCTCTCTTGTTCCACCACTTCCAGACTTGTTTTTTTCAGTAATGCATCACAAGCCTCCAAGTTATCTTCAGGACTCCTACAATCATATTTTGAGGTTCCTGGCAACTCAACTGCTAAATCTGATTGCTTGTCAAACAGATCACCGCTAATTCCTTTGGATGAACTGTCATTACTGAGACATCCTGGATGCTCATCGTACAAGCCAGATTGCTCAACAGCTTTTGAAGCTTCCTGACCTGCATTAGATTCATTACTGCTCTGGAGGACCCTAGTGTTTAAGTCTGCCGAGAAATGATGCCTGAAACCAATATCATTCAGGACACTTAAACTCATGAACTAAATACAGCAATAAGAAATTTTAGTTTTACCTTTTAACTGAAAACCTAGATTCCCTATGGCAATTGATTTGTGGGGAAGGAAACAAAGATGAAGGGGTCAAAAAAGCTAATGAATTGAAACAATTATCAGTCTGACTGGACTTGGCTTGCTCAATAGGAGAAAGGCTATCAATGTACTTAAAGACAGGTGAATCCTGCAAAGGAAGAAAGCAATGTTTAAAACATAGCATGTAAGTCTTAATAACCTGATCAGCAAATGCTCATGAACACAAGAAAACAAAGAACCAAGCTAAAGATAGAGCAATCTAAACCAAACTAGGGAAAAATGTATCTCTTCTATATCATTTAAAGAAATACCAACATTCCCAACATTTTGAAAGTATTGCAGCTCACCTGTAGTTGTATAAATTACCAACATTTCCAATGTCAAATCTCTATGAGACAAATTATAAGCATGTCAAAACTTATATATAACCCCATGAGCATAATTATTATTGTGTAAAAAATTTACATTACACTCTTAAACACAAACATGACACGGGAAACACACAAATTCACGCTGTAGTCTGAACACAAAACCCATCAACGATTCCGACAAAAACATACAAAAGTAACTCAAAGCGAAAAGAGCAGAACAAATTAAACTTGACAGGCAAAACCCAACTCAGCATCTAATTATTGAAAGCCGAAATGCCCAAAACCCAGAAATCCTAGGTGAACAAACATAACTAACAAAAACCCAAATTCTTAAAAACCATTTTTTTTTTAAATTGAAAGAGGAAAAAAGAATAATAACCTCAAATTTGGAAAGAGAAGAAGTAGGAGTCGGAGTGATCTGGGTTTTATGTGGTGTATCCATTTTCACCAAAGGCTCCACATCTTCATCTCTCTTTTGCTCTTTTTCAAGGATTAGAGCTCAAAGCCTACGGAGACAGTGAAAGGCTCCCTTGCCTTTTTCTTTGAATTTGGTCGAAAGTGAAACCCAAAGAACAATAATAATAATAATAATAATAAGACTTTTGATTAAGGAAGCGGGAAGGCGGGAAAACAAAATGGTAATTCTATTTTCCTATTCGGTTTGGGATGCTGGGTCGGTCCATCTCCTATGTTAGGCCCGTAATCAAATGGACCTTTTCTGATTTGGGATGGAATTTTGAGATATTGGATTTAGACAGTTGATCCAGCCGTATTCTAATGAAATCCGGTCCATTAAGGGTCCGTTTGTTTACTAGGAAAACATTTTTTGGAAAATGTTTTCTTGGTTTTCCAGTGTTTGTTTGCTTGAAAATAACTTACATTGATAAAATGTTTTCAGAAACACGGGAAAATGAGAAGGGATTTTAGGGAAAATGTCTTACCGATTTTATTTCTGTAAGACATTTTCCATCTTTCCTCCTCCTTCCGTCCTTCTCCTTCTTCATCCAGTTGGATCAGTTTCCTTCTTGAAACAAAGCTCAAGGTAACTTTTTTATGCTTTACTCTGTATTTCATTCAATTTGTCGCCTCTCTCACTCAAATCTTCTTCTTCTTCTTCTTCTTTTATTGAAGAATATGTTTGGATTTTGCATCTATTTGTTTAATCTGTTTGGATTTTGCATCTGTCTGTTGAAGAATCTTCTTCTTCTTCCTTTTTTATGCTTTATTTAAAATCTGTTTGTTTTTGGGTTTTGCATCATTCAGTTTATGCTTACTCTTCTATTACCCTAGATTTTTTTTTTCTTTGATTTTCTGAAGTAACAGATATTTAGTAACTTACTTTCTCCTTGTTATAGTTGGTAATGCATTGATATGTTTGCAAAGATTCTTAAAACAAAACAGAAAATGCTGCAAAATTTCCCTTTTTCTCATCTGATAAAATTGAACTCTGACCTGAACTCATTTCTCATGTGATCCAACATTCGAGTTCATGCATAAGTTATTAGCTCTATATAGTCAAACAAATGGTTTTCTTTCTGATTTTCTGTTTCTCCGTTCCTCTTTATAAAGTTACATTACCCTCAGTAAGTGTTAACAAACAATAGAACATTACGATTTCCACGTTGGGCTAAAATCAATCCTTGCCAAGCCAAAAGCATTTTCCACATCAATGGGTTTGTCTGTAAGCTATAAAAGACAAGCCTCACCACAAGTTTCTTTGAGTGGGGAATCATTTTCAAAACTAGCTACTTCTAGGGATTGGCTAATTCAGTCAGCAGAAATGCCGAAAGAATCAATGATGCATGATCACACTACCAGAACTTATCAAAATCAAGAGAATAACTGCTCCACTCACCATGAAGTTCAAAGAAATTCATATCCTGGTGAAGTTAGAAATTGTGGATATAATATATATACTAAATTAATGTATTTCTCATGTCCATGTGCATCAGTTTAGTAGTTAAAAGCTGACCACTGTCAATGCATTTTTTGTATTGTTCTGAGAGAAGTTGTATTGTTCTGAGTTTTAAGTACATGCTAGCCTACTTTTTTTTTTCAATTTCAGCTTTCATTATGGATTAAGAAATTTCATCTGTCAATAATATATTATCATACATCATTAATGCGGTGTTCTTATCCACAATCATCCTTTTGTTATCTCTTAACCTTATCCTTTGCTTTATGTGAATTTTGATATTATGTTTCTTCTTGTGAATTCATATGATAATACAAAGGTTGACTTGTGCATCCAATTGTATCTACAACTGAGATTTTAATTGGAAGAGCCAAATTGATACAAAATGTAAACATTAAAGGCTAAATTTGATATTATGCCTATCTTCAATGTTTAGCTAGAAAGATACAATTAAAAACATTAATTAGAAGAATTTCACATTAATAAAAAAATGTAATGAAATAATACCACCATTAAAATAAATTAAAATTTAATATAATAAAATATTTTTTACAATTTAAATATTTAATTTTAAAAATTATTTTGACATAAAATTTAAAATAATTAAGCCCAAAAAATTTTAAGTAAAAAAAATCTAATTAAATCATATGTACGTTTAAAAGGGAAAGTGTAATAAAATATATTAAATAGAAGAATAAAATATTAAATAAAATAACATTTTTACTACTGCTACTGTACATCATGTCATCTACAAATAACTTAAAAAAAGAAGAGGGAAGTGGTTGCAATATTTATTGAAGAATAGATTAACGATATGAAATGATGAATAAGTATAGGTCAGGTGTCCATTTTCAACATTACATATGTACATTATATTATGACCAATCATTGGTTTATTCTCAAATTGAATCATATCTAATTTTAGTTGTGTCACTAAATTGGTACAAAGAAAGTAGTTGATACTTTTTAATTTCTCAAAAAATTATTAATGCAATTATAATTAGATTAATATGTATGTATGCACTTTACTCATGGTAACTTTAGTCATATATGTGATCTTATGAAAATCTTGCATCTTTTTTTGTAGTGATCAAATATTTGTGTGGCATTATTTTGTGTAGATGGATTGTAATCAAGATCAGAATGCAATTATCGGAGTCGTGGCTTCAGTTTTAGCTTTTGGGGCTCTTTGGATTAAAAAATTAATAGGAAGAAAATTGCTTCTCACCCTCGTGTGAATCGAGATTATGAAAGAGAAAATTATATTAATAGTATTTTATATAGTGGTGACCAGCATTGTATTGATGTGATAAGGATGAGACCGATTGTTTTTTTTAATTTGTGTGATATTCTTAGTAGGAATAATTTGTTACAATCAACTAAATTTGTGAATATTAGGGAGCAAGTAGCTATATTTTTACATATAATTGGTCATAATGTAAGGTTTCGAGTGATTGGATCTAGATATTATAGATCAACTAAGACGATTCACCGTTACTTTAGGGTTGTATTGAGAGCTATTTTGAAATTGTATAAACTAGTTATTAGATTACCTGATGAGTCAACTCCTAGTGAAATCAGAAACAATCCAAGGTTTTATCCTTATTTTAAAGATTGTATTGGAGCATTAGATGGAACTCATGTTCGTACATCCGTTCCACTTAGCATTCAAGGAAGATTTTGTAGCCGTAAAAGGGGGATGACACAAAATGTATTGGCCGCCATTACATTTGATTTGAAATTTTCCTATGTTCTAGCTAGTTGGGAAGGTAGTGCACATGATTCTCATATTTTAAGTGATGCACTTTCACGCCCAAGAGGATTAAGAATTCCGGAAGGTAATAATTATCATTAAATACCAAATAGTTCTAGTAAGCTCATAATTTATTAGTATTAATTATGTTTTGTAAAATTGTAGGTAAATATTATCTTGTTGATGCTGGATATGACATCCGAAATGGATATATTACCCCATATCGTGGTGTCCGATATCATTTAAAAGAGTTTAGTGCTCAGGAGCCTAAAAATGCAAAGGAACTCTTTAATCTTCGTCATTCATCATTACGAATCACTATTGAATGTCTTTTTGGGATTTTGAAGAAACGGTTTCGTGTATTAGATGCTAAACCATTTTGGAATTTTCAAACTCAAGTAGATATAGTTTTGGCTTGTTGTATCATTCATAATCATATAATGGGAGTTGATCCTAGTGATTTATTTAATCAAGGATTATACGAGGAGCCTGAGTCTGATTTGATAATACCAACTCTATTATTGCACAAACTATGTGGACTAATTTTATGGTCTGCTAAAAGAAAGAGAAGAAGTAAGAGAATGGTCTGCTAAGAGAGACGAAATTGCACAAAATATGTGGACTAATTTTATGGTTAGAAATATTAGGTAGGTTTAGGGCTTAGGGTTATTGTTTCTATGTTATGTATGTTTTTGTATTAATTTTTTTTTTTTTTGTTAATGTTGGTTGGATAATGATATTGAAATTTTAGTTTGTTGGATTTTGAAATTATTATGTCTTGAATTTGTTAGATATTGATTATGTTTTAAGCTTGTTAGATATTGAATTTATTATATTTTAAGCTTGTTAGATATTGAATTTATTATATTTTAAGCTTGTTGGATATTGAATTTATTATGTTTTAAGCTTGTTGGATATTGAAATGATTGACAATGACAATTATTAATGTAGAATGGGTAAGGGCAACAAAGAAGGGACCTCCAAGCAATTCAGGTGGACAAAACCGATGGAACATCTTTTTCTTGAAATTCTAGCAGAGGAGGCCCAGAGAGGAAATAAGCCTTCTAATACTTTCAAAGCAGTTTCTATTAATTGAGTTGACGGAGCTATTTTTGAAAGATTTCAAGTCCAATGCGATGCGAAGCATTTGGAAAATCATTTGAGGACTGTAAAAAAACCAATGGCAGATTATCTGCACAATTCGAGGTGAAAGTGATTTTGGATGGGATGATAACATGAAAATGATCACATGTGATAGAGCGACATATGATGCAGCAGTGATGGTAATATATGTATATATATGTTAAGTATATTTCAATTATTTTTTACTTGTTATTCTAATTGTGTATAATATCCAATAGGCACACAAGAAGTATGAACCATTTTTAAATAAAAGCATTGATCATTATGATGAAATGGCTTTGGTTGTTGGCAAAGATATGGCAACAGGGAGTTTTGCCAGAACATTTGCTGACATAGATTTGGATGATGGTAACCAAGATTCAGTGCCTATAGACTGCGACAATGAAGAGACTGAAGAGGTAAGAACAAAAGTATCTTCATCTGGCACATCCAAACGTAAAAGAAAAAATGTTCAAGAAAGTGTCGTTGATGAACAAATTAAATTTGTGGGTGAACAATTTGGCAAAATTGTTAATGCTTTGGAACAATTTACTGCGGATAAGACACCACATCTTTATGAAGAAGTGATGTCGATGGAGGAAGAAAGATTTGATGATGACTTCCTATGTTCTGTGTTTGATTATCTAGTGAGTCATGAATCAGAGGCCAAAGCTTTTTTAGTTAAAAGTAAGAAGCATAAAAAAAATTTGGCTTCAAAAATTTTCTCAAGGTTGAAGATATTGATACTTTTAATGTCGTGAGTCGAAACCTTTTTTTTTTGATAAAACGGGGTCGACTTGGATTTTGAAAATGAAAACGAATATGGGAGTCACCACCAATCCTTTTTTGAAGAGATGTGATCAAGTCACCTCAGAAAATGGTTATTTTTAATAAACGGTTTGATTTATTAAAATAACGCTTTTTTGGTCTACGAAATTCAGAAAGATGGGTTCGGGAGTCAGTTACATACGAGGAAGGGTTAGCACCCTCGTAACGCCCAGAAATTGGTACCTAGTTGATTAATTAGTGTCTTAGTATCGAGAATGGAAAACTTTGAAGAGATTCAAAATACGATCTTTTGTTAAAATGCTGAAATTTTTTTAGAAAAGGGCATATTTCACATTAATCGAGAAAGCGAATTATATCCCGTAAGTTAGGACACAATGTCTTTAAATTCCCGATAGGAGAATAAATGTCGAAAGATTTATTTATTTGAAAGATATTCGATTCGATTATCTCGGGTTTGGAAAAGAAATCACATCCCATAAGTTAGAACACGATCTTTTATTAATTCTCGAGATCGCTTAAAACTTATATTTGATAAGATTCGGGTATTTGGATTTATCGAAAAAATCAAAACCCCGTAAGTTAGGGAACGACCTTTCGAATTTTAAATTGAAGTAAAGAAAATTAGATTACGGTATTAATAATAAAAGCGTTAATATGAATGACAATAATAAGGATGAAAATAAAGTAACATAAACGAGCCAAAATAAAAAGGAAAATAATAAGTAAAAACTAAAAATTTGTAACTAAAAGAACTAATATTAAAAAAATAAATAAATAAATATAGTGTAAAACATATATAAAAAAAAAGAAAAATCATATTAACAATAATAATGATGGTAGTAATAATAATAATATAATGTAAAAAGAGTTTTAAAATTATAGAAAAGGATAAATAAATAAATAATTGATATAATAAATAAATACATTTAATAAAATTTAGGTAGGTAAATATATAAAATATAACAGAAATAATAATGTAAAACTCTTTAATTTAATAATAAGGCAATAATAAAGAGTAAATAAATAAAAAGGGGAAATAATAATAATAATATTAACAATATTAAATTGATTAATTTAATAATAAAATGACAAAAATAACAAAAAATGGACTAAATCGAAACTTAAAACAGAAATTTGGGGGCAAATTGGAAATAAATAAGAAGGGAAAGGACCAAGTTGAATGCGCGAATAACAAGGAGGGACCAAATGGGGAAATAACCCAATCCTCCAAAACGCACAGCTTCAAGGTGGACCTAATTGAAATCTGAAAGAAATTCCAGGGCCAAATTAAAAAACTAAAAGAAACTTGATTGCAAAATAATTAAAAAGTGGAAGGGCTGAATGCGCAAATAGACCCTTTCGCAAAAGCACGCGGATCCTCTTGCGGGTCAGGTCGGGTCGATTCGATCCAAGTCAAAACGACGTTGTTTTGGCACTTAAATGGCCAGAGTGAAACGACGTCATTTCGCACCCTTATAAAAACCAATTTTTTTAAAAAAATTTATTTTTCATTCCCCTCTTCAAAAAAAAAACCAAAAGAAAACCTCTCCAACTCTCTCTTTCCCTCCAGAATCTGGCCAAGCTCTGGCCAAGGAACCGGTTATCGGCCGCTGGTCGCCGGCGCCGCCGTACACGGCGACAGAAAGCTGAAAAGTTTTTTTTTACTCCTTTTTTTGCGTAGAGCTCGGATTTGGGCTCGACACCCTTATGGACCTCTTCCAATATTTTTTTTTAGCCTCAACAGCGTCCACATGTCTTAGTAGCTCAGGCATATCTTGATCATGCGAAAATATCTTTGAATTCTTAGAGTAACTCAATCACGTCTCTCTTTGTCTTTACAGTGATACATGCTCTGATCTTCACCTCTTTCTCTTCTCCTAAGCTCACAATTTTCACTGATTTTTTTGTAAGGTAGGATCTGTTTCTCGACTTGTTCTTCCATCCTTAACAAATCAGGAGATAAACTACAGTCTTAGTCGTATTCAAAGTCCTGAGGTTCCTCTGGACACATATCTTGCTCAAAATGAGATTCTGAGTCAATAGCAGTGTCGCTCATATCATTGATATCTGGAGACCTGTTATAGGGACGAAGGAAGACTCAAAGAGCTAATGAATCAAAGGATAATTATATGTGTGGTATGAGTATAAATGAAATGGAAGGAACAGAAGAATATTTGCCAAGACAAAACACAAAGATGCATTTCATTAAAATAAAAAATAGTGGATATGTACCTTTTTCACAAAAGGATTTCTATTGCTCCCAGGCTTAGAGCAATAAGAGTGTTTTGAATATTACTCTGAAATGGTCCTAAAAACTACAACAATCTCCTCTACAGTCCCGTTGTTCAGAACGCCTCTAGGGATGTAGAAACAAATTCCTGATTTTTTTTTGTTTGTTTTTCAGTTCCTTCTTCAAATGCACAAATATCTTTCCTTCCGAACCATTGATACATTCAATGAATTCCAATTCTTTATCATCCATCAGGCTTTGTATTAGAGTTCTGAACTCACGCACTTTTGAATTTTAGGAAATTTATTGTATGCAATGAAATGTAATGTTAATGAATGAAAAAGATGCATGCAATGAAATGTAATGCAGATGCATAAATGCAAAAAGAGACGTTGATCTTGATTCAATTCCATTAGAACAACTTTACTAGAAAACAGATCTCTTTACATAAAGCAGATATATATACGACTTTGCCTTCATACTCCAAGCGAAGACATCGATCCTTTTCTTCATCCGAATGTTAAGATAAATCTCACAAATTTTCCAATAGATGTCTCTACTAGCTCCTTTTTGCTTGATCCGGGCCGTAGCTCATTGCTCACTCATCCTCGTGATGCTCATTAGCTTCTTTTCAAAAGGTCAGGACATTGACGACTCTCGAATAATCTTTGTCAACTTGAATCATCGAGCAACGAAGCAAAGTCGTGTAGTCCTCTATTAAGCTATCACCCTTCTCTTGTTATGTTTTCTAGGAACATATTCGGACAGCCGTATTATTTTCTACTTTATTAAGAAATCCTTTTTCCATGATAAGCTTTCTATCTAATAACCGAATATGAACCAGCGCCTTTTATAATGAAATGTCATGCAGCCAAAATGCCATGCAATCAAAACAAAACACAACAAGTTAGTATCATGTATAAAAATAAAATTCAATACAAATAAAGCACTTATTTGGGTATCTACTAGGGTTTGGCGTAGTTCTACCTAGGGCAAGTTCCTAAGGTTCACTATATGTGGTTTGGCTTCTAGGGTAAATGTACTCGAACCAGCAGATTCCTCGATCCTCACCCATTATAGGCTCATATAGGCCGAGTTTAGTTCAGGGGAATACATTTCCCTATGGCTGCATGGAGATGAAAATCTCACGAAGACATAGGTACGGATATATCCCAAAAGCGATCCACTATCCTGCACGGAGGTGAAGACCTCACGAAGAAAATAGTTTCTCACTCCCACTTAAAAGGGTAAAGTCAACTAATTATGTAATGCAATATGCGGAGATATACCAAGAGACTCGAATCAAAAAGCAAACACAAACAAAATTATGAAGACCGTAACCAAAACGGATGAAATGTAGAGAAAAGACCGTAAATTTAAACCAAATTTTTAATTTTTGACAAAAGAAAAAAGGTAGTCAACACGTGGCTTGACTCTCGTGTTTGTCCCCAGTGGAGTCTCCAAGCTGTCGAAATCCTTTTTTTTGATAAAACGGGGTCGACTTGGATTTTGAAAACGAAAACGAATATGGGAGTCACCACCAATCCTTTTTTGAATAGATGTGATCAGGTCACCTCAGAAAATGGTTATTTTTAATAAACGGTTTGATTTATTAAAATAACACTTTTTTGGTCTACGAAATTCAGAAAGATGAGTTCGGGAGTCAGTTACGTACGAGGAAAGGTTAGCAACCTCACAACGCCCAGAAATTGGTACCTAGTTGATTAATTAATGTCTTAGTGTCGAGAAGGGGAAACTTTGAAGAGATTCAAAATACAATCCTTTGTTAAAATGCTCAAAATTTTCGAGAAAATGGCATATTTCACGTTAATCGAGAAAGCAAATTATATACCGTAAGTTAGGACACAATGTCTTTAAATTCCCGATTCGAGAATAAATGTCGAAAGTTTTATTTATTTGAAATATATTCGGTTCAATTTTCTCGAGTTTGGAAAAAAAATCATATCCCTTAAGTTAGAACACGATCTTTTATTAATTCCCGAGATCGCTTAAAACTTATATTTGAAAAGATTTGTGTATTTGGATTTATCGAGAAAATCGAAACCCCATAAGTTAGGGAACGACCTTTTGAATTTTAAAATATGAAATATTGCTTATTAAAAAAAACAATTTGTGTATCGGGTAAAATGTAACACGAATTTATAGTGAAGTAAAGAAAATTAGATTACGGTATTAATAATAAAAGCGTTAATATGAATGACAATAATAAGGATGAAAATAAAGTAACATAAACGAGCCAAAATAAAAAGGAAAATAATAAGTAAAAACTAAAAATTTGTAACTAAAAGAACTAATATTAAAAAAAAAAAAATAAATATAGTGTAAAACATATATAAAAAAGAAAAGAAAAATCATATTAACAATAATAATGATGGTAGTAATAATAATAATATAATGTAAAAAGAGTTTTAAAATTATAGAAAAGGATAAATAAATAAATAATTGATATAATAAATAAATACATTTAATAAAATTTAGGTAGGTAAATATATAAAATATAACAGAAATAATAATGTAAAACTCTTTAATTTAATAATACGGCAATAATAAAGAGTAAATAAATAAAAAAGGGAAATAATAATAATATTAACAATATTAAATTGATTAATTTAATAATAAAATGACAAAAATAACAAAAAAGGGACTAAATCGAAACTTAAAACAGAAATTTGGGGGCAAATTGGAAATAAATAAGAAGGGAAAGGACCAAGTTGAATGCGCAAATAACAAGGAGGGACCAAATGGGGAAATAACCCAATCCTCCAAAACGCACAGCTTCAAGGTGGACCGAATTGAAATCTGAAAGAAATTCCAGGGCCAAATTAAAAAACTAAAAGAAACTTGATTGCAAAATAATTAAAAAGTGGAAGGGCTGAATGAGCAAATAGACCCTTCCGTAAAAGCACGTGGATCCTCTTGCGGGTAGGGTTGGGTCGGTTCGATCCAAGTCAAAACGACGCCGTTTTGGCACTTGAATGGCCAGAGTGAAATGGCATCGTTCGCACCCTTATAAAAACCAATTTTTTAAAAAAAATTTCATTTTTCACTCCCATCTTAAAAAAAAACCAAAAGAAAACCTCTCCAACTCTCTCTTTCCCTCCAGAATCCGGCCAAGGAACCGGTTATCGGCCACCGGTCTCCGGTGCCAGTGCCGATGCCGCCGTACACGGCGGCAGAAAGCTGAAAAGTTTCTTTTTTACTCCTCTTTTCGCGTAGAGCTCGGATTTGGGCTCGGAAGACCCCGAAAGAAATGGAAGAAAAAGGTCCCTCCTCTCTAGGCTCGGTTTCAGCGACAGAGAAAAGACCTCCGACGACAAGACCGCAGTAGCCTCAGGTGAGTCCTTTCCTTCCCTCTTTTGTTTTTTTATTTAATGTATGTAAAAGGAAAAAATAAAATAAAAGAATAGACTAAAAAAATGTGCGAATCTGTAAAAAAATAAAAGATCACCTTTTAAATTCGTTTCTGTTTTTTTATTTTTCAAAATCCTCCCCCTTTTACATCGTTTGGATTCTGGGCTTATATAGCCGAAGACAAAATACAATATTTTTCTTTTATTTTTCACTGTTTTAAATACTTCTATTACGCTGCCTCTACTGTTTTTGTCTCCTGGCTGCTGTTTTCGTCTGTCTTGCAGGTTGTGGGGAGTCAATGGGCAGAAATCTTTGCCATTTCGGTGCAACATGGGTGAAGGCGTCGTCATCGGGCGTTGTGCGTGCCGAGGGTGCACATGGGGCAGGCTGCGGCGCGAGAGAGGGGAGGGAACCCTAGGGTTCTCTGATTTTGTTTAGTTTTTAGGCCATTGGGTCGTTAGGGTTTTGGGCAGTGTATTTGGACAGTGGGGTTTTGGGCCTGTAATGTATGTGTTTTATTTTGTTTATTTTTTTGTGTTTAAGGCCCGGCAAGAATTAGGTTCTACATGGTGTAATATTAGTTATGCACTTGGACAATGTTGTTGTTATTATGTGGTGTACTACTAATTATACATTTGGATAATATTATTAATTTCTAGTATAAATTGTGGTTTGGAAGCTAATTTATAATTATTCAATCCTTGTTTTTTTTTGTTTTTTTATAACACAATTACAAATAATTTATTTGACTTTGGTTGTTTTCAATTTATGACGGTTAATATTCTAACTTAATAATTGAGTATTATTATATATTTAATTTGATTTATTTATTTATAAATAAATCATTGCAATATATGTAAAAACAATTTAAAATATAAATTTATTAATATATATAAAAATTTATTAATATATGTAAAAATAGCTTTTCCGAAAAATATTTTCAGGAAATCTGCCAAATAACAGAAAATATTTTATACAGATTCATCCAAACACCAGAAAAGTAAATCATTTCTAGAAAATAAATAATTTTCCAGAAATCATTTTCCAGAAAATATTTTACTGGCAAACAAACGAAGCCTAAGTTTGGATTATCATTTAATTAATAAAGTATTTCAATAATATTTAAGTAAGAAACCCCCCAAAACTTTTCTTTTTTTCTTTCCTAGCCCTTGTTCTATCCCGTAACGGTGTTGGCTTCCGGATTAGTTATTGCCTATCTTTTCTTCCCTCACACCAATAATTTTCAGTTGAAAGACGTTGATGCCTATCGTTGCAAAACCTTCACCAAGTACTAACAATTTTTCTTGGAAAATGAGTTGGTCATAGATATTCAAATGGTGTCTCTTTATTGACTTATTAATATGTCTCTATTTTGAGGATATTATAGAATAATAATTTATTTCACAAGTCGGTTTGGACTATGATGTCTTAAGTTTTGTGCTTTTGTTGTTTCTCATTGTTTAATGAGTCTTACTTTTTTTATGAAAATGGTAAAAGTCTTTGTCTTGTCGTGTACAAGTTTTAACCTTGCTTTTCCAAGTGTTTTTAGGGATGAATTTGTTGTCGTTCTCTTTAGTTAGATGGATACTCAATTATTTTAATGATTACATCCACTACTTTAAATTCTCTGAGGCTGGTTATTCTATCGTGATAGGAACTTGCAATCACCTATCATGTAAAACTCCTTACCCAACCCAATGACCAACACGGTTAGGAGATGCTACCACGACATATGCATAACACTTGTTACTTATTTATAAGTTTAATATGACTTTCAACAATTAAATAAGGAATGGAAAACTTTGGAACATTATTAAAATCATTTTGGATGATTCCAAAGGTGTTTGGACAAGCTTAAAACATAAAATGGGGTTATAAGGGCTTAAAACTATTGGAACAATCAATTTAGAGAAACAATTATTTTAGGTACGGTAGAAGCTATCAAATTTTCTTAAACCGAACTCATTGTATTATTTATAACAATAAACTTAATCGAAATATATTTGTGCTTTGTACAAAGCCGATTAAAGTCGATCTTGGCTTTCTACCAAATGATCTTCTCCGTTATTCTCAAATCACGAACTACCTCGTGCGTGGGCTCAAAGTTTATCGAACAAATCGCACGAAATAAAATTTTTATTAACTTTTAGTAAGGAAGTTAATTTTCTCTATAATCGAAAATTATGCGTTTTTTTCCAGAAAATAGAATTTATTTTGTAAAATAAATTTCCAATATTTTTGGATAGAAAAACGACATATGAGAAGTGTTGTAAATTGCTCAACACATAATTCTTATTTATAGAGAATCAGTACAAGAGTTATATTCGAATAAGATTTGATTAAATAATAATATTTAATAGAAAATACAACTTTTACTCAATTATTAGTATAGAGGCAACAACATGCCCTAGTAAATACTAGGTTTGTTGTCCTTACTCTAGTTATGTGTTATATGAACTTTTATCCAAACATTTATAATTTATTCAAATCAATATTTATTTTTTATTTACTAAAATATTATCTATTTAATCAATTAAATTAACAAAATTAATTTATTAATTAAATAATTTTTAACTCAATTCTAATTCCGATAAAATTAACAACTTTTTCATAATCAAAACTATGAAAAAATATATTTAATTTTTTTATTCAACAAATTTATAATAATTAATTAATTTAATTTCATCTTCAACTTCAATGTTTAATTATAATTAATTAAATAATAGTTTACAAAAATAGTTCATTTGCTTAATTTTATGACGTAATCCTTCCCTCATTCTCTTGATCTCCACTTTTCTCCCCAATCTCTCTTTCTTATTATCTCGTTGGCTTTTTTTTTTCCTTATAAATGATTTTAAAATTTTGATTAATTACGAAAATAACTCGTTTCTCTAATTATATACGTAAATAACATGAATAGTAAATGTCGAAACCATTTTTATTTCGAAAAACAAAAATAAGTTGTTGACGAAAATTGGAGTCGCCATCAATCTTTTATTGAGGTGTGATTGGATCACCTAAAAACGACTTTGGTCTACGAGTTTTAAAAAAAGGGGTTCGGGAGTCAGTTACGTACAAGGAAGGATTAGCACCCCCGTAACGCCCAAAAATTGGTACCAAGTTGATTAATTCATGTCTTAATGTCGAGAGTTAAAAATATAATCCTTAATTAAGTTATTTATTAAGACTCTCTCATTTAGGAGAAGAAATGTCGCACCCAATGCGTTAGGGCACGACATTTTATTTCTTCAAAAATGAGTTTGTCCAAAAGACTTGTGTAATAAAATTTAAAAGTATATTCAATTGTTTAAAATTTATGAAGAAATCGCAGCCCAATACATTAGGGCACAATTTCTCAAAATCCTAAACTTTGAATACTTCCTTC
The DNA here is from genome assembly GCA_008044935.1 of Gossypium turneri. Lineage (NCBI taxonomy): Eukaryota > Viridiplantae > Streptophyta > Magnoliopsida > Malvales > Malvaceae > Gossypium > Gossypium turneri. The sequence continues at coordinate 55,531,250 of CP032581.1, forward strand.
ATTAATTTCTTTAAAAAAAATCTTTGTCTCGAGAAATCAATACGTCACATCCAATGCATTAGGACACAACATATTAAATTCCCGACAACAAGCTTTTCATTTTATTTTTGATTAAAGAGCATTCTCGATTATTAGATTCGTCGACGAAAATTGGAACCCAATACGTTAGGGCTCAATTTTCTTGAAAATCCTAAATACGAGTATTATCTCAATTTTGAAAATTTTAAATTCGAGTAAAAAATGATGTAATGCTACATTTAATGCATGAATAAATGCCGCTTTAACAAATAACAATAATAACTACAACAATGGTATAGAAATAATATAAACAAATAAATAAATAAACGAAATTAATATAAAAAAAAACCATGACATGCGAAATATCAAATAAATGAATAAAATAAAAAAACATTCTTTTGAATATAAATGAAAACACAAATGAATAAACGAGTGATGGAAATAAACAAATTTAAAAAAATAAAAATAAATAACAAATATAATGCATTGAAAAAAAAATATATATACATTGAAATTATGAAAAAAATTAAAGAATAAAAAAATAAAATAAAAAATAAATTTTTAAATTTTTAAAAATATATATAAATGTATAATGCATTCACGAAAATAAAGAAAAAAATATAGAAATTATAATATATATAGAAAGTATAATATATATATATATATACGTACATATATATCAGTTAATAAATATATAGATTATAAAGATAATGATTACATATATAAATTATAAAAAAAGGAAAAAAAATATTTTGAAATTAATTAATTCTAAAAAAGGGACTAATTTTAAACTGGTGATAAAAATCTAAGACAAATTAGCAAATAATTGAAGTCTCAAGGATTATATTGAACGCGCAAAGAATGCAGAGGGGCTGGAAAGGAAATTGTCCCTTCTCCTCTAAAACGACGCCGTTCAAAGAGGACTAAATTGAAATTGAAAATAAATTAAAGGGCAAATTTTAAAAATAAAAATAAAACTCAATTGCAAAACATTAAAAGGCGGAGGGGCTAAAAGCGCAATTTGCCCATCCGCATAAAAAAGCGGATCCTAGGGCGGATCGGGTCGGATTCGGGTCGGCTACCCAAAACGATGCCGTTTTGGGTGTCTGGGGCCTCTCCAAAACGCTACCATTTTGGTACCCTATATAAGCCACTATCTCTCCAAAAAAAATTCATTTTAAGCCCCTTTAAAAAAAAAACAAAAAAAACCTTTCAAAAAGCTCTCCCCTCCCCAGTTCGTCCGGCCTAGGTCCGGCATTGGCCGATCGTCGGCCACCGCGCCGGCCGCCGATCTCCGGCGATTGCACCGCCATCTACGGTGGCCGGAAAAGGGGAAAAAGCCCTATTCGATCTCCTCGACCTTTCTAAACCCAAATCTGGGTTCGAAGTTTCCAAAAAACCAACAGAAAATGCGAAGAAATCACGAAACCTTTCGGTTTCTGGCCACCGATCCTCGGGGGTGGCTCCCTCAATCGCCTTGGCGTCGTTTCAGAAAAAAAGGTTGTTTCTTTTTTTTTTACTTTTATATTATTCGTTTGTAAAAAAAAAATAACAGTAAAAAAAATAAATAAAAATTGTAATTATCAACCTTTTTGATCGATTTTGCTCTCTGTATTGCACTCTCGGTTTGCTGTGAAAACAATCGTTTTTTTATTTCCTCAATTTCGATCCCATTTACAGTATATCAATGGCTTTTTTATAGCCATAATAATAAAAAATATAAAGAAACAAATCTATTTGATATCTTCTTGATGTGCAATCTTTGATTTTGTTTCCTTTTTTGTGTTTATTTGCTGTGCAGGTGAAGATTCGGCTCTTGGCTGCGTGAGGAGTGCGAGGCGGCCATGTGGCGCGCCCTAGGGTTCCATCTGTTCCCAAGCTTTGATTTGGGCTAGGGTTTGATTTGGGCCTCTGTTTTATTTGGACTTGGGCCATATAGGCCGATTGTAATTTGGGCCTTTTACCCGGGCCAAAATCGGGTATTACAGTAAAAGTTGATGAAGCCAAAGAGAATGGCGCCACCAACATGCCACATCAGCTAGAGGTGTGCATGGGTCGGGCCGGGCTCAACTAAAAATTTAGGCCTGTTTGCTAGCCCAGGCCCAACCTGACCCAAAAAATGGGCCTAAAATTTTGCCCAAGCCCGACCTGGCCCGCCCATATTAGTTTTTATATTATTTTTATATAATTTTAAAATATATATAATACATCAAAAATACTAAAAAAATATCAAAATAAATATTTCTCAACAAATTGAAAATAAATTTTAAAAAATATGTATACTTAAATAACACTAAGATAGATGCAACTTAACAAGCAAATGTCTCTAAAATAGTAACAAAATTAACAAATGTCTTTAAAATAATAACAAAATTAACAATAAAATAAGTTTTATACAATATTCAAACAATAACAACAAAATAGTAGCAACATAATAGTAAAATGGTAGTAAAATAGGGAGAAAACAACAATAAAATAATATTAAAAAACAAAAAAGTAGTTTTTTTTGTCCTTTAGTAAATTCAGGCTGGGCCAGGCCCAGGCCCGGGCCAAAAATGCCTTACTCGAGGCCTAACTCGTTTTTTGAACGTGTCTTATTTTTTTGTCCAAGCCTATTTTTTGGGCCTATATTTTTGCCCAAACCCTCCCACATTTCAGGCGGGCCTTCGGGCTGGGCCGGGTGGCCCAACCCATTAACAGGTCTAAAGTCAGCCACCGAAATTAAAAAAAAATTCAATTTTTGGTAGTGTCAAGGAGAATGGCGTCACATATATTAATACCAGTAAAATGCTGCTATTTCTCAATAATTAGGGGACTTTAAAAAATCTATTTTTGGTGGAGACATTAAGTATGGCGCCATCACTTTTTTAATGTGTTAGGGTTTTTTTTTGGGGTTTAAATTTTTTAAAAAATGTTATTTTATTGGGTGGCTCTAATTAGAATGGTGTCACCACTTTATTTATTTTGTACCAACATTTTTTTAGTTTTTTATTTTTTTAGTTTTATTATATTATTTTTTAGTTTTATTATAGTTTTAATTTTTTTTTAATTTTAAAAAATATTTATTTTATTGGGTGGAGCCATTTGAACCTGTTATTGCAACATGAGCAAGTTTCTCAATGCTATTAAATTGTAGCTTGGATGCTGTCAATATTGATGATCTCACCCGTGCGGTTCGATTTAGGATTCCTTAAAACCTTCAAACATCCCGATGACTCAGAGAATCCTAAATAATCTACCCGTTGGCTGCATAACTAATTTAAATCCGTTATCGTCCTACCACAGCTAACAAAAATAATTACATAACCAATTTGAATCTGTTGCTGAATAAATAACTGGCATCCGAAAATAACCATTAAATTTACTGGTGTCAAGCTCTACCGAATTATCGTTAAACAAAACATACCTTCAAATTAAATTTTTTTATTAAATAAATAAAAACACAAATACATAAAAGAAGCGCTCATCATTTCTCTCCCATTCATCCTCTAACAAAATATAATTAAAAAAAAATCTTCAACTTAGATTGATTTGCCACTGGACATTATATATAGTTATTTGATCACGCCAAAGAGAATGACTCTACCAAATAAAATATCATTTTTTTATATTTAAATTAAAAACACATTAAAAAAATAGGTACAGTACACTAGTGGCATCATTTTTAATGGCTCCACAAAATAAAATATTATTTTTATATTTAAATTTAAAAAAAAATACATTTTTTAAAAAAATACAATACACTAGTGACGCCATTATTAATAACTCCACCAAATAAAAAATATATTTTTAATTTTTAAATTTAAAAAGTAAAAAAAAGATACCCTTGACAAAGTGGTGGTGCCATACTTAATGGCTCCACCAAAAAATAGATTTTTTTTAAAGCCTCCAATTATTGAGAAATATCAGTATTTCTCCAGTATTTATACAAGTGACGTTATTTTCCTTGACACCACAAGAAAAATTATATTTTTATTCCGGTGGTTGACGTGACATGTTGGTCGCGCCATTCTCTTAGGCTCTTCCAATTTTTACTGTTTATTTCAGGTCATTTATGTATATTATCAGGAAAAATGAGTCATTTTCATAATTAATTAAAAATTTAAGGCCATTTATATAAAAAAGCCTATCTTGTTGGTCCATGGCTTACCAAAACACAAAGGCGTGAATGCAATTGTGAAGCAAGCGGCCAATTTCACCCATTCTGTTCCTCTTACTTTAAGGTTCCAGAGAAAGGTTTATCAAATTTTAGGTGAAAGACATTGGGCTAAGGGATAAATTGGTGTAACATTCACTCATGAATGCTTCAAGATGCAAAGCAACTAGGATAACCTAAGACAATTTTTGGGTAAATTAGGGTTCTAGTTCAAATAAAATATTTTTTCCATTTATGTTATATAAATTTCATGTTGTAATTTCCAATTGAATTTAAGTAGTTGATGTGGACTCCGCGGCGGTGAGTCAAAGAATCTGGACTCGAGCTTTACATACATATAAATATTAAAAATTCTTATATCCAAAGACTCGTCGTTTTTTAGAAAAAAGAGAGAAGATGAGATCAATTGGCGAGAGGAGAAGCAGACAAAAATTTAAGCGAGTGGTGCTTGTTTGTCTCACCAAATACTGAACAAAGCTGGCCAAGCCTCAAAATTTTTTGACGATAGATTTAAATTATATATTTTTACATATTTTAATAATTTATATTTTTATAAATTTTAAAAGTTTAAATTAAATTTTTATTATTTTTTAGAAAATTAAAGTGCAATTTTTTGATTACAAATTTAAAATTTTATAAATTATTAATTTTAGAATTTGCTTCAAATATGGTGGGTTTTTGTGTCGGTGATGGGTTTGGATTTTAGGTTTGAATGGAAGGTTGTTAGGTTTCAATTCAAGGGTGGTAGTGGGTGCTTGGTGACGTGTAGGTATTTAAAGGTTAGATGAAATTGCAGAGTGCTTAACTACAGTTCCTTCCCATCCAACTTTTTTGCTGTTAAAGCCACCCTCTTTTTGATATTTAATATCTTGAACTTTACATTATTTTTCAAATTTTAGAATTTTTTTGATGTGCTGGATATTAGATAGCTAGCATCTATATATTTATTTTCAAATCGTAGCATATTGATATACATTTATATCAATATTTAAAAAAATCGGGTTAAGGGAAGGAGATGGCCAACACCACTTTTTCTCATTAAAAAAATATTTTTTTAGGTGTTGGTACACTAATAGTTGACATCCACTCTATCAGATAAAAAATAATTTTTTTTGGGTTGAAGGAAGGAGATGGTCGACACCCACTTTTTGGGAACTTAATTTTTTTTTCAAGTGCTGGGACATTGATGGTTGGCACCATTGTACCCGATTTAAAAAAATTTGATACTGGGACTCTGATGACCGGTGCCCCAATACCAAATTTTAAAAAAAATATTTTTTTAGGTACTAAGACATTAATGGTCGGCACCCCCCAGTCTATATATATGGAAGGTGTTTGAGTTGTGGTATTGTAATTGAATGGGAAAAAAATTGTTGAGATTACCATCAAATTGGAGTGTTTGGGTGTGTACCATCAAATGGGGATACTGTATCATCAAATAGGAGTGACGTAGTGGATTGTAGATGGGAGTGTGTGGGAGTGTACAACCGAATTTTAGGGTTGAATTATATACTGTTATGTTTTAGCGGAGGTGAATTGTATATTGTCACGTGAATCGTAAAGGTTATAACATCTAAGGTCAGATGACTTCCTTCGCCATAGATGGCGAACTGTGTAGACCAGTTACAGTTAAAGAATACGATAGGCGAACATGGTCGAAATTACTAAATGTAATGTAGACCTGATTCAAACAGAAGACGACTAACTGTGGAGAAACTACTATTCAAAATGTTCGTATTATTTTTGTATCCGTAAATCAATTTTAGTCTGTATAATTTATTGGTAAAATTTTATATTTTCTTATATCAGTTTTGTAAAATGTTTGTATTATTTTTAGATCTGTAAAAATATTTTAGTTTGTATTATTTGTTGGTCGAATTTTTTATTTTCGTATATCAAGTTTCTAAAATGTTCGTATTATTTTTGTATATGTAAATAAAATTTAGTCGGTATTATTTATTGGTCGAATTATATATTTTCATATATTAGTTTTGTAGAATGCTTGTATTTTCTTGTATATGTAAATTTTTTTGTTGTGTCTTATTATTTGTTTGAATTATTTTGTTTTACTTAATATTTTATACTCATCTATGTCCACAAATAATTACGTCAAAAATTCAAAATATTTTGTATTGGAAGAATAATTACAAAGTAAACATTTATAAAAAAAAAATCAAAACTGTCTAGATCCTGGCTACGTCTCCGGTGTATAACGATTGGGCTGCCTCCTTTGGTGAGGGCGTACACCTTGTTGAGGCGTTTGATAGTTGCTCGGGCCGGCCTCCGTGTCTCTTTCGGTGTACTTAAGAAATTTGTATAATCGTTTACCTATCATCAATGGTGTCAGGGTATTGCGAGACCGGAGGTGCTGAGCTAAGAATATCCTCAATGTTAAGTGTAGGTTCCCAAGTGATAGTATGATAAAGTTTTGAGTCGGTTCCTACCCTGGCCGCACCCTAAGGTAAAATTTGTCATGTGGGTTCACTAGATGAGATTTCTTTTTAAGGACAACTAGTCATGCATGACTTTTAGAGAGATTGTCCCAATATGACTCACAAATGAAAATATGTTCATGACAGGTGTTGAGTCAATGGTTACGCACTCAAGATCATCTCTTATTTAATAGTTTCCCAATAAATGATATTTAAGTTAGAGATGATGGTCAAACGTTAAACGGTAGTTAGTTCGTATGGAGTCTTGAGAATTAAGATTCACGAACTGGTTGGATGTAATCCATATTCTTGCTAGTTAATCATGGGACCCCAAGGCAACATGGTTGATGGGTGTGAGAATGATCGTAGCAACGAAAAAATATTTTTTTCAAGGTTTTAACACAAGACGCATGCATCATACTGCATTCTTGATATGTTGCTGAAATGAAAAATATTTGCTTAATACAAATAGAGTAATTAGTGAAATCTTTATTTTTTTCAGTTCAATTATGTCTCATACCCCTCTTTTTAGCATTCTTACTGAGAATAAATCAAATGGGGATATCTTTCGAGAATGGAAATGGAACTTGCTGATAGCTCTCAATTGTGAGAAACACAAATTCGTTCTTGACGAAATGTGCTCTCCTGAAGCTCAGCCCAAAGCGAGAAATCGCTAGAGAGATTGTAACTCGATTGCTCAATGTTATATGTTAGCGAGCATGAGTAGTGTGTTGCAAAAGCAACACGAGAATTTTCGTACTGCCAAAGAGATCATAACAAATTTGGAGGATTTGCTCGAAGACCAAGTTATATTGGCTTGAAATCTGCTATTACAAATTTAATGAATTCTCAACAGAAAATCGGCACTCCAGTCAAAGAACATATGCTTAAGCTCATGGGATTCTTTGCGGAAGCGGAGGACAATGGGGCTGAACTAGATGTGAACTAAGTGTGTTTAGTTTTTTTTTTTTTTTCGCGTTATAATATTGTTACAATATTTAATCTCACTGTCACCGTTATTTTTACACTAACTATAAGTAAACACACCGCCCATCCTAAAAGACCCTAAATGAATATACGAAGTATTATTGAAAACTTGTATAGCAACACTTAAAAAAAAAATCTGTGTAAAAAACAAATTTATAATAAATATATTTGTGGCCTATATATATTTCTTTTACCTAGAGTTAAGAGAAGATGGTGTGAAATAAATTTTCAAAAGAGAAATGCAGATTGTAAGTAGGATAACTTTTATAAATAAAAATAAATACAACATGTAATAAAATTTTAATTTTATATTACTTTTCCTATTTTATGCTATATAAATTTTAGCTATTTTTATTACATTGTAGTTATAATATCCCAAAATTATTGTTAATAAATTTTATTGTCTTAATTGGAAAATAATGGTATGAAACAGAAACGCCACGTCATTTATATATTTTTTTTAATAGTTTAATACCATGTCAATATTTTCATCCTAAATTTCAATATTATTCTTAAAATGTTAAATTCAAATAAAAATCCTCAAAAATTCAGAATAAAATAACTGATTTGATATATTAAATTATTAAAAATGAATAATTTCAATGATTATGTGACAAACCACAAACGTGAGGTGCTCAAAGATTTTCTACTTTTTCTTTTTCGAGGCTGTGTTAAAAAGATTGTGTAAATTGTGAGAAACGTGCACACAGCCGACAGGAATGAAAGGTACAGTTCGGATAGAAAATATGAAGCTACAGTTCTAGTATCCATTTGTATAAATGGATATCTTCTTGGTTATTTCATGCATTCGCAACTCTTTTTTCAATAAGTTCTCTTCCTTTCTTTCGAACAAAGTCTCCAAGCTCAGACCAATGGTGGGTGAAGCAAAGTTGATAAAAAATAGGGTGACAAAACCCGTATCCAGAGATGATTTATTTCGTTTCATTAAATCAGCCATTTCCAATGAACAACAACAAACAGACCCATTTTACGTGCTGGATTTGGGTGCAATCAGGTCCCTGGTGGAGACATGGTTCCATAATCTTCCAGTGGTTCAACCTTTCTATGCTGTCAAATGCAACCCTAACCCTGCTTTCCTCAAAGAAATGGCAGCTCTCGGCACCGGCTTCGACTGTGCAAGCCTTCCTGAGATTGAAACCATTTTGTCCCTTGGGGTTTCGCCTGATCGAATCGTTTTCGCAAACACATGTAAACCCGAGTCTCACATCAAGTATGCAGCTAAAGTTGGCGTTAACTTAACCACTTTCGACTCCAACTGTGAGCTCGAAAAGATCAAAAAGTGGCACCCGAAATGTGCACTGTTGATCCGAATCAAAGTCCCGGAAACCAGTGGTGCAACATTCAAGTTCGGTTCCAAGTTCGGTGCACTCCCTGAGGAAATTGTTCCGCTTCTGAAAGCAGCTCAAGAAGCAAAGCTCCAAGTCGTTGGCGTCTCATTTCATATTGGGAGCAGAGCAATTAACTTCCATGCATTCGAAGATGCCATTGGAGCAGCCAAAACAACGTTCGACACTGCAGCTCAACTTGGGCTACCTAAAATGCATATCTTAGACATCGGTGGAGGCTTCACATCAGGTCCAAAGTTTACCGATGCAGCCTCCGCCGTGAAAGTTGCTTTACAAAAATATTTCCCCGGTGAGCTAGCTGATGGTAACTTAAAAATCATTGCGGAACCTGGTCGCTTCTTTGCTAATTCGCCATTTACATTAACAACAAGCGTAATAGGGAAACGAGAAAGGGCGGAGGTTAAGGAGTACTGGATTAGCGATGGGATTTCGGGGTCGATGAATTTTTTGAAGTACGATCACGATGAAGTGATTTGCACTCCTCTCGTCATGAAAAACCCTACATGCAAAGAATTGAAAACATGGAGTTCCACTGTTTTTGGACCGACATGCGATGCAGCTGATACGGTTTTGAAGGGTTTTGAATTGCCAGAATTGGACGTGAATGATTGGCTGGTCTTTCACAACATGGGTGCTTATACTTCATCCCGTGGGAATGATTTCAACGGGTTCAAAACTTCGGCCATTCCAACTATTGCCTATGAAAATTAATGGTCGCCATATGGTCGCCATATGGTCACCCTTAGAAGAAGCAAATAAATGTGTTTTCCTCGTGGTGTTTAAATTCTCGTATGGTTGTGTTTGTTGTTTTCTGATGAGTGGTCTGTTTTCTTTTGTTAATGTGATGCTCTGATTGCTTATGTTTGTGAGCCTCTTGTTTATAATAAAACTTTTATTTGCTGAAGAAAATAGCTTGTGAAATTATGCTGTTGCAGTCCACTTCATGGATAATTTAGTTTCCTTTGAGCTGGTGATTGGACATTGCACAGTGGAACGCCAACTCCTTTGAGCAGCGGTGCTGGACATTGCTTCAAAGTAGTGTAATTAAAAACTGTTTTAGAAGACAAGGAGCTTAGATCATATTCAGAAAGCATTGCTTGTATAGTGATAAAAAAAATAAACCACATATACACACCATATAGCTGACAGATATTGTACAGAAATGTCAGTTGGATGAAACTTTACCAATATGTAAACAATCTCAAATTTTCTTTCTAAAGTTCACAAATTGGTATATATATTAAATTTTATCACAACAACAACAACAAAAAAATTGTATATTAAAATATTTAATGATAGATATAAGGGTGGTGATCAGTAGCGAAGCCAGAAATTTTTGTTTGGGGCCAAAATTAAATTGTATATTTTTACGATAATAAAATGTAATTTCACCATTTCAATAATCTATATCTTTATAATTTTTAAAAGACTAAATCAAATTTTTATTATTTTTTAGGGGCCGGGCAAAGTGCACTTTTACTATTATTAATTTAAATTTTTATAATTTATAGAAGGCCTAAATAGAAAATTTTTTATTTTAGGGGTCGGGTCACTGCCAACCCTTGATGATAATGAATTTACATTTTAATGCCATTAAACATGCACTTTAAATTTATAATTTTAAATTCTTTTATTTAAAGATAGTATAAAAAATTTATAAAAAGAGAAAAGTATAATAATATTTTTTTCTGGGGTAAAGAAAACAAAAATATTACATTAACTTAAAAGGGTAACTTCAAATAATACCAAACCCTCCTCTTTTTCAAAAGTCATTTTGGCTATGCAGTCAATATCTTTATTTCCCTATTAATATGTTGTAGGAACACGGTCCAATCTTCTTTAAGAGTTTATGAGTCTGCATAATCAGAACAGAATTCGAGGATGTCACGAAAAAATCTTAAATAACCTTTGTAACCTCCATACTATCTATGTGAATCAATATTCTCTTATAATTGCGACTCTGCAGAATGTTCAGACCATCAAATATTCCTCATAATTCGACATCTAAAATTGAGCACTTCTCCAAGCAGCCTAAAATCTACTTTCCTTCTAGATCTCGCACAACTGCCATACAAAATTGAACCCATCTATCCTTTGAAGGGACCGCGGCCCTTACTGGTTGCCACATATTACTTAGCCTAACCGTAAGAGATTTTGACAATGTAAGATCCCTGAATAAGTGGATAAATAATTCCCTTTAAATCAAGTCCTATTTTTAAAATAAAAATAAGTGGTGATCGCTAGTCTGAAGTATGGCTTCTTTCCTTTTCCACCATAATAATAATAACAAAAATTGGGGAAATGATGCCCTTTACAGTAAGATTGAGCAATCAAGTCCTATTTTTAAAATAATACTAACAACTGGGCTACGTAGATCCGTTTATAGATATGACGAGTGATTGACAACACTGACATGGGATACTGAAATCTGGGTTTTTCACTCAAATATATTAAAAAATTTAAATATGTAAATAGGCTGTTAGTTAGATTAATCATCGAAATTGTATATTTTTTTAATCGTATCTATTTGACAGCCGCGAATTAATTTTTTATATTAAGTTTTTTTTAATCGAGCCTATTTGATAGGTGCAAATCAATTTTTTATATTAATTTTTTTGTTTAATAAAATATTATTAATTTTTTTCCCGAATCAATATATAACCCGGGTATAGATACGAAATATTATTAATTCGTATGTTTTTATGTTTAGATAGTTTATATTAATTTTAATTATATTATTATTGTAATCTAACATAAATTTTAATTATATTTTTATTAGATATTTAGCGTGTTTTGTTTCTGAAATTTGAAATAATTTATTGTATTTTTTTAAAACAAATTAAATGAATTCATTTTTTTAATTATAGATTTACAGCAAATGGGTTCTTTGATTAATAATAATCACATATCAAGTACTATTAATGAGATGGTAATAAAATTTTTATTTGATACTCATGTTATTTGCTGAATTAAATTATATTGTATTAACTATTTTGCTATACCCGGGTTATATACTGATCTAGAAAAAATAATATTTTATTAAACAAAAAAATTAATATAAAAAATTGATTCTCGCCTGTTAGATAGGCGCGATTAAAAAAAAACCATTTCGATAATTAATCTAGCTGACAACCTATTTACGTATTTAAAATTTTTTTAATATATTTGGATAAAAAAACCCCTAAAATCTTAATAATTTTAATATGACGTATAATTTAATTTAAAAATCAAAATACTTGCACACTTGTCAACTTATAATTGGCTAACTCTGACATGGAGTATCATAAATAATTGTTTTAGTTTTAAATTTTTGAACACCAACAAGTAAGAGAAGAATGTTTGAGTGAGAAGGTAAATAGAATTCCTAGTGGTTGTGTCCCTAAATCTTAAAAAAAAATAAGATGAGTAAAACTCGATTTGATTTAAAAAAATATTTTGAATTTTGAATTTCGAATTATTTGAATTAAGTTCATCGAATCCCTCATCCATCCCTAATCTCTGGTTAAACCATCCTTCTTCTTCATCAGATTTTGAAAACCCTTTCTCGTTCGACCAACCCTCACCCATCTCCTAGCCTAAAAAACCATTCACATTTCTTTCCTATTCATTGATTGAGAACGATATATCATTTTATGCTACTTTCCTTATTATTTCTTGTTTGTTCATCAATTATTGTGGGTTTTTTTTTTTCATATTTTAGTATTTGCGAATTTCGAATTTATTATGGTTTGTTTTAATTTGATTATAGTTTGGTTGAGTAGTTCTGTCCTTACTTCTGTTTCATTACACCAAAACAGGCTTTTAGCAGCGCTTTCCAAACAAACGCCGCTAAAGACCCTGATCTTTAGCGGCGCTTTTCCAACAAACGCTGCTAAAGACCATGACCTTTAGCGGCGCTTATCCGACAAACGCCGCTAAAAACCACAACGACGCTAAAGACCATGACCTTTAGCGGCGCTTCCCCAACAAACGCCGCTAAGGACAATGACCTTTAGCGGCGCTTTTCCAACAAATGCCGCTAAAGACCATGACCTTTAGTGGCGCTTATCCGACAAACGCCGCTAAAGACAATAACCTTTAGCAGCGCTTTCCAAACAAACGCCGCTAAAGACCCTGATCTTTAGCGGTGCTTTTCCAACAAACGCCGCTAAAGACCATGACCTTTAGCGGCGCTTTTCCCACAAACGCCGCAAAAGACCATGACCTTTAGTGGCGTTTTTTTAAAAAGCCACTAATTTTTGTAGATTTGTAAAAAAAATTTTTTTATATTTTTAGCCCTCCCGTAAAAACAAATCAGAAGAAACCAAATCTAAACCAACCGAAAGCAATAAAATCTATATAATATTTAAAATTAAATGAATAATATATAATAAATATCGATAAATAAAATAAAATTCGTATTATAAATAAATCTATATAATATTTAGTGGAGTTCATCGTACTTTCTACGCTGCTCTGCTTCCCTCGCTGCAGCCTCTACTTCTTTTGCTGCAGCCTCTGCTTCTCTCACTGCCGCATCTGCTTTAAGCTGCAGCTGGAGTTCTTCATACTTTCGTTGAACCTCAGCTTCTCTCGATGCTGCCTCTGCTTTAAGTTGTGTAATTTGCTCAATTGTTGTCGCTTGCATCTGAGCCATCTGGTCTCTTAACATCTGAACTTCAGCTTGAGCCTAACTTCTCGAAGGCATGTATTGTTGCGAGCTGGATCCAAAATATTGGGATGGGTTAACAAAAGATCCTTGAAATCGAACCCGATCATACCTTTCAGGACCCAAAACTTCAGTGATAATCCGGTTATCAATATCGTCAATATGAACAGAACTATCACTGGAAGCAATCGCTTCGTAGTCCGCCTTTTTATCCTTTAGTTTTTCCTAAAAAATAAATCACATAGTTAGGAAAGCAATATATATTAAAAAAACAAATGCAACACAACTTAACAATATTTGCATTACAAGAAATGGAATAAACCATTAGAAAATAAACACTATAAATAATTAAAACAAGTCAAACTGTATTAAGCAAACGTACCATAATTTCTGCAGCTTCAGGAGTCATAGGGTTTCCATCTTTCTTCCTATGTGTAATGTCAAAAAGTTGAAGGCGTCCAACTTTTTGACCAGATGACAGTTTCTACAATACAATAGTAATTGATAGAAAGTAATAAATATCTGCCAGTATTAAAAAATTCAAAATACCTCGGCCTGAGCTACACATGCAAAACTTTTCAACCCAGCTGTGTGAGTGAATTTTTGTTTCTGCCTACTACTTTTTCCAACTCGTTCACTATCCTACGTTATGAAATTATTAGTACGTTAATTAGTAAATACTATACACCAAAATAATTACAAGATTTTTGTAGTAACACATACCTCTCCTTTCTTCGAAGTCCAAAATCTAACGACCTCTTCCCACTGGTACCTCAGTATTCCCGGCGGAACATTTTGTAATTTCTCGTCGAGTGTTATTTTTGTCTTAAAATAGTCTTTCTTTAAAGTGCTCTTATGGTCTCTCCATCTTTTTCCTAATGCCTTCTTTACATAAGCATCGGAGACCTCTAGAGTAAATCTCGCCTACAAAAAAACACAAGTTAAGAAAGTAAATATAAATTAAACTTAAACCCAAGTATTATAAATGACATTAACGTTTTGTTACCTTAATGTTATCGAGAGTTTGGTTCTTGTTACTCTCGGGCATTTTATGCAATGACTTGAAGTTAATTGGCAACATATTTGCATTCCGTGCTAGAATGCCCATGTATCCTGCTAAAAGGCGAGTTTCTGATCTAACGGGCTGACCAAAGCTATTACTGGATACTTTGACATGCTCGACTGGATCTAGCTCGTATAAATCCCTAAGTAGCGTACGTCCTCAAACTGTCCGCGTCCCACCATTTTCAGCTAGAAAATGTTATATTGTAATATAAGAATTTTAAAAATAAATAAGCAATAAGTCAACACGCATGTAAATTAAATGTTAAATTACTTTCAACTTCTGTAGGTTCCTCAAGTGTAATCGGAATATTCGAAGATCCAATAGCAATCTGTTGTTCAGTGCTGTTTGTTCCAGCGAGTTTGGAGTCCCTTGAAGAATGCTTAGCTCTCGCACTTTTCTTCTAGGCATTTTATCTGCAATACACATAAAATAGTTGAAAACTTAATAACTAATTACAACAATAACAGCACATATAAAATAGTTGAAATATATAATAAGACCAAGATTTAAATTATGATATTAAATATAATTAAACAATCGTAAAATCTTACTACGTCATTATTCGTAAATATCTTCATCCGTATCCTGACGAACCCATTGAAATTGTGTACTAGTACTAGGGATATTATCGTTTAAGTTTTGTTCTGGAAAGGGCAAAGTTTTTGATTTGTCGTCGATGTTATCTCTACTTCCACTGCCCATGTCAAACAAGTCTCTAGGGATGTTATGGAGTACAACGTACCAACCCTCATCAGTTGGATCTTTTGAGTAAAAAACTTGTTTGACTTGAGATGAGAATACATACGGCTCATCTATCAGTTGTTGTCCTGTGTGAATCAATTCTTGGAGTCTGACGTTGACAATAATTTGCACGGGTAAGTTAAAAAGCCAGTTATAACCATAAATGAGTTATGTAAGTTATGATATGATATATTTTTATGTATTATGTAAGTTATGTAAGTTATGTATTATGTATTATGTAAGTACTGTAAGTAATGTAAGTTATGTAAGTAATGTATTATGTAAGTTGTGTATAATATTAATTATGTAAGTTGTGTATAATGTAAGTTAGGAAGGTTATGTATTATGTAAGTTATTTAAGTTATGTAAGTTATGTAAGTTATTTAATTTATGTAAGTTATGTAAGTTATTTAATTTATGTAAGTTATTTAATTTATTTAAGTTATGTAAGTTATGTAAGTTATTTAATTTATGTAAGTTATGTAGGCAATGTATTATGTAAATAATGTAAGTTAGGAAGGTTATGTATTATGTAAGTTATTTAAGTTATATAAGTTATGTAAGTTATTTAATTTATGTAAGTTATGTAAGTTATGCAAGTTATGTAAGTTATTTAATTTATGTAAGTTATGTAAGTTTTGTAGGTTATGTATTATGTTAGTTATTATGTTATTATATAAGTTATGCAAGTTTCTATATATGTTTATATATTGTATGTTAGTTACTATGTTATTATATAAGTTATGCAAGTTTCTATATATGTATTATGTAAGCTTATATATAAGTTATGATATATATTATTGATAAATTTGAGTTATGTAAGTTATGATATGATTGATAAATTTTGAAAAAAATATAGATTTTAAAAATATATACATTAAAAATGTATATAAATATGTAAGTTATTATAAGTAATGTATTTCAGTAAGTAATGTATTTATATATTTAAGTTATGTAATATATTTCGGTAAGTAATGTAAGTAATGTAAGTGTAGCGACCTAAAAATTTTCAGCACGGGCGCTAGTCGAAGTGATTATTGAAAATTTAAAAACAGTGTCTCAATTTTATTTGAAAAAGGAGTCGCCACCGATCTTTTTTCCTAGGTGTGATCGGACGCCTAATAAATTCTCTCTTTTTTTAAAAGAAAATTATTTTTCAATTTTTTTTAAAAAGAGTCAATTTTAGGACCACGTCAAAATCCAGAGAAAATTAGGGTTCGGGAGTCAGTTACGCGCGAGGAAGGTATTAGCACCCTCGTGACGCCCAAAATTGGTATCTCGTTAATCGCGCGTTGTCTTCATTTTCAAAAATACGAGTTCAATTTAATATTTACTCGCGATCTGATTGAAACATGAGAATTTTTTTTTAAAACACGAGAATTTTTGAAGCAAATTTTTTTTAAACACAGAAATTTTTGAAACACGAGAATTCTAGAAACACGAGAATTGTTGAAAACACAAAAATTTTGAAAACAAGAAAATTTTTGAAAACACGAAAATTTTTAAAACACGGGAATTTTTTGAAAACACGAAAATTTTTTGAATCACTGGAATTTTTGAAAACACGAAGATTTTTGAAACATCAGAATTTTTGAAAACAGGAGGATTTTTGTAACAAGAAAATTTTTGAAAACACGGAAATTTTTTAAAAAACGCAAAAATTCTTGAAAACACGGAAATTTTTTGAATCACCGAAATTTTTGAAAACACGAAAATTTTTTGAAACGCCGGAATTTTGGAAAACACGAGGATTTTTGAAACACGAAAATTTTGAAAACATGAAAACACGAAAATAAAATTTTTAAACACGAAATTTTTGAAAAAATACGGATTTTTTTAAGAGACGTATCGTATTTGACACGAACCGGTGATATTCACTCAAGATAGCGATGAAATCATCGAATTAGTGTCAAACCGATTCAACTTAATATTTAATCGTGATTTTATTAAAACACGAGAAATTTAAAAAAACGCGAGAATTTTTTGAATATTTACAATTTTTAAAAGGGCGTATCGTGTTTAACATAAACCGGTGATATTCACCCAACATAGCGATGAAATCAACGATTTAATGTTAAATCGATTCGTTGCCTTATTTATTAAAATTATTTAAAATAAAATAAAATTAAAATTGAATGAAATTAAAAATATAAATACAAAAATATAAAAATACATAAAATACTAATAATATTAAAACGAAATAACATAAAAATACGAGCATTAAATTAAAAGAGAAATAAACGAAATTACCGAAAAGATCTCAAAACACGAGCTTCGTCGAACGGGTTACACAAATTGAACCCTTTTTTTTTCCCTTTTTTTTTCCTTTTTTCCTTTTTTCTTTCTTTTTTTTCTCTTTTTTTCTCTCTTTTTTCTCCTCTCTTTTTTTTACTGGCCTGCCTCTTTTGGGCCTGCTGGGCTGGTGCGTGCGGGCCTGGCCTGCTGGCTGGCCTGGGGGCCTGCTGGTGGGCTGCTGCAATTGGGCCTGCACTTGGGCTGCTGGAAATGGCCTGTTGTTTTTTTTTTTGCTTTGTTTCTTTTTTTTTGGGCTTTGCTTTTTTTTCGGGCCTGGAGCTGCTGGGTTGGGTCGTCAGTCGGGTCGGGTCGGTTCAGCTTGACCCGACTGAATAATTTTTTATTTTTTATTTTTTCTTTCTTTTTCTTCTTCCTTCTTCTTTCTCTTTTTTCGTTCTTTCTTCTCTTTTCGTTCTTTCCCGATCAACCCCCCACCGTTTTCTCTGTTGCTGGTGGCGCTTCCTCCGCCTACGGTGCGACGGTCGACGGCGGCGCACAGTTGCCTCCTCTTTCCCCCATCTTTCTTCTTTGCTCTTTTTTTTCTTCTTTTTTCTTTTTGCTTGCTTGTTTTTTCTTTTTTCTTTGTTCGGCCCCCTAGCCCGAGCTCACGCTGCTGCGCTGCTGCCGCCTCCTTCATGCCGCCGCTCGTGCTCGTCCTCGGCTCAGTGGTGCGATGGTCGGTGCTCCTTTCTTCTCCTCCTCTCTCTCCTTTTTCTTCTTTGCTGTTTTTTTGTTGTTTCTTGTTTGCTATTTTTTTTTTTTGTTTATGCTTGCTTGGCTCTTGATTTGGTTTCGGCGGTGGAGCGACGATGGTGGTGGCGCAACGACGGTGGTGGCGCGACGGTGGCGAGGGTCTTTTGGCTTGCTGCTGTTTTTATTTTTTTTGAATTTTCTCTGCTTTTTTTCTTTGGTTGCCGAAATTGAGCCCCCTCTTCCCTCTTTTGTAAATTTCTTTTTAATCTCCTTTCATTTTGTCTTCTTCCTCTTTGTTTTTAGGTGGCAGTGGAGCAATCATGACCTAGGGAGGCTGCAGGAGTAGCTGGAGGTGGGAGGAGCACACTCGGCTGCTGATTGGTTTGACATGTCCAGAAAGACCAAACTGCAGAAGATGCGAAATTTCTAGGGTAAAAGTGTAATTTTAGGAAAATATAGGGCCAAAATATAATTTCTAGAAAGTTTAGGGGCTTGAATGTAATTTACAAAATATTAGGGGTCAAGATGTAAATCTAGAAAAAGTTAAAGGTCAAAATGTAATTTTTGAAAAGTTTAGGGGCTAAAATGTAATTTTTATTTTTTGTATTTTATTTTTTTTCAAAATTTTATTATTACTATTTTATTAATATTTAAAACAAAAATTAAAAATGGGCTAAAATAAGTCCAAAATTAAATCCTAATGGGCCCAATCATTGGGCCCATACAAGACCAACCCGGCCCAAAACCCTAATCGGGCAAAATTCAGTGATGACAGTAAGTAATGTAATATATAGCGGAAAATATATATTTAAGTAATGTACGTTATAAATTTTAAAAATATATATATTATCTGTTCATTGACATTCATTGAAATGCAAAACATTAACATTCAATCAATTAATCACATCTAATGTCGATAATTACACCTCTGGTCTTGGAGATTTTAAAACATTAATTACTAAGCAATCAGAAAAATATAAAGGACCAAAAAATGAAGTAAAACATTCTGTTAAATCGGGTAGCCCATTTTTACAATGTATATGCAATATCGAAATCTCGTGTCTAAGAAACAAACAGCAGAGAAATAACAAACTCATTGAACAAAGCAGAACAGACATGTAGGAACTCGGTGTGAAAGGAACTTTTTGTTCTCCATGTGTTCTATATCAATGTTTGTGTTGACACCATTTTTTTGATAAAAAACGGGGTCGACTTGGGTTTTGAAGATGAAAATAAAAAAAAGGGAGTCGCCACCAATCTTTTTTATAAGGTGTGATCGGATCACCTTAAAAAAGCGGTTGTTTTTAATAAACGATCTAATTTTATTAAAACAACTATTCTGGTCCACGAAATTTAGAAAAACGGGTTCGGGAGTCGGTTACATTCGAGGAAGGATTAGCGCCCTCGTAACGCTGAAAAATTGGTACCTAGTTGATTAGTTAATGTCTTAATGTCGAAAATTGAACGCTTTAAAAAATTTAAAGTACGATCCTAAAAAAAACTTGAATGACATGGATTAAGATATAAAAGGATATTTGGCTATTTGGTCTAACGAGAAAATCGAAACCCAACACATTAGGGCACGTTTCCTCGAATTTCCAAGCGCAAAACATTGCCTTATTTTGAAATTTTTAAAAGGATATTCGGCTATCTGGTCGAATGAGAAAATCGAAACCCAGCACATTAGGGCACGTTTCCTCAAATTTCCAAGCGCAAAATATTGCCTTATTTTGAAATTTTTAAAAAGATATTCGGCTATCTGGTCGAACGAGAAAATCGAAACCCAGCACATTAGGGCACGTCTCCTCGAATCTCCAAGCGCAAAACATTGCCTTATTTTGAAATTTTTTAAAAGGATATTTGGCTATTAGGTCGAACGAGAAAAATCGAAACCCAGCACATTAGGGCACACTTTCTCGAACTTCCAAATGCAAAATATTGCCTTATTTAGAAAAATTTTCTTTTTTGAAGTATGGTGTTAATATGCACGATGGAATAATAAATATGATAATGTGAAATAAAATAATGTGAGCAAAAATGAAAAGTAAAAAAAAGAACAAATCAATCATGTATATACAATAAAAAAATAAAATAAAATAAAAACTAAAACATTAAAAATATGGACATATAAATAAATAATAAATGAACATCAAGTAAAACAATAATAACAATAGATAAAAATTATAAAAATATAAAAATGTGTATGTACATAGAAGGGAAATATATATGTATGTATATACATAAAATTATG
This sequence comes from Gossypium turneri, assembly GCA_008044935.1. Lineage (NCBI taxonomy): Eukaryota > Viridiplantae > Streptophyta > Magnoliopsida > Malvales > Malvaceae > Gossypium > Gossypium turneri. The sequence goes on from CP032581.1 coordinate 55,551,904, forward strand.
AAAATATGAAAAAAAAACATATATATATATATTTTAAATTTATTAAATATAAAAGTTTATGTAAGTGTGTATATACATGTATGTGTATATAAAGTTTATAAAAAACATGTAAGTATGTATATATATTCGTAAAAAATGTATATAAATACATATATATAGATATGTATGTAAATTAAAAATATATAGAATATATAAGTATGTATGTATACATATATATAAACAAGTTATAAAAATATGTACATGTATAGGTGTATATGTATGTATATATAGAATAAAAATAATGCTAAAAATAATATATTACTAATTAATGTATTAATATAATAGTAATAAATAAATAAAAGGAAAATAAAACTAATAATAGTTAATAATAATAATACTAATACTAATACTAATAATAATAATAAACTAAATAATGAAATTGCTAAAACATGGACTAAATCGAAATAAAAATGAAAATACTGGGCGAATTCGAAATAAAAAAACAAAAAAGGATTAAATTGCAACACGTGCCAAACAGAGAGGGACCAAAACAGTAAATAGACCGAGTTCCCAAAACGCAGCGCTGCAGTGGACTAAATTGAAACAAAAATAAAACTGCGCGTCTGAATTAAAATAAAAGAAAAGAAAGAAAATAGGGGAAAATTGCAGCACGCCACAAAATCGAAGGGACTGCGCGCGCAAATAGCCCAAAAGTCATAAACACGCGGATCCTCCGGGTCAGGTGGGTCGATGCGCGGATCCCCTCACCAAAACGGTGCCGTTTCATTTCTTTATAAAAGTCAAAATTTTTTATTTTTTTCATTTCTTTATAAAAGTCAATTTCTTTATTTTTTTCTCTCAACCCTCTCTCCCTTTTCCAGATGCCGGTCAGAGATCCGGCCGTTGGCCGCCGCGCCGGTGCCGCCGTGTACGGCGGCGGGGAGACCAAAAGTCTCCCCTTTCTCTCCGATGCCTCTCCTCAACCCCGAGCACTCCGACGACGGCGAAAAGGTAAGAAAAAGGCCTCCTTTTTTACTTTTTTATTTAATATTTCGAAAATAAAAAATAAAAAAACAAAAAAAAAACAAAAACGAAAAAAAATAAGAAAGCCACCGTTTGATCTTTGATTTAACTGCTTTCTTTTATTATTTTCAAAAAGAAATACCCAAAATAAAGTGATGAAGTTCGACCCCCCCGTTACCACGGTTTGCAATTGGTTTTATCTCGATTTTAAAATAAAAAAATTCCCCCTTACAATCTGTTTTTCATCAGTTTTTATACCGAAATAAAATAAAAAACAAAGCCCCCTGTTGCTTGTTGCTGTGGTTTTTCTTTATTGTTTGCAGGTGGAGCAAGTGGCGATGGGACAGTTGCGGTGGTCGCAGTGCGGCGGCTAGCAGAGATGGTGGCAGGGCAAGTGGGGTGCGGCGCTAGGCTAGGCTAGGGTTACTGTTTCTGTTTTGTATTTTGGGCCTTTTGGGCCATTAGGGTTTAGTTTTAATTTTGGGTTTAGGTTTGGGGCTAAAATCGGTTATTGGGTTATTTGGGTTTTGGGCTGGATATTGGGCTTGTAATGGGTTGTAATTGGGTTATTATTGGGCTGGGCAAAATTGGGCTTGTACAGTTTGAATATGTGTCAGGAATCCAGATATAGCTGTCAGACGGATACTTTAGGAACAATCGGAGAATGAAGAAATTGTGTAACATAGTTTAACATTGTTTAACAACTACAGAGCTAATTACAGAGTGCTGGAAAATCGATTACATTCTAAGAAAATTACTTTCAACAATTTTTACTGCAACATTCCGAAAAATTTAAAAATATATAACGAATGAAGAGCAGCTTACCTAAATACGAGCAGTAACAAATGCACCAAAAATTCCAAGCCATTCAAATGTTGATAAAAATAAAATCAGGAAACGTACCTAAATACGAGCAGTAACAGAAGGTTAATCCACAATTTTCAGTTCTTCTTTCTTTAACAGTTGGGCAAATGCAGTGTTACTCCTGGGGACCAAAACATGAACATAAGAACACTATAAATATTTTTGGGGGCCCTTCAACAATTAGAAGAACAAACTAGAAAACAAACACACAAGATCGGAACTTCTTCCCAAACCCTAGACACGCAAAAATTCCCAAATTCCCCAAATTCCCAAACAAACTGGTACAAGCTTGGTGATTGAACTTGGACCCTAAACCCCAAATTCCCAAATTACACTGAACCAAAACCCTAAATTAAAATACAATGTTTCCAAAGAAAAAAAGCTTACCTTTTAACCACAAATTTTGCAACTCTGATAGTATCCTCTCAAGATTGACTCGTACGTTATGCTTCGTTTCTGATGATTTCTGAGTTCTCTTCTCCCTTTTTTCCTTCGTTTTTTCTCTTTCATTTTTACCCCTTTCGTTTTCTCCTCTGTTCTGTTTCTGTTTGTCTTTCTGCCTGTTGAGATATAGAGAAAATTATAAGTTAAAACACGGTACAGAAATGATGTCGTTTCGCCGAAAGTTTAAGAAACATTTGCGGCGTTTTTTTGCAAAAACGCCACTAAAAATTAAAGTTCAAATCGAAACGGTGCCGTTTAATTAAGCTTCAATGCACAGTTCTGGTGTTTTCTGTAAAAACGCCAGTAAAAATTAATTTGCTTAAGCTATATGGGGTCGTTTAGACAATATTTTAAGTTATTTTGCGGCGTTTTGTGCAAAAACGCCATTATAAATTAAGAGAAACGGCGCCGTTGGATTAATTTAGAGAAAATGCTAAGTTAAAAAACTAGTACAGAAACGGCGTCGTTTAGACAAAATTTTAAGACAATTTTGCGGCGCATCCTGAACAAACGCCGCTATTGCTTGTACATTTACGGCGTTTTCTAAAAAGCGCCACTAAAATTTAAAGTTCTAATCCAAAACGGCGCCGTTTATTAAGCTGTAATGCACATTTCTGACGTTTTCTGATTAAACGCCAGTAAAAATTAATTTGCTTAAGCTAAACGAAGCCGTTTAGGCAATATTTTATGTCACTTTTGTGGCGTTTGGTGTAAAAACGCCACAAAAAATTAATAGAAATGGCGCCGTTGAATTAATATAGAGAAAATGCTAAGTATAAAAGCGTGTACAGAGACGGCGTCGTTTAGCAAAAATTTTAAGACACTTTGGCGACGTTTATTGAACAAACGCCGCTATAGCTTGTGTATTTACGGCGTTTCTAGAGAAGCACCACAAAGAATGAAGGTTCTAATCCGAAACGGCGCCGTTTTGTTAAGATTTAATGCACATTTTTGGCGTTTTCCTTTAAAACGCCACTAGAAATTAATTTGCTTAAGTTAGACGTCGACGTTTAGCCAATATTTCAAGTCACTTTTGCGGCGTTTCCTGAACAAACGCCACTAAAAATTAACATAAACGGCGCCGTTTACTTAATATAGAGAAAATTCTAAGTTAAAAATCGTGGACAGAAACGGCGTCGTTCAACCAAAATTTTAAGTCACTTTTGCGGCGTTTTTAATAAAAATGCCACTAATTGTTAAAGTTCTAATCGAAAACTGCGCCGTTTTATTAAGCTTCAATGCACAGTTCTGGCCTTTTTTTTAAAAACGCCACAAAATAATTATTTTACTTAAACCAAATGGTGACGTTTTAAATAATTAATTCTAAACTTTTTAAGTAATATTTATAAGAATTATATAAAATTATAAAGTTTAGGTTTTCTTGTCTTTTTTGTTTGTATTTTTATTTCATTTCTTATAATTTGGTCCTATATATATATATCCAAAATAATTAATTATACCTATATATATATCCATCCATATATATATCAATACTTTTTTTAACTTATTTATTAATTCTATTTAAACTAATATTAATTAAATACATCAATTGGTTTAGATTAAATTTTTAAAATATATTTTAAAAAAACTAATTACTCTAAACCCAAAACCCTGATCTGACCCCAAAATCCCTAAACCTTAAATCCCTAACTCTCAACTTCTAACCCCTAATCCCTAAACCTTAAATCCCAAACCCTAAATCCATACAAGTGTCCACCAAGCATTGTTATTCCATTAACATATGTAAGTGTGTCCACCAAGCTCTATTTTTTATTCTATTTATTGATTTTTTTTTCTATTTCTTTAAGAATTATTGTTTTATCATGCTTTAATGTGGTGTTTTATTAATTATTTCAGATTTGGTTGGTTAATAATTTTTATTTATGTTCAAAAATATAAGAACATATTTAAAATATAAATTAAAAAAACTAATTAAGATCTAAACCCTAAGTCCCTAACTGTTAACTTTTAACCCCGGACCCCTAACCCTAACCCTTAAACCTTAAATCCCAAACCCTAAATCTATACAAGTGTCCACCAATCTTTGTTATTCCATTTACATATGTAAGATCTAAACCCAATACCCTAACCCGACCCGCCTAAATCCCTGGCTAAACCATAAATCCCTAACTCCTAACCCCTAACGTCTAACCCAGCCCTTGACCCCTAAACATTAAATCTGATCAGCTCTTAAACCATAATCCCTAAATCCATATATATACACTCCTGATCAATTACAATAACCTTAAAATAGTAACCCGGACCTAAATCTGACCTAGCTAAAATCTTAAATTAATAATCATATATATATTATACCCTAAACCTAAAACCCTAAATTAACTATAGTGAGAATTCATTAATTCAATATTTTAAATTTAAATTAATACTATCTCTTTTATGATTATATAAGAAATTTTTTATGATTATAACTAAAAAAACAATCAGTAATCATGTACCTAAAAAACTTTAAAATTCTTTTAAAAAATAGCATTTTAATTTTTCCATGTGTTTTTATTTCAAATTCTTTCTACATGTTTTTTTTTTGAAGATTTTAAATATTCAATTAGAAATAAGTTCAATTTTATTTAATAAATATAAATAATAAAAAAATTAAGATAAAATGATTTTTGCGGCGCTTTGTCAAAAACGCCGCTAAAAACCCGAACATTAGCGGCACTTACCCATAAACGCCACTAAATCCCCCGAAAGCTCAGAAAACGGCGTCGTTGGGCTTAGGTATATTTGTGGCGCTTTCTCAAAAACGCCGCTAAAGCCCTGAGCATTAGCGGTGCTTAACTAAAAACGCCACTAAATCCCCGAAAAGATTAGAAAACGGCGTCGCTGGGCTTAGGTTTCTTCGCGGCGCCTTGACATAATTGCCGCTAAAGCCCTGAGCGTTAGTGGCGCTTACTTAAAAACACCGCTAAATCCCTGAAAGCTCAGAAACGGCGTAGTTGGGCTTACGTTTTTTTGTGGCGCTTTTTCAAAAACGCCGCTAAATCCCCGAAAGCCCGAAAAACGGCGTCGTTGGGATTAGGTATTTTGCGGCGCTTTATGGAAAACGCCACTAATACTTATTTTCAGCGGCGTTTTCCATGAGGCGCCGCTAATGATCGATCTTTAGCGTTGTTTTTTATCCAAACGGCGCTAAAAGCCTGTTTTGGTGTAGTGTTTCGTTCTCTTCAGTTTGGCTGCTGGTGGCTTGTTTTATATATATATATATTGGGGGTTTAATTATTCTTATTTAGCATGGTAGCTACTTTGTATTAAGTTTGAGGACATTGGTTTTGCCTACACCTTAGGCTTGTGAAATGGCAAAATTTTGTATTATGGAAGGCAGTCATGAATATTAGTAAAGAAGCAAATGACATCAGCTTTTATGGAAGGTAAAGCACATGTTAATTTTTTTTAATCGAAATGGTCGAATTGATAAATTAGTGGAATGATGGATTCAACTATGAGTTCGGTTTTAAAAATATTTTCTATTTTTAAAAAAACACCAGAGTCATTTTTTTAATTTAACTCGAACAAATATGTTCGATTCAAATTTCATCTCACTCGACTTAATTCGAGAAAATTTCAAATCGAATTAGGATGATAAAATAAGAATCATCAACTCTGGAATTTTTTTATTCGATTCGATTTAATCAAATTCTCAACTCTAAGAATGCGAGACCCAATTAAACTTACAATTTTTATTATTCCTCTAATCAATTTCAAAATGATTGTAAGGGGTCATTTTGAAAAAAAAAATCACCAAGTTTAATCAACAACCTTTTGTGTTTTTAATTTTTTTTAATTTTGTTTTTCAATAGTTTTTTCTCTTCTTTAAGGGCAAAATACCAAAAAAAGTCACTTTTTTTTAAATTTACCGAAATAGGCCCGGTATTTTATTATTTACAGAAAGGGGCCCTTTTCCCCTAAATCACGTCCACGTCACCGCGAAGTCAGGGGACGTGTCAGCAAATCGCGGCCACGTCAGCGCGCTTTGCTGACGTGGCAATAAAGCGCGTCCATGAAAGCACGATTTGTGTGCACGTCAGGAAAGTGCGCTGACGTGGCCGCGCTTTGTTGCAACGTAGCGCGCCCCTAGGGACGCGATTTTCCCGTTTTTCGCACGTTAGGTTTTTGGATTTTAGGGTTTAAGGTTTTTAGGATTTTTAAGGTTTTGGAAAAAAAAGTAAACAAATAAGGGATTAGGGTTTAGGGTTTCTTAATTAAATTAATTATAATTTATTCAAAATTGGATTACGTTTCATGTTTATGGGTTTTTAAGATAAAATCAAAGCAGGATGCTTTATCAGAAGGATTTCTGAAGTCGCGCCCACGTGTACGCGCTTTTGCTACAGTAGGTCCTGGAGAAATAATTTCGAGTTGACGTTTCTGAGTAAATAGTATAAAAAATGCTTCAAGCAGGATGCTTTATGAGAAGAATTTGTGAAATCGCGCCCTTGTGAACGCGCTTTTGCTACAGTAGGTCCTGGAAGAAATAATTTCGAGTTGACGTTTCTGAGCAAATAGTTAAAAAATGCTTCAAGCAGGATGCTATTTGAGAAGAATTTGTGAAATCGCGCCCTCGTGGACACGCTTTTGCTACAGTAGGTCCTGGAAGAAATAATTTTGAGTTGATGTTTCTGAGCAAATAATTTAAAAAACGCTTCAAGAAGGATGCTATTTGAGAAGAATTTGTGAAATCGCGCCCTCGTGGACGTGCTTTTGCTACAATAGGTCCTGGAAAAATAATTTTGAGTTGACATTTCTGAGCAAATAGTATAAAAACGCTTCTAGCAGGATGCTATTTGAGAAGAATTTGTGAAATCGCGCCCTCGTGGACGTGCTTTTGCTACAGTAGCATGTTTGGGCTGAGGCTATAAATGAGGTAGAAAATGTTCTCAGAATGCATAAGTCACAGCAGAAATAATTTAGAGAGGCTAAGAAGGTTAGAGTTTCAAATATGAATGAACGTATTAGTGCTGTTATTTACTATGATGGTGAGGTTTGCCACACTGAGAATGGTGTTATTTTTTTGTCTGAGAATACGGTGCGACTGGTTTTTAACCAGAACATAGATTTGACAGAACTTCGTAAAAGAATTAGGCGTAAAATTTTCCGAACGATGCTAATGAAAGTTCTATCTATTACGTATCGATTTTGTTCTTCTGTTGATCCGGTGACATATGACTCGTTCGACATAAAAGGTACTCGTAGCTTGGAGGCAATGGTGCAGACTTATCTTGCTAGTGGAGCACCTTATATTGAGTTATATGTACAAGTTACTTCGCCAAATGATGTACTTTCGACCGGTGTTCGAGATGTATATACGACCCCTGGCCGACACTCGGTTAGCTAGTTACAAAACACGGAACATCCCATGTTTGGTAGCAGTGTCGAATGCACATCCCCTGCAAGACACTTTGTCGGTGGATAGGACATGTACGTCGGTGGCTCGATGTTTGATGCTGGAAATACGTACTGGGGAACGGCATCAAGTTCTAGTCGTTGGCAATTTACATCCAATTGGGGACGTTATGAAATGCCTAGAAGAAGGGATGATATACTTCCTACGACGTCAACCGGTGAGGGGACCTCGTACACTGCAGATGATTGTGGGTTAGAAGATGACTCCGATGTGGATCCACCTCGAGAGCCCGGGCCCGATGGTGCAGAAATTGGCTTATTTTCTGATCCGGAGCCTATTCCAACAGAACCTGAAGATGCTAAAAGGAGTTTAAATGAAGAAGAAAATCCACGATTCAGAGCATACTCACTTCTAGCCCACATGCATAATGTCGATCTGTCTGCAGATGATGCATTAGAGTTTCCAGATCTACTATACCGGTTACGTGATCGTACAAGTTCGGGGCTAGATTCGGGTGAATTTGAAGTTGGTAATCAGTTTACCAACAAGGATAGTTTTATTGGTGCTTTGAAATAACATAGAATCAACAACGGCGTTAACTACGACGTCGTTAAATCCAAATCTGATAAGTTTGAGGCGAAGTGTGTGGTGCAAGACGGCACATGTTTATGGAAAATCTACGCCTCCTTAAGGAAAATGACAGGGTTGCGGAAGATTAAAAAGTACAAAGGTCCATATACATGTGCTGTAGGTACAGCATTGACAGTTTCTGAATAATACTGTTATTATGTAATGTTGCATTATTTAATGTACTCCGTTTATTAGTGTTTCACAAGATCATCCCAAGATAGATTCAGCTATGTTAGCTAGCTTGATAGTGCCCACGGTGAAAGCAAATCCCAGGACTTCAGTGCCGGTGTTATTGCCAATATCCGTAGCCAAATGGGGTACACGCCCTCTTACCACAAGGCTTGGATAGCTAAGCAAAAGGCGTTAGAGAAGATGCACATTGGGTGGGACGCCTCATATAATGAAATATGACAGTGGTGTCAAGTGCTAGAGAGATACGTCCCAAGTGCCATCCCAGACCTTGAAACGGAACATGCATACTACAACGACTGATTGCTACGTGGATGCTAAGTGTTCAAACGCCTATTTTAGACCTTTAAGCAATACCGAGACGCATTTCCATACTGCAAGGCATTGGTACAAATTGACGGTAACTTTATGTTTAGTAGGTATACTCATCGGCTATTACTTGCAGTGGCACAGGATGGCGGTGGGAAAATTCTTCCAATTGCATTTGCAATAACACCGGGGGAGTCGTCTGATGACTGGGATTTCTTTCTCTCTAGGTTAAGGAGGCATGTGTGCCCCCAACCTGATATTTTTGCTATTTCAAATTGGGGTACCGGTATACTAGCTGCATTTGATCGACAGGGAAGCTTATGGCAGCGCACACACCATCGATATTGCCTAAGGCACGTTGTTTCCAACTACTACAGGAAATATCCATCTAAGAGCGAAAGACGACAAATGACCAACATGGGTATTTAGTCTCTATCTGTGTTCTTTCGTTTGTCAATTTGAATTAGTTGTAAATGAAGAAGTGGTATGTACTATTCGCTATGAACTTATATTGGCAGGGAATGGAATAAATAAAGACCGTTTCCACGAGATGTTGGCAAATTTACGTTTAATTAATGAAGAATGCGCGGACTACCTTTGCAACATACATTTCGAATAGTAGGCACAAGCATACGACAGCGGCCTACGATATGGTCATATGACCTCAAACCTGGCTGAATGCATAAATTCTGTTCTAAAAGGAACGCGCCATCTACCGATAACATCGATTGTGTGAGAGACATATTTTCGTTTGGCGACGCTATTTCCAAAGCGAGCAGCAAGTTATGCAGGCCAGATGCAGGGAGGCCATGTATGGTGCAGTAAGGTAGTTCAGGAAATTAACAAGGCCAAGGCGCGGGCGAACACTATGCACACGGTGTGTCACGATCAAGACAACTTATGGTTTCGCATGACAGAGTTTGACAGACCGCACCAAGGTGTTGTTGGCGGGTAATATCGTGTACACTTGCGAAATAGGACTTGCGACTGTAGGATGTTTGATGCACTTCGTTGTCCATGCGCTCATGTTATTGAAGCTTGTCAGAATCTCCGTCTGGATCCTATGAGCTATGTGGACGAAGTGTACAAATTAGAAAACATGTACAACGTCTGAAGACACATTTTCCCATCGGTCCCAAATGAACGTAAGTGGCCGCCCGTATCTCTTGCTCCTTTTAAGTTGTTACTGGATAGTGAATTATGTCGCAAACCAAAGGGTCGACCTTGCTCGACTAGAATACATAACAATATGGATATCCGAGAAACAGCCAGTCAACAGAAGTTGTACGGATGGTGTAGGAATATAGGCCATACAAGTCGATCACGCCCTAATCGCAATAGTTGAATGTAATTGTAAACAAATTATATTTTTTTCAATTATTAATTGATAATTGTATTAATTGTTAGTAAAATTATCAAATTATATCAAATTATTAATTGTTAGTACCAGTCAAAAGATTTTTTCAAATCCCAAATTATTAATTGTTAGTACCAGTCAAAACATTTTTTCAAATCTAACATTATGTGAATGTAAAATTATTAATTGATAATTGTATTAATGGTTAGTAAAATTATCAAATTATATCAAATTATTAATTGTTAGTACCAGTCAAAACATTTTTTCAAATCTAACATTATGTGAATGTAAAATTATTAATTGATAATTGTATTAATGGCAAATTATTAATTGTTAGTACCAGTCAACATTTTTTCAAATCTAACATTATGTGAATGTAAAATTATTAATTGATAATTGTATTAATGGTTAGTAAAATTATCAAATTATATCAAATTATTAATTGTTAGTACCAGTCAAAACATTTTTTCAAATCTAACATTATGTGAATGTAAAATTATTAATTGATAATTGTATTAATGGTTAGTAAAATTATCAAAGTATATTTAGGTTAAGGGTTAGGGTTTTTAAGTTAAGGGTTAGGGTTTTTAAGTTAAGGGTTTAGGGATTTTAGGTTAAGGGTTTAGGGTTTTTAAGTTAAGGGTTAGGGTTTTTAAGTTAAGGGTTTAGGGTTTTTAGGTTAAGGGTTTATGTTTTTTAAGTTAAGGGTTAGGATTTTTAAATTAAGGGTTAGGGTTTTTAAGTTAAGGGTTTAGGGTTTTTAATTTAAAGGTTAGTGTTTTTATTTAAGGGTTAGGGGTTAGGGGTTAGGGTTTTTAAGTTAAGGGTTTAGGATTTTAAAGTCAAGGGTTAGGGTTTTTAAGTTAAGGGTTTAGGATTTTTAAGTTAAGGGTTTAGGATTTTTAGGTTAAGGGTTTAGGGTTTTTAATTTAAAGGTTAGGGTTTTTAAGTTAAGAGTTAGAGTTATGGTTTTTAAGCTAAGGGTTTAGGGTTTGTCAATTAAATTATACATTTAATTATAAATTATAAATTTATAAATTTTTAATAAATTAGTTTAGGGTTTTTAAGTAATAACTCAAAAAATTTCTATTTTATTACATCAAATAATATTAAAGTATTTAAAATATTTGTACAAATAAATTAAAATACAAATCAATCTCCGTGCCCGCCGAATTCAGTGCCACATGGAGGCCGTCGACGGTTGCGTGCTGGATTCCTCATTTGTCCAGCTTTCGGTGGCGGTTGTGGTTCTACCGGCGGGGATTCTGGTTCTTCCGGTAGGGCATCTGGTTGTCGGAGTTGGGACGATGAGCCATCTTGATAGGATAGTGAATGTGGAGGTGTTTGCATCACCAACGGCGACTGTGTTTGAAACCCATACGGTGGTGGGGATTGGTAAAAAGAAGAGCACCACGACGGCCCCTCTTGCAATCTCTCGTGTGCCGCTGGCCTATACATCGGTTGTCCACTCGGCGTAACAGGAAATAGAGCTGAACCGGGCCATTGGCTCCAACCTACCATAGGACTCGAAAAAGGAAACATATAAGGGTTAGGATACATAAAAGGGCTAGAAAATGCACCTGGCATCATCTGAAAAGGGTGAATGTCTGGGCTTCGTTGAGGGGCCAGCATCGTCGTCCTGTTGTCTTGGATTTAAAGGCCCGCACCTTTCCCTTTGGACACGTAATTGCCACTGCCTCTCTTCTGCCGACAGTAAATACGGCTTGCTATGGATCCTAAACCATGGCATGTATTCCAGCATGCACGCTAACTCTGGAACGATGATCGGTTCCATTGTAGGTATATACTCATACCGATCTTCCCACATTTCGATGTAGTGAGACCAGAATCTCGGCCAATCCGTATGTAGTTACCGTAGGTCGATTTTGTGGTGATCATCAAACACCTCAGGTGCCACGGGAATCGGTTGTCTACATCTAAATTGCCGTAACACTCTGTCTGACTGGTGCATCTCCACGGTCGCATAGCTGATCAACGCGACTTTCGCGTGCCAAGCATTTGGATTTTGTAAGAACTCATCTAGAATTACTGCCCGAATTGCCGGATCCTCGTATGGTGTCTATTGAAACTATATGAACACGATAGAAATATTTGTTATATACATAATACTAAATACTAAATACTAAATACTAAATACCAATAGACTAGGGAATGATGGAAATATCAATTTTATTTAATACTTACATGTGCTTCCGACTGTTGGTCTAATAGAAGCCGTGTATCTTCAAGAGAGGTAGGTAATCGAGCATGACTTGCCGGATGGTTCCACCTAATTAAATAAATTTTTAGCATACTTTTATTTTTAAAAATCTACATAATAATTGTAAAATCTAATATAAAATTTACCTCGTTATGAGTAGGAATGTAGACGGGTGGTCCACTGGAGGACGTAGAAATGGAAAGCGAAACCGTGCCCATGACTGCAATAGTGACAGGCAACCTCCGATTTTTGCTTTAGTCGGTCGCGTCGCCCCGCACATCTCCTGATATAATGTCGCCAAGACGGTAGACCCCCAACTCAATTCACCAGCTGCTCTAAAATCAACGAGTTTCAGCAGCCATCTTAGATGTACGCGGCTCTGTGACAAGTCCGGCATAATATAACCTCCAATTATCTGAAGAATGTATGCCCGAGCATATCGGATTCTTTTTACTTCGGTTGAATCATCATCCGGATCCGGGAATATGTCTCGTAACCAGCCCATCTCGATCTTACCTCCATCTATTTTCTCCGGAATAGTGCCCAAAAGCTCGTAGCACACCGCTCCCCAATCGCTAGATTGGGCAAACCCGGTGACTGGGTACCCGTCCACTGGCAATCCCAATTGCAGACTGACATCTTCCAATGTGATAGTGCACTCCCCACATAGAAGATGGAATATGTGCGTCTCGGGTCTCCACCTCTCGATCAACGCACTGATAAGTTTCGGGTCCACCTTGCATCCCCGGCCTACCGTCGCCACGTGCCAAAAACCCGCTTCTCGCAGGTAGTTCTCTACCAACGGTAATGGAGGAGCATGCATATTCCGGATATTGCATTCCAATATCCGATCTACAGACTTTTATAACAAATAATAAATTAATAATTATCTAAAAGTGCATAAATAAAAAATCTTAAATAATATTTAAAAATTAAATTTAACACTTACCATTTTCATTTGTTCGACGGATATGTGTTGCTTATCAAGACAAGTCAATTCTCCGTCTATTGCTGAAATCGTACAAATTTTTACGATTTAAAAAAAATTAAAAAAATAAATTTTTTTTAAAATTATTTAAAAATAGGGATTTAAGAGAAATTTAAGAGGAAATTGAGAGCAAATTGAGATTAAATATGGATTTCAGAGAAATTTGGAAGGAATTTGAGAGCAAATTGAGAGGAAATTGAGAGGAAATTTGAGAGAGGATTAGTTTGTGAAAAAAAATAAGGGGTGGGGGTATTTATAGATTTTTTTTGACCGTTGCACTATTCACGCGCGGAGCAAATCGCGTCCCCAGGGGCGCGCTACGTGGCAACAAAGCGCGGCCACGTCAACGCGCTTTCCTGACGTGCACACAAATTGCGCTTTCGTGGACGTGCTTTGTTGCCACGTCAGTAAAGCGCGCTGACGTAGCCGCGATTTGCTGACACGTCCCCTGACTTCGCGATGACGTGGACGCGATTTAGGGAAAAGGACCCATTCCGGTAAATAATAAAATACCGGGCCCATTTCGGTAAATTTAAAAAAAAGTGACTTTTTTAGTATTTTGCCCCTTCTTTAATTGAATTACAATTTAATAAGTTATTTTAAACTTAAATAAAAAGGTCATTAAAAGTTAATAAAAAAGTATTTACCAGGCTGACACAATTATAAGTTGATATGTGTACAAATATTTTGATTTTAAATTAAACTACACATCATATTTGGTCAAACAGTCATGTCACATATCAGCATTTTGGACAGCTTCCCTCAACTTTGTTATTAATTTTACTTACTTATTTGCTTTCTATTTAAATATAGGTCGATTTCATTTTTTCTTAAAAATTTTCGTTAAATATTTTATATTTAGGATAAAATTAATAGAATATATAAGTATCGAAAGATTAAATTTATTATCAAACTAATAAAAAACCTTATATCACCTTCTCGCCACTCATCTAACGATAACTAATGAAAGAGTAACCAAATTATTTAATTTCAAAAAATTTAATAATTAAATAAAAAATTAATAGTCCTTCCATTTCTTGTAATATGAACATGCCCACTCAATATAATTGTCATATTTGTGTGGCTATTTTACTAAAATGACCCAAAAAATTAAATATTTACAAGAATAACTTAGATTCAAAAACATTAATGAAAATAACTTGAAAGGAACAGTGCACGGGGCTTTGGGAATGAAGGAGTTTGGGAAGAAATAGGGAAGGAGAACTAGTTACAGAAGATGAGTTTGCATATTTTTTTCTTTTTGTTTTTTTATCATGGAATACCCATATGTATTGTTGCAGGCGAATGGGTTCACGGGATAAAAAAAATATTTTTTACTGAAAATGGGTGTCGGCCAACTCAGTACTAGTACCAAAAAAATTAATTTTTTTTTGAAAATGGGTGCTGACCACCTATTGCACGGCACTCAAAAAAATATATTTTTTAAAATTAGTTACAAGATGTATTGTACAAAATCCGGGTGAAAAAATACACATGGGTGTCGGCCATTGCATTGCCGACACCAAAAATAATAATTTTTTAATCCTTTCTGACATGGGTGCCGGCCATGGAGTTGCCGACACCACCGTGCACTATTCTTTCTAGGTAATTTTCGTTAATGTTTTTGAACCTAGGTTATTCTTATAAATATTTAATTTTTGGGGGGTCATTTTGGTAAAATAGTCTATTTGTGTGTATCTTATAATATAAAATATGTAAAACATATTATATACGATATAATACATATTGAAAGGAATCTCAAGTTGTGACTAAGGGTAAGCGTTCGATCGAATCAAATCAAATGAAAAATTTTTAAGTTAATCGAGTTGACGAATCTTATTTTATCATCCTAACACTATTTGAAATTTTCTCTAATCGAGTCGAGTGAGATGGAATTCGAATCAAATCAAATATATTTGTTCGAATTAAATTTTAAAAAATGACTTTAGTCACTGTAACCACTATTATTCACCGTAATCAAATTTATTATTAACTTTCATCTCCTCATAATTTATTTATTAATCTTTTATAGATGGGTTAGCTTTTTTGCTTACTTAGTTGTTTCAATTATTTTTTTGATTTTTTTAACTATGTATTTTGAAATTAAAAAATATATTAAATATAAAAAATATGAATTTTTAATAAAAGTTATCTTAAAGATAAAATGTGAAATTGATCCCAACATAAAATTTTAACATGAATATTTTATGGCATCATTAATAATTCAATTTTAACAGAAATTTATAAACATTTAACATAATTAAAAAATTCAATAATATAAATAGTACAAAATGTGAAATTTAATTTAATAAAATAAATAGTATATATAAATAAAATTATTACTATTTAGGTTTAGGGATTTTTTTGGATGATTTTTTATTTGGGGGTAAAGGGTGAAAAGTAAAAATTTAGGGGGAAAATAAAAAATTTTGAGGGTTGGGGGAGTAAAATTTTGGGGGGAAAGTAAATGGGGGAAAGTGAGAGGGAGTAAAAAGTATTGGGGGAAAGTAAAAAGGTTTAAGGTAAAAATGTAAAATATTATAGTTTGATATTTGGTTTATTTGAATCATTGAGTTATTCGAACTCGAAATTTGAAAAAAATTGAGTTGACTTGAATAACTCGATTCGTTTAACTCGAAAATCGAATTTTTTTCTTTTTTTTGAGTTGAATCGAGTTTTACTCTCTCCTAATTGTAACCTATAGATCATGTGTTTGCTTTTCTAAAAAATAGCCAAATTTTTATTGTAAAAAAAAATTTAAATGAATTTTTATATAATTTTTAAACTGATACGTTTAAATTTTGGGTTTTTAGAAAATTTTTAAAAAAATTATATTGTCAAACAATTATAATTTATATATTTGTAATACACACTATAATAAATTTTCAGAAATTGAAAAATAAAATTAAAAAATTATTTTGAATTTTATATTTCTTTTTGCTATATATAAAAAAAGAAGATAATGGAGTGCGTGTGTGACTTTTACTACATACGTCACTATGTGAGTTAGCACCTAACGTTTGAAAAAAAAATTGTAAGTACTAAGTACCATTTCTCATAAAAACAAGGGATTAATGGTAACTTTTCAAAAAAATCAATTGAGCTCTTACGAACATTTTGCATCCAATTGAATATCTAAACTAATAAAATTGGCCATGTTAACGGTAATTTTGATGTGACTATTAACAAATACTATATCAGCATTGTTTGCTGACATGGCAATACTACATCATAAGAAATGGGTGTCTAAATTTAAAAATAAATTTATTAAAAATCATAAGAAATTAGAAAAAAAAATGTAATTTATAGAAATAGTTAGAAACTAATTAAAAACCATAAAATTTTATTAAAACATAAATTAAATATTTTATAAATATTATTTCTCATTTTTATTAAATTATTTAACTAATATAACTTATTTGTAAGTATATCAAACATTGAAATATTTTTTTTCTCATGCAAACTATTGAAAGTTTAATATTTTTTTTTAATCCTAAAATGAATTTAGATAAATGGGTGTTTAGATTCAACTGAATATAGACAACCATTTATTCAGATTTATTGTGTATTATTTTAAAAATAATTTTAAAATATATATTTTTTATTTTTGTTAATTTGGCATTACCATATCAACAATTGCTGATGATGTGGTAATGCCACATCAACTTTTGGTGATACATGGCAAATAATTTTAATGATTATACAAGCAGAGTTGTGTTACTGTATATATGATATAGTAAAAAAAAAATTAAAAATTCGATCGAGATTATGATAATGTGCTGGTTCAAACGGATAGTTTTGAAGTGGCTAATGCCATATAGGAGGGAATCACAAGAGGATCTAACTTGGCCCTAATTCAGAGGATTCTTCAACGGTTTTCTCGGTTTTAACATTGGAGTGTCTGCCATATCCCTAGAGAAGAGAACCAGGAAATTGATAAACTGACTAGGGCTCCATTCTTCTGCGCGTTTAAGAAGGACTTTTTCGATAAAAAATCCTTTTCTCTTAAAAGGAATGAAGAACGGCTTCCTTTTACTTAAACATTTCACCAGCAGAGAAGCGCTTTTCTCCAGATGGAGAAGCTAATTTTTTCTCCTTTTTTCAGCTTCAAGTGCTTTTGGATGATAATTGACCAAATTATCCTGTCTTCTCCCCAAACGTTCTTTCCCCTCTGCTGGTTCCCCAAACATTCTTTCCCCTCTGCTGGTTCTTTGGATTTGTATACTCAATTTTTTTTACCCATTTTCGGCTTTCAAAGCTCTTTCCTAATCTTTGTTCCTCTTCCGCAGGTGAGAGTTTCTTTTCTTCTTCTTCTGTTTAATCTAGTCATCCTGCAATAAATATTAGGTTCTATTTTTATCAGTCCAGTTTCTATTTTTCTTAATTTAGTTTGTGTAAATTTTGCGGTCACAGTCTGTTGATGTATTCCCAAAGAAGGCTTTGGAAAGTTTGAGGGATATCAAGTAACTCCTTGTTTCTTTGAACATTGTTTAGAAATTTAACGCAGTACTGCAAGTCTTGGGAATGGTTTCTATGGCGAAACTGTGCTTGGGAATGGTTTACGAGCCTTCTTATACTTTCTCGGACTTGCTTATTGCTTCATTGGGTTATCTGCTATAACTGCCCGTTTCTTCCGATCCATGGAGAATGTTGTGAAACACTTACGTACTGTTGTAGAGGTAGATCCTCACAGTAATACTGAAATTATTAAACAAGAAAAGGTTTGGAATTATGCTACTGTAGACATTACTTTTCTTACCTTCGGGACTAGCTTCCCTCAAATATCTTTAGCAACTATTGATGCCATTCGGAACATTGAGAACCTCTATGCTGGAGGTTTGTTCTCTCATATGCTCTTTCTTTCGGTTTATTAATTACAACAAATTTCAAATTTGGATATAGGTAGTGTTGTATTAATCAGAACAGATTCCAAAATTGAATAGAGAGCATTTGTCTTGATATTTTGTCAGCTTACTTTAACCTACAGGTTTGGGTCCTGGAACTTTACTGGGTTCAGCTACATTCGACCTTTTCCCTATCCATGCTGTTTGTGTTGTAGTTCCAAAAGCTGGAGAGTTGAAAAAAATATCTAATATAGGTGTTTGGCTGGTGGAGCTCTTTTGGTCCTTTTCGGCTTATGCTTGGCTGTACATAATTTTCGAGGTAACTTCAAGTAACTTCTTCTGAAGTAAAGTTTCATGATTTGTATTTTATAGGGATATTTTACTTGTGCTGTTAGCCGAATGTCTTTATCCAAGTTATACTGAGAATACCTCTAGTATGGCCCTTTTAGACTTATGTTTCTTTGATTTTCAGTAAGTGATGTAAGAAAATTGCTTGCCTTTTGCATAACCTATCATTAGTTTCACTATTTTTCTGTATGGAGTGTTTACATGCATTACATTAATGGTTCACATCTATGGAGCACTTGCTCATGGATAGGTCGTACTTCATGTTGCAAGTGTGAACACCAAAGGTTGTTATAATTTGGGAGGCCTTATTGACAGTCTTGATGTATGGACTACTGCTCATTCATGCATACGCTCAAGCAAACGCTGGCCTTATATATCTTTGCCCTTGTATGCTCTTCTTCTTCTTCCCCCTATTATTGTCTCGTGCACTGTTATGCTTTTGATTTCTTTTGTTCATGTGAAGAACGAGAGGTGAGAGGCCTGAGGACTGGGTGCCAGTAGAGGTTGCCTCAGTTAGCTGTGAGGACGATGTCTATGGTGGGTACACTGAGATACTTGAAGTTGAAGAAGACAAAAATGAGGAAATTGTTGATATTTTGTCCTTTCATTCAGAAAAAGGAGAAGGTAAGAACACTCTGTCTGACTCTTGTTGACATTGTTTTGTTTGAGGTCACATGTTATCATTGACTATGATCCTCTAGCAATCTTTCCCTTGGAAAGTTAATATGAAGTGAAACTGAATCTACAAAATTAATGTTACATATGATGGAACTCGGACACTCTTAAACAGATTAGTTCAGCAAAACTATAATTCAATACATACTTGCTTTCTTCTTCATGCTATATCTGTTCATAATAGAATGAAAGAATGATGAAGTCATAGGGAAAACATGGAAATTAAAGTTTTCAGCTGTAGGTTGGGTAAACCTAAATGAAGAGAGGTCCTAGTAAGCAATGATTCGTGGATAACAATGCTGGAAAAGATCATGATTGTTAAATGCTTCAATGTTGTATTTTTGTGGGCTCAATTGTAGTTTATGTAAATAAGTTATTTTAGATGATCTAATTAGTTCCCACTTATTTACTAAGTAACTTGGTTAAGAGGTTGCCTATAACTACTTTTAATTTTCAGTAGCTTAAGCTGATGATGGATTGATCAGAACTTTCTTAAAAATTCAACTACTTGCAGAATTTATTATCGAAAGGTGCCTGCAGCAGAAGATTCAGTTGAATCCTCTAACAGACCCTTTCAGAAGGAGATCAATTTAGAAGATCTTCATGTGCTTCAACTCTGGAAAAAACAGTTCGTGGATGCACTTACAGTGTGTATCTTTACACTGTACCATAAAAATCCTTTACAACTTCTGCTCTTATAATTTATAGTAATTTTTTTTCAATCAATCATTGCAAAATGCAAAGTTCAAAAGAAAAAAAAAGGAAGAGGAAACGATCCATTGTTGTAGTGACTACTTCAGCCTCTCTTCTCTCTATAGAAGTTGGAATGTAACATTTCTACATGAAGCTCCCTTGATTTTTAAATATGCCATTTTTCTTAAAAGTTCCATATTTACAAGTCTGTAAATATGAAACATCCAGCCTGCATTTAGGGGTGAGCATTCGATCGAATCGAATCGAATCGAATCGAATCGAAAATTTTCGAGTTAATCGAGTTTTCGAATCTCATTTTATCATCCTAACTTTATTTGAAGTTTTCTCGAATTGAGTCGAGTGAGATGGAATTCGAATCGAATCGAATATATTTGTTCTAGTTAAATTTTAAAAAATAATTTTGGGTCCTTGTAACCATTGTCACCCATCGTAAGAAAATTTGTCTACCTTAATCAAATTTTTTATTAACTTTCATCACCTCATAATTTATTTATTAATTTTTTTTATACTGGTTAGCTTCTTTGTTTGCTTAGTTGTTTCAATTATCTTCAGATTCTTGTCACTATGTATTTTGGAATTAAAAAATATATTAAATGTAAAAATATGATTTTTTAATAAAAGTTATTTTAAAAATAAAATGTGAAATTGATACCAATATAAAATTTTAACACGAATATTTTATGGCATAATTAATAATTCAATTTTAATATAAATATTCAATATGACTAAACAATTCAATAATATAAATAATATAAAATGTGAAATTTAATTTAATAATATAAATAGTAGATATAAATAAAATTATTACTATTTATGTTTAGTGATTTTTTTTTGGATAATTTTGATTTTTTATTTGAGAGTAAATGGTGAGAAGTAAAAGTTTAGGGGAAAAATAAAAAGTTTTTGGGAATAAAAGTTTGAGGGAAAGTAAATAGGGGGAGTAAAATTTTGGAGGGAAAATATTTAAAAAAAAAATTGGAGAGGGGAGGGTTTAGGGTAGATGGGAGGTGAGATGGGAAGAGAATAAAAGTTTTAGGGGAAAAGTGGGATGGAGTAAAAATTTTGGAAAAAATAAAAGGTTTTGAGGATTTTTGGGAGTAAAATTTTGAGAAAAGTAAATGGAATAGTAAAATTTTGGTGGGAAATGGATTTTGGGTAAATTGGGGGGTTGGGAGGGGAGGAGAGTAAAAGTTTCGGGGGGAAAGTGGGAATGAGTAAAAGTTTTGAAGGAAAAGTAAAAAGGTTTGGGAGTTTAGAGTAAAAATGTAAAATATTATAGTTTGATATTCGAATTATTCGAATTATTCGAGTTATTCGAATTCGAAAACTCAACTCGATTCGAACTCGAAATTCAAAAAAAAAATTCGAGTTGATTCGAATAACTCGATTAACTCGAATAACTCGATTCGTTTAACTCGAAATTCGAATTTTTTTCAATTTTTTCGAGTCGAATCGAATTTTGCTCACCCCTACCTGCATTATCCTTTCATTTTTAAAGCAGAGATATTCAAGGTTAATTTCACTGTTCCATTTGGTGATCTAGAGCAGGATATAAGTTAGAAGCTGCTATAGAACAGCTCAGTGTTGATGTTGCTGTTCCATTTTTAAATATGCTATATGATTTATTTGCTCTATTGTTCATCTGAATTATAAAACTGCTTGGTAACTGTTAATAAAATTGCCATGTTGAATATGCCGTTTGTTATTATTGCCCCATGCTCCCGCTTTAATGTGGCATGCTGTTTTAAGTAATCAATAGATGGAAATGGTTGTAATAAGCCTGGATAGCACCAGATTTATATATTGATTATCAAAAAATTATTCTATGAGCCCAGAGTCATAAGTAATGCAAATGTTCAAGCAAGCAAAATAATCATGTTGCTTACCTCAAGATCTCTTTGTTTCATATTTCATTTGTGGTGCTTTCCACCACCATATAGTTGCTAAGAAGTAGGCTTTGATTATTTTTTGAATTTGTTTAAATGTAGCGTTACATTTCAGCATGAAAAAGAGTCAAACATAGAGCAGGTGGAGCAAATGCAAGCTATGGAGAAGAATCTAATCCGGATGGCAAAAAAGTTGAAAAGCTATTGCTGCAACCGGTAGTCAAACTGTCCCTAGCTTAGTTTGGGGAGCACCCTACGATCCATCATTTGCTCAGAGGTAAACTAGCAGAAGCTGCCTTGAAAGCCTCGCCTTGACCCTGGATTGTTAGCTTTATGCTGTTAAAGATATCAGCAGTTAATAAAGCACCACAGATTACAATATGGGCATTCCATATTTTACCCTCAAATTAGCATCTTAGTATCCAGTGCACGCTAAACTGTTCAATTGAAACTATGTTTGCTTTTAGAATAGGAGAAAGGTGAAAGAATTAGGTCTTCTTTGCGTTTGAAGCAATTACAAGATGAATGGCATAGTAGTCTCTAACTTTTGCGCCTGTATATATGATTTCTGGATATAATATTTAATAATTCTAAGTATTTTGTTTTATATTCTCAAACATTTAATCTAAGGGGTGATGAAATAGTTAGTTCGATCCATTGTTAATTGAACTATAATTAACTAAACCGTTAGTTGAATTGAGCTTTTTTCTGTTAAAATAATTAACCGAATCAAACTAACTTCAATTAATTTTGTCGGCTTTCTATTTAATTGTTGTTTATATAACTTTTTTTTTTCTTTTGGTCCAAAGTTCATACCATTTTGAAACAATTATTGGCAAACATTACACCAAAATGGTAGTGTGCATTAAATCGGAACAAAAATATGACAAACAATGTGCATTGTCATATATTAGAACAAAAACATTATAACATTACACTACAATGACAGTTGGAACGAAATTGATAGGTGTTTAATTAATATATGTTTTAGAGTTAAATTCACACTTAGTTTTAGGCTCTTTTTAAGTGAATTACTAAGTTTAATATTGGGTTTTAGTAATTAGATTTTAGATTTTAGTTAGATAGTATTATGTTTGTTTAATTTTAGTGTTACATAAAATATTCAAAACCTGGTTTTTCTTCTTTGCTCATTGATTGGATAAATAATTAATATTAATTACTTAGAAATATTTAATTTTTATATTTAAATATTTAAATATATTTTATATATTCTAATTAAATTTTATAAATAATTAATATTAATTACTTAGAAATATTTAAAATTAATATTATATATTAAAATATTAACAATAGGTTATAATAAATTATTTTTTATATTTTTGCTAAAATATCATAATATTAACTAATTTGAACATTATTTAAATACATATTTGTTACTTTATAATATCATGTCTAAAATGGACATTTTATTCTTCAAAAGTACTTTTTGACAGTAATGCCAAACACTAAAATTTCTCAAAAGCACTTCTCAAAAGCACTTCTCAAAAGCAATAAAGAACTGGCCCTAAGTCAGTTCAGCTGGATTGTCAAGGACTACAAGTTTTTGAAGTATCCTCGTTAGGGGGATTGGGTTATGTGATGTAGTTTTGTATTTTTTTATTCCTTCTTTGTCACAAATTTTTTTAAAAATATATATAAAAAAATAGGACACATCGTAAATTTATAACTCTACTTGTGGAGTTAAAAAATTTGCATCGACAATGTATCAAATACTCACCCTATAATTTATTAAGAATCTAAAATTAAACTATAAATATATATATTATGTAAAAAAAATCAATAAAATAGAAACAATATGCTTTCCTGTAGCCAATAGCGTAGTAACTATTTTGGTTCATGTGTCAATTTAGTTTACATGCATTGTGTGTGATTTTATGTATTTATTTAAAATTTATTAAATAATATATTTTTACAATGTCAGGAAAAATATAATTTTACTAATTGATTGGGTTAAGGTTTAATAAAAGTAAATTAGAATGCTACAGACTAAAATAAATAATAAAAGTAGGATTTGGGGGACTATAGTATACATTATTTAAAATCTCTAAAGTATTAGATTAAGATAGTCTAGTGATTTAATTAATCCAAAAGTCTTATTTAAAATCTAAATAATAATCCAACTTAAATCATTAGTATCACCTATTGATTATAAAAATTTTAAGGTATTATCACTAAATTATCATCCTAATGTACATATATATTAAATTAATCTACCTAAACTATTAAAAACTAATACCCTATTTAGCAATTGGCTGATAGATGATTGTAGTGGCTGGTTTGATCAACTGATTCGATTAGTTGTTTATTTCAAAGTGTTTGGTAAAACTTAGCTAATAGCTGAAAGTTGTTATATATGTGTAAAATGACAAATAAATGCATGTCACATTTTATTGTTAAGTATTTATTTGTTTATAATACTTTAGTCTTTATTAAGTGAAATTATTGAAATAAAACATTATTACCAAGGAATTAAAACATCCATTACGGAAATTAATTAGTGAATATTTTTGAAAATTTAAATAAACAAATTTTTTAAGTTTCTTATTTGCAAATATTAACATTGTAGAAATTGATAAATTTTAAAAGTGTATCAATATAATTGTAAACTATATTCTTAGTGATAATTATGTCATGTTCTTAGTATGTAAATTAGTGATAATTATGTCACACTTTGAATAAATTTGTCAAGTAGCATATTTCGATTAATATAAAATTGCATAAGAAATTATTTTACACAAGTAAATTGAAAATAAATTAAGAGTACATAAATATTCAAGAAATAGATACATGTGGCAAAGGGAGTAATTTTTGAACAAGTATGGTCAGATATGTCATTCCATATATCTCATTCATAATCCACAGTGAAAAATATTGTCTATCCCAGCGTTTTTTTTTATTTTGGAGGTTTTAGCTCAACAAGCTCTTTTAAACCTCTATTCACCAAACACTACAATTAGAGATTTGACTACCTAATCCTCCATTTGTGCCCAAATTAAATAAATAAAAAGAAAAGCTCAAAACTCTATTTACCAAACTCCCCTAGAACTCCCTATTCTTTAAATTAAAGTAAACTAAAAACTCTAATAATCCTAAAAAAAACTCTAATTTAATCTATTAAAATTCTTAATTATCTAAAAAAAACCCAATTAAAACTTCCTCACGTCATTTTTTATTTTTTCTTTATTTTTCCACTAATTCTCATTTATAAATATGATGAATATTTTTATCAAATAAATTTAGTCAGCCAAATATCTTTTCAAAATAAAATTTAACATATCATAATAAAGAATAAAAAACATTACCAATTAAAACTTCCTCTCAAGTCATTTTCTTTTGTAATTTTTTTCTTTACTTTGTCATTAATTATCATTTATAATGTAACACCCCAAATTCGACCTAAACATTATAGCCAAATCTCGAGTTGTTACTTAATATGATTGAAAACTTGGTTTTTTGTGTAATACCCCCTATCCGTATTCGTCGCCGAAATAGAGTATGAGGCATTACTAGATTTTACCGAATAAATATTAAAAAAAAAACTCAATATAACCCCTTTATAAATATCTAATCTTCCCTGCAAATTTTAAACTGAGACCAATCCGACATAACCAATCCATTTCAATATATTATTCCCCTATCATGCACAAACTCAACATTCAAATTAGTCCAATAATTTCCATGTATCAATAATATATATCTTGATTGATGAGCTCATCAATTCCATGATTTCCATTTCCTTGTTATTTTTCCATATTTATCCCGTTGGATTTCTCGGAATTTCGATGGATTTTCAGAGGTACACTCTAGTGTACAAATCCGGGTCTGTCAATTCATATTCATGTGCGCACATTTCCATTTCAGAGAGCACACTCCCGCAAACCTCATCCTTACAGCGGGATTACCAGTCCAGGCTAAATCCCCTGCAGTGACAATTACTCTAATGAGCTTGGATCTGAATTACCAGTCCAGGCTAAATTCAGACCCTAACTCGAATTACCCGTTTGGGCTAAATCTATTTTCCACATATTCTTCGGGAGGGCTATATCAGGATAGGATCACCTGTCCGGGCTAGATCCTTTTTACCGTCAATTCCTTTTCAGAGATCCATGAATTTTCCTTTCATTCAACCGGGATTTATTTCCTCTTTTCATCAAGAATATCAATACTTCATTAATTATCATACAATAAACATCCAAATCATATTCACATCAATAACAAACATTTCAAGCATTTATGAATATAATTCAAGTTACACGAACTTACCTCGACACTTGTTCATAAACAAAAATCTACTAATCCCGAACTTTTTCTTTTCCTCGATCTAGCTTCGTATTTGAATTTTTGGATCTAAATAAATAAATTAATCATTAATCTAATACATTTCATGTTCATATGTAACATCCTCTATAATTCCATTATTATTTATAGTGCATTCAAAGCTGTCTCACTGAGTCACAGTCACTAAATTATTTATATCTTGAGCTACAGAACTCCAAATAAAGATCCATTAATTTTTCTTGAAACTAGACTCACATATATTCTTACCATAAAATTTTAAGAATTTTTGGTTTAGCCAAAAAGTACAATTTATTCTTTAAATTTTCCCCTGTTTCATTGTTTGACAGTTCCGACCCCTCTTCACTAAGAATTAATTATCTCATTGTACAAAATTTGGATGATGTTTCCGTTTGTTTCTTCTAAAAATAGACTCATTAAGGATTCTAACCATAAATTATAACTCATAATCATTTTTTTTACAATTTTAATGAATTTCCAAATTCAAAACAGGGGAACCCGAATTCATTCTGACCTTGTCTTGCAAAATCTATTATATCTCATGATTTACAATTCCATTGATTAAACCGTTTCTTCTATGAGAAACTAGACTCAATAAGCTTTAATTTCATATTATATTCATCCTCTAATTAAATCTCTACAATTTTTGGTGATTTTTCAAAGTTAGACTACTGCTGCTGTCCAAAACTGTTTTAGTGTATGATGTTAATTACCATTTTTCCCTAAACTTTCAATAAATGATAATTTCATCCCTGCTCAATTAACCTCTCAATTGAGCTGATTTTTCTCAATTAACACTTTATCCCATTACTTTAAACTACTTTATAAGCTTTGGAAATCAGAATTTTAGTACTAGACTTTAATTCCAAACTTTTTCACAATTAGGTCCTACAAATCAATTTCTATTGAAATTACCTAATAAAATCATCTCATAAACAGATTAAAGCTTCAATTTCATCCTATTTCATCATAAAATTCCAGCACATATTCATAGCAACTTTCAAATTCATTCATAAAATCAAAAACTAATGAATTTAGTAATAGGACCTAGTTGTAAAAGTCTTAGAAACACAAAAATTACAAGAAAAAGGCAAGGATTAACTCACTTGGTGCAAAACTTATGAAAACCCAGCTTGAAGAAACCCTTATGACGTTTTTGGCAAATTTGAATGCAGAAAAATGAAGAGAAATCTAGATATTCCACTTTAGTCCTAACTTTTAAAGTAAATTTTGCAATATTCCAATTTTACCCTTAATTCTTCAATTCTCCTGATTTTTCTCAGCTTATGCCGCCCAAAATATCTCCTTTTGGGGTTATTTGTAATTTATGTCCCTCCTCATTTAACAATTGAGCTATTTAATCCTTTTAGTAACTTTTACACCTTTTTCAATTTAGTCCTTTTTACTTAATTGACTACCCAAACATTAAAATTTTCTAACGAAAATTTAATACCATATTACTAACACTTCATAAATAATTATAAAAATATTTTTGACTCAGTTTTATGAGATTGAGGTCTCGATACCTTATTTTTACTCAATTTCTTCAATAATTTCTTTTTCTAACTAACCACTAAATCGGTAAAAGTTTTCTATCAATATTTTCATACGATTTTCCTATCATATCAATATTCATGCAAAAATATTAAAATAAATTTCTCTTTAAATCAGATTTGTGATTACGAAACTACTATTCCGATAACATTGAATTTGGGCCATTACAACTCTCCCCCCTTAAGGATTTTCGTCCTCGAAAATCTTACCAGTAAAGAGGTTCAGGTATTGTTTCCTCATTGCCTCCTCCGGTTCCCATGTCGCTTCCTCAACCCCGTGCTTTTGCCATAATACCTTCACCAAATTTAACTTTTTATTTCTAAGCTCCTTTGTTTCCCGTGCTAATATCTTGACTGATTCTTCATTGTAAGTCATATCCGACTGAATCTCCACTTCTGTCGGAGAAATAACATGTGAAGGATCTGATCGATACTGTCGTAGCATAGACACATGAAAAATATTATGAATTCTATCGAGTTCCAGTGGTAATGCCAATCGATAAGCGACCAGTCTAATTCTTTAAATCGGTTGAAACTTTGCTGGCATTCATCAGTCTACTCAAATTTAACATCTTTCTATAATAAACGAGTCACTGGAGAAGCTATCATAGAGAACCCCTATACAAATCTCCGATAATAACCAGCTAAACCCAAGAAACTTCTAACTTCAGATACATTTTTCAGTGGACTCCAATTGACAAAAGCTGAGATTTTACTCGAATCGACCCTGATGCCTTCTGCGGATACAATATGTCCGAGAAAACCCACTTCTTGAAGCCAAAATTCACATTTACTGAATTTAGCATATAGCTGCTTCTCTCGCAGAATTTGCAACACAATTCTCAAATGTTCTGCATGCTCATTTTCATCTCGGGAATATACCAAGATATCATCAATAAAAACTACCACAAACCTGTCTAAGTACGGTCTGAATATCCGATTCATCAGGTCCATAAATACTGCAGGTGCATTAGTCAGCCCAAACGGCATAACCAAAAACTCGTAATGCCCATACCTGGTTCTGAAAGCTATTTTTGGTACATCTGACTCCTTTACCCGTAACTGATAGTAGCCCGATCGGAGATCAATCTTTGAAAATACAGTGGCACCCTTCAACTGGTCAAACAGATCGTCAATCCGAGGCAATGGGTACTTATTCTTTATAGTGACTTTGTTAAGCTGTCGGTAATCAATACATAATCTTAAAGACCCGTCCTTCTTTTTCACAAATAGAACAAGAGCACCCCAAGGTCAATGACTTGGTCGGACAAAACCCCTTTCAACAAGTTCTTGCAACTGTGTCTTTAACTCCTTTAATTCCGTAGGAGCCATACGATATGGAGCTATAGAGATTGGAGTAGTTCCCGGAATCAAATCTATAGAAAATTTCACTTCTCTTTCTGGTGGCAACCCCGGTAATTCCTCTGGAAACACATCAGAAAATTCACATACAACTGGCACTGCCTGGATCTTTGACTCAGATACCTTAGTGTCTAACACATATGCCAAATAAGCATCATACCCTTTTCTGATACACCTCTGAGCTGTCATCACTGAAATCACATTAGATAATTCCTCTGTCTGATCAGATTTAACTCGAAGTAATTCTCCATTCTGACACTTCAATACAATATATTTCTGTCTATAGTTTACTACTGCATTATGCTGAATTAGCCAGTCCATACCCAATATCACATCGAACTCATCAAAAGGAAGTAACATCAATTCAGCCGGAAAACAAATACCTTTTACCATCAGTGGACAATTTTTACAAACTTTATCTACTATCACAAACTGGCCCAGGGGGTTTGAGACTTTAACCACAAATTTAGTAGGTTCAACAGATAAATTTTTAACAAATACTAATTTTGTGCATATGTATGAATGTGTAGAACCAGGATCAATC
Organism: Gossypium turneri; assembly: GCA_008044935.1. Lineage (NCBI taxonomy): Eukaryota > Viridiplantae > Streptophyta > Magnoliopsida > Malvales > Malvaceae > Gossypium > Gossypium turneri. The sequence goes on from CP032581.1 coordinate 55,581,510, forward strand.
AATGCAGTAATATCAGTATCAAGTAAAGAAAATGTACCAGTAATAACATCGGGTGCTAAAGCATCTTCTCTAGCACGGATGGCATATGTTCTAGCAGGTGCTCGTACCCCAGGCCTGCCTGCAGTATCTTTCATAGCTCCTCGGCTACCACTGACATTACCGGATGGTCGAGGTGGCCTGCCCCTCGAAACTGGATTACTCGGCTTTGATGTCTGTTCAACTTCTTTTTTACCCCTTTCTGGACAATCTCTAAGGAAATGATCGAAAGAACCACATCGGTAACAAGCCCCGCTCTTTAATCGGCATTCACCAAAATGAGTTTTATTACAATACTGGCATCTCGGCTTAGGGGTACCAACACTGCCAACACTGGTCATTGATGGAGTGGAAGGTCTTGGATTAGTGCGTTGAAAACCTTGCTCTCTACCCGAATACCCAGTGGCTGAGGTAGAATGATCCTGGTATTTCTTCAATTTCTTTGAAACAGAAATTTCACGTTAATCGAGAAAAGAAAATTATATCCCGTAAGTTAGGACACAATGTCTTGAATTCCCGATGCGCGAATAAATGCAAAAAATTTACGTATTTAAAAAGATATTTATTTATCTCAGATTTAGAAAAGAGATCATGCCCTGTAAGTTAGAACACGATCTTTTGTTAATTCCCGAGATCGTTTAAAAGCTTAAGTTTGAAAAGATTCGTGTATTTAGATTTATTGTGAAAATCGAAACCCCATAAGTTAGGGTACGACCTTCTCGAATCTAAACACGAAATTTTGCCTATTCAAAAGTCACAATTTATACATTGAATAAAATTAATCTAACACGAAATAGTAGAATTAAAGCACGGTGTTAATATACATAACAAAACAAAAATGAATACGATGATGTAAGCATAAATAATACGAGCAACAACAACAATCAAAAAAAGATAAATAAAAAGGACAAATCAATTATACATGAAATGATAAGTAAATAAACAAATAGGACTACAATGCTTTTCAAAATAATAATGAACACATAAATAAATAAATATCAAATAAGACAATAATAACAATAATGAAATTAAATAAAATTATAAAATTATAAAAAAATCTATGTATATATATATATAACAAAGTTTGAAATAAAAAAGATATAAATAAGCAAGTAATAATATCAATATATAATAAGACAAATATATTTGAAATTTAAATAAGTAAACATAAACAATAATATAATAACAATAACAAATGATAATAATAATCATAATAATATCTAATTTGCTAATATTATTAATAAAATAACTAAAATAATAAAACAAAGAGGCTAAATTGAATTTTGAAACAAAATTTGGGGTTTAAAAAGTAAATAAACAAAAAAGGGGTCCCCAGGGACCAAAATACAATGCGCTCAAAGAACGGAGGGCTGATTTAGAAAATATCCCAAGCCCTATGAGCAGCGTTTTGGCGCAGACTGAAATGAAACGAGCGAAAAATTACGCGGCCAAATTTAAGAAAACAAAAGGGACCACATTGCACAACGGCGCGAAAGCGGAAGGACCTAGCACGTAAATATCCTCCCACACGAAAACACGCAGATCCTCTGGTGGGTCGGGTCACGCTCGCGGGTTTTTTTCGAAACAACGCCATTTTGGCGCTTCTGAGCACCAGCCAAAACGACGTCGTTTTATCACCCGTATATAAGTCAAATTTTTTAAAAAAAATTCATTTCCCTTCTCACTCTTTAAAAAAAAACAGTAAACTTCAAACACTCTCCCCTCTCTCCTTTCGGCCACGATCCGGCCTAAGGTTCCGGCATGCCGCTGCCGTAGCTCCGCTACGGGCAGCGATCGGAGGTGCAAAACTGAACATTTTTGGTCCATTTTTGAAGCCGGTTGCCTCTAGGACATGGATTCAAGGTCGAATCTCGTGAAAAATAAGCCCGAACTCGAAAAAAGAAGAGAAACTGCTCGTCTTCTTCTCCTCCGGCGCGGCGCAGGTGAGTTTTCCTTTTTCTTTCTTTTTTATTACTTATTATTTAGTATGAAAAATAAAAAACAAAAATAAAAAAATGGACGGAAAAGAAAAAATGCGAATCTAAAAAAAATCACCTTTAAGAAATCTTTTTTCTGTTTTTTATTTCTCAAATGTTCGTGAAAAAGGGGAACCCGTTACAAACATTCGATCGAGGCTTTTATAGCCGATTTACACAACTTTTTGATTTAGATTTTTTTATTATTATTTTTTTACTTCGTTCTTCGGTTGTTGCGTGTTTATTTTCTTCTTGCAAGTGGGACGGCGACGTAACCGTGGTGGTGGCAGACGCGCGGCGGTGGCGGTTGGCAGGTCAAGGGTCAAAGGATCCTAGGTGCGGCACACCTAGGGTTAGGGTTGCTGCCTCTTTTTTTTGAAAATGGGCATTGGGCTTGTGGGTTGTTGGGCAGGGCATTGTAATTGGGCTTGGGTTTTAATTTTGTTTAGGGTCTGTTATTTGTGTTTGGGTTGGTTGGGTTTGGGTTGGGGCTTGCTGTTTGGGTTTTGAGCCCCGGGTAAAATGGCCTACAACAAAACAGATGCAATATATAAATCATAGTAACGCAATCATTTGATAACAATTGTATAACCAGTACGGAATAGATCTAGAGTATCACAAAGGTTTCAACAGAGGTAGTACAACAAAACAAAGCAAAACAGAACAGAGCAGAACAACGTAATTCAAACAGAACAGAACCGAATAGAGCATAACAAAACATGATGGAATAGAGCAGACCAATACTGAATAGAGCAAAACAGAACAGAACAAAACGGAGCAGAGCATCGCAGAACATGTATGTTTATGCAGATACAGTGTTTTTCAAATAGGTCAGAATGCAGATTTATCAGAAACAGTAGTCCCAAACTCTGTTACACACCAAAAGAGAGTTCTCCCTTGAACTCATTCATCCAAAACACACCAATAAAGTCATCCTGATTTGCTCGACAATGATGACCCACCATCCTGGGTTACCCGACAAAGATGGCTTATCAATATATAGTTAAACTACCAATCAAATATATGTGGTCAAGCTACTATAGTACAGTTGAACTGCCAGAACAGAAGTGTGGATAAACCACCAAATAGTGCATATCATTGAATTACCAAAAACTTCCACCTTTTACTTCAACTCAAGTATCATGCAATGTGTCATGGCATGCTCATGCAGAATCAAAGTACTGAGCATGTAAGTCATTCTATCTCTCAATAACAAAATTAGTAAATATGGGGGTCCATGTTTTGTAAAACAAACTTATCAAACCTCAATGAATCATATGAGATTTGCCATGAAGTCACATGTACGGTTATAAATCAGAATCAGTAACAATTAGTCTAACATGTTCAGATATCGCATATTCTTCATCAACAGAGCAACGTAGAGGTGTATCAACAAACTTAACAAAATATAGGTCGTACCTGATAATTCACACACATAGACAATAACACATTACATTCTAATGAGTATGCTTAGGTTCAAACATAACAAATATATGTACAAATTACAAGTTGTTCATCATCAGTCTAACACGTTCAGGTATCGAATATATCATCCATATATCAGTTTTAGGCATCAGATAGTCCTCTTACGATCAAATTCAAATCATAAATACATTGTAGAGGTCAGTGCTTGTGTTGGGCAACAGTCACGGCCTCAAAAATAAGATTCAGATCCTATTCATATGCCACACGGCCTGGACACCCGCTCATGTCCTTGTCCGTGTGGCTCACGCGGCCTGGGCACACGCCCATGTCGTCTGCCTGTGTGTTTCTAAATCATAAATAGTGAGTTACACGGCCTAGACACACGCACATGTCCTTACCCGTGTGGCTCACACGGCCTGGGCACATGCCCATGTCCTTGGTAATGTGGTTCTAAAGCGTAAACAGTGAGTTACATAGCCTGGACACACGCCAATGTCCTTGCTTGTGTAGCTCACACGGCCTGGGCACACGCCCATGTCCTTGCTCGTATGGCTCACACGGCTTGGACACATGCCCATATCCCTGGCCTTGTGGCGTCAACAGTCCCATTTTTTGATGACTGAAAATGTAAAAAAGAGGGGTTTCGGCACCCACCTGACATGGAATCGATGTAGGAGCAAAAATGATGAATTCCCGTCCCTAAATGACAAGTAATTGCCCAGCAAAATGATTAATTCGCAGTCAAATTGCTGAAAATTAACATTCTAAAATTGTAGTTATGTCGAAGAACTTTCGATACGAAAACTTTAAATCGAACTTACCGGCCAACGAATTGAACTAAAATGGAGAAATCAGATCTCATACAGAATCAATGTAACATAACATAACACAAAAAGAAAGGAACTTGAAACGGTTAAACCGAATCAATAAAGAAGAAAGTAAAAACGTAGCGTTAGAAAAAAATGAAACAATGTGAAACAAAAATGGAGTTTTTGTTTTGGGTAAGTCTAATTAACTAAAATAAACTACCCCACAAGGTAGTTTAATAAAAAACATCTCCCTAACTTTTGTCGAGACTCGAACCCAAGACCAAAAGGTATATAAATGTTTAACCATTAAACCAACAGGCTCATTCTTGTCATTAGTTTATCGAAAATAAAACTTATGTTAGGGGATCAAGAGTAAGGGTTTGATAAAAATAAAAAAATTTCAAGGAACATGGTTCGAACCCAGAGCCTCTCACACATTACTAGAATACCTAACCACTGAACCAAATTAATTTCTCTCGATTTCACTCCATTTTCTGTCAATTTTCTACAAGCATTTTCCATTGATTTTAGATTTCAATTCCTAAAACTTGAATTTTTTCCATTTCTTCTCTATTTCCACCATTTTTGTTGGATTTTGGATGGAGAGATTTCTTGATGTTTTCCAGTTAGATTTTGAGTGGTTGTGAACTTAAGAAATAGATTTTTGTAAAGATTTGGTGAGTTTTTGAGGTTTTGTATAAAGATGGTGTGTTTTTGAGTTGTTAATCATCATTGGATTAATATAATTCAATTTATGAGTGGGTTTAAGAAGTGAAGTTGGGTTCTTGCTGCATAGTTTGAGTAGATTTAGGGGCTTTAATTGTTCTTTGTTAAATTCTTGAAATTAAAACTGAAGCTACAAAGGAGGTTGGCAAACTTTAATTGTTTGTTTAATTGTGTTCACATTAAAATTGAAGCTAAGGAGGTTGGCAAAACAACGAAAGCCTAGGGACCTCTCTACTTGATATGTTGGATTAAGTTATTTACTTACGGTATGTTTAGTATTATTTCTAAGAAGCACTTCTGGGACAAAAAAATACTTTTGAGACAAAAATACTCCTAAACAAGCTACTTTTTGAGAGAAAAAAAATGCTTCTTCCAAGATAAAAAATGGCCCAAAAACACTTTTTTGAGAAGTTGAAAGTTTTAACTTCTCACCAGAAGTACTAAGTATTGCTAAACTAAGCCTTAGACTGATATGATTAATTAGATGCTTGTAATATTTGTGAATGAATAATTGGGATTGAATGGAAAACATCAATTGCTTATGCTTTAAGGTGTGTTGTTATTTTACATCATGCTTAGTGCGTGGATAATGCATGTTTAACTAAATGACCCTATTAACCATCTTGGTAAGTGTTCGAGTATAGATAGCATATCATAGGATATTAAGCACCTTAGATTCTTGTGTGTTGATGGGTTAGTTTGAATGCACCAAAGTGTTTTGGTGCATTTGGAAGTTAACTTGATGTGTTTTGCATATATTTTTGTGTGATAAGAGGGTATAACATTGTGTTTTGCGCATTTTAGTGTTAATTAGTTGGAAGTCGTGTTAATTACATGCATTGAAGTATTGTTACTTTTATGGCGTAATTAAAAAATTTTGATGTGTTTGGGGTTATCTGTGTATTCGTTCTACGCAGAGGCAATATCTTAATTATGTGTTCTTGTATTGGATTGAAATAATGGCTAACAACTTTGAAAATCATGTGAATGTTATAAATGAGTTGACCACATGATATGTCTTATGGAAATGTGTTTTTAGATTAATCAACGACTCCATTGTAATCATGTAGGGAAATGTCGTATGCTAGTTATGCCATTACCATGTTTATTGATGAATTCCAATGTATATAATTGACTTAGGGCACCATTGGATGGGCGTTTACTTTTAGTGCGGTGTGTTTAGTTTTCTTTTTGTTTCACGTTATAATATCGTTACAATATTTAATCTCACCGTCACCGCTATTTTTACACTAACTATAAGTAAACATGCCGCCCATTCTAAAAGACCCTAAATGAATATACCAAGTATTATTAAAAACTTGTATAGCAACACTCAAAAAAAAATTCTGTGTAAAAAACAAATTTATAGTAAATATATTTGTGGCCTCTATATATTTCTTTTACCTAGAGTTAAGAGAAGATGGTATGAAATAAATTTTCAAAAGAGAAATGCATATTGTAAGTAGGATAACTTTTATAAATAAAAATAAATACAACATGTAATAAAATTTTAATTTTATATTACTCTTCCTATTTTATGCTATGTAAATTTTAGCTATTTTTATTACATTGTAGTTATAATATTCCAAAATTATTGTTAGTAAATTTTATTGTCTTAATTGGAAAAATAATGGTATAAAACAGAATTTATATTTTTTTAATAGTTTAATACTATGTAGATTTCAGAGTTATCCTCAATGTTATCCTTAAAATATTAAATTCAAACGAAAATCTTCTGATTTGACATATTAAATTATTAAAAATGAATAATTTCTATGATTATGTGACAAACCACAAACGTGAGGTGCTAAAAGATTTTCTACTTTTTCTTTTTCGAGGCTGTGTTAAAAAGATTGTGTAAATTATGATAAACGTGCACACAGTTCGGATGGAAAATATGAAGCTACAGTTCTAGTATCCATTTGTATAAATGGATATCTTCTTGGTTATTTCATGCATTCGCAACTCTTTTTTCAATAAGTTCTCTTCCTCTCTTTCGAACAAAGTCTCCAAGCTCAGACCAATGGTGGGTGAAGCAAAGTTGATAAAAAATAGGGTGACAAAACCCGTATCCAGAGATGATTTATTTCATTTCATTAAATCAGCCATTTCCAATGAACAACAACAAACAGACCCATTTTACGTGCTGGATTTGGGTGCAATCAGGTCCCTGGTGGAGACATGGTTCCATAATCTTCCAGTGGTTCAACCTTTCTATGCTGTCAAATGCAACCCTAACCCTGCTTTCCTCAAAGAAATGGCAGCTCTCGGCACCGGCTTCGACTGTGCAAGCCTTCCTGAGATTGAAACCATTTTGTCCCTTGGGGTTTCGCCTGATCGAATCGTTTTCGCAAACACATGTAAACCCGAGTCTCACATCAAGTATGCAGCTAAAGTTGGCGTTAACTTAACCACTTTCGACTCCAACTGTGAGCTCGAAAAGATCAAAAAGTGGCACCCGAAATGTGCACTGTTGATCAGAATCAAAGTCCCGGAAACCAGTGGTGCAACATTCAAGTTCGGTTCCAAGTTCGGTGCACTCCCTGAGGAAATTGTTCCGCTTCTGAAAGCAGCTCAAGAAGCAAAGCTCCAAGTCGTTGGCGTCTCGTTTCATATTGGGAGCAGAGCAATTAACTTCCATGCATTCGAAGATGCCATTGGAGCAGCCAAAACAACGTTCGACACTGCAGCTCAACTTGGGCTACCTAAACTGCATATCTTAGACATCGGTGGAGGCTTCACATCAGGTCCAAAGTTTACCGATGCAGCCTCCGCCGTGAAAGTTGCTTTACAAAAATATTTCCCCGGTGTGCTAGCTGATGGTAACTTAAAAATCATTGCGGAACCTGGTCGCTTCTTTGCTAATTCGCCATTTACATTAGCAACAAGCGTAATAGGGAAACGAGAAAGGGCGGAGGTTAAGGAGTACTGGATTAGCGATGGGATTTCGGGGTCGATGAACTTTTTGAAGTACGATCACGATGAAGTGATTTGCACTCCTCTCACCATGAAAAACCCTACATGCAAAGAATTGAAAACATGGAGTTCCACTGTTTTTGGACCGACATGCGATGCAGCTGATACGGTTTTGAAGGGTTTTGAATTGCCAGAATTGGACGTGAATGATTGGCTGGTCTTTCACAACATGGGTGCTTATACTTCATCCCGTGGGAATGATTTCAACGGGTTCAAAACTTCGGCCATTCCAACTATTGCCTATGAAAATTAATGGTCGCCATATGGTCGCCATATGGTCACCCTTAGAAGAAGCAAATAAATGTGTTTTCCTCGTGGTGTTTAAATTCTCGTATGGTTGTTTTTGTTGTTTTCTGATGAGTGGTCTGTTGTCTTTTGTTAATGTGATGCTCTGATTGCTTATGTTTGTGAGCCTCTTGTTTATAATAAAACTTTTATTTGCTGAAGAAAATAGCTTGTGAAATTATGCTGTTGCAGTCCACTTCATGGATAATTTAGTTTCCTTTGAGCTGGTGATTGGACATTGCACAGTGGAACGCCAACTCCTTTGAGCAGCGGTGCCGGACATTGCTTCAAAGTAGTGTAATTAAAAACTGTTTTAGAAGACAAGGAGCTTAGATCATATTCAGAGAGCATTGCTTGTATAGTGATAAAAAAAATAAACCATATATACACACCACATGGCTGACAGATTTTGTACAGAAATGTCAGTTGGATGAAACTTTCCCAATTTGTAAAAAAATCTCAAATTTTCTTTCTAAAGTTCACAAATTGGTATATATATTAAATTTTATCACAACAACAAAAAAAATTGTATATTAAAATATTTAATGATAGATATAAGGGTGGTGATCAGTGGCGAAGTCAAAAATTTTTGTTTGGGGCCAAAATTAAATTGTATATTTTTACGATAGTAAAATATAATTTCACCATTTCAATAATCTATATCTTTATAATTTTTAAAAGACTAAATCAAATTTTCATTATTTTTTGGGGGGCAAAGTGCACTTTTACTATTATTAATTTAAATTTTTATAAATTATAAAAGGCATAAATGAAAAATTTTATTTTAGGGGGTCGGGTCACTGCCAACCCTTGGTGATAATGAATTTATATTTTAATACTATTAAACATGTACTTTAAATTTATAATTTTAAATTCTTTTATTTAAAGATAGTATAAAATATTTATGAAAAGAGAAAAGTATAATAATATTTTTTTTCCGGGGTAAGGAAAACAAAAATATTACATTAACTTAAAAGTCATATGAAATCTCCCTATGGGTAACTTCAAATAATACCAAACCCTCCTCCTTTTCAAAAGTCATTTTGGCTATGCAGTCAACATCTTTATTTCCCTCTTTATGAATATGTTGTAGGAACCACGGTCCAATCTTCTTTAAGAGTTGATGAATCTGCATAATCAAAGCAGAGTTCGAGGATATGTCACGAAAAAATATTAAATAACCTTCGTAACCTCCATACTATCGATATGAATCAACACTCTCTTATAATTGCGACTCTGCAGAATGTTTAGACCATCAAATATTCCTCATAATTCGACATATAAAATTGAGCACTTCTCCAAGCAGCCTAAAATCTACTTTCCTTCTCGATCTCGCCCAACTTCTCTTGAAGCAGTGTTTCCATATTTCATCTTGATGATAGTCTCTTTGAAGGGACCGCGGCCCTTGCTGGTTGCCACATATTACTTAGCCTAACTGTAAGAGATTTTTATAATATCTAAAGATCCTTTTAAATCAAGTCCTATTTTTAAAATAAAAATAAGTGGTGATCGCTAGTCTGAAACATGGCTTCTTTCCTTTTCCACCATAATAATAATAACAATAATTGGGGAAATGATGCCATTTACAGTAAGATTGAGAATTCAAGTCCTATTTTTAAAATAATACAAACAACTTTATAGATATGACAAGTGATTGACAACACTGACATGGGATACTAAAATCTTAATAATTTAATTTAAACACTTGTCAACTTATAATTGGTTAACTCTGACATGGTGTATCATAAATAATTGTTTTAGTTTTAAATTTTTGAACACCAAGAAGTAAGGGAAGAATGTTTGAGTGAGAAGGTAAATAGAATTCCTACTGGTTGTGCCCCTAAATCTAAAAAATGAGTAAGATGAGTAAAATTCGATTCGATTTAAAAATATATTTTGAATTTTAAATTTTAAATTATTCGAATTAAGTTAATTGCATCAATTTGAAGAAATCGAATACTAAACTATATTATTTTAAAATTTAAATTTATATTATTATTTAATCTAAATATTTTACATTTTTACCCGAAATCTTTTTGCTTCATTGAAATCTCTCTCTTGTCCGACCATCCATCATCCATCTGTAATCTCTGGTTAAACCATCCTTCTTCTTCATCAGATTTGAAAACCCTTTCTCGTTCGACCATCCCTCACCCATCTCCTAACCTAAAAACCCATTCACATTTCTTTCCTATTCATTGATTGAGAACGATATATCATTTTATGGTACTTTCTTTATTATTTCTTGTTTGTTCATCAATTATTGTGGGGTTTTTTTTTTTTCATTTTTTAGTATTTGCGGATTTCGAATTTATTATGGTTTGTTTTAATTTGGTTCTAGTTTGGTTGAGTATTTCTGGCCTTACTTCTGTTTCGTTCTCTTCATTTTGGCTGCTGGCGGCTTAATTATTCTTATTTAGTATGGTAGCTACTTTGTATTAAGTTTGAGGACATTGGTTTTGCCTACACCTTAGGCTTGTGAAATGGCAAAGCTTTGTATTATGGAAGTCATGAATATTAGTAGAGAAGCAAATGACATCAGCTCTTATGGAAGGTAAAGCATATGTTAATTTTTTTAATCGAAATGGTCGAATTGATAAACTAGTGGAATGATGGATTCAACTATGAGTTCAGTTTTAAAAATATTGTCTATTTAAAAAAAAAAAACACCAAAGTCATTTTTTTAATTTAACTCGAACAAATATGTTCGATTCAAATTTCATCTCACTCGACTTAATTCGAGAAAATTTCAAATCGAATTAGGATGATAAAATAAGATTCATCAACTCGAAATTGTAACACCCTTTACCCGAGACTGTTGCCGGAATCGAGCATGAGGTGTTACTTAACTTAACTTAAAAGTTCGGGGCATAAAATTTTCTTTTAAAAGTTATTTCAATGTTCATAATAAGGCTGCCCACCTACGCAGCAGTTACTAAATTAATTATAACTCGAGCTACGAAACTCAAAATTTAGATCCGTAAATTTTTCCTGAAACTAGACTCATATATATTTTTACCATAGATTTTCAGAATTTTTTGTTCAGCCAATTAGTACAGACTGTCCTGACCTCTCGTCACTAAAATTCAATTATCTCATTGTACAGACTTCATATAGTGTTCTCACTTATTTCTACAGAAAATAGACTCAATAAGGAATCTAGAAATATAAATTACAACTCATAAATATTTTTTTTACAATTTTTAATAATTTTCCAAAGTCAGAACAGGGGATTCCAAAAACCACTTTGACCTTGTCTAACTAAAATACAAATATCTCAGAATACATAATTCCTTTGTCTACACCGTTATTTTTCTATAAAAATAGACTCAATAAGCTTTAATTCAATATCTCATCCACCCTCTAATTCATTTTCTACTATCCTTGGTGATTTTTCAAAATCACATCACTACTGCTGTCTCAAAACTGATTTACTACCAATTTTTACTTTTTCATGATTTCTATGCATAATTTATCACCTAGACATTTATAACAACAAACACCTTCATACTTAGCCATTTTAATAACTATTCATCATCAAATATTTACATATAATCTTTTGGTCATATCTTAAGAATATATAATCAAAATGACCAAGTCCCTATACATGCCATAGCTCAAAACATTTATCGTCTTAAAATACCGAGTTGTGGTGGTTGATAGTGTGAACGCTCTCCGACGTCTTCAAGATCCCGACTATGCTTGATAATACTATATGAAAGAAAAAGAAATAAAAGAAGTAAGTATAAAGCTTAGTAAGTTTACAAGTAAATAAATGACATCATTAAACATAAATAAGGATATGCAAGTATCATGTTCTTAAGTTTTCTCTTTACTTACTCTCATTTACTTGTTTACTTACTTACTTACTTACTTAGATAGCTTAAGATTTCAACTTACTCTTCTCTTGCTGAAATATTGGTTCTCATTGATAACATAATATATATTCTTAACTCTTGTAACTCACCTGAAGTTGCTAATTATACTTTTACTTGAACTTCCATAGAGCATAATTTGTTTTCTAGCCCGTTGAGCCACATTAGAATAATAAGGATACTTGGGTCTCATATCTGATAATAACATGCCAAAGCCATGTCCCAGACATGGTCTTACATGGGATGTTTCCTGTACTGCCAATGCCATATCTCAGATATGGTCTTACGTGGGAGTTCTCATATCGGTGCCCATGCCATGTCCCAGACATGGTCTTACGGAGGACCCCTCATCTTGGTGCCAACGCCATGTCCCAGACATGGTCTTATATGGGACCTCTCATAATCTAAATGATGCCAATGCCATGTCCCAGACATGGTCTTACATGGGATCTCTTTACCCAAATGTCATGACATTTGTATCCAATAAATTCCTAATGTTTCAATAGGGCTTGTATCATTAATTCTCTGTCATCTCATACTTGAGTCAACATTAGATATTTTCATAAAATAAATACATAATTGCTGAAAAATAACAGCAGTAATAATAATTATTGAAATATTGCATTTATTTACCGTAAACTTACCTCGGTACAAAAATGTGATCAAATCTAACACTTTAGTCCTTAACTTTTTTCTTTCCCCGATCTAGCTCCAAATTTCGTTCTTCTCGATCTATAATAGCAAATTTAGCTTATTTAATACTCACATTCATCAAAAAAATCCTTGACTCAATTTTGGCAAAATTACAATTTTGCCCCTAAACTTTTGCATATTTACACTTTTGCCCCAAAGCTCGGAAATTAAACTTCATCCCATATTCTTATGTTTTATAACATGCTGAACATTTTTCCCTTCTATGACAACATCAAATTCTTACTCTAACACTTACTTATGAACATTAGGTATTTTTGTCGATTATGTCAATATACTCGTTTTCACTTAAAATCGACTAGCAAAAGTTATTTAACATAATTTCTAGCTTCATATTCTACCATAAAACATCAAAATAAACATATTTCACCTATGGGTATTTTTCAAAATATGAACCCTAGGTTAAATTATTGCTAAAATAAGCTAAATTAATCTACCGAGATTCCAAAAACGTAAAGAACATTAAAAATGGGGCTTGGAATCACTTACTATGAGCTCAAGAAAGTGAAGAAACCCTAGCTATGGCTTCCTTCAAGTTTCAGCAGCAAGCAAGGATGATGAACACAATTTTTACATCTTTTTCCCTTTTAATTCTATTTATTTACTAAATGACTAAAATGCCCTTACTTAAAAAAAAATCCTATTTCACTTATCTCATGTCCATTTTTATCCATCACTAACTAATGGTATAATTACCATATAAGGACCCCTAATTATAATTCCATAGCAATTAAATATCTTTAACCAATAAAACTCAACTTTTACACTTTTTAAAATTTAGTCCTTTTGACTAAATTGAGTGCCCAAACGTCAAAATTTTTGAACGAAATTTGCACGAAATTTTTCCATGAAATTGTAGGCCATAAAAATATAGTAAAAATAAATTTTTCCTCATTGGATTTGTGGTTCTGAAACCACTGTTCCGACTAGGCCGTAAATCGGGATGTTACAGAAATTTTTTTATTCGATTCGATTTAATCGAACGCTCAACTCTAAGAATGAGATACCCAAATAAACTTATAATTTTTATTATTCCTCTAATCAATTTCAAAATGATTGTAAGGGGTCATTTTGAAAAGAAAAAATCGGCAAGTTTAATCAACAACCTTTTGTGTTTTTAATTTTTTTTAAATTTGTTTTTCAATAGTTTTTTCTCTTCATTAATTGAATTACAATTTAATCAGTTATTTTAAACTTAAATAAAAAGGTCATTAAAAGTTTTAAAAAAAGTATTTACCAGGCTGACATGTTAGAATTATAACTAACTATAAGTTGATATGTGTACAAATATTTTGATTTTAAATTAAAATACACATCATATTTGGTAAAACAGTCATGTCACATATCAGCATTTTGGACAACTTCCCTCAACTTTGTTATTAATTTTACTTACTTATTTGCTTTCTATTTAAAAATAGGTCGATTTGATTTTTTCTTAAAAATTTTTGTTAAATATTTTACATTTAGGATGAAATTAATAGAATGTATAAGTATCGAATGATTAAATTTGTTATCAAACTAATAAAAAATCCTATATCACCTTCTCGCCACTCATCTAACGATAACTAATGAGAGAGTAACTAAAATATTTAATTTCAAAAAAATTAATAATTAAATAAAAAATTAATAGTTCAGTCACTTTAGTAAGCATTTTTATCATTTACATAGTCCTGCCATTTCTCATAATATGAACATGCTCACTCAATATAATTAAATATTTACAAGAATAACTTAGATTCAAAAACATTAATGGAAATTACCTGAAAGGAACATCATGGAGGTTTGGGAATGAAGGAGTTTGGGAAGAAATATGAAGGAGAACCAGTTACAGAAGATGAGTTTGCATATATATATATATATTTTATCATGGAATACCCATATGTATTGTTGCTGGTCAATGGGTTCACGGGATCAAAAAAATATTTTTTACTGAAAATGGGTGCCGGCCACCTCAGTACTGGCACCAAAAAAATTAATTTTTTTTGAAAATGGGTGTTGACCACCTACTACACGGCACCCAAAAAAAATATTTTTTAAAACCTGTTACAAGATGTATTGTACAAAATACGGGTGAAAAAAATATATATGGGTGTCGGCCATTGCATTGCCGACACCAAAAATAATAAATTTTTAATCCTTTCTGACATGGGTGCCGGCCATGGGGTTGCCGACACCACCGTGCACTATTCTTTCTAGGTAATTTTCGTTAATGTTTTTGAACCTAGGTTATTCTTATAAATATTTATTTTTTGGGGGTCATTTTGGTAAAATAGCCTATTTGTGTGTATCTTATAATATAAAATATGTAAAACATATTATATACGATATAATACATATTGAAAGGAATCTCAAGTTGTGACTAGGGATAAGCGTTCGATCGAATCAAATCAAATGAAAAATTTTTGAGTTAATCGAGTTGACGAATCTTATTTTATCATCCTAACTCTATTTGAAGTTTTCTCTAATCGAGTCGAGTGAGATAGAATTCGAATCGAATCAAATATATTTGTTCGAGTTAAATTAAAAAAAATGACTTTAGGTCCTTGTAACCACTGTTATTCACCGTAATCAAATTTATTATTAACTTTCATCTCCTCATAATTTATTTATTAATCTTTTATATATGGGTTAGCTTCTTTGCTTACTTAGTTGTTTCAATTATTTTTTGATTTTTTTAACTATGTATTTTGAAATTAAAAAATTTATTAAATATAAAAAATGTGAATTTTTAATAAAAGTTATCTTAAAGATAAAATGTGAAATTGATACCAATATAAAATTTTAACATGAATATTTTATGGCATCATTAATAATTCAATTTTAACATAAATTTATAAACATTTAATATAATTAAACAATTCAATAATATAAATAGTACAAAATGTGAAATTTAATTTAATAATATAAATAGTAGATATAAATAAAATTATTACTATTTAGGTTTAGGGATTTTTTTGGATGATTTTTTATTTGGGGATAAAGGGTGAAAAGTAAAAATTTAGGGGGAAGATAAAAAGTTTTGAGGGTTGGGGGAGTAAAATTCTGGGGGGAAGTAAATAGGGGGAAAGTGAGAGGGAGTAAAAGTATTGGGGGAAAGTAAAAAAGTTTGAGGTAAAAATATAAAATATTATAGTTTGATATTCAGTTTATTTGAATTATTGAGTTATTCAAACTCGAAATTTGAAAAAAAAATCGAGTTGACTTGAATAACTCGATTCGTTTAACTCGAAATTTAAATTTTTTTCTATTTTTTTATTCGAATCGAGTTTTACTCACCCCTAATTGTGACCTATAGATCATGTTTACTTTTCTAAAAAATAGCCGAATTTTTATTGTAAAAAAATTTAAAATGAATTTTTATATAATTTTTAAACTGATATGTTTAAATTTTGGGTTTTTAGAAAATTTTTAAAAAAATTATATTGTCAAACAATTATAATTTATATATTTGTAATATACACTATAACAAATTTTCAGAAATTGAAAAATAAAATTAAAAAATACCATGTTAATGGTAACTTTGATGTGACCATTAACAAATACCATATCAGCATCATTTGCTAACATGGCAATACTACATTATAAGAAATGGGTGTCTAAATTTAAAAATAAATTTATTAAAAATCATAAAAAATTAGAAAAAAAATGTAATTTATAGAAATAGTTAGAAACTAATTAAAAACCATAAAATTTTATTAAAACATAAATTAAATATTTTATAACTATTATTTCTTATTTTTATTAAATTATTTAACTAATATAACTTATTTGTAAGTATATCAAACATTGAAATATTTTTTTTCTCATGCAAACTATTGAAAGTTTAATAATTTTTTTTATAATTCTAAAATGAATTTAGATAAATGGGTGTTTAGATTCAACTGAATATAGACAACCATTTATTCAGATTTATTATGTATTATTTTAAAAACAATATTTTAAAATATATATTTTTTATTTTTTGTTAATTTGGCATTACCATATCAACAATTGCTGATGATGTGGCAATGCCACATCAACTTTTGGTGATACATGGCAAATAATTTTAATGATTATACAAGCAGAGTTGTGTTACTGACAAGTGTATATATGATATATATAGTAAAAAAAATTTAAAAATTCGATCGAGATTATGATAATGTGCTGGTTCAAACGGATAGTCTTAAAGTAACTAATGCCATATAGGAGGGACTCACAGGAGGATCTAACTTGGCCCTAATTCAGAGGACTCTTCAACGGTTTTCTCGGTTTCAACATTGGAGTGTCTGCCATATCCCTAGAGAAGAGAACCAGGAAGTTGATAAACTGACTAAGTCAGCTCAGCTGGATTGTCAAGGACTACAAGTTTTTGAAGTATCCTCGTTAGGGGGATTGAGTTATGTGATGTAGTTTTGCATTTTTTTATTCCTTCTTTGTCACAAAAAAAAAATTAAAAATATATAAAAAGAAATAGGACACATGGTAAATTTATAACTCTACTTGTGGAGTTAAAAAAATGTATTGACAATGTACTAAATACTCACCCTATAACTTATTAAAAATCTAAAAATTAAACTATAAATATATATATATCTATATATATATATGTAAAAATAAAAATATCAATAAAATAGAAACAATATGCTTTCCTGTAGCCAATAGCGTACTAACTATTTTAGTTCATGTGTCAATTTAGTTCACATGCATTGTGATTTTATGTATTTATTTAAAACTTATTAAATAATATATTTTTACAATCTCAAAAAGAATATAATTTTACTAATTGATTGGGTTAAGGTTTAATAAAAGTAAATTAAAATGCTACAGACTAAAATAAATAATAAAAGTAGGATTTGGGGGACTATAGTATACATTATTTAAAATCTCTAAACACTATGTTGACACTATTTTTTGGATAAAAACGGGGTCGACTTGGGTTTTGGAAAATGAAAACGGAAACGGGAGTCGCCACCGATCCTTTTTGATGAGGTGTGATCGGGTCACCTTGTAAATGAGGTTGTTTTTAATAAACAATTTAATTTTATTAAAACAACGAGTTTGGTCCACGAAATTCAGAAAAACGGGCTCGGGAGTCGGTTACGTACGAGGAAGGATTAGCACCCTCGTAACGCCCAAAATTGGTACCTAGTTGATTAGTTAATGTCTTAATGTCGAAAATTAAAAACTTTGAAGAATTTTAAAAATACGATCCTTGTATTAAAATGTTGAAAATTTTTGGGAAAGGGGCATATTTCACGTTAATTGAGAAAGAGAATCATATCCAGTAAGTTAGGACACAATGTCTCGAATTCCCGACACGCGAATGAATGCTAAAAATTTGCTTATTTAAAAGATATTTTGTTTTCTCAGATTTAAAAAAGGGATCATGACCAGTAAGTTAGGACTTGATCTTTTCTTAATTTTCGAGGTCGTTTAAAGCTTAGGTTTGAAAAAAGACTCGTGTAATAAAGTTTAAAAGGATATTCAATTGTTTAAGTCAGATGAAGAAATCGCAAGCCAATACGTTAGGGCACAATTTCTCAAAATTCTAAACATTGAATATTGCCTTTATTATTTTTTAGAAAAAAACCCCATCTCGGGAAAACAACGTGTCATATCCAATGCATTAGGACACAACGTATTGAATTCCCGATTATGAGCTTTTTATTTATTTATTTTTTAAAAGAGCAATCTCGATTATTTAGGTTCGACGAAGAAAATCGGAACCCAATACGTTAGGGCTCGATTCTTTCGAAGATCCCAAATACCGAGTATTACTTATATTTTTAAAATTTCTTTTTTTTTTTGAAATCTAAATAAAAAATGGGTGTAATGGAATAACAATGATAATGATGTAAGTAAAATAATACAAGCAAAACAAAAGATAAATAAATAACAAGACAAATATATAACACAATCGCAAGCATGTAAGCAATAAAGTTAAAACATTCATTCTAAATAATGAAAATGTAAATAAAGAAATAAACAAAGAAAATGTATAAATCTATAAAAACATATAAAAAAATGTGTATATACATAAATTTATGGAAATATGAAAAATATATGTATGTATATATTTTTAGAATTATTTTATAAAATATATATATATATATAAGTAAGCATATACATATGTAACTATCATAAAATATAAAAAGTATATATATATGTGTATATATGAATCATAAAATACAAAGAACATATATAAAATACATATTTAAAAATATGAAGAATATGTAAGTATATATATATAAATTTATGAAAATAAAATACATATATAGACATGTATATAGATATGTATAAAAATTATGAAATATAAAATATATAGGTACGTATATGTATATATAGATAGATTATAAAAATATGCATATTATATACATATATTATATATAAAAAAACACATGTATGTATATATGTATGTAAATTATAAATTCAAAAATACATAGGGATATGTATATATAAATATAAATATGCATAACTTTATATATATATAAATATGTATAAAATTTATAAAGTATGTAAACATAAGTACGTATACATAAATAAAAATACGCATGTGTATATGTATATTACATAAAGACAAAAGAGATACAAATATGTACATTATAAAATAAAACAATGTAAGTATGTACATATATATATGCATATAAATAAAAAATAAAAATATGAATATGTACGGATTTATATATATATATATATGAATTATAAAATATAAAAATATGAGTAATTATATAATAATAATTATAATAAGACATATACACTTGAAACTTAAATAAGTAAACTCAAATAATAATATATTAACAATAACAAATGATAATAATAATCATAATAATGTCTAATTTGCTAATATTATTAATAAAATAACTAAAATAATAAAACAAACGGGTTTAATCGAATTTTGGAATAAAAATTGGGGGTTTAAAATGCAAATAAACAAAAAAGGGGGTCCCGAGGGACCAAAATATAATGCGCTCAAAGAATGGAGGGCTGATTGAGCAAATATTCCCAACCTTTAGCGCGTCATTTCGTTCAGGACCAAATTGGAATAAGCGCAAAAACCGCGGGGCCAAATTAAAAACAATAAAAGACTTTATTACAAAACCATTAAAAAGCGGAAGGGTTAAAGCTGCAATTAGCCCTTCCGTTGAAAACACGCGGATCCTCCTGGAGCGGGTCGGGTCGGCCGTCGGGTCAGATCGAAACGGTGCCATTTTGGTGCCTGAGAAGGTTGCCCAAAACGACGTTGTTTTGGAAGCCTATTTAAGCCTAGTTTTTTTTTCAAAACACTTCACTTTCAGCCCTCTTTCTAAAAAAAAAAATTTCTTTCTCTCAAAATCTCTCCCCTTCCCCTCTCTCAGCCCAGAATTCGGCCAGAGGACGGGCCAACCACCGTCGACCAGCGACGGCGCCGCCGTCCACAGTGGCCGAAAAGTTGAAAAGGTGCGTTTTTTCTCCCTTTTTTTTTCCTTTTTTTTTATAACTCTTTTCAATATATATGTATAATAGTTAAAAAATAAAACTAAAGAAATATATGTAGGTATATAAACAGTTTCAAAAGGAAGGAAAATAAAGAGAAAAAAATATAAAAAAATAAAAAAGGGAAATAGATCTTATACCGAAAAACAAATCCTTGAATCTCTTTTTTTTTTCTACTTTTTATTTCTTGAAATCGTGAAGAAGAAGGGGCCGAACCCCTTTTTTCATTTCTGCTATGGCTTTATAGCCATTTTACAACTTGTGTTTCTATTTCTTTTCTATTTTTTCACCGTTGCGTGTTGCAGGTGGCTGAGGCGGCAAGTGGGCGTGGCGACGGGACGTATGCGGCAGCCAGCAGAGCTAGGGGGCAGAGGGTTGCGGCGCTAGGGTTTCAGAAAAGCTGAAACCCTAGTTTAACCAATTGATTTGGGTATTGGGCCTGGTTGGGCTTGGGGTATTGGGCCTGTTATTAGGCTGGGGTAGTGGTGTTGAGTTTGGCTAGTTGGGTCAATTTGGGCTACGCAAATATTGGGCTGTACACACTACACCAAAACAGACTTATAGCGGCACATTTAGCGACGGTTGGACAAAAAACGCCACTGCAGATCAAGCATTAGCGGCGATTCCAGTAAAGCGCCGCTAAAATTAAGAATTAGCAAAAACACCGCCAAAAATTAAGCACAACGGCATCGTTTTGTGACCTTTATGGGCTTTAGTGGCGTTTTTGCTATAGCACCGCTAAATGCTCGGTGCCTCTAGTGGCGCGTGCATGATAAACGCCGCAGAGATGTTAAAGCAAAATGCAGCAGAACGCAGCGTTCGGTGTTGATCAATTGTGGCTTTCGCGGCGCTAACCAAAAAACGCAGCTCAAGATCGGTATTAACGGCGCTTAACTAATAAACACTGCAGAAAGTTAACCAAAACGCATCGTTTGGCCTTTAGGTGTGGTGGCATTTAGCAGCGCTTCAATTAGAACTCCACTAAAGATCTTCATTAGCGGCGTTTTCGTGAAATTGCCGCAAAAGATGTTAAAACTAAACGCAGCGTTCAGTTTGATAAATTGTGGCTTTAGCGGCGCTAATAAAAAACGCCGCTAAAGATCGGTGTTAACGGCGCTTAACTAATAAACGCCGCAGATAGTTAACCAAAACGCATCATTTGGCCTTGAGGTATGGTGGCATTTAGCAGCGCTTTAATTAGAACGCCACTAAAGATCTTCATTAGCGGCATTTTCGTGAAAACGCCGCAAGAGATGTTAAAACTAAATGCAGCATTCGGTTTGATAAATTGTGGCTTTAGCGGCGCTAACATAAAAACACCACTAAAGATCGGTATTAACGGCTCTTAACTAATAAACGCCGCAGAAAGTTAACCAAAACGCTTCGTTTGGCCTTGAGGTATAGTGGCATTTAGCGGCGCTTTGGCTGAAAATGCCACTAAAGATCTTAAAACTAAACGCAGCGTTCGTTGTTGATCATTGTGGCGTTAGCGGCGCTAGAGTAAAATTGCCGCTAAATATCGGTATTAACGGTGCTTGACCAAAAAACGCCGCAATAATTTAACCAAAACGCATCGTTTGGCGTAGAGGTATATTGTCATTAGCGACGCTTTTATTAAAAACGCCACTAAAGATCATCATTAGCGGCGCACTTTTATAAACGCCGCAAGAACTGTAAGCAAAACGACGTTGTTTTAGTTCTTTAGTGGCGTTTATTTTATAAACGCCGCAATAAAATTATTGTATTTTTCAATCTAGGATTTAAAATTTAAGATTTAATGTTAATGGATTAGAGTTTTAGGGTCTATGAAATACTTTTTAGGATTTTGGGTTAGAAATCTAAGATTTGGGGTTTAAGGGTTAAGGATTCTGTTTGAATATTAAAGAATAACATTTGGTTTTTACGGGATTCATGCGATTTTGTACTACGTACACCCATATTATATATTAAATATAAGAATATAAATTATATATTTCGTACTACACTAACATTGGCCACACCCGAATTTCCAAAGATATGGTTTAAGGTTTACAGTTAATTTAGAGTTTAGGGTTTAAGTTTTATGGTTTAAGGATTTAGGGTATATTGGGGATTGGATTTTGGGGTTTGGTATATATTGTTGTTTGTGGTTTACGGGTTTAATGTTTGTAGTTTAAGGTTTAAGATTTATGGTTAAGGTTTACGGTATATTGAGGACTTGGATTTTAGGGTTAATTTGGTGGTTTAGTGTTTTATGGTTCATGAGTTTTATGTTTATGGTTTAGGGTTTACAGTTTACGATTTACGATTGAGGGTTTTGTGTTTAATCTTGGATTTTTATTTAGAATATAAATTAATGTAAATAAGATTATAAATATAATCTATTATATTTAAGGAAAAAAAAATATCAAAACGTGTTAAATCCGAAAAGCATACATGAACAATATTGGTTTAATGTTCAATTGTATACATTAACTTATAATTAAATTGATCCATATCTTGTAAAATATTAACACAATTCTCTATCAAATTAACATCATTTTTAATTTATATATTTTTTTATACATAAATATTTATATTTATTCAATATAAAAATATATTGATCCACACTTATTTTTTAAATTGTGTATTTATTTTAAAGGATGCATTATTCTCTTTTTTATTACATAATATTTTCTATTGTAGATATAATTTTAAATAAATTAAAAACATTTTTAAAATTTGTTGAATTTTGAAATATTTATTAGGCATTACCGGCGTTTATATGAAACACGCCGCAAAAGTAATTTCAATTTAGCACAAAATGGCATCGTATTTTCTAGTTTTTGTAGTGGCAATGGCGGCGCTTACCAGAAACGCCGCAGTAGGTGAGGTATTAGCGGCGCAATTTGTGAAAACGCCGCAAACATTATTGAAGAGTTGGCAAAACAGCGTCGTTTGTTTCGTTGCTATTAGTGGCAGTTCTACGAAGCGCCGCAAATATGTATTAGCACAAGAGGAAACGACACCGTTTTAGTTTGTTGTTAGTGGCGCTTTCCTTGAATCGCCGCAGATATGTTATAAGGTTACTGAGACGCCGCCGTTTTGGACATGTTATTAGTGGCGTTTTATTTCAAAACGCCATAAAGTTTTGCAAACTGTTTTCAAAACGACTTCGTTTTAGCTTAGAGAGGTTGCGTAACGACCGCGTTTTGTTTAGGGTTTAGTGGCATTTTACCTATAAACGCCACAAATGGATTAAGTTGTAGACAAAAACGGCGTCATTTTCTCTCCAGCCATATCATTCCCACACTTAAACCCGAAATCCCAAATTTTCCCCATTTCCCCAATTCCAGATTAATTTCCAAGCATCCCTAACCCCAAACCCTTTCAATTTGCTCCATCTGAAAAATTGACCATCCCATCCGCTGTTGTCTTTGTCCGGGCTGACCACCTGCTGCGCAAACATCAGAAGCTCGAGCATCTCCGTCACCATCGGACTACTACGGCCGTCGTCATCGGTTAGTTTCTAGTCGGGCATTAAAGTTGGACTGTTTAAATATGAAATTGTATTTTGAAACGCATTGATATTTGCGGGTTTAAAAATGAATGTGGTTGGTACTGGCATGCTGATTGAATGTATTTGCCATATGCATACTGTTTGCTGCTTGCTGTCTCTTTCATTTCGTTTTCATTTTTGGTTTTTTAGGGCAACTTTGAACCTTAAATGCTCTCCACCTGATATGAATTAGTTTTAAGTCCAATATGACTTGAAAATACGTTAAATGTACATCTAATTGTTTTATACACTGTCAGTGAAAAAAAAATGCTATCATGTGCCATTTTAGAGAATCCTGTCGATACACATTAGCAAGTTATTGGCATGCTATAGTTCTCTTTGTTCCTTGCTGCTGCTTCTTGATTTTAGGGGTTTTCTGGCTTGATTTTCTTCAATTTCTTGCTGATTTTGATTTTGTGTTATGTGGTTTTTTAAAAATAAAAGCATTTAGTCAAGTCACTAATTTAAAGCTATGTACAAGTCATGACTTTCACTTTATTCTCTAAAATTGTACTAATTTTAGGGGTTATGTGGTATTTTTGGGGTTATGTGGTATTTTTGAAAATGCCATAAATAAAATTCAAATTAAAAATATTTCATTTTACGATCTAATATAATAAAGTAGATTTCAATTATTAAATAAAAAATAGAAATAAAAGGACTAAATGTCAAATATGCAAATGTACAGAGACTGAGAGCAGAGTTAGACCCATTAGAACACACTTCCACATCAACTTTCATCTTCAATCGCGCGATAACAGCTGGTCGAGCCTGTGATACCCCCGATTCTGTCACGAATATTGTTCATCATTTCATGATCATCTGACTTATATTAATAATACATTCATAGCATTCTGTTTCCTTGATCTTTCCAAAATGTTTCCAAGCTTCTTCTTTAATATTCGAACCCAGTCATTGCTTTGTTGAAAAATTTCCATGTATTTCATTATTCTGTTATGTATTAGATTTTTGGTAAGATTAAAGATTGGGTTTTTATAGGTTTTGCTATTGATGCATTGTTCATATATATTTTTGAGATTGTGTATGCTTGTTGGACTGTACTAATAAAAATCACCCATTTTTTATATAAACTGTTGTTTTGGATTTGGTTCATTGCTACATTTTTTTATCGGAGCTTTTACTAATAGAAATCACCAAGCTTCATGAATGATAAAAAAGAATGAAGGGAATTGAACTAGCATTTCTTTTTCTGATTAAATTTAGAAATTTCTGTTTCATCATGGGATTTTAGATGTGTTGGTTTGATGATGATTTGCCTTTATCGGGCTTTACATGTTAGTTGTGTTTACTCCTATTTTTTTTCTGATTAAAATTATATTCTGTTTACTCCTATTTCTTTTCTTTTTTTTTTGTACTAATTTAGTTGTGTTTTTGTTTGGCAGCCGTTTGCTTCGAAATTGAGGAAATTTGAGGTATTTATTCATATGTTTCCATATATAGTTTTATTAAAAAAACACCTCCAAATTTGAAAAATTCTGGATTTGGTTATATTTTTGGTTCTATATTTTACTTATTATTTTCGAGTTTTAAAAGGGAGTTTCATTTAAGATTTGTGGCTTTAAACATGTGGGTATCGGTTTTAATTACCAATTTTTGCTTTATATGTTTCTAGCTCAATTTGCGCGTAACTTTGCAGCTTATTACATAATTGAGTTGTTTAAATTATGTTTTTTTTTTGCTCCCCGTATTATTTACCCAATCAAAAGTAGTGTAACAAATTGGTCGATTAGTTTATTCGGTTTAATGTGAATTATTTATCGATTTTCGATTTTATGACAATGAATTATCAATTTTACTTCTAATTTAATAAATTATCGACGTTACATGTGATTAATTGATTGAATGTTTATGTTTAATTATCTTTTACATACAATAAATTGTTCGAATAATTGATTGAATGTCAATGAATTATATAAAATTTAATTTAACGTATTAATATATATAATTTAACTTGTTAATATATTAAAATTTAATTTAATGTATTAATGTGGATTATTTTTAATATATAACTTGCATAATTTACATAACTTATAAATTTTTAATATATAACTTAATAACTTATTAATATTTATATACATTTTTAATATATATATTAAAAATTTATATATATTTAAAAAATTTATCAGTCATATCATAACTTACATATAACATTCATAACTTATGTATAAACTTATATATAACTTGCATAACTTACATAAATTAAATAACTTACATAACTTACATAAATTAAATAACTTACATAACTTACATAAATTAAATAACTTACACAACTTACATAAATTAAATAACTTACATAACTTACATAACTTAAATAACTTACATAATACATAACCTTCCTAACTTACATTATACACAACTTACATAATTAATATTATACACAACTTATATAATACATTACTTACATAACTTACATTACTTACAGTACTTACATAATACATAATACATAACTTACATAATACACAACCTACATAACTCACATAATACACAACTTACATAACTTACATAATACATAACTTATAACTTACATAATACATAAAAATATATCATATCATAACTTACATAACTCATTTATAGTTATAAGTGGCGTTTTAACTTACCCGTGCAAATTATATGTAACACCCCTTACTCGTATTCTGGCTCGGAACAGAGTATGAGGTATTACTAAGTTTTAAAAAAAATTCGACAGCATTTCTGCTTAATTTTTTGCTTAAACCTCCTGCAAATTTACAACACAATTCAATATACCAACCAAATTCATTTGTATAAACACACACAACTTAACCATTAATAAACACCACATTTTAAATCGAACCTTAACATATATTTACATAGTGATTCCACATTACATAAGTCGTCTATACATGCCATAATTTCCGGAATACTAGTTGCAAAATACCCAAACGTGGATGATAGTGTAGATGACTGTCTGACTCCGTTCCAATTCCGAGTTGTTGGAAATCACTATAATCAAGGGAAAAATAAAAACGAGTAAGCATATAGCTTAGTAAGTAAACACATGATAAATAAGTAATTTCTCACATAACTACACCATAATATAAATTTATTCACAAATAATTTCATTGCTTGGGTAATTTCCAGCAAGCTGTTTTTCTGCATCATAGTCGCTAATTTATTTTTATCTGGAGCTAAAGGGATCCAAATTGAATTCCGTAAATTTTCCCCGAAACTAGATTCATATAAATTTCCACCATAAAATTTTCAGAATTTTTAGTCGAGCCAATTAGTACAGTTTATTCTTTAAATCTTCCCCTGTTTCCCTGCCCGACAGTCCTGACCTTCCCTTACAAAAATTCACATAACTCTCTGTACAAGTTTCAAAAATTGTTCTCATTTGTTTATATTGAAAATAGACTCAAAAAGGAACCCAGGCATATGAATTTCAAGCCATAATTATTTTTGTAGAATTTTTGAGTTGGAACAGGGGATTTCAAAATCAATCCAGCCCTGTCTCAGTAAAATTCAAATATCTCCAAAAATACAACTCTTTTGCTTACTCTATTTCTTTCATATGAAAATAGACTCATTCAGCTTAAATTTCATATATTATTCAACCTCCCATTCATTTCCCACCATTTATGGTGATTTTTCAAAGTTGCCCAACTGCTGTTGTTCAACACAGTTTTGTATTTAAATTGTTTCTTTTGCATTTTTGATATTTCCTCCCATCTTATACATGGGTTGATTTAGTATCAAACCCAATATTCCACCCATAAACTTGTCCACCACATAGAAATATTCACCTTCCCAATTTTCTCGTTGAACACTCGGAATGTTAACCATTATCGGTGGATCCCGCACTTAGCACCACCACTGAATCGGGGAATCAGCACACAGCAACCCCTTGGGGGAATCAGCACTTAGCAACCCCCTTTTTCATTTCAAAGATATGGTGGATCCCGCACTTAGCACCACCAATGAATCGGGGAATCAGCACTTAGCAACCCCTCGGGGGAATCAGCACTTAGCAACCCCCTTTTTCATTTACAAGATATGGTGGATCTCGCACTTAGCACCACCAATGAATCGGGGAATCAGCACTTAGCAACCCCCTTTCACATTTGATATTACGGTGGAATCAGCACATAGCAATCACCAATGAATAGGGGAATCAGCACACAGCAACCCCTTTATATAACATACTCCGGCTTATTCCGAGTGTTCAACCCAAAGACCATATTTTGCAACCCTTTACCACCTTTCCCGATTTAACAACATTTTTGGGATATTGCCAAACATTTATTTTAATTCCAAATAAATCTCAACACATATCAAATAATATCAAAATAATACATTAAGTCACGTGTTTACTTACCTCTGTGCAAAATATCGTAATTTTGCACTTCACTCCACTATCTTTTCTTTTCCTCGTTTGAGATAATCTTCACGTCTTTCTTGATCTATAATAGCAAATTTAACTCGTTTAATGTTCACATTTATTAAAATAATCCACCACCCAACTTTTTGAAAAATTACAATTTTGCCCCCAAACTTTTGCATAATTACACTTTTGTCCCCAAGCTCGGAAATTAAATTTCACACCTTATTCTTATGTTTTACAGCATGCTGAACACTTTTCCCTTCTATGGCAACATCAAATTCTCACTCTAGCATACACTTATGAACAATAAATATTTTTACCGATTATGCCTATTTACCCGTTTTCGCTTAAAATCGCTTAACAAAAATTGTTTAACATAATTTCTAGCTTCATATTCCACCATAAAACAGCAAAATAAACACATTTCACCTATGGGTATTTTTCCAAATATGAACCCTAACACGAATTATTGCTAAAATAAGCTAAACCGAGCTACGAGGATTCCAAAAATGCGAAGAACATTAAAAACGGGGCTAAGATGCACTTACTATGAGCTTGAAAAAGCAAAGAAACCTTAGCTATGGTGTCCCTTAAAATTCGGCAGCAACTATGGAGAAGATGATGATTTTTGTCATCTTTTTCCCATTTTATTCTTTTTATAACCAAATGACTAAAATGCCCCCATTTAAAAAAAATCTATTTCACCCATTTCTTATGTCTATTTTTGTCCATCAATTACTAATGGTCTAATTACCACATAAGGACCCCAACTTATAATTTCATATCAATTAGACACTTCTAACATATAGAACTCAACTTTTGCACTTTTTACAATTTAGTCCTTTTGACTAAATTGAGTGCCCAAACGTCGAAATTTTCGAACGAAATTTTTACGAAATTTTTTCGTAAAATTGTAGACCATAAAAATATAATAATAACCATATTTTCCCTCGTCGAATTTGTGGTCCCGAAACCACTATTCCGACTAGGCCCAGAATCGGGCTGTTACAACTCTCCCCCCTTAGGGATTTTCGTCCCCGAAAATCTTACCGGAAAAGAGGTTTGGGTACTGTTTCCTCATAATTTCCTCCGGTTCCCATGTAGCCTCTTCCATTCCATGTTTTTGCCACAACACTTTCACTAAGGCTACACTTTTATTCCTTAACTGTTTGACCTCCCGAGCCAAAATCTTTATTGGTTCTTCCTCATAAGTCATATCTGGTTGAACCTCAATCTCTGTAGGAGAAACTATATGTGAAGGATCCGAACGATAACGTCGCAACATCGACACATGAAATACATTATGTATCTTTTCCAACTCCGGCGATAAAGCTAACCGATATGCTACAGGGCCCACTCTTTCGATAACTTCATATGGTCCAATAAAACGTGGACTTAATTTGCCTTTACGACCAAATCTCAGAATCTTCTTCCATGGAGATACTTTCAAGAACACTTTATCACCCACTTGAAACTCAATTTCTTTCCTCTTTAAATCCGCATACGACTTTTGCCGATCTGAGGCAGCCTTTAAGCAGTCACGGATTATTTTCACCTTTTCTTCAGTTTCTTTCACCAAGTCGACTCCATGAATTCGGTTCTCACCGAGCTCAGTCCAATATAAAGGAGTTCTACACTTACGCCCATATAACGCTTCATACGGTGCCATTCGTATACTTGACTGATAGCTATTGTTATAAGCAAATTCAACCAATGGTAGATATTTCTCCCAACTGCCTTTCATTTCTAAAATACAACACCGGAGCATGTCTTCAAGGACTTGAATCACCCTTTCTGATTGCCCGTCAGTTTGCGGATGAAACGTAGTACTGAAATTCAATTTCGTACCCAAAGCTTCCTGCAACTTTATCCAAAACCTCGAAGTAAATCTCGGATCTCTATCCGATATAATAGATTTAGGCACCCCATGTAATCTCACTATTTCAGCAACATATAATTCCGCCAGCCTGTCAAGTGAGTAATCAATGCGTATCGGAATAAAATGGGCTGACTTTGTCAATCTATCAACAATTACCCAAATAGCATCTTTCTTCTTTGGAGTTAAAGGCAATCCCATCACGAAATCCATCGTGATACTGTCCCACTTCCACTCTGGAATCGTTATCGGTTGAAGTAAACCTGATGGCACTTGATGTTCAGCCTTCACTTGTTGACAGATCAAACACTTTGTTACAAATTCCGAGATATCCTTTTTCATGCCCGACCACCAATACAACTTCTTCAAATCATTATACATTTTCACACTACCTGGATGGACTGATAAATCACCACTGTGTGCTTCACATAAAATGGTCCGAATTAACTCATCATTTCTCAGTACACATACCCTGTCCCGGAACATCAGACAATCATCTGAGCTAATTCGAAAATCTGAGTCAACACCTGCTTCGCACTGAGCTTTCCTGGCTTGCAATTTACTGTCATTCTTTTGAGCTTCCCAAATCTGCTGAAGAAATAGCGGTCTAACTCTCAATTCAGCTAAAATTGAACCATCATTAGATAAAGTTAATCTCGTACTCATAGCTCTCAAAGCAAATAAAGATTTTCTGCTTAAGGCATCAGCAACCACATTAGCTTTTCCGGGGTGATAATCAATCACTAGCTTATAGTCTTTAATTAGCTCAAGCCATCTTCGTTGCCGCAAATTCAAATCTTTTTGGCTCATCAAATACTTCAAACTCTTATGATCAGTGAAGATTCGGCACTTTTCACCATACAAATAATGACGCCAAATTTTTAAAGCAAAAACAATGGCAGCCAATTCTAAATCATGCGTCGGATAATTCTTCTCATGCGGTTTCAACTGTCTCGAAGCATAAGCTATTACTTTGCCCTCTTGCATTAACACACACCCAAGACCATTCAACGATGCATCACTGTAAATTACAAACTTCTTCCCGGACTCAGGTTGTACCAACACTGGCGCCTCAGTCAATAATGCCTTCAACTTCTCAAAACTCTGTTGACATTTATCGGTCCATTCGAACTTGACATTCTTCTACAGTAACTTTGTCATAGGAGAATCAATCATCGAGAATCCCTTGACGAACCGTCTGTAATACCCAGCTAAGCCCAGAAAGCTTCTAACCTCAGTCACATTCTTTGGTGGCTCCCAATCAACAATTGCTGAAATTTTGCTTGGATCAACCCGAATACCTTCACTTGCAACTATATGTCCCAAGAATCCAACCTCACGAAGCTAAAACTCACTTTTGCTGAGTTTAACATACAATTTCTTTTCTCTCAGAATCTGCAACACAGTTCTCAAATGTTCTGCATGTTCCGATTCATCCCGAGAATAGATTAAAGTATCATCTATAAACACCACCACGAACTTATCCAAGTACGGCCGGAAAATTCGGTTCATAAAGTCCATAAAAATAGCCGGAGCATTTGTTAACCCAAAAGGCATTACTAGAAATTCATAGTGTCCATACCTCGTTCTAAAGGCGGTTTTCGGCACATCAGACTCTTTAACTCTCAACTGATAGTAACCAGACCTCAGATCGATCTTAGAGAACACTGTTGCCCCTTTTAATTGATCAAACAAATCATCAATTCTCGGCAAAGGATACTTGTTCTTTATAGTCACCTTGTTGAGCTGACGATAGTCAATACAAAGTCTCATAGAGCCGTCTTTCTTTTTCACGAATAACACCGGAGCACCCCAAGGAGAAAAACTCAGTCTCACAAATCCTTTATCTGTCAACTCTTGTAACTGAGCTTTTAATTCCTTCAACTCAGTCGGAGCCATTCGATACGGTGCAATAGAAATCGGTGCAGTACCAGGTAACAAATCAATAGAAAACTCAACTTCTCTAATCGGAGGTAACCCAGGCAATTCCTCTGGAAATACGTCTGGAAATTCACAGACTACCGGCACTGATTCAAGCTTCGACCCAGTTATATCCGTGTTCAGCACATAATCAAGATAAACTTCACATCCCTTTCTCAAGTATTTCTGAGCAGACATGTGCGAAATCACCATAGGCAACTTATTCGGCTCCTCTGTTTCAATCCGGAGAATTTCACCATTTTCACACTTTAATTCAAGAATTTTCTGTCTACAATTCACCTTGGCATCATGCAGTATCAACCAATCCATCCCCAAAATAACATCGAACTCATCAAATGGTAACAACATCAAATTAGCCAGGAAACAGTGACCTTGAATCATCAGGGGACAATTCTTGCAAACCTTATCAACTAAGACATATTTGCCTAAAGGATTTGATACTTTAACTACGAATTCAGTGTTTTCAACAGGCAATTTCTTACTAGATACCAAATTCACGCATACATATGAATGAGTAGAGCCAGGGTCAATCAAAGCAATAACATCAATATCATGAAGAGAAAATGTACCAGTAATCACGTTGGGAGATAAAGCATCCTCTCGAGCGCGTATGACATAAGTCCTGGCAGGCGCTCTAGTTTCTGATCCACCAGCTGCATCTTTTATCACACTTTTACCACTGGCTCTATTCCCCACATTTCTCGGTGGTCTGCCTCTACTGACAATATCACCCGATCCAGCTCTTTGTAGTTTTTCTTCCTCTATTCTCTCAGGGCAATCTTTTACATAATGCTCTTGGGAACCACACCTGAAACAAGCTCGTTTAAATCCCCAACACTCACCAGTATGTCGCCTGCCACACTGTTGACATTCAGGTCTGGTGTTTTCTACATTGCCCACACTTGCCACTGAGGTAGCTCGAGTTTTAGCCCCGGAATATGACCTCTCTCGGTCTCTGCGTGAATACCCAACTGAACCAGTTGGTCGTGGATCCATCCCTTTAAACTTCTTCAGGTGAGATTGAAATGTCCTGCCCATTGACCTCTTCCTTATATCTCGAGCTTCCATCTCTGCCCTTCTCTTTTCTCTACTCAATTCTTCAGCTTTGCAGCCCGATCAACTAATACCACGAATTCCTTTAACTCTAAAACTCCAACATGCAATCTGATATCTTCGTTTAGCCCCTCTTCAAATCTTTTACACATAATAGCCTCCGTAGGTACACATTCCTGGGCATATTTACTAAGCCGGACAAACTCCCGTTCATATTCTGCTACTGACATTTGGCCCTGTTTCAATCCGAGAAACTCCTTGCGCTTCTGATCAATAAACCGCTGGCTTACATATTTCTTTCTGAATTCTTCCTGAAAGAAGTCCCAAGTAACTTTTTCTTTTGGAACCACCGATATCAATGTTTTCCACCAACGGTATACCGAATCCTTCAATAAAGACACAGCACATTTCAAACATTCCTCAGGAGTACAAGATAATTCATCAAATACCCGAATAGTATTTTCAAGCCAAAACTCGGCTTTTTCCGGATCATCATCAACATTGGCCCTGAAATCTTCAGCCCCATGCTTTCGAATTCTATCAACGGGTGGTTTACTTGATCTCACCAATTCAGCACTTCGTGGCGCTACGGGAACCAGTTGAGGAATAGGAGGGGGTGGAGGAGGTGGAACATTCGGATTTACACGGACATACTCTGTATACCAATCACTCATCATCCGGAGGAAGGCTTCCCGAGCCTCATCCTGTCCATGTGTCTCATGTCTACTCTCTTCATGCGCGGTCCCTTGTGCGGGAGCTAGCGCACTACTTTCAACATCATCTGCCACACTTCGATCAGGATCCATTTACTATATAAAACAAAATTTTAAAATGTCAGAAATCATCTCACTATCACAATATATTTATGGCATGTATAGACTGACTTTCACACATATTTTATTGGTCCGAGAACTGACTAAACCGTAGCTCTGATACCACTAAAATGTAACACCCCTTACTCGTATTCCGGCTCAGAATAGAGTATGAGGTATTACTAAGTTTTTAAAAAAAATTCGACAGCATTTCTGCTTAATTTTTTGCTTAAACCTCCTGCAAATTTACAACACAATTCAATATACCAACCAAATTCATTTGTATAAACACACACAACTTAACCATTAATAAACACCACATTTTAAATCGAACCTTAACATATATTTACATAGTGATTCCACATTACATAAGTCGTCTATACATGCCATAATTTCCGGAATACTAGTTGCAAACTACCCAAACGTGGATGATAGTGTAGATGACTGTCTGACTCCGTTCCAATTCCGAGTTGTTGGAAATCACTATAATCAAGGGAAAAATAAAAACGAGTAAGCATATAGCTTAGTAAGTAAACACATGATAAATAAGTAATTTCTCACATAACTACACCATAATATAAATTTATTCACAAATAATTTCATTGCTTGGGTAATTTCCAGCAAGCTATTTTTCTGCATCATAGTCGCTAATTTATTTTTATCCGGAGCTACAGGGATCCAAATTGAATTCCGTAAATTTTTCCCAAAACTAGATTCATATAACTTTCCACCATAAAATTTTCAAAATTTTTGGTCGAGAAAATTAGTACATTTTATTCTTTAAATCTTCCCCTGTTTCCTTGCCCGACAGTCCTGACCTTTCCTTACAAAAATTCACATAACTCTCTGTAAAAGTTTCAAAAATTGTTCTCATTTGTTTCTATTAAAAATAGACTCAAAAAGGAACCCAGGAATATAAATTTCAAGCCATAATTATTTTTTTATAATTTTTGGTGATTTTCCAAAGTTGGAACAGGGGATTTCGAAATCAATCCAGCCCTGTCTCAGTAAAATTCAAATATCTCCAAAAATACAACTCTTTTGCTTACTCTATTTCTTTCAGACTCATTCAGCTTCAATTTCATATATTATTCAACCTCCCATTCATTTCCCACCATTTATGGTGATTTTTCAAATATGCCCAACTGCTGTTGTTCAACACAGTTTTGTATTTAAATTGTTTCTTTTGCATTTTTGATATTTCCTCCCATCTTATACATGGGTTGATTTAGTATCAAACCCAATATTCCACCAATAAACTTGTCCACCACATAGAAATATTCACCTTCCCAATTTTCTTGTTGAACACTCGAAATGTTAACCGTTATCGGTGGATCCCGCACTTAGCACCACCACTGAATCGGGGAATCAGCACACAGCAACCCCTTGGGGGAATCAGCACTTAGCAACCCCCTTTTCATTTCAAAGATATGGCGGATCCCGCACTTAGCACCACCAATGAATCGGGGAATCAGCACTTAGCAACCCCTCGGGGGAATCAGCACTTAGCAACCCCCTTTTTCATTTCAAAGATATGGTGGATCTCGCACTTAGCACCACCAATGAATCGGGGAATCAGCACTTAGCAACCCCTCGGGGGAATCAGCACTTAGCAACCCCCTTTCACATTTGATATTACGGTGGAATCAGCACATAGCAACCACCAATGAATAGGGGAATCAGCACACAGCAACCTCTTTATATAACATACTCCGGCTTATTCCGAGTGTTCAACCCAAAGACCATATTTTGCAACCCTTTACCACCTTTCCCGATTTAACAACATTTTTGGGATATTGCCAAACATTTATTTTAATTCCAAATAAATCTCAACACATATCAAATAATATCAAAATAATACATTAAGTCACGTGTTTACTTACCTCGGTGCAAAATATCGTAATTTTGCACTTCACTCCACTATCTTTTCTTTTCCTCGTTTGAGATAATCTTCACGTCTTTCTTGTCTATAATAGCAAATTTAACTCGTTTAATGTTCACATTTATTAAAATAATCCACCACCCAACTTTTTGAAAAATTACAATTTTGCCCCCAAACTTTTGCATAATTACACTTTTGTCCCCAAGCTCGGAAATTAAATTTCACACCTTATTTTTATGTTTTACAGCATGCTGAACACTTTTCCCTTCTATGGAAACATCAAATTCTCACTCTAACATACACTTATGAACAATAAATATTTTTACCGATTATGCCTATTTACCCGTTTTCGCTTAAAATCGCTTAACAAAAATTGTTTAATATAATTTCTAGCTTCATATTCCACCATAAAACAGCAAAATAAACACATTTCACCTATGGGTATTTTTCCAAATATGAACCCTAACACGAATTATTGCTAAAATAAGCTAAACCGAGCTACGAGGATTCCAAAAATGCGAAGAACATTAAAAACGGGGCTAAGATGCACTTACTATGAGCTTGAAAAAGCAAAGAAACCTTAGCTATGGTGTCCCTTAAAATTCGGCAGCAACTATGGAGAAGATGATGATTTTTGTCATCTTTTTCCCATTTTATTCTTTTTATAACCAAATGACTAAAATGCCCCCATTTAAAAAAAATCTATTTCACCCATTTCTTATGTCTATTTTTGTCCATCAATTACTAATGGTCTAATTACCACATAAGGACCCCAACTTATAATTTCATATCAATTAGACACTTCTAACATATAGAACTCAACTTTTGCACTTTTTACAATTTAGTCCTTTTGACTAAATTGAGTGCCCAAACGTCGAAATTTTCGAACGAAATTTTTACGAAATTTTTCCGTAAAATTGTAGACCATAAAAATATAATAATAACCATATTTTCCCTCGTCGGATTTGTGGTCCCGAAACCACTATTCTGACTAGGCCCAGAATCGGGCTGTTACATTATTGTTAACGTCAGACTTCAAGAATTAAAAAATGGACCGGTCTTGGATGAATTTGTCAAGGGTAAGCAACGGTTATCGAAATGGAGTACAGACGTTTCTAAATTTTGCATTTCAATACGCAAGCCAAGAGAACATGATTCTTTGCCCTTGTAAGAATTGTGTCAACATAAACTGGCATTATCGTAAGGTTGTATACGGACATCTAATTGTTGATGGGTTTGTTCGGGGTTATAAACAATGGATATTTCATGGAGAATGCCCGCCTAGTACTTCCTCTTCAGGGATGGATGTATCTTATCCAGATACTGCTTACCATCAGTCTGATAGAGGGGATGACATGGAATGTATGTTGCGGGATGCATTTAATATGCACAATCATGGTGTCCAGTCGTTCCCAGCGGACTTTGTGGCATCTGATGATTGTATAATTGAACTATTCAATATAATGAAAGCCATTTGTGGCAAAGTTTTGGATGTTCAAGAACTTCAGAAGGTACAGGATCGAGCCACTTTGACTTTATGCAACATGGAGAAAATCTTCCCACCTTCCTTCTTCACCATTATGGTTCACTTGATAATCCATCTCCCGCATGAAGCAATTCTTGACGGACCCGTTTTCTATCGATGGATGCATCCCATAGAAAGGTGTTAATTAAAATTTTTAAAATTTTCCTTCATTCGCCTCTATGCCTTTAGTTACAACTTTTGATAATGTTGTATATCGTGTTTAGGTTCCTATCCAAATTAAAGTCTTACTGCCGCAACAAGCGATATCCAGAAGGATCGATTGCTGAAGGCTACTTGGTAGAGGAATGTATGACCTTCTGCTCAAGATATTTGGAAGATGTTGAAACAAGGTTGAACAGACCAAATAGGAATGCTGGACTCACGGACCATAACTTCGCCGATACTTATTTGTTCCAAAGTTTTGGAGAACCAATCGGCAAAGTAGAAATTGCAAAATTAGATCATTTATCGTGGGTACAAGCACATCGATATGTTCTGTTTCACCACGAATCAATGGAACCTTTACGGAAGTAAGTTCTACAAATTTGATAAATATTTATCAAATTAAAAATTGTTTATCTTCTAACAAAGTGAACATTTTTTTAACATAGTGAGTACAAACAAATATTGAGATCTCGTTCGCGCTCCCGAAGAACACAACATCGAGATATCAATAAGTTGTTTACAAAATCTTTTCATGAATGGTTAAGCCAAACGGTATGCAGTTGGAGCTTCCGCTTACAAATAATAATGTTTTCTCATAACATTTTTAATTACTCAGTTTACTTTCCATTTAATAGGTTTGGAGTGGGAAGAACGTAAACGACGAAGTTAAATGGCTCTCTCAAGGTCCAAATCGAGTGGTTAAAAGATATAGTGCGTTCCTCATCAACGGATTCAGATTTCATACAAAATATCGCGAGAGGTTGAGGAGAACGCAAAATTGTGGAATAGTTGTTAATTCCTCAATTACAAGTTATGCTAGTGCTAGGGACAATAATCCTGTCGAGGGAAATGTGGAATATTTCGGACTTCTTACTGACATAATTGAGTTGGATTACTACGGCAAATGGAAAGTTGTCTTATTTCGAGGTGATTGGGCCGATGTTAATACTGCTCGTGGAATTAAGCAAGATCAATTTGGTTTTACAATGGTGAACTTCGCTCGATTGATTCACACAGGACAACATCTGATAGATGAGCCGTATGTATTCTCATCTCAAGTCAAACAAGTTTTTTACTCAAAAGATCCAACTGATGAGGGTTGGTACGTTGTACTCCGTAACATCCCTAGAGACTTGTTTGACATGGGCAGTGGAAGTAGAGATAACATCGACAACAGATCAGAAACTTTGCCCTTTCCAGAACAAAACTGAAACGATAATATCCCTAGTACTATTACACAATTTCAATGGGTTCGTCAGGATACGGATGAAGATATTTACGAATAATGATGTAGTAAGATTTTATGATTGTTTAATTATATGTAATATCATAATTTAAATCTTGGTCTTATTATATATTTCAACTATTTTATATGTGCCGTTATTGTTGTAATTAGTTATTAAGTTTTCAACTATTTTATGTGTATTGCAGATAAAATGCCTAGAAGAAAAATTTCAAGGGGAAGCATTGTTCAAAATGCTCCAAACTCGGTAGAAACAAATAGTACTGAACAACAGACAGTAATTGGATCTTCGAATGTTCCGATTACACCTGAGGATCCTACAGAAGTTCAAAGTAATTTTACATTTAATTTACATGTGTGTTGACTTATAATTGATTTATTTTTCAAATTCTTATATTATAATATACCATTTGCAGCTGAAAATGGTGGGACGAGTAGAGGTCGAGGACGTACGCTACTTAGAGATTTATACGAGTTAGATCCAGCCGAGTGTGTCAAGGTATGCAGAAACAGTTTTGATCAGCCTGTTGGATCAGAAGCTTGACTTTTAGCAG
Source organism: Gossypium turneri (assembly GCA_008044935.1). Classification (NCBI taxonomy): domain Eukaryota; kingdom Viridiplantae; phylum Streptophyta; class Magnoliopsida; order Malvales; family Malvaceae; genus Gossypium; species Gossypium turneri. The sequence goes on from CP032581.1 coordinate 55,620,709, forward strand.
GATACATGGGCATTTTAGCACGAAATGCGAATATGTTGCCTATCAACTACAAGTCATGGCATCAAATGCCCGATAGTAACAAAAACCAAGCCTTCGATAATATTAAGGTAACAAAATGTTAATGTCATCTATAATGCTTGGGAAATAGTTTCATTTATATTTACTTTATTAACTTGTGTTTTTTTGTAGGCGAGGTTTGCTTTAGAGGTCTCGGATGCTTATGTAACGAAGGCATTGGGAAAAAGATGGAGAGACCATAAAAGTACTTTGAAGAAATATCATTATAAGACAAAAACAACCCTCGATGAGAAATTGCAAAATGTCCCGCCGGGTATGCTGAGGTACCAATGGGAAGATGCGGTTAGATTTTGGCATTCGAAGAAAGGCGAGGTATGACATACTTCCAAACTATTGTAATTATTTTGGTTTATAGTATTTACTATTTACGTACTAAAAATTTCATAACGTAGGATCGTGAACGAGTTGGAAAAAGCAGTAGGCAGAAACAAAAGTTCACTCACACAGCCGGGTCGAGAAGTTTTGCATGTGTAGCTGAGGCAGAGGTATTTTTAATTTTTTTAATATTGTCAAATATGTATAACTTTCCATTAAATAATATTTTTACTACTATATTGTAGGAACTATCGTCCGGTCAAAAAGTTGGACGCCTTCAACTTTTTGAAATTACACATAGGAAGAAAGATGGATCTCCTATGACTCCTGAAGCTGGTGAAATTATGGTACGTTTACTAATACGATTTGACTTGTTTTAGTTATTTATAGTGTTTATTTTCTAATGGTTTAATTCATTGCTTGTAATGCGACTATTGTTATGTTGCATTTGTTTTTTTAATATATATTGCGTTCCTAACTATGTGATTTATTTATTAAGAAAAACTAAAGGATAAAAAGGCGGAGTACGAAGCGATTGCTTCTAGTGATAGTTCTATTCATCCTGAAGACATTGATAACCGGATTATTACTGAAGTTTTGGGTCCTGAAAGGTATGGTCGGGTTCGATTTCAAGGATCTTTTGTTAGCCCAACCCAATATTTTGGATCCAGCTCGCAGCAATACATGGCTTCGGGAAGTCAGGCTCAAGCTGAAGTTCAGAGGTTAAAAGACCAGATGGCTCAGATGCAAGCGACCACAGATGAGGTTCAAAGGAAATATGAAGAACTCCAGCTACAACTTAAAGTAGAGGTGGCAGCGAGGGAAGCAGAGGCGGCAGCGGAGAAGCAGAGGTTCAAAAGAAATATGAAGAACTCCAGCTACAATTTAAAGCAGATGCGGCATCGAGAGAAGCAGAGCAGAGCAGAAAGTATGATGAACTCCAACAGCAGCTTCAGAGTATGATGAAGATGTTTCAGCAGTCGCAAATTCCGCCGTCATAGTGTATTGCATAAATATTTTTATCATTTTAACTTTTAACATTTTTGTAAAAATAATATGAATTCACTTTTATTTATTGATATTAATATTATTTTATTCGTTTAATTTGAAATATTATATAAATTTATTGCTTTTGGCTGGTTTAGATCTGGTTGTTTTTGATTTGTTGCTACAGGAGGGCTGAAAAAATGAAAAATTTTATTTTACAAAAATCCCAAAGTTAGTGGCGTTTTTTATAAAAGCACCGCTAAAGATCATGTTCTTTAACGGCGTTTTTTTTTCAAGCGCCGCTAAAGAACATGATCTTTAGCGGCGTCTTTTTTTAAGCGCCGCTAAAGAACATGACCTTTAGCGGCGTTTATTTTTGTAAACGCTGCAAACGTTAGCGACTTTGTCGTTGGCGGCATTTTTTGCGGCACTTGTGGAAGCGCCTCAAACACCTTTAGCGGCGCTAAAAAGCGCCGCTAAAGGCCTTAAAAAACGCTGCTAAAAACCTGTTTTGGTGTAGTGAAAGTATTAGATCAAGATAGTCTAGTGATTTAATTAATCCAAAAGTCTTATTTAAAATCTAAATAATAATCCTACTTAAATCATTAGTATCACCTATTGATTATAAAATTTTTAAGGTATTATCACTAAATTATCATCCTAATGTACATATATATATATATATATATATATATATATATATATATTAAATTAATCTATCTAAACTATTAAAAACTAAGACCCTATTTAGCAATTGGCTGATAGATGATTGTAGTGGATGGTTTGATCAACTGATTCGATTAGCTGTTTATTTCAAAGTATTTGGTAAAACTTAGCTGAAAGTTAATATGTGTAAAATGACAAATAAAGGCATATCACATTTTATTGTTAAGTATTTATTTGTTTATAATACTTAAGTCTTTATTAAGTGAAATTATTGAAATAAAACATTATTACCAAGGAATTAAAACATCCATTACGAAAATGAATTAGTGAATATTTTTAAAAATTTAAATAAACAAATTTCTTAAGTTTCTTATTTGCAAATATTAACATTGTAGAAATTGATAAATTTTAAAAGTGTATCAATATAATTGTAAACTATATTCTTAGTGATAATTATGTCATGTTCTTAGTATGTAAATTAGTGATAATTATGTCACACTTTGAATAAATTTGTCAAGTAGCATATTTCGATTAATATAAAATTGCATAAGAAATTATTTTACACAAGTAAATTGAAAATAAATTAAGAGTACATAAATATTCAAGAAATAGATACATGTGGCAATGGGAGTAATTTTTGAACAAGCATAGTCAGATATGTCATTCCATATATCTCATTCATAATCCACAGTGAAAAATATTGTCCAAAATAACTTAAAATGAACAGTACCCACTCGTTTTTTGCACCAATGATTGTCTAATAATTGTGTCAGAATTTTAAAAATTAATTTTTTGGGTTCTGGCCTGTCAGTGGTCGGAACCCATTTATTTTTTTTTAAATTTGTATAATATTGATATACGAAAAAGGAGAAAGAAAAAAAAGAAAAAAATTATTTTTTGGGTGCTGGCCTGTCAATGGCTGGCACCCAACAGTAAAAAAATTTTCCTTTTTCTTTTGTCAGAATAAGATATAAACATACGAAAAAAAATTTTTGGGTGCTGGCCTGTCAATGGCCGGCACCTAGTACAATTTAAATTTTTTTTTCTTTTTTTTCGTGTCAGAATCAGATATAAATATACGAAAAAATTAAAAAAAAATTTTGGGTGCTAGCCTGTCAATGGCCGGCACCCAGTACAATTTAAAATTTTTTTTTTCTTTTTTTTGTGTCAGAGTCAGATATAAATATACGAAAAAATAAAAAAAATTTTGGGTGTTGGCCTGTCAATGGCCGGCACCCAGTACAATTAAATTTTTTTTTCTTTTTTTTCGTGTCAGAGTCAGATATAAATATACAAAAAAAATAAAAAAATTTTGGGTGCTGGCCTGTCAATGGCCGACACCAAGTACAATTTAAAAAAAAAATTCTTTTTTTTGTCAAAATCAGATATAAATATACGAAAAAAATTAAAAAAAATTTTTGGGTGCTGGCCTGTCAATGGTCGGCACCCAGTACAAATTTTAAAAAAAAAATTTCTTTTTTTTTGTGTAAGAATCAAATATAAATATACGAAAAAATTAAAAAAAATTTTTTTGGGTGTTGGCCTGTCAATGGCCGGCACCCAGTACAAATTTAAATTTTTTTCATGTCAGAATCAGATATAAATATACGAAAAAAATTTTAAAAAATTTTTTGGGTGCTGGCCTGTCAATGGCCGGCACCCAATACAATTTAAAATTTTTTTCTTTTTTTTTCGTGTCAGAATCAGATATAAATATACGAAAAAATTAAAAAAAATTTTAGGTGCTAGCCTGTCAATAAATTGCTATCATTGCTATCATTGTACCTAAATCATCATCATCTTCAAGCTCCATTTCTGAGAACTTTGGCGGATCAGTTGAAATCGGAAATCTATAAAACAGTCTCGACATTTGCTTTCCGCAACGGCTTGCTATCTTTGTACTGATTTTTCGTTTGAAATCCGACAACGAAATCTATTTATTGAACCTCATTCCTATTTTTTTCCGGCTTTGGAATACACATCCTTCTTCATTTGTATTTATCATTTCACCATCGAAATGAACATAAACAAAAAGTATTGGAGAACTCATTTTCAAAAAAAATTGCTTTCCTTTAAACAGAGGAAAAAAAATTTCAAACTAGACAAATGGAAGATGAAATGGCCTATATATATATGATTGTACTGGGTGTCGGCCATTGACAGGCCAGCACCCAAAAAAATTTTTTTTAAATTTTTTTGTATATTTATATTTGACTCTGACACGAAAAAAAAAGAAAAATTTATTTTTTTACTTTGTACTGGGTGCTGGGGCCATTGACAGGCCAGCACCCAAAAAATTTTTTTAAAAATTTTTTTCGTATATTTATATCTGATTCTAACACGAAAAAATAATTTTTTTTAATTTGTACTGGGTGCCGGCCATTGACAGGCCAGCACCTAAAAAATTAATTTTTAAAATTCTGACACAATTCTTAGACAATCATTGGTGCAAAAAATGAATGGATACTGTTTATTTTAAGTTATTTTGGTGATTGTTTTTGAACTTGGGTTATTTTTATAAATATAATTTATTTTTAGATTAGTTTGGTAAAACAACCTCATATCACTCATGAAGGGACTCAAACCTCAAACCTACTAAAACAGATTCTGAATTATATGACAAAAATCTAACAAATCATCTATATGAATTTTTGGAGTGTTACATTTAAATATGATTTTTTTATCAAATAATCTTAATTTACCAAATATTTTAAAAAAATTCTTATTCATAAATGTGATAAATCTTTATAAATATTGAACACTATAAAATTTATTTAAAATTACAAATTTAATAATATAATGAACAATAAAAAATGTATTAGTCGGTTCAAAAGTTTTACTGAACTCGTGTTTTTATAAATATAGATAATATAAGATTATTATATTTATGTAGTAATAATTTGTTAACTAATAATTAAACATATATAACTGTAATACAATGGCTTTTAAACACGATAGAATCATATAGTGGGAATCAGCCAATGTTGACTACTTTTTTGTTGCTATATAGATTTAAAGACCAAAAGTAACACGCTACCAAGGGGTTTGGAAAATTTTCAATCCATGAATGAAGCTACAGTTGTACGATCTACTTCTATAAATGGACGACCTTCTTGATAATTTCATCTACTCACAACTCTTTTTTCTGTCCAACAAGTCTCTCCAATGGTGGGTGAAGCAAAGTTGATAGAAAATAGGGTGGAAAAACATTAAATCAGTCATTTCCGATGAACAACAAGAAGAAACAGGCCCATTTTACGTGCTGGATTTGGGTGCTACGAGGTCCCTAGTCGAGACATGGTTCCATAATCTTCCTATGGTTCAACCTTTCTATGCAGTCAAATCCAACCCTGACCCTGCTTTCCTCAAAGAAATGGCAGCTCTCGGCACCGGCTTTGACTGTGCAAGCCTTCCTGAGATTGAAACCATTTTATCGCTTGGGGTTTCGCCTGATCGAATCGTTTTCGCAAACACATGCAAACCCGAGTTTCACATCAAGTATGCAGCTAAAGTTGGCGTTAACTTAGCCACTTTCGACTCCAACTGTGAGCTCGAAAAGATAAAAAAGTGGCACCCGAAATGTGAACTGTTGATCCGAATCAAAGTCCCAGAAGCCAGTGGTTCAGCATTCATGTTCGGTTCCAAATTCGGTGCACTCCCTGAGGAAATTGTTCCCCTTCTGAAAGCTGCTCAAGAAGCGAAGCTCCAAGTTGTCGGAGTCTCGTTTCATATTGGGACTGGAGCAATTAACTTCCATTCAATCCAAGGTGCCATCGAAGCAGCTAAAACAACGTTCGACTTTGCAGCTCAACTTGGGCTACCTAAAATGCATATCTTAGACATCGGTGGAGGCTTCACATCAGGTCCAAAGTTTACCGATGCAGCCTCCGCCGTGAAAGTTGCTTTACAAAAATATTTCCCTGGTGAGCTAGCTGATAGTAGCTTAAAAATCATTGCGGAACCTGGTTACTTCTTTGCTAATTCGCCATTTACATTAGCGACAAGCATAATAGGGAAACGAGAAAGGGGAGACGTTAAAGAGTACTGGATTAACGACGGAGTTTGGGGGTCTATGAACACTTTGAAGGACGATCATGACGAAGTGATTTGCACTCCCCTCACCATAAAAAATCCCACATGCGAAGGGCTGAAAACATGGAATTCTACAGTTTTTGGACCAACATGTGATCCAAATGATATAGTTTTGAAGGGTTTCAAATTGCCAGAACTAGACGTGAATGATTGGTTGGTATTTCAGAACATGGGGGCTTATACTTCATCACGTGGGAACGATTTCAATGGCTTCAAAACCTCAGCTATTCCAACTTATATCCTGGTTCTTATGCCACCCCTAAAACAATAAAAATAAGTGGTTTGGGTTAATTTGCTTGCCAACTTATATCTTCTTGCAATCATGACCTGATCAAAGATAATTTAGCTTATGAAATAATGTCCTATCTTACTATAATCAAGTTGTATGCAATCAACTTGTCATATGTTGCAAGCAATGAGTTCTTTAATTAACCTTATATATATATATATATATATATATATATATATATATATATATAAAGTATTTTTGTATTTTTATTTTTTATATAAAATTTAGAAAAATACGCCTTTCAACTAAAGTATCTTTATTTTTATATTAATTTTTTAAAATATATTAACTTTATATATATTTTCCAATGTGCTATACTCTAATGTAAATTATGGAGGTTGAATAACTATTTTACAGATATAGAATATTTTAAATTATTTTCTTGATCAATGTAGAAAAATGTTAGATCACGTGTATAAGTGAACATTTATGTTACTAAATCATCAACTGCTTCATAGGAGCAAGCAGATATATAAATATTTATATAGATAGATATTTATATATAATTTTTTTTATTGTGTCGGTGCACGTTAATCCAATCTGAAAATGATTAAAGATATATCTTTTTTATTAAATAATAAATTTTATTATAAGTTTTACAGAATTTTTATTGGTTTAAGGGTTTAAAATATATATATATATATATATATTTTTGAATAATTTTGGATAAAAAATTAAATATAATAATGTTAATATTTTATTAGCTTAAGGATGTAAAAAGCATTCAACTTAAAAAAAAAAAAGAAAAAAACTAAGCTCTTTTTTTCTTTCTTGCACTTCATTGGGTGCTTGAATTATAAACATGTATCAAAAAGACTCAATCACCGTTATTTTTCAATTAAAACCATCACGTGTTATGCTGTGGTTGTGACACATGACACATTATCAATAAAAATTATAATTTTTTTAAAAAACATTAAAAACATAGAAAATATTAAAATTTATTAAAAATTAGAAAAATTATAAAAAATATATAACAAATTGTAAACTCAATTATAAAAATATAAAATATAGAAATTATTATAAAATTTTATAAATTCATAAAAAAATTGTAAAATCAATTATAAAATATAGAAAATTTATATGATTATATAACTTCTTTTGGATGCACCCCCAACCCCGATGGATTTAGATTCGCACCCCCTGCGCGCGAGGGAGAACATTAGTTTAGTCATTCAATAACTATCAAGTTGGTTTACACATATATATAAGTTCCACACTTGATTCCCAATCAATGTGAGACTAATGTTTTTCATTTTCCTCAACATAATTCACAAGTAGCTTACTTTGAGCATCAATTTCTCATTCATCACTCAACCATTTTGAGCATATGATATACCATTGTAAATGTCTCATGGAGTAAAATATAAAACCAAAATTTTATGATTCAACTCTCCACCTTTACCAATCGAAATATATCTCAAAGTTTCCAAAAATTACATTTTTTTTCAACAACTCCTACCTTCAAGTCTTGAATTGATGAAACTGAACCAAAGTTGCATGAAAGAGATGAGAAAATTTTTAGGGAAAAGAAACCATCGTGAAAACAACAAACTCAACTGTTCCCTCCTTTTTATTTTCAAAATTAGAAAATTTGCTCCTATTCCTTTGGGCAAATCTAATTCTATTTTCTAATTCTAAAGATATTGAACTCTTACAATCTAGTCTAAAAAGCCAAAATTCTTATAGTAAACTACCAAATAGTCACTTTTGTTTACCTCAGGTTACATTTTAGTCACTTATGTTTGAAATGTTATGTTTTGGTCACTTATGTTAATGTGTTGTAACATTTTAGTCATTGAACCGTTAATTGTTGTTAAAGGTGTAACAGTAAGCTGACGTGGCACGTTAAATCATCATTTCAAATAAAAATTTTAGGTTAAATTATACAGTTGGTCCCCATATTTTTTCGTTTTAAACAATTTATTTTTTTTCCTTTTTTTTCTTTTATGTTCATTTAACTTTCTTTTATTTTATCTTTATTTTCTATTCTCTTCTACTTCTCCCTCTGTTTTCCTCCTTTTTCCATATCTTTTAACGTAGTTTTTCTATGTTTTTTATTTGTTAAAACTTTTTTATTTTTATAAAAAAAGAAAATGCAAAAGCTGAAACTAAAATAAAATTTACTTTGCATATTCTCACCCGCCCGTTACAAACCCTCATTGTCTATCATTGTTTTAACGAACCAATTTGGATTTTTCAATGACCTAGTCTACAAGCTCGCCTCACTCGAAGACCTCGCCAGTCGTGACTTATGGCAACCCACCCTCAACAAAGTTTCTCGAACCCTTTCCCTTAACCTCATAACCAACCCCCACAACCACCTTATCTATCTTACCTATAACATTCTCGCCCTCTCGAAACTACGTTGTTTCACGGATTCTTCAAACAAGCTCTACGCTCTCAGTGACTAAAACGACCGCTGTACAAAATTTACCCTCAACTTTACCCAAACTAGTTTGGTTCCATGCTCCATTTCTCTCTTCGGTTCATCCATGCTCGGCTCCCAATCAAGCTTACTTGGGAATATCCAAGAATGTTTAGATCAATTTTATCGTTTGCTTAATTTTATTCGTCAGAAAAGAAAAGAAAAGGAAAGGAATAATCCACACGATTCTATAAAAGTTTGGAAACGGAGAAAATTCGTTTTGAATATAAATAATTCAATTTATGTTTAGATTTGATTAAGGATATATTTTTTTATATTGATTAGTTAGATCCAATTTTAGTTTCAAAATTAGGCTATATTCAAATCGAGATTTGATTAAAAATGATTGATATTTAGTTTTGAGTGAAACTGAATTTAAGAATCATGTGAAAGAACAAGGACTTGGTTTATTTGGTGGACAAAGATTATGTTTCTGCAATGAAGAATATGAGAAGAGAGAAAAATAAAAGGGAAGAAGAAAAGGAAAATAAAGAAACAAAAAGAAAAAATTAAATTGTTCAAAAAAATAAAATTATAAGGACTAGTTTTAACAAATAGAAAACACAGAAAAACTATGTTAAAAGAATTGGAAAAGGGAGGAAAATAGAGGGAGAAGGAGAAAAGAATGAAAAATAAAGGAAAATTTTAAAGAATATAAAAGAAAAAAAATTAAATTGCTCAGAACAAAAAAATATAGGGACCAATTGTATAATTTGACCTAAAATTTTCGTTTGAAATAATGATTTAACGTGCCACATCAGCTTACAATTACACCGTTAACGACAATTAATGCTCAGTGACTAAAATGTTACAACACGATAACGTAAGTTACTAAAATATAACCTTGATAGTGTACCCAAATTCTAATTAATCACCTCCATCTAATTAATGCCATTTAACAACCCAAAAATATGTTGCCCTGCTCATTTCCATAAACCACTCAATTTTGTTTCTGCTCAGGTTAGAAATTCTAACACTAAATCAAACTTTCTAGTCGCTAGAAGATTTTGGGACATTATATTAAAAGTGTTCTCCTTAATGGGTTCTTTAAGGAGGATGTGTACATGGCTCAACTAAAGGGATTTGAATACCCTAAACACTCTGACCATGTGTTCAAACTTAGCAAATTCTTATATGGACTAAAGCAAACTCCTCGAACATGGTATGAGAGGTTGTTCCAGTCTCTTTTGGATTAACGTTATTAAAGGGGTTCTATAGACAAAACGTTGTTCATCAAGGGACAGAAAGGTAATATTACCACTGATACTACTTTTACCAGTGTCAAGGGCAGTTTTGTTAAGATGATGTAGAGTGAACTCGAGATGAGTATGGTAGTGGAATTATCATACTTTCTTGGATTTCAGATCAAATCCCATGATGATAATATTTTTCTTTCACAAGAGAAACATGCTAGAAACCTTGTGAAGAAGTTTAGATTGGAGACTGCACAGACCGTAAGAACTTTAATGTCACCTAATGATAAAATCAACGCAAATTCAAAACGAATGTTAACTACTCCGACCACTTATAAGTGAATTATCGGAAGCTTCCTATATTTGATTGTAAGTAAGCTAGATTTATGCTTCAATGTTGGTGTATATGTCAAGTACCAATCCAATCCTAAAGAATATCATACCAAGGAAGTCAAAAGGATAACGAGGCATGTAAATGGAACATTGGATTTGTTTCAAAAGACATGACAATGAGCTTAGTTTGATTTAGTGATGATGATTGGGCAGACAGTTGGGAAGATAGAAAAGGCACTTTTGAAGGCTTTTCTACTTGAGATCAAATCCTGTGTCTTGGTATAGTAAGAAATAAGTTTCAATTTCCTTATCAACAGTAGAGACAAAGTACATTGTTGCAAGAAGTTGTGCTCCGCTTCTTTGGATGAAATAGATGATGAAAGATTTTGGAGTGACACTACCTCTGGAAAAAGTTTATTGTGACAACTCAAGTGCCATCAACATATCCAATAAGCTAGTGATGCACTCGAGAACAAACCACATAAATATCTGACATCATTTCATTTAAAAATTGGTTGAGAATGACATTGTTGAATTAAGACATGTGCCTACAAAGGGCTAGGTGGCTGATCTATTCACCAAAGCTTTAATCTCAGCCACATTTAAAGCCAGTTTTTTTTGTTAGATACTACTTAAACTATATTATGTTATCCAAATAACCCTAACATATGTTAAAAAGTTTTCCACCCCACATCATATAATCTTAAAAACTTTTTTTAAATTCTTTCATTTTCCTTTTTACATAGTTTCCTCCTTTTTCATCTCCTCCTCTCATTTCTTTCTTCTTTCCATCAATTCTTGAGTAGGATCACTTCTACTTCTGCTGTCAGAAATCCAGGTTATCCTCTATATAGATAGCCTTCTTTAGTTGGTCATACAAAGGTGAAGCTTGGTTTACTGAACTAAAGCATCAACCAACATCATTAGCACCATGAAAACAGTTTATAAGTGCAAGACTACCAGATTCAACCACCACATTTCCTCACAAAACCAAAACATGATTGATTCAACAATTGAAAAATATTAACCGTGCAATGAAAAATAATTGAAAAATCAATTCTGATTTTTCATTTCAACAAGGAGTTTCATGTGTACAAAGTTTAAAGGTATAATAACAAAATGAATCTAATGTTATCCTCTCAAAAGAATGAATATCCTATCCTGTTTTTAAGTACAAAATATCCAATCAATGTTTATCTACAATAAACTCCATTGAAAGAACCTCCCACCAACACAATCAAAGAATATATACTGCCAAACCTCAAAAGGTATTCTACAAACTGATAGAATGAACAAAAAATGTCAAATCCTACTCCTGCACTGTTACATTCGATACGTGTAAAATCGATAAGCAGCAGCTTCCAGACTCATCAAATTTCAATATCTGCTCGGGTTTTGATTGGTTTGAGCTTGATCCCTAGACCCTCAGGGGAGAGAAGTTCAGGAGCTATGCAGGAATGGCTTGATGGACTTGACGGGTTTGAACCATTGCTTGATGATGAAGCAAAATGTGGTTGTCTTTGGAAACCAAATCCCATTAAAAAGAATTCAATTGGGACAAGCATGGCCAATGGGTGCTCTTCTGTTACCAATGAGCCACATGCTTTAACCTGATAATGAACAGAAACCAACAAAAAAATTTAATGATTCTGGGTGACGATATTCAGCCAAACTTATGCATGCACACTGCCTTCAAAGTTTGAGACTGAAATCAAAGTTGAAGAAACGGGAAAGAATCAACTCGGCAAATAGAAATCTACCTCAACAAGAGTGCAATTCTTTCTTCCAATTTTGTCACTCATATGCACAGATTCTGCATGGAATGGACTGCTTTCACCGACAAAAATAAGTGTCTTACACTGCAATTTCTTCAAGTCATCTGTAAGGTCATGTCTCCTGCATATATTCTTCACTCAATGCTATGGAATTGCACTTAGATATACAAAACAAGGAAGATTACACGAAACTAGAAAGAGAGTCTCATTGAGATGAGGGAGTTTGAGAAAAGACAACAGAATGAAAAGAACGAACTTACCTGTTAATTGCTTGAAGAAAGCGCATAACATTCGGACTCTGCCTTTCATCCAGTAACTGCAATCAAATTATCAAAAAGATTACCCCTAAATTTCAGGTTATATTATTATAAGTTAAAATAAGGAAGTGTGTTAGATGCAACTTCTTGTTTCATTATATAAATTGGCATCATCTACATGGCAGCGTATTCAACTTGTTCATATATCAATAAATTAACCAGTCGAATGACCTAAAGATAATACAGAATAACTAAGTGCTGGTGTTTATCTTATCAGTTTTATCGGTTTCCTTACTCTCAGGCAAGCTTGGATGACCTCAGACTCTGCACCATGCATACCATACCTGAGTTCCTACAAAAAAGAATTCCATAATTATAACACTAACAAATATCAGGGAATTTAAGTTAAAATAGTGATGCTGATTACCTTACTGAAATATCGCTGAAGAAGGCATTCTTTTAATACACCACACATACCATAGAAGTACAACAAGTTCATCAACACCTGAAAAGAGAAATTTTAGAGCAAAGTAAATTCATTACAACTATTAAAGATACAAGGTGCAAACTAGAACCTTGCTGTACAGCCATTCAGTCCATGTAGGGGCTTTGCAAACAGGAGAGACGAGAATTAATCCAAGCACTCTCTCATTATATTTCATCTGGCACACGGAAGAAAAATACATGAGACCATCACAGTATCAGAATATCAGCACAAGAAATATTTGCTAACTTTTGTATCTTACGCCGACTTACTGCAAATAGTGTAAGGATGTAAGCCCCGGCTGTTACACCCAAGCATAGAACTCTTGTCAGCCTGATGTTAAAAACTTAAATTAGTTATAACAGAGAAAAGGAGTGAAGGAAAAAAGAAGGAAATGTTATCTCCCCCAACAACTGACATAAAAAATCATTCCCAGGATCTTGAGCAGATAATTTCTATTATTCGTTTCAGGTCCATATGCTTTACACTTTTTTAAGTTTTGGAAGGAAAATACAGTGAAATTAAGCATGGATAGACCACCTACATTGCATCATGAGAACAATGGTTGGCAAGAACTTTTATCAGGAATATATATCAGATATCTAACAGATAGCATATACAAAATGAGGGGAAATTTGGAATATAAAATTATACATTTTCTACACCTAAGTTACTCGAACTCAGGGGCAAGTTAGAATCATTTTTGAATACATTGGAATAGGAACAACTGAAGAAAAAACCTGCAGAAAGTAGTTGAATCATTTCCCTTTTACACTCATTTACAATACATACCCAAAGAAATCAAGAACTTCAGCAACCTGATCTGCTAAGTCATCCACACTAAGCAACGGAACATCCGGAGAGATCACATTTGCTCCTAACTGCAAAAACTCTTAACCAAATGGCATACAGGTTCTATTAGTATCATCCAATTAGGAACGCACCATCTGACAAGCTACAAATTAACAATTTGAACCAAAAACTCATTGTTCAAACAAATGCATTTCTAAAACTGAGTCACTGACCTCGTGCCCTGGGGCATCAATGTGGTAAATACAAAAGTTATGAAGCAACAACGAAGCGGCATCAGGGCAAAAGAATAGGCCTTGGAAACAAGACATGTCTATAACAATTCAACAAGCACAAAACAAACATATATCAAAACACAAAAATCAGCAATTCATTAAAACCCCAAAAGCTAAGAAGTTCAAGAATTAGTACAAAAATGTAATTATGTCCAAAAACGAAAATTAACCCACTTAAAGAACTTGTGAAATGAACAAAAGTAACATTTTGGTGAATGTACAAGCTGCAAAACACAGTTCAATTTCAAGATATATGAAGTAAAAGAAGCAAACCCATTAAATCTAACGAAGCAAAAATCACTAAAGTTCCAATATTCCCATAAAAATAAAAATAAAAATAAAAAGAAATGAAAACATACAGTTAAGAGCAACATCTGGGTAGGTTATTAAAGCGGGTTTCTCTTGATCGCCACAAACAAAAACAGATAGAGAACCTCTACTTGTTTTCACCAAAAACTCCTGGAAAAAACAACAATGGTATATTTATAAAAGTCAAAAAGAAATGAAAGATAGCTTGAAAAGGGGAAGAAAAAAAATATTGAAGAAGCTATGTTCTTAGCGGTTTTATTAGTTAGTTTTAGTTTCTTTACCTTCCCTCCAAAAGGAACCATATCAATCGCAATGGATACTGAGTCACTTGAATCACCCATGTTCACTTGGTTTCAAGAAAATACAAATGAAAACTCACTGATTATCCAAAAAAGAAAAACAAAGTCATTTGAGATTGGAAGTCTCAGGCCTTCTTCTTCATTGACAAGTCTAGCGTTAAAGAAATTGTTTTCGAGAGGTACAGTGAAGTGGCAAAAAAGCCCTGGGTTTGGTACTGAAATTACACCACAAGCCTAGTCATGTCTGGTGCAATGACTCTTTTGCCATCGATGAACTCGTTGACTCTTTGTCCTTTTCCTTTGTTTTTATTCGGGCAAGTGACCGTTAAGGTGGCGGATACAACGGTCAAGTGGGCGAATGGAGTAAAACGGCACCGCTTGAAGGGCTTTGGAGTAATTTCGTAAATGGCATCAATACAGCTGGATGCCACCTGGAAGCCGCTAAAAGGAGCACTCCAAAATGCGCCAGCTCATCATTCGCTGAGTTAATATTTAAAATTTGGATCTTTCCTTCTTTGGTCATAAATCAACAAATTTTATATTTTCCTTTTTTTATTAATGAAACAAATACTATAATTTCAAAAATGAGATTAATTATCCGAGTTAAAAAAAGGGGTTACGAATAATTTTATGCTAAGTGGTTTATAATTTATATGGTTAATAGATAACACTACCAAAAAAGGAAGAGTAAGTTAGTGACATGATTTATGTTCCCTTGGATCCAAAAAGGCGTTTTCAAACGCTAATTACGGACGCTATCTCACACAATCATACCAAAAATATAAAATAAAACCTTCGTGGTCCATCGCGTAATTAAACCATGCCGTATTTTATAATTGTTTTTTATTTATTTTTGAAAATCATTTTAAATTAGAAACATAGTCTAAAGGAGTTTTACTTTAAAAAGAGACCAAAATAATTTAATTAGAAGGTTCCAAAAAGAAATATTGAATAAAAATGATTTGTCAGAGACGTAAAGGACGACATTGTAAATGGGGACGACGCCATGGACAGAAAGGGAATATAATCCAATGAGTACCCTTTTTGTGCCGATGTCTGATTCTCTCTATGCTGCTCTGATTTTGACTTTCAACTCATTAACTCCAATTTATTACTATTAAAATATAAAAATTCAATGAAATATTAAGTATTTGTATGGGAGAATTTTTTTTTTTTTTTTTAAATTTATTCTAAGATCAAATTTTGTTTTATAAATTTTATATAAGAAGATAAAATCAATTTCATAATGATTATATTAATTACATTGCTGATTTTGCATGTACTGGAAATTATATATAGCATTAGAAATTGTGTGATAAAGATGATTACATTAATCAACATGAAGACTTCAATTAGCTTCATTGCTTGCTGTTGCAGTGCTACAACTTATAAATAACCTTCCCAACATCTGAACATGGCACAGATGATTTCCGAACTTCAGTCGAACAAGGATGCCGGCACCACTGAGCCTCGATCCGGCTCTAAAGAGTTTCAACAGTTTAAAAAGCTTGTACAGTGTGAAATTCTCAGCAAATTTTTCTTACCATACTTTGCAATCTATCAAGATTGTGCTGCTATCAAGAGAGGGTTTTGTTCCGGCTCAGGTTTCTGCAAAAAGAAGTTATGAAGCTAAACTAGTTTCATAGCTAATACTAAGACAATGGTTAAGTGATTCCGACCACGAAAGCTATTGAACTGATCCATTCGAGAAAGAGGGCATATTGAACTAATCCTACATCTCAATGCATCAATCGAGCATTTTGACAGTCGATGTCAAAGATTTCCATGGTTATCCTACTCAAGTCAATGCAAAATCGAAATCACAAGTTTCCCAACTATTCTCATACAATGATACAATCCGCAAGTAAGACTTTACTAGCAATTGCTAAAGGTTTCGAAGACTAAAGCTATCAGAATTTCATCATCCTTAGTTTAGTTGCCTACTGAGGATTATCATGCAAGAAGCAGTGCTCTGATTTAATGGGAATTTAACATAGATGGCAAAGTTAGGTACTGCTATCGAAGCAGACTCAAGCAAATCATGTTTCGAGGGCTAACAAGCTTAACATAGTGTTTTTCATATAACCACAATAACACAAGCATGATTATAGCATCGACCAAGTCTTAGAATTGGCATGCTTACATGGTGACGATTCGAGGAGATTTCCGCCTGGCTAGTCAACGTGTGCACCAAACCAGCTCAAACTGCAGCTAAAAGAAGATTCAAACAACCATCCATTGAAGATTTTTTTTCATAAAACAAAATTGAGGATTAAATTAATGTATCGAGGATATACAGCCAACTAAGAACAGAAAAAATCGTCTTTGATACATTAATAGCTCAAGTTGAGTTAACTCGAGGTTGAAAAACCGAAGATGAACATAAACACAAATGTACCAACTTTTAATCAAATTAATTGTAACTAACTCACAGAGCAGACAAAAATCACCACTCGCTAAAGGCTTTTTTGTTAGCATTTGAGAGTTGAGAAGAATTTCGCAATCTCTCTACTCATTCTTCCAAGCATACAAAATCAATGAAAAGCCGAGATTCTGCGACTTGGAATCTTGAAATCTCTGCGAGAACGACCACTGCAAGGAACTCGGACTGGGAATGTTTTGGCTAAACCACAACTTCTCTTCCGCTACAATGGATGTTTTGAACATAAAAACGGCACTTCCACCGAGTGATGTTCCAAAGAGCCAATTATGCACATCCCAGTAAACTTCTACAGCCATTCCATCGACCAAAATGGTATGGTTCCCTCTGAACTTCCACCGCAGCCGCTTCACTTGCATCAAAGCCTTTCCATCCACACGAATTATAAGGCAAGGATCGTTCATACAAACCGCGTCACATTCAATAATCAGATCATGAATTCGACCATTATCGCAAAACTGCGCCTTGGTACCAAATACCCTCTTCCCAAAAACATGCTCTTTCTTAGCCACTAAACTGGCATTACAAGGGATATGAGTTGCACCAGTTTTCTTACAAGCTTCTTTACTCATGTCCCCAAGAAGCAAAACCATTTGCTTATTAGCAACAACACCAACATAAAACCCTTCGAAAGGTTCAGGCCCGGATCCGAATTTAGCCGAAGAAAGGTCCCAATATACGTCTATTTTACAAGAATATGCTTCTAAACTCTTAGACCCTTTTCTCTTAGAGAACAACCAAGGCTTTATATCAACCTTACAAAGACATTGATTTGCAGAATCATCAATCCCTACACTTAAGCCTTGCCCCATCAAGTTCTTGGTCCAAGTAACAGTTATTAAACAAGGCCTACCCCGAATTCGACATTGATAAACACAAGTAACCAAATTCTGTGCATTTTTGCTACTATTTGATGATGATGATGACGAATCAGCCACTTGCACTCCGTTTTCACCAAAACAAGATGGAAAATCCCTCATTTTTTTTTTCTTTTCTACTGCAAATCCTTAAAATTCAACCTTTTTTTTTTCTCTTGTTTCAACTATTATAACCTAAAAAATACACAATTAAAACTTTGAAAAAAAAAAAAGTAACAGAAACAAAGAGTAAAAGAAGTGAGCCCTTACCTTAAACTGACCAGTTAGTAAAAACTGCCTCAAAAAACCGGTTGTCTAGGGTTTGGTTTGATATAGGACAGAGCATTTTTTTATTTTTTTTAGAAATAAACTGAAAACACCCATCAACAAAACTTTTTTCCTGAAGTTTGAAGATTTAAAGACAAACTGAGAGAATGTGGGTAGGCATGTTTCATGTAAAGTAGAACTTCAACAAAGAGAGAAGTAGACAAAAAAGCAGAGTTCTTTCACTGTAAATTCTCTGGTATCATTATCAACGAATGCAAATATATAAATTACAAATCTTTTTTATTTTACCTTCAGATAATGACAGCTTGAAAATAAAAAAGATTCTTTTTTTTATTAAAGAAAGGAAAAAATGAAAGATTTTAGCAACTGGGTGTTGCTGGAAAGGCTGGTTTTTGAAGATTACTCTTCACTGATAAAAGAAAGTAAAGCCAGAAATATTAAAAATTTAATCAAAAATATTGGATGGAACCCTTTTTTTTCAAGTTTCATTGGACTGTGGAGAATATATATATATAGTGAAACTATAAATAAATTGAGCTCTGAGAGGGAGGGAAAAAAAAAAAAAGTGTTCCATAGGGTGGGTCCAAGAAAACATGGAAAAAAATTGCAATTTGCAAGCACGATATGTATACATATAAATAATTAAATAAATAAAATCTGGTTTTGATAGTTTAGTATGAAGACATGGTTAGCATGTCATGGTGTTTCATTTTTATGTTTAATTTTCTTTAAAAAAATGTTTAAGCTTAGAAAGAGGAAATACACTAAAATCTCGTTGGAATAATGATAGATTATTTATTTTATAAAGAATAAAATTTTCAATAAAGGAGGTTTTTTTTTTTTTTTTGAGAAAGTGAAAGATTTATATATATAATGGTAAATTTAGTTTTTATTGTTTTTAACTTTTTTTTTAAACAAGAAATAGCTAGAAAGCGAATGTAAAGATAACAAATTAACTAGAAGTAACAATTATAAAAATAGTATCATGGCATTCCACGGGTAAATTATAAATAAAAGTTCTTTTATTTTTAAAATTACTAAAATGGGCCAGGTCCTAAATTAATTACCAGAATGGGCCAATTTCCTCCAAAACGCGTCCACGTCAGCACGTTGTCAAGGGATAAAGCAGGAAAACGCTTCCTCAAGGAAGTGCTTTGTCCACGTGGACAGAAAACACGTCCTTGAGGGTGCACTTTGTGTCCACGTGGACAAAGCGCTTCCTTGAAAAAGCGTTTTTCCCGTGTCTGCTGTAACTCCCGAACGACTATTTTTTTTACCGTTGGTAACCCCCCAACGGTCAAAAAATAAACTATAAAACCACCCTTTCATTTTTTTTCACACTTAAATCCTTTCCATCTTCAATCTTTCAATATTCTCTCAAATTTCTCTCAAATTCCTCTCAAAGCTCTCTTTAATTTTTTTAGAAAAAATTCTAATTTTTTTTTTGAATTTATTTTTTAAAATAAAAAATTGATCGTGTTAGCAATGGCTGGAGAATTAATTCGTCTCGATGATAAACACATATCTGTCGAACAAATGAAAATGGTAAGTGTTAAATTTAATTTTTAAATATTATTTAAGATTTTTTTCATATATGCAATTTTAAATAATTTTTATTTTATTATTTCTTATAAAAGTCTATAGATCGGATATTGCAATGCTATATCCGTAATATGCCTAGTCCTCCATCACCGTTGATAGAGAATTACGTGCAAGAAGCGGGTTTTTGGCACGTGGTGACGATAGGCCGGGGGTGTAAGTTGGACCCGAAACTCATTAGTGCGTTGATAGAGAGGTGGAGACCCGAGACACACACATTCCATCTTCCATGTGGAGAGTGTACTATCACTTTGGAAGACATGAATTTGCAATTGGGATTGCCGGTGGATGGGTACGCAGTCACCGGGTCCGTTCAATCTAGTGATTGGGGAGCGGCATGCTTCGAGCTTTTGGGTGCTATTCCGGATAATATTAACGGAGGTCGGATCGAGATGGGCTGGTTACGAGACACATTCCCAGAGCCGGATGATGATTCTACCGAACTAGAAAGAATACGATATGCTCGAGCATACATTCTTGAGATAATTAAAGGTTCTCTGATGCCGGACTTGTCACGAAACCTTGTACATCTGAGATGACTGCTAAAACTTGTTGATTTTAGAGCAGCTGGTGAATTTAGTTGGGGGTCTGCCGTGTTGGCAACATTGTACTGGGAGATGTGCGGGGCGGCGCGATCGAATAAAGCGAAAATCGGAGGTTGCCTATCACTACTACAATCATGGGCACGGTTTCGCTTTCCATTTTTACGTCCTCGAGTGGACCACCCATATATATTCCCACTCATAACGAGGTAAATTTTATATTAGATTTTACAATTATTACGTAGATTTAAAATATAATCGTATGCTAAAAATTTGTTTAATTAGGTGGAACCATTCGTCAAGTTATGTTGGATTACCTACCTTTCTTGAAGATATACGGCTTGTAGTAGACCAAAGGTCGGAAGCACAGGTAAGTATTAAATAAAATAGATATACATAATGAGATAGTCGATTCGTATTTAGTATTTAGTATTTAGTATTATGTATATAACTAATATTTCCATCATGTTCATATAGTTTCAATGGACACCATACGAGGATCCGGCAATTCGGGCAGTAATTCCGGATGAATGCTTGGAAAATCCAAACGCTTGGCTTATGAATGTCCCATTGGTCAACTTTGCGATCGTGGAGATGCACCAGTCAGACAGAGTATTACGGCAATTTGGATTCCGACAACCGATTCCCATGGCACCTGAGGTGTTGGATGATCATCACAGAATCGACTTACGGCAATTGCATACGGATTGGCCGAGATTCTGGTCACACTATATCCAAATGTGGGAAGATCGGTATGATTATATACCTACTCGGGAACCGATCATCGTTCCAGAGTTAGCGTGCGTGCTGGAATACATGCCATGGTTTAGGATCCATGGCAAGTCATATTTACTGTCGGAAGAGGAGAGCCGACAGCAATTGCGTGTCCGATTATTTTTTCAGGAACTACTGTAGCAAAAGAGCGTCCATGTGGGAGCTTTTTAAATTAACAAATAATTTAATTAAGTAACCCTAAACCCCAAACCCTAGTTTATTTGATTTTTCCTTAAAAACCCTAAACACTAAATCTTAATCTAATTTTTTAAAATTTATAATTAATTTACTCAAGTAACCCTAAGCTCTAATTTATTTGACTTTTTCCTTAAAAACCATAAACACTAAACCCTAATCTAATTTTTTAAAATTTATAATTAATTTACTTAAGTAACCCTAAACCCTAATTTATTTGATTTTTCTTTAAAAACCTTAAACCTTAAACCCTAATCTATTTTTTAAAAAATTTATAATTAATTTACTCAAATAACCTTAAACCCCAATTTATTTAATTTTTCCTTAAAAACCATAAACACTAAACCCTAATCTAATTTTTAAAATTTATAATTAATTTAATTAAAATACCCTAAACCCTTATTTATTTAATTTTTCCTTAAAACCTTAAAATCTAAAAACCTAAAAACCCTAAAACCCTAACCCTAATTATAGAAAACCCTAACCCTAAAAAAAGGGAAAACGCTTCCTCAAGGAAGCGCTTTCCTGCTTTATCCCCTGACGATACACTGACGTGGACGCGCTTTAGGGTAAATTGGCCCATTCCGGTAATTAATTTAGGACCTGGCACATTTCGGTAATTTTGAAAATAAAGGGGCTTTTATTGGTAATTTGCCCGCATTCCACGCTAAATTTTTTGAATTTTTTATTTTTTTAATGTGTTTATAATTTTTAAATTATTTACTTGCGTAACATATAAAACAAATAGTATCATGTCTACATGAAGCACAAATGGACTGTTACACGGATTGTCATGCCAACATTATTAAAAATTAATGTTTTAATCACCATTTTCATTAAAATAGAAGTGATTTGATTATTTTTAAAATATTAATAATCAAATTTAGTTCAAAAAATTTAGAGATAAATTGACAAAATATGTAAACATTTATACCATACTAAAATGAAAGTTTTACATTGTCAAATATCATAGCTTTTTAAGTATTGTTGTATAAATCAATTAAATTTCAATTTTTTTTTATCATAAATCAATCTCATATTTTAAATTTTTATTAAGGGTGTTATTATACTTCCTCTAGACTTGGACATGTGTCAGCATTTCAAGCTACCTAAGAGACGCTTGCTACAAGCCCTTCGATTATACCCAGACACCTTAATAACTAGCCTTTCTGAATCCCCACTCTCCGTTTGACCCGCGGTCTAGGCAAAGGATCTGGACCACTTGTTTCCTTCCGGAAAACTTAGGTCACTTGCTTTAACACCCCACACCCGACCTGGTCACCGAATTCGAGTATGATGTCTCATGAAAAGGGCACATCAAAGCTAAATAACTTTTGCTCTGCTCTAAGTCACGAGACAATAACCTGTTGTTTTGAGACATAAAAACATCGAAACTAAAATAGGAAAACATAGAAGGCCTGTCTCAAGACAAAATCTCGAGACTTGAGGACTTTTTTCTCAAGACACGAACTTCATTGTCTTGAGAAATTTAAACTTTGAAACTAAAATACCTAAATTAAATGAGGTCCGTCTCGAGACAAGAAATCCCTTGTCTCAAAACACAACATTGAGAATTGATAGTTGAGCTTGGATTTGAGTCATTACTTTAAATTTAACCTTTTCTTAACTACGTATTTTGATGAATTTGAAACTTAGACATTATGAATGTGTAATTGCAAATATGATTGGTGATTGAATTGGTTTGAATGATAATTATGATTTTAATTTCATGATTATGTAATAAGATAGTCCAAGTTGCTCTGGTAATGAATATGACATCTCATACTTGGATCCGACGATCAAATCAAGTGTGGGGTGTAACACCCGCTCCCAGGGATAGTCCACCCACTTGGAGAATATCTTGACAAGCACTTGCTTTTTAGGTATGAACACTTCTCAAGTGTGAGCACACCTCTGAAGACCAATGGGCCTCACCTCAGCATAACAACCTATTACTCTCATAATAGAATAGTGCCCATTATGCACGTCTTGCACGTATTCTATAATAGCAACCTTTCTACAATAGCTTGTCACGTCACACTAACAGACAAAAAGAACTCTCTTGCAAATACTCTCCTCAATTATAAGAAGGGGATCTTTGGCCTCCTTAACAACCTTTGAGCACTTATCCTCCTCAACCTTCTCCTCATCTTTCTATTTGTCCTTTTGTCTTTTCTGGCTCTCCACCTCTCAAGGTGAATCAAACTCCTCAACACCACTACAGTTCCCTCTTTGTTCTCCTCATTGTTGTACATTGTATCAATACTTATAATATAAATTTTATAGCTTAAACTTATATATAAAATGTTTCTTAAAATTAAATCACGTACGAGTGTGTGGAAAACCATAATGTAATTGGGTTTTGGTATGTATTACTTGTGTAATTATTTCAATTCTTGCCCTCCTCCATAAGAATTGGAAAGTGTAATTGGGGCTCCAATTACACCCAATTCGATAGGACCCACCGATTACAATGGTTACCCAAATATGACACCCTAGTGTAGTTACAAGCATTTGCACACAAATTCAATTATTAGGTGGCTTTCCAAACACTACCTAAATGGAAATTTGAAACCTATTCTTTAACGCATTTGGGAAAATGTTAGGAATGAAAATAAAGAGAAAAAGAAGTCATTTTAAGGGGTTTTTTCTAAGTAAATTAAATAATTATTTATAAAAATTGGATAAATTTATGAATAGTTAAAAAATAGGGAAAAATTTTCTCTTGTCAATAGTGATCCCACCACGTCAAATAGAGGATTCATAGTATGTGTGACACATGTCACTCTATTTATTTTAAAAAAATTGGTTGGACACCACATGATGTAATCTTTTTCACCATATGGCATCCAACATAAATTTTATAAACAAAAAGAATGAACATTGAACCCGCCACATTAGATGACGGTTTCAACCAGCAATAGGCATTTAGCAATTCTCTGAAAAGTTTATCATTATCGCCACGCTCAATGATGGATTCAACAAGGGAGAAAACTTGTGAATCTTTGTAAAAGCGGAAAAAATGAATAAGCCTTGTCAAGTGGTGGTTTCACCATTTCGGGATTCCAAATTCGAATTTAAAATTATTAAACTAACCCCATAGCCCTCTATATAAACTCATTCTTTTTTTCATTTATTTTATATACAAATCATTCTACTCTTAGTTAGTGTTTAGTATGATGAAAAATGATCACTTTCTTAGAAAATTAATCAATTGAAAAGTAATTCTAACATTTGGTATGTCAAATTTTATTTACTTGCTTTGGAATTTAACTTTCCATTGGGAGTTACTTTCTTACAAACATGACAATGTGTTTCCCTTTATGGAAGGCGGGAAAGTTAAGATCCATTTGGTTTTATGAAACATATGTCATTCTCGTTTTCATTTTGTTGGAAAATGAAAAACATTGGAGAAACACATTTGGTTGAAAATTATAAAAATATCTTTTGAAAAATAAAAATACGTGAAAATTAGAAAACAATAAAAATTTGTTTTTATCGTATATACTAATATTTAAGCTCTTGATTGAGTTGGTATCTCCTTCAACCGGGTCACCAACTCGCTTAAAAAATTATAAAAATGCCCTTTCGTAATTAAAATAAATTATATTATTCGAGGTTATTTTAATCTTTTTATATTAAAAAATAACAAAAATACACATGTGATAAGATTTGAACTCACACCAATTAGATTAGTAAAACCCTTAATTTACCACTTAACTAAAGTTTGATTTTAATATTTTTATACAATTTAATTTTATTATGTACACTTTATTACCTCTATCAATTGTATATCTATATTATTATTTAAGCTCCTAATGAGTTGGTGTCACCCTCAACCAAGTCACCAACTCATTTAGGAAAATTATAAAAATATCCTTCTGTAATTAAAATAAGATATATTATTCAAGAGTACTTTAGTCTTTTTATTTAAAAAAGTAATAAAAAATGTGTATGGTAGAATTTGAACCGAAACCAATTACATTAGTAACACTTTTAATTTTCCACTTAGATAAAGTTTTATTTTAATATTTTTATACATTTTAATTTTATTATGCACACTTTATTACCTTCGTCAATTGTGTGTATATGTATATATATATATATATTAATAATGTTTGTAACACCCCTAACTCGGCCTAGACGTTATGGCTAGATCTGGATCGATGCTACATAATACAGTTGTAAATCCAGTTTTCGTATATTTTGACACACATCAAAAATTTTGTTACTTAAAAACCCATTTTATTAGAAAACGCATTTGACATAACTTTTTAATTGAAAAACATTATTTGTTTATATTTCCTAAACAAAACAAATACTTTGCGGTGGAAATTCTTAGATCATTATATTTTGGAAAGCCAAGTTTATTTTCTCGAAATCGAGTGTTTGCAGGAAAACAGATATTTTCGATAAATTGTTTTAACAGTATCATGCAAAAATCAAAAATAAAATCCAAACCCAAAACCAAAATAGTCTCAAATTGTCCAAATAGTCCAAATTTTACAAAACACTTAAACCCAATTTAAAATAGTTAAAAGGAACGGATTACTAATATAGCTGAGCTCTCGTCTCACCGGCCCGCCTAAGCCTGTGAATTACCTGAAAGTGACAGACAAACAGAGAATGAGTTTTTGAAACTTAGTATATGTTGAAAACTTAAAGCAGATAGATGCATATTTGACAGATTTATCAGAAACAGATTTATAACAGAATATATATGATATATAATCCTACCCCCAACCGCTACACACCATCTTCGACCATCCCAACACACCATATGAGTATAAAACACTCATCTATCCTTACACACCACTTAGTGCCAATAAGACGCTTTACAGTACAGTTGCAGCCGAGCTGCCGGATCAATAGGCGATTTATAGCCTTTTACAAAATCACTTCCTCTACATGGTATTTACAACCCAATCCAGATGCAAATACAAAATATTCTAAATATCATACAAATTCAGAATAGAAATTATGCATACTATAATTTTAAATGCACAACATATCAGATACAAATCTTATACTTAACATAAATATTCGGGGTTTACTTGTCATTCGACACCTTAGTTACTCTTACAGATAACAGATACTACACTAACAGGTGTCCAGATTTCATGTTTTTTAGTACATTTACTCACATACCGACCCTACGGAAAGCCCACAGTCGTTCGGGACCTTACACACGACCCTAGGAAAAATTTTAAAGTTTGTCACACGGCCCACACAGCCTGGCACGTGGTTTGTCACACGGCCGTGTGTCACACACTGCCTACCACACGACCGTGTGGCGACAACAGTGAACATTTTTAGCTTCCGCCGATTGCTATTTTTCATATTTTCGGTACACACCTGGTTCGATTTTGCGATGAGAGCTCAAAACTCACTTGTTCTATTGCCTAAATTGACAATTAATACCGATTAGTAATCAAGATTTATCAACCCAAATGACCAATTGGCAAAAACAACGCTAATCAAAGCTATTTTCATCAATCAACAACCCTCAAACAACAAATAATCACTTACCCTTGAACGCGAACAACACCCACACAAATCCTAATTTGCCGATGAGTTACTTGCCTCGCGAACCTCACCTAAAACAAATCAATCGGTTAATAATGCACCAACTACACCTCAACATAATTGAAAACTAATGACGAAGACAACAAAAACCCACAACGAAAAAGAAGGAGATAAGATTTATTTATGAACCACGTTGAAATCTACTTAGTCAAACACCACTATCGATCTTGAATAGCAAAACAATGAGAAATTGGGCATAAAATAAAGAAATCGAAAGGAATAATCTACTACCCTCTTTACAAGAACCCACGTGAAAGAAAGGAAAATCAAATTGATTTTATGAATAGAATAGGAAAAACAAAAGTAGCGTGAGACTAGGGAAAATATTTTTTTGAAATATCTTCCTATTATTTTTAAATAGAATAAAATAAATAAAAAAATAAAATAACAAATCAACTCCCATCCATCCACTAACCCTTCCCTATCCAACAACTTACAAGAGTTTAAATTTGACCAAAATCACACAAAATGGCCGGCCCATACTAAACCAACAAAAAGACTAGTTTCGCTCACGTAGAGATTTAAACACAAGACTCAAGGGTAAGCTAACACCTTACCACTAAACCAGTAGGCTCATTCTAATACAAATTGACCAAGAATAACACTAAACCAGCAGGCTCATTCTAATACAAATTGACCAAGAATAATATTTAAACCTAGCGAAAAGAGGTAGGCTAGGAGCAAAAATATTTGAATTTTCTCAAAAGCAATATTTAAGTCCATGACCTCAAACACACAATTAGGGCACTTAACCACTAGTACAAACACTTAATTATGGCAGAATTAACCAATAGAAATTTACATTTTCGGGACATTACAATGATGTTTATTGATATGTTGTTACAACTTAACTCAACACCAACTTAGGATTGATGATCACACCTTGATACACAATTGTATTCATTTAGTGATCATAATATGATGTATTCATGTGTTTACATTTTATTTTACTTACAATTTAATCTATTTTTTATTTTAATACCATACATATTTCATATGCTGTTATTGTTAATTAGTTTCAATTCATACATTTTATTATTTATTGTATGTTATTTTTAAATACAAATTTGTGTTCTAAATATATGATTTCCACATGCATACGATTGTGATAGAGTTTTTAGTATATATTAATAATATTGTTAATTGAGATGGTGTCATAAATAAACTCGACACCAACTTAGAATTGATGACAACACATTGATAAATAATTGTATTCATATAGTGATCTTAATTTGATGTATTCAAGTGTTTAAATTTCGTTTTACTTACAACTTAAGCTATTTTTTATTTTAATATCATACATATTTCATGTGTTATTATTAATTAGTTTCAAATCATACATTTTATTATTTATTGTATGTTATTTTTAAACACAAATTTGTATTCTAAATACATGGTTTCCATACACATACACGTATGCTAGAGTTTCTAATTTTCACTAAAAACATTTCGTACAACTGAAAATGATGAAAACAAGGTTTTTAACTTTAAATCAATTAGTCCTAATTCAAACCCATATAAATACAAAATATTTTTTTAACAGTTTTTCAAATATTAAATTTGGTATCTTTGCTCAAATCCATATAAATGTAAATTTTTTTAATTTTATTATTCATGTTATTATTATAGAAAAGTAGGTACCGACGCGTTTTCATGTCTTCATTACTGAAAATAACTTTTTATTTGCATTTATCAAACATGTTTTTCAATTTTCAAAGAACAGAAAATGGAAATCATTTTGTGAAAATGAAAATATAAAACATTTTTAGAGACGTAAGAGAGCTTTAATTTCCCACCAAGATTGAAAGTTAAAAAATTAAGACAAAATTAACTCTATTTTATTTTAGTTTATGTGTCTGTTAAACATTTTAAAAAAATTTGTCACCTCAATAAGCATGTTGTTGAAAGTTGAATATGCAATTGTTGTTGGCTCAGCTCTTAGTTTACTCACTTAGCTTTCTAATAGTACTCATTGTCACAACGTTAGTGGTGTTCAAAGAAGAAATGCGTTTAATAAATGCTAAACGACCAATGAAAATTCAACTCGTAGAATTTTTTTCTTTAAGTTATCAATTCCACATGGATAATATAACATTATGTAAAAAATTTAAATAAAACAAAAAAATTAAATTAAAAAAAATAACTAAACCTAAACAACATAAGTTTAACTTAAAAAAAAAAAAATCAATTTCATTACTTGAAATTTTGTTAAAGAGATTTGAAGAGAAAAGTAATAATAGATTTGGGCTTGCAATTTTTAATAAAAAAATTCTCGACTTTTTTTAAAACCTTAAATTTTGGAAAAAATAAAATTTATACAAGCCAAAATATTCAAAAATTTCTTTCTCTTCCTAGACTTTATTAAGCTTGAATGAGAAGTTAAATAACTTGATTTTGACTATGAGATTCTCCGAATTTTGCATGAAATATTTAAGGTTTTTTTTGGTGAAAAAGAAATTACAACTCAAGTATCAAACATTAAGAAAAAGTCATTACATAATTCTCATCAACCAACCTTAACCTCGGTTCTCTGTCTCGCATAGCCTTGACAATCATGTCTGCGAGTTTATTTTCTTCTTGTTAGAATTAAGTGACCCGAATCCTTATTTAAATAAAACACAGTGGTAAAATAAAATAAAAGTAAAATCTCTATAGAATTATACTTCTTTTATTTTATTTTAGAATAAGTTTTTTTTAAAATTTTACTAAACTCCATCTATTTGATATTGATTAGAATAAGGAGTTTCACTCCTATTAGAATAAAGTTTTACAAGCCTATAAATAGACATAGTCTACTCCTCTTGTAATCAATTTGAATTTGACATAGTGAATTTTCTTCTCCTCTGCCCGTGGTTTTTTCCCGAAAGGGTTTTCACGTAAAATTTGTGTGTTCTTCATTTTTACTTCTATTTCTATTTTCTTTGCGATATATTTTCATTACCGATATTCTATTTCTATAAACTGGTATCAGAGCTTCTGGGTTGTTCATCTCAATCACGGTAATGACGTCTTTGAAGTATAAAATTTCGTTGTTGGATCGTAACACCAGATTCGCGTTGTGACAGATAAAGATGCAAGCAGTTCTTGCACAGATGGACTTAAAGGAAGCCCGGCTAGGGGTAGATAAGATGCCTTCAATATTGACGGAGGAAGAGAATAAGTGCAAGGATCGAAAGGCGTTAACAATGTTACATATGCATTTGTCTAACGAAATTTTGCAGGATGTAATAAAGGAGAAGACCGCCGCTGGATTATAGAAGAGGTTAGAACAAATATTTATGTAAAAAACTCTAACTAGTAAGTTACATATGAAGCAGCGTCTTTATGCTCATCGTTTGGAAGAAGGTGCGTCTGTGCACGAACACTTGACAGTGTTTAAAGAAATTCTCTCAAATTTGGAGGCCATGGAGGTTCAGTATGATAAGGAAGATCTAGGGTTGATTCTACTTTGTTCGTTTCCCTTGTCTTATTCAACCTTTAGAGATACAATTTCATATAGCCGCAAGTCTCTCACAGTTGATGAGGTTTATGATTCTTTAACCTCGTATGATAAGATAAAGCATCTTGTGGTTAAAACCAACTCTCAAGGAGAGGGTCTCATTGTTCGTGAGAGACAAGATCGGAATGCTGATGATGATCGTGGAAGGACACAAGAATAGAATCCTCGCGGTAAATCTAAGGGTTGATCGAAGTCTTCAAACAGAAGTAAAACTTGTAACTTTTGCAAGAAGAAAAGGCACATTAAATCTGAGTGCTATAAGCTACAAAACAAGATCAAAAGGGAGGCTGCGAATCAAAATGGAAAACAACCAGAAAATTCTGGTAAGGCTGATGTTGTAGAAGACTACAGCGATGGTGAGCTTCTAGTCGCTTCTGTCAACAATTTTAAAGTGAGCGAGGAGTGGATCCTTGATTCGGGCTGCACCTTCCACATCAGTCTCAATCGGGATTGGTTTACAACTTACGAAACAGTGTCTGAAGGTATTATTTTGATGGGAAATAATGCTTCATGTAAAATTACAGGTGTTGGAACAATTAAAGTTAAAATGTTTGATGGAGTTGTCAGAACACTTAGTGACGTACGACATTTTCCAGAATTAAAGAGAAATTTAATTTCGCTGAGTACTCTTGATTCAAAAGGGTACAAATACACAACTGAAAATGGGGTTTGGAATATTTTCAAAGGCTCCCTCGTTGTGATGAAAAGGCAGAGAAAGACTGCTAAGTTATATATTTTGCAGGGTTCTACTGTTACTGGTGATGTAGCTGTCGCATCCTCTTTCTTGTCAGGTGATGATATTACTAAACTTTGGCATATGCGCCTAGGGCATATGAGTGAGAATGGCATGGCAGAATTGAGCAAAAGAGGACTTCTTGATGGTCAAGGAATTTGCAAAATGAAGTTCTGTGAGCACTGCGTTTTTAGGAAGTAAAAGAGAGTTTGATTCACTAGAGGAATCCATAATATGAAAGGAACGTTGGAGTATATTCATTCTGATCTGTGGGGGTCATCCAGAGTGCCTTCGAGAGGTGGAGCTAATTATATGCTAACTTTTATTGATGATTTTTCCAAAAAAGTGTGGCGTTCTTCCTGAAGCAGAAAAGTGATGTGTTTTCTGCATTTAAGTATTGGAAAACCATTATTAAAAAATAGACGAGAAAGCAAATAAAATATCTCCGCACAGACAATGGCTTAGAGTTCTATTCTGATAAGTTTAATAAACTATGCAAGTCAGAAGGGATCGTGAGACACTTGACAGTTAGTCATACTCCACAGCAAAACGGCGTTGCAGAACGAATGAACAGAATAATCATGGAGAAGGTTCAATGTATGTTGTCAAATGCCAACTTACCAAAGTCATTTTGGGCTGAAGTAGCCTCTACTGCATGTTTTTTGACCAACCGATCTCCATCCGTTGCCATTAAGAAAAAGACTCCACAAGAAGTATGGTTTGGTAATCCTGCAGACTATTCTGATTTAAAGATCTTTGATTGTCCTGCGTATGCTCATGTTGATAATGGAAAATTGGAACCGAGATTCATTAAATGTGTTTTTCTTGGTTATAAAGCTAGTGTAAAAGGGTATAAGTTATGGTGTCCTGAAAATAGAAAAGTTGTGATTAACAGAGATGTTGTTTTTGATGAAACTACTATGCTACCTAACTTATCTCTTAAAGACTCTTCCAATAAAGAAAATTAAAGGCAGGTGGAGCATCAGATTAATACAGAATCTACAACAGAGTCGACTACTGAAGCCAGTACAAAAATTTAAAATAGAGTTGCTTCTTCACCACAATACTCTATCGCCAAAAACAGAATTAGAAGAGAAATTAAACCTCCAAAGAAGTATGCCGAGGCTAATCTAGTTGCTTATACTTTAAATGTAGCTGAAGATATAGATGCAAACCAAGAGCCATTTAATTATTCTGAGGAGGTTAGTTATGAAGACTCAAAAAAGTGGATGTTTACTATGCAAGAGGAGATGGAATCACTACACAAAAATAAAACATGGGATCTTGT
The DNA here is from genome assembly GCA_008044935.1 of Gossypium turneri. NCBI lineage: Eukaryota > Viridiplantae > Streptophyta > Magnoliopsida > Malvales > Malvaceae > Gossypium > Gossypium turneri. The sequence continues at coordinate 55,653,100 of CP032581.1, forward strand.
GAAACTTCCTAAAGGTAAAAGGTTGTTCATTGTAAATGGGTGTTTAAGAAGAAAGAGGGGACTCCAAGAGTTGAAGAACCCAGATATAAAGCAAGGCTTGTTGCAAAGGGTTACAATCAAATTCCAGGAGTGAACTTCACATATGCGTTCTCTCCAGTTGTGAAGCATAGTTCGATTCGAGCTTTGCTTGGTATTGTGGCCATGCATGATTTGGAGCTTGAGCAGTTAGATGTAAAAACTACATTTTTGCATGGAGAACTTGAGAAGGAAATTTACATGCAACAACCAGAGGGTTTTACAGTCTCAGAAAAAGAGGACTATGTTTGCTTGCTGAAAAAGTCCCTTTACGATTTGAAACAGTCACCAAAACAGTGGTATAAGAGGTTTGATTCCTTTATGACTTCTCATGATTTTAAAGGAAGTAGCTTTGACAATTGTGTTTACTTTAAGAAAAATAGTGATGGTTCTTTTGTGTATCTACTCCTTTATGTTGATGACATATTGATAGCAGCGAAAGATAAGGGAGAGATAAGAAAGGTTAAAGCCCAACTAAGTGAAGAATTTGAGATGAAAGATTTGGGACCAGCAAATTAGATACTTTGTATGGAGATTCTCAGAGATAGAAGAGCAAGTAAATTGTACCTAAGTCAGAAGGGGTACATTGAGAAAGTTCTTTGCAGATTCAATATGTAGAATCCTAAGCCTGTTAGTACTCTTTTAGCAGCCCATTTCAAACTTTCATCGACTTTGTCTCCACAATCAGATGATGAGATTGAGTACATGTCACATGTTCCATACTCTAGTGTAGTGGGATCTTTCATGTATGCTATAGTTTGTTCACGTCCAGATTTATCATATGCAGTCAGTGTAGTTAGCAGATACACGGTGAATCCCGATAAAGAACATTGGAAAGTAGTTCAGTGGATTGTAATATACTCACGAGGTACTACTAATGTTTCCTTACAGTTTGGAAGAACTAGAGATGGAGTCATTGGGTATGTTGATGCTGATTTTGCTGGAGACCTTGATAGAAGAAGATCTCCCACAGGTTATGTATTTACAATTGAAGGTTGTGCAATTAGTTGGAAAGCCACTTTGTAAGCTGCAGTTGCTTTGTCTACCACTGAAGCTGAGTACATGGCGATTACTGAGGCTTGTAAATAAGCTATTTGGTTGAAGGGACTCTTTAGTGAACTCAATGAAGACCTTCAAATCAATACAGTATTTTGCGACAGTTAGAGTACTATCTTCCTTACAAAAGATCAAATGTTTCATGAGAGAACAAAACACATTGATGTTCGGTATCATTTTGTTCGTGATATTATTGCTCATGGTGATATTGTTGTGAGCAAAATTAGTACTCATGAAAATCCTGCAGATATGATGACTAAGTCACTTCCTATAATCAATTTTGAGCATTTCTTAAACTTGGTTGGTGTTCATTGTTGAAGTTAAACCCTTAAGGGGTTTTATGGAAGAGGTGGAGAACTTGTTCATTGAGAGTTCGCGATGAAAAACTTGTTCATTAAGAATTCGTGTCAAGGTGGAGATTGTTAGAATTAAGTGACTCGAATCCTTATTTAAATAAAATACAGTGGTAAAATAAAATAAAAGTAGAATCCCTATAGAATTATACTTCTTTTACTTTATTTTAGAATAAGTTTTTTTTTTAAAATTTTATTAAACTCCATCTATTTGATATTGATTAGAATAAGGAGTTTCACTCCTATTAGAATAAGTTTTACAAGCCTATAAATAGACATAGGCTACTCCTCTTGTAATCAATTTGAATTCGACATAGTGAATTTTCTTCTCATCTGCCAGTGGTTTTTTCTCGAAAAGGTTTCCACATAAAATCTGTGTGTTCTTTATTTTTATTTTTATTTCTATTTTCTTTGCTATATATTGTCATTACCGATATTCTATTTTTACACTTCTCTAGGAATATGTTGAATATTTGGGTTTCGTATGGTGGAAACTTTAGTATTTAATTTAATGGAGAATATGACGTTTTTGCTTATATAAGTTTAGTATTTACTTATTTTTATTAACTATATCTAGCTTAGGTTTAGTTATTTGTTCTTTTATTAAATTTAATTTAGTTTAATCTTCTTATTTTACTTAGTTTTTCACATAATGATGCTTGGAAAAAGAACAATTTCCACATATTGAATCTTAATTGGCTAGTTTACCATTCACTAAAGATGTTAACTTTAGATATCACAATAATACACAAATTGATAGTTTAGGTACCTCATCGACTATTTTTAAAGTAAAAGTACCATATAGGATATTTAATGAAAGTATAGGTATCGAATAATATACAATTTTATAATTCATATATTATATTAGATATTTTCAAAGTACAAATATCACATTAGACATTCTATAAAAGTAAATATACCAAATAGAATATTATCCCTAATTTTTATTTTTTTGTCTATGGAATTCTAAAGAATTCTTTTAGTTAAAACTATAACATGCCTGCGCTATGCTTTGAAAAATTGGATTAAGATTTTAAACAATATTTATAATAATTATATTAATAAATAAAAATATCATTATCAAATTTTTAAATCATTATCAAATTTTTAAGTAATTATACTTAGTATTAACAATTAAAACATTATGACAAATTATATGAAATATTTTATGGATTGAGATATTAATACAAACACATGAAAACATAATTAGATATGATGTAACAGTATGTTTTTAGTAGTATCGAAAATAATGGTTTCGGGACTATAATTCCAACTAGTGAGTCAGTAAATATTATTTATTTAATATTTACAAGATTATTAGAGTGTCGTATTAAAATTGGTTCGGTAATTTTTACGTCTGGATAGTTAATTAAAGAGAAATGACTAAATCGCAAAAGACGTAAAAGCTAATCACTAATAATTTTAAAAGCTAAATTGCTTAGTTAGTAAATGATTAAGGTGTAAAATGGCAATAATACCATAATCTATATTAGTGGGACGGTGGATGTATATTTTGTTATATTTTTATGTTATTTTAATGTTAAATAATAATAATAACAATAATAAAACATAAGTTTCGTCATCTTCTTCCCGTTTCATTTTTGTTTCAACCGAATACTAAAACAAATAAAGACGAAACCATGGTTGTTATTTAAAGCTTTCGGCCCTCAAGTCCTCCTAAGTAATTTTTATATTTTTGAAATTGTTATAATTTAATCTAGTTAATCCAGTGACTATTTGTAAAACTGTTAAAGATTTGAAATATCACTATTGTTGTTCTTAAAGCTTTTTTAATGTTAGTGGTTGAATTTGAAGCTTGGTGTTGATGTAGGACTGTTTTGTAAAATGAAACTGGTTAGTTTTAAGTTTAGGGAATAAAATGATAAAATATTGAATTTAGCATGAAATTCTTGTGAAATTTCATTAAATGTGAGCTTTAATGGATTAAGGGTAGATTCGGCTAACATGTTTTGAACTTAATTGTGATAAATGTGTAAGTTTCAATTTTAGGGACTAAATTGAATAAAAGATAAAAATTTAGAATAATAATGTAAAATGTTATTAAAGGATCAAATGCATGTATTTAGATATTTTAAGGTATTTGAAATGGTTAATTTAGTTAAATTATTATATAGATCAAGAAACGAATCAACCTGTTGATAATCGCGGAAAAGAGAAAATTGCTGAGTAGTCCTCGGTGTGGTGTTTGTAGCTGTTTTATTTAAGTAAGTTCGTATTAGGTTTATTATGTTTACTGATTGTTTGCATTCAAATTATATATGTGTATATATATGTAAACTTGGCGTGGTGTATTAAAATAAGTATCGAAAGTAAAAATGAGAGATTTAATTGTAAAGTATGAAAATTATACAAGTTTGAATTGAATTTTATAATCATATGGAATGTATATGATTAAGTTGAACACGATATCATATTATAAAGATGGAAAGAGTATGTGTAACAACTCGATTTCAGTGGTGTCGGAAACGATGGCTTTGAGACCACAATTTTCGACAAGGGAATCAGTAAATATTATTAATTTAGTATTTACGAACACTTAGTAAAGTCATAGGAAATTTAAATGTTTGAGCCGCTAATTAAGCAAAAAAATATTAAATCGTAAAAGTAAGAAAAGTTAAATCCAATTAGTTAAATATACCAAATAGCCATGAAAAGAGGAATAGGTGGACTTAAAGGGCAATTATACCCTAGCATAGATTAGTGGACGGTGGGTGAACAACTATTGATATTTTTTGAGTTAATTTTAATAATAAAATAGTAATGATGGGTATTAGGTAAGAAAAAGGAGGAAAACAATTTTGAGGGTGTTATTTCTTTTATTTTCAAAGAAAATTGTGAAACCCAATTGTTGAGCAAGAGAAGTTTCAGCCAATCTTCCTACCTTACTTTGGGTGAGTTTTTTTGGTCCATTTCTATTAATTTTTTATGTTTTTGAGTTTGTTTTAGCTTAGTCTAACTAATCCGAAGGTTGATTTGTGAAATCGTTAGAAGTTTAGGGACTTACCATGAATGTGATAAATGTATTTGTGAACTTAGTTATTAAATCCTTGAGTTGAAGGTTAAGTATAAGTATTTTAATAAATAATTTTTGATGATTTTGAGTTTAAGGACCTATTTGAGAGTATAGTAAAATGCAATGTGAATAATATGATATGATAGAAAATTTGGGCTAAATTGAAAACTTAGAAAAAAATTGGCTAGTTTGTTTTTGCATGGATTGTAGTTAAATTGTGAATATCGGTTTAAAGACTTAATTGTACCAATGTTAAAGTGTTGAAGGTAATTTTGTAAAATCACCTTAAAAAGGGTTATGAGTTCGAATTAGTTATTTTAAGTTGAATTTGAATGATTTAATTGAATAAAATTATTATTTAGATCAAGATACGCGACAACTGAACTTGAATCGTGGAAAGGCCAAAGTTTTAGATTAGTTGTCGGTACCTTTCTGTGCAATTGTGTAGTCGAGGTAAGTTTGTTTAATGGTAAACTAACCAATTTTGTAATTTGATAGAAAATTTATTTATGTTGTGTTTTGTATAATTTCATTGTATATAAATTGTTAATTTTTTTATTTAAGCGATATTGTAAGTTTGTGTAATTTAAGATAATGTGTGTAAAACGTTGAGGATTAGGGAATGATATGGAAACATGCTCCGTTTGAGCCCTATGAATACTTAGGATGCAAATGACACGTCATTAGGGATTATACATTTTCAGGTGTTGGTCTTAGGTGTCTTACCAATGGCTGAGGTCCTGCATTTGTTGCGGATTCTCCACAGCTCGTGTGAGCAGCATCATGCAGTCTAGCATCCCAACCTACAGCTCGTGTGAGCAGGCCCATTTCACAGCATGTGTGAGTATTAAATTATACGATTATACTTACATGTACAGGCACACTTCGTGTGAGCATGGTTCTCGTGTATCCTAAGTAGATTCGTTTTGTTCAATGGGTATTAAAGTTTAAGCAAAAGCTTGAGATGTATAAATGTTACGTTGGATATATGTTGAATGTTATGTACCAGTTCACTAACTTGTGAGAATGGTGATTGAAATTAGGAATCGGTTATACATATGAGCATGCAAATGGAATAATACATGTTGAGTCTATTTGGTAAGTTTTTGTTTAAGTTTATACGTGCTTACTAAGCATTATATGCTTATGTATTTGTCTATCTTTTCTTGTAGATCATTGGAAAGCTCAATCGATTGGAATTTCGTTGGAGCACAATCACACTATCCAATCATTGTTTTGGTAGCTTTCGATTACTTTGGTTAAGGTTATAAATGACATGTAATAGGGCTTAAATATTATCTTAGGTTGTTTTGATTAGGTGCCAGGTCTATTTGTATTTTATTGCCCTTTTTGGGGATGTTTTGTAAACATGGTATAGATATGTGACGTTAAATTCTTATGCATACCCTTTTGAAAGTGAATAACATTGGTGGTTTTAGCATGTTTTAGGCTTGTTTAAAAGTGTTTTTTAAGTATAGAAATGGTTGGTTTTGATTTGGCTTGTAACCTAGGTGTTGGATGAAAGTTTGCCTTGTTTTAGAAGCTTTTTAAGGTGCACACGACCTGGCTACACGACCATGTGTCTTATTAATTTTTAGGTGCAGGATTTTTCACACGGTCACAATTAGTTATCAGTTTGGCCATATGGGTGTATGGGGAAGCCACACAGCCGTGTGACCCCTATTTTTAAAAGTTTCAAATTTTTGCATATTTTTTTGTTTTGATTCAAATTAGTCTCGAATTGTTCCGAAACTATTTTTTTAGGCCCCGTAAGCTCGATTTAAGGCTTGTAAGTTTATTATTACCCTGATTGTTATGAGCTGTTGAATGTTATCATTTATTCTATATTTTTTGTTTTTGTTTGATGATAAATGTCTTGATTTGTACTGTAACGCTTCGTAACCCCAATCCAGCAACGGAGACAGGTTAGGGGTGTTACAGTATAAGAATTGAATTAAGGTCCATGTGAGCCTAGTGAATGATTAGGATAAAAATGATATGTCATTAGGTTTAATTAGGCACTATGTGTCGGTGATTATAGTTATCAAGTATTTTCTATTGGTGTTACAATTATCAGGCACTCTATGCCGGTGTTATATTTATCAGGTACTATGTGTCGGTGGTGGATATCATACCGATTACTAGAATCTAGAATTTGTTGCAGATTCTCGACAGCTTGTATGAGCAGCATCGAGTAATGGTTAATGTCCTAATTGTCAGCTTGTGTGAGCACGGTTACCCATGTATCCAAAGTTAATTTATTATAGTTCTCCAGGCAAAACTAAGTTAATGAAATGAATGGAAATGGAATCATATGGCCTGAAATGTTATTCATAGATGGAATGTGAATTGGCATGTATTTTATGCTATTTAGATGTCTTGATGATACTATATACTTATGACTAACCATTTGGTATGGTAGGGAATGTGTAACATGGCAAGGAATACTAAGTTATATGTTAATTTCAATTAGTATGATTTTAAATGACATGTATGTTGTGTTTAAATTATACGAACTTACTAAACTTTATGTAAGCTTACCTCATTTCATTTTCTTTCGTGTAGATTATCAGATTTGAGCTGTTGATTGGATCATCTTTAGAGACCACACCATCCGTCAACTCTTTTGGTAGCTATTTACTCATTTTGGCCCGATTATAAGTGGCATGTAAATAGGTTAATGACAGTATATGTACATGAGTAGTTTGGTTATGTTTTGTGCTATTTTGAATAAGAACTATGTGTAATGATGCAAACTAGAGGGTTGTTTTGGTTGATTTTGGCTTGTGTTGGTAAAAGCATGATTTGGTAACTATGATATGTCTTGCTTGGTGAAATTGGCATTTATGTTTTAGGTTCCTTGATGAACTTTGTTTGGTGATATTCTAGCAATGGAAATGATGATGATATGTGATTGTCTAGGTATTAATGATATTGAATGTTTAATGGTTAATGGTTGATTTGAGGTGCCAATTGTGGAATATTGGTTAGGTACTTAGGATGGATGTTATATAGTATTTTTTGACATGTTTTTGAAGCTTTTGAATAGCTTAAATGGTTGGTATATTGCATAACTTGTGGCTTAAGTGAACCTAGGTTGCGGTTACTTGTTTTGGAAGGTGTTTTAGGTATATACGATGTGCCACACAGCCATGTGCCATACACGGATGCATGGCACGATCATGTGGTCTGTTAAATTTAGGTGCAGGATGATCCATATGGCCACAGTGAGTTACACGGTTGGGCGACACGACTGCGTGACCTTGTATTACACGGCATCAGGCTATCACACGGCATTGTGACCTTTGTTTTCACTTTTTACCCATTTTTCTTTTGTAAATGTTTCAAATTAGTCCTAATTTGTTCCTAGGTTGGTTTAAGAGCTTCGTAAGCTCAATTAAGGCTCGATTTTGATTGTAAATCATATAATACTTGTATCAATAATGATTTGTGGATTAGTTGATTATTTATGTTGAATTTATTAACGATTTTGATAGTTATTTGTCGTAATACCTTATAGATCAGGTTCGACGACTGAAGTGAGTATAGGATGTTACGCATGACATAAAAATAACATGAACACGAAATAAATATATCATCATGTTAAAATCAATATAAATTAAATTATTAACATATAATGTTTTTGTATAAATTTATAATATTTTGAATACATGAAATATAACACAAAAAAGATGAATTATAAAATAGTTATAAATGCTATCTATAATGTACAACAAATCAATGAGAAAAAATAACTCATACCATAACTAGTTTAACGTAACACTGCAAAAAGTTATTCACATTTCATTAATTAAGCAATAATTTTAGATGCAATCAATGTCAGTTGTAGAAGTATATATCAAAATTACACATGAACTTAGATTTAATGTAAAATATGATACACGATTTTAGATATTTCAATTGTACACATAAAAAGTTAATTTGATTTAAATTATACATTTAAAAAATAAATAAATCCAATTATTCTCATGTTCGGTAAATAAAATTATTTGTATATGTAAAAAGTAAAACTAAACTGATGTTACATCAAGTATGGTATTAATAATTTGTGAAAATTAATATTTATGTATCAAATTGCATAAAATTAAAATATTAATATAAGTAAAAATTAAGATAAAGAATAGCCATTTAATGTTGCTTATGAGATTAGAAAATGTAGAGGAACTTATTTTTAATCATTTATATAGAAAAATAGAATAGCAAGTGTGTCCCACGCACAATGATTGCAGGTGGGGGTTTAAAAAAATAAAAAAAATAATTGAGAATAAAATAAAGAGGTGTGGACGTGGTGGTATTCACGTGAAGTTGTCCATTGCTTAGTTGGCGTGCGTTACAATTTATCTCTTAAACCCACCCCTACTTTTTGTTCATTTCCGCTTTATTTTAGCCTTAAAAATGCCCATTTTCTTCCCCTTTTTTTCTCTTCTAATTTATCATTAATTAAATATAATTACACCCTTTTTTTTCGCTTTTAATTATAATCAAGTTTATTTTATATTTCTCTTAGTTTTAATTATGATTTATTATGTGATTTTTCACAATTATAATGATTTATTATGGGTTTATGATTTATATATATGTAAAAGAAAATATCACAAGATTTCATGAAAAAAATTCTGTCAAATTACCAGCAATTTAATCACATTTATGTTTTGCAAGAATAAATTATTCTACTACTAAAATATGCATAATCTTTAATGATTAGTGATGATAGTGATAGAACTTGTTGGTTAAGGTTGTTTTTTTTTTTTCTTCCTGATAATTTATTTTAATTAAAATTATTAAAATTTTTCAAACATTTTAGAAAATCAACCCAAGTCTGCTTCTAATTGTGAGTAGATGGAAAAATATGATATCTTATTTTGTTAATAAGTATATATACATAAAATTGTATTTAACTAATATTAATAAGAGAGACGGTTTTATTTTTTATTTTGGTGAATTGTAAAAGGAGGGTAAAGCCAACTCAAACTACATATGGAACGCTGAACACGAAATATTTTATAAAATAATATAAAAAATTTGAGACACAATCTGATGAGATATTTTTAAAAAAAAAGATATATATAATTTGATGTTTAAATAGATGAAGTTGAATTAATTCAAATATTCCCCTCACAGGTCACACCCATGACTATCCTTATCATTAATGCTTCTTATGGAAGATAAAAGAATTTGATGGATTTTTTTTTAATTATTATTAGCATTATGATTTCTAAGGTGTCCATTAATCATTGGGTTGTTGTTTTCTTAGTTAATCTTCTAAAATTTTACTAATTATATTAAAATAGCTCAAAATATGTAAAATAATTTCTTTTATATATACTCTTTTTTACACAATGCCTAGAATTATTCATAGTTCCTATTCAATCTAAAAATAGGAGGATAATGCGCTTTAACACACTCAAACTCACATCCTATTGCATTAATACTAATACTCATGTCAATTAAACTAAGACTCAATCGATCAAATATAAAAGATAGGTATACTTACGTTTTCTAATACAAATATGAATCTAAATAATTAATAATATTATTAAATATTATTAAGTGTGAAATGAAAAAGATGTGACAGGGACGGGGCGACACCATGAAGAAGAAATAGCAGATAAATTTCATGCGGGACAAAAAGAAGAGGAAAAATAAAAAAGACGTAAAGAGTAACAAAATAAACAGCTTTTTTTACTCTCTTTTTTTCTTTTATCATTCCTCTTCCCTCACCATTGCGTAAATATAAACTTTAATATAAAGCATTCTTACGAAATGGAATCGATTTTATTTATTATATTTATAAATATTGAAGCTTGAATATTTTTATGTCTAAATATTATAAATCTAAATTTATGATACGATTAATACAGAATGACATAAATATTTAATTTCGAAGAATATAATAATTAAATTAAAAAAATATAATTGAGTGAAGGAAACTAATAATTTAGTGATATTTTTTGGGCTTCACCCTTTTTATAAGAAAATCTTTCAAATCATACACAAATTTTACATATTTCAAGGTAAAGTTGGGCTGTTAAATTGGGACAAACATGGCCCCAACTTGTCAAGTTGGACTCCCATGGATTTACTAGGCCTTGTAGGTATATATATATATTAAATACTTCAAATTCAAGGTATATATGTGTCTATGTGATTTAGATTTGAGTTAGATCCAAATTACAACTGCAAAGCAATTGGGTTTGCAATTTTTAGTATTACCTGTAATTAGTTGCACGACGTTGTTAGGACCAACAATTTTCACAACATCTAAAAACAAGTTGCCAAGAGTTTGGACATCTGAAATCATGTTGGATGCATCAATGGATTTGATAAAGCATAATCCTTTTGGATAATGCACTAGAACTTTATCTCATATCAGTCCAATTAAAAAAACAATATAAGTCCAACTAAAACATCACCTCAGGTGACCAGCAACAGTAGGGACATTGAAAAGCTGAAGCAGACCTAATCTCAGATTTGGGATGGCCGGAGACTGGAGTAGAGATGGCAGACCGAAGTCGAAGGGATCAGTGGTTGAGGGAGACGAACAGGAAAGAAGACTGAGGACTGAGGCGGCAGGCACGTGAGGTGAAGCAGGAAGTAGGTCTGGGTCACGTGTGTGTGTTTTAGTTTTTGCTTTTTAATTATTATTTTATTTTATTTTTTATTTGGGTTAAATGCATTTGCTTAATAGGTTGATTGGGGTTTTTTTTTTTTTTTAATTCATTGTGACATTTAGAAGAAGAAGAAGAAGTTATATTAACAATATCATACAAATATTTTAAAAAATTGATGCCCTTCAATCACTTTTTTAGTTGCTGCAACCAATGCTAACAAAAAAAGATAAGTAAAACAGTAAACATAATAAGTATATCGACATTCATTTAAAAGCCAAGCTTGTAAGCCATTAAATTCCCCCACACATATTGTTTTTTCCATCGTAACCTTAATCTCAAATATTTTGTATGTCAAAACTAGTTGTAAGAGAACATTAAAAATCTCATTTTCAAAGTTAATGTTGTAATATCTTTAACATAGATTATATAAAAAACCATTCTTTTACCTATAATTGTTTATAAAAGAACTCAAAACAATTTTCATTTGCTTTTTTTTTTTAATTTGTCTCTCACTTTATCCACAAAAATGCGGAATTTTATCACCAATCTATTCACTAATTACATTATGAACTCTATCAACATAAATTTGCAACATATTTTTCCACATTGTTGAAAAAGTATATGCAGCATTTTGTGGAACACTTTTCAAAATATCTTCATCTTTCTTATCATAAGATGCTAATAGCAATAACAATTCAAGAAAGTTTCCATGACTTTTTTTTATCTCAAGCTTTCATCATAGCCTCTAAAAGCACAATTGATACATGCACGGATGGGGTGAAATTTAATAAATTTCATTTACCAAAGCTACCAATTTTCAAGTTTGGGAAATCAACAAACTTGTGACAACTTTTTGGATGGGATCTAGGCATTTCTAGATTGAGATGTCTTCATGGAGTTCGAAGATCTATCTCTTAGTTTCGAAACACACTTTAAATCACTCGATTTTTAGTTCGGGAGCTCAAGTTATGATCGTTTTAGTGAAGACTGCGTGAGTAGAATTTCTGGACGGGATTATGATGAGAATTACGAGTTTCGGGCTTTTAACTCAAGTTTAAGTCATATTGGATTCGAGTTTTGGGCTTAATTTTTATTATACATGAGCCCAATAATATTGTATTTATCAATTATTATTATTTTATTATTCCTAATTTTTAATAATTATTAAGTAGTTTAAGTTATTTAGGAGTTTTATGTCAATAAAAAAATTTAGTTTAAAACAACTTATTGTTTAGATTAATTAGAGTTCTAGTATACTTAAGAGTTTTATTTAGATTTATTTAGCTAACCTATATATATGCCTTTGCATTGTACACAAATTAGACAACTGTTTTTATTAATAAAGTTTTCAACTTTGAGAGTTTGTTTCTTTGTGTAAGATTTATTTCTTGTGATTTTTAGAATTAGTTTTCTTCTCGATTTTCTTCAAGGAGTCGTGGAAATTCATTCTTCACCCTTCAATTTGCCAAGGATTATTCATGGAGGGTTGATTAGAGCCATTAATTGAGTTTGTTGGGATTTATATCTCAAAAGGTTCAATTGGACATTTATCTTTCTATCCATCATATCCATCGGTTTACTTGTCCATCTTCCACTTTGTTCTTTTTTAATTTCTATTTCTTATTTATTTATAATTTTTATTTGTTTTTTATTCTTAAATTTCTTCTTTTACTATGTTCGATTTTTTTATTACTAAATTTGTTTATTTCTTCTTTTCAGATCATATTCAAATCTTTCCTTCTTGAGTCAAACGACTTGAATTCGATCCTTCTTCTGCTTCCTCCGCTCCAATTCCGTATCAACAACCTTGAAATGTCAACCATCAAACAACATATATACAAGTTTTTAGATGTAGATAAATTAGCTGCAAATTGTTGTGTTATTTGCCTATCAAGTGATGCTTCAATATGTTGAGCTTGATTCATTAAATCTACATAAGTTCTTTGTGCATTGTTATGTAATGAACTCGAATCTTTTCCCATATGTCTTAAAAAACACAATTGCATCCGTCATGCACTTTTTCCACTTACTAAAACAACTGAATAAATGCAATTGATCCAAAATGATTACTTGGATTGCTATTAAAAAAAAAACAAGGCAAACATAATATTGCATCTTTAGAAGGTGAGTATTTTAACCAAGAAAATTATTTAAACCATGACGGTTGAAAATAATGAGGATGCTTTTCTAAATTAGAAGTAGGATACTCTAAAAGAATAAGTTTATATGATCCAAGCTTAATATAAGCTCTTCGAATTTCATCACGTATATTAACTGGATACTTATATATTTGCTTACGCACTCATGATCACGTTTTAAGTTAGACAAATCAAGTGCCTCATATTCAATTCTAGGAATTTTAGAAGGACGAGCCTATCACAACCCAAAAATCGGGTTAGTAGAAGTGGGTAGTTAAATGTGGGCTCAAGAGAGATAACAGGATTAGTGTCATAGGAATTAGAATAAAATAAAAGAATTAATTAATTAGTTAATAATAATTGGGTTAATAAAAATATGTTAGTAGGGATTAAATTAAAATGGTTTTAAAATTAGAGGTCTAATGTGTAAATAAAAGAGTTTTAATTGGAATTGGAGAAATAATAACAAGGGAGAAAATATAAGGGGGCTTGAGGGTAAATAGCCCAAATTTTAAAATTTGGTTGGCTATACAAGACCACTCATCATTCTTTCCCTCTACATTTTCACCCATGTCAAAATTTTGTTAGATTTAAAATCAATAGTTTTCCCTCAAAATTCTTTCCATCCATTTGATTTTCATAGCAACCAAACACCTTTCTCTTCTTCAATTTTAAAAGAAATTCACTCTTTCTCCTCCAATTTTTCCATTAACACTTAGCTTGTTTTTGATCAAATTGATCCAATTTCGTGGAGACATTCGAATTAAATGTAAACATTCTGATTTCTTATGGTTTAAACACTTAGTATGTGATTTCAACTTGAGTTCTTAAGGATCTAGTTAAGAAATCACAAGATCCATGGTTTTTAAAGCTTATTTGAGCTTAAAAATGGTGGATCTCACAATAGAGAGAAAAGTGATGGTTTTAAAATGATTTTCAACTTAATTTGATATAAATAAGAGGTTTATAAACTTTATTTAACAAATCATTAATGAATTTGCAAGAATTAGATGATTTTTTTTCTTTGAGATTGAAAACGAACATGATTTTCTGGAAAATGTTAATTAGTGAAATTGTGTAAAATTAATGGCCTAGATATGTAATTAAGCATAAGGTTAGGAAGTAGAAATTAGGAATTAAATCAAGTTACAATGAGGTAATTAAGCAGATTAAATCATGCGAGGTGAGCTCGCCAGATTCGTGTGAATGGCGAGCTACTGTGTGTGAGGGAGTGGCGAACTACTTTCATGCTAGGATAGTAATTATATTTAGAATGTTCAATAATTGGTGTGTGCTGTTGTTGATGAGTGAAACTAAAGATTGTGGTGGAGCCTCATCGAGTAGGGATAAGGGCAAGTAGAAGGTGGTATAGCTTCGGCAATCAGCAACGAACCGTAGGTGAGTGTTTTGCATATTGCACTTAAACATTAGTTCGCATGCTAAAAGGAGACCAGGTAAGACATGCGAACCTTGTTAGTTTTGCATGCGAACCTTGCTTTAGTAATATGTGAACCCTATTATGTATTATACGAGCCTATATACATGTGCGAACACCACACATTGTGTGCGAACCCTTATGATTCATGTGAACCCCATGCATGTAAGGTCTCTGTCACATATTATGTGAACCCTTATAATTGTGCGAGCTAATATGTATGTGAGCCTATTTGTATTATACGAGCCTACATGTAATAAGCGAGCCATAAATGTGTGCAAGCCTCATGTTGTGTGTGAGCCCATAAGACATGCGAACCCCATGCTATGCGAACCCCATGTGACATGTGAGCCCTATGTTGTGCGAACCCTATGTGCATTACGAGCCATGCAAAAATGCAAGCTCTATTAACTGTAATGTGCGAGCTTTGCAATATTACGGGCCCTATTATACTATGTATTGTGAATGTGATAAAAATGATATGTTGGCATTGTGAATACTTGAAACCATTGGATATCATTGACATGCCATAGGATTTTGAGTACTCACCCTTTTTACTACGTGTTAAGGCATTGTGTCCTAGAGATAGCGTTGGAGAGATAAGGGAATGTCGAGCATAACTCTATTCATCGTTGATAACGTGATGTGTTTGAAGAGTGTGAGCACTCGTGCTACACTTACACGGAGATAGCGTACGAATTTATGAGTCATTTGGTGTGTTTAAGATCCTTTTATCCAATTCATATAAAATATGGTTATGTTTCACATTCACATGTTGCCAATATATCATCATGTTGTGTATGAATACTGTATTTTATGTGAACTATTATAGCATGTCTAACTTCTAGCACGATTGGTGTGTTTAAATGTGTTGTATGCTTGAGCACTCACTGAGCTTCAATAAGCTCACACTCCTTGCATGTACCTTGCAGATAGCTAGCTCACAAAATAGTGGTGAAGTGTGGCAGTCCAGTGATCAATTGCAAGGCAAATTCCTTTAAGTATGTGATGTGTTTTCAAACCCCAAAGTGGAAGGCAATGTGGGACTATTCCTAGGGATTAGAGATAGATTTAGAATTTTTAAATAAATTTTGACGGGTTGTAAACAGACACTACGGACTGTTTAATTTTAGACTTTGGACTTTATAATTTCTTGTTTGAGTGCATGATTGATTGGATTATATTACCTGTTGAATGTTTGATAAATTGTTAAACTAACGAGCTTATACAACCTAGGAGATCACTGGATATCAAGGTACGCCCTTATACCTCTTGTATAATTTCCTAACAATTATATCCAATATTCGCTTTAGAGAATATGCCAAAATCTTCAAATGTGCAAATTGACTTTAATGATCAAAAGTGATTAAAAAATTTTATGATATTGCAGAAATTTACTTTCAGGAATTGGCAAAAAATAATTTAGACAATAGCGTAACCATATATCATATTCTGTACAATAAGATTATATAGTTATCATCCACTTCAAGGAATAATTAATTAGTATAAATCATTGATCATTCTGTTATAAGAATGAACATTTAGCAACATTTCAAATCATCTATCTTCTTCTTATCTATTTGCCAATACACTAGATTCTACTGTCTTAATAGTTATGTATTGCTATATTCACTTCAAGGAATGGAGCAAAACTAGTGGGATGAATAATTCATTATTTAACAATAAGAAAGTATGAGATAAATTCAAAATACTTTTAAAACCCTTTTCACAAGAGTTTTGCATCATTAATTGACTAAAAAGAAATAACCAAGACATACATGGAGTTTATTGTAAATAAAATGTATGGATAAAATTGACATCTAAAATGTCAAACCTGATATAATGCTAGTCTTAGCAAAAAAAAAATCATAAATCATCGTAAACATGCATGAAATTTACTTCAAAATTATAAATCTCATATTCACTAAAACTTTTTCACTTATAATTGCTCAAGCCATCTCACTAATCAATTGCTAAATGAATAATATAAAATGCATAAAATACACTCAACATCTCTGCAATAGTGAATGTAGTCAACAAAAATCATTGAAAATTAAAAAAAAATAGTTTAATTAAACTCAAACTTATACAATAAAATTGACCCAAAAAATCAATTAAGACATACCTCAAGATTTGTCCTTAAAAGGACTTAAAACAAATATGTTTGAAGTGGAATATTCTTTTATTGTTTGGTGTGAAAGAATCTTGATTTTATTGTATATGTAATGACTTTAATCATTGTTGATTAAATGAGTTTTAAAAAATATTAAAGTCCAATAATATATGATGTTTAGGATTAAGAAAAATTATATATATATTCAAATTGAAATCATAAAAAAAAAAAAACTAGTTTAATGACGACTAAGAATCGATGCAAGATCACATATTATGATAAACCTTAGGCCTTAATTAACAAAGGTAATTGATAATATTATGGATTGTGATTTACAAATCTATCAATTTATAAAATTAAAATTAATTTATCATCATTCATACTTAATCATCAAGCAATTATCAAATAACATATATTAAGAAATAACATTTTTTTATGAACAAAAATCTAGGTAACAAATAGACATGTGATATGATAAGTAAATTTACCTTAATTTCTTTCCTTCTACGAAGGTTTTAATAACAACTTTCTTATTTGACGTTGAGTCTTGATGATTTTATCAAGAAGTAAGCAAATCAAACTCCAATTGTAAGCCGATATCAAATCTTTCACCATCTGTCTAAGATCTTGGAAATTATAGAGAATAAATTTGATCATTGATAAAAGAAACTATCACTTTGAGCAAGATCGTGCTGATAAAGTATTATAAAACTTAAAAAAAGAATACAAAGATTAAGAGAGAAAGAAAGATAAAGAAATGAAAGGATGATTCAACTTTCACACTTGGAATACCACAAGCTTGTACATGCCCTCTATTTCTAGGGCTTCAAGTACCATAAGGTATAGAGCATTAAAGGGTTACAAGATAATGAATTTAGGGGTTATGAACATCCATTCTGTAACACCCCAAACCCAGCCTAGATGTTATGACCGGATCTTGAGGAATTACATTAACTTGTTAAAAAACTTTTGACTTAATCAACTTAGTTATACGCTTCGAAAGCATAAAATTTGGCAGAACTCTCACAAATGTTTAGGAAAAATGCAAGTTCGAAAACACTTATTTCAAACCCAGAATTTGAAAGTATCAATTTTGGGCAAATCATTTCCAATTAAAGCTAACTTTTGCTAAAAACTATTTATTTATAGAAAAACACTTAAGTGATTACTTAATAATACAGTGGAAAACTTTCAAAGTTTCAGTTTTGAAATCCGAATCTTAGTTTGTTAACCTGTGTGATTTTTTTTTTGGTTTTTACCTTTAAAAATATCAAATACTGACGAATAAAACAAAAACCAAATCAAAGTCCAAAAACGGATTACAGTCCCAAAAGTCCAAACAAATTACTAATGTAAATCACCTTATTTAATTAGTCGAGAAAATAATCCAAGTTCCCGCACATAGTCCGGTCCTAAGTATGAAGATCACCTGAAACGTATTAAACAAATGAGTGAGTTTTAAGCCCACTGTGTGACTTGACCCACAAACATAATTTTCTTATAACATACACAAATGTAAATACCAACACAAAATTCTACTTATAACATTCAAATATACGAATCTCAGATCAGAATGTCACATTACCAGAAACATATATCAAATCAGAATGTCATATTTCTAGAAACATATACCAGATCAGAATGTCATATTTTCAGAAACATATATCATATTAGAATGTCACACCATATCAAAACAAATCCTATCCCCATCCGCTACACACCATCTCCGTCCAACCAATCATACCAAATAGGACTACAAGAGTCCATCCATTCAATCACACCGGGTCATGGTGGTATGCCACTCATAATGGTGCAGCTGAGCTACTAGACAAATATTGCAGTTTAACCGTCAGAATTGTAGTAATACTGCTAGAATACACTTCTTCCATCATATCAACACCCACCCTAATGCACATGCATAATCACAATAACATATATACATATCACATGAATGGTACTACATGCATACCTAATCATATCTTACAGATCATAACATATCAGATAGCTTATACTAACAGTTATTTCACATTAAGGTGTCATGCATGTTTTTACACATAATTATGCTTTCAGAGTTATCAAAACACAGATTGCACATAAGTTTTTCACTTACCTTAACCATATCACATATTGACAGATGTCACATTTCAAATCTTATTTAAGCCAAACAGACCCCATGGGAGGTCTAATTACGAATGTCTGAGTTAAACGTGTAACAGCTCATTTTTTAGTGATGTAACACCCTAAACCCGGCCTAAATGTTATGGCTGAATCTGGCGATGTCACATTGTAACACCCCTTACCCGTATTCAACACCGGAATAGGGTACGAGGCATTACCAGAACATATACACTTATAAACGTATTAAACCGAGTTATAAAATTTCATATAGACTAAAACTTTTAAATTATTGTCTTCAAATCGCTAATTAGGGCTTACAAGGCCCAATATATACTCATTCGATCCAAGCCTTATAGCTACCACCATTGTAATATATTAAATATTCAATGTCTCGTAAAGATTCGCTAATCTATCCCATATACTTTCACACAGATTAATTCACAATTCACAAGTCTTATCATATCAAAACTTATAAGACACATGTACATATCTATACTAACTCGTATGAGTCTCATACTCATTCATATGCTTAATAAATCTGTTAAATCATTTCAACATCGAAGAATTCACATTATGTCAGAAACAATACTAATAACAATCATAAATCTTTTCATATTAATTTCATGTATCAATTACTGAACTTCATATATCATTTCATAAATATGTAATTCACTAACACATCTTGCCATATACAATATCCAATTGGTGAAATCACTTAATTGAATTCAACTTCAACAATCAAAATAAATCTATCACTTGAATATGAGTCCATGTAACACTTACCAACTTTGTCAAATTAGTGAACGTCTTACGGAATTGAGTACTTATTTTCTCGATGCCATAGTCCAACTATGGTCTTACACGTAATCACATAACATATACCGATGCCATAGCCCAGCTATGGTCTTACACGGAATCACATATCACTTATTGCCATGGTCCATCCATGGTATTTTCCGTCAATTCGTCTTTATCACTGAACGAAAGTACTCAACCCTGCGTTCTACTCAATTTGAACTTTTATTCCAATTTATCTATCTTTCTCAACAATTCAACCATGAATATGTATATAGAATAATACATTATGTCATGCATAATACTAACAAATAATTGTTTGGTTTCAGCCATATGAATTTACAATTCAATTCATAATAACTAATTGAAATGAAACATTATGTCATTTCTAATTCAACGTTTATCAAATATAATCGGGCATATGACCAATTTATATACAAATCATTCATATATTTTATATTTCCTCCTCCTCCTCTCCATTCCACATCCTTAATGTACATAACACTCTTATAAATAACATTTTCTATAATTTTACTATTCACTCACATGTATATTCAAAGCTATCTATCCGAGTCAGAGTCACTAAATTATTTTTATCTGGAGCTACAGAGCTCCAAATTAAGATCCATTAATTTTCCCTAAAACTAGATTCACATATATTCATATCATAAAATTTTCATAATTTTTGGCTTAGCCAATAAGTACAATTTATTCTTTAAATTTTCCCCTATTTCATTGCTCAATAGTTCTGACCTCTCTTCACTAAAAATTAATTATCTCACTGTACAGAATTCGGATGGCACTTACATTTATTTCACTTGAAAATAGACTCATTCAGGGTTCTAAACATATAAATTTTAGCTTGTAATTATTTTTTTACAATTTTTAAAAATTTTCCAAAGTTAGAATAGAGGATTCCAAATTCATTCTGACCCTGTCTCACTAAACTTAAAATATCTCAAAATATATAGCTCTTTTGCTTACTCTATTTCTTTTATGTAAAAATAGACTCATTAATCTTTCATTTCATATCTTATTCACTCTCTAATTTGATTTCCACCATTTTTGGTGATGTTTCAAAGTCATGCAACTGTTTCTGTCCAAAACTATTTTGCTGCTAATTCTACTATTTCATAATTTCACTTTATCACTTTCGATCACTATTCAATTCAATTCCACACATATATTCATCATTCAATTACACTTAGCCGTTACATAATCTCATATATTTTCACTTAGTCAATTTCCCGTTGAACACTCGGAATATACTCGGATACGTAGAGAATTAGCACATAAGTGCCATACTGATACGTAGCCGAAGCTACCACTGATACGTAGCCGTAGCTACCACTGAAATGTAGCCGAAGCTACCACTGATATGTAGCCGTAGCTACCACTGATCAATAACACTGGAAATGTCCACGGGCCTGCTCACACAAGCTGTCAGGTGTCTGCAACACATGCTAGATCACCCAGCACCCGGGACTCACTGTAACACTGGTCTCTAGTGACATGTCACTTGTATCCACTTCTATTCCTAAGTTCAACCGGGAATTTACACTTAACACTTTATTTTAAACACTTTATCACTTGAATAATTCATGAACAATTTTCCTTCCACATTCAATAATAATAATTCACATATCAAATATAATTCATAATTTATAAAAATATATTGCTATTATTTACACATAACTTACTTTGGTGCAACAATATAAAAATTTAGCAATTTAGTCTTTAATCTTTTCTTTTCTCCGATCAAGGTCGATTCGACTTCTTTCTTGATCTATAATAACACATTTGACTTATTTAATACTCACATTTATCAAAACAGTCCTCGACTCAAACTTTAGAAAAATTACAAGTTTTCCCCCTAAACTTTTGCACTTTTTACAATTTAGTCCTTTTGACTAAATTGAGTGCCCAAATGTCAAAATTTTCGAACGAATTTTTCAAAAAATTATTTCGTGAAATCGTAGACCATAAAAATATAATAAAAATAAATTTTTTCCTCGTCGAATTTGTGGTCCCGAAACCACTATTCCGGCTAAGCCCAAAATTGGGTTGTTACAAGTGATGTCGGAAACAGTGGTTTCGGGGCCACCAAATCTGACAACTAAGTTTGTAAATATTATTATTTAATATTTACAAGTTAATTATGGTTTTAAAAAGTTTTTTGATTTGATAATTTATGTTCTATAAGCGATTTATTAAGTTCAAGTGGTTTGACCCTAAGGTCAAGTGGATTTAAAAAATAAGGTATCGGGACCTCATTTCTATAAACTGAGCCTTAAATATTTTTATAAATATTTATGGAGTGTCATTAAGGTGGTATTAAAGTTTCATTGAAAATTTTTAACGTTTTGATAGTTAATTAATTAAAATAGACTAAATTGTAAAAACTACAAAATATGCTAAATATAGCATTTAAGTGATGAAATAGCTTAATTAATAAAGAAGGAAGTACTTAAGTAAAAATTATTCCCTAATTAGTATAGTGGGACGACAATTTAATAGGAAATGATAAAATAATGTGTTTTGGATGGCAATTTTGTAAATTAATAAAAGTCTAAACAAAATTAAACAAAATTAAAGAATGAAAAACAAAAATTCCTTTCATTTTTCTTCTTCAATGGCCGAAAGCCATAGCCAAGAAGGTGAAACTTCGGTTTTGGGTGTTTTCTTTGCATGGTAGGTAATACCGACTCGTTTTCTTGTAAATTTTATGTTTTTGAGATCATTGCAACTAAGTCCAGTTAGCCCTACCTTCGTTTTTGAAACTGTTAAAGATTTTGAATGTTTCCATTGATGAATCTAGTGATTTTTTATGTTAAATTATGAAATTGAAATGTTGGTTGGTATTTAAAATTATTTTGTTAAGGGATTTTTGATGAATTTTTTTATTAGGGACTAAATTGTAGAAATAGTAAAAATACAAGGGTTTGTTGTAAAATTATTGCAAAAATGGGCTGTATTTAATGCCATGAATATTCGACTAGCATGGATTTGCATTAAAAATGGTTAATTTGCATGTTTTAGGCTCAATGACTAAATTGAATAAAAGTAAAATGTTAGGGGTAATTTTGTAAAAATATCAAAAAGACTAAATTTCATAAAATGAATTATTTTATTCTCTAAATTAATAAATTGAATGAAATTATTAATTTAGATCAAGATCGAGTGGAAAATCGAGGAGAATAGAAAATTACCAAAAAGCCCTTGTACTTTGATATTTCTACAATTTAGTCAGGTAAGTTCGTTATTCGATTATTATTAATTGTATTGAATATTTCATACTATTTCATTATTCGTTAAAACTTAAATGTCATTTAACTATGTTTTAAAAAATAGAAACACGATGATATTCGGGCTTTGTGCCGGTGATATTCAGGCTTCGTGCCTAGCAGGCTTTGTTCCGATGTGTTATATTAGGCTTTGAGCCTAGTAGTCTTCGTGTCAATGTATTGTAACAAGCAAGTCGTATTGAAAATATTATTTTCATTATTCGATGTTATTTCATTTGATTCAACGGGTATGAAAATGAAGAGATAGGTAAGTATTCAAAAGACCTATGTCATGAATCTATAAAAAGGAATAAAAAGGTAATGTTCAATGAAAGTATGTTTATGATCATGAAATTTATGATTACAAGTGATGTTATTCATGTATATGACTTACCTTATGATATTTTGAGTGAAATATGAGTAAATGCACTAACTTGTGTATTGATGATGATATATTTATGCTTATGTCTTGTGTTATACAAATGATACGAGTAAGGAGATGTAATAAAACGGTAAGTTCATAATTGAGATGTAATGTGATAATGTAAATGCATTGATGAGTTAAAGGGTTTACTTATATGTGAGAAATTTACTTAAGTTATGGATGAATTTATCTAGGTTGTGATAAATACACTAATTTGTGAGTTGATTATGGTTTGATAAATCTTGAGGCATTGATATAGGTTTATGTTTACCTTATAAAGTTCATTATTGAAATGGAATGTTATGTTTAAAATTTATACAAGCTTACTAAACATTCATTGCTTACATTGTTATTTTTCCTTTACTTTTCAAATTATCGGAAGCTTGACCGGGTTAGAAGCTAGTCGAAGATCCATCACACTATCCATTGATTTTATCGGTAGATTTTGATGTCTTGATCAAGATTATAATGGCATGTATAGGTGGAATGTGGTATATATTAGTTTGATGAGTTTGGCATGTATATATATAATTTGGAATTGGCTAGATTGGTGTCATTTAGATGGTTTTGATGCTTAAATGGTTGGTGTTGGAATGGTCAAATGAAAGTATACTTTGAATGACCAATTTAATATATTTGGTTGTGTTTTGGAATATGTCAATTATGTTATGTTTTGGCATGGAGACAAAATAGATGATAAATGGTAAATGTGCACATATTTAGATTGATTTGATAATTATGTTTGGGGTGCCTTTTGGCATATTGGTTTTATGGATAAATGACCTATTGAATTGATCTTATTATACATATTTTAGGTATGTTTGAAAGCTTGATTGTATGTGCAAATGTTTTGTATGTGTGAGCATGTTTAGGGTGAAAGAAATGGTTTGAAAATGGTCTCTTTCTTGTCCACGTGGCCTAAGATACGTGTTTGTGTCTCAGCCGTGTATGACACATGGCCACGCGACATGGTCGTGTGTCCCCTATAGGTTTTTAAAGGTTACATTTCGAGGGTACACGGCCTAGCATATGAGCGTGCGACTTGGCTGTATGACCCAAGTTATAGAGTTACACGGGCTGAGACACGGCCGTGTGTCCCTACTTCGAATGCCACATAGCCTGAGACACGGGCGTGTGTCTCAGCCGCGTGAGTCACACGGCCGTGTGATCCCTGCAGTTTGAAAATTTTCTTCTTTTTCTAAAAAATTCTATATGCTTCTGATTTAGTCCTGACTTGTTTTTAATGTGTTTTTAGGGTCTCGAGGGCTCGTATAAGGGACATTATGTATGATATTGATTGACTTTGCTATGATTGATGTTGAGTTATTAAATGATTAAAATTTTTGATAGTTTTGAAATGTAAACTCTGGTAATGCTCCGTAACCTTATTCCGGTGACGGATATGGTTAGGGGTGTTACAAAACGGGTCTAAATGAAAATTTTAAAAAAATGGGCTCACATGGCCTACCTGACCTACTCGTATGTCCTACACGACCTACCAAAATTGCTCATGCAATCGTACACATTCGTGTGCTCTACACGACTTGGCACACGGTCGACCACACACCTTGGCACACGGCTGACCACACGCCTGTGTGGTGCACACGGCCAGCCACACGGCCGTGTGACGCAGAGCAGTTTCAAAAACAACCTTTGTTTTCAAGTTTTTTTGAGTTCTAATTGAAGTTTCGGGTTAGATTCACACACCTTATATTATTTCTGATTAGCCATAGAATAGAGCACTCATGAATCCTACATACGACATTAAATCATACTAATTAACAACCATGAATTAGACTAATAATTAACTTCGGTACTTTCTCTTTACTAAAAACAGCCCCCAAAATCGGTATTCAAATACTTACCCTGAAGAAAAAGGTGACTTAACAACAGCCTTTATCAGTACTTAACTCGCCGGAGGATCGTTGTTCGTCTCACAACACACTCTTATCAATACCAGAATGGGCAAACTCAATATAAGAACTATTAAGATAAAGAAAAGGAATCTTCCTAACTCCATGCGAACCAAAGAAAAATACTACATTACTACAGTAGAATAACAACCAACACTTACCCAAAAGATGATCAAAAGATTAACAATGCAAAAGTATGACACACCAAAAATGATAAAAGAAAAATAGAAGAGATGGCAGTAAGAGAAAGTGAAAAGAACAAAAACAATTTTTCCTTATTAGCCAAAGTTCACAATAAACAAAAGAAAGAAGAAAAGATGGGGAGAAAGTAGAAAACTTTGGACAAGAAGAGTGGGGGAATGGGAGAGAGAGGAATGTGGGAGAGATTTTTAGGTTAATTCAAAACTACCAACATCCCATTAGATCACATTAACTAACCACTCATCAGATTCCCTCAGAGTTCAAAATAAAAACAATTTTCACTTTGCACACATAAGGACTCAAACACAAAATCAAAGGGTAAGCTGAAGTCTTATCACTGAACCAGCAGGCTCATTCTTGTCAACAATTAAGCGAAAATAATTTATAAACCAGATGTTCAAAGATAGGGGTTTAGGCAAAAATTAGAAAAAATGCAAGACAAATGGTTCACACTCAAAACTTCACTCACACTAGCACAACACCAGATCACTTCACTTGTCATAATTCCCACAACCTTTACTCAAAAACATGACGTGACCACTCTTGATCTTACTAACTCAATTTCTTCTAACATGGTTTTTGGGATGTGACACATTCTTTAGGGGTTACAATAAGATAAATTTGAAGGGGTTATGGACATCCATTTATCAATGGATTTACAGCACTTTGAGTGTAGTAATTACTCCAATTCCTACACTCCCCTTAAGAATTGAAAAGTGTAATTAGAGTGCTCCAATTACATCCAATTCGATGGGACTCACCAATTATAATAGTTACCCAAACATGTCATCATCGGTAATTGCAAGCAATTACACTCAAATCCAATTATCAGGTGGCTTTCCAAACACTACCTTAAATAATCTTAAAACATCTCTATTTTAGAAAAAAAATTATGGTGTTTAAGTAAAAAAAGATATAATATTAAATTTAGACCTTAAAGTTTACATATTTTGTTAATTTGACCTTCATTCTTTCTTTTAGCTAAATTTGACAATTAAGCCTTCAAAAAAAGTTAAATCGTTTTTTTAAATGGAAATGATAACTAAAATTTTAAAATTTTAATGCTGATATGACACATATTATTTTATATACCATGTTAACAAATAATTTAAAAATTATAAAAATATTTAAAAATACAAAAAGTTTGTAAAAATTAACTTGAAGTAAATGTAGATTGCCATGTGAGCTGTCATTTAAAAAAAATTAACATTTTAGTCAATTTTTCTATTAAGAAACAGAAATTCAACACTTTTCAAAGTAAATTGATTTTTTTAAGAGGTTAAGGGTCAAATTTAGTTTTTTAAAAAATAAAAGCCAATAGATAAAAGATGTAAACATAGAAGGCTAAATATGATATTATACCTAAAAAGTCAATTTCCTTTCTTTTCTTTCTCAATTTTCTGCCAAACAAGACGTTAACCGCTCCACGTGGCATAATCGGGCCTTGCGTTCAAACGCAATCCCAAACGAAATTTGCAATTCCATCTCGTGACCGCGTTTGGGACCAAAACGTCCATCAACACACGCGTTTGGGCAACCGCAAAAAAGTTCTCTTTCCCAGATTCATCACTTCCTCTCCAACAAAAAGCTCAATTCTCTCCCCTTTATTTCATGCATTAAACCATAGATTTTTCATCCTCATTTTGGCCCAAAGGTACCATTTTTCTCTTCGTTTGTTTCTTCTTTATCAACCCACCAATTTGGGGTTTAAATTTCATCCGTGATGATAAAAATAGATTCTTTTGTGTTTTTCATTTCTGGGTTTTTTTATTTTAATGCTTTTTGGTTAATGGGTTTTGCTTATGTTGTGTTGCTCTGCAATTTTCCTCCAGTGGGTTTGTTTTTTTCCGTGTGATTTTTTCATGGCTTGAACAATGAAGAGCTAATTATTTTATTTATCTAATTATTAATGTATTATGTTAGGGTTTCAAGAGTGACTTTTATATTCACTTGTTTTTTTTCCCTTGTTGCGTGTCTGTCTGTGTTTCAGCATGTGTGTAAGAATGAGAATATATTTATGTATGAATGTGCCTTTTTTATGTCTTCATGTACGAATTAGTGTATTTATTTATGCATAAACGTGTCTTTTGTATGTATGTGAATGCCTCTGGGTCTGTTATACATACATACATACATATATTAATGTATGTATGCATGTATGTATGTATGTATGTATGTATGTATAGAGGAGTGTTACTATTTTGTAAGAGTATTGAACCAAGTTCAACTCTTTGGTCCGAGGACATGGATGCACCTAGTATTGGGAACCATATGTGTATCTGCAAACCTACAACTTTTGCATGCGAATGTGAACGATTGATGCTACTGTGAGTATGTGGCTGTATATAAACGAATCTGGAATGTTATTGGCTTGGTCACTATCGGATATGTTCGGTTGGTTGACGTGTGCTTCTCTGATTAAAGTATATTTTTGTTCGAAAACGGAAATGGCTTATACTTTGATGATCTTAAGTTCTTAATAGATGATCTTTTTTTTTTTTGTTATTTCTTTTGTATTTCTATGACTGGTTTGTTTGTATGATTCTTTTTCTCTTTTAATTTTGAAAAACTTTGTTATAGATGAAGAATGCTCGAATTCTTACAGTAGAGGTTCCTCGAGGTAGGAGTAATGAAAAAATCAAGGCAGTATGGGACAGGAACTTAACGATGATATTCTGTGATCTTTGCATAAAGGAAAAAGATCATAATTGTAGGCGAGGAACTTACTTTAAAAAGGAAGGGTGGTCGAGGTTGGTTGCGAATTTTAACAAAGAAACTGGTAAAGAATATGAAAAGTCTCAGCTGAAGAATCGATGGGATCTACTGAAAAAAGAATGGAAGCTATGGAAACAGCTCAAAGGGAATGATACCTGTTTGGGTTGGGATCCTAATAAGAACAATATCGATACTTCAGAGGCATGGTGGGAAAAGAAGTTAAAGGTACATGATTGATTTTCATAACGAAGATTTTATTAATCTTTTTTTCTATTTTCTCGTGTATAAGATCAATAACACTCATGTGTAAATGTGCAGCTAATGCCTGAGGCTACAAAGTTCAAAAATGGTGGTATTGATCCAGAATTAGAAAACAAATTAGATTGGATGTTTCAGGGTATCAATGATGACGTAACTTTCACACCCACATTTGGTCTACCGTCGATTGATGGAACTGATGATGATGAACCGCCTAAAGTAGAGGTTGAGGAGGTTGTCGCTGTAGAAGATATTCAAATGTCGAAAAAGGCAATGGGTGAACATTTCAATGAGATGGATAACCATTGCATGGAACAGAATCCTCAGGCTCACTCCGAATCCGAGCACCAGTCAGAGCCACCGCACCAGAAAAAGAGATCTCCCGAGTCAGATTCTTCTCATCTCAACAAGGGTAAAGAGAAAGTACCAAAACTAATTGGGAGAGTTTCAAAACTATCTAGGCAGATAGATAGATTGTGTAGTGCAGCCGAAAGTATGAGTACGGCAACTTCAGCCAAAGTAACTTTTGAGCCATACAACATTCCGGAGGCAATTCGAATGCTTGATAACATGGAGGAAGAAGTTCCGAAGATGAGCAAATTGTATTTTTTTGCCACGAAGCTGTTCATTGACAAGGATAAGCGGACGGTATTTATGTCGTTGTCAAGTGATATCAGAGCTTGGTGGCTTAAAATGGAGATGGAGGAGAGCTCCAAGGCTGCTTAAAGGTATAAAATGACCACAATTGTGAGTACTACCAACATTTTATAACTTAATTTCAATGTATTTGATCAAGATGATGATGGTGATGAAGCTAGGAACCTAACAGTTGGATGATATCTCATCTAGCTTAATTATGTTGTGGGACCCTTCTTGCCTTTAGGTTTGTGGGAAATGGCTAACAATCCCCATTTTGATGTAGATAGATTAGTTAAATGTATGTTCACTTTTTATGTTTATTAGCAGTAATCAGTGAGTTCGACATGTTGATTAAGGGGTATTCATTTTGGTTTTGTGAAGGATACTGAACTAAGCTGAAAATATGGTTTTATAAAAGGATTTATATATAATCCCATTAAAATCAAAACTACTTATTTTTAACAAAATTATAATGAGTTGATATCATTTAATACATTGTAAGTGCATGAAATATATAAAAAGTAGTAGTTAGTAAATGATCACATTCTTAATTTAAGAATGCCATTAAATAAGTTTGAAGACTAAGCAATTGGCTTCAATGTCATGACCAAACAGAACACACGCAGAAGAAACGAAAAAGAACTGTTGTTTTCTCTTTTTGGTTACAATGGGAAAAGCATTAAAGGTCCAAACTTAGAATCTTAGAAAAAAACCTGTTAATTTACAGTTTTTGGTTCCACTTTCTTTTTTCAAGCTAACTAGAGCTCCTAACAAAGAGAAATAGATGGCATTTTTTTTTTACTTCCACGAGCTTTTATTTCTTTTCTGATATGTTGATACTAAAGGGGCTTCATATATACTTGAAATACTTCATTGTTTTGGTTTAATTTGGGGTGAATGAGATTCTACCAGTATGGACCAGAGGACATGAACATCCTCATCAGTGCATGACTTCACATCTTCATATAAAATATATATCCCTCTACCTGAAATTCACCCGCAAAAAAAAAAAAAAACAAAAACAAACAAAAACAAAAACTATAAAAATATGCTCAATCATATAAAAAAGAAGAGACAGCCATGAAGAATTATAAGTTATAACCACCGTAGAGAGCCATGTTACTATGGCTTGAGTGTAAGTATCAATTACGTGTATATATTCTGTATTCATGTCTAGATATATGTCGAACATAGATATCAGATAAGAATACTTTAAGAAGGTGAAGATTCGGATCAATGTAGCTAAGAAGTTATGAAGATCCTTAATGGTGAATGAATGAAGAATGCATACAGTAAAAAATGAAACAATGCACTAGTAGAACAGGCATTGAAAAATAGCAAGTACTCTTTGTTGGAGCAGAGTGCATGCGAAACCAGAGCTTCTTCAAGGGGAAGAGTAGGGATCTGAGCCACCCCATTTTGGAAAAATGGAGTGATTCATGGTAGGTGAAACAAATGGAGCATTTAGAGGCGGGGGGGGGGGGGGATCCAGAGAGAGAATGTTGCTTTGCTTAGACAATGGTGAATTATTGATTACAATATCTAGCACCATATTTCATCTTTTTTGTTGCAGGCAAAAGGTACAAAAATGGCAAACTAATTTAATGTTTGGTGATGTGTCTTTTCACAAACCTTTCCACCTTGTAGCATGAGGAACAAGACTCAGTGTGTGATATATTCAATCTTGTCTCAGATTCCCTACCTTATACCTCAAGTCAGAGTTTAGACCAAGCCAAACCCCATTAGTGCTATTTCAGGGTCATGTCTCTGAGGGACAGTTGAACCAGTGACTCATAAATGCAGTCAAATTCTAAAGCCACTTTCTTTCAATCTGCATTTTAAGACAAGTTTATCAGAAATAAATAATACAAAATAGGTTGCATGTAATGATCCTGAGATTTGGTCATGGGTAGTGAATACTACAGTCAAAAACTGGGTTGGTATTTGACTATGACAATATCTTGTTGTGTTGGCATTTAGGGAGAGTGTTTTGAATTGATAGAGGTTACAGGCCACCTGACGAAGCTTCTCCAGGCATTGGGCATGCTCTTTTTTTTCATTTATGCCATAGCCGCACTTTGGAAACTTCTTCTGGACAAACATTACTTTTCATGTTGCTCAACAATTGCTTGACCTTCAAGTAATATATATCACTGAAATATTCATGACATATTGCTAAGTATTAGATTACAAGTGCAGCTTAGGGTGTAATTGATTCAAGTTGAGCTGAGCCCGAATACTAGTAAGCTCGAGTTTGATGCGAAATTTAGAGTTCAATATTCGATTCTTGCTTGATCAAACATCTATTTTTAAATTCATTTTCAATTTTCATACTCAAGCTCGAGTTATACATATTCAAGCTCAAACTCGGCTTGATATTAAGCTTAGAGTCAATAATAAATATTGAGGGAGTAATGTAATTTAATAATATAAAATATTAGAAACAAAAAGCTCAATAAGAATTGCGAGCTATTCGAGCTAAGTATTATTAAGCTCAAGTTTAAACTTAACTCAGTAATTATTGAATTGAATTCGAATTTTTTATTTAGGTATATTTGTTATTTTTAAATAAATATTTAGAATTCAAATTGAAAAATACTTTCATAATCATAACAAAGAAAGTTTACTTAAAGTAAAAGGAGTTGCAAAATGAATGAAAACATTTTTAATAATCTAATTGAATCATGACAAAAGGGCGATGTATTGAATTCTAAGTTGCAATTCATTGGTCATATGTTCATCTTTCTTAAGAATTGTCTGAGTTCGAATTGTATTTTGTGTGTTGTCAAGAAACAATGAATAGTAAATAGCCAATTGTGATGAAGGAGAGCTTTGTACACTAACATTGGATCATGAAAATGAATGGTGTTTTTTAATTAACTCTGTCCAAATTCTTTCGAAATCAATACAATCAATGAGAACATAAGCAAAAGTAAAATTAAAGAGAGTAAGAGTCGATAATTAAGAGAAAAGTGAACTCTTGAAAAGATTGAGGAGGGGAATTTTGATAAAAAGTGACTGCCAAAAACTTGAGGAAAAAATGGATAGAGTAGATGGAGGAAAGAGGTGCAATTATCGGTTAACAGAAGTGGGTACACAAATGATTCTCTTATTGATTTCGATAATTAAGATTGTATGAGAATTTTGTGCAAAAACACTTGGGCAACATAAAGAGTCGTCAAGTTCATAAAATTATCAATAAGTTGTGAGGATTAAGTAATCATCAACGAACTGATTAATCTTGAAATCAAAAATAGAATTGGGGTATAAGTAGTAGTTGTTTTTTTGGCTGTAAACATATATATTTTAAAGTTAATGTTTTAATGTTTAATTACAAAATCACGTGATTCCCTCATTAAACGTTAAAGGCGTAAATAGTGAAATAAAGTTAATTTTTTCATGAAGGTGTTTCATCTTTCACTCAAATCCTAAACCCGAAACATTTAGTGAAAAGGGATGTAGGTTAGTTGATTTTAGAGATAATAGCTTTAGAGATGTGGTAGATAAATGTCGTAAAATGATGTATTGGAGATGAGATGTCTTAGGGTTATTCATGTGATAATGGAGAAGGTAGTTTAGTGCCGCCATGTTTATAAGAAAGATAAGTGGATGTGCTCATAGTCAGAGCAAGTTCATGTCATTTTTTCCCAAAATGAGGATCACAATTTCATTGGGATACAACAAGTACTAAATGATGGGACTGAAAAAAGAAAGATGAAAGTCCATGAAGATATCAAGGAGGTCATGCTATCCAAAATTTTGAAAAAAAAAAAAAAATTAAGGCAGGAAAAGTGCATCAAAACGAAATTATAAATCAATATCTAAAATATCAAAAATTTTTAAGTTCAAAAATAAATATAAAGTAATATTAGGAAAAGTTGAGAAAGTATGGGTATTGAATAAATTGTTGGGATTGCGAGTTGACAACAATACTGATGAAATAATAGAAAAATTAACAGTAGTAAAACTAAGGGGTTGGTAGGGGCTCGACCCCCTAAAATAAAACAAATTTCATATGACACTTTTAAAATTTTTAGAATTTTAAATTAGTAAAAATAAAATTACACTTTAACCCTCTTAAAAATATAAAAATTTAATTTCGATCCCTAAAATTAATTTTTGATTTCGCCTCTGATAGTGAAGTGTTGTTAAAGAAATGACTTTGTTTGGATAGAAGATATGAGTTGATGATATTTCAAGTTGATGTTTTGGCAGCAATTAACATAGCTAAGGGATTTATAATCATAGGGGATAAACATTTTGTTAACATCGACTAGCTCTATATAGAAGTAGGTGTGCTTACGTTGGTGTTCATATGGTTTATGTGGTGGAGTTTAAATGACCTCTATTTTATTAGAATTAATATGCACTCCTATGTTGATTTGCTCAAATTGGCGAGGTTTTTCATCTTACCATTATCCTCTTCTCATGTTTTTTATTATCTTCCACACTTGAAGATTTAATTGAAAAATGAGAGAATTTGAATAAAAATATAATTCTGAAAGATAGATTTAGACAAAAAAATAAGATTTGTTTTCTAAGTGTGTCGGGCTCTGGGTAGGATTTTTTAGCCCAAGCCTAGTTTGATCCGTCCTGAATTAGCCTAAATTTTTTTTTGGGTCAATTATAAAAATAGTCATTTTTATTTACCTCAAATTACATTTTAGTCACTTATGTTTGAAATGTTACGTTTTAGTCACTTACGTTATCATTTTGTTATGAAGTGGTCACTCTACAGTTAAACTTTGTTACCTCCCTAACGGCGGTCCTACGTGGCTGTTCAAATGGGTTTTAAATGCCAGCTTGGATGTCTAGTTGTTGGAATGAAAATAGGTTTTTAATTAAATAAATTTAATTTGGA
The DNA here is from genome assembly GCA_008044935.1 of Gossypium turneri. NCBI lineage: Eukaryota > Viridiplantae > Streptophyta > Magnoliopsida > Malvales > Malvaceae > Gossypium > Gossypium turneri. The sequence continues at coordinate 55,687,144 of CP032581.1, forward strand.
TTGCCACGTAAGACATCCAAGTTGGCATTTAAAACCCATTTAGATTACCACATAGGACCGCTATTAGGAAGGTAACGAAGCTTAACAGTAGAGTGACCACTTCGTAACAAAACGATAACATAAGTGACTAAAACGTTACATTTCAAACATAAGTGAGTAAATATTTTTGTAGTTTACCTTTCTTCTTTTTTGCTGTTGTTTTCTTACAATTTTGCTACCATTTTGCTGTTGTTTTGTTGTCATTTAGCTATTATATTACTACTATTTTATTGTTATTGGTTAGATATTGTATAACTATTGTTTTATTGTTAATTTTGTTACTATTTTAGAAGCATTTGTTTCCTAAGTTACAACTATCTTAGTTATTTAACTATACATATTTTAGTGTATTTTCAATTTGTTGAGAAATATTTATTTTAATATTTTTAGTGTATTTGATGTATTATATTTTTTAAATTTGCTTTTATATAAAAATAATAATCTAAAAAAATTAATACACGTGGGCCGAATCGGGCTCAAGTTTAACATTTTAATCGGGGCTGAACTTGGACGAAGTTTTAAACCCATTTTTTGACTCCAACACGAGCCTAGAAAACAAACCTAAAATTTTAGGCTGACCCAACCTGACCTATAATCATATTTATGTGTGTGTCAAACCTTGGTTTTTTTTTTTTTTACTCCACTTTCAATCAGCTCTTAATCTCTTACAATAAGATTAATTTGTCTTCATATAACTATTCTTAAGGAATAAAAAAAATTATGTATATTTTAATAAAATAGTTATAACTATTCTTAAGGAATAAAAAAAATTATGTATATTTTAATAAAATAGTTATAACTAATCATAATTATATTTATAATTTATTTATTATTGCAAATATATTTTACAATTATGCAAATTTTAGAAATTATTATTTTTATAATTAAATATTTTAATATGAAGTGATTTATAATTTTATAATTTTGTACTATTTTATTTCTAAAATATTTTTAATATTTCTATTATTGTCTTAATTTTTAGAATATATAATGTTATATCCTTCACATGCAACGCACACCAGTTAACATTAGTTATTGTAAAATTATTGATTAAGTTATAGTTACAAATTATTATTAGAGCATCAATTTAGTTAGAAAATGACTTGGAAGTATTTTTTTCTAAAGATAATAAATATTAGGGTAAACTATTAAAATAATCATTTTTAGTTACTTCATGTTACATTTTAGTTATTTATGTTTGAAATTTTACGTTTTAGTCACGTTATCGCGTTGTAACATTTTAGTTACTGAGTCGTTAATTGCCGTTAACGGTGTAACGGTAAGTTGATGTGGCACGTTAAATCATCATTTCAAACGAAAATTTTAGGTTAAATTCTACAATTGGTCCCTATATTTTTTTCATTTTGAGCAATTTAAATTTTTTATGTTCTTTTAACTCTTTTTTTTCTTTATTTTCCATTCTCTTATTCTTCTCCCTTTGTTTTCCTCCCTTCTTCGTTTCTTTTAACGTGGTTTTTCTATATTTTTCATTTGTTTAAAATTAGTCCACAAGCTTGCTTCACTCGAAAAAAATTAAATTGTTCAAAAAAAAAAGTATAGGGATTAGTTTTAACAAATAAAAACATAGAAAAACTACGTTAAAAGAAATGGAGAAGGGAGGAAAATAAAGGGAAAAGCAGAAGAGAATGAAAAATAAAGAAAAGAAAAATAAAGTTAAAAGAACATGAAAGAAAAAAATTAAATTGCTCAAAATGAAAAAATGTGGGGACAGATTGTATAAATTAACCTAAAATTTTTATTTGAAATGATAACGTATCATGTCAGCTTACCATTACACCATTAATGGCAATTAACAGCTCAGTGACTAAAATATTACAACGCAATAACGTAAGTGACTAAAGCGTAATATTTCAAACATAAGTGACTAAAATGTAACTTGAGGTAAACAAAAATGACTATTTTAAAAGTTTACCCTAAATATTATTCTAATAATATTTTAATATCTTAAATAAATTATGTGACATAATTAATATATTATATAGTTGAAAATACATATTATAATATAAATTTAAGTCCAAACCTAAAAATTTATCTGAGTTTAATTTACGTTTTTTATAGTTTAAATTTGATCGAAATAATTTTTACAACTTATGTGCTGAGTGAACATTAAATAAACCTTTTATTTGTACTTCAAGGATAGAGTTTCAATTTCTATTGTTCTCTCTTCAATATGTAAAAAGAAAAAAAGAAAAATTATATCTAAGGTGATTAAATTATTAGTAAGTTTATATTTTGATCGTCCATGTACAAACCCAAATTTGTCCGGCCCGATACAAATATAAAAAACCGAATAAATAAATAAATTAAACAAAAGTCCACTTTCAAAGTCCAATATTACAAATCCAAATAAATCAAAATTACCTTAGCCCAAACCCAATACAGTACAAAACCCACTAACCTAACCCGAATTACCCAATACACTCCAGCCTAATAACCAAATCAGCCCAAATGGCCAAATACAGAGCAAGATCCGGAAACCCTAATGGCTGATGCGCTGCTGTCGAACCACTCCCCATGCACGTAGCACCACCACGTGCCTCCAGCTGGCCTCCGTACACGCCAGTCCCCGACCCCATACGCCGTACCTGCAAATAGAGCAAACAACACAGCAGAAAAAGGAAAAAATTTGTATTTTTGATTTTTTTCGTTTTTGTTTATTTTTTTCGGCCTATAAAACAAAAGGCGAAACTTTTGTAATCGTTTACACACACATACAGAGACAGATATTGAAAACAAAAAAATATTCAAAGAAAAAGTTTGAAAGGTGATTGAAATTTTGTTTCGCATCTGGTTTTCTTTTTTTTCTTTTGGTTTTGTTTCTATGATTGTTTAGTTCTTTATTTGAGTAGAAAAAGAATAAAAGAAAGAGATTAGGGAGTATAAACGTACCTGGTAGCCGAGCTCTTGCTCTCTCCGCAGTCATCGAGTTGAAGCGAAGTTCGAGGGCTCCTGGACAACAAATCGTCAAAACGGCGCAGAGGTCATCTGTTTCTTTTAGGTTTTTGAAAAGCGAAGAAGATTTTAGGTTTTTGGTCTTTAATCACGAAGAATAAAACGCAGTCGTATAGAGCTAACACGATGGCTTTGAAACGGCGTCGTTTTGAAGACCAGATCCAAGCGGTGACCCGATCCGGGGTAGGATCTGCGCATATTGGATTAACTGGTCCATTTTCTCAGCAGGGCCCTCTATGTCTCGTTAATTCTCAATTTGATTTCCTTTAATCTTTCTTAATTTGTACCGCATATTTGACTTTGTTTTCACTTAGATCCAAGCCTAAACGTGCTGTTTTCTACGTTTGATTTTGATTACTCTAAATTTTTGCGTTAAATTGCTATAATAGTCCCTATGATTTTCAGTGATTTTCAATGCGGGCATTTGCTCATTTATTTCAAATCAACCCTTAGAATTTTGTTTGAATTCAAAACAGATCCATTTTTATTATATTAATTGGTTTATTATTATTAATTTCATTTGTTGTTATTATATTTAATGGTATTATTTTTTATATATATATATATCAGTTAACCTATTTTTTTTGACTATAAATTCTTTTATTATATAATATTATTTTATGTATTTATTACTTAATTTTACAAATATTTTTTATATATGTTTTTATATACTATCTTAGCATAATTTGTACATACTTTTTTGTTCATGTATGTATATATATATAATTAACTTCAAAATTTTTAATAATAATATCTCATATTTTTATATATATGTATATATAATAAGTTTTTTTTTAGTATACGTATGTATATATATAATAATATATTATTAGTTTCAAATGATATTATTACTATGTATATTTTATTTATTTGATTTCCTTTTTTATTTTTTCTATTTTTTATATAAATCTTTCATTAAAATTCATTCAAACCTTTATTTGTTTTTAGTTCTATTACCAAATTGTATCAAATATTCGTATTGTTTATTGTTATTATTATTATTTTTTCACTGTCTAGAAATATTTTTTTTGGATTATTAATTTATGGGTTGCTTAATTATCAATATGGATGTTTGTATAATATGATTAAAATTAATGTTTTTATTTGCCTATTACTTGCTTGATTGCTCTTTAGTATAAATTTAGATTGCTATTTATCTTTTGCGTTATATATTGCTATTCAATCATGTTCCATTTGTAAGAATTGTATTTTATTAAAGCACTACAATCATCCAATTTCATAATTTTCAAAAAGCTTGATGTTCATAAGTTCTCGAGAGAATTGTGCCCTAACTTACTGAGCTTCAATTTTTCTCGATGAACTTAAATAATCAAGTGTTCATTTTATTAAAACCATACAATTGTTAAAATAAAGTTCTTAAGATTTCAAAATGTTGGATCCTAACTTACTGGATATGACATTTTGTTATCTCGATTTTAAAATAAAGGCAATATTTGATGTTTAGGAATTTCGAGAAATTGAACCCTAACTTACTGGATTCTGATTTCTCGATTGACTTAAATAATCAAATATCCTTCTTAAAACATATGATTTTTTTAAATTAAAAAAAGACGAATCTAACTTTGAAGATTGAACTGTTGTACTCTAACTCACTGAGTGTGGCGGTTTATTTCTTTGAAATGGGTCCGTCTATTTAGCCAATTCAATTATTTAAGCTTTCATTTCATCGTATTTAAAAATCTTTCTAAGTTTCGACACTAAGACATTAAACAATCAATTCGGTACCAATTTTCGGCGTTACGAGGGTGCTAACCCTTCCTCGTGCGTAACCGACTCCCGAACTTATTTTCTCAAAATTTGTAGACTTAAAAATCATTTTTAAGGTGATCCGATCACATCTCAATAAAAGATTGGTGGTGACTCCATTTTCAAAATCGATTCCCATTTTTTTAAATACATAAAAAATGGTTTCGACAGCTTGGTGACTCCACTGGGGACTTTAGAGAGTCAAGCCGTAAAATTGATTATTTTCTGTCTTATTATCAAAAATTGAAAATTTGATTTAAAAAAAATTTACGATCCTCTAATTGTATTTGTTTGTGTTATACTATGGATTGAGTTTTATATTTTTGCATCATATTGCATAAAGACTGTTTAGTCTTACCTCTTAAGTAGAAGTGAGAAACTACTCCTTCGTGAGGTTTTCACCTCTGTGCGGGATAGTGGATCACTTTCGGAATACATCCGTACCTATGTCTTCGTGAGATTTTTATCTCCGTGCAGCCATAGGGAAATGTATTCCCCTAAACCAAACTCGGTCCGTATGAGCCTATAATGGGTGAGGATCGAGGAATCTGCTGGTTCGAGTACCTTGACTTTAGAATTAAACCACATATAGAGGACCTTAGAGCCTAACCTAGGTAGAACTATCCCAAACTCTAGTGATTGCCCATATAGATGCTTGATTTTCTTGTACTTACTTTGAATTTTGTTTATGTGTTGTACTGACTTGTTTGTGTTTTGTTGGTATTTTTGCATGTCACTACATATCTAAAAGAGTGTCGATTCAAGTTCGGTTACTAAATTAGAAAATTGTCATGGAAAACGAATTTCTTGATAAAGTGGAAGACAATGCCATTGTCCGTATATGGTCAGAGAAAGCACAATTGGAAAAAGGAGATAGTCTAGCTAAGGGATATGTGTCAGAGCTATGGGACTACACTCGTATTAGTGTGACGCAAAATAGCCTTCAAGAGTTAAAGAAGATATGGGATCGGTGGAATGATGAGACCAAACAGTTGTTCTACTCTAATTATGGGGACTTGCCATACTTATTCGATATTAAGGTAGATGAACAATTATTCCTGGGCCCTTGCTCAATATTGGAATCCTGCATATAGCTGATTTACTTTTGGGAAGGTTGACTTAGTACCCACAGTGGAGGAATATACAGCCCTACTGCGTTGCTCGAGGTTTCAGGTCGATAAAGCTTATTCCAGAGCCGCATATGTCCCAGCTTTTAGAAGAAATTAATGAACATTACGGGGATGAGTGAGCAATGGATCACGGCCAGGATCAAGCAGAAGGGTGAATGTAAATGTATTCCATGGAAGAATTTGCGAGACTTGATTTTAGCACATCCAGATGGGAAAAAGAAAGTTGATGTGTTTGCCTTGAGTATCTACGGGTTGGTGATTTTCCCTAGGGCATTAGGGCATGTTGATGAAGCGGTTTCGGATCTTTTTGACCGACTGGATAAAGGGGTCACACCTGTTCCTACAATTTTGGCTGAAACATTTAGATCCTTGTACACATGTAGGCGAGCTGGCGAAGGCAGATTTATAGGATGTGCACAGTTGCTGTTAGCCTGGTTTCATAGTCATTTCTAGAAGGTGGATAAAATTTCGTACCGAATTTTCTCTGAACATTACTCCCCATTAAAAGAGATAGTGGCCACGCCAAGAAGGGACGACATATTAAAGGAAAATTGGATGGCAATTCTTCAAAATCTCCAGAAAGAGGATGTTGAGTGGAGAGCTCCTTGGTTGATTCCTGACAGAATTCTTTATTGATGCGGGAGTTTTGATTGGGTTCCGTTGCTTGGAATTTGGGGAGCCGTTGGGTATGCACCTTTGCTTGTACTAAGGCAATACAGTTCAAGGTAGTTTGTGCCGGCAACACATGGGTTAGCTCAATGTGAGTTCTCGTACCTAGGAGATAATTACAAGAAAAAGGTAAAAGAAATTTCTCAGGCTTGGAATCAGGCTCGTAGGATGAAAAGGCTAGCTGTGGGCTCAATGACGACTCCTGAGTATGGTGAATGGCGAAGCAAGAGAATTAATGATAATATTCCGGAGCTAAACTCAGAAGGTGTTCGACCAATGGAATAATACTTGCAAGTGATCCCATCAGAGTTGGAAATTATAAAATAAGATTTTGAAAAGAGGAATTTAGAGCTTGAAAGGAAGATAGAGCGGTTGGAGAAGAAAAGATGCATTTGAGGCTGGATGCTGACGTTCAAAAATTAGAAGCTGAAAAGTTAAGGAAAGGGAAAAATAAAGCAGAGGAGGACCTAGATAGTCTAAAGATGGATTACAAGAAGTTACGACTATCGATAAGAACTATTGGGCTGGGAAAGACCTTAGATCAGTGGCGACAGGAGATTCAGGAAGAAAGAAACAAAGCCGGTTGGTGGGAAAGAAAATTTCAAGGGACTCAAGTGCAGAAGGAGACTTTAGAACGGCATGTGTTAGAAATCCAAAACCATCAAGAAGAACTGAAATCTAGAACAGCAGAACTTGAGAGATCACTTGCTCTGTGTAAAAGTCATAATTCTGTGGTAGAATTAAAAGCTAGTCTGAGCAAAATTGAAGAAATGAAAAAGAGGATAGAAGAATTAGAGTATGCATTACAGAGCTGTGAGCACCGGATTGAATTCCTGGAAGGAAATGAAGAGCGTTGGAAAGAACAACTTTATCATTCTCAGAATCAAATCCAGAACAGAGATTACATTATGGGCAAAGCTGTGGCTCAAATTCGGGAGGTAGCTGATCATTTGCAAACAATGGCAGTTCAGGCTGACGTATTAAGCGTCAAGTATGAGCTGGAATCAGATCGGGGGTCAGGAGTTAGCTTCATTGTTGAAGGAAGTTAAAGCTTTGAGCATTAGCGCAAAGCCATATTTGTAATCCATTTTATGTAAAGAATTTCGTTTATCAATAAAGTTTTCTAAAATGAAATTGGATCAGAATTGATACCCTTTTTGCATTCATTTCATGCATTTGTATTACATGGCATCATATGCATTCAAGATTATTAAAAAGGTTTTAATGGGTTAAAATTATGCCTCAGTTAATCTGGAAACCGACAAAAGCTCACCAATTAAGCATCGATACGGTACCCGTCACAAAACTAAGGAAATGGATCAAAGATTAGAGAAACTAAAGCAAATGCAAAAGGATATGCAAGAACGGTTACAAGTGCAAATGCAAGAACGGCTGGATAAAATCCAAGAAAACATGATGGAAAAACTGATAGAATCTCAAAAAGACACGATAGCTCAGTTGACCAAACTACTGACGGGAGGAGTAAATAAGGGAAAGGGCCCTATGGAAAATCCTAGAGAAGATAATGGGGATCCGTTATATCCTCCGGGTTTTACTCCACCAAATGCACAAACCCAAGCTGAAACATACCCAAAGAGGCCATCTGTTACAATTAGGCCTCAACAATTCCATGCTGGTGCCTCGATGCTCATGAATCTCCAAGGTGGATCAAGTTCAAACCCAGGAGATAACCCGATTAACCTTATTATTCCCAATTTTGACGAAACGGCTAAAAAAGAAAAGGCAAACGTGGAGCTATCAAAACAGTGGGAGGATAGGTGTAAATGGTTGGAGGAAAAATTCAAAGCCCTGAAAAGCGCTGGTCGCCATCATGGAATCGACGCTAAAGATCTGAGCTTGGTTCCGGACTTAGTACTCCCTCACAAGTTCAAAATGCCTGAATTCGAAAAATATAATGGAACTAGTTGCCCCGAGGCTTACATCACCATGTTCCGTAGAAGGATGACTAGCTACGTTAACAATGACCAACTGCTAATACACTGCTTCCAGGACAGTTTGGTAGGGGCAGCGTCCAAATGGCACAATCAATTAAGCCGTACCAAGATTGGTTCATGGAGGGACCTGGCACAGGCATTCATGAAACAGTACAGTCATGTAACGGATATGACCCCTGATGGGATTACGTTACAAAACATGGAGAAGAAATCGAGCTAGAGTTTTAAGCAGTACGCACAAAGATGGAGGGAAGTTGCTATCCAGGTTCAGCTACCACTATTGGAGAAAGAGACGACGATGCTCTTCATCAACACACTGAAAGCCCCATTTATCACTTACATGTTGGGAAGTGCCTCAAAGAGTTTCTCAGATATAATCATGAATGGTGAGATGATTGAAAATGCCATCAGGAATGGGAAAATAGAGGCAGGAGAGAGTAACAAAAGGTCAGCCGCAAGGAGAAAGGAGAAAGGAGAACGAGGTAAACAACGTGAACACATATAACAAGTCTATTACGGTGAACCAGCCAAAAAAGGTGGTCGCTAGTCAACAAGGTTCAACAAGACGAGAATCTGGTGTGAGACAAGGTACTGAGAAGCCCCAGTTCATGCCAATTTCAATGTCATATAAAGAGCTGTATCAAATTTTATTCAATGCACACGTTGTTTCTCCTTGTTACTTGAACCCTTTACAACCCCCGTATCCCAAGTGATATCATGCGAACGCATAATGTGACTACCATGCGGGAATTATAGGACACTCAATAGAAAATTGTACTGCCTTCAAGAAGCTAGTTGAAAGGCTCATCAGCATGGGCGTTGTCAAATTTGATGACTCATCTAGCGCAGAAAATCTGCTGCCCAATCATACTGATAAAGGAGTGAATATGATAAGTGAGAATTTGGGAGAAGGAGTCAAGACCGACATTGCTGAAGTAAAAACTCCATTGAAATAGGTTTGGAAAGAGATGGCAAGAAGAGGGTTAGTCATTGTGGGTTCTGAGGAAGGTTGGAAGACTGAAAATTATTATGAATTATATCATGAAACAGGGCATGAAATCCAAAAATGTAAAGGATTTAGAGCTCTGGTCCAAAACATGATGGATAACAAAGAGATAAAGTTCTTTGAGGAAACAGAGGAAAAAAGAAGCATATATGCGTCAGAAGCAACGACGAGGATTTCGAAAATAAATCATCCCTTGGTCATCATCTCACGCCTTAAGAATAATGAAGCTAGGGTTCAGGGGACACCAAAGATCATCATTCAGAAACCTAAAACCTTCTCTTACAAGGATAGCAAGAAGGTCCCGTGGAACTATGAGTGCAACACAACCATCTTAGGAAAGGAGACTTCAACTAGTACCGCAGAAAGGGATCAGGGTATAGGTTTTCACACGCGTAGTGGAAAACACTATGATTTGATAAGCCCCCGAACAGAGCCAACAAAAGGAGAAGCTTTGACAGAAAAACAAAAGAAAGAAAAAGAAATCGAGCCTGAACCGTTGATCAATGAGCCAATAAAAGAAGAAGAAGCTAAGGAATTCTTGAAATTTCTGAAACACAGCGAGTATAGTGTTGTGGAGTAACTGCATAAACAATCGGCTCGTATATCCGTGTTAGCTTTGCTCTTGAATTCAGAGGTACATCGGAGTGCGTTGATGAAAGTATTGAATGAGACGTATGTAGCTAATGATATCTCCGTCAGCAAGCTGGATCGGCTGGTCAGCAATATAAGCACCGATAATTTTATCTTCTTCAGTGATGACGAAATACCATCAGGAGGTAGGGGGTCCACCAAAGTTGTGCACATTACTACTCGATGCAAAGGGTACACGTTGCCAAGAGTTTTGATTGATAATGGATCCGCATTAAATGTATTGCCTCTCTCCACTCTTAATAGACTACCTGTGGACAGCTCACATGTAACAGCCCGATTTTGGGCCTAGTCGGAACAGTGGTTTTTGGACCACAAATTCGACGGGGGAAAATATTATTGTTATTATATTTTTATGGTCTACGATTTCACAGAAAAATTTCGTAAAAATTTCGTTCGAAAATTTCGACGTTTGGGCACTTAATTTAGTCAAAAGGACTAAATTGTAAAAAGTGCAAAAGTTGAGTTCTACATGTTAGAAGTGTCTAATTGTTATGAAAGTATAAATTGGGGGTCCTTATATGGTAATTAGACCATTACTTAATTGATGGACAAAAATAGACCAAAGTAATGGGTGAAATAGATTTTTTTTTAAATGGGGGCATTTTAGTTATTTGGTAATAAAAAGAATAAAAAGGGAAAAAGATAGCAAAAATCATCATCTTCTCCATAAGTTGCTGCTGAAACTTGGAAGACACCATAGCTAGGGTTTCTTTGATTTTTCAAGCTCATAGTAAGTGCATCTTAGCCCCGTTTTTAATGTTCTTCGCATTTTTGAGAACCTCGTAGCTCGGTTTAGCTTATTCTACCGTTAATTCATGTTAGGGTGCATATTTGGAAAAATACCCATAGGTGAAATGTGTTTATTTTGCTGTTTTATAGTAGAATATGAAGCTAGAAATTGTGTTAAACAACTTTTGCTAAGCGATTTTAAGTGAAAACGGGTAAATTGACATAATCGGTAAAAATATTTATTGTTCATAAGTGTATGTTAGAGTGAGCATTTGATGTTGCCATAGAAGGGAAAAGTGTTCAGCATGTTGTAAAACATAAGATTAAGGTGTGAAATTTAATTTTCGAGCCTAGGGACGAAAATGGAAATATGCAAAAGTTTAGGGACAAAATCATAATTTTTGTAAAACTTGGGTCGAGGACTATTTTAATAAATGTGAACATTAAATGAGTTAAATTTGCTATTATAGATCAAGAAAGACGAGAGGACTACCTCAAACGGGTAAAAAAGAAGATAGTGGAGTAAATTGCAAAATTACGATATTTTGCACCGAGGTAAGTAAACATGTGAAATAATGCATTATTTGGTATTATTTGATATATGTTGAGATTTATTTGAATATAGAATAAATATTTGGCAAAGATTCTAAAAATGTGGTTAAGTTGGGAAAGGTGGTAAAGTGTTGAAAAACACGGTTTCTGGTTGAACACTCGGAATAAGCCGGAGTACATTGAATAAAAAGGGGGTTGCTAAGTGCTGATTCCCCCAAGGGGTTGCTAAGTGCTGATTCCCCGATTCATTGGTGGTTGCTAAGTGCTGATTCCACCGTATTTTAAGTGTGAAGGGGATTGCTAAGTGCTGATTCCCCCAAGGGGTTGCTAAGTGCTGATTCCCCGATTCATTGGTGGTTGCTAAGTGCTGATTCCACCGTATCTTAAATGTGAAAGGGGTTGCTAAGTGCTGATTCCCCGAATCATTGGTGGTTGTGAAGTGCTGATTCCACCATATCTTGAATGTGAAAGGGGTTGCTAAGTGCTGATTCCCCGAATCACTGGTGGTTGCTAAGTGTTGAATCCACCGATAACGGATAATATTTTGAGTGTTAAACGAGGAAATTGGAAAGGTGAATATTTTTATATGGTGGACCATTTTTAAAATTTTGTACAGAGAGTTAAGTGAATTTTAGTAAGGAAGGGCAGAACTGTTGGGCAGTGAAACAGGGGAAGGTTTAAAGAATAAACTGTACTAATTGGCTAAGTCAAAAATTCTGAAATTTTAATGGTGGAAAGGTATATGAGTCTAGTTTTGGGAAAAATTTACAGAACTTAATTTGGAGCCCTGTATCTCCAGATAAAAATAAATTATCGTCTGTGATGCAGAAAGACAGCTTGCTGGAAATTAAACAAACCTTGAATTTATGTGTGATTAAAATTATGTTGCTATGAAATCATGTGGGAAAATTTATTTATTTGTCATATGTTTACTTACTAAGCTATATGCTTACTCGTTTTTATTTTCCCTTGATTATAGTGATATCAATCAGCTCGGAATTTGGACGAAGTCAGAACATCATCCACACTATCATCATCTCTTTTGGGGTATTTGGCTACCAACACTTTTGAAATATGGCATGTATAGAGAACTTTTTGTAATGTGGTATATTATATATATAGTATTGTTCGGTTTAAAACGCTAGTGCTTATTAATGGATAAATTATGTCTAAACATATAACTGTAATTGGTTGGAAATATTGAAGTTCTTTGAAATTGTGTTTGAAAATTTGCAAGGGGTTTAGTGTAAAAATAAGCAGAAATGCTGCCGAAATTTTTTTAAAAAAAATTAGCAATACCTCATACTCTGTTCTGGCAAGGAACTCGGGCAAGAGGTGTTACATTTTAGTGGTATCAGAGCTACGGTTTAGTCAGTTCTCGGACTAACAAAATATGTGTGAAAGTCTATCTATACATGCCATAAATATATTGTGATAGTGTGATGATTTCTGACAATTTAAAATTTTGTTTATATAGTAAATGGATCTTGACCGAAGTGTAGCAGATGATGTTGAAAGTAACGTGCTGGCTCCCGCACAAGGGACCGCCCATGAAGAAAGTAGACATGAGACGCATAGTTAGGATGAGGCTCGGGAAGCCTTCCTTTAGATGATGAGTAATTGGTATACCGAATTTGTTTGTGCAAATCTGAATGTTCAACCTCCTCCACCCCCTCCTATTCCTCAATCGGTTCCCGTATCTCCACAAAGTGTTGATTTGGTAAGATCAAGTAAACCTCCCGTTGACAAAATCAGAAAGCATGGGGCTGAAGATTTCAGAGCTAATGTTGATGATGATCCAGAAAAAGTAGAGTTTTGGCTTGAAAACTCTATTCGGGTATTTGATGAATTATCTTGTACTCCTGAGGAATGTTTGAAATGTGCTGTGTCTTTACTGAAGGATTCAGCATACCGCTGGTGGAAAACATTAATATCGGTGGTTCTAAAAGAAAGAGTTACCTGGGATTTCTTTCAGGAGGAATTCAGAAAGAAATATATAAGCCAGCGGTTTATTGATCAGAAACGCAAGGAGTTTCTTGAGTTGAAGCAGGGCCGAATGTCTGTGGCAGAATATGAAAGTGAGTTTGTTAGGCTCAGCAAATATGCCCAGGAATGTGTACCCACGGAGGCCATTATGTGCAAAAGATTCGAAGAGGGGTTAAATGAAGATATCAGATTGTATGTTGGTGTTTTAGAGTTAAAAGAATTTGTAGTATTGGTCGATCAAGCCTGCAAGGCTGAAGAACTGAGTAAAGAAAAGAGAAGAGTGGAGATGGAAGCTCGAGATGTAAGAAAAAGGTCAATGAGCAGGACATTTCAATCCCAACCAAAGAGGGATTCACGCAGGGATCGAGGGAAATCATACCCCAGAGCTAAAACTTAAGCTACCTCAATGGCAAGTGTGGGCAATGTGGGGAATAATAGACCTGAGTGTCGACAGTGTGGCAGGCGACATGCTAGTGAGTGTTGGGGATTTAGACGAGCCTGTTTCACGTGTGGCTCTCCAGAACACTATATAAAAGATTGCCCTGAGAGAATAGAGGAAGAAAAATTGCAGAGAGCTGGATCGGGTGATATTGTTAGTAGAGGTAGACCACCGAGGAATACTGGGAGCAAAGTTAGTGGTAAAAGTGTGGCGAAAGATACAGTTGGGAGATCAAAAACTAGAACGCCTGCCAGAACTTATGCCATACGTGCACGTGAGGATGCATCATCTCCTGACGTGATTACTGGTACATTTTCTCTTCATGATATTGATGTTGTTGCTTTGATTGACCCTGGGTCTACTCATTCATATGTATGTGTAAATTTAGTATCTAGTAAGAAATTGCCTGTTGAAAATACTGAATCTGTGGTTAAAGTATCAAATCCTTTAGGCAAATATGTCTTAGTCGATAAGGTCTGTAAGAATTATCCATTGATGATTCACGGTCATTATTTCCCGGCTAATTTGATGTTGTTACCATTTGATGAGTTTGATGTTATTTTGGGGATGGATTAGTTGATATTGCATGACGCCAAGGTAAATTGTAGACGGAAAATCCTTGAGTTGAAATGTGAAAATGGTGAAATTCTCCGGGTTGAAGCAGAGGAACCGAATAAATTGCCTATGGTGATTTCGCACATGTCTGCTCAGAAATACATGAGAAAAGGATGCGAAGCTTATCTTGCTTATGTGTTGAATACTGGTATAACTGGGTCAAAGCTTGAATCAGTGCCGGTAGTTTGTGAATTTCCGGATGTATTTCCAGAGGAATTGCCTGGGTTACCTCCCATTAGAGAAGTTGAGTTTGCTATTGACTTGTTACCTGGTACTGTACCAATTTCTATTGCACCGTATCGGATGGCTCCGACTGAGTTAAAAGAATTAAAAGCTCAGTTACAGGAGTTGACAGATAAAGGATTTGTGAGACCGAGTTTTTCAACTTGGGGTGCTCCTGTATTATTTGTGAAAAAGAAAGACGGCTCTATGAGACTTTGTATTGACTATCGTTAGCTCAACAAAGTGACTATAAAGAACAAGTATCCTTTGCCGAGAATTGATAATTTGTTTGACCAACTAAAAGGAGCAATAGTGTTCTCAAAGATTGATCTGAGGTCTGGTTACTATCAGTTGAGAGTTAAGGAGTCTGATGTGCCAAAGACTGCTTTCAGAACAAGGTATGGACATTATGAATTTTTGGTATTGCCTTTTGGGTTGACTAATGCTCCGGCTATTTTTATGGACTTGATGAACTGAATTTTTTGGCTGTATCTAGATAAGTTTGTGGTGGTGTTCATAAATGATATTTTTATTTATTCTTGGGATGAATCCGAGCATGCCGAACATTTGAGAACTGTGTTACAGATTCTGAGAGAGAAGGAATTGTATGCTAAATTCAGCAAAAGTGAGTTTTAGCTTCGTGAGGTTGGATTTTTGGGACATATAGTTTCAAGTGAGGGTATTCGGGTTGATCCAAGCAAAATTTCAGCAATTGTGGATTGGGAACCACCAAAGAATGTGTCCGAAGTTATAAGCTTTCTGGGCTTAGCCGGGTATTACAGACGGTTTGTTAAGGGATTCTCGATGATTTCTTCTCCTATGACTAAGTTACTACAGAAGAATGTCAAGTTTGAATGGACCGATAAATGTCAACAAAGTTTCGAGAAGTTGAAGGCATTATTGACTGAGGTGCCAGTGTTGGTACAACCTGAGTCAGGGAAGGAGTTTGTAATTTACCGTGATGCATTGTTGAACGGTCTTGGGTGTGTGTTAATGCAAGAAGGCAAAGTAATAGCTTATGCTTCGAGACAACTGAAACCACACGAGAAGAATTATCTGACGCATGATTTAGAATTGGCTGCCATTGTTTTTGCTCTAAAAATTTGGCGTCATTATCTGTATGGTGAAAAATGCCGAATCTTCACTGATCATAAGAGTTTGAAGTATTTAATGAATCAAAAAGACTTGAATTTACGACAACGAAGATGGCTCGAGCTAATAAAAGATTATGAGCTAGTGATTGATTATCATCCTGGAAAAGCTAATGTTGTTGCTGATGCCTTGAGCAGAAAATCTTTATTTGCTTTGAGAGCTATTAGTACGAGATTATTTTTATCTGATGATGGCTCAATTTTGGCTGAATTGAGGGCTAGACCGTTATTCCTTCAGCAAATTCGGGAAGCACAAAAGAATGACAGTGAATTGCAAGCCAGGAGAGCTCAGTGTGAGGCAGGTGTTGATTCAGATTTTCGACTTGGATCAGATGATTGTCTAATGTTCCGAGATAAGGTATGTGTACCGAGAAATGATGAGTTAATTCGGATCATTTTATGTGAGGCACATAGTGGTGATTTGTCAGTTCATCCAGGTAGTGTGAAAATGTATAATGACCTGAAGAAATTGTATTGGTGGCCGGGCTTGAAAAAGGATATCTCGAAATTTGTATCAAAGTGTTTAATTTGTCAACAAGTGAAAGTTAAGCATCAAGTACCATCGGGTTTACTTCAGCCGGTAATGATTCCAAAGTGGAAGTGGGACAGCATCACGATGGATTTTGTGACGGGATTGCCTTTGACTCCAAAAAAGAAAGATGCTATTTCGGTAATCGTTGATAGATTGACAAAGTCAGCCCATTTCATTCCAGTACGCATTGATTACTCACTTGACAAGTTGGCGGAATTATATGTTACTGAAATAGTGAGATTACACAGGGTGCCTAAGTCTATTATATCGGATAGAGATCCGAGGTTCACTTCAAGGTTTTAGATAAAGTTGCAGGAAGCCTTGGGTACAAAATTGAACTTTAGTACTGCGTTCCATCCGTAAACTGAAGGGCAATCAGAAAGAGTGATTCAAGTTCTTGAAGACATGCTTCGGTGTTGTATTTTAGAATTTGAAGGCAGTTGGGAGAAATATCTACCACTGGTTGAATTTGCTTACAATAATAGCTATCAGTCAAGTATATGAATGGCACCGTATGAAGCATTATATGGGCGTAAGTGTAGAACTCCTTTATATTGGACTGAGCTTGGTGAGAACCGGATTCATGGAGTTGACTTGGTGAAAGAAACTGAAGAAAAAGTGAAAATAATCCGTGACTGTTTAAAGGCTGCTTCAGATCGACAAAAGTCATATGCGGATTTAAAGAGGAGAGAGATTGAGTTTCAAGTGGGTGATAAAGTGTTCTTGAAAGTATCTCCATGGAAGAAGATTTTGAGGTTTGGTCGTAAAGGCAAATTGAGTCCATGTTTTATTAGACCGTATGAAGTTATTGAAAGGATTGGACCTGTAGCTTATTGGTTAGCTTTGCCGGCAGAATTGGAAAGAATACATAATGTATTTCATGTATCGATGTTACGACGCTATCGCTCTGATCCTTCACATATAGTTTCTCCTACAGAAATTGAAGTTCGACCGGATCTGACTTATGAGGAGGAACCGATAAAGATTCTGGCTAGAGAGGTTAAACAGTTAAGAAATAAAAGTGTAGCCTTAGTGAAAGTGCTATGGCAAAAACATGGAATGGAAGAGGCTACATGGGAACCGGAGGAAGTCATGAGGAAACAGTACCCAAACTTCTTTCCCGGTAAGATTTTTGAGGACGAAAATCCCTAAGGGGGGAGAATTGTAACAGCCCGATTTTGGGCCTAGTTGGAACAGTGGTTTTGGGACCACAAATCCGACGGGGGAAAATATTATTGTTATTATATTTTTATGGTCTACGATTTCACGGAAAAATTTCGTAAAAATTTCGTTCGAAAATTTCGACGTTTGGGCACTCAATTTAGTCAAAAGGACTAAATTGTAAAAAGTGCAAAAGTTGAGTTCTACATGTTAGAAGTGTCTAATTGTTATGAAAGTATAAATTGGGGGTCCTTATATGGTAATTAGACCATTAGTTAATTGATGGACAAAAATAGACCTAAGTAATGGGTGAAATAGATTTTTTTTTAAATGGGGGCATTTTAGTCATTTGGTAATAAAAAGAATAAAAAGGGAAAAAGATGGCAAAAATCATCATCTTCTCCATAAGTTGCTGCCGAAACTTGGAAGACACCATAGCTAGGGTTTCTTTGATTTTTCAAGCTCATAGTAAGTGCATCTTAGCCTCGTTTTTAATGTTCTTCGCATTTTTGAGAACCTCGTAGCTCGGTTTAGCTTATTCTACCGTTAATTCATGTTAGGGTGCATATTTGGAAAAATACCCATACGTGAAATGTGTTTATTTTGCTGTTTCATGGTAGAATATGAAGCTAGAAATTGTGTTAAACAACTTTTGCTAAGCGATTTTAAGTGAAAACGGGTAAATTGACATAATCAGTAAAAATATTTATTGTTTATAAGTGTATGTTAGAGTGAGAATTTGATGTTGCCATAGAAGGGAAAAGTGTTCAGCATGTTGTAAAACATAAGAATAAGGTGTGAAATTTAATTTTCGAGCCTAGGGACGAAAATGGAAATATGCAAAAGTTTAGGGACAAAATCATAATTTTCTAAAAGTTGGGTCGGGGACTATTTTAATAAATGTTAACATTAAATGAGTTAAATTTGCTATTATAGATCAAGAAAGACGAGAGGACTACCTCAAACGGGGAAAAAAGAAGATAGTGGAGTAAACTGCAAAATTACGATATTTTGCACCGAGGTAAGTAAACATGTGAAATAATGCATTATTTGGTGTTATTTGATATATGTTGAGATTTATTTGAATATAGAATAAATATTGGCAAAGATTCTAAAAATGTGGTTAAGTTGGGAAAGGTGGTAAAGTGTTGAAAAACACGGTTTCCGGTTGAACACTCGGAATAAGCCGGAGTACATTGAATAAAAGGGGGTTGCTAAGTGCTGATTCCCCGATTCATTGGTGGTTGCTAAGTGCTGATTCCACCATATTTTAAGTGTGAAGGGGGTTGCTAAGTGCTGATTCCCCCAAGGGGTTGCTAAGTGCTGATTCCCCGATTCATTGGTGGTTGCTAAGTGCTGATTCCACCATATCTTAAATGTGAAAGGGGTTGCTAAGTGCTGATTCCCCGAATCATTGGTGGTTGCGAAGTGCTGATTCCACCATATCTTGAATGTGAAAGGGGTTGCTAAGTGTTGATTCCCCGAATCACTGGTGGATGCTAAGTGTTGAATCCACCGATAACGGATAATATTCCGAGTGTTCAACAAGGAAATTGGAAAGGTGAATATTTTTATATGGTGGACAATTTTATGGGAGGAATATTGGGTTTGATACTTAATCAACCCATGTATAAGATGGGAGGAAATATCAAAAATACAAAAGAACAATTTAGTTACGAAACTGTTTTGAATAATAACAGTTGGGTAAATTTAAAAAATCACCATAAATGGTGGAAAATGAATTAGAGGTTGAATAAAATATGAAATTGATCCTGGATGAGTCTATTTTCATATAAAAGAAGTAGAGCAAGCAAAAGAGTTGTATATTTGGAGATATTTGAATTAATTTGAGACAGGGTTGGAATGATTTCGAAATCCCCTGTTCCAACTTTGGGAAATCACCAAAAATTTTAAAAAAATAATTATGGCCTGAAATTTATATTCCTGAATTCATTATTGAATCTATTTTTAATAGGAATAAACGAGACCATTTTTCAAAATTTGTACAGAGAGTTAAGCAAATTTTAGTAAGGAAGGGCAGAACTATTGGGTAGTGAAATAGGGGAAGGTTTAAAGAATAAACTGTACTAATTGGTTTAGTCAAAAATTTTGAAATTTTTATGGTGGAAAGGTATATGAGTCTAGTTTTGGGGAAAATTTACGGAACTTAATTTGGAGTCCTGTATCTCTAGATAAAAATAAATTAGTGTCTGTGATGCAGAAAGACAGCTTGCTGGAAATTAAACAAACCTTGAAATTATGTGTGATTAAAATTATGTTGCTATGAAATCATGTGGGAAAATTTATTTATTTGTCATATGTTTACTTACTAAGCTATATGCTTACTCGTTTTTATTTTCCTTTGATTATAGTGATATCAATCAGCTCGAAATTTGGACGAAGTCAGAACATCATCCACACTATCATCATCTCTTTTGGGGTATTTGGCTACCAACACTTTTGAAATATGGCATGTATAGAGAACTTTTTGTAAAGTGGTATATTATATATATAGTATTGTTCGGTTTAAAACGCTGGTGCTTATTAATGGATAAATTATGTCTGAACATATAACTGTAATTGGTTGGAAATATTGAAGTTCTTTGAAATTGTGTTTGAAAATTTGCAGGGGGTTTAGTGTAAAAATAAGCAGAAATTCTGTCGAAATTTTAAAAAAAAAATAGCAATACCTGATACTCTGGTCTGGCGAGGAACTCGGGTAAGAGGTGTTACATCACATATGAAGACATGTCAGAATATAGTAAGGGCATTTGATGGAACTGAAAGGAGGGTTATGGGAAGGATTGGGATACTATTGATAATTGGCCCAACCACTTATGAGGTGGACTTCCTGGTCATGGATATCAAACCTTTCTATAATTGTTTGTTGGGGAGACCTTGGATACACTCGACAGGGGCTGTGCCTTCATCACTACATCAGAAGTTGAAGTTAGTGTTGGAAGGTCGATTGGTGACGATAAGTGCTGAAGAAGATATCATAGCGACAGTAACTAATGATGCACCATACGTGGAGACCAATAATGAGGCACTGGAATGTTCTTTCCAATCCCTAGAGTTCGTGAATGCAACATTTATTACTGAAGGAGATAGAATCCTGATACCAAGAATATCCAAGACCACAAAGATAGGTCTACAGTTGACAGTAGGAAGGGGAGCCTTGCTAGGAAAAGGTTTGGGAAGGCATCTTCAAGGAAGAATTGAGCCACCAGTACTGAAGGAAAATTTTGATCGTTTTGGCTTGGGTTACAGGCCGGATATAAAATAAAGGAAAAAAGGAAATTAAAAAGAGGCAGGAGAGAAGAAGGGCACGTTTGAGCGGAGAAAAAGTCAAGTGGGAGCCTATGCCCTTTCCCCACATATTTAAGACCTTTGTATCGGGGGGTTTATTCATCCTAAACGAAGAGGGTCCAAAAAACAAAGCATTGAAGAAATGTTAGAAAATGTGCATATCAATGCCATACATTAAGACACAAGTGAAGATGGGATTCTGTTAGATATCTGTCCTTATGAACCTGGGAGTGTTCTAAACAATTGGACTGAAGAAGAAATACCTGAAGTTTTTAGAGCTTTCTCAGAGTAATATTCAGAACATACTTGTTGTTTTAGCCTAGAGGCAATAAGAACTTCTTTGTGAAACAGGCATATGTCTGAACATCATTATTCTAATGAAATACATCTTTGCAATTATTTCGAGCAAATATTCTTTTAAGATTATTTCGCATGAATAATCATCTTAAATTCTTTCATTCTCTCAGATTTTCTTCCAAATCATTCTTTCATAACCATACCATACAAATAAATATTCTTAAATTTATACATTTTCAGTATATTCCTTGGTACCTATAACAGGTCCCCAGATATCAATGACATGAGTGACTCTGCTATAGACGGGGAAAATCCTTTTGAACGAGACATGTATTTAGAGGGATCTCAGGACTTTGAAGACGACATAGATTGTAACCTATCTCCAGATTTGTTGAGGATGGTAGAGCAGGAGGAGAAGTAGATCCTACCTCATAGGGAAACGATGGAGATTGTGACCCTGGATGAGGGAAAATTAGTAAAAATAGGAACATACATAACCGAAGAAATGAAACGAGACCTCATCGAGTTACTTCGAAAGTTCAAAGACTTCTTCGCATGGTCATACCAAGATATGCCCGGGCTAAATACCGACATTGTAGTTCATCGGCTTCCTATAAAAGATGATTACAGGCCAATTCAGCAAAAAATCCGGAGAATGAGGCCCGATGTTGTACTCAAAATAAAGGAGGAAATACAAAAGCAGTTCGACGTTGGGTTCCTGTAAGTAGTCAAATACTCGAAATGGGTGGCCAATATCGTACCCGTCCCTAAGAAAGATGGGAAGGTACGAATGTGTGTAGATTATAGAGACCTGAATAAGGCTAGCCCAAAAGATAATTTTCCCTTGCCTCACATCGACACCCTGGTGGATAACACGACAGAGCACTTGATATTTTCCTTCATGGACGGTTTTTTAGGGTATAACCAGATTAAAATGCATCCTGAGGATACAAGGAAAACCACCTTCATAACCCTATGGGGGACTTTCTGTTATAAGGTAATGCTATTTGGGTTGAAAAATGTGGGAGCCACGTACCAGAGAGCCATGGCAACACTCTTCCACGATATGATGCATAGGGAAATTGAAGTATATGTTGACGACATGATTGCAAAATCCCAGACGAAAGAAGAACATGTGCAAGTCCTGAGAAAGTTATTCTTAAGGTTAAGAAAGTTCCAACTCAAACTTAATCCGGCCAAATGTATCTTTAAGGCTAAATCAGGAAAGCTTCTGGGGTTTGTAGTCAGTGAAAAAGGGGTTGAAATTGACCAAGAGAAAGTCAAAGCTGTTCAAGAATTACCTCCCCCGCGTACGAAAAAAGAAGTTAGGGCATTTCTAGGGAGACTAAATTATATAGCACGGTTCATTTCACGACTAACTGAGAAGTGTGACCCTATATTTCGTCTCCTTAAAAAGCATAACCCAGGTATATGGAATGAAGAATGTCAGATAGCTTTTGACAAAGTGAAGCAGTATTTATCTAATACCCCAGTACTGTCACCTCCTAGTCCGGGTAAACCGTTGATCCTGTATTTGACAGTGTTTGACCACTCCATGGGATGTGTGTTAGGCCAGCATATTGAGACGGGGGCGGAAGGAGAAGGCGATATATTATCTCAGTAAGAAATTTACTAATTGTGAAATGAGATATTCGCCCATCGAAAAATTATGTTGTGCCCTAATCTGGATAACGCAGAGATTGAGACAATATATGCTCTACCATACGACGTGGTTAATTTCAAAGTTAGACCCTTTAAAATATATGATGGAGTCAGCTGCGCTGAATGGGAGGATGGCCAGATGGCAAATTTTACTCTCAAAATTTGATATAGTATATGTAAATCAGAAGACTGTCAAAGGGAGTGCGATAGCAGAATTTTTGGCTAGTAGAGCCCTAGAAGATATGAGCCTTTAGACTTCGATTTCCCGAATGAGGACTTGATGAACGTGGCAACTACTGAAGAGGATTCTCAAGAAAATCATCATTGGAAGCTAAACTTCGACGGAACGTCGAATGCAGTAGGCAATGGGATTGGGGCAGTCCTTGTATCCCCTAATGGAGATCATTATCCTTTTACCAGTAAGTTGGGTTTTGATTGCACTAATAACATGGTCGAGTATGAAGCTTGCATTATGGGTATCCAGGCAACTATGGAGCAAAAAATTAAGATACTAGAGGTATACGGAGACTCGGCATTGGTGATATACCAGCTCAAAGGGGAATGGGAAACTAGAGACCCAAAATTAATCTGTTACTGGAGATTGGCTCTGGAGTTGATCAAGGAGTTTGACAGTATCACTTTTTGTTATCTCCCTTGAGAGGAAAATCAGATGGCCGATGCTTTGGCTACCTTAGCCTCTATGATCCAAGTGAACAAACTAGAGGACATGAGGCCTATTCAAATAAGCATTTATGAGACCCCGGCTCACTGCTACAGTATTGAAGCGGAGGAAAATGATGACCATCCTTGGTATCAAGATATACTGCGATATGTGAGGAATCGTGAGTACCCTGATCAAGCTGCAGGAAATGATAAAAGGACATTAAGGAGGCTCACCATTGATTACGTCTTAGATGGAAAGATCCTATACAAGAGAGGAGAGGATCAAGTACTATTGAGATGTGTGGATGCTGTGGAGGCCAAGAAAATTTTGGAAGAAGTTCATGAGGGTATCTGCAGGACGCACGCCAATGGTTTCACAATGGCCAGACAGATCATGAGATTCGGGTACTATTGGTCCACCATGGAAGGAGATTGCATTGATTACTCCAAGAAGTGCCACAAATGTCAAATTTATGGAAACAAAATACATGCGCCTTCTTCACTTCTTCACGTTATGACTTCTCCATGGCTGTTCTCCATGTGAGGTATGGATGTTATTAGGCTAATATCACCAAAAGCTTCTAATGGACATCGCTTCATCTTCGTGGTCATCGATTACTTTACCAAATGGGTAGAAGCTGTTTCATATGCAAATGTCACGAAGTCAGCAATCAGTAAATTCTTGAAAAAGGATATCATTTGTCGATATGGAATGCCCGAGAGAATCATATCCGATAATGCGTTAAATTTGAACAATATCACGATAGCGGAGGTTTGCAACCAATTTAAGATCAGACATCATAACTCGTCACCATATCGCCCAAAAATGAATGGTGCAGTTGAGGCGGCCAACAAAAATATTAAGAAAATTGTAGGAAAGATGACTGAAACTTACAAGGATTGGCATGAGAAGTTATTATTTGCTCTCCTTGCCTATCGAACATCTGTTAAGACTTCTACCGGGGCAACACCTTTTTCTCTAGTTTATGGGATGGAGGCAGTATTACCCATTGAAGTTGAGATCCCTTCTCTATGGGTGTTATCTGAACTACAGTTGGACGAAGCCGAATGAGTGCAATCTCGATACGATCAGTTGAACCTAATAGAAGAAAAGAGGTTAAGAGCTATTCACCACGGTCAGATGTACCAGAAACAAATGATGCGAGCCTATAACAAAAAGGTTCGTCCCAGATAATTTCATGAAGGAGACTTGGTGCTAAGAAAGATCCTTCCTCTACAAAAGGATTTTAGAGGGAAATGGATGCCAAATTGGAAAGATCTTTACGTCGTGAAGAAGGCCTTTTCTGGAGGAGTTTTGATTTTGAGTGAGATGGATGGTAAAAATTTGCCAAGTCCTGTAAACTCAGATTCGGTCAAGAAATACTTCACCTAAAAAAAAAAAGGGAGACCAAAGTGAAAACCCATAAAGGGCGCTTTGAGTCAAAAAAATTGATAGAGAGGCCGAGGTGAAAACCCAAAAGGGCGCCTTGAGACCAAAGGGGATTTAAGTTGAAAACCCGAAAAGGGCGGCTCAAATTTTGGATCGGAATGGGGCATGAGGTGATTAGAGCCACTCAAATCTCGATCAGGTTGGGACATGTAGTGATCTTGCTATGCCTGAATCAGCAGAAAAGGATACACAACATCTTGGGGCATCGACAAAGCACTGTAGATTTCCTAAATACATGTCAAACTCAGAATGGTCTTCAAAAAGTTTACACAGAGAAGTTCAAGCTGCAATATCTGGGGCACCTAGTTTTCATACTACTTATATTAAATGTGTTGCTCTTGGAACACTTCATTTATTTTCAAGATATGTATTTCCAATCAATTTCTCTGTTATCCTTCTTTACTATCTTTGATAATTTATTCATTTTGAGCTATGCTCAGAACCAACTATATTCTTATCCATTGTTATGACATTTTTTTGCAAGCATGTTGCATTGGAATAATGATTAATGGACTAATAATACTTTCACAAAGGAAGTTTTGCATATTACTCTAGAAGTTTCTAAGTAATACAGTAACCTGAAACAGGACTATTGTTTAGAACGCACTAAGTTTAAAGGTTGAAATATCTAAAAAAAGAAAAGTCTAAATTAAGACTATCCCTTTGGATTTTGTTGCAAAAAATATTGATTGAACAAAATGACAAGTTACTATGACGATGATAAGGCTTCAATGAACAAGCAAGCAATAATCACTAAGCAATAGAAAAGGGATTTCCTCAGAGAAGAGAATCCTTCACTTTGTCTAGAGGCATTTGGTATGACGCTCTGAGAATGGTGCAAAAGAACCAGAGGGATTTAGATCCTGTATCCTTAAATTGTGATAGGAGAGGATTGAGAAAAAGCCAGATTTTTCTACCCTTAGGTTACAGCGGGAGAAAGATGGTACAAATGTTACATCCCAGTAGATTGAGTTTTGAAGTTTACAGTGGGGGTGATCTGATTAAGTGTTTCTTTGGAGATGCCAGCCAAGCAAAAAGGCGTTATGGCACGTCAGTGATAAAACCTTAATAAACTTTGAGTAATGACAACCTAAGCGTTTAAGAGGGATCATTCTCGGAAAAAATAACACCCTGCATTCATGCAAACATCGTTCATACACGTCTAGTTAGGAGCACTTGACTCATTCTGATCAAGGTATCCTAATCTCTAGGCATAATTAGGTTCATAAAATGAATTATACAGGTCATGTTCCCCAGAGAACAAGATCGGTGAAATCATCAGGTTTTATCTCCCTGAGGTTGCAGCGGAGCAGACTGAAGAAACAGATCTTATCTCCCTAAGCAGTAGTGGAGCAGATCGAGGATGGTAGATCTTATCTCCCTAAGCCGTAGCGGAGCATATTGAAGCTAGTAATCCTATCTCTTTGAAGTTGCAGTGGAGCAGGTTAAAATAAAAGATCTTATCTCTCTGAGGTTGCAGTAGAGTAGGTTGCATCAGGTCTTATCTCTCTGAGGTTGCAGCGGAGCAGACTGAAGAAGCAGATTGAGGAGGGTAGATCTTATCTCCCTAAGCAGTAGCGGAGCAGATTGAAGCCAGTAATCCTATCTCCCTGAAGTTGCGGTGAAGCAGATTAAAATAATAGATCTTATCTCTCTGAAGTTGCAGTAGAGTAGATCACATCAGATCTTATCTCTCTGAAGTTACAGTAGAGTAGATCACATCATATCTTATTTCCCAGGTGGTGTAGTGGAACAGATTGAAGCTACAATACCAAGTCCTATCTCCTTGACGTTATAGTGGAGTGGATCGAAGCACCAATTCCTATACCTCTGTAGCTGCAGTAGGATGGAATGAGACTGCTTGAAGAAGAGCATCACGAAGATCCTGCATGACCAGACAAATTTGGCCTTGTTAAAGTCTTTGCTTCATTCCTGTTACACGACAATGAGCAAAGAGGGGCAGCTGTACAAACCTAAATTTGTCTGGCCCGATACAAATATAAAAAACCGAATAAATAAATAAATTAAACAAAAGTCCACTTTCAAAGTCCAATATTACAGATCCAAATAAATTAAAATTACCTTAGCCCAAACCCAATACAATACAAAACCCACTAACCTAACCCGAATTACCCAATACAGCCCAACCCAATAACCAAATCAGCCCAAATGGCCCAATACAGAAGTAAGATCCGAAAACCCTAATGGCTAATGCGCCGCTGTCGAACCACTCCCCATGCACGTAGCACCACCACGTGCCTCTAGCTGGCCTCCGTACACGCTACGTCCCCGACCCCGTACGCCGTACCTGCAAATAGAGCAAACAACACAGTAGAAAAAGGAAAAATTTGTATTTTTGATTTTTTTCGTTTTTGTTTATTTTTTTCGGCCTATAAAACAAAAGGCGAAACCTTTGTAATCGTTTACACACACATACAGAGACAGATATTGAAAACAAAAAAATATTCAAAGAAAAAGTTTGAAAGGTGATTGAAATTTTGTTTCGCATCTGGTTTTCTTTTTTTTCTTTTGGTTTTGTTTCTATGATTGTTTAGTTCTTTATTTGAGTAGAAAAAGAATAAAAGAAAGAGATTAGGGAGTATAAACGTACCTGGTAGCCGAGCTCTTGCTCTCTCCGCAGTCATCGGAGTTGAAGCGAAGTTCGAGGGCTCCTGGACAACAAATCGTCAAAACGGCGCAGAGGTCATCTGTTTCTTTTAGGTTTTTGAAAAGCGAAGAAGATTTTAGGTTTTTGGTCTTTAATCACGAAGAATAAAACGCCGTCGTATAGAGCTAACACGATGGCTTTGAAACGGCGTCGTTTTGAAGACCAGATCCAAGCGGTGACCCGATCCGGGGTAGGATCCGCGCATATTGGATTAACTGGTCCATTTTCTCAGCAGGGCCCTCTATGTCTCGTTAATTCTCAATTTGATTTCCTTTAATATTTCTTAATTTGTACCGCATATTTGACTTTGTTTTCACTTAGATCCAAGCCTAAACTTGCCGTTTTCTACGTTTGATTTTGATTATTCTAAATTTTTGCGTTAAATTGCTATAATAGTCCCTATGATTTTCAGTGGTTTTCAATGCGAGCATTTGCTCATTTATTTCAAATCAACCCTTAGAATTTTGTTTGAATTCAAAACAGATCCATTTTTATTATATTAATTGGTTTATTATTATTAATTTCATTTGTTGTTATTATATTTAATGGTATATATATATATATATATATATATATATATATCAGTTAACCTATTTTTTTACTATAAATTCTTTTATTATATAATATTATTTTATGTATTTATTACTTAATTTTACAAATATTTTTTATATATGTTTTTATATACTATCTTAGCATAATTTGTACATACTTTTTTGTTCATGTATGTATATATATATAATTAACTTCAAAATTTTTAATAATAATATCTCATATTTTTATATATATGTATATATAATAAGTTTTTTTTAGTATACGTATGTATATATATAATAATATATTATTAGTTTCAAATGATATTATTACTATGTATATTTTATTTATTTGATTTCATTTTTTATTTTTTCTATTTTTTATATAAATCTTTCATTAAAATTCATTCAAACCTTTATTTGTTTTTAGTTCTATTACCAAATTGTATCAAATATTCATATTGTTTATTGTTATTATTATTATTTTTTCACTGTCTCGAAATATTTTTTTTGGATTATTAATTTATGGGTTGCTTAATTATCAATATGGATGTTTGTATAATATGATTAAAATTAATGTTTTTATTTGCCTATTACTTGCTTGATTGCTCCTTAGTATAAATTTAGATTGCTATTTATCTTTTGCGTTATATATTGCTATTCAATCATGTTCCATTTGTAAGAATTGTATTTTATTAAAGCACTACAATCATTCAATTTCATAATTTTCAAAAAGCTTGATGTTCATAAGTTCTCGAGAGAATTGTGCCCTAACTTACTGAGCTTCAATTTTTCTCGATGAACTTAGATAATCAAGTGTTCATTTTATTAAAACCATACTGTAATACCCAATTTTAGCCCGGGCTCACATATGGAAACATAATCTTCGAGGATATGCAATCTTAGATATGATATATGCAATCTTAGATATGATATATACAATCTTAGAAGATATGATTTTGTAATCTTAGAGATTTAATTTGTAGATACCATTTATTTTAGCCGTTGATGTAATTGATCTGTACCGTTGGATTTGGGAAGGCTCAACTATAAATAGAGGCCTCTCTCTTCATTGTAAAAAAAGAGGGGAGGATCAATAAAAAAGGGAGGACGATTGGCAGTTTTTTAAAGGTGGCTTACTGTTTTTTTCGATTATTTTTTACTTATTTACGATTTTAAAAAAGGGAGAAGGTGATACCACTGCGAATTTTATTTATTTATTTTATTTAGCCCTAATAAAGTGAAGCGTTTCAAAGGATAGAGATATTTTCCCATTCGAGCCCTATGAGTTATTCGTGCCTTTTAATTGGGCCCTTCATTTTTTTAATTCTGTTGATTTTCAATTTAATCCTTAATCTTTCATTTTAGGTTTTTAATCTATTTTATTAATTTTATCATTATTATTATTGTTATTGTTATTATTATTATTATTACTATATATACATACGCATTTTTTTATAATAATATACATATGCATTTTTTATAATAATATATACGCATTTTTATGTATAGTATGCACGCGTTTTTATATAATATATATGCATTTTTTTATATAGTATGCACGCATTTTTTTATATAATATATATATGCTTTTTTTATATAGTATACGTCTACCTATATATATTTTATACATATGGTTTTTTTTTATATATTCATTTTCTATAGTATATACATTTTTGTTATTTTACTTTTAAATCATTATAAGTTTTTTTATTATTCTATATATTCCGTTATGTATATACATATTGTACATATATATAAGTGTTTAAATACATACATATATGTATTTTCATGATTTACCAATATATACTTATACATCTTTTTTATTTTGTAAATATATACATATACAAACTTTTCTATTTTTATCTTATTTTTCATAATTTCAAATGTATATATATTTTGTACGCCTTATTCTTTATATTTTTGTTTATTCCTTCCATTTGTTTATTGATTTAGGTTGTCATTTATATTTTAAAAGAATATTTTTTATTTTGTTTATTTATTTGATACTTCGCATGTTATCGATTTTGTTTATTCATTTATTCATATTATTTCTATGCCATTGTAATATTTATTATTGCATTGTATATTTAATGTAGCATTACATCATTTTTTTTACTCGATTTCAAACTTTTCAAAATTAAGATAATGCTTGTATTTAGGATTTTCAAGGAAATTGAGCCCTAACGTATTGGGTTCCGATTTTCTTCGTTAAATCTAACAATCGAGCATTTCTCTTTAATCAAAAAATAAGAACTCATTATTGGGAATTCAACACATTGTGTCCTAACGTATTGGATGTGACGCATTGATTTCTCGAAATGAAAATTTTTTCTAAAAATATAATAAAGGAAATATTCCGAGTTTGGGATTTTGGAGGAATTGTGCCCTAACGTATTGGGCCGCGATTTCTTAAATCTTGAATAAATGGATATTGGCCTAATTCATTTTTGAGGAAATTAGAATGTCGTGCCCTAACGCATTGGGTGTGGCATTTTCTTTCTCTGAAATGATAAGGGTCTTAATACGTAACGTTTTAAGTTTTTGCTAAGGATTATATTTTTCAAATTTTTGACATTAAGATATTAATTAATTAACTAGGTATCAATTTTGGGCGTTACGAGGGTGCTAATCCTTCCTCGTACGTAACCGACTCCCGGATCCATTTTTCTAAAACTCGAAGACCAAAGCCGTTTTTTTTAGGTGATCCAATCACACCTCAATAAAAGATTGGTGGCGACTCCCAATTTTTATTTTTTAAAGTCGACAACCTAAAATATTTGTTTTTCAAAAAAACGGTTTCGACACATACAATTGTTAAAATAAAGTTCTTAAGATTTCAAAATGTTGGATCCTAACTTACTGGATATGACATTTTGTTATCTCGATTTTAAAATAAAGGCAATATTTGATGTTTAGGAATTTCGAGAAATTGAACCCTAACTTACTGGATTCTGATTTCTCGATTGACTTAAATAATTAAATATCCTTCTTAAAACATATGATTTTTTTAAATTAAAAAAAAGACGAATCTAACTTTGAAGATTGAACTGTTGTACTCTAACTCACTGAGTGTGGCGGTTTATTTCTTTGAAATGGGTCCGTCTATTTAGCCAATTCAATTATTTAAGCTTTCATTTCACCGTATTTAAAAATCTTTCCAAGTTTCGACACTAAGACATTAAACAATCAATTCGGTACAAATTTTGGGCATTACGAGGGTGCTAACCCTTCCTCGTGCGTAACCAACTCCCGAACTTATTTTCTCAAAATTCGTAGACTTAAAAATTATTTTTAAGGTGATCCGATCACATCTCAATAAAAGATTGGTGGCGACTCCATTTTCAAAATCGATTCCCATTTTTTTAAATACATAAAAAATGGTTTCGACAGTCCAACTTCAAAAAATTACAAAGTGATTATTGAATAATTTGAAAGTTTTCATTTTAAGTTACCGGATTGCTAAAACCGCTGTAAAATGACATTATTTGTTTGCATCGTTTACACCAATCAAAAGCTCTCATTCCCCTTTTTTTTACAATTTAGTTTTTTTTTTCATGAACAACTTTGAATGTCACGAATTTACGAACTAAAATCCAAACATCTTTCTTCTCCGATTTGCGACACTGACCATTAGATCGATTTGGATCTAATGTGTGTTTTTTTACTCGTTGATGGATACTGATTCATCGTACCGGTCGTCGAATCGTCACTTAGAACTCTCTAACTAAATTTTTTAAAAAAAATATGCCCCTTGTGACATAAAAAAAACTTTAAAATAATTTTATGACTTAAATAAAAATTTTTAAATAATTTAATGACTATTTTATAATTTTTTAAAATTGAGTGAATAGAATATAAATTTACTTATAACTTTTGAGTGTGGTTTATCAAAAAGAAAAGAGATGATAAAAAGGTGATGTCAGTATGCCAGAAATTAGGCAACAATAAGAGGACTATCGTGGTCCTTCCTCTTCCGTATAGGTAATTTCACTTATAAACAAAAAACAACAAAAGATAAGGGAAAAAAATGGCACCCTCCATTAAAAATGTTAATCTCAACTTCATCATCATCAAACTCCACAAAAGATAAAATCTTTTTGTATTGTGAACTGATAACAAAAGTATTTGGTTTTGGTTGGTCCATTATAAGTTTGTGACAAAGTCACTTGTAACCCATTATTTCTTTCATTTCTTCCACATTCGTCTCACCTTCCAAGCTCAAAAAGGCTTGCTTTTTAATGTTGCAGTATTAAGAAAAAAAGAGAAGCTTTGTAGTTGAATTCTTCAATGGATTCTTTTACTGCATCTTAATTCCCAAAACTTCCACTGTTTTATTTCTTGGTTAATCAAAGAAAGATAATTGTCACTTGTTGCTGTTTTTAGGAGGAAAGTTAAGGTTCCATATTTTTTTGGGTCACCTATGGCTTCTGCTTCTGTTCTGTTTGCAGCCACTGGTTTGGGTTCAATGGTTCGGGTCAAGTCTACAAGGCTCTTTGTGAAGTCTTCTTTGGATACCAACGTTTCTGATATGAGTGTTAATGGTAATCTTTTCTCCTTTTTTTTTCTTGGGTGGGGGGGGGGGGGCGGGGGGGGGGGGGGGGGGGGCTCTTTTGGATTCTGGGTATTCTTGTTTTTTCTGATATTTTTGTGTTTTTATTTGGTAGATAACATAGTGAATTGTATATAGTTTAGCTAAATTTACAAGGACGCCATAGCTTGGAGATGGGATTTTGGAAGCTGAAAATGGGGTTTGCTTTATCATACTTGGAAAGTACTGTGTCGTAAATTATTTAGTAGCTTAATTTTGCCTATCATCTTGGAATAAAAGGAAATGCTGTATAATGAATTGAAGTTATTCTGTAGGGAGATGACTTAAGAGTTCTTGTTTCCTATCCTTTAAAGATCAATGGCATTGAATGCTGCTAATCATGTTAGATAAATTATAGTTTTAGTTTGATTTAAAGTTCCATATCATCATGGTAGATACTTGGATTGTTTACTTGGCAGCTCCAAAGGGATTGTTTCCACCTGAACCTGAACATTATAGAGGACCAAAGCTGAAGGTGGCTATTATTGGAGCTGGTCTTGCTGGCATGTCAACAGCTGTTGAGCTATTGGATCAAGGCCATGAGGTTTTTCTTATCTCTAGTTGCCTGTTTCTACAATATCTTAATTGGATTGGCATTTCAGTAGGAATAAGAATTTCAAAGCAGAATCATATTTTTGCAACTTTCAGTTTCTGAAAACCTATTTCTGCAACCTTTTTTCCTTAAATATACATAGTTTAGTGATTTCTCGATATAGTAGCTGTAATTTGATGATTACTCTGATTTCTTCAGGTTGATATATTCGAGTCTAGGCCTTTCATTGGAGGCAAAGTAGGTTCTTTTGTTGATAGAAAAGGAAACCATATTGAGATGGGGCTGCATGTTTTTTTTGGTTGCTACAACAATCTATTCCGGTTGATGAAAAAGGTGAAGCAGAAGGCCTTATAATAGTTTTTCATGGTCATTGGACACTATTGTTCATGCCATTATATCGTATCTGACACTCATACTCAAGTTCAATTAACATAGTATCATCCTTTTAATGTAGTCTCAACTCTCAACTGTTTATCTGGCCTCTGATATTTTTCTCCTGATCCCTACTTGATCCTAGGTGGGTGCAGATCAAAATCTACTTGTAAAGGATCATACTCACACATTTGTAAACAAAGGGGGTGAAATTGGTGGTATGATTTGCATTGAATCGTGTTTAAACAAATTCTAAGATGATATTTTTTATGCTAGGATCTTACTTCGAAAAATTGAACTAAAAATGTTATTCTTTTACTCATGCTTTCCTTTGTTCAATTTTATGACTTTGAGTTCGGATGCAGAACTTGATTTTAGATTTCCAGTTGGAGCTCCCATCCATGGAATTAGTGCCTTTTTATCTACAAATCAACTGAAGGTTTTCTACTATCCTTTTCTTAGCAATAATTATCGGTACTGACTCAGTCATATCATCAATGGCATTTCTAAGACATGTATTGTTGAATTCTTAAGTTATAGTGTCTACAATATACCTTCTCTGTTAATACAAGTTCTATTTTCATTTCCTAAGCTAAAGTAGATGGTGCTTAAGCTACTCAATTATTATTATTTTTTCAATTTCAGACATATGATAAAGCAAGAAATGCCGTGGCACTTGCCCTAAGTCCAGTTGTGAAGGCTCTTGTCGATCCAGATGGAGCGATGAGGGTTATAAGAGATTTGGATAGTGTATGTAAGATTACTTTAATAGATACTTTCTTAACAATTAACATATAATTAGCATGAAGTTGTCCTACACCATATGTGATCCTTTTTCTTTCGTTCTTTCATTCTTGTTTTGAAGGTAATGGAACTCGAATGAAGTGTCTTTACTTTGATCCATCATCATAATTCTCATGCTTTTCTTTTCCTTCAATCATGATTGCTCTTCTCTGTATTCTTCTTTTCCAGTAAACAACTTTTCTTGGCATTTTCTTTTATTTTTTAGCTACGCATTTCTCATATAATTAAAACTCATTTACTTCTTGCAGATAAGCTTCTCTGATTGGTTTTTGTCTAAAGGTGGTACACGCATGAGTATCCAGAGAATGTGGGATCCTGTTGCTTATGCCTTGGGTTTTATCGACTGTGATAACATAAGTGCTCGTTGCATGCTCACTATTTTCTCATTGTTTGCCACCAAGACAGAGGCTTCCCTTCTGCGAATGCTGAAGGGTTCTCCGGATGTTTACTTGAGTGGTCCCATTAGAAATTATATCACAGAAAGAGGAGGCAGGTATGTTATTAATATTGGCATACAAACTATTCAGTGGTAGATAATGGTTCACTTATAGGTTTCTTCTATGAAGAATTGACTTAGTTCTCTTGTTTAATAACTTTATTTGCTAAAACAGGTTCCATATGAGGTGGGGATGCAGAGAGATACTTTACGATAAATCCGCTGATGGAGAGATATATGTCACGGGACTTGCCATGTCTAAAGTAAATTACCTCTAATGTTGCTTCATCTAAATATTGGAAATTTAGTTGCAATTCATGCGTTTGATTAGAACAGTTACATAGAATGAGCTTGTGTAAGGATTGGCATGTTAATATCGGTTGTATGATATGCAAAAAAGTTTAAATGCAAACTGAATTTCTTAAAAATGTTAAGATTTTGATTTCTCATTTTCCTTTTCATTTTCATTTTATTGCAGGCTACAAACCAGAAAATTGTAAAAGCTGATGCTTACGTTGCTGGTCTGTGGTCGGATCTTCAAAAAGTTTCCACTTTAACTTTTTGTTTTACCGAAAATGATCCTTTATCATTGTTTCTCTATTGATGGCAGCATGTGATGTCCCCGGAATAAAAAGGTTGCTTCCATCAGAGTGGAGGGAATTGCAATTTTTTAATAACATTTACGAGTTAGTAGGAGTGCCGGTTGTTACTGTGCAACTTAGATACAATGGCTGGGTGACAGAGTTGCGGGATCTGGAGCAGTCAAGGTACTTCTTTCATCTTATTCTTTACTGTGGTTGTGAATAAAGCGAGTTTAACAACCTAATAAAAGCATCCTGCTTTGCTTCTTTAAAACTAACAAGTTGCTTATTTTGCTTCACTTCAACGGTTGTCCTTAAACTCATTAAAAGGCAACTGAGGCAAGCTGTCGGCCTTGATAATCTCCTGTACACTCCGGATGCAGATTTCTCCTGCTTTGCAGACTTAGCTCTCACTTCTCCAGAAGATTACTACATTGAGGGACAAGGTTCATTGCTCCAGTGAGGACATGCTTTTTCTTAGTGTTATCGCTGTGAATATTTTACATTGTGCAAGGATTTTTCTCTTTTCGCTGCATATTGCCATGTTTCTCTGTTTTGGACTTAAAAGAAGGGGAAAGAAAATCTGATTTCAGTCTTCAATATCTATATACTATTTTGATAATTTATATTATGTTGATTGTTGGATTTGGATTTGGACAGAAATTTGATGACCTGTACATAGGAGCTTGTGTATTTCTATAATTCTGTTGAGACTTCACCTGCTTCTGTTTTGACTGAGTTATTGCTTGTTTGGATGGTGTCTTTCAGATGTGTCTTGACACCAGGTGACCCTTACATGCCATTGCCAAATGATGAAATCATAAAGAGAGTAGCGAAGCAGGTTAGACTTCTAAGGAACCCTTCTTCTTAACTTCATTGCAATTTTCAGTGGAGCAAAATGCTTGTCTGAGTCCATTTCCACTTTCTGAACAGCTCATATGTCTTTGGGTCCACTAGTTTCTATAACATGCTTTTGGTTGAATGCTTAAACTCATCTTCATAGGCACACAAATTGATGTTGGTGTCAAAAGCTGTGGCTTGCTCATATGTGCACTAGTGTCACGGGGCTAGAGTTTTCGTCTCGCGAACCGTGCGGCCTTAGACAATCTATTCGTCTAAACTCGCCTAAGTCAGCCTTAACTCAAGTGAGGATTCTTTAAGAACTCCTCCAAGGCACCAATTGAAGAGCGGAAGCGATTTATGCCAAAAGAAGCTAAACCAAAGAACAACAATTCAACAAAAAGCCGCAGAAAAGAATGCACACAAGGTGTTTGAGTAAATGCTCTCAGAATTCTATTACTCTTAAGAATTCAGAATACAATGGAATGAGTACAAATGAGGGGGAGGCTCTCTATTTATAGTTGAGCTCCCCAAAACCGACGGTTAAGATACATTTACATCGACGGACGAGATTAACCATATCCCTTTATTTTAGGGATTTACAAGATATGCCATATCAAATCTAATCTAATGGCACTGACATGATTCGTCTTTGAACTCTCTCGTTGCCTTGGCTTTTTCCTAACTTGCCTTGTGATCAGGTTGTCCTTTCCCTCGGAAACTTTGCCTCAGTTTCCGTCGCGTTTTCACTTGAACCGTTGCACTCGTTGGTACATCTTGTTGGCAAGAAGTCTCCGCTCTAACTTGCCTCAACTTTGACTTGTTCTCTCTTGAATCATCTTGATTCTCACATCCTGGCTTCGTATTGCCCACAGTCCCTTGGCCTCCATGCTCACGAACTTTGAAAGGGTCTCTACAACCTTGCCAAGCCAATAAGTCAGAATTCAAAACACTATCAAAGTGTTCACAATGTACTTTACTCGCAGCATTTACTCGTCCCGACTGTTTTTGCATCGCTCCCTTTTTCTTGAAGCCCGATGTACAACCTACCTTTCCTAAAGGTGTCGGCTTCGCCAGTCGAATCTGCAGGCTTCATATCGAACTCTTGCGCCACTAACACTTCCGAAGGAGCTTTCGTATCTTTTCGTTCTATCGAGTCAATGTTCCTCCTATACGAAACATCCTCGACTAGTTGGATTGACGATAACACCTTTGCCCCCACCTTCATATCTCGATGCACCGGCACAACAATTCTTGTTAATGGACCGGTGATAATATGAATTTGATCGGCCCATGGATACAGAACTGCTTGAATCCTGTCAAGGAAGTTTAAGCCAAGTACAAAATTGTAATCATCTAATTGGATTACCTCAAAGTCTTCATTGCCCTTCCATTCGCCGATTTGTAGCTCCACATTCTGAACTACCCCCACAGTTAGGGCCTCCTCGGAATTTACTATCTTGATCTTCTTATTCGATTTCCTAATCGGCAGACCAAGCTTCCCTGCAGCTTTTTCCAATATGAACAAGTTCGATGCTCCCGTATCAATAAGAGCACCCCGCTTCTGACCCGCAATGTTGATGTCTACAAACATCAACCCTTCTTTACCATTCCTCTTCTTAGGAATGAGCACCATCGAGTTGACCCTCGATGGTTTTTCCTCAATAAGCTTCGCCTCTTCCGGCTCATCATTTCTCTTGATAGCCGAAACTGAAGATACCTTTGGGCAGTCCCTCTTCATGTGCGGTCCCTTACAAAAGTAGCATCGTAACTTTTCCCTCTTTTCTTTCGGGCTATTAGGTCTCCACTTCCCATTTCGTGGTTTCCTATAATCACCATCACTGCTACTACCGTTGCCATCATAGCTTTGTCCCTCTTCATCCTCCTCATGGTACCCACCATTGCCCCTCCTGTTGGGCTTGGAAGATTTAAACCTGTCCCTTTTCGGAGCAAGTTCCACTATGGACTCCGCTACCATCATGGCATTGGTAAGTTCCCGAACTCCTCGACGTTGCAATTCTTGCTTCGCCCATGGTTTCAACCCATCTATAAAGGAGAAAAATGCTTCTTTCTCGCTCAAATCAGAGATCTGGAGCATGAGTTTACTGAACTCCCGCAAATACTCCCTAACCGTGCCTCGTTGCGTTAGCCGTCGCAACTTTGCTCGAGCTTCATCCTCGGCTTACTCGAGGTAAAACTGTGCTTTAAATTCACTTTGGAACTCCTTCCAAGTCCCAATTTCAGTCCCACCACGTCTCACATCAGTGGACCTACGTTGCCACCATAGCAAAGCAACATCAGTGAAATACATAGCAACAGTATTTACCTTTGTGACATCATCCTCGATGTTCATTGCACGGAAGTATTGCTCCATGGCCCAAAGAAAATTGTCCACTTCACTTGCGGACCTTTCCCCTTTAAACGCCTTCGGCTTGGGCACATCCATCGCTTGTGGCTTCGGCTTTGAATCCAACATTCCATTCCCAACGGCAGCCTTGAAAATCTTGAGCTCCCCCTTAAGCTCATTGATCTCCTCCTTCAAAGCTGTCACCATAGCCTTGAGAGCATCGTCCTTTCCAGCCAGCTTATTCTCCGAGGAACCGATAGTATCTCACACAAATTCCCTGAGCTGCTCTTGCAATGTTCGCAACCCGTCATTGTGTCTATCATCGACATCATCGATCCTCTCCTTGACGTCCCCCATGGACTCCTCGAGAGTGACGACTCGATCCTCCAAAGCTGACAATAAGTCCCTTGATCGACTCGCTTTTCTGGCCCTTCTTCTGGTCTCCATTGGCTCACTCTGACCAACAACTTCTTTCGATATCCCAACAGTGCCTTCGAACCAAAAGCTCTGACACCAACTGTCACGGGGCTAGAGTTTTCGTCTTGCGAACCGTGCGGCCTTAGGCAATTCGTTCGTCCAAACTCGCCTAAGTCAGCATTAACTCAAGTGAGGATTATTTAAGAACTCCTCCAAGGCACCAATTGAAGAGCGGAAGCAATTTATGCCAAAAGCAGCTAAACCAAAGAACAACAAAAAACCATAGAAAATAATGCACACAAGGTGTTTGAGTAAATGCTCTCAGAATTCTATTACTCTTAAGAATTCAGAATACAATAGAATGAGTACAAATGAGGGGGAGGCTCTCTATTTATAGTTGAGCTCCCCCAAAACCGACGGTCAAGATACATTTACATCGATGGACGAGATTAACCATATCCCTTTATTTTAGGGATTTACAAGATATGCCATATCAAATCTAATCTAATCTAATCTTTACAAGATATGATTCCCTCTATCTTCTAAGATTAGTTACCATATTAGCCTAAGTTGTCATGTCTTCGTTATCGAGCCAACCAGGCTTCAATCTGATAGGCTTCTCCAATAGCTCTTTGAATCGGGCCAGTTCTCCTGGGCCAAATGATCCCCATCTAATCAATAGACCTCCATTGGATGCATTTGGTGCGATGGTCACGGGCTTTGAACTTTGTCCCGTGACACTAGGGCCTATTGTTTGATTAGTCGTGACCAAGTCACTATAATATTAAAGTAATTGCAGACATGGAGAATTGAGAAAAGAATTTAGCATTGCTCATGTAGTCACATTTTTTTTTTTACCATCAATATCAGCAAGTTTAGTGAAGTATTCATGTATTAACAAATATGGTCAGGGACTAGGTGATGAATCTTGTGCGGGTTTAATGGCTTGTGATTACTGTTATTTTCTATTAAGTTTATTGAAATGTCACTCTCATGATCATCTCATTTTTAATAACCCTGTTTTCTCGACAGGTTTTGGCTTTATTCCCATCATCCCGAGGTTTAGAAATTACTTGGTCATCTGTTGTCAAAATCGGGCAATCTCTATATCGCGAAGGACCTGGAAAAGATCCATTCAGACCTGATCAGAAGACACCAATAAAGAACTTCTTTCTTGCTGGATCTTATACAAAGCAGGTAACTTCTTTTCTTTTTCCATCTTAGAAATGTTCGGTTACCAAACACCAATTACATCTTTTCCCTTCACCCGATCTGGAAATATCCAAATGTCTGAAATTAAGACCCTTTGTTAGTGTTGTTTCAAATTACAACACAGTAGTTGACAATGATTTAAACCTTTTGACTGAAAGAAAAAGGGGAATAGTATAAATTTTCCATGGTATTACTGGTGTGCAGGATTATATAGATAGTATGGAAGGAGCAACTTTGTCTGGCAGGCAAGCATCAGCCTACATATGTGATGCTGGGGAAGAGTTACTGGCCCTGCAAAAGAAGCTTGCTGCAATTGAATCTCATCAACAGTTGGAAACTTCAAGTTCTTCTGATGAATTAAGCCTTGTATAAATAGTTCATTTATATACACACTCGTATACATTTATTGTAACATTTATGTAACCAAAGCTACAAGAAAAATATAGAAAAAAATGACTCCTATCTCATATATTGGTTATCTGTGACACTGACTGCAATGATTTTAGAGTTGAAATTAGTTTAATTTTCAAATCATTGGGAAGCAAAAGAAATTCAGGAATAAGATCAAAACTATGGTATAGAGATAAACTTTATAGCAGCCACAAAAGTCATTTGCCTCTAGCAGACCTTGTCCTTAATCTGGCCTCGGACAAGCATAAAAAAACAGAGAATCGACATGCAACAATCTAATACCAAAACATTTATGTAATTGTAATTTAATACCATCAACTTTATTACTGAAACACAAGCTCAGTTATCACACACAACAACAGAAACCACATCTTTTACACAAGACACATACACACTATGAGATACATGACAGAGATTGCATACGTCAAAATATTCTTTCAAGCAGAGCCATTAGCCAATTCCTTCTCAATGGCAATTTTAGCAGTTTCAAGATCTTCATCAAAGAACATATCCCACTTCCCATCCCATTTGAGGAAAAACTCAGTGTCTTCGTAGTATTTCACCCTATGAACATCCCCAGCTTGAGTAAACAAGTAGTCCCCATCACCCAAATCATATCTTTCCTTTTTACTCAAATTCCAAACACTTTTTTTCCCTTTCATCACCAGCAAGCAATGCCCGAAAGTATGGTGATGGGCTGGTTCTACACTCCCAGCCTTAAATTTAATAATAGCCGATGTGGGACTTTCTCTCAATATCTTCATTGACCCACCAGGGATTATATCGATTGGATTCAGTTCTCTGTTCTTAACCAAGCAACAAACAGCACAAGTTTCAGCTTGGGTGTTCTCAGAAGCACCGATTTTAGGCATTTCATTCATCGATTCATCGAAAAAATTTGAGATTTCCTCGGGCCAAGGCTGGGACTTAGAGGCCGGACACGGCGCTTTAAAAGGAGTGTTGAGCCAAGTGTCGACGATTTCCTTAGCGGTATCGGCGGACGTTGACATGCCGGAGAGTGCCAGGACGTTGCAGTTATTGATGGAGCGATTGTTGCGAGCTTCGTCCGGAGTGAGACATGTGGTGGCGAATACGCCGGGGAATTTGTTGGCGAAGATCCCGACTCCGACGCCCGTTCCGCAAGCAAGGAGGCCACGGGTCTCCACGGAGGGGGAGGTGGTGGCGGAAGAGACTCGACGGCCCACTTCAGCACCGATGTTGTAGTAGGAGGTGATTCCGAGATCTTCGACTTCTATGTTGAGGGAGCGGAGGTGGGATACCATGGCGTCTTTTAGCTCGGCGCCGAAAGAATCAGATCCGGCAATGACTTTGAGGGGGGATGACGCGGTGGCGGAATCGGCCATGATGCGGCTGTGGAAGGTAGAGAGTAACTAAAGTGAGCTTAAGAAGAAAGTTGAGGAAATTAAGGGCTATTACCAATAGACCTCACTTCAAATAGATAGACCCTTTAATGAATTTATGGCATTTTCTTAAAAAATAATTTATCTGATTCATATTCAACTACAAATATTAAATATCCACTTGTACAAGAAACAAATCTATAAAATATCTATTCTACTAAATAATAATTCTTCATAAACTATTAAAATAGTCACTTTTATTTATCTCCTGTTACATTTTAGTTATTTATGTTTAAAATGTTACATTTTACTCACTTATATTATTATGTTGTAATATTTTAGTCATTGAGCCGTTAATTTCTATTAACAGTAAGCTGACGTTAAACCATCATTTCAAACGAAAATTTTAGGTTAAATTCTACAATCGGTCCCTATATTTTTTTCATTTTGAGTAATTTAATTTTTATATTCTTTTAACTTTCTTTTTTTTCTTTATTTTCCATTCTCTTCTTCTCCCTCTATTTTCCTCCCTTCTCCGTTTCTTTTAACTAGTTTTTTCTATATTTTCTATTTGTTTAAAACTAGTCCACAAGATTGCCTCACTCGAAAAAAATTAAATTGTTCAAAAAAATAAAAGTATAAGGACTAATTTTAACAAATGGAAGAAAAACAGAGGAAGAAGCAGAAGAGAATGAAAAAAAAAGTTAAAAAATATAAAAGAAAAAAATTAAATTGCTCAAAACGAAAAATATAGAGACCAATTGTATAAATTAACCTAAAATTTTTGTTTGAAATGATGATTTAACGTGCCACGTTAGCTTACTGTTACACCGTTAACGGCAATTAACGGCTCAATGACTAAAATGTTATAACGCGATAACGTAAGTGACTAAAACGTAACATTTCAAACATAAATTACTAAAATGTAACTTGAGGTAAAT
The DNA here is from genome assembly GCA_008044935.1 of Gossypium turneri. Classification (NCBI taxonomy): domain Eukaryota; kingdom Viridiplantae; phylum Streptophyta; class Magnoliopsida; order Malvales; family Malvaceae; genus Gossypium; species Gossypium turneri. The sequence continues at coordinate 55,730,166 of CP032581.1, forward strand.
AAAAGTGACTATTTTAATAGTTTACCCTATTTTAAATATACTAAAATTAAAAGAAAAATGAGTTTTTTTTTTAAACCAAGAAAAATGAAGGGAGTTGGATAAATGTAAAAATATTTTCTATGAAGAGCTCCTAACACATAAATAGGAAGGTAATACACTTTATCACACTCAAACTCACATACTCCTACATTAACAACAATGTCCATATCAATTCGGTTAAGAATCTATCTATGAAGAGCTTTATACAAAGAGGTTACAACAAATCAACAGTGTAGGCACCACCTCAACTCGATGAGCCAATAGGCTCAACCCCAGAGAAAAAGCTCGAAGGCAGAACAAACGAAAACTTTAACCTTAGGAAATAATTCTGAAGCGAGCAACACCATCTGCACATCAAGTGGATTAGACGAATGAGGGGCAATTGAGTAACGCCATAAGCACTATTTCGAAGCAAAACAGATACATATTAGAAGCAAAGACCTTCCTCGTATCATCAGGAAACCAGGCCCAAAGGCAAAGGTATCGACCACTCAAGCCAAACAACTCCACGACCACGCAATGATTCCAGCAGCAGATCACATACTCTCCTGACTGGACGGACTTTCCCTGATCGGCAAAAAACAACAAACAACAAACCACCAAAAACACATAGAAATAGTAAATAAAACCACCATAATGGTAGACACTAAGGCGGCGACAAAAACCCTGTCCAAACAGATGAGGTAGACCCTCAGCAAAATTCGGCGAGCCTCAATCGGTGACTGGTCGACAACAAAGCACGAAGAAGCCGAGGGGAAGTCATAAAAGAATCGGCTCATAAAGCCTGGAGAAAGGAAGCCACAGCTGTTCCTTTTTTTTGGCCGTAACTAGGGCATTCACCGCCGACAGCAATGACTAATTCTCTTGTCGCGAGACTCTCTGAAAAAGTAAATGACTGCTCATGAAATATGCTCCATTCCCGTGAGCGAAGATCAAACCCCGACAACATAATTAAAACATAACACCAGATCATGTAATTTCTATTACCTTATAATATTATCAATTACATTTTATCATTTACCTTTCAAGTTCTACCTTCATCCTTTACTTATTGCTCTTTTTCCATCTTTTGTACCATATTTCTTTTAGCCTATTATTATTGTTGATTGAGAATCAACATAATTATTATTTTTGGCAATTGAAATTTGAATTTTTTTTACGGATTTTTGAATGAGCACTTGTGCTGGTGTTTGAAGATAGTGAAGAAGATAAAATTGTTGAAAGCAAAGATTGCAAGCTTTTTAAGAGAGAAAAATCCCTTAATATTCCATAAGGATCAATTTCTTGAGTTTTAGAGATATTTCAATAGGATTCAGGTCAATTAATTTAATATTGGTAAATTTTTTTGTTAGCTTTCAAGCGCATATTGAATTATGTCAATTGAAGTTCTATAATCTCAATTATGGCTGACTTATGAAAAAATAAAGAAGTGAAAATTTGTGCAAATCAAGTTACAAAAGGACTCCAACTAGCAAGTGGACAGAAAGGCATTCAAGCTAAAATATATTGATAACCAATGCGTGACAAAGTAGTAAGGAAAATATTAGTGCATTGGAGTTATGACTTATACATGATATACTTTCACTTATAGATTATGAAGTTATAGCTCTACTAAGGAGTCAAAAGTATCATCATAAAGGTATTATATGATTGAGGTAAATGGAACCTGACTAAGGTCATATCAAAGCTACTTAGTAAATATATTATTTACACTATGGTATATATAATAGAACTTTAAGAAAAAATTATTAAACTTTGTGAACGGATAAAACATAAAGGGATCACAAGTGGTTTATGAGGATAATACACATATGGCAAGATAATCTTTACTTGTTAATTTTCGTAATGGTATATAATTGAGAATTTTGTCATAGTACTTCTAGTAAATCGACTCCATGACTAATAATTATGTCATTAATAAAAGAAAAATCATAACTTAATTACATGTTATTGTAGCCCAACTTATATACCTCCATCCAAATTTTCCACTAATTCAATATAACTCTTAACAAATTTACGTTTAATTTTAACAATGGTTGGAAATCATAAAAGATTGAATAAGGAAGAACAATTTACTAGATTTATTTATGGGAGTAATAGATGCTTTCTTGATTTAATGATTAGTTTGATCTAGCATTAATCTAATCACTTCCAATATTTATTTAATTGGATATTAAATAATGAATATGAAATTAAATTGAATTGAATTAAATTAAATTAGGAGTTTATGTTACTTAATTATCTAGAATGAAAATTAAACATGCATTTTAATATGTTAAAGTTGTCATGATTTTAATAAATTAAAATAGGATTTGTGTAAATTATTTATTTAGATAATTAATTTTATTTTTTCAATCAAAATTAATTAAAGTTCAAAATGTGGGTTAAAAGTGACCCATGTACCAATAGGTAATTGATTAGCTGGCCATATAGGAGAGTAATGGCACGTTTCTTAAACGATCTTATTATATGTTTTGATTATATATGTTCTTTTTTGACTACCCATAACTCCTCTCCAATTCATAAATAGGAGGATAATGCATTTCAGCGCGCTTAAACCCATGTTTTTCTGCATTGATAACAATACTCATACTAAACTTGCAAGGCAAATATGTAGAGAGAGAGTAGTTGAGTTCGTGGCCAACTTGTGGTGGTGGGGTAAGGGTACATTGAAGAGTTGGACTAGTGTCACGATAGCCAGAAAAAGAATGGTAAGTTGGGAGTTCGGAGAGTCCCTGAACAAGTATCAACTAATTTTGATGATTGGCTACTGCATGTGTAGGAAAAACATGGGATGATGGTGCAATGGGCAATGTGTTTCGATCAAAACCAAACCATGAGAAGACTGAGGAATCCATGGTGCAATTAATGGTCCCACCATGATGAGGGGAGTTTTGTTGTGGCTGAGCTTAGGAACAAGAATGGCAATGCAACAAAGGTACACAAAAACTTATAATGGAGACCGACTCTGAGAAAATGTTTAGTGACTGGAGACATAGCCAGTGCCTTGTATCATGGTAGTTTAATTAATGGAATAAACTTCTTGCTTTTAGAAAAATAAAATAAAATATCAAAAATAATAATAATTGCACCAAACATCTTCAAACTTTAAAGCATTATAATTACATTATCAAATTATTAATATTATATCAATAAAGTCCTTCTGTTACTAAAATTGTTAATTTAACCATTAAATGATACATCAGATCTTATGTGACATAATTTAAAATAAAAAATTTAAAGGGAAAAAAACGAATATTGTAAAAGTAAATATCGTAAAAATCTTGATTTTAAAGTTTTTATAGAAACTATCGTTCACTATCTTTTTTCTCAATTTTACTTTAATTTTAGTTTTTAATTTTTAAAAGTTATGCGACAATATTTTATTTTTCTTTAAAAATTTCATTTTAAATTATGCCAAAATTTTAAATAAAATTTTATATGTTATTTAATGGTTAAATTAATAATTTCAATAATGAAATGGCATGATTGATATAACATCGATAATTTGAAAATATCTTACCTCTAAAAAAATCACACAAAAAATACACAAATTCTCGTGATTAATCTCCAAATTAATTAATTTAAGTCAAATCCAAACTAAACTAAACCAAACCCAAATTTTATTTATTTAATTAAAATTAAGTTAACCCTAAACTAATTCCAACTGAATCATAGTTAATTTAACTATTGCAATCTAATGAAATTATCAAATCTCAATTAACCTAACCTAAACTAATTTAATTTAATCCAATTTAGGTAAAAATAGCATAAATACCCTTTACAAGGAGTCAGACTACATTTTGCTTTCTCTATTCAAAAAATTGGCAAACTGGTCCTTGTATATTAGATTAAAGAACAAATTAATCTTTTCTTTTAAAATCATCCATTTGCAGTATTAAAAATTGGTGTGGTTGACGGAATAACCAGACAATGACATGTGACATGCCACGTGTACCTCATGCTGACGTACAATAACCAATTTTTAACAGCAAAAATGGATGAAATTTTTAACAAAAGGACCAAATTATTCTTTGATTGAATATACAGGGACTAATTTACTCATTTTTTTAATAAAAAGAATAAAAACAATCTAATTCTTACATAGACTTCCATAACACTTTTACCTCCAATTTACCCTAATTTAATCTAATCAAACTAATTATTAATAAACGCCAACATGATAGGCATAAGTAATCATATAATAAAATAAATATGGAATCATATATATACACAACCACCATGAAATATGTTTTAAAATTTTAAATAGGCTTCCTTTTTAAGCAAAAGGTGCTTTTCTATTTAAATAGTTTCTATTTAATGTAAAAGTAGGCAATGAGTGCCAATTATTTATTAAAAATTATGTTTTATAAAAACACGAAACCACAATATCTCTTATTTTTTTTATTTCTTAAGGAGCCCAGTAACTAATTCTGTAGGCTCATTAAGGGGGTAGATGCTAACCACAAGTTTTAAAGATGCTCCATACCTAGGGCGAGAATCGAACCCTCAACCATTGGTTAAGATAGGAGAGACCTTTGCCATCTCTTATTTCAATTCTATACCAATTTTGAATTTTTAATTGATTTAGTGTTACAAACCAATCAAACATTATTTCAATTAAATTAATACAAGATAATAAAATATAAAATTTTAAAATAAAGTAATTTATTCACACGGTTATATAACTTTTTTCTGAATAAATAAAAAATCATTTTGTCATTTTTTTTCTTTTTTTAAAAGTCACTATGTGGATTGAGTCTTTAACTCGATTGGCATAAACATTGTTGTCATTGCAAGAGAATATGAGTTTGAGTGCGCTGAAGCGCATTATCATATTATTTATGGGTTGTGGAAAGACTATAAGTAGTTCTAGGTATTGTGTCAAAAAAACATATATGATCAGAACCTATAATAAATTTGTTCAAAAAATATCACTATGCGAAGTTATTAAAAAAAGATATATTAAAAAATCTATAGAATAACTTATTTTCTATTTTTACTTATATTTTTTTAAAATATCATTTTTCCTTCACATGTTACTCGAATTCTAGTTTTAAATTTAGTCTTTCTATTTTAATTTAGTTATTTTTAGTTTATGTACTTTTTTAATGTTAAAATTCTAACCTAAGTAAAATAATAGTCATGACAGCTTGTTATTTTTATAATACTCATAAAAAATCACATTGTTTAAATTAATTGATTTAACGGCTACTATTTGAGTTAGGATTGAACTTCAAAAAATAATTAATTTGGACAACAGACACGAAATCCACACTTATGCCTAGTTCGGGATTGATATCTAAATTTAACCTAATGGATTTAACTACTACCGTTTGGGTTATTATTGAAATTTTAAAAATAAAAAATTACATAAACTAAAATTGATCAAATTAGAGTACAAAGACTAAAGTTACGACTTACATATAATATAGGGGTTGATAGTAAATTTGGACCTTTAATATAATACTCTCATGAATTTTTAGTTAGGTGTCACTTGGAAGACTTTTTATTTCGGGATAAATATCAAAAGTATACATGAACATTGGTCCAATGTGCAATGTCATATATGAATTTTGATTTTTTTGCAATTTTATACAATAAATTTTAATTTGATTTAATTTTTAAAAATTACTAACAATATTATCAACGTATAACCATTTATGACAATTAATTATATTAATCTAATATGGAAATAAATTGATGTGTATATTTCTTTAAATACGTATAATTGAATCAAAATCAAAGTTTTATTTGATATAAACCATAATAAAAGCTTTATGGATAAAATTGCACGAAATCAAAATTCATATATCAAATTACAGATGAAACCAAAATTATATATAATTTTAATATTTTTATCTTTTAATTTTGTCAGATGCTTCATGTTTTAGGGGTATCATAGTCTGTAATCAAATTCTTTTTTTTTCTCCTTTTTTGTTTTTCTGCATGTATAACATTTAATAATACGAGCGATGATTGACAATGAAATGTGCTCTATTCCCATGAACAAAGATCGAACCCTCAACTTCATGGTTAAGAAATGAGATGAACAACCATCACACCACAACTCATGATTTCTTTACCAATGCATTAGCACATGCATCAAATTATTGTTACAGTCCGCTTCAAGTAATCAAGACATAACTTAATATAATAATAATAATAATAATAATAATAATAATAATAATGATCTTTTAATTTTGTTAAAAAAAATTAAATATCCAACAATCATCTATCAACTTATGTAAGGGATAACATAAACTTACATTAACTATCAAGTTGAGGATGGCTTGTTATGGCGGTTCACACTATAAGAAGTGTAAAGAGTAGCTAAGTTCGTTGATACCGTCATAGGATGACAAATATTAATTTAGGGCACTGTTGACATCAACTTGAAAGAACTGAACAAGGTATTTATCGAATTTGATGAACTGATGAATATTGTCAAGCATCCTTCTCAATATATCTTTAACAGATTGTGTGAGGGTATTACCCTGATAAAACCACGATGAATTCAATTTTCTCATAAAATAATGCTTCAATCATTAAATAAAAAAAAAAACTAGAATAGTAAAGGGGCTTTACATTAATCATCATAGAAAAAAAGAGAGAAGAAAGTAGTGTATATGATTTGCAGATAGATATGAATGAGTAACGATGATATATAGTGTTAACACTCAACATTGGCATCAACATCAATTCACAACTTTACATTTATAAAGTGGGAAGCAGAGCTCCTCATGTTGTGGCGCAGAAAGTTCATACTTTATGCTGCAAAAAAGAAGGGTTCCCAAATTCTAGTCTTGGGGTTTGAAGTGATAGTTTTAATCCACAATCCCACTGCTTTGCTTTTGGGTTATGCTTCTAATCTCAAATTTGAGTTTTTAATTTTCATTTTTTGATGTTATTTTCATAATTTTATTTGTTAATTTTTTTAACAATTTCATTATAAGTTTTGATCATATCTATTTTTTATACAATATCTAAAACTACTAATAGTCCTTTCTCAATCCATAAATAGAAAAATAATGCGTTTCGGCACCCTCGAACTTATATTTTCCTACATTGACAATAATACTTATATCAATCGAACTAAAACTCAATCGACTAAAAATCAATTTTAAACATTCAAATGATATAAAAAAATCTTATTGATTAAACATAATTAATTAGTTTTGCATTTGAACCTAACTACATGTTTAAATCAAATTATATAAAATTAAAATAAATATATTAAATTTAAAATTTCAGCATACTAAAAGCACCAAAACCATTATTACCATCGCTTTTACATTTGCTATGAATTGAGCTGCTCAAGTGCCTTTGTGGGCCTAAATAATAGGCTTTTGAAGTCTTCTTGTATAATCATTGCAAGATTGTTGTTTTTTAAGACATAAAAGTAAGGTTAATAGACAGATATTTGAATTTGGTAATTATGATATTCATCGTTAGTGTGATGTTACTAAATTTTAATGGTGTTAATTGAGTATTTTTAAAAAATATATTAAATTGACTTATAATTTTCAAGCTCAGTGTCAATTAGATCTAAAATAAATATTAGATAGCAAAAATATATAAATTATCAAATTCAGATATTTCCGTATAAAATAACATTAAAAATAAATTATTTCTCAATGTTGAAAAGAAAACATTTGGTATAATTTTTTTCCTTAAGTAAGATTTTAATTATTTGGGTTTCATTTATATATATGGTGTTGGTGTTGGTGTTGGTGTTGGAGAATTTTTTTTTTTTTTTTTTGCAATTTTACAAAAATAGAATCACAATAATTTTCATTTGAATTGAAATCCTACATTTGGTAGAATGTTATTATCAAAATCTTATGGTTAACAACTCTAGTAGAGAGGGTCCACCAATGCTAATGCAAAGGTTAATTTCTTTTTTCATAAAGACAAATTTTGCCCTAATGTTTTCTTTATTTTATCATTTTAGTCCTAGGTAAACTATTAAAATTTTAATGACAATATTTATTATAGTCTAAGAATATTTCACTACTAACAGAGATTATTTTTTCTAAATTTCTATGGACTTTTTCTTAAAATGGTTTTAATTTTCAATATTTTTTATTAATTTTTTAAAATTTTATTATGTTTACATTGTCGCATTAATGTCATTAAAATTTTTACAGTTCAATTAACTTTACCATTTAAAAAATAGGGTTAAAATGACAAAAAGGAATAAACATTAAGGATATATTTATTATTATGGTTTATTTTAATTTTGTAAATTGAAGTAAATGAAACCAGCTTCAAATTCCAAGGAGAAAAAAAAGGAGAAAGTATGTAGAAAATGAAGAGTTGATATCATACAAGATGACAACCAAGAAATGGATTGAATTTACAACATAAAGAATATTATTTATTAATAATATATATATTATATTGTAACACAAATAATGGAGAAAAAAATAATTTCCAAATTGAAATACTTTCCTCAAATAAAAATCAAACAATATTTCACAAATTTTAACATAATAAGCATTTTGGCATTGAAATTCAAAAAAGCTATGAATTCAATCCTTCTTCCAAGCATACAACAACAAAGAGAATCCTCCATTGCTCCCACATGACCTAGTAGAAGAAGAACATGAGCTTCTTCCACCATCATTGCTCTCCTCCGCCCATTGCAGCACACTCGAGCACGACGGAGACGGCGGCAGACTTGCAGATGCCATCGGCGCCGAAGACGACCCCCCGGCGGCCAACGATGACAAACTCTTCCTCATCAACCTTTTCTCCGGTCCAACCATTTCAGGCCACACACCACCATCACCAACTTGAAAAATAAACACACCATGGCCATTGGTATTATTATTGTTATTATTCTCACTATTAACCCAATTGAAAACATCCCAAAAAAATTCCACCTCGATTCCATTAACATAAATCCTTTCATTCCCTCTAAATTTCCAAGCCAATCGCTTTATGACAAGGCTTGTTTGGCCATCAACTTTCACCTTCAGAACCCCTCCATTACAATCTATCCCTATCTCATGTTTAGACCCCAAGAAGTTAGCCCTCGAAACATAACTCCTATGCCCAAAAACATGTTCTCTCCTAGACAAGAGCGTTGGTTCAAGGAGTACCTGTCGAGCCATAGATAACCCAGAACACCTCTTGGCGAGTTCATCCATGAGATCACCAAGGATGAATTCTAGCTTCCCATTGCATGAAATGGCAATGTAGAAGGAAGACTCAGGCTCAGCTGAGTTTTCAGCAAAGTCAGCCCTGGTGAAATCCCAATACAGCTTGATTCTTTGACGATGGTGATGAGTCAAGTAGACAGATTTGGAGCCTGGTCGGTTTCTGAAGAAGGAGAAGGTGGAAGGATAAAGGGAAATGGTAATAGAAAAGGAATCAGCAGAATAGACTGTTAAGGAATGGGAGAAATGGGTTTTGGACCATGTAAGTGTGAGATACGTAGGTGAGTCCCATAGCTGAGTATGGTAAATGCAGGTGATGAGATTTTGAGGCACTTGAGAGGTACTGGACAAGTTGCTAGGTTGGCTAAAACATGCTGGGATCATGGTGTTTGGGTTTTTCCAGTTGTTTATCAAACCATGGAAGCTTATGAGAAGTGATAAGATGGGAGTGAATATTAAGGTTTAAAGGGTTTGAATGAAAATTGAAAGTAAAGGGTTTTTCTTTTTGGGGTTCCCATTAGCGCAATCATGAGGAGCAGTTGCGAAGGCTAGAGCTAGCTGTATATATAACTTAAAGCTTTGATTTCATATTGGACAGTTCTCTCCTTGATTTGCGCCTGAGACAGGGCCCTTTCTAACTTTCTTTATGATCTATTATTCTCAATCCGCCCCCTCTCTCATTAGCTGGTTTGCACTTTGTACTACTTCTCTCTCAGTCACAATTTAGAGGTGACTTTGAACTTTGAACCCTTTCCCTTTTTCTCTTTTTGGTTAATTTCACCGAATCCAATTTTCAAATTCATTTCTGATTTTTAAAATATTTTAATTTAGTCTTCACAGCTACTAGAATTGTTTCAATTTGGTCCTTTCATCAGCCTAATGTTATCAATTTAAAACACATACGCCAAATTGTTGGCACAATTATACCTATTGTATAAACGGTTTGAATTTGACATATTTAAAAAAAAATATTATTGATAAAATTTAAATGGATATTTGTTTTTATAAACATGTCATATCTAATATGTTTGTGCAACAAATATTACACATGTTTACAATTTAATTCGCTTGTTTTAATAAGCTTCATGTCATATTTAAGTAAGCATTTAGTACCCAAACTAACGGCTAGGTTGCCAGAAAGACTTGATTAATACGGGATGATAGTTTGAAGACTCAGTTAGAACATTTTAAAGTTTGAAACTATAATGCAATTAGAAAGAAATGGTAGCAGACTTTTCCTCAAGCATTTAGACTAAGGGTATGTTTGATAAATCATTAAAATAAAATAAAAATTTCCATCACTTAATATTTTAAATGTGTTTGATAATCATTTTAATCTTTTACTTAATATAAAATTTTCAACAATAGGTAGGTAGTTACTTATCATTTAACTTAATACATATTAAGTTGATTTTATTTATTAAAAATTAAAATAAATTACTTTTTTTTAAATTGAAATATTCAAATTACCATATTTATCCAAAATATTAGATTAATAAGATTAAAATTAAAAAATATATAATATTTTAAAACTAAATACTTTTACCAAATTATATTCAATACTGTTAATTTACCAAATAAATTTTTTATGTTGGTATAATATATATATATATATATATATATATATATATATATATATATATATACACATAAATTTATGTTGGTATTTGAATCAAAGGAGGGATGGGGCCTGGGGAAAAGGGAGGAGAATAGGGTTCAACCACATTTGTATGGTTTTGATACACATTTTGAGTCATCCATGTTGGGTTTGAATGCTTCTTGGATAACCATTGCTCTTCACTAATTTATTTACAAACACCAATTTCTTCTGTTTAATATATATATATATATATATATATATATATAATTCATAAACATCTAAACTTGGATGAAGTCATGTTTTTCAACCTTTTTCATTTTTTTTAATTATTAAAGGATAAACAAATTTTCCTAGCTGTGCATATACACATGTATGATTTATTGAGGAAGCATCTAATTTATATCATTTTTAAGATATTGTATTTTAAATGTCTGAAGTTGAATCCCTATATTTATAATTCTCTTTCTTTATTATTATTTTTATGTAATTTATATATATAAATACAACCCATCTCAGTAGTTTGATGGATAACATAGAGAGTAACAACAAGTCACATGTAAAACATACTAGCTTAATTTATAGAATATATATATTTATATTAAGAGTATCTACCAAACATGTGAGTTGTTGTTGCCCTAACAAATAAATATATTAATATAATAAGAAGGTATGGACTTGTGTTAATGTAGTACAAAAATTCATATTTATTTTTGTTGATATAATAAGGAGGAGAGTACAGTGGTTATAATGGAGACTGGTTCACTCAATTGGGGCGAAGAATTGGAGTAAGAAAGGATTGGAGGTAAAGAGAGTGTTAAGGTTGAGAGTTAAAGGTAAGTTGGCAGAGTATCGACTTAGTATCTTAGGAGAGTCGGTCTCTTCTTCATCGTTCCTGGAGGTATTTATAGACAAGGGTCCGTGTAAGACGATGCTAACGTGTTGGACTTGCCATCTAGGCATTATTACGAAATCCGTGGGACAAATGTTGTAACACCCCAAACCCGGCCTAAGAGTTATGGCCGAATCTGGCGGTGTCACATTGAGGTGTTTAGCGTAAAACTTATTGTTGTTGAAATCTTTAAAATCAATTAATCATTTTGTTATTAAACGGTGATTCCAAAACAGGTTGTTCATTTCCAAGCGTGCATCATTAAAACCTAATCATTTTTAAAACGTTATAAAATTTTTAAAATCTCATTTATTGCAAAAACGTGGTGTCTTTGAAAACGGTTACCTTTTAAAAACTCATCTTATTCTACAACTATCAGTTTATATCAAACTAAATAAAACAAACTCCAATTTAAATTTTATAACTTTAAAGAGGTCTTTTTACATAAAAATACCCAAATTCAGTTACTTATAAATCAAAAGCTAAAAACGAAAGTTGATGCAGTTGTGTGACCACCTCCGAGTCCCTCGCAGCACCGAATCAACTATAGCTGAGGATTACCTGCACAGTTAAGAAGAGAGGGTGAGTTTACAAAAACTCAGTATGTAATCCCTTATCAAACAGTCGGCATACAGAACAAAATCAGTCTAGGCCAGAGCCCTTTAACAGTAATAGTACAGTGTGGGTCTTAGCCCAATATAGAAACAGTGTGGGCCTAAGCCCAATACACTATCAGTATGGTGCAAGTATGCAAACCTATCCCAATCCAGCCAACACACCACCCGTACCAACCCAACACACCATGTGGGGACAGAGTCGACCCACCCAACCCTCACACCAATATCGCAGCATAGCTGCCTATAGTAATAATGCAGTAGAGCTGCCAGTAGTCAGAATGGCTAAGAGCCGTAAACAGGATAGCTATAAGCTATAAACAGAATGGTTACAAGCCATAAGTACAGTAATGTGATTGGCACAAAGCCATCAGTAACAATGATATGATCGGCACACAGCCATCAGTAATGGTAATATGACCAGCACAAAACCATCAGTAGCAGTGATATGATTGGCACACAGCCATCAGTAACAGTGAAATGATCGGTACACAGCCATCGATAACGGTAATATGATCGGCACAAAGCCATCAGTAACGATGATATGATCGGTACACAGCCATCGATAACGGTAATATGATCGGCACAAAGCCATCAGTAACAATGATATGATCGGTACACAGCCATCGATAACGGTAATATGATCGGCACAAAGCCATCAGTAGCATCGCAGCAAAGCTGCCAACAATAGTATCACAACAAAGCTGCCAGTAATAGTATATGTGGCCAAACCACCAGTAACAGTGATTGTGGCAGAGCCACCAGTACAGTACTTCCTCTATAACAGTATCTCAACCCCATGCAGTATGTCGTGTATGCAGAATGCCATGCTCAGAATCGGTCATTCAAATCACAAACAAATCAGTCATACCCAACACAAAAAAATCAGTCATTTAACCACAGACAAACAATCATTTGACCTCGAGGGGCAAAAATAGTCATTTATCCACCAGGGAATTACGGTCATTTTACCCTACAGGGGTATTACGGTCATTTTACCCTACAGGGGCATTACGATCATTTTTCCCTACAAGGGTATTACAGTCATTTTACCCTATGGGGGTATTTCAGCATTCTACCTACGGGGGTATTTCGATCATTTTACCCTACGGGAGTATTTCAGTCATTTTACCCATCGAGGGTATTTCGGTCCAGATATCGACCTCTCGAAAGGTCCGCAGTCGCCTCAAGCGACTCAGATAACCTAATTGGTCACAATAGTGTAAATGGGCCCAAGGCCCATTACTCAGCCCAAGTGGGCCCACAAGCTCGTGTGGCTTGTTCAGCCTAGATTTCACCACGGCTATGAGATCTACATAGCCCAGTCTAGTATTTGCCACAAATAGTGAGTTTCATCCGTGTGGAGCCCACAAGCCCATTGAGCCCACACGGCCTAAAGTGGCCTATTACAGCCTAAGCCCATGAAAATGCTCATGGAGGCCTCCACAGTAGAGGTGCTCATGGGCCAAATGGCTCGACCCAGCCAGACGGCCTGTCCAAAATATAGGAGGGTTCGGGTAAAAATAAAGGCCCGAAATATAGGTTTGGGTAAAAAACGAGGCCCATTTAGAAAATGGGCTGGGCCTCGAGCACCACTTTTTTAGCCCGAGCCCGGCCCGAATATATAATAAATATTTATTTTTTATTTTTTAATTTTAAAATATTTTTAAAATACTTGTTTTAAAATTTTTTATTTTTAAAATAAATTTTTAGTGTTTATTAAAAAAATGGGCTGGGCCGGGCTTAGGAATTTTTTCTCGGGCTGGGCATGGACAAAATTTCAAGCCCATATTTTGGGGGGCCAGAATTTTTTTCTGGGCCCAGACCGAACCCGGCCCATGAGCACCTCTACTCCACAGTTTATCGCCTATGATTCGCAGGTTTGACTTTCCACACGAGCGATTGCACGCTCGTGTGGTCTTAAACGCCGTATTTTAGCTTTTCGACTTTTGCCGTTCTACAGTTACAGTGGGGAGTTTACACACCTGATGCGATTTGTAGTTTCCCTTCGATCCGAACACTCTTATTCTGCAAATCAATAATCATCGCACCCTTGGTTCCCAGGCAATGTGCCAATCAACCTCGACTACCACCAATTAGGAATAGAAGCAATGGAGGTTGGAAAAAATGACGAATACCTTAAAAGCCTCGCCGATCTCCTCCATTCAGAAAAAGGAACAAATGAGATGTGATTTATAGCTCTCCACAACAACAACTTCCCCAAATCCCAATATTCTCTCCAAATATCCTCCATAACAACACCTCCAAGACCCATTCAAACTCTCACCCGTTCGAAACCACCTCAAACTCCTACCACCTCATGTTAGCAAAATAAATATCCTTTTTGCTTACAGTGGGATTCGAACCCAAGCCCCCCTCAATAGCTCAACACACCAATTGCCTCCTTGTCACAAGCTCTTTTGTTTCATATTTTGTCTTCAATTAACTAAAAAGTCTAAAGGCCAAAGTCCAGGTTCCTTTAAAAGAAAAACCAAAATAAATTGCAAGAGCCAAGACTTGAACCCAAGCTCCTTTGCAACCTTAATGGCTCCACAACCACTAGACCACATGCTTCCTTATGATATTTTTTGACACAATAATTTAAAAGGCCTACATCCAAGCATCCAAGGTTTTATCCACTTAAAACCAAATTTTTGCTAAAGCCTAGGTTTGAACCCAGGACTTTTCCAACTCCTCTCAGGACCTTAAACCACTAAAGCAGACATACTTTTGTACACAGTTTCCAAACCGTTCCCTTGCTCAAGGCCCAATACTTTTAGGCCCAAATTCTAGGGCGTTACAAATGTCTTCGATGGGACAAGGATGTCTATGGTGAAATGAATTATGTCATTCAGTCTGGTTTGATGGTACAAGGCAATTGAGCCCATGTAACCTTTGGTGACTAACAACTTCATTTATTCGAATAGTTGTCCAACAGAAGAGGGCTTGTGGGTGACTTCATGATTTATTGGTCTTGAACTCAAAAGTTTTTTATGAAGGTTACTTTTTACACCTTAACGATAATAAATGTGCAGTGTTATAAAGGTGGGTAGTTTTGACTTGGTGCTTTATTCACATTTATTTAATTAACAAAATTACATTAATATCAAGATAATTAGGCTAGTTTAAATTAGTATTAAAAATAGTTTTCGAAAAATAATTTTTAAAAAATGGATTGATTTTATTAAAAAAAGATTTTTTTTTATGTTTGAAAGATTACGCGTAAAATATTGTGGTTTAGTAAATTTTCCTAAAATCATTTTCTAAAAATTATTATAATAGCATTTTCTTTTGACACTCAAAATTTATTATGAAGATATAATATTTTATAATAAGTAATATCATATATAAAACTTTTTTTGAACTAATAATCAGACTGGGCTTTATTATATAAAACAAAATTAAATAACAAACTGTCCAAAAAGAAAGAAAAACAAAATCAAAGAAATTGGTCTAAATACTTAAAATGGCCCAAGGAGAAAACACCCTAAAACATATTTCAGAATAATCTAGAATAACACAAATATCACCGAAAGTCACCCAATCAGAAATCATTGATTCCCGTCCTGCCTATCAACCATCATTTCTCTCTTTATGAACGGTTTCAGTTATCAAGGAAAGCTTTATCACCAAAAACCTTTTCATCTACTTTATTGAGGCTTTCCTTCCTTATTTCCTCTTCTCCGGTTCTTGCACCCTATCGATTTCCTTTTGGTTTTTGGCATATCCAGGGACGCTTTTAACTAGGTACACCTCCTTATTTTTCAACAATTTTGTTGCTAGTATATGTGCTAAAACGTTTTCTGATCTCGGGGTATATACAAACGCTAAATTTCTAGATCTAACTGTTATCTGTTGAATATCATGTATGTATACTCCTACCTGCGATTTGTCTTGACTTTTTGCCTTGTATTTTTTTATTATTGATAATGAGTTTCCTTCGATAATGATCTTCGGCCACTGCATTTCAATTCCTATTTGGACTGCTTTTCGACATGCAAACGCTTTAGTGGCGAAGGCCGATGCCACCTCTTGATGAATTTCTAAACAAGATAAGCGGGTGGTCCCTTCATTGTTTCTTGCCATAATCCCCGAAGCCGATTAAAAATGACGCCCATCGTATGCTCCGTCAAAATTGATTTTTACAGACGCACTAGGTGGGTAACTCCATTTTCTAAACCCCTTTAAAATAATGGGATTCTGTTTTCAACACCATTTAATTCGGTAATATAATTATTGACGAAACTCACTATTTCTTGACCAGTGATACTTTTTTTATCATGCATTCTAGCATTCCTTTCTCCCCAAATGGCCCATAGTACACAGCAAAAAAGTAGGTATTGGAAAAAGGGATATTAAACAAAAACCCAGGTAAACCACTGTAAAAAATCTATATTAGAATCCATTACAATATTCGGGATTGATAATGTTGTCTAGACTTCCACTGAAATAGGGCATTTGCGGAAGAGGTGATCAATTATTTCTGCTCTTTCTCCACATCAAGGGCAGGTTGTAATGTTAACTAGCTTTCTGTGCTGCATGTTAACCCGTGTAGGAAAATAATTACATGATATTCTCCAGATTGTAATCTTGATTTTAGTAGGGAGATTTTGGAGCCAAAGTTTTTTTGTAGAAATTCCAGTAGTCGGTTTGTAAAATATAAGCTCTAGGGTTTTCACTAGAATTTTGTAATAGTTTATAGGAGCTACAGACCGAGTACTCTCCTGAAGATTCACTGCTTCATAAAAGACAGTCACCATGGGGTTCTTTCGCCAATAGGATACGGAGGATATTTTCAGCATCTTCCTCCGAAAAGGTATTGACAATCAGCTCCTATTTTCATATTCTTTCATTACTATCAATTAACTCAACAACTTTAGAATCTCGCATATTATAAACAAACGAAGATAATCTAAGATTTTCTGCGTCTGGAATCCAAGCATCGTTATTAATTGAAACATTCATACCTGTACCCACCCTCCAACAAAGTCCTTTCACCAAAACACCCTTCGTCGCCTAGATACTTCTCCATATATAAGAACTTGTATTTTCCAGTCGCAAATTTAGAAAATCATCATTCAGAAAATACTTTGCTTTCAGCATTCGCGCAACCAGAGAGTTTGGGTTATTTATAATCCTCCACCCTTGCTTCGCTAGTAATGAGATGTTAAACTGAGTCATACTTTTAAAACCCATTCCCCCTCTTCTTTTGAACGACACATATGCTTCTACTGGCACCAATGTATTCCTTTTTTCCCATGGCCTTTTTGCCACCAAAATTTAGCAAAAATGTTTTCTAATTCCTTACATAAAGATTTTGGTAGAAGAAAGCATGACATAGCATAAGTTGGTATTGCCTAGAGCATTGATTTAATGAAGACCTTCTTACCCCCTTGTGATAGTAGCCTTGTACTCCATCCTTCAATTCGCAAATAAGCCCTATCTTTGATATTGTGAAAGGACTCTTCCTTCCGTCTTCCGACCACATTAGGGAGTCCTAAGTATTTTTCCAGATTTGTTGAGCTTCTTACACCTAATAATGTCAAGATTTCTTCTTTTTTCCCCTCTGTTGTATTCGAGTTATAGAAGATCGTTGATTTATTAAAATTTACACATTGGCCTGAACATCGATCGTATTCCTTCATAATTTCTTTCAATATCAACACTCCTCTATTTGTTGCTTCACTGAATAGAATACAATCATCTGCGAAAAGTAAGTATGATATCTCTGGTCCCCTTCTGTTAGCTTTTGCTCATTTTAACAAGCCATCTCTCATTACCAGTCTCATCAAAGATGAAAGTCCTTCACTACATATCAAAAAAAGGAAAGGACTGAGTGGATCGCCTTGTCGAAGCCCTCTGGTAGGTTGAAAAATGTTTCCCCTTCTCCCATTAATGTTTACTGTATAAGAAACTGTGGAGATACATTTCATAATTAGTGCCACCCATTCCCCTGCAAAGCTTATCCGTAGCATTACTTCCTTTAGAAAACCCCATTCAACTCTATCGTAAGCTTTGCTCATATCTAGCTTCACTGCATATTTTTTTTCTCGGTACGCTTCTGACGAAAAATGTGTAAAATTTCATAGGCTAAAATTACATTTTTAGAAATTAATCTTCTGGGGACGAAAGCACTTTGGGCGGTGTCAATACATCTCGCAATGACTTCTTGAAGGCGATTTGCTATTGTTTTCGCCACAATTTTGTAAATAACCGTGCACAAACTAATAGGTCTAAAATTAACAAGACTTGTGGGGTTTAGAATTTTTAGGATAAGCACAATATTCGTTAGATTAAGAGAGTCAAAATCCTTACCATCATTCACAATTCCTAAACAGAATATTTTGACATCTTTACGTACAATGTGCCAGAATCTCTGAAAAAATAGTGCTGGAAAACCGTCAGAGCCTGGTGCTTTAGTAGGCCCTATTTCTTTCAAAACCGAATGAACCTCTTTTGTCGTATAAGCTGATAATAAAGATGTATTGATATCAGAGGAGATATTGATTTCAATGCCCGTTAGTAGGTGGGATAAATCCTCAATTCCATTAGACGAAAATAACTTTTGAAAAAATAAAGTAGCAGCCTTGTTGATCTCTATTTCGTCAGTAATTTTTCCTCCTTTATCTGATTCCAACCTAGATATTGTGTTTATCCATCTACGAACTAGGGCATACTTGTGAAAAAAGACAGAATTCTTATCCCCTAATTGAAGCCAATTGTCCCGTACCCTTTGTTCCCAATACATTTCTTTTTTATCAATCTTCATATTAAGTTGAATTTTGGTATCAATAAGCTTTGCCATCGTATCTTCATCCCTCTCTTTTGCCATTAGATTTTCAAGTTCCTTTGTGAGCTTTCTCTTTAATCCCTCTTGACCTTTTTTAATTGCACTTGCCCATCTCTTCAATCTGAACTACAACCTTTCAATTTTTTCAATTAGCGTACCTGTTGATGACTTCTAAGATTCCTTGATTTCTTGTTCGATAGACTCCTCTATGGTCCACCACGCCTCTAATTTAAACCTTGCGATCCCCATACAAATATTTCCACTGTTTGTATTAAAAGGAGTGGACAATGGTCTGATATTGAATGAGTTAAGTGTTGAATGCTGCCAATTGAAAAAAGATGCATCCATTTTTCATTCGCAAATCCCCTATCAAGTCTCTCCTTAATGTTTGTTTCCGGTAGATTCCCCCTTTTCCATGTAAACCAAACCCCTAAATACCGCTAGTTGGCATTCCTCTAAAGCCTCACAGAAGGCCTCCATTCTTCTCTCCTCCCTCAGTATACCTCCACTTTTTTCAAATGAATACATGATTTCATTAAAATTACCACTTACCAACCAAGGATGATCTTGTTCTTGACCCAATTTTCTTAACAGATTCCACGAAACATTCTTATTATTTACATAAGGTGAATCATAAAACCCCATAAATCTCCATTCGTCATTGACATTTTCCTCCTTAATCATCACATCAATATGGCTTTTTGATAAACTTTTTAAGCTAACCGTAACATCCCCTTTCTATGCCAAACATAGCCCACCTCGAGAACCTTCTACTTCAATGTCAATCCCTCCTTCTGACTTTTTCCATACGTTTCTAATCAATTTTTATCTTTATTAAGAAGACCATTTGGGGGTTATGTTGCTTTAGCGAATACCGCAGCCTCCATACTGCCCATGGACTTCCCAATCCATGAACATTCCAATATATAGTTTTGATTACGACTAGTCGGCTTTCCTTTTGGCAGTCGTCGATCCATAAAAGTTGGGAACAGAAATTTGTTTCGATTTTTCTACCGCCACAACTGAAGAAGCTTCGATTTGCACGTCTTTTCCTTCACATTTCGTTCTTTTTACTCCGTCTTCATAAGGATTTCCTATACAGCATTCTTCGGTTTCTAATTATGTAGTTTTCCTCTTCCTCATTATGCTATCTTCATTACTTTGGCTCATCAAGACCACTGGACCAATTCTTTTCCAGCTTGTCTTCTTGACTGGATTTGATTTATCTTCCAACATACTATTTCTTTCAATTACCCTTTCATTTTTCTTCATTGCAGACCCTTCCTCCTGCTTCTTCTCCATCTCCTCCAATCCTGTTGATTGTAATTTATCTTGTAAACTCCAAACCATAGTATTCTTATATTCTGGTTGTTTAATAAACTCAGGTAGCATCTCCGTGACTCCTATATAAGAGTATTGAGGCATTATCTTTTTTAAGAGGGCATTAAATTTCATACTTTCCTTTCCAATTAAATATAATTCAGCTCTTAATGCTAAAGAGTATGGTGGATCGTCTCTAATTTTATTTTTTCTGTAGGAGTTAGCCCAAGACAGTCTTTGAAACCATGCCCCATTCTTCCACATCCAAAGCAGAAAATCAGTAGCTTCTCATATTTAAAGGAGATCCACGATTTCTATTGATTTTCAATTGAGACAAAAATACCTCTACAGAGGGATTTTTACACATCCAATTTGATTCTAAGGCGACACAAATCTCTATTGATTTCAGATCTAATTACTCTACCAAAAGTAACACCAATGGCATGCAATAAATCTTTTTTGTCAAATTCTGGTAAAGAAGGTTCGATCTTAATCCAAAACGGGGAAGAATTAAGCCTGATCTGACTTCTTTCCATCGGTTTAACCAACCGATCAAAGAGAACAAGATTTTTCTGAAACAGCCATGGCCGCCCCTCCATAATTGTCTCTAGATCTTCTTCAGTATCAAACACAATCAAAAAAAGATTTTGCCCTGCCAATTGAATCTCAATTTTTTTCCTCGTCTTCCAGATGCTTTTCATCAGTGCCCTAAAATTATTCGGATTGTAGGATTTTTCTATCCATATTGTGCAAAGCAGAGTTGGTTTCACGTTTGGTACCACCATCGAACACTTAACCGATAATCGGATTAGTTCTTTTGCTAGAAGACATATCTCGTCGCCTCCCACCCTATCATCACCACCGCTTTCCTCCATCCCAAGTCGTAGTAGTTACTGCTTTCGCTAGGATTCTAAGCAAAGCACTCTTGGCAAAAGACCTTTCTTTATTAAGTATTATTAAATAAAACCTTAGAGAAGAGTAAATGCCTAATTTCAAGTTTTATATCATATACAAATTTAATAATAAACAATATCTAATTAAAACTTAATTTAAATTACATATATAACAGTGAAAAGATTTGTCAAAGGGTTGGGTAGCCTGTACCGCCCGATAGGTCCAACTCAACTTGGATCGAGTGTGGACAAGGATTTTCACCTTGGGTCGGTTCAGCTCGGCCTAAATTCAATTTAAATAAGAAATAATATTTATAAATTTAAATTTAATTATAAAATATATATAAAATATCAACTAAAAATATATTTAATATTTTATTAATTTTTGAACGGAAAAAATTATCTTTGTTTTTTTTGGGGAGGGGGGGACGGGCTTAGGCTTGAAAATTTTTTTTGAACCGGACCTCAACCCAACCCATAGACACCTTTAAGAGTGAATAGTGACACTTAAAGTTAGACCTGTCCATGGGCCGGGCGGCCCGGCCCGGCCCGACTGCCCGCCCGAAATATGGGAGGGTTCGGGTAAAAATATAGGCCCTAAATATGGGCTTGGGCAAAAAAATGAGGCCTGTTTAAAAAACGAGTCGGGCCTCGGGCACCACTTTTTTGGCCCGGGCCCGACCCGAATATAATAATATTTATTTTTATTTTTATTTTTTAATTTTAAAATACTTTTAAAATAATTTTATTTTTATTTTTTTATTTTTAAAATAATTTTTTAATGTTTATTAAAAAATGGGCCGGGCTCGGGCTTATGATATTTTTCCTGGGCCGGGCCTGGGCAAAATTTCAAGCCCATATTTCGGGCCGGGCGGGGCCCGGGCCTAGGAGACGGACCAAAATTTTTTTCCGGGCCCGGCCCGAACGCGGCCCGGCCCATGGACAGGTCTACTTAAAGTTAGAAGGGATAAATGAAACTAAGCATGATTTAAACAAAATAATTAAAATATTCATATTATATACTATAGAGTATTTATTATTAAATGTTTATAAACTGAAATATATATTTATTATTAAAATATTAGTATAATTTTTTAATAACATATTTAGAAATTCATTTAAAATTTAAAATTATTATTATTAAAATTTATTATTAAAAGAATAAATTATATTAATATATTAATAATTTATTATAAATAATTAAATGGATATATTTAATAATATTGAAAATTATAATATTTGATATTAATATTTTAATATTTTAAAATAATTTTAAAATTTATTAATACTATAACAATATAAGGCTTCATTGAAGTTAATTTTTATATAAAATTAAAATTCTTTTCAGAAAAAGACTTAAACAAATATTGAAAAATGTAAAAAACCATTTTTCTTTTAAGTTATTCTACGTAAAACAAAATTACCCTAAGATTTCAATTTGTATTCTTGGTTGAAAATGTGGTTTGTGGGTAAAGCCTCCTCTTATGCATCATGACAAGCATATTGAAATAATTTGATGGTTAAGGAAAGATTATATCTGGGATAATTGAAGGATATCAGATCATTATCTCACTTATCCCTTAGAGATTTATAGGTAATCTAGCTGCAAGCTTGAAAGCATAATTGAGTTAATATTATGGACAGAATTTTATACTGGAGAAAGTTCATACCAAATCTAATTCAATGATGCTTCAATTATTTTCTTATAGTTTTTATAATAACATTATTCTAGATTAGGTCCTATTGAGAAATTTTATCCATACCAAATTTTCAAAAGCATTCAACCGACACCTAATGGTCAAATTTTCTTTTACCTTTTACCTTTTACCTTTTACCTTTTACCATTTACCATTTACGATTTGAAAAGCATGTAAAGCAGTGGGAAAGGACCGGCATAAAGTAGAAAAATTTCTACCGTCAAAATATGTTTTAACCCCCTGCACTTTCATCTGTTTGATATTTAGTTACAAAATTTAATCAAATATCTGCAGCTGCAAATTAGAAATTGCTTTGTTTTTATTTTTTTAAATAAAAAAGAGATATGCAGTCTATATATTATCATCATACCATCACGTTACAAGTTCTCTAATATTTTTTCTGATACCCAGAAGAAAAAAAAAAGCTGTAAAGCTGTTGATCTGATCATGAATATGAACACTTGTTTATACGAGAGCTTGTAAACATGCTAAAAGGAATCCTACCATCCCAAAGTGAATCATAAACTATTATGCGGTCAAGATTTAGCAACCTCGATTCATATTCACAAACTTTTAATTAAATCATTCACTTTTGAAATTTCGACATTGAAAATATTAGTTTTTATGGAAGCATACTTTAATCTTCGATAGCTAAGAAACTTGTAAGTTTATCTTACACATGTTCATGGGTCGGGTTATTTGTCTAAGCCTAAATGTCCGTCCAAAATTTGGAAGAGTTTGAGCAAAAATATTAGGCCTAAAAAATAGGTTTAGGCAAAAATATTATGCTTGTTTAAAATATGAGCCAGACTTGGCTTGAACATTAAAGACTCGAGATCAACTCATTTTTAAGTTTATAATACTTTATATTGTTATTTTTATATATTAAACATATTAAAAAACAAACTTATACTAAATATATAATACTTGTTATGTACTTATGATCACCAACCCGAAAACTAAATAAGGTCCAGGTCGCCTATCCGTGACCTGACTAGGGCCCACATAATGGATACGTGTAAGCCTTACAGTACGAAGCTTGCAAGGGGAGCTCGCGGTCTCGGCTTACATATGCCCAACAGGTAACCCAGAGCAGTACACGTGTCCAACGTGCATAGAGTCTACTAAGAACATCAATTTTATGAATAGTAGCTATGTATATAAATATTCGATTGTCCTCTTTAATGAGACACGACGAAAAATTACTCAACAATACTACTCTAATATAAACATTAAAATAATGTTAAGATGACTATATAAATAATAATAAATAAAAAATATATAAAATTATTAATATTAAAATAATATAATATAAATATTTAAAAAATAATAAATAATATAGGCGAGCTTAAAATGGGATTGAGTTAACCTTTTACAAATATGAGTGGATTTGGATAAAATTTTTGGCCCATATTTCGGGCCGGGCTGAGTTTAAGTAAGCATAAAGTATGTTAATATTATATTTAGACCCACCCGAATCCAGTACAATCCAACCCATGAGTACATCTAATTTATCTTTCCTTATATTCTTTTAAATCCTGGTTTTTTTTTTTAAATGGAAGATAAGGAAATTATTACATCTACTATAGATTTTGTGTTGATTTCCAAACAATATATGAAGGAAAGCGCAATGTAGGGGACATTTTGAATGGAAAGGGAATTTATTCCAAGACTAATGTGTTTTGTCCTCGTATTTTGAAAGAATAGACATGATCTATTTTGTTTGGTTGAGAAAGATTTGGTTGTATATACGTTGGGATGCCTCGTTTTTGTTGAAGTGAAATGGACAAAATTCAAAGCAAATATTTAACTATGATTTGGTGAAATATGCTTACTTTTCCCCCATCCCAATGTTGTTTGCTTCAACTGGTGCTTGTTCTCCATTTATCCAACAAATCCCATTTTTCTAGCTAAACCATTCAACAACCCAAAAATCAACACATTTAGATCCAATATCTCACCAATTTGGTTTTTATATATACTTAATTTACAGTATACTTTTTTTATTTAATAAGCAACTTTAAAAAATTTACATGAGTCTCTTTTTTTTAAATATATATTTTTAATTATTTTATTATAGCTTTGTAAAATACTTATCTGCCCCAGATCTGTTTGTGGAGTCTAAAAACTTCATTAGCAGTGTACCAAATAATTTTATTTTTTTAAAAATTGATGATTAATGTTATGATGATGATGATAACTTTATCTTTTCATAGTTTTATATAATCTTTAAATAAAACAATTAACAATCATATATCCAATGTTGATTGAGCCTTAGCTCAGTTGCATTGTTGTTGTTAGAACAACTAGGTGGATGCGAATTCGAACACACTTAAGTGTGTTTTATCTTTCAATTTACGGGTGAGGAGGGCTTATAGGTAATTTAGGTATTGCCTAAAAAAACATACATATCTAAAGATCAAACAATCTATAATAAGATTAATATACAAATTCTTTATCTCTTTCCAAATCATAGGTGTGATATAATCTAGAAATCACCTAAAAATGACATATGTTTGGAAAATTTAAGGGAGCATTTGATGCTTTCTCCTATTATGATTTCAATGGAATACGATTCCTTGGAATGTGATTGTCAAGAATGTTACTTTACAACATTTGGTATACATTGGAAGATATTAATTAAAATATCAGGAAAGTTACATTATCACGTTTGGTTAACTAAATACGTTCTTAAGAATGTAATGATAATTTATGAATTTACATTCTTAAGAATGTAATGATAATTTTTATAATGAACTTTATTCTTAATAAATATTTAATAACAAAGTTTAATTGGTCATTCTTAAATTATTATTTTTAATTTATAATTTTAATTCGTGGTAAAAAAATTATAATTTTAATTGAAAACAAAATTATTTCAAATTTGTTTTGCATATATTTTTTAAATATAATAATGCTATATAGAATCATGGATATATAAAACTTGTTTTGGAATAAATTAAAAAAACTTGAAATCACGTTTTATTTTAGCTAAAGGCTAACTCATAGAAATATAAGAAAAATAGTTGATTTCGAGTACTATTCTTAGCAAAATTACAAATAATTAAATCATATGAATGTAAAACCATAGGCTTTCTCTAACACACAATTCCTACACAACTTAAATGGAACAATTCGACCCATTTCCTACAAAACAAAATTAAGTATTTCATACAAATACAAGTACTAAATCAAACTTGTAGCTAGGGAAAAAAATAAAACCAAGGAAAACATTTACCTGCGAACAACTTGTTAAAGTAATAGAACAAATCAAGTACAGCAGGAAGAAGGAAGGAGGCAATAGCTTCTTCTTCTTCTTCTTCTTTTACATTTATTAATATATTATGTAACACCCCATACCTGACCCGATCGTCAGATCCAAATTACAAGGTGTCCACTTGTTGCCGAAGCAAGTATGATCAACTACATTCAATTAATACTATTAAATATTCAGTTTCAACCCAATCATGCATACAATACAATATACAATAGTTTTCGGTTTTATACGAGCTTACAAAAGCTCTAAAACGAACTCGAGATCGAAATAGGACTAAATTGTAATAATTTTAAAATATCGGGTAAACGTTGCGATGTCAAGGGGTTCTATAACACCCTAACCCCTCTCTGTCATCAAATTAGGGTCACGGGTATTACTAACCAATCAGAACATTTAATTACAACATAAGCAAAGGTGAAAACTGACCATTAACATCATATGATACAGGGAACATAACATGTTAATTTAATGTTTCCATACTATTATCTTAAACAACCGAATGATGAGATAAGCTATGCAATGCTAAATTTGGTCTTCCACTGTCTACACAATTATCACTATTTATCCTCTCTTAAAAGTTAGAAGTTGGATATATAACAATACTATTCCAATTATTAGCATCAAAGTATTGAACTATACTCCGACTATTACCTTTGATGATATTAGTAGAATGACCTACTTCACCTAATTTAGGTTTGCTATTTCATTAAAAATCAGAGTAAAATACTCTTACAATCTTTAATACGAGTTTACAGGACCCTAAAAATAGCCTAAAAATAGACAGGGGCTAATTTGAAACAGTTCTGAAAGTTTAGGGAAATTTTTAAAAAAAAACTTAGAAACAGGGGTTACACGGCCGTGTGGCCAAGTCGTGTGGCTCTCGAAGTTAGGACACACAGCCGTGTCCTAGCTCGTGTCTCTACCCGTGTAACTCACTAACTTAAGACACACAGTCGTGTCCCAGCCCGTGTCTCTACCCGTGTAACTCACTGACTTGGGTTACATGGCCATGTGACAGACCGTGTCTCAGGCTGTGTGTACCTAAATGCACCTTAAAACTCAAGTTTACCAAATCATGTTTACTTGGACACTAAGCAACCCAATTGCCAGCCCTTTAACTTATTCAAAACCCGATTAAACATGCTTAAAGCATGCCTAAACATGCATATTAAGTGTCTAACCAATGTAACCCCCATTGGTACCACATTTTATATTTTCAAACACATTAGTAGAACATCAACCATATGAACACATAAATACCACTACACATAGGACTTCTAAAATCATCACATTTCATAACAACTATCATTCAAAAGATCTCTTAGGTACATGTCATTACAAAATAAAACATCACCACACATGAGTCTAGGATCGTTGTTGGATGCCGGGTCATCGATAAACAGAAAAGTACCTAACCAGCATTTGTGAAACAAAACCGTAAACTGAGTATAACTCAGTGGTATTTCTATAATCTGAATATTAAAACAAGATATAATTACATGAAATGCTCAAACTAAAATTCACTATAAGTTTAAATCATGCAATTTTTATGGCAATACTACTTTATTTTACACATTTTGCAACATTAATACATGGTATTTTCAATTATACAAATACCCAATTTCCACTTTAGTTTCTAGTATGGATTTCATTTTTCAACTCTTGTTATTTCAATAGCCTCTCATAAATCATTCTATATTTAATCATGAATTGGCACCATCCAAACCACATTATTGATCCATATTCCATTTTAACATAGTCAATCTATGTTCATGGCTCAATCCAAAATTTCATTCCATTCCAATCCATTTCACATATTACATTTCCATTTCACATATATAAATTTCATAATTCATATTTATTTCCCTATTAACACGACTTGGACTCGGACGGATACGTGGATCCAACCAACATACCAGTTTGGCACCCAGTGCCTCATCAGATAATTTTGAAGTAATAACTGCGCCCAACGTTATAATACATTGACACCTAGTGTCTCATCGGTTAAACCGAAGTAAATTGGCACCGAGTGCCTCATCGACTCGAAGTCGAAGGAATCCCTAAACTCTTCCTATCCTATGGCATGCCATCTATATCAAACTTAGCCTGAAACTATTAATAGGGTTTCATGTCACTTTTCAACACAACCAATGTCTTAATTTCATATATGTGTATTATCACATATAAGCATATATTCAATTTGATAGTAACCATATTTTCTCAATACATATATCCAATTCAACAGTCATAAAAATACCACATTTCTCGATATTCATAATCGAGTCATTTTAATCATCATTTGATTCAATTCAACCCAAATGTACAAGAGTTCTCACCTTAATTACTTACCATACACAAACAACTCAATATGCAATAATTCACAATTTAGTTTGGATTATAGAAACACAAACTGTATATTCCAAGCTATTCGACGTCGACCTTGTCTTTCTCCTTCTTACTCGAGGATTTCGGAACGACGTTTGCAATTTTTATCTTAAACCCTCCAAAATTTCCAATGGTCGTTCGTACTATTCTTTCTTCTCCTTATTCGAAACAATGGTTGCATGCAAGAGAATTTCATTCTCCTTCATTCCACTACAATACTCCGTTCTTTTATTTTGTTTTTATTTTATTTATTCTTATTATTATAAGACATATATATGTATTAAGTTTACATAATATATATCACAATTGCTCCCTTTTGACAGTCCACTTAAAAGAACAATGGTAGAATTGCTACCTTAATCCCTTTAATTTATTTCAATTTATAATTCAATTTTTAACACCTACGCGATTTAGAACTTTTACCTTAATAACTCCTAATTTCATGAAAATTACTTATCCAAAATTTAATTTGCCTCTAATATATCTCCATAAATATTTAATAATAATATTTACCGGTCTAATTTGTAGAGACGGAGTCCCAAAAAAACACTTTCTGACACCCCTGACTATCGAGTTGTTACAGGTTCCTCGTCACAACGCAACATACTGAGTAGATCTCATTACAGCAACCAAAGCCTAGCGTCACGCTGTGGCATGGCAACGTGATCTTATTGCGACGACCACAAATTGACATGCGACATGACATACTGTTTTTAAATGGTTAATTTTGGTACTTGTTTACAAACACCAAAAGCTCTTCAAATTTAATTGCAATTATAATTTCTACCAAATCTATATACTAAATAAGTCTATTATGTCTAAATGTACTATTTATTCACACAAACATTCAACTATTTCAACAATTTCATTCAAGTCCTTCATTAGACTAATTGGCATTTATATACATATGTATATGAACACATTTCCAAATAGAATATTAATATATCACAAAACACACCTAACAAAAAAGTTATGACATTCATAATTTCATTTATTTAACATATGGCCAAATCGAAATATTAATTTCGACTCAACCTAAGTACATGCCATACTTGAAAGAAAATGGAACTTTACAAACTTTGCTGAGTGGGGGATTGCCTCTTGGATGCTGGATCTACTTATCGCACTCTCGAAGATCTACTAAACCTACGCATGGAGAAAACAAACTGCACACTAAGCGAAAATACTCAATGGTAATTCCATGAATTAAGATAAAGTAACATATGTATTAGAAAATTATCGCAAAGTATATAATATTAATGGTAAAATAAATTTAAGTTATTTATCAACTACCTATCTTTAAATCGTTTCCAATTTCAATTCATACAATTCTAATTTTCATTGAACATCTATATAAATCATTTAAACCACCATTCAATCGCTTTCTGGAGTTTATCAACTCATTCGTATTCGTTCGGCCCCCATGGCTTGTTTTCAATTGATTCATATAATATTTTACACACCTTATCTATCTTAGCACACATATAAGCACAATATACCAATTCATCAACATTTTATATTTTTTTATACTACTCTTATAACACCCTACACCCGGCCTAGACGCTATGGCTGAATCTTGAGGAATTACATAAACTTGTTTAGAAACTCAAAAGTAATCCTTGTAAATTGGGTGATCTTTAAATGTTAATTTCTGCAAACCTCTTTCTAGGTTTTTTTTTTTAAAATTTGTGTTTATGGTTGTTCGTTTTACAGAAAATCATCTAGTTGTTTACTTAGTTTCTCAGCAGAAATTTTAGAGTATTAAAATTTGAAAACCGTGACTCTAGTTTGTAAAAGCGTATAACTTTTCCATTTAAAAATGATAATTACCAAGTCCAACGAAAACAAACCAAAACCAAAAAGCAAATTTCCAAACAGTTACACCGTTTAAAAAGTCCAAAGTTAAATTTAAAAACAGAAACCGTCACATTTTATTAAACAAAAATCCAAATCGAGCTCTCGCATGCCGCCGGTCCTAAGTTTACTGATTACCTAAAAAGATAAAATATAGGTAAGCTAACAAAGCTCAGTGTGTAACTCAGCCCTCATGCATAAAACATATGGCAAATATTCATACAGATTTAATAACTGAACAAACACAAATAACATGCCATTTTTATGCAATGCAACATAATAAGCAGATCAAATACAGATGGCATGACATATCGTGTGATGAAACACATTACACATATCAAAAACAGATCCTACCCCTATCCGCTACACACCATCTCTGTCTCACCCAACACACCAAATAGGGTAATTAATACCCATCCAACCCCATACACCAAAATAGTGAGCGTATGTCACTTTACAGAAAAGTGTAGTCAAGCTGCTGAAAATAATGCGGTAATCTGCCAGAATTAGATAAGTGTGGTCAAGCCACTAGAAAAGATATGTGGTTAAACCACCAGATAAGGTAGATCATTAAACTGCCAACACTTCCTCTGTCACATAATTATCCACCCCAATGCACATTCAACACTTTAGCCAGATTCTCAGATCCTCACAGTTCAAACTGTAACCTCCCAAACCCGGCCTAAACGTTATGGCCGAATTGTGAAAGTCACGTGGGACACCTAAACTAAAATTCTAACCTATTGATGGTTGAAAACCTTAAATGCACTTTCTCCTTTTTTTAATAAAATCGCGGTTACCTTTTTTATTTTGAGAAAAATGTTCATTATTAAAATTCAGTCTTTATTAAGTCCGGGTTGTAGCCCTGGCATGGTTTTCGGAAAACTCTTTGCACATCATTGCTTTTGAAAAATAACTTTGGTTATCTTGATTGTAGCTGAAAAACTTATTTAAAACCCAATTATTAATTAAGCCAAGTAACATGCGTAATCCAATTTCAGTATGTAATAATAAATCATTCTCATGTGTGAACCTATGCATGCATGAAAAATCCCCAAAACAGAAACAGTCCCAAACCACAGTTCAAATCGCTTTACAATTCAAAAACCAAATAAACTTAGGGAATTTTAAATAAAACAAAAATAAAAACAATAGTTTGAAAATGAGCCCGAAGTTCGTCAAATGTCCGCATGCCAAATCAGGTCCTAATTTCGTTCATTACCTGAGAAGTTGAAGTAATGGGGTGAGCTTAACAAGCTCAGTGTGAGTCTAGACATTTAAGCATTTAGCATACATTCAAGCCCGATCACCAAGCTAAACCATCAATTATATCACTAAAATCATTATTAGCATTCAAGTTTTTGAGTTAGGATCCACACCTTAATTTACGCTCTTCCGCAGCACACTTGCAAATTTTGCGGTTTCTCTAATAAGCTTTAAAATTTAACCTAAATTAAAAATCAGTATTAAAATCAATCAATATGCCTCCTAAAAAGCCCCCAAGAGTCCATTTATGGAATCAATCTAGTCATTATAATTATAACTATTTTTCAGATCCAAACTAGTTAGGTTTCTTACCCCAATTTGACGCGAGTCACACGCGCAAACATCTTTTGGCTTTACTGCTGATTTGGGGCGTTTAAGTCGGCACCTAACACATTTAAATAATGAAAAATCAGTAGCTGATCTATGGCTAAAATTATGTATTTTATCAATTAACAATCTTTCCCCAAAGTCTAAACCGAAACTATACACTAGTTTATAATCAACCACACTTACGTTTCCTGAAAAGTTAGATCTGAGTCGCCGATTGATCAAGACCAATTTTCCCTAATTTACACATGATTAAATGCTGATTAGGAAGGGTTCAAGAACCCAAGATAATTCTGGAAAAATATGGGAAGAAATTAAAGAAAAACAGCCCCTTTTCTTGCCCATTGGCATGCGTACCACCACCAACGGTGGCCAAATTGGGGCTGATTTGAAACCACTGTTAAGATCACTTAGAAGGCTGAAAAAATACTCATTAAATATTTAAAAATCCCCAAAATTAAATATCTTGAAGTTTGAGTTTTTATCTCACAAGATTCATCTAGAAATTGAGAAAAAAAACTTACACAAACTAGGTGATAAAGGCAACAATAGCACTTCTTGGCAACAATGAAAGTCGTTCTTGGAGATCCAAAATTTCAAATTTTGGGTTGGAAAATTAAGGGAAAATGGCAGCAAGATTGAAGAGAAGATGGTGCAAGATCTTGTGGAAAAAGAAAAGGAAAAGAGATGGTGGTGCAAGGGTTTAGGCGACGACAACAAGGAAGAAAGTAAAAAAAATTGAAAAGAGAGAAGGAGAGGAGAAAGAGAGGGAGGCTAGGGTGGGGAGAATTGGATTAAAGGATAATTAATTTGTGTAAAAATAATATTTATACCTAGGTCTAAAGGGCATGGATGACACACACATTAAAAAAACAAGTGATTTTGAAAAATTTTATTATTTTACAAGGGAAAAGATTCGAACTTGGGACCTTAACTTAATTCCATGCTTTTCTATTTATCAATTAACCACTAGGCTATTTCCTTATTTTTAAAATAAATTTTCTCTCTTATTAATCTAAAATTCAGGATGTTACATGCTTTACATATAAGAAACAGACTATCAATACACTCAAAATTTTTAGATCAGATACAGAGTTACATGAATAACATGCTTACAAAAATTAATCTTACAATAACAAATCCACAATTTTCATATATTAGAATCATGATTATCACCTAATAGACCTCAAATTATTGATAACCTCGAAACACACTCAAAATACGACCCTCACTAATTTTTTTTGTAAAATGGGCCCACATGGTCGTGTGACGTCGACAATAAGCTTTTTGGCTTCGTGCCATTCATATATTTTCGAGATTGAAGTTACATACCTGACTGTTTTTCGATGCCAACACAACAACAACAAATCTAGTACCTAAAACGACACCCAACTTACGAATTAGTGACAAAAACAAGAACTGACCCTTGCTTTCTAAAGCATTCAACCCAAAAATCATAATACATTCGATCCTTGTAAACTAAATAACTTACCCTTTGAAGAGAAGATTGTCGATACTCAACCAAATAGAGGAAAATATGCTACTTGATTCTCATGTAAACAGAATCATACATTAAAAATGATTAGCCGTCCATTGTTACGACAAATCGAAAAATAACATTCACAAGAAGTGAGCGGATAACACATATATCATCGAAAGGAACTACTATTACAAAACCTATTCCCCTTTACTCCGCATGACCAACAATGAAATCCAAAAGTTGACGTTAGCAGAACCCAATTCGACAGTAGAGAAGAAGGAAGAAAAATAAGGGAAAAGCGAGGAAGAAAGAATGAACAAAGGAATAGCAGAAAAGAACTTACTGTAACAAAAATGGAGAAAGAAAGAAACAAGAAAAACAAAATCAGAATGTGAGAAAGAATGATAATGATGAGACGACAAAACAAAAAAAAAAAAGAAAAGAAAATTTTAAAGGAATGGTAGTTTTTATTTTTTTTATTTTTTTGTTAAAATAATGATATAGATATTTACTAAACCCAACCAGATTCCCCTATCAAATTATTAGGAATTTAAACTTAACTAACATTCTAATACTTGGGCAACACCATAATAGGGAATAAAAATAAATTTCATTTTAAACATAACAAGATTTAAACTTGGGATTTCTGGGTAAGTTGAAACTGTACTGCTGAACCAACAGATTCGTTCTTGTTAATAATTGAGCAAAAATAATAGATAAGCTTAATATTCAAAGTCAGGGATTAGGGAAAAATGCTAAAAATTCAAGGGAAGAAATTTGAGCACAGTACCTCAAACACAAATAATTAACACTTAGCCACTAAACCAAATTAATCACTTAACATAATTTTCACAATTCAAAAACAAGAACTTTGGGGCGGTATAATTCTTGTCATCTCGGGTGGCCCGACAACAGTGACTTTTTCTATCTATACTTACTATACCATCCTAGGTGACCAGGCAAAAATGGTTCACACTATACAATATATTACCATCCCGAGTGGCCCGACAATGATGGTTACTCTATTTCAATATTCTACCACCTCGGATGGCCCAATAACAATGGGTCTCTAATTCAATCTTCTACCATCCTGTATGGCCCGACAATGATGGCTTGCACAATTTACTTATTCTACCATCCCAGATAGCTCGACAACGATGGCATTCAACATCTGAACATTCTACCATCCCGAATAGTCTGGCAACAATAGTTTTCAACCTATGGCATGTCAACTAATTGAACGGTACTCGGGACCATTATTAGGGTAACATCGAATCAATATACATTGTAACCATACATCACATTTAAATCTCATCATCAATTCATTTCATATATTGCATACCATTTAGTATTCCGTATCGTACTCATTTATCCTATATTCAACTAATACACAGTTTTGACATTTAATACTATCACACAATTCAATTTAATACATGCTCTCAATCACATTCACAACCACAATCCAATTCATTTTTCAATCACATATATTCGTGTTATACACATACTACCAAATATCATATATCCATGCAATCATACTATTTTCTATTCTATTCAATTTAGTCCCTGTCTCAATATTCAATCTCAACCATAACGATTCCATTCAAACAGCCATTAACAAATTACCTCAACATGGTATAATGTAAAATGTCATGAATATGCAGTAAATAAATTGATCTCGAATCATAGAAATACAAATCGGGGTTTTGTGTTGCTCGTCGACAACTCTTGCTTTTATTTTCCCTCTCAATGGCCTGGCATCGACATTAGCTAAATTAATGGTTGAATGTTTTCAAAGCTTGGAAAATTTCTCTTTGTTGAAGAAGAATGTGGTTTTGATCCACCAATTTTAACTTATATAGTCCAATTAGTGCTTAGTTAATTAATTTAATATGCTTAGTTTACTTTAATCATTCATTAATTAAGCCTAATGGCATCCTACATCATCATCCACTATCCACCATTTTTAACCATTTTAGTCCTTTGAATAATTGCTACCTAAGTCCCCAAGCCTTTTTCTAATTAAAATT
Source organism: Gossypium turneri (assembly GCA_008044935.1). Taxonomy (NCBI): domain Eukaryota; kingdom Viridiplantae; phylum Streptophyta; class Magnoliopsida; order Malvales; family Malvaceae; genus Gossypium; species Gossypium turneri. The sequence goes on from CP032581.1 coordinate 55,765,788, forward strand.
ATATAGTGATTGAATTTTTACAATTTAGTCTATGTACCTTAAGTAACTAATTAATTGATGAAATTACTCAGCCATTTTTTAATATATTTTTATATTAATTTTATAAATATTTTTATTTAATATTTACAGACTCGATTTACTAAATTAGGATTCTAAAATTGTATTTTTCGACACCACTGAATTTTGGGCCGTTATAGACTAATACCCTAAACCAATATAAAATAGGATTAAGTTCGTCTTAATTTTTTTTTTAACTTTCCAATCTACATGTGAAACTAACTTTCCCATATTTTACCATGGGAATCATATTGTCATTTTCACGAGAAAGTAACTTCCAAGGGAAAGTTAAATTTCAAAGGAAGTAAATAAAAATTGACATATTGAACGTTGGAATTACATTAAATTTCCAGGAAAGTGTCTGCTTTCCATCATACTAAGCATTACCTAAAATCTAAACTTTGGCATTTTAAAAATATAAGAAAAATAAAGAGTTGCATATGCTTCAAATCTCAAATCCAACGAATTTATCTATAAGCTTCCCTTTCAAACCTTAAAATCACAACAAAAACTAGACTAACCTTTTTTGTGAGTATCATCACATTAGAGATGCATGCTATTGAAGGTTGTAAACCAAGTATTACATGAAAAATAAATAAATGGGTAAAGTATACCAGCAATCACTCAACTTTCAAAAAATAACAAATCAGTTCTATGAACCATTTTCCATTATAGACGTACCAGAAAAGTGACCTGGCATTTAACCAGCTCCTTACTGTCATTTAACCAGCCAGTTGAAGGGTTTGCTGCCTAGCTGGGAATAGAAGAAGAAGAAGAAGAGAATAAAAAAGGAACAAGAAAAATAATTTTTTTACCCAAAAAATTCATTAATTAGAAATTTAAAGAACTTCCATTAACCCATAAATTAAAACCCACAAAATAATCATTAACCCAGAAATTAATTCATATCTCTCTTTCATCTATGTTCTACAAGAAGAAAAAAATCCATGAAATCATTAACCTAAAAATTAAAATTCTTCATTTCTTGTCTCTGATTTCATCACTTCTTCTTATAGAAAAGAAAAAACCAGAACATGTAAGAGCACAAGTTAATAGAGAATGGTCCTCTCAATCAGTGTCCAAATATCATCTTCTTCACCGATTAACCTGAAAGAAAAGAAAAGAAAAACCCAAATTTCCCCTAGAAAAACTCATCTCACAGAAAAGCTTAGAACTTTTGGATCCAAGTACTTTAGGTTGAAATGGGATTAGTTCAAATCCCACTAAAGTTCTGTGTGAGAATTGATCAATAGAAGGCCAGAACTTGAGATGGTTATAGAACAAACTTAGAAATTGGAGCCATTTTCTTTTTTGAATGAAGAACGTAAGATTAAAAAAAAAAAGAAATCCCACAAAAAAAAAATTTCATCTCCTACACCAATTAACATAAAAAATAAAGAAAAAAAAGTCAAATCTTTATTCAAAAAAATCCATCGTTCGAATATATCGTGTCTGTCAAATCTTCCATGACGATAATGAGTCGAGTTTTCCCTTCTCCTTCAAGCTCTTTCTAGAATGGGTTTTCTTCAAATGAAGAAAGTATGCCATTTGAAAACTAATTTATAATCAAATCGGAATCCAAATCCAAAAACTCCAACCCCAGAAAAGATATAATCGAAATTGGTGTGTGAAGCATATTCGATTGGAAGCTCTTCTTCACTAGGTTAAGCGACAGGAAGTTGGGAGGGGGTGAATAAACGATGAGGAAGGAAAAGTTTGGATCTCTGATGATTTTTCTTGTTTTGACATCTCCATTTCTTCTCTTCGTCTTCTTTTACTATTTTGTTTGGTTCTTAAATTGGGTTTCCATTGTGACAAGTTAATTAGCCACGTCATCTGTTCCGTTAGGCCTGCAATCGAAAACATTAGTGGGTGATTGATTTGTTATTTTCAATAAAGTTAGTGACTGATTTATTTTTTTTAAAGTTAAATGACTGAATTAAAAATTGAGTGACCGTTTTATCATTAAGATCAAAGTTGGGTGAGAGTTAGTGTACTTTATCCTAAATAAATTCCTAAAAACACTCCCCTCTTTTTCGTAACCAAAAAAAAAAATGTTCACAAAAATCCCACATGGAATTAGGAGCCAATTTCATGTTGAACCGCCATCATGAGCAAGCTATCTTGATCGAGAGCCACGATGACGGGCAAACTGCCCATCCCACGAGCCATGGCCATCATGATCTCCTTCACCAGCGCCGCGAACTCATAGAGATCCAGCTTCCCATTGCGATCCTCATCGAACTTATCGAATATCATGCTGTGAAAATTGTCAATATCTTCTTTGGACACCGTGGATTCATGTTCCACCGTGAAAAGCAAATCCAGCCCTTCTCTAAGTTTCCTCCGACAAATCACTCCGTTCCCGTTGGAATCCACCATTTTGAAGTACTTTTCCACGCATTTCCTGAATGCTTCTTTTGCTTCCACGAATCTCGTCACTGTTTTGCTATCAAGAACTGCTACACTCATCTTTTTAAAATAAATTAAATCTTTAAATATAAAAATGGTGAATGATGATGACTAATATTTCTCTCTTTTTTGTTTTTGTAGATTTAATTTAGTTATATATAGTTAGTTTTCTTCGCTAAATCTGGAAGAGCTTTCAATGGTTGGTTGGCATATGGCATTCCGTTCTTGACCAAGTTTCTTTTGTGAAAATGTGGGCAATTATTTTTGTCAACATTATTTTCAATTTCAGTTTCTTTTTTCATCGATTCTATTTACAATCCAATCACAATTTCGTTAATAGTATTAATAAAAATTTTAAGGAATAATCCAACTCCCCTTATCCAAGCTTCAGCTTGTATCTAAATTCGAGTAAGTAATATTACATTTTAAGAAAAATAAGAACCGAATTTATTATTAAGTTCTATCTTTTATAGGGGTGAGCAAAACTCGATTTAGTTCAAAAAGTACAAAAAAAAATGAACTTCAAGTTAATCTGATAGAATTATTTGAGTCAACTTGAATAAGTAATTTGAATTTCGAGTTCGGGTCAAGTTGAATTTTACAATTCAAATAACTCGAATAATTCAAATAAGTCAAATACAGATTGGTGCAAATACTCTTTTGGTCCGTGTCAATTTTGAAAATGAGCAAATTGGTCTCTTTCAACAAAAAATAAAAAATAATTCAAAATAATTTTCAAAAATTCAAAATATTTATAAAAATTCCAAAATTTTCTAAAATAATAAATTTAGGGACCTAAATAAGTTAATGATTCAAGTTTATCATACTAAAGTATCTTATTTATTATTATTTTGCTTTGAAAAAGTTTTCAAATATATATAGTTTCAAATTTTTGTACTCTAACAATTAGTTATACTGTAACAATATTTTAATTTAACATGTTTAATTTTTTAACTTAACTCAAACAATTTCACTCGACTCAATTCAAAAAAATTTCAAATCGAGTAAGGATGATAAAATAGGACTTGTCAACTCGATTAACTCAATTTTTTTTTCACTCGATTCATTCGAATGCTCACCCCTAATCTTTTAGACATTTTTCAAATCAATTAAAGTTTTATAGATCATTTCTAGGCTTTCTCTAAAGTCTGATTGCATTCAGGGTTCATACGGAACTCCTTCAAATAAAAAAGAACAAGGCAGAGGCAAACAAGACTAGTGTCGTAACCCTAAGTCTTCTATTGCTAAATAAGTCAAAACTTCTTTATTTTCATGCTAAGATCAATACTACATAATCCCAAACATGTACCAATCAATTTAAATCTATATAATACTTCATTAATTCATCATATAACAATTACTCACTTAATATCTCAACAATTTCATTTTAACTTGTCTCATGTATTAGCAATTTTATCACTTATAACAACTTTTTAGCATTTTCACTAATTACACATATACTCTTAATAAGGTTGTCTACTTGACTAGCAATCACTAAATTATTTTTATCTTGGTCTATAGAAATCAAAATTAAGATCTGCTTGTTGCTTTTGGAACTAGAATCAATGAACTATTAACCATGAAAAATTCAGAATTTAGTTCAAAGTAAATTAATACAAGTTTTTCTTCAAATCTTCCCCTATTTTGCTGCTAAGCAGCTCTGACCCTTCTCCACTATATATTATTTATCTTTCTATTTAGAATTTGTATAACATTCCGTTTATTTCTCATGAAATTAGACTCAATAATATTTTTAGACATATAAAGTTCATCTCCTAACTATTTTTGAAAAATTTTTAATGGTTTTTCAAAGTCAGAACAGGGGATCCTGAAATTTATCTGACCTTGTCTTTGTAACAGTTTGATTTTTTAGTAGTGTCGGAAACAGTGGTTCGAGGTCACCAAATCCGATGGGTAAGCTCTTAAATATTAAATAATAATATTTACGAGTCAAATATGAATTTTTTTAAAAAAAAGGTTTTTGAATTGATAATTTGTGTTTTATAATAAATTATTAGGTCAAGTGGCTTTAGAAAATGAGGTATTGAGACCACGTTTCTATAAATCGAGCCGTAAATATTTTTATAAATATTTTTTATAAATATTTACGGAGTGACATTAAGGTGGTATTAAAGTTTCGTTGAAAAATTTTAACGTTTCAATAGTTATTTAATTAAAAAGGACTAAATTATAAAAGATGTAAAATTTAATCACTCTTTGATTAACTGGGTAATTGATAAATGAAAAGGGACTTAAATGGCAATTAAACCATGGTCAAAGTTTCCTAGCGGTGGAATCATGATTGATTCCACTAGCTTTTGGATTAATTATTCTTTTAGTCCTAATAAGTTTGGGATTAAATTGTAAATAAGTTTATTTAGTTAGAATTTAATTAAATTGAAGGACCAATTGTGAAATTAAACCTTCCTTTGATCGTAATTGTGCCATATATTTAGGTGATGGACAAATATGGACATAGGTTTGGTGTTTTAAATTAATTATTAACTAAGGGTAATATGGTAATTTGATGGATTAAATTAAATTAAAATAAAAACATAAAACAAAGTGTGGTTATCATCTTCTTCCCCAAATTACAGCCAAAAGTTTCCATGAAAATAGAGCTAGGGTTTGGCCAAGCTTTAAAATTCAATCGATAAGTGATTTTCGTTCCGTTTTTAATAATTTTTATGTTTTTGAGATCGTTACAACTAGATCCAGCTAGCCTGTACCTTCGATTTTGAAACTGTTAAAGATTTTGTAATTTGCCATTGATGAACCTTGTGATTTTTTATATTACATGATGAATTTAAGATATTAATGGTTGTAATGGCCCAATTTCACACGGGCCCAAGACCAAATACAAATAATAAATAAAACCAAATAAATAAAAAGTCCAAATACCAAGTCCATTTACAACAAACCCAACAGGCCCAAATTACAAAAAAACCCTAGTGGCCCAAAAAGCCCAAAGCCTAAACATCTTTTCAGAAAAAAAAAAAAGAAACCCTAGCACCCTTTAGCCGCCGCTCCTCCCACGCGCGCCTCATGGCCTCCTCGCACGCCACCACCGCAGCACGCGTTTGACACTTGCAGAGAGAAATCAATTCAAAACAGCAGAAGAAACAAATAGCAAAAAGACAAAAAAAATAGAAATTAACAGTTTTTTAAATCGGCTATAAAAGCCATAAATTATCAATGTATGGCTTCTTCTTCTTTTTCGGACACGAAAACTTGAATAAAAAAATAGAAAAAAGTTGATACAGATTCAGAAAAAGGTTTTTTTTTTTACTCTTTTATTTTTTTTGCTCTTTTTTTTTCTTTTCTTTCTTGCGTCTCAAAAATAGAAAATAAATATAACATCAAAAAGAGAGAGGCCAGATCTTACCTTTCCCGGTGTTTATGCCGTCGTGGAGGGGGGTCGAGCTTGTTGTCTCCGATGAAAGATGGCATTTTTGGGATCGGGAGTCGAAAAGGTTAAAAATGGCAATTTTTTATCTCCGGCCATCGTGGACGGCGGCGCCGTAGCCGGCGACCGGCGACCGTCACGACGATCAGGCAACCGGAGCTAGGTCGGAGAGGGAGGGCTAAGAGATAGTTGAGAGAAAAGAGAAGGTTTTTTTTTAAAGGGAGGTTGCAAAGGATTTTTTTTTAAGTTTTTTTAACTTATATAAACACCCCAAAACGACGTCGTTTTGGGCTTGGCTTCTGACACCCAAAATGGCGTCGTTTCACCCTAGGATCCGCGTGTTGACCCGACCTGCCAAGGAGGATCCGTGTGTTTTTTATTAATGGGCAATTTGTGCATTTGGTCCTTCCGCATTTTCTATCTTTTTAATACAGTTTATTTTTATTTTCAATTTTTACTCTATGATTTTTCTTTTATTTCAATTCGGCCCCGCGCAAAGTGACGCGTTTTGGAGGGCGGGGATATTTTCTATTTCGGTCCCTCCATTTCATTCACGTAGTGCAATTCGGTCCCTTACCTCATTTTATTCCCGATTTGTCCTCTAAGATTTTGTTTCATTTTTCATTTAGTCCTTTTCTGTTGTTATTATTATTATATTATTAAACTAATTAGTTTAATATTATTATTACATTATATTTCTTTTTCCTTTTTTGTGTTCACTTACTTATTATTATTATCCTTATTTCTTTTAGACATTTTTATTATTATCTTATTATTTATTTATCTATATCCTTTCAAACTTTAGATTATTTATTATTTATATTAATATTATTTTTTATTATTATTTTAAAAAAAACTATTTTACATATTATTTATTTATTGGTTTACTATTAGGTTCTATTTTTTTATATTTTATATTTAGTTTTTACCTATTATTCTTCTTTTTATTTATATAGCTTATTTCTTTATTTTATTTTTATTTTCGTCCTTATTATTGTCATTATTACACTTTTATTATTATTCTGTTATGCATGTTAGTATCGTGATTTATTTCTCACATTTTACTACAAAATCGTGCTACATTTTACCCAATACATTAAAAATGTTGTTTTAAACAAGCAATATTTCGTATTTTAAAATTTGAAAAGTCATTCCCTAACTTACAGGGTTTCGACTTTTTAAAAAAACTAAATACCCGAATATTTTTAAAGCATAAATTTTAAATAATCTCGCAAATTACGAAAAGATCGTGTTCTAACTTACGGAATATGATTTTCTTCTAAAACTAAGATAGTCGAACATCTTTTAAAATAAATTTTTCAGCATTTATTCGCGTATCGGAAATTTAAGATATTGTGTCCTAACTCACTGGACGCAATTCTTTTTCCTCATTAACGTGAAATATGCCCTTCTTATTAAAAAATTTTCAATTAAATAATATTTTAACAAAGGGTCGTATTTTTAAAATTTCCTCGAATTTTCAATTTTCGACATTAAGACATTAATTAATCAATTAGGTACCAATTTTGGGCGTTACGAGGGTACTAATCCTTCCTCGTACGTAACCGACTCCCGTATCCATTTTTTTGAATTTCGTAGACCAAAATTGTTATTTGAATAAATTAAATCGTTACGAGGTGCCCCGATCACACCTTATAAAAATGATCGGTGGCGACTCCCTTTTTCATTTTTTAAATAAAAAGTCGACCTTTTCACACAAAAATGGTTTCGACAATGGTTATTTAAAAGTATTTTATTAAGTGATTTTTGATGATTTTTTCGATTAGGGACTAAATTATTGAAATAACATAAATACAAAGGTTTGTTGTGAAATTATTACAAAAATGGGCTGTATTGAATGCCATGAATATTCAGCTACCTTGGATTTGTGTTAAAAATGGCTAATTTGCATGTTTTGGGTTCAGGGACTAAATTAACTAAAAGTAAAATTTTAGGGGCAATTTTTTAAAATGTCAAAAATGACCAAAATACATGAAATGAATTGTTTTATTGTCTAAATTGATATATTTAATGAAATTATTAATTTAGATCAAGATCGGGTTAAAAATCGAGGAAAATAGAAAATTTTCCAAAATGCCTTTGAATCTTGGTATTTCTGCAATTTAGTCAGGTAAGTTCGTGTAACTAAATTGTATATTTATATGTTTGAATTGAATGTTGTGTATGTAAATTGTGTAATTGCTATGTATGAATATTAATCATATATACGAAAAATATATATATGATAAGTATTAAGTCCCGTTTGAAGAAATGAAATTCGATGGACACAGGGTTCCCAATAAATGGCTCTTGCAAGCTTCCCGTTAATAGCTCTTCGGAGCATCCCGATTGGTTGTGTTCCTGCATGTGTTGCAGACACGCCACAGCTCGAAAGAGCGTCCCTTTATTAGCTCTCATGAGCTTCCTGTTATATGTTTCTTGCGAGCTTCCGGTTAATAGCTCTTCGGAGCATCCCGATTGGTTGTGATCCTGCATGTGTTGTGGACACACCGCAGCTCTTAAGAGCATCCCGATATATGGCTCTTAGGAGCTTCCCGATTAAAGGCTCTTTCATGAGCTTTCCAATTAATTGGCTCTTTGGAGCTTCCGATATCAGCTCGCATGAACTTCCCGATATTGGCATGTATGAGCTTCCCGCTAATGGCTATTCGGAGCTTCTCGTTACATGGCTCACAAGAGCTTCCCGTTATATGGCTCGAAAGAGCTTCCTATTTATATGCTCACATAAGCATTCCTGAATATGAATTGACAGACCTTATATGAATTGACGAACTATAGTTTTGCACACTACCCGTGTATTCATCGATATTTTAAATGATTCAATGGGTAAAATTCTGATATGAAACAATATGAGTGCGAAATGAATTATTACTCGTATATGAGTTAAGTATATATAATGATTTGTACATGTTATATGGACACATGATGTGGAAAGTATATGTACATGGAATTTGATTAATGTTGAGTTCGATATGAACTATTACCGGAATAAATATATATGAAATACATGGAAATGATGGTACATGAAATATTGATATAATAAAATGAATGATATATGTTTATGAAGAAACGGTAAGAGAATGATATATATCATGACATGTACATATATGATTAGCTTTAATATGTTGATTCAAGGAAACTATGTAAGTTGAGACGAGTAATAAACTAAAGTGTGATGTGTCGAGAAAATAAGTATATCAATGTTGAATTTATATGAAATATGTGCAAGTACACTAACAAGTGTTGTTATTTGATGCTTAGACAAGTGCCAAACTATTGGTTGAATCGTAAAATTTTTATTTATATGATGCATTGAAGTGGTACTCAAGAGAAAATATGCTAGTGCTCATGAAAAAGTGGTAAGGTTTAAATTGTGCAATTTCTTACGAAATGACTTGTAACACCCTTTACCCGATACCGTTGCCGGAGTCGAGCACGAGGCGTTACCTGACTTAACTTACTAGTTCAAAGCATAAAAATTTGCTTTTAAAATTAATTCGCTCACGTTCAATCAACATGTCCCTAAAAAGGGCCCTCAAGACCCTAAAATATGCAATGGAAATGGTACGGGTCCAAACCGGGAACATTAAAAATTTTCCGAATACTTAAACAAATCAAAATAATTTATTTCACTATTCACAATAAAACTGTCTACTTCCGTGACAGTCACTAATTTAATTATAACTCGAGTTACGAAACTCAAAATTTAGATCCGTAAATTTTTCCTAAAACTAGACTCATATATATTCTTATCATAAAATTTCCAGAATTTTTAGATTAGCCAAATAGTACAGTTAATTCGTTAAATTCTCCCCTGTTTCACTATCTGACTATTCTGACCTCTATTCACTAGAAATCAATTATCTCACTGTACGGGCTTCATATAGTGCTTCTACTTGTTTCTATTGAAAATAGACTCACTAAGGAATCTATACATATAAATTATGACTCATAATTCTTTCTGTACAATTTTTAATGATTTCCTAAATTTAGAACAGGGGACTTCAAAAACCACTCTAACCCTGTCTCACTAAAATTCAAATATTACAAAAAATAAAACTCCTTTGCCTACATTGTTTCTTTCATGTGAAAATAGACTCAATAAGATTTAATTATATATCTCATTCACTCTCTAATTCCATTTCTACTATCCTTGGTGATTTTTCAAAATCACATCAATGTTGCTGTCCAAAAACTGTTCCATTGCAAATTTTTACTCTTTTATAATTTCTTTGTATTGATTATCATTTAGGCATACATAACACCAAAACATGTTCTTAAATAGCCATTTCAATAGCTAATCATTATCGAGTATTTACATGTTATTCATTAGCCATATCATAAGGACACGCACACAAAATGACTAAGTCTCTATACATGCCATAACTTAAAACGTTTCGAATCACAAAATACCAAGATGGTCTGCTGATAGTGTGAAACGATCTCCGATGCCCTTACGATCCCCGAATTGGCTTGGCGATACTATAAAAAGAAAGAAAATAAAGGGGGTAAGCATAAAGCTTAGTAAGTTTACAAGCAAATAAATAACAACATTTATGATAAATAATTATACTCATAAATTATCATCAAGTATCATGATCTTTACTTTCTTCATTACTTACTCTCTTACTTGTTTACATACTTACTTACTTAAATAACTCATGATTATAACTTACTCCTCCCTTGCTGAATTTTTTTTTCTAAACTGATAACTGAGATATTCTTAACCCTTATAACTCACCTGAATCTATTTATTATGCTTTTACCTGAACTTTCATGTAACATAGTCTATTTACTAGCTCGTTGAACCACTTGGAATACTAAGGATACTCAGGACTCCTGTCTGATAATAACATGCCAAAGCCATGTCCCAGACATGGTCTTACATGGGATGTTTCCTGTACTGCAAATTCCATATCCTAGATATGGTCTTACATAAGAGTTCTCATATCGGTGCCCATGCCCTGTCCCAGACATGGTCTTATGGGGGACCTCTCATTTCGGTACCAACGCCATATCCCAGACATGGTCTTACTTGGGACCTCTCATAACCTCAATAATGCCAATGCCATGTCCCAGACATGGTTTTATATGGGGTCTCATCCCCCTAATGTCATGACATTTGTATCCGATACATTCCTAATGTTGGAAAATAACAACATTAATAATAATTATTGAAATATTGCATTTATTTACCGTACACTTACCTCGATACAAAATACTATCAAATCTAGCAACTTAGTCCTCAACCTTTTCTTTCCACGGTCTAACTCCAGATTTCGTTCCTCTTAATCTACAATAGCAAATTTAGCTTATTTAATACTCACATTCATTAAAACAGTCCTTGACTCGAACTTTGGAAAAATTACGATTTTTCCCTAAACTTTTGCATATTTACACTTTTGCCCCAAAGCTAGGAAATTAAACTTCATCCATTATTCTTATGTTTTATGATATGCTGAACATCTTTCCCTTCTATGGCAACATCAAATTCCCACTCTAACATTTACTTATGAACATTAGGTATTTTTACCGATTATGTCGTTTTACTCGTTTTCACTAAAAATCGCCTAGCAAAATTTGTTTAACATAATTTCAAACTTAATATTCTACCATAAAACATCAAAATAAACACATTTCACCTATGGGTATTTTTCCAAATATGAACCCTAACATGAATTAATGGTAGAATAAGCTAAACCGAGCTACGAGAACTCAAAAAACGTAAAAAAAAATTAAAAACGGGGCTTGGATACACTTACTATGAGCTTGAGAAAGTGAAGAAACCCTAGCTATAGAGTCCCTTGAAGTTTCGGCCCTTATGGAAGAAGATGAACACATTTTGCCATCTTTTTCCCTTTTAATTCTTTTTATTACCAGATGACTAAAATGCCCTTCATTAAAACTTTAGTTATTTTTATCTATGCATGCCCATTTTTGTCCATGAAAATCTAATGGTCTAATTACCATTTAAGGACCTCTACTTCAATTATGCACTTCTATTAAATCCTTTATCATCTAAAGCTCATATTTACCCACTTTTGCAATTAAACCCTAATATGCAATTCAGACATGTAATCGCTGAAATTTCTTATCGGTATTCTAACACATGCATACAATCAATCGGTAAATCATAAAAATTAATCACAATAAACTTTTCTATCTCAGATTCGTGGTTTCGCAACCACTGCTCCGTTTAGGCCCTATTTCGGGATGTTACATGACTTATCATGTGATCAATTCGAAAAAGGCTTTGTTTAAATGCACTAGCTTATGACTATGGTTGACTGGTAAGTTTATGACTTGTGTGTCATGCATATGGAATAAGTGTGGAAAGTAAAGAAATGCAAATGAAAATAAAGAAATTTTGAAGAGTTAAAGTTATTTAAATCCTACTAAGCTTTGGATAATATGTATAAGTGATGTTGTGGATTTATTCACCTTGTAAGTGGATGAATATAGCTTCATGAGTATTGCAGTATTAATTTTGAATTATTCTTGATATGTATAAATTTCATATTTGAAATGAATTGATATGATTAAAGACTACACGAGCTTACTAAGCATTTATTACTTACGTGTTTATTTTTATTTACCTTACAGATTATCAGAAACTCGATTGGGTTGGAAGCTTGTCGGAGTTGTATCACACTATCCATCGGTTCTATCGGTAATTTTGGATGATTTGATTCTGGTTATAATGGCATGTATAGGTTAATTTGGCCAATGTTGGCTTATAAATGCTATGTTGTATCTAGCCATTTGGATGGCTTGTGATGGACATGTTAGATGTGAGTGTTTAGTATGGTTGAATGATGATAATCTTATAGGTATGCTAATACTCAGTACAAGTAGGCATATAAGTGAATTCAGTCAATTTGATAAGTTTGAATACTAGAGTATATGTGATGATAATAAATGTATAAAACCTGGTTTTAGCTTGATTTGAATGCTATGATATAGGTTGTTGATATGTAACAGCGTTGAGTTAGGCTAATGACAAATGGGGTGAGAATGTGACTTGGAAAATAGCCTATTTTCGTCCACACGGGCAGAGACACGGGCGTGTGTCTCAGCCGTGTGTGACACACAACCTAGCACATGGGCATGTGGTTTGGCCGTGTGTCCCCTGCATATTTAAAATTACAAAACAGAATGCTCAAAATATCCACACGGCTTAGCACACGGGCGGGTCGCTTGGCCGTGTAACCGAAGTCAGAGAGCACCCTAATTTGGACATTGGCAGGGGCACGGCCGTGTGTCCCTATTTCGAATGCCCACACGACCTAAGACACAGACATGTCTCTTGAATGTGTGAGACACACGGCCTGGCCATACAAGCGTGTGTCCCCTGCACCTTAGCGAAATTTTAATATTTTTTGAAAAATTTTTTAAGTGTCGATTTAGTCCCGACTTGTTTCTAAAGTGTATTTTGGGCCTCGATGGCTCATATAAGGGACAATATGTATAGTTTTGATTGGATTTTGATGTGAATACTATATGAAATGAAATTTCTGTCTATTTGTTTAGTAAATTTCGATAATGCTCCGTAACCCTGTTTCGGTGACGGGTACGGGTTAGGGGTGTTACAGTCTCACTAAAGTACATATATCTCATATAATACAATCCTAATGCTTACACTATTTCTTCTAAAAAAACTAAATTCATTAAACTTTAATTTCATACTTGGTTCATCATTTAACTCTTCTTCTATAATTTTTTTGTGAATTTTCAAAAAGTTGAACTATTGTTTCTAGCCAAAACTATTTTAGTGAAAATTTTACTTATTATCATTCATATCACTCATGCCAACATTTAATACTTATTTTTCTAGTTAACTATCAAATTGTTAAGCAAAATAATTTGATTATTATTCAATTTAGTCGTTAAAGCTCGCATATCATTAACATATAGTTTTATCATAACTTCTCATAACACAAATTATATCACTATCTATGAATCACAACTTATAAAATACTTTCCATCACTACCTTATTACATACTTTAACATAATACCTTGAAATACCAATAAAATTAAAATGAACATTTATCTCTTTTTTACTAGAACTTCTTTTTCATTGCTTCCCTTTTTATTCCTTTCTCACTTCCATTCTTTTCTTTTCAATGTTCATCACTTCTAATTTCTCACTTCTTGCTTCTAAGATGATAGACAAGCCATCTAGGATATCTACTTCATTTTTTTTTTCTCTTAGATGCCTTTGGAAATTTTCAAGAATTTAAAGTGTAATAGTGAGATTTTATAACAAAGGACCAAATTGTAAGAAAATGAGAACTTCTCCCCTTTTATAATGGTGGTGGCGTTGGAGCATGGAGAGAGTATGAAAATATTTCTTCATGCTTCCAAACATATATATTCTTTTATTTAATTAATTGAAATATTATAATATATTATAATAAAATAATATGAAATAATAAAATATTTCACCAATTATATTTCAACACCTAATATTCATCAATTATTATCATGATAATTCATGATAATTATCTTGATTGAGAAATGACCATTTTGCCCTTGTAATATCTTAATATTCACTTTTATGTCATTACTCACTTTTGGTAAAATTGCAATTTAATTCCTCTTATTTTTTCACTTATTTAATATGGTCCCCAATTATCAATTTATTTTACCCTTTAGTCCTTTGCTATTTTGGGATATTTACATGTTTAATCCTTATCCTTTAACTTTTTTATATTTATATTTTAACCCCCTAAATTTTGAATATTTACACTAATGACACAACACTTGTATTTTTTTTACAATTTAGTCTCTACCTTAAATTAATATGTCATGTCTTACTTCTTGATTCAACTTCCTTTGGTATCCATGTCTTTTACTTACACCTTATCTCACTAAGAAGGTTTTCGGGATGTTACACATAATGGCTTATTTGTCCTCCAACTTTACAAAAGAAAAAGTCATTTTAGCCCTCCATTTAATATTTTGCCTCTTTTAGCCCTTGAACTTGTATTGTTTGTCAAATCACCCTAAAATGGATGGAAAAATTAACCTTTTTTTTAATTTTAAAAGTATTAAAAATATTTTTCTTTATATTTTATACTTTTTAAAATAATTTTTAAGTTTTTAACATATTTTTTAAAATTTTTATATTTAAAAAATTAATTAATTGCTAACGTGGCTTCCACATGCATGCCACATCAGCAAAGTTAACAAATGTTAACTTTTACATCCATTTTGGGCTGATTTGACAAACAACACAAATTTAAGTGCTAAAAGAGGCGAAAAATTAAATGGATGACTAAAATGACTTTTCTTTTATAAAGTTGGAAGGTCAAATAAATCATTATATATTTTAATATCATTAATCGTTAATTGAATGGAAATTTATTAAGGATAAATTACTTGAATTATTTTGTTATGACAATTAAATTATACAAAATATCTTGGTGAATTATAGTGGTGGTTACATTGTGTATGATGTAGAGAGACAATGGGGGAGGTTTAATGTAAGGTGATCGTATAATAAGTAGCTGCGATTTTTTCTTCTCTTTACTTTCGTGTTGGAGAGAGAATTATAAAGGGAAGTTGGTTTATTGTGAGTCAAGCACTCTATTCCATTAGTGGCATATGGTAGAATGTTATGGTTTCAACTAGGAACAATGTTGAAGTAGATGTAAGGTGACTAAATGGAACAACATCAGGTCTGGGAGGTGATGAATTGATGGATAGGGGTGTGCATTTTTTAGATTTAATCGAATTACCAGTTGGTTACTGAATTTAATTCGGTCAGGGTCGGTTAAAAGTTTTTGAAAATTTCGATTATCGGTTAATTAATCGAATTAATTAAAATTATTATTAATACAATGTTATTTTGAAAAAAATAAAATTGATAGGGACCAAAAGGGTATTTACACCAATCTGTTATTCGATTTATTCGAATTGTAAAATTTAACTCGATTAGAACTCAAAACTCGAATTACTTCGAGTTGACTCGAATAACTCGATTCAATTAACTCGAAATTCGAAATTTTTATCGATTTTTTCGAATCGCATCAAGTTTTGCTCACCCCTAGATGTTGTTTGATAAATTGAAAAATTAAGTAGTTATAAATTAGTTTGATATATTACATAGAATTAAGTATAGAATGTAATTAGATTGTTCGATAAATAATAAATTTAAAAATTTTAAAGGTAAAATGTTTAAAGGATAATGCTAAAAGAATAAAAAAAATTTTAAAAAAATTCTACATTAAGTGATAAATAATTCTCCATCTACTTATTATTTTTAACTCTTTTTCATTGAAAAATTCTATCATTTTTTTTTAGTTTAGATTATCAAACATGTTTAAAAAATTAAATTGCTCTTTTTTTGGGTTCAAACACGGAGGAATTATTTGAGACAGTAAAACGATAGGGACTAATTTAGAAAAGTAAAGAGATTAAGGACTTTTTTTATACTTTTTTCTCATTTTTCTTTCCGATTTTGGTTTCATTTTGTAAAGCCTCAAGGATCAATATTTGGGCTATGTGCAATATTGGGCCTCTCTTTTGAAATCATATTTTGTAATAAATAATTATTATACAATTTTATTCCTTAAAGAAAAAATTGGTGCACCATCATTTATAGTAATTATAATTTCTATGCTGTAATAGTTTAAAAAAATAATTTTGAGAAATATTGATGGAACATTTACTTGTTAAAGATCAACAAATTTATTTTCTTAAATTAAGGGAGAAATAAATTTGGATTCCCTCTCAAATTTTTATTAATCTCATTCGCGAAATGGATCAAAATTGTTAATAAAGTCAAATTTTAACTTTCACGGGCCACAAATTAAAATTCGTGACGAAAGCACATAAAATTTTCATGAAAGTCAATTGGTTAAATGAGATTCATTTGACCCACTTGAATTGGCCCTATTCGTAGAACATATGGAAGAACTCATTTAATTGAAGTCTTGAGTTATCATGGTGAATATTTTTGTAATCCTAAGGGATAAGATTGTATAGTGTTTAAATCACTTAGGACTCTCATCTTGTAGATAGGCTTTGATCTCGACCGTCGATGTAATTTAAAGTGTACAATTAGATTTGGGGGAGCTCAACTATAAATAGAGATCTTTCCTCTCATTTGTAATCACTCGGTTGTATTTTTTCAAAGTAATATAGCACTTTTGAGAGCATTTGCTAAAACACTTGGCGTGCTAAGTTTTCTTGTAACTTTCCAGTTCTTTCATTTTTTTTTTTTTTGTGCTTTTAATTTGCTTTTGCTTTATTTCGGTGCCTTAAAGAATTTTCTTTTTGAATTCTCATTTTTAAGAGTAAAGCTGACTTAGGTAGATTTGAAGTAAAGAAATCGCCTAATGTCGTGCAGTTTGCCAAACTAAATTTCTAGTCCCATGAGACAAGTATCTATATGGGACAAAAAAATTTAAGTATCGATATGGGAAAACTAGTATAGTTTAAGGGCTAAAACATAAATAAAATGCTTAGTTTTTAGGATGTATATAATAAATCATATTGTTGTTGTAATTATAAAATATAGGCAAAATGATTTTTTTAGCCTTCCAACTTTATAAAAACAGTCATTTTAATCTTCTATTTAATTTTTAGACTTTTTTAACACTTTAACTTGTTTTTTCTCAAATCACCCTAAAATGGATGTAAAAGTTAACGATTGTTAACTTTGCTTACGTGGCATACAAGTGGATTGATACGTGGATGACATGTCAGCATTTAAATGATCTTTTAAAAGTTAAAAACATTAATAATAATTTTTTAAATTTTAAAATAATTTTAATGATCTTTAATTTTTAAAATTTTTTTTAAAATTTTTTTAGTGTTTAAAAATTATTTAAATGCTGGTGTGTTATCCACGTAGTAACTCATGTGTATGCTATGTCAGCAAAATTAAAAAATAAACGTTAAATTTTCTATCGATAAGATAATTTGACAAAAAATATAAATTAAAAAAATTAAAAAATAACTAAAATGATTTTTTTATATAAAATTGAAAGGTTTTAGGTTTAAAATATAAACCACATGAAACGCAACGAGATAAATCTTCACCTTATCTGATTTTGTTAATTTTATAAAACAAAAATAGTAATTAATGATTAGATTATGCAGCACTTATTTCGAATATTAACTATATTTATAAAAATTAGAATAAATAATAAAGGAAAAATTCAGTGAAAAAGTAAAAATTAAAATAATTTTACACATTTTCGTAATTATTTATATAATTAATTTTTTAAAGATCTAACTATTGAATTTATATCGATAAAAAATACTCTATATATTAATATATATTCACTTGTTGAATTTTTTTTACCTAAAACAAATAGTTAGAAGTTTTAAATTTCCATCAAATTTGACATGCATGGTCTACATGAGTATACTATAAAATACAATGGTTGAATATCATATAAATAATTACGAAAGTGTGTAAAGCTATGTTGGAATTTAAAATAAATATTAATCATATAAATAAGTACGACAACATTTTACAAATGAAAATGAAAATAAAATACAAATCTTAGAATTTTTTAAAAAAAAAATCAAAAGAAAAGTATAAATTCCAGGCGCACTTGCTTTCTTCATCCAAAAACCAAAATATCAAGAAATTAAAAAGCTCCCAAATTCACTTTTGATTACATTCGTTGCTAATTGCAGACGGTGGCAATAAACAAGTCGATAGTAAACAAGGATAAGCCATTATTGATCTCAAGCCTGACCCATTTGCCACAAAAGGGTAAAAAAGCAGTTATTAATTTTGAAATGAGACAAAATTAAATTTTAAAATAAAACCTTAATTGGGCCCCAAACTATGGGCGTGAATGATGATATAAAATTTTTTTTATTTTGATCTAGAAGATAGGAAACAAACAAAGGTATGGATGTAAGGCAGAATGAAAGGGTGATTCATGCATTTTGAAACATACAAATATTTTAAATTCATGTAAGTTAACCTATTAATTTAATTGATTCTGGGTAACATTTCCAATTTCGACCCACATTATTTGATCTTATGATTGAATTTCTATATGTTTACTTGTATAAGTTAACAAAGTTTCTGTTTTTCAAGTATTCAAAATTCACAAGTTTTTTCAATTTCATTTTTTAAATAATTGTTGAAAATCATGCTCATATTTAATAATTAATAGAATGATACTCCCAATTTTATACTAATCTAATTTTATTGATTAACCATTCTTTTCATTTGAAAAAAATTGTAATTATTATTTAATATACAATTTAAATGTTTTTATTTTTTTTGAATAATTTCATTATAAGTTCTGATCATATCTGTTCTCTTTGACACAATGCTTAAAACTACTCATGGGCGCTCTCTAACGAGAATAATGCGCTTCAGTATTAACAACAATACCCATACCAACAAAACTAAAACTCAATCGACTTAAATATATTATTATTTAAACTTATAAAATTACCCATTCCACTTATAACTTCTTTCTTTTTTCTCATTTTTAATTTAAGTTTATTTTTTTTTCCTTTCTCTTATTTTATTTTTAACTTACAAACGCAATATACAACATATATTTCCTATTTAAAAAAAAAACCCCTTACCTTTTAAATTAATTACCCCTAAATATTTAGGGTTAAAATTGACTATAAAAAAACCTTAATAGGATGTCAGGAAACAATTTTTCTATCACCTCTCATGTAGCTTTGAAAAATAAAAATAAGATGATCATATTAACTGCAGATGAATAAATGCGTTTATTTTTTTATAAATTAAAATGTATAATATATAACATATAAGTAATATTTAAAATAAATAATATTTTATAAAAATTGAAAATAATATAAAATTTTAAAACCATATTAGAAAGTAAATTATAACTTAAATTAAAAAAATAAAACAATATACATCAATTATAATAATTCATGATGAGTACAAATGATATTTACATTAAATTGATTAAATATAAAAATATTTACATTGTATTAATAAATACACTTAATAATGATAATTAAAAAATAATTATTGAAATCTTATACGGCAAAGCTTTTTTTATTTTTTAAATCTCCCTGATCCGTTTACAACTTCTTCCTTATCATCTTCTTAATAATAATAATAATAATAATAATAATAATAAGGTAAAAAAGAAAGTATAAAATACTACTTGCTTTGGGCCAATTTTTTTAAAAAAATATTGATTTTAAAATATATTTCGGGTTTTAGGTCGATTTCTAAGATATATAGGGAAATATGTCAATTTTAGAGAGAGAAATAACAAATGTGTTCTACGTGATGCGTTTTCAATAAAAACATGTCCTACAAGGCGCGCTTTCTAACTTTCTAACATATTAGTTTTTTTGGTCAAATGGTTAAATATTAGTGGTTTTGTTTTTGAGTCTTGGGTTTATTTCATTTGTTTCAAGCTTTACTTTTATTTTTAACATATTAGTTCATTTGGTTAGATGGTTAATTAATAGTGATTTTATCCTTAAGTCCTAGGTTTGATTCTTCTTCTAAGCACATTTCTATTTTTTATTTCATGTTTGTAATGCCTAAATTTTGCCCGGGTACAAATAATAAAAGGGCCCCAAATAAAGACACAGTCCAATTACAACAAAATAGGCCCAAACCAAAATAAAACACAAGCCCAATTGGCGGTGGCCCAAAATCATCAGAAACCCTAGGGTTTATAATCTTCACCAAGCGCCGCAGCCAAGCTCCTCCATGCGAACTGGATCTCTGCGGATATTCACCTGCAAGCATCAAACAACAAAAAAGGAAGGAAATCAAATATTTGCAGAATCAAATCAAACAGATTCATATTTTATTCTTATTTTGGCTATAAAAAAGCCATCAGTACATTGTAAGGGGGATTTTTCGAAATCAATAAAAATACGATTATATTCACAGCAAAACAGAGTATACAAGTAGAGAATAAAAATCACAAACATAAATTCAAAAAAAAAAAGAAAGGAAAATAGATTAAAAGGTAGTAATTTATTTCCTTCGTTTCCTCTTTTCTTCGATTTGATTTATTGTAATACAAAAAGTAAAGGGAAAGTAGGTGGAAATACCTGGCGACACCTTCAATCTACGTAAAAGGAGCCAATAAGCCCTTTGGGGTGCGACCCCGACCACATTCCACGGTGGGATCGCGGCAGAGGTGCGGCGGCGTAGAAGCTAGGGTTGAAACCCTAGCAGAGGAATCAAGTTTTTTTTATTTTTTTATTTTTCCTCTGCTGCTAATGATTTTTTTTTGGGAAAAAATTGATTTAAATAGTGGTACTAAACGGTACCGTTTTAGGAGCAGTTCTCAATGTTGAAAACGGCGTCGTTTTGGCGTGGATCGACCCGAGTCCGACCCGACCCGGCCTAGGATCTGAGTGTTTTTGAGCGGAGGGGTAAATTGCGCTTTTAGCCCCTCCGCCTTTTAATGTTTTTGTAACTAAGTTTTTTTATTTTTTTAATTTACCCTTTTATTTATTTTTATTTCAATTTGGTCTAATTTGAACGGCGTCGTTTAGAGGAGAAGGGACAATTTCCTTTCCAGCCCCTCTGCATTCTTTGCGCGTTCAGTATGGTCCTTGGGACTTCAATTATTTACGAATTTGCCCTATTTTTTATCACATTTTAAAATTAGTCATTTAGAATTAATTGATTTCAAAATATTTTCTTTTTTCTTTTTTTTTAAGTTTATACATGTAATTATTATTTTTATGATTTATATATTTATTACCTTATATATATATATATATATATATATATATATATATATATATATGTACGTATATATATATTATACTTTCTATCCATATTTTATAATTTCTATATATATATTTTTCTTTATTCTCATGAATGTATTATATATATAAATATATTTTTTATATAAATTTTATATTTTTTCCATAATTTCAATGTATATATTATGTACTTTCTTTTCTTTATTTTTTTTATATGTTTGTTGATTTATGTTTTCATATTTTTTTTATTTTGCTCATTTATTTGATACTTTGCATGTCATTTTTTTTATTTATTTGTTTATCTTATTTCTATACAATTGTCGTATTTATAATTGTTATTTGCTATTGCGACATTTATACACGCATTTAATGTTGCATCACATCATTTTTTACTCGATTTCAAACTTTTCAAAATTAAGATAATGCTTGTATTTAGGATTTTCAAGGAAATTGAGCCCTAACGTATTGGGTTCCGATTTTCTTCGTTAAATCTAACAATCGAGCATTTCTCTTTAATCAAAAAATAAGAACTCATTATTGGGAATTCAACACGTTGTGTCCTAACGTATTGGATGTGACGCATTGATTTCTCGAAATGAAAATTTTTTCTAAAAAAATAATAAAGGAAATATTCCGAGTTTGGGATTTTGGAGGAATTGTGCCCTAACGTATTGGGCCGCGATTTCTTAAATCTTGAATAAATGGATATTCTTTTTAATTTTTATTACACGAGTATTCTGGCCTAATTCATTTTTGAGGAAATTAGAATGTCGTGCCCTAACGCATTGGGTGTGGCAATTTCTTTCTCTAAAATGATAAGGGTCTTAATACGTAACGTTTTAAGTTTTTGCTAAGGATTATATTTTTCAAATTTTCGACATTAAGACATTAATTAATTAACTAGGTACCAATTTTGGGCGTTACGAAGGTGCTAATCCTTCCTCGTACGTAACCGACTCCCGGATCCGTTTTTCTAAAACTCGTAGACCAAAGCCGTTTTTTTTAGGTGATCCAATCACACCTCAATAAAAGATTGGTGGCGATTCCCAATTTTATTTTTTAAACTCGACAACCTAAAAATTTTGTTTTTAAAAAAAAATGGTTTCGACAGCTTGGCGACTCCACTGGGGACTTCTTTTAAAAAAAATAATAGGAGAGTCGAGCCACAAAGTTGATTAATTTTTGTCTTATGGTCGAGAAAGTATTTTTTAAAAAATTCATGATAATTTTTTGCATTGATTATCTTCTTGCTTAATGTATTTAAGTATTGTTTGCACTACATATTACATGAGTTGAATGATTTTACCCTTTAAGTGGGAGCGAGAAACTAGTCCTTCGTGAGGTTTTCACCTCCGTGCAGGATAGTGGATTGCTTTCGGGATACATCCGTACCTATGTCTTCGTGAGATTTTCATCTCCGTGCAGCCATAGGGAAATGTATTCCCCTGAACTAAACTCGGTCCATATGAGCCTATAATGGGTGGGGATTGAGGAATCTCTTAGTTCGGGTACCCTTGCTCTAGAAGCCAAACCTCATATAATGAACCTTAGGAATCCACCTTAGGTAGAACTATACTGAACCCTAGTAGATATTCGATTAGCTGTTTTACTATTTCTTGATTATATCTTATGATACTGACTTTTTGTGTTTTATTTTGATTGCACGACATGACATTTCATTTCATCATAAAAAAAAGAGGTGTTGATTCACGTTCAGTTGCTAAATAGAGAGCTTGTCATAAGGAAATGGGTTTCTTGATAAAGTGGATGACAATATGGTTGTCCGAATATGGTCCAAGAACACATGATAAGAGAAGGATGATAATGGAGGACTACACGATTATGGCTCCGTTGCCCAAAGATTCAAGATGACAAAGATTATTCGAGAGCCGCTGAACTTTCTTAAAGAGAAGCCAACGAGCATCACGAGGATAAGTGAGCAATGAGTTACGGCCTGGATCGAGCAAAAAGGAGATAGAAGAGACGTCCTTTCTGAAAAGTTCGTGAGATTTATCTTAACGCTCGAATGAAGAAGAGGATCAAATGTCTTCACCTATGAGAGCAAGGCCGTATAAATATTCATTTTATGTAAAGAGATTTGTTTTCTAGTAAAGTTCTCTAAATGGAATTGAATCAGAATCAACGTCTCTTTATGCATTCATTTCATGCATTCGCATTATATAACATCATAAACATTAAAGTTTACTAAAAGAGCCTAATCGATTAAAATTATTCCTCAGTTAATCTGGAAGCCAACCAATCAACCGAACACCGTTATAGTACCCGAGCAAAGTCAGGAGGCATGGACCAAAGATTGGAGAGAATAGAGCAAATGCAAATACAGATGCAAGAGCAATTGACTGAATTTCAACAAGAAATGAGGAATTAGATGTTAGAATTCTAAATAAATATGAGCCAGCTAACCCAGTTATTGGGTAAAGGGAAAAGCCCAGTGGCTCACTTTGGGGATGATAATGAAGACCCTATTTATTCCCCAAATTTTACCTCGATAAGCGTCCTGACCCAACCAGACGCATGTCCAAAAGAGGCACTCTTTACTATCAGATCCCGACAATATCTGATTGGTACATCGACACTAGTATATCACCTGACAGACTCAAAATCCAATCCTGTTGCTCTTGACAATTCATCAGAAATAAAACAGGCGAAGGTAGAGCACCCAGATACTATAAAAGCCTTAAGGAATAAAGGGAATAAGGGGAAAAATGAAGGCAGATATAACAAGGGCCACTTAAGACCAATCGCTGTAAGCCGGCTAAAGACAGAAACCACCAGCCATCAGGGTCCTTTAAAGCAAGAATCATATGTGAAGCCAGGTACTGAAAAACTCCAGTTCATGCCAATTCCAATGTCGTACAAGGAGTTGTATCAAAGCTTATTCGATGCGCATGTTGTTTCTCCTTTACATGTGAAGCCTCCACGGCCTCCGTATCCCAAATGGTATGACGCAGGTGCACAATGCGATTATCATGTGGGAATTACGGGGCACTCAATAGAGAATTGCATTGCCTTCAAAAAGCTAGTTGAAAAATTCATCAACATGGGTATTGTCAAGTTGGATGACTCATCTAATGCAGGAAATTCGCTACCCAATCATGATTGATAATGGTATGAATGCAATATATGAAGAGGTGTTGAGAAGTGTTCACATACGAAGACACAATTGAAAAGGGACCTTGTTAGATGTCCGCCCTTATAAAATTTAGGAGTGTTCTAAGTAATTGGATTGCGGAAGAAATCTCTGTAGTCTTTAGAGCTTGTTTAGAGTAATGTTTAGAACATTCTTGTTGCTTTTAGCCTAAAAACGATAGGAATTCCTTTGTGAAATAGGCTCATGTCTGAACATCATTATTCTAATAAAATACATCTTTGCATTTGAGCCAATATTCTTTCATTCTTTGTGAGTAATTATTCTTTCATTTTTCTTCCACATCATTCTTTCGTTCATAATTATATTGTACATTCGTAAATTCACACATTCTTTTGTATATTCTTTTGCAATTATTATGGGTCCTCAGATATCAATGACATGAGTGACGCTGCTACTGACTCAGAATCTCCTTCTGAGTGAGACATGTGTTTAGAGGCATCTCATAACTTTGAAGATGTCATAGATCGTAGACTATTTCTGGACCTGTTAAGGATGGTAGAACAAGTCGAAAAATGGATCTCACCCTACAAAGCATTATCAGGATACATAACTTCTCCTTATGTAGGGCATGGAGGTCATTTGGTTGGTCCCATCAAAAAAAGTTTGACGGTTATCAATTCAACTTTGTGATCGTCAATTACTTTACTAAATGTGTGGAAGCTGCTTCGTATGTCAATTCTTGAAGAATCATATGGAACGCCAAAAGGATCATATCTGACAATGTACTAAATTTGAACAACAGCACAATATCAAAAGTTTGCAGTCTGTTCACGATTAATGCCATATTGCCCAATGAAAAGATGGCAAAAAAAAAAACTCTGCCGGGGCAATGACTTTCTCTTGGGCCCATCGTGGTTTTGTCTATTGAAGACAAGATTCTTTCACTCTGAGTTCTTAGATCTAATTGAAGAGGAATGTTCAAAGTTATCCATCATGGTCAAATGCGCCAAAAGAAAATGATGCGATCTTACAAAAAAGGTCCGCCTTAGAGAACTCCTTGAGAGGGACCTGGTATTGAAGATGATCTTTCCCATACAAAAAGAATTTTATCCAAGATGGGAAGGGCCTTATGTTGAAGGCCTCATCTGGAAAAGTGTCGATTTTGATCAGAAGGGATAACAAGGACATGCCTAATCCTATGAGTTCAGAGTCAATCAAAATTATTTCGAAAAAAAGAAAAAGAAAAGAAGAAAGAAAATGGAGAGGCCAAGGTGAAAACCCGCAAAGGCCGCCTTGAGACCAAAGGGGATTTGAGTTGAAAACCCGAAAAGGGCGGCTCAAATATTGATTAGAATGGGGCAAGAGATGATCAAAGCAGTTCAAATTTTGACCATATGGGGGCCTGTGGTGATCTAGTTATACTCGAACCAACAGGAAAGAGTAGGCAACATCTTAAGGCATCGACAGAGTACTGTAGATCTCTCAAACACATGTCAAACTCAGAAGGGTCTTCAGAAAGTTTGTACAGAGAAGTTCAAGCTGCGATATCTGGGGCACCCAATTTTCATACTATTTATATTGAATACTTCATTCATTTCTAAGATACATATTCCCAATTGATTTCTTTGTTATCCTTCTTAATTATTTTTGATAATTTATTCCTTTCGAACTATGCTCAGAACCAACTTTATTCTTATCCATTGTTATGACCTTTTTTGCAAGCATGTTGCATTGGAATAATGATTAATGGACTAATAAAACTTTCACAATGGAAGTTTTGCATATTACTCTGGAAGTTTCTAGATAATACAGGAACCTGAAATAGGACTATTGTTTAGAACGCACCATGTTTAAGCGTTGAAAATCTGAAAAGGAGGAGTCTAAATTAGGACTTTCTCTTTGGATTTTGTTGTCAAAAACATTGAACAAAATGACAAGATGTCGTGTGGATAAATAAGTAAATAATGATCACCAGACAATAGGAAAAGGTTTCCTCGAGGAAGAAAGCCTTCATTTGTGGTATGGTACCCTGGGAATGGTGTAAGAGACCAGAGAGATTTAGATCTTATATTCTTGAACTGTGATAGGAGAGAATTGAGGAAAAGCCATACATTTCTACCCTCGAGCTGCAATGGGAGAATGATGGTACAAATTCTGTGTCCTAGAGGGTTGAGCTTTGAAGTGCACAATGGGAGGCAATTTGATTGAGTGTTTTTTCGAAGATATCAGCCAAGTAAAAGGCGTCAGCGACAAAACCTTAATAAACTTCAAGAAATGATAATTCTCGAAAAAATAACATTTTGCATTCATTCAAATATCATTCATACACGTCCAGTTAGGAGCATTTCATTTTATGTCATCCTAATCATTAGGCATAAATAGGTTCATTATACAGGTCATGTTCCCTAGAGAACAGATTAAAGACGATAATCCTATCTCCCTGAAGTTGTAGTGGAGCGGATCAAAACCTTGGATCTTATCTCTCTGAAGTTGCAGAGAGCAGATCGCATCTAGTCTTATCTCCCTGAAGTTGCAGTGGAGCAGACTAAGTAAGCAAGTCTTATCCTCCTGAAGTTGTAGTAAGGCAGACTGAAGATGGCAAATCTTATCTCCCTGAAGTTGCAGTGGAGCAGATAAAAGCCGATAATCCTATCTCCCTGAAGTTGCAGTGGAGCGGATTAAAACCTTGGATCTTATCTCTCTGAAGTTACAGAGAGTAGGTCGCATCTAGTCTTATCTCCCTGAAGTTGCAGTGGAGCACACTAAGTAAGCAAATCTTATCCTCCTGAAGTTGCAGTGAGGCAGACTGAAGATGGCAAATCTTATCTCCCTGAAGTTGCAGTGGAGCGGATTAAAACCTTGGATCTTATCTCTCTGAAGTTACAGAGAGCAGATCGCATTTAGTCTCATCTCCCTGAAGTTGCAGTGGAACAGACTAAATAAGTAAGTCCTGAAGTTACAGTGGAGCAGATTAAGGCCGATGATCCTATCTCCCTGAAGTTGCAGTGGAGTGGATTGAAACACTAAAGCTTATACCTCTGAAGATGCAGAAGGTTAGAAGGAGGCTGAAGAAGAAGAGCGCCAAGGTCCAGCATGACCGGGCAAAATTAGGCATTTTAAAGTCTTTGCTCTATTCCTGTTACACGATAACGAGCAAAGAGGGGCAGCTGTAATGCCTAAATTTTGCCCAGGTACAAATAATAAAAGGGCCCCAAATAAAGACACAGTCCAATTACAACAAAATAGGCCCAAACCAAAATAAAACACAGGCCCAATTGGCGGTGGCCCAAAATCGTCAGAAACCCTAGGGTTTCTAATCTTCACCAAGCGCTGCAGCCAAGCTCCTCCATGCGAACTGGATCTCTGTGGATCTTCACCTGCAAGCATCAAACAACAAAAAAGGAAAGGAAATCAAATATTTGCAGAATCAAATCAAACAGATTCATATTTTATTCTTATTTTGGCTATAAACAAGCCATCAGTGCATTGTAAGGGGGATTTTTCGAAATCAATAAAAATACGATTATATTCACAGCAAAACAGTGTATACAAGTAGAGAATAAAAATCACAAACAGAAATTCAAAAAAAAAAAGAAAGGAAAATAGATTAAAAGGTAGTAATTTATTTCCTTCTTTTCCTCTTTTCTTCGATTTGATTTATTGTAATACAAAAAGTAAAGGGAAAGTAGGGGAAATACCTGGCGACGCCTTCAATCTACGCAAAAGGAGCCAATAAGCCCTTTGGGGTGCGACTCCGACCACCTTCCACGGTGGGATCGCGGCAGAGGTGCGGCGGTGTAGAAGCTAGGGTTGAAACCCTAGCAGAGGAATCAAGTTTTTTTATTTTTTTTATTTTTCCTCTGCTGCTAATGATTTTTTTTGGGAAAAATTGATTTAAATAGTGGTACTAAACGGTACCGTTTTAGGAGCAATTTTCAGTGTTGAAAACGGCGTCGTTTTGGCGTGGATCGACCCGAGTCCGACCCGACCCGGCCTAGGATCTGCGTGTTTTTGAGCGGAGGGGTAAATTGCGCTTTTAGCCCCTCCACCTTTTAATGTTTTTGTAACTAAGTTTTTTTTTGTTTTTTTAATTTACCCTTTTATTTATTTTTATTTCAATTTGGTCTAATTTGAACGGCGTCATTTAGAGGAGAAGGGACAATTTCCTTTCCAGCCCCTCTGCATTCTTTGCGCGTTCAGTATGGTCCTTGGGACTTCAATTATTTACGAATTTGCCCTATTTTTTATCACATTTTAAAATTAGTCATTTAGAATTAATTGATTTCAAAATATTTTTTTTTTTTTTTTTTTTTAAGTTTATACATGTAATTATTATTTTTATGATTTATATATTTATTACCTTATATATATATATATATATGTACGTATATATATATTATACTTTCTATACATTTTTATAATTTCTATATATATATGAAATCATTATCTTTATGATCTATATATTATTAACTTATATATATATATATATATATATATATATATATATATATATATATATATATATATATGTGTGTACTTATATATATATTATACTTTCTATCCATATTTTATAATTTCTATATATATATTTTTCTTTATTCTCATGAATGTATTATATATATAAATATATTTTTTATATAAATTTTATATTTTTTCCATAATTTCAATGTATATATTATGTACTTTCTTTTCTTTATTTTTTTTATATGTTTGTTGATTTATGTTTTCATATTTTTTTTATTTTGCTCATTTATTTGATACTTTGCATGTCATTTTTTTATTTATTTGTTTATCTTATTTCTATACAATTGTCGTATTTATAATTGTTATTTGCTATTGCGACATTTATACACCCATTTAATGTAGCATCACATCATTTTTTACTCGATTTCAAACTTTTCAAAATTAAGATAATGCTTGTATTTAGGATTTTCAAGGAAATTGAGCCCTAACGTATTGGGTTCCGATTTTCTTCGTTAAATCTAACAATCGAGCATTTTTCTTTAATCAAAAAATAAGAACTCATTATTGGGAATTCAACACGTTGTGTCCTAACGTATTGGATGTGACGCATTGATTTCTCGAAATGAAAAATTTTTTAAAAAAATAATAAAGGAAATATTCCGAGTTTGGGATTTTGGAGGAATTGTGCCCTAACGTATTGGACCGCGATTTCTTAAATCTTGAATAAATGGATATTCTTTTAAATTTTTATTACACGAGTATTCTGGCCTAATTCATTTTTGAGGAAATTAGAATGTCGTGCCCTAACGCATTGGGTGTGGCAATTTCTTTCTCTGAAATGATAAGGGTCTTAATACGTAACGTTTTAAGTTTTTGCTAAGGATTATATTTTTCAAATTTTCGACATTAAGACATTAATTAATTAACTAGGTACCAATTTTGGGCGTTACGAATGTGCTAATCCTTCCTCGTACGTAACTGACTCCCGGATCCGTTTTTCTAAAACTCGTAGACCAAAGCCGTTTTTTTAGGTGATCCAATCACACCTCAATAAAAGATTGGTGGCGACTCCCAATTTTTTTTTTTAAACTCGACAACTTAAAAATTTTGTTTTTCAAAAAAAATGGTTTCAACAATGTTGTTTGAAGTTTTTTTTAATTAATAAATATATTGTTTTTAGGTTTTTTTAATTTTTAATTCTTCTTTTAATTGATAACTCTTTTATTTATAAAATCAAATAATGTTTACCAATTATATAATAAAAATATATATTTGATAAAATTGATATTTATCATTATGTTAAACATATTTTATTTTTTTTAAAACATCAACTAAATTTTTTGATATTTTTTCTTTATATATAATATTTATATGTAAAATATTTATTTTCTCCACCTATATACCTATATTGTGGGTATGGTGATTTCTAAGATTATAAAATAAAATAATTATTTCAAATATCATTATTATTTTTTATATGTGAAACATTTCAATTAATTATTTCAAATACACATATAAAATATATAATACTAAAATTTACTATATTCATGATATGGATTGAAAAATAAATATTACACATATAAAAAAATATATTTACTAAAAATAAGATAGTTGGCAATAATTATTTGATTTTATAAATAAAAGAGTTATTAATTAAAAATATGAATTAAAAATAAAAATTGAAAAAAAATTATTAATTAAAAATATTAATTAAAAAAAAGTTTGAAACAACAAGAAATAAAAAATACAAACTCAAGAATAAAATCATTATTATTTAATCGTCCAACCAAAAGAGCTAATGTATTAAAAAACAATAATTAAAAATAAAAGTAAAACTTAAAACAACATGAAATAAAAATACAAATATGAATAGGAGAGGAATCAAACTCAGTACTCAAAGACAAAACCACTAACATTTAACCATCTAACCAAATGAACTGATATATCTAAAAGCCAGAAAGTGCATCTTGTAGGACATGTTTTCACCGAAAACACGCCATGTAGGACACATTTTATGTTTCTCTCTCTAAAATCAGCCAAAAATCCTAAATATTTTTTTTTTTGAAATCAGCATTCTTTTTCAAAGAACGGTCACTTGCTTCGTATGAAATAAACAACTTATAAAGAAATTTAGAAATAAGATAATATTATATAAACTAATAAAAAATGCATACATGAGATTTTGATTTGATTCAATTATACGCATTTAAAAAAATAGATACACCACTTTCTTTTTTTATATTAGATAAATATAATTATTTGTGTATGCGATATATATATGTAAATTATTGTTATATCGATAATTGTTTAATGTTTTGTAAAATTTGAATTAAATAAAAAATTTATTTATAAATTTACACAAAATCATAATTCATGTACACAACTTTTAAATTTATCTCTACAAATTTTTTAAACATTATCTCAAAGTTTTATCTTTATTGATGATATTAAGTATTTTGCATTCATTCACCTTAGCTTTGTCAAACTCAAGACTGTCATGATGAGCACATATAAGATTCAAAACTAAGGCAAACTTGAAGGGTCAAACTCTACCCTGGTTAGGTGGATTCGACAGATTCTATAGAATGAAGAGAAGTGGTGCTTAAGATATGTTTCCAAGGGGATTAACAAGATTATATATACATTAACAAAATGACTCTCTCAAATGTTGAAGGTTTGCAAATATTTGAAGATCCTATAGAGATAGGAAAACACTATAGGCAGTTTACTCAAGAATATGTTTATGTAATCTTTCACTTACTTCACACAAAAAACACTAAGGCATCAATGAAAAAAAAATGAAATTCGAAACAGAAATTTTTTCTAATTAATTGCATTCAATGTCAAGTTTACAGATATTGTGATTTAAATATTTCTTTTTATTTATAGATCTAGAATTAAATTTTAATTGACATATAATTTTAACATTAATTAAGTGATAATTAAAAAATTTAGTAATATAATAAAAAATAAAGGGTATTCTCGTCAGGTTAAATTTTTTTTTAAATTCGTGCTTTTATATAAATTATAAATTTATATTTATGACTACTAGAAATTCTATCACAATGAAAAAATTTATATTAAAATTGTTTATCTTGGTGTTATCATCAATCTTGAGTCGGGACACCAATACAATCAAATACATTAATATATATACACACAAAATTGATGGTGGTAATAAAATATAATTAAAATTTTTTAAATGTATAAAAATATCAAAATAAAACTTTAGCTGAGTGATAAATTAAAGGTTTTACTAATGCAAGTAGTTTAAGTTTAAATCTTATTTTAATTACGGATGGACATTTCCAAAAATTTCCCTAATCAAATGGGTGACCCGATTGGTGATATCAACTCAATAAAACAATAAATAGTATAGATATACCGTTTAGTACATTAAATAAGATATAACAACTAAAATAAATTAATTTAAGGATTCCATAAGCAGATTGAAGCACGAGCTATATATGAAGGACTCACTCAAGCCTGGAAGAAAGAGTTTCGCAAGGTTGTGATCTAAAGCGACAATGCATTGCTGATTGATATAATTGGGAATGGTTATGGGGCTGATAATAATATTTCTGAACTTCGTTTAATACATAATTTATGCAAGCAAAATTGACAACTTAAATTTCGACATGTTCTGTGAGAGCATAATGACTGACAGATTACATGATTAAAGCCGTTCTCAATAATCTTAACAGGTTATTAACTTTTAAAAACTCACCTAATTATGTTCGATTTTTATTTGAAGAAAATACTCATCGAACAATTATTAATATAGGCTTCCATCAACTTAAGTCTTTGCTAAAAAAAAAAAAAAGGAAAGCGTAAAATGCGTCTTGAAATCGTTAATAGACTGAAAACTTAATAAAATATTAAGTGAAAATCCTTGAAGCAATACGCGTTATTCAACAACGTGGACTTCCAAAATTTTCAACTCTCTTCTAGAATCTGTACGTCATCTTTATCAAGCTGCGAGTATAGGATACTAAATTCATCTTCCTATTTTTTTAATATTCAAAAAAAGCAAGTTAATTTATCTAATATCGTGGGACCAAATCAAACTTAAAGTTGATGTAATTTAATCTGTAAACTTTGTGGTACGACCCATTGATTTTATAGTAATAATAATATGTCATAAGTTGAAAGAGGACATGATGGATGTGAAGCTTTGGTTTCGGATTAAACAATGGGCTGACAGAGTTATATCCCCTAATTTTATTTGCATGCCCTTCCGGCTTAATTTTACTTTCAATATTATTAAATTATTAGAAAATTTATGTTTTAATCATTCAATTTTAAGGAATCATAAAATAATAATTAAATTAGTTAAAATTTTTATTTAAGTCATTGGGTTAGTAAGTTTCTTTTTAAAGTTCGGCTGGCAAGTTTCAAGCGATGATTCGATAATCAGTATTATTGATTAGTACATATCGACAAGTTGATTTGACAGTCAATGTCACATAAAGGAAAAGAAAGTTATTTGAATTTTGGTTTACAAAATTTGTGAGGTTTAAAACTATTTCATGAAAAAAATAAACTGTAAAAGAAAGGGGAAGTTTTCGATTGGTATATGTAGTGCAAAAAGAGAAAATCATATAGCAATGATTTTAACAACCCAATTATTTAAATAAAAACTTTCAAATAGTTTAAAAATTATTTTATAAATTTTTTAAATTGAGTAACTAACACATAAACTTACAAACATTTTAATGACATTAGATGTAATTTACCTTTTTTTAATAACAATTAGGGATATGAATTATCCAAATATTAAATCCAAAACAAATGTCAATAAATTATTAGATAGGCCCTCCTTATAACCAGGGGTGGAGCCAAGGGGCAGGCAGGGGCTCGACCCTACTCTAAAATGGAAATTTTTATTTTTAGTCTTTTTATAATTTTAAAAATTTTAAATTATTATATGGTAAAAAAAAATACTTTAGCCCCTTAATAATGAGAAATTTTGATTTAATCTTTTAAAAATTATAAAGATATAGGCTATTAAAATGGTGAAATTTTACTTTTACTATTATAAAAATAAACAATTTTATTTAAATCCCCTCAAAAAATTTTCTAACTTCACCTTGCCTATAACCCCTTTGCAATAGTGTTAGGCTGGTGTGTAAAAAATTCTTACAAGTTCTAATATTATTAGAGATCATATGTTATATGGTAGAACAATATTTTATATTAAAAAAAGATCTTTGAAATGAACTCGGAATATTCCTTTTGATAAGTAACAATGATATATTTAAATAATAATAAAAGAAATCGTAAGTGCTTGATTGGAAGGTTGCTTTTGTACAATATTGAACAAATTTCGTACGGAAATCCACGTAATCAAAAGATAAGCCGTCAAACTATCATCTTTATTTGGTTAAAGTATCTTCTAAATTTTTATATTTTTTATAATTTAAGTTTAAATGTTAATATTATTAAATTTGGTGGTGAGATATTTTGAAATTAAAAAAAGGATTATTTGATAGCTATGTAATTAGAAAATATGATGTTATAATGAATCGAAATTTAATAAAATAATTTTAATAGTATTAATAGTCGAACTTAAAAATTAAAATCTAAAAAATAAAAAAATTTAAATTTAAAATTTATGAAAAGTATATGTGGGTAGGTTTCGTCATGGTTATCCC
This sequence comes from Gossypium turneri, assembly GCA_008044935.1. NCBI lineage: Eukaryota > Viridiplantae > Streptophyta > Magnoliopsida > Malvales > Malvaceae > Gossypium > Gossypium turneri. The sequence continues at coordinate 55,800,620 of CP032581.1, forward strand.
TTATCATGCAATTACTCTTGTCATATAATCACGTAAGGTTGCTAAAGGTTATGGTATTCTTTTTGCTTATTATTTTTATAAATAGATATTATATATATAGTATTATTATTTGATAAAGAAATTATATATTTCATTTATTTTTTTATTTTTTAAAATATTATTTATAAATATTTATTAATTTTTTTATTTTACTTGTAGAATTAAAAAACTTCACTTCCGTGTATTAAATAATTATCTATTATTTTATATTTATCAAATATCAAAAAAAATAATTATCTAAATTTGAATCGAGGATTTGATGCCAATAAAAATTTAAGAAAAACAAGTCATTTTTCACTACATTAGTAGCTAGTTGATTAATATATTATAGTTATATCATTCTTATATATGGATATTTTGAGTACAATATGGATCCGACCAAAGACCCTTATATGTATTCTTCTTAAGATTAAAATAAAATGGTTTTTTGGGTTTTTCTTCTTCTACTTTTCGACCATTAAAAGCATATATTAGCCTCCTTTTTCACATGTAAGTTCTCCAATTATTTCTGTCTCTTATCTCTATTTATAGTTTACCACTTAAAAGAGCGAATAATTCTAAACACTCACTCTTCTCCTTATCTCTTCCTTTGTTAATTTTTTTTTTATCAAAAATCATGTTGATAATACATTGTTTTTTTTATTAATTTAGTTTTCAATCAAAATTGAAGTGAGAAATTTTGTGTTAGGAGAATAGAGATAAAATTATAATTTTTTTAGAGTCAAAGAAAATTTTGATTAAACTTAGATTAAATTGAAAATACCCATATATACTACAACTAACATGCATTAAATTTTAACCATGATATTGTTTATAAACTAATATTGCATGTAAAAGGATTCAGGGGCGGGTTAATTTAAAAAAAAAATTAAAATATTTATAAAAGTCGTATAAATTAATGCATGATTTTTTTTTTCTTATTGTTCTTCCTCTTTCACGGGTAGATTTTCTGTTAAAATATTTTTTCATTCCTTAAATATTTAGAACAAGTATATTTAAGCCTTAAACACAAAAAGGTTTTCATGGAGCCACATGCCACTAGTAATTTTCTTTCACAAATAAACATCATTTAAGTGCTTTTTAGTGTCATAAGAATGCAATATATCAAATTTCCAAACACAAGATTCATAGTAATTATACTAGCAACTACAGTTTCTAAATAAAAATCCTAAACTTTTTGTCAATCCTAATTTCTTCAAGGGTTTGTATTAATTTATCTTAATTTATTCAACGACTTGTATTAGTTAACCTCTAAAAATTATTACTCAATCATATTGTCAGGAACTTCATACAAAATCAATAGTCCCAAAATCATTCAACAAATAAAAAAATAAAAAAAAAACTAAATCTTGCATAAAAATCCTAATCTGTCATAAAAAAAAAAGGCCACAATTCTAATTTTCTAGAGATTAATCAATAAAACATGAAAAAGAAAAAAAGAGTTATTACCAAATTAGGAGACCAACATGAAAGTATTTGAAAGCTTGAGCACCTATCTTGTAAAAATTCTAGATGGTAAGAGAATAAAAGAAATTTGAAAAAAAAAAAGTGATTAGTGTTAGAACAAAATAAAAAGAATTAGAGATTTTTGGATTTTTCATTTATTTTTATATGAAATAATTTATTTTATAAAATATTTTTTTCAAAAATTTTGGTGGATCCTTTTCTAATTTTCGTGTGACAAATTTTTGTGGGGTGATTTTCAATTTTTTTGTTAACTAATATATTAATTACATAAAAATTTAAAAAATATAAGTAATATTTATTTTTAATTTTTTTTGGGTCAATGAAATTAGAACCTAAAACCTGGCTCTGCCGCTAAAAGGACTAAGATAATTAATTAGTAAATGATTTTGCATTATATTTAAGTTAAAGTTAAAATATGCTTCAATTTTATGTATACGCTTCGTATATTTGAAATTTAATTTTTTTATTTTTATTTTTAAAGATTTTGTCACTCTATTTTTTGGATTTAAAAATTTAGATCTAATTGTTAATACCGTTAAAATTATTCTATTAAATTCATTAATTAAAAATTTGAAATAAAAAGCACTTACTTGATAGTCATGTAATAAAAAATTGACCATGTGACAATACATTGACTTTTTTTATCCATTTTAGGGTGGTTTGACAAACAATGCAAGTTCAAAGACTAAAAGAAACGACAAATTAAATGTATGATCCAAAATGACTTTTTTTTTTTTGTAAAATTGGAAGACCAAAAAAGTCATTATACCTTATTTAAATCTCTTATTAAGTTGGTATCACAAATCACCCAACACAAACTTAATAAAAAATTACTAAACTACCCTTAAATATTTGAAATAAATTATTTACTTTTGTCTTTTTACATTTTAAACAAAACTAGTATGAAATTTATATATCTGAAATCTTTCACGGTTGAAGGGTCTTCCTCACTTGAAATCTCCCCATTCATTTCATCATCAATTGCATCATCTGCCGCAATTAAGCATTTCTAGAAGAAAAAAAAAAAAAGAAGAAGATAGACTTTGCAAATATGGCTACTAATGAAGATTAAACTAAAATGCAGACAATCCATGGCCAGGTCAGTTCATCATTGCATTGTTTATCAATCCATGCTTTCTTCATTGGATTCCTACTAGTGTTCTTATTGTTATGATGCTTGTGATGAACTGTTGGCAAGTCTTTGTTTCTGATCTTGAGGATTATAAAGTGAAAATTAGAAAGTATCTATGCCCTTCTTCTTCTTCTTTTTTCTTATTTGCAGGTTATATCTGAAATTATTGAAAGTTGCCGTGCGCATGGGTTTACAGATGTTATTTTGGTTCATGAACATCGGGGTATACCAGATGGTTTCATCATAAGTCATCTACCTTTTGGTCCCACAGCATACTTTGGATTACTCAATGTGGCAAGTATCCTTCAAAGGTGTTTCCATGTTTATGTAACAAAGCCTGTTCTGTGCTCAAATATCCTTCAAAGGTGTTTCCATGTGTCTGTCTCATGTTTCTGTGCATCGATACATAAAGTATAAAGACGCATATATAGCTCTGAGCCCTGAGCCAATAGAAGAAGTGTCTGTTGGCATCATGTGTTTGTCAAAATGCAGTTGGATCTTTTACTTTTCTAGAATGCTGCTGAACATGATGTCTTGATCACTCTTGGTTACTTACATTAGAAACGTTGTTCGAGGGAGCAAAGCAAATATTCTCTTTTAGCTTCTCATTTCAGTGTTTAATAATAATTTTTTCCTTTTCCACCAACAGTAATCCTTTTTGTTGCTGATATTCTTTTTCAATTTATTTTCACAAAACGTATTGTGAGTGTTGCTAACCAGTCTGACTATATTTCATTCAGGTTGCTTCTCTTCTGTAGATTTTGTTGTATTCTTTAGCATTAAAAGGGGGATACTGATATCAATATGTGGATAGTAAGGAACCACTGAACTTCATCATGCATACTTTAGAAGCATCAGTCAATCGCTCCTCAAAACCTCGAAGCGAGTCAACTTGCCAGTTATAGGTTTAATGTTATATAAATGGTCTTTCACAGTGGCCATCCGCTAATGACAACATAGATTATTCTGCATCATGCTTGTATGTTATGAAATGTTCACTCTCACTCATTGAAATCATGAAAACATGCAGGCATCATATCTATGAGAAGCCTGGAGGTCCTAAATCAGTTGAGTTAAAGGAGATTGGTCCGAGTTTCATGCCATTTCAATTATTTTCTTAGGTTCCTCAAAGCATTGGGTGCTTGGTATTGCAGTTTCAATGCAACTCCGTAGCTTATGTTGCAGGTAAAATTAAGAACAATGGAGCAGAGTGAAGCTCTGATTGAATGGATTATTAGACCTTACATGACCACAGCTTCATTGGGAACGACCCTGAACCAGATGATAAAAGAAAGAAATAAAGCTTGAAATTTGTCATATTCTCATACGTGATTATGTTGTTTTGTTTAGGCTTTCTTTTATGCTTTTAAGGTTGTATGAATTATTAACTAATCCATGTAAACTCGACCTCAAAAATGAGTTTAAAATTTTACCTATATCCCACTTAAATAAAATATTAAATTCGAGCTGGCTCGTTCATATTTTTTTAAATAAAACAAATATAAAAAATATAATACATCAAATATATTAAAAATATTAAAATAAATTTTTCCCGACAGATTGAAAAATAGTTACAAATTAACAAGCAAATGTCTCTAAAATAATGACAAAAATAATAATAAAACAAGAGTTGTATAATATCTAAATATCAACAATAAAAATGAAAGCAAAAGAGGAACAAGGAAAAAAATTAAGCAAATTCGAGTAGGGCCAAAAAATCTTACCCGATGTCTAGCTCGTTTAGAGAACGGTTCTTATTTTTGCTATCCAAATCAACTTTTCAAGCTTATATTTTTTTGCCCAGATCTTCTCACTTTTTAAATAAGCCGTTAAACCTGCACAAATAACTCAACTCATAATTATGTATTTAATATCCGGTGATAAAAAATGTTGCTTTATTACTAAATGTTCCCTACAATAAAACAAAGTCTTGGTCTTCCATCTAATTTTTAATAAATTAATCCCACTGATTAATTTTGGGTGAAGGTTGTTTATTATAATATTCAAGTCATGAGATTGGATAAGTAAAGAAGATGAAGGGTATTACTAAAATTTGTCATTTTAATTTATATATCCGGAATATTCCTTTTTGATAATTATGTTTAAATAATAATAAAAAGAAGTAAAATTAGGGGGTGCTTTGGCTTTAGCTTTGACCAAATTCCGTACGGCAATCCACGGATTTTTATTAATTAAATTTACTTCATCATTAACACAAGAAACAAATCTCTCCTATTTGTACGTAAGTATTATTATTGCTTTTTTCTTTTTCTTTTTCTTTAACAATTTCATTATAAGTTTTGATCCTATCTGTTTTTTTTATACAATATCTAAAATTACTCATAGCTCCTCCATAACTCATAAATAGGAAGATAATACGCTTTAGCACACTCGGACTCACATCCTCCTATATTGCTTATTATTTTTATAAAAAAAATGTGTATATATTAATCAAGGGTTCGATAGAAAGAATTGTATAAATTTGAACTCGATATATAATATCATTTGCTGGTTAGTTGACAAATAGAGGTTAATTATTTTTAGTATGATCAAGATATGTTCATGTCCGTTTTATTATCTATGAAAGACTAACTTTTTTAGAATTATGGTTCTCCCTTTTTATAATATCATTTCTAGAATTTAAACTCGAATTCTTTTCTACCTTATCACTCACTGCACCCAATACGTGCATGTATGAATTAACTGAGTAGAGATAAAATTATAAATTTTTAGTGCGAAAGCAAGAAAACCTTAGAAGAAAAATGAAATTACTCATACAACTAACATAAATTAAATTTTTTGTAAACTAATATTGCATGTAAAAGGATTAAGATATTTAATTAGTGAATGTTTTTGTATCATATTTATCTATATTATTATTTAAACTCTTAATAGAGTTGATGTTACAAGTTAATTGGGTATTAATTTGATTAGGAAATTACAAAAACGCCCTTCCATAATAAAAATAAGTAATAGTATTGGGAGTATTTTAGTCTTTTCACTTATAAAAAATCAATAAAAATATACATATGGTGGGATTCAAACTCACATCATCAACTGCTTTAGTAAAACCTTCATTTACCACTCAAGTTTCAACTAAAGCTTTATTTTGATATTTTTATACATTTTAATTTTGTTATGCACACTTATTACCTTAATCAATTGTATCTATTCTATTATTTAAACTCTTGATTGAGTTGGTGTCACGAGTCAACCAGGCACCAACTCCATTAAAAAATTATGAGAATGTCCTTCAATAATAAAAATAAGTAATATTACTCAAGAGTATTTTAGTCCTTTCACTTTAAAAAATTAATAAAAATATGCATATGATGGACTATGAACCCACATCATCAATTACTTCAATAAAGCCTTTAATTTACCACTCAACTAAAGATTTATTTTCATATTTTTGTACATTTTAATTTTATTAAGTACACCTTATTACCTCTATCAGTTATATATACACTATTTATTAAGCCCTGATTGAGCTAGTGCCACCCTCAACCGAATCACCAACTCGGACAGAAAATTATGAGAATATCTTTTGTAATTAAAAGAAGTTATATTATTTGAGTGTATTTAGTCTTAAACAAAAACCAATTAAAATAAACATATGGTGGAATTTGAACCCACACTAATTAGATTACTAAAATCTTAATTTTACCACTCAACCAAAGCTTTATTTTAATATTTTTTATAAAATTTTGTTTTAATATACACAATTTATTATCTAATCCTCAAACCATAAGTTTCATTATTTATTGTTTGCTATTTTTAAACACATATTTATGTTTTAAATTTGTAATTTTCCTACGTTATGCATGTGATAGAATTTCTAATTAATTTTATATAACAAGAGGTCTAAGAAATAATTAGAAAAAAAATTGAAAAGGTTGGATATTCAACCTTTATATTAAGAAAATTTACTTGTAGCCTTTCAATAGCCAAAATAAAATATATTATAAAAAAAAAAAACAACTTTTCTACAATGGTTGAAAAGAAGGAAAGAAAAACACTAAAAAACTACAAATTGAAAAAATGAACTAGAGCTATCCTAAAAAGGAGAAGAAATGAAATGAAAGCACACCCACCCACCCAAACTTTTGATGAAAAGGAAATAATAATTATGTAATAAATTAATAAAAATAAATGTCAAAACCCTAAGATCGAATGACTCGAATAGTAAGAAATTAGATTTTTTTAAATAAAAGTTTCATTTAATCTGGATCCACTCTAAATTTAATATATAATTTTTTAATAAGAAAAAAGGACAAGAAAAAAACAAAAAGCAAATAGATAGGGGTTGGGGTTGTGGTGGCTATCAAGATTCCAAGGTTCAAAGGGGTTGGCCTAATCAAGTTGGTTTAATTAAGTGTCACTACCAAACAAAACACTTTAAGCAAAGCTAATGTTTTAGGCAAAGCAGTGAATAAGACCATACATTTTTTAACATTTAATTTGCATGTGAATTTCAGACCTCCATTGTCATGACATGTGCCCTATCCCCCCACACTGCACACATGACCTGCTTCTTTCTTTCTTTTTTTTGGTTTTTGCAACATTTTGGTAACATATTATAAAATTTGTACTTACAATTTTTTTTAACAATTTTATTAAAGGTTCTGATTATATTTATTTTTCTGATACAATATCTAAAATTATCTATAGCCCCTCCCCAACCCATAAGTAGGAAGATAATGCATTTCAACGCACTCAAACCCATATATTCCTGCATTGATAATTGTAATGCCTCAATTTTACCCGGCTTATATGAAGAAAATAAAACAGTCAAATTACAAGTGGGCCTATATGGTCCAAACTGAAATAAACTAAAATATGGTGGCCCAAAACAAATGGCCCAAAGCAAAATCAGAAACCCTAGGGTTTCTCAAGATCAACGGCGCCGCAAATCAGGCCTTGCCTTCCGAATCTCCCTCGATCTTCATACCTGCGCATCAAGGAAAAAACAAAAAAGGGAACACAATCAAAGATTTGAAGATCAAATAAAGAAACAGATTTGTTTCTTTTTTAGATTTGTTTCATTCGGCTATAAAAAAGCCACTAATACACTGTAATACGGATCCGATTTGGAGAGATCAATAAAAAAGGGCATGATTTTTACAACACAAACAGGGGGCTCTATATTGAGAAAACGAAAATTAGTTCAAAGGTCTATACTTTTTTTGCTTACTTCGTTTACGGTTTTCTTTGTGTGTTTGCATTTTTATTTATATTTTTCTAAAACACATAATAAAAAGGAAAGAGGTCACCTTTAGGGGTACTCAGATCGCCGTGGATGGCCGAGGGTGTCGTCTCCGATGATAGACGACCGGAAGTCGAAGGGTTTCTCTACTTTTAGGGGCACTTTTGTCAATATTTCGCGAGGTTTGAGCCCGGATTTAGGCTCAGGGGGTCGAGAAGGTCAAACCAGGGTGTTTTCCCTTTTCCGGCCACTGCATACGGTGGTGCCGGCGCCGGATATCGACGGCCGGCACGGTGGCCGGCGACCGGCCGAAGATTGACTCGGAGGCCGGTGCTCGGAGGTGGAGAGTTTTTTTTTCTTAACAGATTTTCGTTTTTTTTTTTGAAGGAATTGAAAAAAAATGAAATTTTGTTTATAATTTTGGCTTAAATAGCCAATTGAAAACGGCGCCGTTTTGAAGGGAGGATCCGCAAGTCGACCCGACCCGAACTCAGGATCCGCGTGTTTTTCATACGGAGGGGCAAATTGCGCTTTTGGCCCCTCCGCCTTTTAATATATTTCCAATGAAGTGTTTTTGTTTTTTTAAATTCGGCCTTTAATTTATTTTAAATTTCAATTTAATCTTTTTGAACGGCGCCGTTTTAGAGGAGAAGGAAAAATTGCCCTTCCAGCCCCTCTATGTAATTCGCGCGTTCAATTTAGTCCTCCAGACTTTGTTTATTTGCAGATTTACCCCAGATTTTTTACTTACAATCCAATTTAGTTTTTTTTATATTTTTCTTAAAATCAATTAACTTTGATAATATTTTTTTTTATTTTTATTTTATAATTTTCATATGTAACTATTATTTTATCTCTATATGTCTATTTTTATGCTTTTTTTTAAAAAACTAATATTTTTCGCATACTTATATATATACTTGTTTTATTTATTTAATTAATTTTGATATTATTTTAATCACTTCAAACCTATATATTTTTATGTGTACATGTATACATCCTTTTTGTTTATTTCAATTATTTGCTTATCAATTTATGTTTGCATATTTTTATCTTGCCCATTTATTTGATATGTTGCATGTCATTATTTTATTTATTTATTTATTTATTTATTTATTCATGTTATTTCTATGAAATTATTGTATTTATTATTGATGTTTGTTTAAGGGGCATCTATTCACATATTCAACATAACATTATACTATTTTTTACTCAATTTTTTAAAATAAAACTTTTCAAAATAAAGATGATACTTGTATTTAGGATTTTTCAAGAAAATTGAGCCCTAACGTATTGGGTTCCGATTTTTTTTGTAAAATCTAACAATCGAGGATTGCTCTTTAAATCAAGCAAAATAAAACTTATCATCGGGAATTCAATGTGTTGTGTCATAACGTATTGGATGTGACACGTTGGTTTCTCGAGATAAAGATTTTTTAAAAAATAAAGGAAATATTGAATGTTTGAGATTTTAAGGAATTGTGCCCTAACGTATTGGGCCGCGATTTCTTCATAAATTTTAAACAATTAGATATTTTCTTAAATTTTATTACACGAATTTTTGACTAACTCATTGTGAAGAGAATAAAATGTTGTGCCCTAACGCATTGGGTGTGATTTTTTCTTTTCAAAATGAGAAGGTCTGAATAAATAATTTAATTTAATTAAGGATTGTGTTTTTTTTAACTCTCAACTTCAAGACATTAATTAATCAATTTGGTACCAATTTTTTGGGCGTTACGAGGGTGCTAACTAGACCTGTCCATGGCCCGGCCCAGAAAAAAATTTTAGCCCGCTTCCTAGGCCCGGGCCTGGCCCGGCCCTAAATATGGGCCTAAGATTTTGTCCAGGCCAGGCCGGGAAAAAAATATGGGGCCCGAGCCCGGCCCGACCCGTTTTTAATAAATATTAATTTTTTGATAAAATTAAAACTAATTGTTAGTAAAATTATCAAATTATTAATTGTTAATTGTATTAATTGTTGTAACAAAATCTAACATTTGATTAGTTTACATTTTTGTATTATCAAATATTTTTGTAAACAAATAAGTTTAAATTTTTTATCTTAAAACCAACCAATATTACATGTGCATTGTGTAGGATTTACCAATGTTATCACTTTCAATTGCTATCCTGTCAATTGCTATGTGCAGTATGTTATCACTTTCAATTGCTATCATTTACATAGCTTGTCCACTACACAGCTGAAAATACACGAGAAAGGGATTAAGAATAATCCTGCAAATAAAACCACCTCAGGAATCAAACAAGGCCATATGCATTCCACCATCATCCAAAGAATTATTTGCAAATTGCAAATGATGTTTTTTCGTGATATTACAGGCAAGCAAACATATCATGTTTCCAACATCTTGAAAGCAAGCTAGCAAAAAACAAGCCTCAGACATTCATTATTCATATTGCTACAACGAACTGTGTTCACCACATGTTTCAAATGCATCAGAACAGGAGTTCAAACACATCTCGTTTTGTCCACTTTCGTTACTAAATAAATCCTTGTTCAATTTCAAGGTTTGTAAGTTACATACAGATATTGGTCAAAAGTATCAAGATATATTAAACTAATTAAAACGTAGAACTAATTTATTCTATATAGTAATATAATACTTGGCGTTGAACTTTGACTAATATGATACAGTGTAATTACAAGAAAAAAAAAGTATCAAGATATATTAAACGAATGATAATAATAATCAAACTAAAATTTTTAATTTTAATCTATAAGAATTACAGGAACTAATAGCATATTTTAAGGAAGAAAGTTGTTTCTATAAATTTTGGTGTTTTTAGCCGAAATTCCTAAACACCAAAACAAATTTCTTTCATTGAAGACAGTGGCTTGGCATGGAAAAAAAAAACAACCTTCAAACAACTAGACAAAATTAAGGTGAATCAAAAAGACCAAAGGACAATCACACATCGGTACACAACCCACAGCTCATCAAACCCCATATTCATACCCTCTTCCTTTGCTTATAATTTTAACTCTCCCCTATTTTAAAGCTGACCAAAAAAGAACCCACTCTTTCATCACTATCCCCCTTCATCCTCTAATGGTTCCATTTTTTTTCTTTTTCTTTGTTCATAAATCCATGTCCAGGAAACTTGAATCGGGGTTTTCCTGGAAATTCACTCATCTGATCTAAACACACACACACACACAAAAGGGGGATTTTGAGAAGTAAAACAGCCATGGAGGTCGAAAGGTTTAGGGTTTACCTTAAATACGATTCTGTTGGAGAACCAAAGGTGGATCGATGGAGGTCTTGACGGTGGAGGTGGATCGGTGATTCGGAATCGGTGGAGACAGACAGATGGGGTTAGGGATTTTAGAAGGCACAGGGTTAGGGATTTTGGACTTTTGAAGACAGACGGTCGAGTGGGAAAGTGAAAAATAAAACTAAAAACTAAAAACTTAAAGTTAAAACTAAAATTAACTATTATATTTTAAAAATAAAAATATATATTTAATATATTTTCGGGCTGGGCCGGGCCCGGGCCAAAAAATTTTACCCAAGGCCCGGCCCGTTTTCTAAACGGGCCTAATTTTTTTCCCAAGTCCATATTTCGAGCCTATATTTTTACCCGAACCCTCCCATATTTTGGGCGGGCCATCAGGCCGGGCCGGGCCGCCCGGCCCATGGACAGGTCTAGTGCTAACCCTTCCTCGTACGTAACCGACTCCCGGATCCATTTTTCTAAAACTCGTAGACCAAGGTTTTTTTAGGTGATCCAATCACACCTCAATAAAAGATTGGTGGCGACTCCTAATTTTTGTTTTTAAAGTCGACAACATAAAATTGTTTTTTTCAAAAAAACGGTTTTGACAGCTTGGCGACTCCACTGGGGAATTAATTTTTCAAAAAAAGAGAGTCGAGCCACAAAATTGATTAAATTTTGTCTTATGGTCGAGAAAATATTTTTTTTAAAAAGAAAATTTTCATCTTTTTGCATTCATTATTATTGCTTAAATTGGTTATTTTGCATTATACATCGCATGAGTTGAATTAATTTACCCTTCTAAGTGGGAGTGAGAAACTATTCCTTCGGAGGTTTTCACCTCCGTATAGGATAGTGGATCGCTTTCGGAATACATCGGTACTTATGACTTCGTGAGATTATCATCTCCGTATAGTCATAAGGAAAATGTGTTCCCCTGAACTGAACTTGATCTATATGGGCCTATAATGGGTGAAGATCGAGGAATATGCTGGTTCGGGTACCTTTGCCCTAGAAACCGAACTTCATATAGTGAACCTTAGGAATCCATCCTAGGTAGAACTATACTAAACCCTAGTAGATATCCAATTAGGTATTTTACTATTTCTTGATTATATTTTATGTTTTTATATGATACTGACTCCTTATGTTTTATTTTGATTGCATGACATGGCATTTCATTTCACCATAAAAGGCGTCAGTCTATATTCGGTTGCTAGATAGAAAGCTTATCATGGAAAGAGGGTTCCTTGATAAAGTGGAGGACAATGCGGCTGTCCGAACTTGGTCTGAAACAACGCAGCAAGAAAAGGGCGATAGTTTGGCTGATGGGTACGTGTCGAAATTATGGGACTTTACGCGTATCAGTGTAACTCAAAACAATTTGTAAGAATTAAGGGAGATATGGGATCAGTAGAACGACGAGGTTAGACAGTTATTCTATGATAATTATGGAGATTTGCCTTATTTGCTTGACGTAAAAGGGGGTCGCTGCACGGATTAAGCAAAAGAGGGATAGCAAGTGCGTTCCTTGGAGAAGCTTGAAGGATGCAATTCTCAGACACCCAGACGTAAGAAAGAGGTTAGATGTCTTTGCTTTAAGTATATACGGCTTGGTTGTCTTCCCTAAAGCCTTGGGGCATGTGGATGAAGCAGTCACTGATTTATTCGACCGGCTCGATAAGAAGGTTACACCGTTTCCAGTAATTCTGGTAGAAACTTTCAGGTCATTGAGTGCATGCCAAAAGACGGGTGAAGGTAGATTTATTGGATGTACACAGCTTCTACTCGCATGGTTTCACAGTCACTTTTGGAAGGTGGATAAAGTTTTGTATCAGGTTTTCTCTGAAAATTATTCACCACTAAAGGAGATAGTTGCTACGCCGAGGAGAGACGACATTTCGGAGGAGAAGTGGATGGCAATTCATCAAAATCTTCAAGAGGAGGACGTAGAGTGGAGAGCTCCTTGGTTGCTTCCAGATGAGATCCTGTATAGGTGTGGTAATTTTGATTGGGTTCCTTTGCTGGGTATTTGGGGAGCTGTTGGATATGCCCCATTATTGGTGCTAAGGCAATATAGGTTAAGGCAATTTATACCTGCGACCCAAGGGATAGCTGATTGTGAATTTTCGTACAAGGATGATGGTTATAGAAAGAAGATTCAAGAGATATCTAGTGCGTGGAAACAAACTCACCGAATGAAGAGGTTAGCTGTGGGTCCGATGACAACTCCTGAGTATCATGAATGGTGGGCTAGGAGGATTAATGATAATACACCTAAGTTAAATCAGAAAGATAGCCAGTTAATAGAAGAGCATTTGCGAGTCATTCCTTCCGAGTTGGAAATCATAAGGCAAGATTTTGAGAGAAGAAACGTGGATTTAGAGAAAAATATAGAGTAAATGGAGGAGGAAAAGACGAACTTGAGATTGGACATAGACGTTTAGAAGCTTGAAACGGAGAAATTAAGGAAAAGGAAAAATAAGGCTGATGAGGAGTTCGATAGCTTGAAGACAGATAATAAAAAGTTGCGTCGGTCAATGAGAATCGCTGGGCTAGGGAAAGCCTCAGAACAGTGGCGTGAAGAAATTCGAGAAGAAAAAAGCAAATTCGATAAATGGGAACAGAAATTTTGAGAGGTTCAGATGGGAAATGAGGTTTTAGAAAAGAGTTTGTCAAATAGCCAAAAGGAAAAAGGTGAATTAAAGGATAGGGTGACCGAGTTGGAAAGATCGCTTCGTCAGTACCAAAATCAAAACTCCGCAATAAAGTTGAAAGCAAGCTTGAGCAGGATTGAGGAAATGAAGAAGAGAATCGATGAGCTAGAAGTGGTGCTGCGAAATTGTGAGATCCAGAATCAAGTACCTAAAAGCAAATGAAAGTCGTAACAATGAACAGCTCCACTACTTTCAGAGTCAAGTTAAGAGCAGAGATCATCTTATGGAGGAAGCTGTGGTCCAGATTCGAGAAGTAGCTGATCATATACAGACTTTAGTAGTACAGGCTGACATGCTGAGTGTGAAGTATGAATTAGAATCGGATCGGGGGGAAGAATTAGCCTCGTTACTTAGAAAGATTAGAGTTCTGGGTACTAGGGCAAAGTCTTATTTGTAATTCACTTTATGTAAAGAGATTTAATTTCTAGTAAAGTTTTCTTAAATGGAATTGAATCAAAATTGACGCCTTTTTGCATTCATTTCATGCATTACATTGCTTCATATGCATTAAAAAATACATCAAAGGATTCTAATTAATTTAAATCACTCCTCAGTTAATTTGGAAACCAACCAACCAATCAAACACCGTTATAGTACCCGGGCAAAGTCAGGAGGCATGGACCAAAGATTGGAGAGAATAGAGCAAATGCAAATACAGATGCAAGAGCAATTGACTGAATTCCAACAAGAAATGAGGAATCAGATGCTAGAATTCCAAATAAATATGAGCCAGTTAACCTAGTTATTGGCTAGAGGGTTAGAAAGAGAGGAAAGCCCAGTGGTCCACTTTGGGGAGGATAATGAAGACCCTGTTTATCCCTCAGGTTTTACCCTGATAAGTGTCCAACCAGATATGCGTCTACAAGGGACACCCCTTACTATCAAATCTCAACAATATCGGACCGATACCTTAACACCAATGAATCGTCCGATAGGCTCAGGATCCAATCTGAGGAATAATCTAGACTATCCTATTGCTCTTGATAATCCAGCAAAAATAAAACAGGCGAGGGTAGAGTGCCCAGACACTACAAAGGCCCCAAAGAGAAAGGGGAATAAGGGGGATAATGTAGGCCGATATAACAAGGGCCACTCAAAACCAATCGCTGTGGGCCGGCCAAAGGCAGAAACCACCAGCCATCAGAGTCCTTTAAAGCAAGAATCATATGTGAAGCAAGGTACTGAAAAACTCCAGTTCACGCCAATTCCAATGTCGTACAATGAGCTTATCAAAGCTTATTCGATGTGCATGTTGTTTCTCCTTTACATGTGAAGCCTCCACAGCCTCCGTATCTCAAATGGTACGACGCAAGTGCACAATGCGATTATCATGCGGGAATTACGGGGCACTCAATAGAAAATTGCATTGCCTTCAAAAAGGTAGTTAAAAAATTTATCAACATGGGTATTGTCAAGATGGATGGCTCATCTGGTACCCAGTCATGATTGAATGCAATATATGAAGGGGTGTCGAGAAGTGTTCACGATGAAACAACTGAAGAAGGGACCTTATCAGATTTTCGCCCTTATAGACTTGAGAGTGTTCTAAATAATTAGACTGTAGAAAAAACCCCTGTAGTATTTAGAGATTACTCAGAGTAATGTTCAAAACACACTTGTTGCCTTCAGCCTAGAGGCAATAAGAATTCCTTTATGAAATAGGCTCATGTCTGAACATCGTTATTTTAATAAAATACATCTTCGCATTTAGTTTTTAGCCAATATTCTTTCATTCTTTTGGATCTTCTTCCATATTATTCTTTTATTCATTCATAATTGTACAAATGATTATTCATACATTCTTTTGCATATTCTTTGGTACCTACTATGGGTCCCCAGATATCAATGACATGAGTGATGCTGCTACGGACTCAGAAGTTCCGTTTCAGTGAGATCTGTGTTTAGAGGGATCTCTTGACTTTAAAGATGACATAGATTGTAGCCTATTTTCAGACTTGTTGAGGATGGTAGAACAGGAATGAAATCTTACCTCATGAGGAGACAATGGATATTGTGACCTTAAAAGAACGTGCATAACCGAAGAAATAAAGCAGGACCTTGTTGAGTTACTTCAAAGAGTTCAAAGATGTCTTCGTATGGTCATGCTTGGGTATGCATTGACATTGTAATCTGAACAACAATGCGATATCAAAAGTTTACAGTATGTTCAAGATTAACATCATGAACGATGCATTTAGAATTCTTTGCTGGGGCAATGCCTTCTTCTTTGGCTCATCATGGTTTAGCCTGTCGAAGTCAAGTTGCCATTTCTCCGTTATTGGATTTCATATTAATTGAAGAGGAAGATCTAAAGTTTTCGTCATAGTTAAATTTTGCCCCAAAAGGCTCTATGAAAGAAATTTGGTCACAAAGAAGATCTTACATTGGTTCTGATTGTAAGGGATAACGGGGACTTATCTAATCCTATGAGTTCAGACACATAAAAAAACAAAACAGAAAAGCAAAAACAAAAAAACAAAAAAGAAAAAATGAAAGTGATAAAAAGAAAAAGAAAATGGAGAGGCCAAAGTGAAAACCCGCAAAGGGCACTTTGAGACCAAAGGGGATTTGAGTTGAAAACCCGAAAAGGGCGGCTCAAATATTGATCAGAATGGGGCACGAGGTGATTAGAGCAACTCAAAATTTAACCAGATTGGGGCATGTGGTGATCTTGTTATACCTGAATTATCAGGAAAATGTAGGCAACATCTTGGGGCATTGGCAGAGTACTGTGGATCTCCTAAACACATGTCAAACTCAGAAGGATCTTCAAAAAAGTTTGTACAGAGGAGTTCAAGCTGCGATATCTGGGGCACCCAATATTCATATTATTTATACTGAATTTGTTATTCTTGGAACAGTTCATTCGTTTCCAAGATACGCATTCCTAATTAATCTCTTTGTTATTCTTCTTTACTATCTTTGATAATTTATTCATTTCGAGCTATGCTCAGAACTATCTCTATTTCATCCATCGTTTTGTTCTTTTTGCAAGCATGTTGCATTAGAATAATGATTAATGGACTAATAAAACTTTCACGAAGGAAGTTTTGCATATTACTCTAGAAGTTTCTGAATAATACGATAACCTGAAACAGGACTATTTTTTAGAACGCACCAAGTTTTAAAAGGTTAGAAATCTGAGAAGGAAGAGTCTAAATGAAGACTATCTCTTTGGATTTTGTTGTCAAAAACATTGATCGAACAAAATGATGTCAGATGGGTGACAAAGTTTAAATCACCAAGCAATAAGAGGGGGTTTCCTTGGAGAAGAGAATCATTTATTTGTGCATGAGCGTTTGGCACGACACTCGGAGAATGGTGTAAGAGACCAGAGAGATTTAGATCATGTATCCTTGAATAGTGATAAGAGAGGATTGAGGAAAAGCCATATATTTCTACCCTCGGGTTGCAGTGGGAGAATGATGGTACAAATTTTACGTCCTAGTGGATTAAACTTTGAAGGTTACAGTGGGGGCAACCTGACTAAATGTTTCTTCAGAAAAGCCAGCCAAGCAAGAAGGCGTTGTAGCATATCAGTGTTAAAGCCTTAATAAACTTCGAACAATGATAACCTAAGTGGGATCATTCTCGAAAAAAAAGAAGTTAAAAATTACGCATTCGTGCAAACACCATTCACACATGTCTAGTTAGGAGCATTTGATTCATTTTATGTCATCCTAATCATTAGGTATAATTAGATTCATTATACAGGTCATGTTCTCCAGAGAGCAGATCAGTGAAAATAGCAGATCTTGCCTTCCTGCACCGACAGCGAAGCAGATCGAAGTCCCCAGCCTTGTCTCCCTGAGCAGCAGTGGAGTAGGTTGAAAATTACAGATCTTATCTCCCTAAGCAGTAGTGGAGCAGATCGAAGTCCCCAGCCTTATCTCCCTGAACAGTAGTGGAGTAGGTTGAAAATTACAGATCTTATCTCCCTAAGCAGTAATGGAGCAGATCGAAGACGGCAAATCTTATCTTTCCAAGATAGTGGGAAGCAGATTTAAGCCACCAAGCCTTGTCTCCTTGAGCAGCAGCGGAGTAGGTTGAAGATTGTAGATCTTATCTCCCTAAGCAGTAGTAGAGCAGATCGAAGACGGCAAATCTTATCTTTCCAAGATAGTGGGAAGCAGATTTAAGCCACCAAGCCTTGTCTCCCTGAGCAGTAGCGGAGTAGGTTGAAGATTGTAGATCTTATCTCCCTAAGCAGTAGTGGAGCAGATCGAAAACGGCAAATCTTATCTTTCCAAGATAGTAGGAAGCATATTTAAGCCACCAAGCCTTGTCTCCCTGAGCAGCAGCGGAGTAGGTTGAAGATTGTAGATCTTATCTCCCTAAGCAGTAGTGGAGCAGATCGAAGACGACAAATCTTATCTTTCCAAGATAGTGGGAAGCAGATTTAAGCCACCAAGCCTTGTCTCCCTGAGCAGCAGCGGAGTAGGTTGAAGATTGTAGATCTTATCTCCCTAAGCAGTAGTGGAGCAGATCAAAAACGACAAATCTTATCTTTCCAAGATAGTGGGAAGCAGATTTAAGCCACCAAGCCTTGTCTCCCTGAGCAGCAGCGGAGTAGGTTGAAGAATGTTTGGGATTTTAAGGAATTGTGCCCTAACGTATTGGGCCGCAATTTCTTCATAAATTTTAAACAATTAGATATTTTCTTAAATTTTATTACACGAATTTTTGACTAACTCATTGTGAAGAGAATAAAATGTTGTGCCCTAACGCATTGGGTGTGATGTTTTTCTTTTCAAAATGAGAAGGTCTAAATAAATAATTTAATTTAATTAAGGATTGCGTTTTTTTTTTAACTCTCGACTTCAAGACATTATTTAATCAATTTGGTACCAATTTTTTGGGCGTTACGAGGGTGCTAACCCTTCCTCGTACGTAACCGACTCCCGGATCCATTTTTCTAAAACTCGTAGACCAAGGTTTTTTTAGGTGATCCAATCACACCTCAATAAAAGATTGGTGGCGACTCCCAATTTTTGTTTTTAAAGTCGACAACATAAAATTGTTTTTTTCAAAAAAACGGTTTCGACAATAATAATACTCATGCTAATCAAACTAAAATTCAATTGATTAATTAAGAGATGTTTTAAAACCAAATTTTCGTTAAATACATCAATATATAAAATTTCCGCTTTCCAAATACTAAATTTACATATAAAATAAGAGTCATATATTGTAAATTTTGTTTTAATGTGTAATGTGACATTTAATTCTAATTTCACGTAATTATCAACTATATTATATTTTAGTTTTGATTTAATTATGATAAATCACCATCACTATTATTGATGTGATGTTATATTACATTTACTTTTAGCATATAAAAATAATTATAGTTACATAAAATGAAAAATTAGTAGAGCTATTTGTTTTATTTACGCGTGTAATAAGATTAAAATCAAAATTTTATATGAATAATTGAATAAAAATTAAAATTACTTCTACACAATTGTTCAAATCAAAGTTTATACATTACAAATTGAATAAGTGTTTACATATATAATTTTGAGATTTATTTTTGTAAAATAATAATATAAACACTGCATTATACATTTTAAAAATAAAAAGAGTCAAATATGAATTAACTCTTTTGCAAAAAAAACCCAAGTAACATAGTTTCTTTGACCATGGGCAAGCAAGCACATAAGAATCCATCGAAGGGAAAGATGCGCTTAAGTGCACTTAAACTTATGCTCTAATTGTTGTAATAACAACATTATCAATTGAAGTAAAGCTCAAGTAGTAGTATATATTAACTATTTATGTATGAGAAAAGATCTATTTACACCGATATATTTTTATATGATTAATATTTTAACGATCTAACCGTTGAATTTACCGATACAATTAGACTTATTATGCATGTAAATATTTGAACCGATCCAATATATCTATCATGTCGATCTAAAATATTGTATATATTAATATTTATTTAACAATTTAAAATTTTTTCTAAAATAAATAGTTAAAAATTTTAAATTTACATTAAATTTGACATGAATGATCTATATGAATGGAATATAAAATATGAAAGTTGGGTTGTTAAAATATTAATAGTACAACAATATACGAAAAGATGTAAAACTATTTTAATTTTACACCCGTGTAACCGTGTAACGGGGTTCCTCCCTTTATGTATTAACATTGTTATGATATTATTTAATATAAAATAATTTAAATCCTAAATTGTAAACCTAAGAATATTAGGGTTAGGAAAGCCTATTTTTAGCTTGTGTTGAATAAAAAAAAAGTCTAAAATTTCTTTTTGTTTGTCAAAAAGAGATAAATAAAGCAAAGGACACTTTCTCAATGGGAAACTTTGTATGGGACATTTTGCTTTTGAGCAGGAAGAAATGTATGCTTCTGTATTCTTCTTTGGAATTATAATTATTATACTCACCTCATTTTTGTACGGAAGTTTGATTAATTGATTCTTCATAAGAATTTTTTCCCCTTCAATTTTCAAATTTAACATTATAAAAGGAACAGAAATTTATTTTTGCCATGATTGCTAAAATTATTTAATTAAACCTATTACTTGCCAAAAAACAGTTTTTTTTTTTAACAATACAAAGAAAAAGATTAATTACAGGGAATAAGATGGGTTTTTTTATCAAAATAATATGAGAGATGCATGAAAACCCTAAATCAATATGGCAGTTATCAATTTGGGTTGAAACTGATGCATTTGGTGTGTTGGAAATGAACACGGCACCTCGAAATCCCAAAGCAATAGTCGCCATATCGATTTGGGATTCTCATGGGTTGTCATGTCAATGCAGGTATAGTAGAGATTCCCTCCTACCTAGAAAGGCTAACATGCCGATTTGGGCTTTCGAGGCTATAAAGACTCTCTACTCCCTTAACGTCCAACATGACTATAGGCTAAGAATCCTAGACCTACCATAGGTAGGGGTGTTTAAAAACCCTAAATTTTTGGAAAGAATGTGCTTCAAAGTGAAAAAAAAAAAATTGTGAGTTGAGGGGGAAAAAACAAAATTGTAAGTTAAGGGAAGAAAAAACAGTGAGCTTGTCAAAAGATAATTCTGCTTAGAAAAGGAGTGTTAATATTCCGAGGTGCTAAGCAATTAATTATTTAGTAATAATTAATTTTTAAACATACATAGGTTTAAATTGTAAATGTTTTTAGTTTTTTTTTTAAAAGGAAATTATTTAAGTAGAAAGTATAAGAAATTGTAAATGATATTTTGATTGTAAATGTTTTATATTTTTTTCCAGCAAAAAGGAAAGTATTAACATTTAAAAAATAGAAAATTGTAAATCTTATTTTGACTTTTTTTCATAATAATATATGAAAAAAAAAATATACCTAAATAATATGAAAATTTTTAAATGTTATACATAATTAGTATTTTATTAAAGATTTAATTGGTTGAAGTAATTTTTTTTCTCTAGATCGAAGTTAGAAGAGGCAAGCTCCAAGGGAAAAAGGTAAGAAAGCTTTATAAAGTAATTATATTATGGTTTTACGGTTTACGAATGGAATGAAATTACATTATGTGAATTTGTTTATCACATGACACAGTAAGGTTTAGAATTTATGAAATATTATTAGTTTGAAATGGTATGGTTTAGAGTTTATATTGTAATAAATACAAAGATTTATAAATGGCTTGTGTAGAGAAAAATGGCCAAGATCATTTCAACTTCAAAAAAGATAAAAACTGAAGAACACAAGAGATATTAACATTTTGGTAGAGAAATTAAGAAATTATAGAATAGACCCGAACAATAACTACATTGTTGCTCACATTATTGTTGCGAACCTCATAATGCAGGAGTTAATTTGGTCATGTTATCCTGGTCTTAGGTGGGAAGTTCAGAAATACCATTTTTTAAGAGAAACATTTATATACATAAAACATAAATTTAGGTTGGATAGATGTTGGTTGATGATATCTACCAACGAGAAAAATAGAAGAAAATGGTATGAGATCTTAATCAAAGAATTTGTGAAGGGCATCGCAAAAGATGGTACAAAGAGAACTTTCTAACTGATTACGGGTACCCATATCTGTAGGAGAAATCCAAATCAATCCTTATTTTCCATGGATGAGAAATTTAAATATAGGTGGGTTTCTGGATGATTTTATCGACTCCATTCCTAAGCTTTGTAAGAATATTAAACCAAAGAAGGATGGATGTGCATAAGGTTATGGGTTTATGTTTGAAATGTATCATCTTATATCGAAATATTTGCCTCTATTATTGTATGAAGTTGGTGCTTTTATAATATGATAAGGGAATTGTTTGGAAGTTTTAATATCATATTTCATTTTTTAATTATATTGTATTAAAAAAAGTCAACCTGTTTGTTAATTCAACCAAACTTAAAATATAAAGAGTATTAGGGCTTCCTAACAACTATATTAATTTAAATTATAGTTATATTAAAGATGAACAACTAGCTTGCAGCATTTGTCTACTATGATGGGTAAATTATGGATTCTGATGTTGGTGCAATTTTTGAATCCACCATCACGTAGGAGTAAGATTTACAAATTCAGTGACACTTGATGAAATTTAAACAAAGATTTGATAGAAAATAGCTCGTCCATTGTGGAAGAGCTAATTCGAAACTATATTATAGATTTCCTATGGCCTCTAATCCTCAGACGTATAAAGTATTGGAACCTTTTCATGATGAGGATGTTGAGATAATGGTATATCCATATGCCAACTTCGGGGACCTTCATGCTGCAGAGATGTATGCGGAGTTATGTGACAGTAATCCTACTTTTGAGGCATACATTCAACCGTTGTCATCAATAACTCTGATAATTGATGCTACTCCTATAAATCAATAGGATCTATATTTTAGCCCAAATATTGATGAAGCTACATCCTACATGGGTAGACGATCATCTGCATTTCAGCATGAATTCAACTTGAATATAGGATTAGAATATTACAGTGATTATGGAGCCACATCATCATATGCTGAAAACATATTCACTTACATAAAATGGATATTTATACGGCCTTGCCCTCATACTCCAGGTGAAGACATCAATCCCTTTCTTCATATCCGGATGTTAAAATCTCGTAAACTTTCTAAAAAAGGTGTCTCTTCTATCTCCTTTTTTGCTTGATCCGGGCCGCGAATTGCTGCTCATTCATCATCGTGATGCTTGTTGGCTTCTCTTTAAAAGGTCACGAGGTTGACGACTCTCGAATAATCTTTATCAACTTGAATCCTCGGGCAACGAAGCAAAGTTGCGTAGTCCTCCCTTAGACCATCATCTTTCTCTCGTTACTTTTTCTCGGACTATATTCAGACAATCGTATTATCTCTCACTTTATCAAGAAATCCGTTTTCTTATGACAAGCTATCTATTTAGATACTGAACGTGAATCAACACCTCTTTTCTATGATGAAAATGCAATGCAATCATAACCATAACAAAATGAAACAGGTTAGTGCAAAACAAAAGCAAGCAAGAAAGAAACAAATTGAGCATCTACTCGGGAAACCACTAGGGTTTGGTGTAATTATTCCTAAGGTGGGTAACTAGGGTTCACTATATGTAGTTTGGCTCTAAGGTAAGGGTACCTGAACCAGCAGATTCCTCGATCCTCACCCATTATAGGCTCATACAGACCAAGTTCAGTTCAGGGGAATACATTTCCCTATGGCCATGCGGAGATGAAAATCTCACGAAGACATAGGTACGGATGTATCCCGAAAGTGATCCACTATCCCATGCGGAGGTGAAAACCTCACGAAGGCGTAGTTTCTCACTCCCACTTAAAAAGGTATGACCGAGTGGTCATGCAATGTAATGCGCAGAAATATATCCAAACTTAAACTAACACAGCGATTATAAATCACAATGATGAAAATCGTAATAAAGACGAATGAAAATGCAACGAAAGGATCGTATATTTAAACCAAGTTTTTGATTTTTGACAAAAAGATAAAAAGTAATCAACTTGTGGCTTGACTCTCGTGTTTATCCCCAGCGGAGTCGCCAAGCTGTTGACACCATTTTTATTTTGAAAAACGGGGTCGACTTGGATGGCAATAAAAAAAATGAAAATGGGAGTCGTCACCGATCCTTTTATTTAGGTGTGATCGGGTCACCTCAAAAAGTGGTTATTTTTAATAAGCAATTTAACTTTATTAAAACAACAATTTTGGTCCACGATATTCAGAAAAACGGGTTCGGGAGTCGGTTACGTACGAGGAAGGATTAGCACCCTCGTAACGCCCAAAAATTGGTACCTAGTTAATTAATTAATGTCTTAATGTCGAGAATTGAAAACTTTGAAGAGATTTAAAATACGATCTTTTGTTTTTTTTAAAAAACTTATATAAAACAAGTTACTCGATAAGACCCTCTCATTTCGAAAAGAGAAAATGCCACAACCAATAAGTTAGGGCATGATATTTCACTTCCTCAAAAACGAGCTTGTCCAAAAAAAACTCGTGCAATAAAATTTAAAAGGATATTCAATTGTTTAAGTCAGATGAAGAAATCGCAGTCCAATACGTTAGGGCACAATTTCTCAAAATTCTAAACATTGAATATTACCTTTATTATTTTTAGAAAAAATCCTCATCTCGAGAAAACAACTTGTCATATCCAATGCGTTAGGACACAACGTATTGAATTCTCGATAATGAGCTTTTTATTTATGTTTTGATTAAAGAGCATTCTCGATTATTCAGATTCAACGAAAGAGTTGGAACCCAATACATTAGGGCTCAATCCTCTCGAAGATTCCAAATACCGAGTATTGCCTTTATTTTTCAAAATTTTCTCTTTATACGAATTTGGGTAACAATTATATAATGGAGTAACAATTATGATAATGTAAATATAAATAGCATGATCAAGAACAATAATAATAATAATAATAATAATAATAATAATAATAATAATATAATAATAATAATAATGAAAAGATTTAAAAAAAAACAAATCAATCATGTATACACAATATCAAGTAAATAAACAAATAAAACCGAAACATTTAAAGAATATAATAATGATAATAATGGTCATGTGAATAAATAAATAAATAAACATCAAGTAAAGCAATAATAATAACAAAGAAAATAGATAAAAAATTATAAAATATAATATATATATATATATATATGTACATATAAGAAAAATATATATGTATGTGAATTATAAAAAATAAAAAAATAAAAAAATATATAAATATACATATTTTAATATGTAAAAAAAATATAAGTATGTATATAAAATTATGAAACATAGAAAATATATAAAAGTATGTTTGTATATATATATTTATAAAAAATTAAAAAATGTGTACGCATATGTATATATTATAAAACGTATGTATGTATACATGCATGTATATAACAAAATTTGAAATTTAAAGGCATAAAAAAGTAAATTGTAATGGCCCAAATTCAAGTTTATCGGAATAGTGGTTTCGTAACCACAAATCTGATTTAAAGAGAAATTTATTTTAATATTTTTGCATGAATATTGGTATGATAGGAAAACAGTATGAAAATATCGATAGAAAAATTTTACCGATTTAGTGATTAGTTAGAAAAAGAAATTAGTGAATAAATTGGGTAAAAATAAGGTATCGAGACCTCAATCTCGTAAAACCGAGTCAAAAATATTTTTATAAATATTTATGAAGTGTTAGTAATATAGTATTAAAATTTCGGTCGAAAATTTTAATGTTTGGGTAGTCAATTAAGTGAAAAGGACTAATTTGAAAAAGGTGTAAAAGTTACTAGAAGGATTAAATAGCTCAATTGTTAAATGAGGAGGGACATAAATTGGAAATAACCCCAAAAGGAGATATTTTGGGCGGCATACGCTGAGAAAAATGAATAATTAAGGGTAAAATTGGAATATTGCAGAATTTGCTTTAAAAGTTAGGACTAAATTGGCATTATCTAGAATTCTCTTCATATTTTCTGCATTCTCATCAGCCAAAAACGTCCTAAGGGTTTCTCCAAGCTGGTTTTTCATAATTTTTGCACCAAATCCGGAAAATTCAAATACGAAGCAAGATCGAGGAAAAGAAAAAAGTTTGGGATTAGTAGATTTTTGTTTACAAACAAGTGTCGAGGTAAGTTCGTATAACTTGAATTATATTCATAAATGCTTGAAATGTTTGTTATTGATGTGAATACGATTTGGATGTTTATTGTATGATAATTGATGATGTATTGATATTCTTGATAAAAAGAGGAAATAAATCCCGGTTGAATGAAAGGAAAATTCGATGGATCTCTGAAAAGGAATTGACGGTAAAAAGGATCTAGCCCGGACGGGTGATCCTATCCTGATATAGCCCTCCCGAAGAATATGTGGAAAATGGATTTAGCCCGGACGGGTAATCCGAATTAGGGTTTGAATTTAGCCTGGACTGGTAATTCAGATCCATGCTCATTAGAGTAATTGTCATTGCAGGGGATTTAGCCTGGACTGGTAATCCCGACAATACTCTATGAGTTTATATTACAGGGGATTTAGCCTGGACTGGTAATCCCGCTGTAAGGATGAGGTTCGCGGGAGTGTGCTCTCTGAAATGGAAATGTGCGCACATGAATATGAATTGACGGACCCGGATTTGTACACTAAAGTGTACCTCTGAAAATCCATCGAAATTCCGAGAAATTCAACGGGATAAATATGGAAAATAACAAGGGAATGGAAATCATGGTATTGATGAGCTCATCAATCATGGTATATATATTATTGATACATGGAAATTATTGGACTAATTTGAATGTTGAGTTTGTGCATGATAGGGGAATAATGTATTGAATGGATGTATGAATGTTTATTGCATTGTATTGAAAAATATTAGGTAAGTATAATTCTTGTTACATGAGCTTACTAAGCACAAAGTGCTTACCCTGTTTCCTCTTCCCCTATTTTGTAGTGTTAAGAGCTCAGAGGTCGGATTTGGTCGGAGACGCATCACACTATCAACCTCAAGATCTCGGTATATAAAGAAACTTTATTTTGAAAAGTAATGGCATGTATAAGCTAGTAAAGTAGATGTTAATATGAAATGGATGTATGGTTAGCCATTGGTATGGCTAACAAACTTTGGTTTTGGTATGTTATGAGATTATCTTATGAATATTATAAATCTATCTTGAAAATATATTATTGAAATGGATTGGTTGTGTCGAATTAGTCTCGGTTTAAAATTTACAGGTAAGATCTGATATAAAAAAAAAAAATTTCAGTAAAATCTGGTAATGCCTCGTATCCTATTCCGGCGACGGAAACGGGTAGGGGGTGTTACATAAATAATAATGATACAAGATTAATGGTGCCACATAATAGTTAAAAATAATTAATTTAATAAAAAAACTAAAATAACAAATAGAGGATTAAATAGCAAAATAAAATGTAAACAAATTTGAAAATAATGAATTTGAAAATGAATAAAAAGGGAAAAAGAGATTTGAAATCAACAATATACAAATCAATAAATAAATTATACACAAATCAACAAAATAAGAACAAGCCACAGAAAATAAGAACGCAAGAGAGAGAGAGAAATTTGAGTGAATACTCTTAAGAATTATTATTACTCCCAACTCCACTCTTTTACAATGAAGGGAGAGGCCTCTATCTATAGTTGAGCCTACCCAAATCCAACGGTATAGATCAATTACATCAACGGCTAATATTAAAGGGTATCTACAAATTAAACCTCTAAGATTACAAAATCATATCTTCTAAGATTGCATATATCATATCTAAGATTGCATATCCTTGAAGAGTATGTTTCCATAAGCTTGTAGATGGACCTTCAACCTTTTCAAGTAATGGACCATTCCGATCGGGCCAAATTATATTACTGGACTTAGACTTTGTTTTATTATTTTGGGTTTATTATTTTTTTGTGAGCCCGGGCTAAAATTGGATATTACATCGTGCATAATGTCTTCATATTCATTGCCACATATACCACAAGAACCATCTAACCTAATTCCTCTTTTCACGCGCTCAGAATTAGTAAAAAGATACCTTTTAATAATGAGCTAAATAAAATATCTAACTCTATTAGGGCCTTGAAACTTCCAAGGTAATTGCCATATGCTATTCTTAAGATTCCAGTTCTCTTTCCTAATCCTCCAATATGCGCTCTTGATTGAAAAGGAACCATTTGAGTTTCTTGCCCAAGTAATACTATCTGAGCTGACTTCTGACTGAGATAGAGGAATACCCATAATACGTTTAATCACGTCCTTCGACACCCATAGGCGAAATAATTCGAGGTTCCAAAGCCCATCATCCGTAACCATTTCACTCAACATGTTTTCCCTTTTCATATTCGAATGATATAGAATATGATTTAACAATGGGCTACAATTTAGGATCCAATGGTCTCTCCAGCAATTGATGAATTACCATCTCCAACTGACCATAAAAGATTCTCTCTTAGCAATGGTCATTCTTTAGAAAGACTTCTCAAAAGAAAAAAGCAACATTCTTGAGTTAAGGATTTAGGTAGACCATTAAGGACTCTATACTTCAATTTGAGCACTCAAACCCATAAAAAATCCAAATCGAAAACAATATTGAATCCAAGTTTCATCAAGAAGGAAGTATTCTGGCATTCTAGTCTCATAAACCCAAAGCCTCCATTAGACCTTGGTTGAAAAATAGACTCCCAACTAACAAGCGTCATCTTCCTTTCCCCTTTAGATGTTCCCCAAATGAATTGTCTAAGCAATTTCTCAATCTCTTCACATAGACCTTTCGGTATCCTCATCGATTGCATGAAGTAGCTTGGTATCGTTAACCACACAGACTGAGTAAGTGTGGCCCTACCAACTAAAGATAGTTTCCCAGCCTTCTAGTTTTGCAATTTAATCCGAACCCGATCAACAATGCACATCAAAGTACTATTAGTCACTCTCTTATGAAGGAGCGAAATTCCTAAATAAGAATTGAGTTTTTTTTTACCCTATTCAAACCTAGTATGTCACAAAGGATCTTCCATGGTTCTTACTAACTCCTTTAGAAAAAAATATGTTAGATTTCCTTGCATGCACCCAGTGGCCAGAGAAATTATAGAAATCTTTTAGAATTCCCTTAAACAATCTAGCTTGATTTTCGTCTGCTTTTCTAAATATGATCAGGTCATCTGCAAAAAACAAATGAGAGATAGCTAGACTTGAGTGACTAAAGCGGATAGGTTGCCACTGGTTCTTTTGAATTGCCGAATGTATGATGTGGCCAAGCTAATCCATACATAAGAAAAATAAATACGAGGATAAAAAGAACCCCTGTGAATGTCTTTGGCCGATTTGAATTTCGGGGAAGGAACACCATTCTAAAGAATCTGCATAGTAGAATTAGAGATAGAAGACATAATAACATTAATTACGAGATCAGGATTACCTTCACCTTTAAGAGAAGCCTCAATAAAATCCCAACGAACTGGATCATATGCCTTCTCCAAATCGATATTCATAGCCATCCATTTCCTATTTTTTGATTGCTTCTCATCGAGTGAATGACTTATTGTGCTACAATGATATTATATGTAATATTGTGACCTGCTATAAATCTCGCTTGTTCCTGCGTAAGAATTCTCGGAAAAATTGACTTAAAATGATTAGTTATGATCTTCATAACCAATTTATATAAGACCAAGCACAAGCTGATGGGCCTAAATTGGGAAAAATTTTCAAGGGCATGGACCTTAGGCAAAAGAACAACTAAAGTGTTGTTTAAATTTGAATCAGTTTTTTTTCCATCAAAGATCTTTTTAACCCAACTACAAACGGAACTACTAACGTGCTCCCATTGGCTTTGGGAAAATAAGGAATGAAAATCATCACTCCCTGGACTTTTAAGGGTACCATGTCAAAAAGAGCACCTTTGATCTCTTCATTTGTGACTACCATACCCAAAAACTGTACGTCCTCTTAAGAGAAATTAGGAA
This sequence comes from Gossypium turneri, assembly GCA_008044935.1. NCBI lineage: Eukaryota > Viridiplantae > Streptophyta > Magnoliopsida > Malvales > Malvaceae > Gossypium > Gossypium turneri. The sequence goes on from CP032581.1 coordinate 55,830,375, forward strand.
AAGAGTTGGGAGTAACCTAACGTAGGTTCCAAATACTCCCAGTAGAGCTGCTGGAAAAAATTAATAGCCTTCATCTGTAAGGCCTCATCATCGTAAACCTAATCCTCTAAATCATTCTTCAGAGCTGAGATTTTATTATGTTTTCTTCGTTGAAGAAGAACTTGGTATTTTGGTCTACCAAGACAAGCCAATCGCACCTGGCCTTCTGTTTCTAAAACGGCTCCTCATAGTGGAGAACTACCTAATATTCATTTCATCATTGGATAATTTTTCAAAATTCAATCTATCCATCGCTTTCTGAATACTAGTTAAATTGTTATAGAAGAATTTTTTTACGAGTGCCAATATGCCCATATATATTCCTATTCCAATTCTTTATGTTATCTGAGAGCTGCTTAATCAAGGCCCTCATATTACCGTTAAAATTCCAAGAATCCTTAACGAATTGAAAGAATTATGGATGTTTAACCCAGCCAGTAAGGAATTTGAAAGACCTATCTTTAATTGAATCCATATCATGCCTTAAGGAAAGAAATAGAGGTCGATGGTCTGATTTGAGCATAAGAAGATGTGTCTTTGAACTGCTCGAGAATTCTGAAATCCACGCATCATTACAGATAGCTCTATCAAGCCTTTCAAGGACACCACCTCTCTGCCAAGTAAACACTGAACATTTAAATCTAATGTCATGAAGATTAGTTGATTTAACAAAGTTACCAAAAGCATAACACATTTTCCCTTCTCTTCGCCCCCCTATTTTCACTGGGAGATAGGATGGCATTAAAATCTCCAATCGCCATCCAAGGAACATCATCATTTGGTAGCATCGAATTTAGGCCCTCCCACAAGAACTTCCTATTTTGCTTATTTGGGCTACCATACACAAATGTAACTAAAATAGGCCTTCGAAAGGAGTTGTCAATGATCCGAATAAGGACAAATTGAGGGTGATTATAGACCACTTCAACTCTAACTGAATCTTTTCAACTAATCCAAATACCACCAAAAAAATCAATGGCCTTAACCCTATGAGAATATTAGAAACCCAAGTTAGCGATAATCAAATCAATTTTGCCACCACTAACTCTTGTCTCGAGCAATCCCATAATATTTGGTTTAAATTCCCGATTGTATTCTAAAAAATTTGGGGGAATTTACTACTGGCACATCCCTGGAAATTCCAAGAAAATATATTTAAATTCATAAAATTAATAAAAGAAAGGATAGACAACCAACCTCTACTAATTAAAATCAGTCTTATCACTCTATTGCAAGTTCGTTGAAACTGCTGAAGCCTTAATAGGCCTAATATCAATCTAAGAATTACTGAGTGCCACCATAGAATTCATCGAGTCTGAAAGCAAGACTTTTGTATTTTTGACTGCCTTAAAGCGCTTTCCATGATCCTTAATAATTTTATTAAATACCCTTCCTTTTCTAGTAGCAGTTCCTTTCCCATTTGGTGCACGCATTTTAGTGTTTGAACCTTCTATATTAAAAATCCCTAAATCACCACCCTCTAAAAGGGTAGTAGTATTGTCTCCAAGATTATCCTTAAAAACCACTATTGTATACTTCGATGGGTCAAGCATATTAGAATTGAAAGAAATCTCCAATTCGATTAGACCTTTAAAGGTAGGGTTAAAGTGTGACGTGGCATTTAAATGAAAATCTCCTACATTAATAGGCCTTTCCTTACAATTATTCAAATTCTTTTCAATGCCTTGCTCCATCGTTACGGTATTAATAGACGCAGTAAATAGCCTATTCCCAATGGCCTTCACCAATTTAACCCTTGGCCTAACGCTAGCTGAACCCGGACCAGTATAGCCTTGGCCCTGACTTTTATTTTTCCTTTCCAGCAGCTACCCCGGTATGACTCACTCCCAAAACTAATTCCACCACATTTAACGCCCTAACTTCTTTAGAAAAATTTTGGCCTATTTTCCTAACCCAATCAAGCTCTCACGGCCAACATTGCCTACCCCCACTTCCTCCTTATCCAGCCTGTCATTCCCGTTCCCTTTCTTTTAAACATTCTCCCTTTCAAATTTTTTAAGGAAATCACCTTTTTTTGAAAATTAATCCCGAGAAATCTGCCCTTACATCTTCCTTTTCCCCTTTTCGATTAGTCTCCGTAGAAAGTGCCCTAAATTTAGATCATCTTTCGCCGTTAATCGAGAATTTAGCCGCTAGTTTATAAGTTTCCTTCGCATTCCGGTGAGGACCGTCCAAGGGCTACACTTCGCTGAGTCAACCACTGGACTTTTAGCCGTCGATTTTGCCTCTTTCAAACCCTCATTGCCAACAGTTTCTTTTTTATCCCCGTTCGAGAATGAACAAAACTCCTTCACGTGACCATATCGTTCACAAGAGAAGCAAATGGAAGGTAAGGATTCATATTCGATTTTTTGAAGTCTGTCATTAATCATAATCTGGGATATTAAGGGTTTATCTAAATTCACAAAATTATCAACCTTGCAAAATATCCCCTTAGTTGATTATCAGTATTGAAATCGAGTTTTGCAACCTTACCTATTAAATCACCAATTTCCTCAAGAATCTTTTTGTTGTACAGGTAACTGGGCAGGCCTTATAGCCATATCCACGCCATGACCATCGTCGGAAAGGGTTGAAACGGGTTAAACTCCATTATCCACGGTTGAACAGTAAAATATTGACCGAAGACGATTTAGGGTCCTTGGATAAGAACTTTCTCATAATCTTCTTTGTTTTGTAATTTTACGAGAAAATACTCATTTTCCACATCCATGATTTGAAACATTTTTAAGGTCGTCATAGACTCAAAACCCTATTTAGCATAGTGGTATAACCAATGCTATGTCCCAAGAGCTTAACTACTACAGTAGTTTCCATATCCTTTAAAAGAAACTTTTAAACCCTATCTGAGAAAGAAATTGCAAAGATACCATTTATGGAGGATTTTGTAAAGTCTCCTTCAACAAAATAAAAAAACTACACCACCACTTTCCCTTGGATCTTTTTCGAAGTCAACTAGCGCGCAATCAACCCTATTAACATGCCAATCGTATCTTATCCTACGTTCATCTGGGCTCAATACACATATCAAAACATTTAATACAATTCATTTCATTACTCACGTTTTGTATTGCTCTAATCATAATTCACAATATAATTGCATACCATTAATTTAGTTCACTTGATATCATAACATTATATATATATATATATATATATATATATATATATCTTTTAACAATCTAACATCACTTTGTATAAATCATATACTCCTATAATAAATTTTACCATCATTCAATACTGTATACTTATCCATATTTATCACATTTTTCCAATGTAGCTCTTTTCTCACCTTTTTGTACCAACTTGTAATCAATTTAAAATATACACTCAAACATAATCAATTCGCAATTCAATCAAAAAAATATAAAATCACATAATTATACCTTATGAACTTACCAAATGAATTCAACATTAAATACAAAGTCAAGAACTATTCCATGATTTTTCCTTTTCCTCGTTTATCTACTCGTTGTTTTGAATCTTGATCTATACGATAATCCATTTCACATTATCAGCTCCTATCACTACAAATCATCTCATTTCAAGTATAAAACATATTTTGTTCCTTTTTCACAATTCCCCTAAAGTTTTACATTTTATTCAATCTAGTCTTTAAAACCGAAACAAGTATAACTTTAACATTTGGACTCCGATTTTCATTCCTATTTCAAATAAATCCTTCTACAACCCTCTAAATACATAAAATTAAGAAATTTCATATCAAAATTTACATTATTACATTTTAGTCCCTAAACTCAAAACTAACCAAAATTACTTTACAAATTAGTCATTAAACACATCTAAGCTTATAATCAAGCAATTGAACATCATAAGCTTGAAATTTCATCAATGTCAACTTTTAAAATCTTTAACAGTTTTGAAAACGGAGATATGAGTTAATTGAACCTAATTGCAACGAACTCAAAAACATAAAAATTACTAAAAACGAGATTGAAAAAGCTCACCATGCAAGGCCTCTAAGCTTGGCCGAACTTAGAGTACTCAAAAAAGGAGGTTTGGTGTTGTATATTCTGTGGAAGATAAAAATGAAGATGGGGATGTTTTTGTTTTCATGTTTTATTAATATTAAATTAACATAATTTTAACATAAAATAATTAAAGAAAGTAAGCATTAACCATCCACCACATTAAAAAGGGTATAATTGCCTCCTAAATCCTCCCACTTTGACCATTTAAGCCTTTTAACTAATAAAAAATTAATATCGATCAAATTTTACGATTTTTATAATTTAATCCTTTTTCCTTAATTAATTATCAAATCATCAAAATTTCCAAACTAAACCTCAATTCACCTACATAAAAACTTTGTAAATATCTAATAATAATATTTACGAACTCGATTTATGAAAATGAGATCCCGACACCTCCTTTTCCAAAGCCACTAACTTAAGATACAAACCACTTGTGCATTGGCTAATTGACCAAGTAATAAAATCTATCAAATCTTGATTCACTATATTACTATATTTGACTCATAAATATTAAGTAATAATATTTACAAACTCACTCGTCGAAATTGTGGTCCCGAAACTACTATTTCTGACACCACTGGAAAATGGGTTATTACATTTCATAAATTTAGAATTTAGTTTCTATATTTTTATTTTTAGGAATTTATCCCCTTTACTTTTCAATTTTCAAAATTCAAGTCCAACTATTAACTCTGTTAAATTATCTTGTTAAATTCAGGTTCATTATAATGTTATTTTTTTATTTCAAAATGTCACACCAACAAATTTAACAGTGTTAGTAATTGGATTTGAATTTTGAAATCTAAAAAGTAGAGGTACTAATCTTATAAATAAAAGTATAAGGGCTATGCATATTTTAACCTTTAATTAATTTTATGTAATTATTTAAAAAAATATTTTGTTTTTTTTTATCATAAAATATTGAAAAAGGGAGGGAATAATAGTGTTTGAATCTATATCATCTAGATGCTAGACCAAAACTGTAATCATTGTTTTAACCAATACAATATACTAATATTTTTAGAATTTGAATGTCATCTATAATTTTTTGTTCTATTTCAAACTACCATCTTTTTTATTGAAAAAAAATTTAACCAACTTTTTTATTTGAAAAAAAGAGCGACTAATAAAAACGTAAATAAAAGAAGAAGAATTTTGATTGTAAATTCTTTAGTTGATTTCTTTTTCCATTAAAAAAATTAGGGTAGTAGACTATTGCAATTTTTATTTAAATATATATATTCTCAAAATACATATAATTCAACATTATTTTATTAGAATAGGTGTCAAGACTAGTAAGTTTTTAATCCATTTGTAAATGTGTTCATGGATTGAATTTTATTAACACATGAATGGTCCAGTCATTTTTCTTTAGTCTTCCTATTATCCTTTTTTTAGGAATAATCTTCCTATTATTTAGCAATATTTGTTTATTGTTTTATTGCTTGATTTTATTTGAATAATTCTCCACTAATATATGATAACTCATTGGTCATTTCTTTGTATTTAATTATTGTTCTCATCAATAAAAAAGGATAAAAAAAATTTCTATTATTCTCATTGTGCACTTATGGTATTAGAGCCCTTCCAATCTCTTATAAGAAGTCGATCCTATTTTTTCTCCCTTTCTCTTATTACTCGTATACCTTTAAACTTCTTTTTACTCTTATTATTTAATAGTTGTGGTGTATTTATAAGCCAATTTGAAAATCTTAAAAAAAAAGTCTAAACTCAACACTTATTGTCAAGGTACTGTTATTTCTATATGCCTTGATGTTAAAAATTATATTCTCTTATATTTTGTTAGGAACTTTTGCATTCAGAACCTAACTTTAAGATCAATGGGTGTGGAGGTTTGACCAAAAAACCCTAAACCTGGAAACTAAACTTTTATCTAATCTTTACACCCATGTGTGTCAATGTACAACTAATAAACCCTAAACCCCTAAAATCCATAACTCAATACCTAAAATCTAAACAGAAATACTAAACCCAAAACCGTAAACTTTATGTAATTAACTTTAGACTTTATATAATTTATTACATTAATTCAATTAAATTTACATTTTATCAGATATTAAATCAAGCATCATGTATGAATTATACCAAAGAAAGCTTAATAGCATATCATTTAAATATGAGTTATGCAATGTTAAAATTTGATGAATTAATTGCACTACTTTTTTTTTTTTTTGGTGAATGAAAAACACTATAAGAAAACTACCTAGAGATACATCCAAGCCCCCATGGAGGTATTTCAAAAAATTTAGTACCACCATTATTACCAATAGACATTTTACCTAGACTATCAACCTCTTTATTATAATCTTTGGATACGTGCAGGATCGACCAGTGTGCCAAATTAGCCAATAATATATTGATTCTTTTAACCAAAGTGGACATCGACACCTTTGTACCACTCCATTGAGCAACTTGTACTGCCTCTTGACTATCTGATAAGATAAATAATCTATGAAATCCCCTATCAATAGCAATCGCCAAGCCTCCCAAAATGCCCTACAATTCAATATCTAAAACTGAATAGATACGCACAAAATTGTTATACCCAAGAATACATTTGTTATATCTGTCACGAAGAATTCCCTCAATTGAAGCTAAACTGGAATCCTCTTTTACCGCACCATCAAAATTTAACTAAATCCAATTCTTGAACTTGGGCAGAACTGTTATTGGAATTTGCCAGTTGGAAACATTTACCTTTTGTAAAAAGGTATATTACTTAGCCCAATTGTATGAAACTTTAATCAAATATTCAGTACTCCACATTATACCTTAGAAGACAAATAAATTTCGAGTTTTTTTTATTAATAGGGGGTAAGATTTTTATGTTAAAAAAGGTAATAAGAATTTTGAGGCGGATCTTTACATCTATGAATGTCAATATCACTATAATTTTATATTATTATTTTTAAATGATAAGAATAAAATTCCATCATAAAATTTTTAAAGAAAAGTTTGAACCCAATACCCATGTTTATTGAGAGTTGTCTAAAAATGTTCTCGATGACTTTGACACTTATAGATGTAAAGCTCGTTCAATATTTAAAAATATATTTTTTTAAAATTAATCTTAAAATATAAATATTTTGAAAAATAATATAATATAATATTAAAATAAAAACCTTTTTTTTAGAAATTGGTGGGTTGATTTGAAGTGAAAAAAATATATTTTGTTTTGCAGTTCTATAGTTTAACAAATTTAAACTAAATAAGCTTAATTTAACACATTTTCTCTCAATTAATTTATCACATTCTAACCTTTTTAATATTTATATCATCATTACATAGAAATTATTTTATGAACCTTTTCCACCACATCATCCATGGTCTCGTTCAATTAAAAAAGGACACATAATCTTTTTTTCCACATTATATGTATATTTGGACTAAGCTTCTAAATCAAAGATAATGTGTCTTCTTTTAATTGGATGGGACCATAAATGATGTGGTAGAAAAGGTTCATAAAATAATTTTTCCATCAATATAGATAAAAGGATGGCCTTAACCATCTTACCCTTTGCCACGAGGCTTACTAGTTATTTTATTTTTTGACATTATAATAATTTTCAGATTCTTCCTTTATAATAAGTTTAAAACTTGAAATTTAATTTCAATATTTCAAATTTTGATATAATTTTATTTCTTTATTTTCTTAAAGTCATTAGTTAATCAAAATAATTAATATTGTTAATTATTCCGATTAAAATGTGGGCGTCAATCTTTTCTCAATGACCTTATTTCAAAAAATATATATTATGATGAGTTTGAATGAATACTTTTTTAAAAAAAATTCACATCAACATTTTAATTAAAATAGTTAAAGGTGTTAATTAAATGGATTAATTAATGTCATTATTGTAACACTCCATACTCGGCCTAGATGTTAAGACCAAGTCTGGAAAGCTACATCGAATCATTTCAGAAAGTCCAACTTTTAACTATTTAAAGTTTAACTGTCATAAATCATTTAAGTAGTTCAACCACGTAGGAATCCAAACTTATAATCAGAAATCCAAGATAAAACACACTATAGTATAAGTTTAATTAAAACGGTAAGATAACTAGATAAAGATGATCGAGCTTTCGCCACACCGAGTCGCCTAAGTCGATGGGTTACCTGAAATCCAATCAAACAGACAAAATAAGTTGATAGACACAGTGTGTAACTTATAGTTTTTATTAAGCATAAATTATAGAACAGATTTTCAGTTTCTCATTATTCAAGCAGATCTCTGAATCAGATACAGAAGTAGAACATAATATATCAATTTCAAATATAGATTGCAACAGATATAGATGTAGATTTCCTACTCCCAACTTCTACACCATCTCCGTCCAACCCTACACACAAAAAAGGATATGAAGTACCCATCCATCCATTCAAGCCATGTAGTGGTTGTATGTCACGTTCAAAAAGTCGCAGACTAGCTGTTAGAACAGAATGTGATAAGTCGCTAGAATCAGATACATATATGTAGCTTAGCCACCAGTTTTGGCAGATTATTAAATTGCCCACACTTTTTCCTTATTCAAACACCCAATGTAGATGTAAATTTACATATACAGATATAAGCATACGGTGTTACAAATTCATATTATACTCATTTAATACAGAATACAGTTACTCGCCAGTCTACATATTGATGATATATATAACAGTTTGTACAAAAATAGATTATCAGTTGATGGGCTTTATAGCCCAAATCGAACCATACGGACTTTACGGTAGGCCTACGTTCAACTGGAACGATGTTTACGGTCTTAATGAAAAATCTCAGATTTTGGCCCACACGCCCCTATGGATTCACACAGCCTGGAAGGCTGGCCCTTGTGGTCTACACGGCCTAGCACACGTCCGTGTGGCTCAAAGCTTGCACGGTCTAACATACGGCCAAGCACACGCTTGTGTGACTCAAACACAAATTATCTCTCACATGGCCTAGACACATGCCCGTGTCTCTGGCCCGTGTGACTCTAATTCCAAAACAATGAGTTACACGGCCTGGGCACACGCCCGTGTCGTTGGCTTGTGTGATTCTAATTCCAAAATAGTGAGTTACACGGCCATGTAGGGTCAACAACCATGTTTTTTGACTTTCGCAAAACGCAAAAATCGGGGTTTTCGTTACACACCTAGTACGGTTTCATCGTAGAAGCAACCACGCTAATCCTAAAGCCTAAAAATAACATTCAATTGTCGAATCGAACAATTTATTCCCAAACAAATCGATAACCACATCCAAATTAAAATTACGTCGAATAACTTTGACATGAAAGTCCAACTCAGAAATTTAGCACTTACCCTCATACGTAACAACGAAACACGGTCATGATTCGATGAAGGAACTGTACTCCTAAGGTTTTCGCCTAAAAAAGAAACCAAATGATTATTTAACAGAAAGTTCAGAATGAGATGATTGTATTTCAACCTCGACAAGAACAAATAAAGTCAGGCAAAAATAACAGAGAATAACAATGAAACTTACTCCAATACTTGTCAATCTAATGAGAACCAACCCAATTCCGCAACAATCCAATGACAATTTATCACAAGAAAAAGAAAAGAAAAGAAAAGAAAAGAAAAGGAAGAATGTTTAGAGGAGAAGAAGATAAGAAAATAACAAAAAAGAAAAGAAAGTTAAAACGTGAAAAAAAGGATTTTTAAAAAAATAAAATCAATTAACAAAAGAAAAATAAACTGACTTCACGAAAGAGTATAAAAATATATTTAGAGACTTGAACATGTGACCAGAGAGAACATAAAAACTTAACCATTCAACTAACAGACTCTTTCTTGACATAAAATCACACGAAATTAAACTTAAGTCAGAGGTTCAAGAATAAGGGCTCAATCAAATAAAATAACAAAATTTCCAAAAGCGGAATTTAAACCCCTATTGTCCAGCTCACAGATAGGGAACTTAGCCACAATTACAAAACTTAATTATAACAAGATTTAGCTAACAACACTTAAGTTTTTAGGGCATTACAATTATAATAGTATAGAGACTAAATTTTACCTAAAAAGATTATAGGAACTAAATCTCAAATTTAAACTTATCAAAACCATAATATAGCCAAAGATGATCTATACTAATTGTTGGGATCGACCCGATTAAGCAACAAGTAAAAAAATAGTGGAATAAATTAAGAAATTAAACATACAAATTTAACGTGAAAAAATCTCTCCGAAGATGATAAAAAAATCACGGGCAAATATAATTTTATTATAATGGCAAAAGAATGAATAGTACAGAAGATGGAGATAAAAACTAAACCCCGAAAACCCGAAAACAAAGAACCCTCAAAATGTAAACACCAAATTCTCTAAATGTGTTATGAGTTCTAATCTCTAACGGGTGTATTTTCTAAGGTTGTAAAAGAGCCTATTTATAGGTTAAATTCATAGGTCAAATAATAATAAAATAATCTAGACTAATCAGAGTTTGATTGAAACAAATAAACAGAGTTTAACTAAAAGATTATTTCTCAAATTTGACTGAAATAGGAGTCATACTTAACACTAATACATACCAAATAAAAGTATACGGGCTAAATCTCAAAATTAAGCATAGTAACATAACATGACTGAAGTCATTTCATACCTAACACAACCATCCCTAATCTATGCTATTATATATAAAAATAAATGATATGGGCATTTCTCATGTTACGCATGTTATCACCTTCTATTCTTTTTAGATTATACTCAATATATTATGTTTAAATTTTTTATTTAATCTATATACTTTAATTTTTTTTACATAATTTCATATCTTAATTTTTATAATATCATTAGTTAATCTAAATACTTTATTCTTATTAAATTGCTAACATGAATTTTTAATAATTGTTAATATTGTTAAAATTCTCTATTAAATCCATGTTCATTACAATACATTTTTATGACATGACCACTAAATGTGTTTTTATTTTAATTTTAATATGTTGCACCAATAAATTTAATAGAAGACTTAACTAGACTCGAATTTTTAAAGTCGAAAATAAAAGAATTAAATTTCAAATGTATAAATAATGCAATGACTTGAAGCGTATTTTAATATTAAAATTTTTATTATATAATTTGATAAAAAAAAGATAATTAATTCAATGTGAGTAAAAAACTAAAATAAGGTAGCCATATTTAAAATTTCATTTTTTTGCAAAGTAAAGAGAAAGATATAGTAATATATTTGGTCCTTAATTTGTAATCATTTTAAAGCATTGAATTCAAATTCAACAAACTTCATTCACATGAAAAATGATGGCATTTTTCTCTCTTATTTATTTATTATTCATAAAATGATGGCCTATTTATCGGTAAATAATCTTCACCTACTCTTACTAAAATTTAAAATCATTTAAAACAAAGTTGAAAATTAACATTATTCTCATAGTTGTTCTTCACTGCATTTAAATCAAATCTATCCTACCACTTTTATCACAATAATTTTTCATTGCATTTATAAATACAACATTCATTGTTTTATCACAATAAAAAATTAAATATAAGGAAAAATTGGGCATACATTGTTAATTTAATTATAAAAAAGTTACGTATTACAAGAGAACTCATTTTAGTCTTTTATTTAATTTTTCGTTTCTTTTAATTATTGAGTTTGTATTATTTATCAAATCATTCAAAAATGATTAGAAAAATGAATGTCTGTTGACTTTGTTAACGTGACATCTACACGGTAGTCCATGTGTATGCTATGTCAGTAATGTTAATAAACGTTAATATTTTATTTATTTTAAGGTGATTTGACAAATAATATAAATTTAAATAAAAAATAAAAAATATAAGTGGGTGGTAAATGAGCATTTATAATGCTAAATCGAAGAGTAGTTAGCATTTAGCAAATTAGAGGAAGCCACCCTCCTATTAAAGCTATCCCTCAAAGTTGCAAATGGCAAAGTCAGATATATATCAAGTTCAAGCCCTTTATTTTTTTAATAATTTCTTTTTTTTCTCTAAAATTCTCAACACAAAAATGGTGTGTTGGGGAGATTTATCCTATCCTTGTTTGCTTATATTTGGTGTTTATCACAAACTCATGAATTCTTTGTTTGTCCGAATATTAAAAATCAAATTCACAAAAAGTAAATCCACCATTATTGATTCAAATATATGATTGGATATCTTATTTGACGGTAAATATTAAGTTTGTCCAGTGTTCGGCATGAACAAATATTTTAAGATTCTAATATGATTTCATTGGATCCAACTTATTTTCTATTAACCAAAAATAATAACATTGTTACGATTATAAAATCAAAATTTTAATAATGTACCTAACCCATATATACATGTGTGGCTCAGTTGTAAAAGTTAATTTTGTTTTTTTTTCCTTTGATTTTGTACATAAATTAAATTAAAGGTTGGTGAATATTAGAATATGTGATCAATAGAAAAATGGGTACTTAATGATTTTTAAAAGAAAAATATAGAAAAGGGTAAAAAAAAGTTGGCTAGATAACTTTTTTAAATCTTCAACTAAATTAGAAAAGAATTAGATAACATTAGAGGAAGAGGGGGATAAGATGGGAGGTGCCGGAAGGGAAATTGATAAAGGTGAATATTATTGTAACTGTGGGAGTTGGCTCGTTAGTTGGCTCAGGGGGTTCTCCCGTAAGTTAGGGATTTGTCTAGTGCTAGAAGCTGAGTTATAGACGGCTTTTAAGGGAGTTAAACTAGCACGAAATAAAAGGGTTAAGAAGATTGTCTTAGAGATAAATTGCATAAAGACAATTAACATGTTAAGTGGTCAGATTCGAGATCAGAATTTATCATGAGAATAGATGTTAAATGAAAAGTCTTTGACGAATCTTGTTATGTGGTGCATGGCATTGTGGTGGCTGAGACTCTCAATTCAATGATAAAATTTTTCCTCTTGAAAAAAAATATTTAAAAAATATGGAGTTTTGATTGGCGGTTAGGTAAAAGGTTGGAGCTTGGTATGGGAGACACAGGGAGTTAGAATGTTAGATCTTACACAGTTTTGACAAAGTAGCACTTGTTTATTTGGATTATTTAATGTCCAAATTGTAACATATGTATGTGATAAAAACTGGAACATGAAACAGGTTTGAGCATCAAACTTCAAAGGTGGGGTCATTGTTTTCTAATGAATTAAATTACCTTGAAATTTTTAACATTTTCTTTCCTTAAGATTTATTTCACTTGTTTGTCATGTTCTTTCATGGGGGTGTTTTTTTTTATTTTTTATGCATCCCCTCAAGAAAAAGTGGCAGGTTTTGCCTAAAAAACTCGTCTTTTAACTCAAAAACTCTCTCTTTGCTCCTTTTCATGTGAGTAATTCATCATTTCTTTCATCTTTCTTTTTCTCTTTCTCTTTCCCATCCCCCCTCCTCTCTCTCTCTCTCTCTCTCCAAAAAGGCTACAGAAAAGTTGTTTTTTTTTAATTTATATTTGTATGAAAAAACCCCAAAATTTCCCCTCATTTCTTGCCCAGTTTACAACGAGAAATCCTTGTTTTAACAAGGAAGAAAATAAAGGATAGCATAAACACAAAATAAATTTATTCCTTTTTTATTACAATTTTTAATCTTTTGAGTATGAATGGTCTTTTACATCTTGAAGAACCAGATTGTTCTGAGTTTGTTGAAGTTGATCCAACTGGAAGATATGGCAGAGTATTCATAAATTAACTTTCTTTTTCCTTTTTTTTTTTTAGTTTTGAGTTGAAGTTTTTGATTCTTATACCTTCTTTGTATTGTCCTTTTTCCTTTCTTTCTTTTGTTTGCAGTACAATGAAATCCTTGGAAAAGGAGCTTCAAAGACAGTGTATGGTTCAAAACTCAAATATTTTCCCATTTTTTTTCAATACCCAATCTATATTTCTTCATTATATTTGCTTCTGTGCATCCTCTTTTCTTTTTCTTTTTTACAGAATTTGAGCTCCATTTGATATTTCCAATGAAGTGTTTTTGGAGGGGCATAACATATATGGTTGATGTTTATTGCAGTTATAGAGCATTTGATGAGTATGAAGGGATTGAAGTTGCTTGGAACCAAGTCAGACTTTATGATTTTCTTCAAAGCCCTGAAGATCTTGAAAGACTGTATTGTGAGATTCATCTCCTTAAGACATTGAAGCACAAGAATATTATGAAGTTCTATACTTCTTGGGTTGACACCGCCAATAGGAACATTAATTTTGTCACTGAAATGTTCACTTCTGGAACTTTAAGACAGTAAGAAAAAAACATGTCCAAAATCTGTGTTTTTTAATGTTAAAAATATGGCTTCTTTTGGTGTTGTTTATTAGATGTTTGATGTTTTGTTTATGATGGGGGATCCCCTTGCAGGTATAGGCTAAAGCATAAGAGAGTGAACATTAGAGCAGTGAAGCATTGGTGTAGGCAGATCTTGAGAGGCCTTCTTTATCTCCATAGCCATGATCCCCCCGTGATTCATAGAGATCTTAAATGTGACAATATTTTTGTCAATGGCAACCAAGGAGAAGTTAAGATCGGCGATCTCGGCCTTGCTGCGATTCTCCGCAAATCTCATGCTGCTCATTGTGTTGGTATGTTTTATCTTAACCAATTTTCGGGTTAACTTGAACTGAACTTAAACTTTGGTTGACTCATAGAAATGATTTCAGTACGAAACAATAGACTGTCTATCTTGTTTGAGAAATATTGAACTTTTTGAGTTGGGGGGGAGGGGGTTGATTCAATAAAATGGAAAGTCACCATTTTTTGGGGCTTGCTTTTTCCTCAGGAACACCGGAGTTTATGGCTCCAGAGGTTTACGAAGAAGCCTACAATGAATTAGTTGACATTTATTCGTTCGGAATGTGCATTTTAGAAATGGTTACTTTCGAGTATCCTTATAGCGAATGCACGCATCCGGCTCAAATCTACAAGAAAGTTATCTCTGTAAGGGCTTTTCACTTTGCTTGACTTGCTTTCTCGCTTTGTTTCATCTGCTGGAATGACCGAATTTTCATTAACACGCATTCTTATTTTTAGGGTAGAAAACCAGATGCTTTGTATAAAGTTAGGGATCCGGAAGTCCGACAATTTGTTGAGAAATGTTTGGCAACTGTGTCTTTGAGGCTATCTGCGAGAGAGTTGTTAAATGACCCTTTTCTCCAGATTGATGATTGTGAATATGATTTGAGACAACTAGAATATGGGAGGGAACTTGATGAAGTCGGTCCTCTCATTAGGCTACCGTATCTCGAGTTTCATCACAATAGTAATTCTTATAGTAACGGATACTCGAATGGTTATGGTTATGAAACACCAAATGAATGGGGGTATCATCCTGCTGAAATTGAACCAAGTGGAATCGAGCTTTTTGAATATCAAGAGGATGAACATGCTGCAAATGTAGACATAAGCATCAAGGGGAAGATGGGAAATGATGGTGGTATCTTTTTGAGACTTCGGATTGTTGATAAAGAAGGTTAGGAACATATTTCATCCGTTCTTGTCAACTTTTTCTTTGTGGAGATCTGACTTGAACTTTCTCCTTTTTTTGTCAACTTGCAGGTCGTATTAGGAACATATATTTCCCATTCGATGTTGAAACTGATACAGCATTGAGTGTTGCTACTGAAATGGTTTCAGAATTGGATATCACTGACCAAGATGTGACTAAAATAGCCGATATGATCGATGGAGAAATTGCTTCCTTAGTACCCGGTTGGAGACGAGGGCCGGGAATTGATGAATCACCGCGCTTTTCGAATCATAACTTTTGTCACAATTGTGCTTCAAACCGTACATCTACCGGCTCCCTCTTAGATTTTTTGACACATAATGGAGGTGTCAAAGACTCGCGAGTTCTTCAGTGTTGTAGAACTGGATGTGCTTCAATGCATGGCCGGTTTGAAGAGATTACTTTTCAAGTTGAGGAATCCGAGCATTGTGTGACAGATGGTGCACCGAACGAGTCAAGCCAGTCGGACAATTTGCATTACCAGGAAATATGGGATCAGCACGAAAATCATGAACTTAGACACAGAAATTCAGACGAAGAGTTTGATAAATCAGATCAATCATTCTCGGCAAATGGTGATAAAGAAGTTAGAGAAGAAAAGAAAATCCAATCTCCTAACAGAAATTCAATCCAATGTTTGACAAGCTCTCGGTCTTTCTCTGAAGTTCATTCATTATACTGTGATCTCTCCGACAATTACGAGAATGAAGTCCAACAGGAACTGAGATGGCTTAAAGCAAAGTACCAGATGGGATTAAGAGAACTTAGAGATCAACAACAATTAGGAATTGTATCAGACTCTTCAAACTGCAGTAACAAAGACAAGAACAGAAACAATGACATTCCGCCATTATCGACTTTTGCCCCTAACAAGCATTTTAACTCAGATTTCCATGACAATAAGAATAAGAGGTGCCCCGATTCAGCTAACCGAGGGGGCCGGTATCGCAAACCGGCAGAATCTCCAAGAGTTAAGGAGATGGTCACTGCTCAAAATTTCTGTACTGGATCACTGCTTCCACAATCTCTTCATAGAACAACTTCCCTTCCAGTTGATGCTGTTGATATATAATGTAAGACTCTGCATTCTTTTGAACATTCCTCTACATTTTTAGAGGCTGAAATAATATGAAATCAACCCCTTTTTATTTTTTGGTCCATCAATGTTCAATCCAATTAGTTTTTCTCTATAATATCATACAAAAACCGACATCTTTGCCGTCTTATAATGTTGAACTTCCAGTGATGGAGATTCGGTTTTAGCTTTTTGAATATATAAACATTATAGTAACTCAAGAGCCTAAAACACAAAGGCATTGCATGTTGGAATTGAGTGGATGAATCATTAAGCATATAATATTGCCATCTTTCTAGCTGGCCAGGCCAATCATGTGCCAACAAAAAGCAAAAAAGAGCTGGCCAATGACAAAGTTTTCCAAGAGCTTTAACATTTGATGATAAAAAGGTCCCATTTAGATCTGGCAATCCAATCCTTTTTTATTATGTTGGTGTATTTTCTTGTGTCATAATCATCGGATTTTAAGATAAAAACTTTTTAGTATGAGTCTAAACTTTGCATGTCTTGTGAGCCTCTTGTTATATAAGATTTAAGGTAAATATATATAAATATATTATTCATGTGGTATGAAGATGCCCCATGGTATCAATGATTGATTGGGAGTTTCAAAAGGGAAGTAAATTAATGGGACCCCAATGGGGGGGGGGTATGGAGGATGAGATTGAGAATCATGTTCCATCCCATGCATTGCATATTAAATCTCTTTGAGCTTGGCCCCACTCACCTATCATCATGTTCCAATGAACAGAGGACATCCCTCTGCTGACCTCATTATCCTATCTTTTCATAAAATTTAAACACCATATACAAATATAATTAAATATGTAAATATATATATGTAAATGTGAATAGCTGGATGGAGTATTAAAATTGAATAAGTCCAGAAATAATGAATAATGGTGGCCTTACGGATTGTACAGATGTTGGTACAAGCATTGAAGTGTGAAGATGGGTTGGTCAAAGTTTTCAAAGCACTGTTTTTTATTTAATAAATTAATGGAAGGGTTGCTTTTATGCCTCCAATCCAATAGGGGGGAATTATCCCTTGTCAAAAAAGTAATTAATATAATTATAATTTCATAGGCAAAGTGGAGACCAACTCATTGATTTAAGAGGATTTACCAACTTTTACTTCTTTTTTTCTATTTGAGAATTCAGTCAAAAATATTAGAATAATAATTTAATAAGCATATCGAGTTTTAACTCGATTAGTATGGATATTATTATCAATATAGGAGCATATGGGTTTAAGTGCGTTGAAGCGCATTATGCTCCTATTTATGGGTTGATAAGGGGCTATGGATAATTCTAAATATTCTTTAAGAAAAAACAGATATAATCAGAACATATAATAAAATTATTAAAAAAATAATAACTTAGCAATAATCACATTTTGAAATCGTCTTTCCCCTTCTTTTGAACGTTTAAATTGAGATATTCTGGAAAAGAAAAAAAAAAAAGAATCTTGGAATGGGCCAAAAAGAGATTGAAAATTTTGGATGAAGGCATGTTACAATATTATTCACGTGGCTGAAATTAAAATGGATAATTTTCCTTATTTTACTACTCTTTTTTTTATTACTTTTTAATATTGAAAATTTAC
The DNA here is from genome assembly GCA_008044935.1 of Gossypium turneri. Taxonomy (NCBI): domain Eukaryota; kingdom Viridiplantae; phylum Streptophyta; class Magnoliopsida; order Malvales; family Malvaceae; genus Gossypium; species Gossypium turneri. The sequence goes on from CP032581.1 coordinate 55,848,608, forward strand.
TTTTGGATAAAAAAATGGAAAAAATAAAGAAAAGTATGCATTAACATGTAATCTTAATAACTTTTGCATACTTTTTTACTGTATCTTTTTTATCCTTTTCATATTGTGTTCAAAGCAAAATCAAAATGGTAAAATCATGTATTTGGAATACGGAGGTGTATTTAAAATTACATACAATAATAATAAAAAGTATGATTTTGAATTAATTAGTAGTAAAAAATGAAATATGCACAATATTAAAATGAAAAAAATATATTAAATTGAGAATAAAACGAGATTTATATAAAAAAATTTATTTTACAAATAAACTGGTTTTTTAATAATTCCTTATTGAATTAAGACCTGATTGATGGGTCACACAACTCATTAAACTGCTTAATAAATAATATAGATTCACAAATATATAAAAATGTGTATAAAAAATATACTTATTAAAGTTCCAAATAAAAATAAAAAATTTCATTAATTTGAATGATAAATAAAAAAAATTTACATGCATTGCGTTCTATGTTTGAATTTTATTATTGACAATTTTTTATTGATTTTTATAAAAATATAAAAGGACAAAAACACTCACATAATCATATAATTCACTTAACAAATAAATTAATTTTTAATAATTTCCTAACTAAATTAAAAACCGATTAATGAGTGACATCAACTCAATAAAAATAAATAATATAAATTTTTATATATTAAAAATAATTAATAAAATAGGTCAGACAATGATTTTTATCGAAATAAGTCAAAAGCTATGGGTAAATGGTCTCTGAGGTCCATTGAAATTCCGATGTGGTCCCTCCATTTTAAAATTATATTTAAAAGTAATGTTACTTTTTAAAATTCAAAAAGAGATTATTGAAAATATCAAATTGTATTATTCATTATTATAGTTATCTTATTTTTTAAAAAAAATTATTCACTGTTTAATACTAACCCTTTTTTTTTTGAAAAAATATATTAATTTTAAAAATATTTGTTAATTTAAAAGTAATTTATTTAAAAATGTAAATGTTAATTGTTTAACAAGTAAATTTTAAATTTTCATATTTTAAGAATGATTATATTTCAATTTCTTTTAAATTTGCAATTCTTATAACATTTTTAAATTAAAAATTTATAATTTAGTAATTTTAAATTTAAAAAATAATATACTATTTGATTGATAAGTAAATAGGATGGTTCAAGTGTGAAACGTGAAGTCATAAGAAAGGCAGTCAGTCAATTTATCATAAAGTATTCTTATACCATTGCCCCATAAACAATCCAATTATATGGCTACAATGTACTGTTATATAGAAATCCATTCCTGGTCAATGGCAACTAATATACTGAAATGATGGCCTCATCCTTACAAACGTTTATCACAAATAATATGTTTCTAAAGTGGCAATTGAAAGTGGAAACTTTTATAACCAAGATCACCAATGACCAAAGACGCAAATATGAATAAAAACAAAAAGAGCTTATTAAAGTCAACTCCGGATGAGCCTAAAACCTAGCTTAGTTGTATCAGTATATCCAAATCCTAACATCTGCAATCCCTTTCCTTTTATCTCTAAGGCTAAAACTAGTAAAAATACATACAAATTTTGTACTAAGAGTCAAATTACATTTCCTCTTTTACTCAAATAATAAGTAAATTAATCATTGTATGTTATATCAAAGAGCAAATTGGTCTTTTCTATTAAAAGAATTATCCATTTCTACCATTAAAAACTAACAGTTGGTAGAATATCTAAATAGTTATACATGGCATGCCACGTGTACCTCATTCTAATGTGTACATGGACCAATTTTTAACAATAGAAATGAATGATTGCTTTTTGATCTAACATCTAGGGACTAATTTGCCATAGAGGAACAAGTCAACAATAGATGTGTATGTAGATAGATAGAGGAAAAAATGAAGACATACAACCAGAAACTTGTACAATTCTGACCACTTCCAACTCCAAGATAATAGGACAAAATCAATGTTACAAATGCACTGATGTTATGGTAATGGAATTGTATCATCTGAACAGTAGTGAATGTTAGGCATGACGGCAAACACTTTTAAAATATGAGTCAACTTCTAGTCACTGTCATGTTCACAACCAGGTATACCTCCTAATCACACCATTAATTAACAGGCAAAGCCTCATTCCCCTTAGGAACTTGAAATATCCTGTGTTTTAATCCTTTTACTTTTATGATCTAGGCACTAGAGTAGTTTAAAAGCCTCAAAATGCACCGTGCATCACCAAAAATGAATGAAACATAGATTGTGAACATTTCATAACCATCTGTTTAAGATCACAAAACCCTTTGAAAATGATAGATATCAACCTTCTAGGTTATAGTCTTTATAAAAGCCCTTTATCCTAATAGCAATTCTGGTATAAATCCCATTGCAAAGACTATGTAATAAGAGCTTTTAGGAAAAACTATGTAACCAAAGGGAGGTGTGAAATTAGTGCTAGAATCATTATGAAGTGAATGATTATAAACTATGTTACTCGGACTTGGATGTGAGTGTTGGCAGGTATGTATCCAACACAGGTGTAGTCCATTTGCTATAAGTTTTTCAATGTCTTTGGAGGTTCCTTGTTGGCTCATATCCCATACCCATGTCACAAAATATGTCAAACATGGATACTTCATGAAAAATGATGAGTCGGAGGAACAATATATCATAGAAGGCAAGAGCAGAGCTATGAGGTAACAAGTACAGGTTGTGATTGAAGTCTTGGAGTAGGACCAGAAAGATAAATAGGAAAATAAAAAATTAATGCTTTCAAGCAAATATGTGTCCTTTCCCTTTACATGTTCACTAGACGACATCTACCTTTAGACAACCAGAACCTCAGTATAACAGTATATATTTATTATATACAAATGAACACAAGGATTTAAGAAGCAGTTCCGATTTATACCTCTGATGAGAAGATACAAGGTGTCTAGTTCTAAAATTTTATAGAGGCCTCAATAGTGGGTAGTCTTCAAGTAGTTCTCGCTCTGATAATGTGTCATTTTCATTCTGAGGTGTCCACAAGACCTCAACTGCCTGAATGATAATCAAAGAGATGTCAGGAATGAGCAATCCCGAAAAGTCATAGTTGGGGAATAAGACAATTCATACCAATATTTTGCTTGAAGGGATGGAGGCAAGTTTTTGCAAGGCTTCCTTTAAATCACCACTTCCATTGATGGGGGGCAATTTATGCATTCCTTCAGCAGCCACCAAAATTGTTATCTGCAATTTCAGAAATTGGATATAAATTAAAGAAAATAACAGAAACAATTAACTTGAAACTTGAGTTATAATCCTTATTCCATCTGAAACTCAAAAAGACAACTCTATCATAACTATGCCGTTTCATAGTCTATTCATCCAGAATGATGGATTAATACTCTAGACAAATGAAAATTTAATATCAGAGTTCAAGGGTTAACTAGAATGCTGAAGAAATTTATCCCTTAAACCCGGTTTACATCAATTTTAATGGTAATTTGTTACTATCCTAAAGAAGCGATATCTCTCCATACTTCCATGCAGATAAAACATAGTATGTGGGTTCCTCTAATGCTTGCATGATACAACTCACTGAATGGGTGGATGCTATGCAAAATACACAATATTCCAGAATGATGTCTTCCATACATTGCACCCAATACATTTGCAGAAACTACAACTTAAGAAGCGAGGTCTTACCACTATGTACTCGTTGCTAAATCCACTAGCTTTCTGGCTGCTTGTACTTTGCCTTTTAATATTGTTCACATTCACTAGAGTCTCTTCATCAAATTTACCCCGTTCTTCAATAGAGAGCTGATTGAAGCGTTTCTCCCCATCGTCTATGCTCCGTTTCACATCTACCTGACAATATATGATATGTACAAATTCATGCATACAACAATCAAGTTGTGAATTTAAAGGAAGCTCATAAACTAGAACTACAAAGAAAAAGGACTAATTATGACAATGATATACTTTGAATGGAACTCTTACAATAATAGGACCCTTAAGTCACATGGTCAATGAGGATTGCGAAAAGAATGACAGTCCTAGATATCTCCCCATAAGCCCATTTGTATAAATTACAAAGAGTGGTGAACATCTTCAACCAAGACCTTTCAAACTACAATTTATCATCGTTGAAATCCTTAAAACAAAATACTTACATCCACAATAAGAGCTCCTAAAATAAACTGTCACAGATAGACACACATCCAAAGAGAGAGCCTCACTGTCAGCCATTCAATTAATGAAGTATGCTGAAATATGTCTACCTATATAACAATCAACTTACATATATTTCAGAGTGTGGCAGCACTCAAAATAGACATGAGCGAAGTCTACAATTGAATTAACTGGAAATTTATCCAAGCAATCCTTGAGCTTATAGAATTTAGTCAGAAATGGGTCAAAATCATTATGCAATGTATATCCACAGTCTCATATCAGGTCCTTGTGAATGGAAGCCTCTCAGAACAATTTAAGCCTTGTAGGGGTTTATGTCGGGGGATCCCATCTCCTTATCTTTCCTTGTTGTGCCAAAATGTCCTCTCTCTGATGCTAATAAAGGCTGAAAATGAACAGCAAGTGAAAGGGGTCAAAATCAGTATGGGAGCCTCACCTATCACTCATCCATTATTCGCAAACAATACCTTTCTTTTCTTTAGAGCTGATGTTCAGGCGTGTAGAGCCGTCAAAGGTATTCTCAATGAATTTTGAAGGCTTTCAAGGCAAAAGATTAATTTTGAAAAGTCTGAGCTCTTGCTGAGTCCTTCCACCAAATCAAATGCAAGAAGATGGTTTAGTGGAATCTTCAATGTTAAAAGGTCAACCCAGCAAATATCTGAGTGTGAAGTTTGATGCCATTAATAAGAAAAGGGAGTTCTTTGATCCATTCTTGACAAAATTAATAGCAAGCTTGCATCGTGGAAAGTTAAATGTTTGTCTCAAGGAAGAAGATTAACCCTCGTCATATCCATTTTAGCCCCCTTACCCTTATTTTACGTTCGCTTGCTTCAAAGCTCCAAAAAACATCTGTGAAAAGATTGACCAAGTGGCTCGATCCTTCTGGTGCGGACATGAGATTGGGCAAAAAAACTTCATCTTTGTAATTGGGATAAACTTTGCTCACCTATTAATGAAGGTGGTCTTGGTATACACCAGACTTCTCCTAATGCTCTCGTTACTAAGATCTTAAAAGTCAATTATTGTCAATCACAAGACTTGGAGCTTGTTTGTCCTAAACTTTCAGTTTCCTACAACTAGAAAGGGATTCTTAAAGAGGAGCGATCTCTGTAATAAAGGCAAAGATATCCAAATTTGGAGTGGGGAACAATGTTGGGTTCAAACATCCCAAACGGGAACTCAGTTGAATACAGCTAGAACCAACTATTCCCAAGTTCATATAGGCAGCTTGCTAAAAAGTGACGGTAAGTTGTGAAATGAGCATAAGATCAGATAGGATCTCAAAGATTATGCGGTTCACAGCAAAATCTTTCTCTTATTTTGGTGGGAAGTACAAACTAGTAAGAAAGGACAACCTTGAAGGTAGATTTTCAGTTAAAGGGGATACAGCCTGCTATGGAATCTAAAGAGCGATAAAGCAATCATGGTAGGATCAGTAATAAATGGAGAAGGTTGTGGAAGCTCAAACTTCCTTTCAAGTTCATCATTTTTCTACAGAAGATTTGCAACAAATGCTTGCCAACCAAAGACTTAAGAAAAGAATTATAATTTCTCACAACACTTTGTCCCTTTTTCTCTGAGGATACTGAAGTCCTAGAGCACATATTTATTTCATGTTCTTTTACTAGGGTTATCTAAATTGGAAGCTCTCTCACTCTAAGAATTAATCTCTTTTTCCTTAAACTTGTTATCAGAATAGATGGATCGATGGCTACAAGTTAAGGATATCGATACTTAGGAGACTAGGGGGTTCCATACAACCTTCATGTGTATTTTGTGGGCTATTTAGAAAGTGTGAAATGATACAATCTTCAACAAAGGAAGTCCTAATCCCCTCAATGCTCTTCGACATGCTAATTATATGATTGCTTTCATAATGAAAGCTGAGAAATTTAGTGCAGGAAAATTCTTCTCCTTATAAAGGAAATACAACCTAACTTATATATTAGGATGACTGACACTTCAGTCCATTATTCTAGGAAAGATAATGAGACAATCCCACAAAGTTAGGAATCTTAATAAACTAGAAAAGCAACTAATTAGAAATCAATAATGACTAATCCTATTTGTCTTAGGAAACTAAATAATAAATCCTAATCTACCAGATTACAGCATATCAGTAAATTCCAAATATATACAAGCTAATTTGGCTCTTTTCTACGCTCCCCTGCAAGCTGGGGTGTATATGTTATACAATCCCAGCTTGGAGTTGAATTCATCGAAGCTGATTCTTGGAAGAGCTTTGGTGAGAATGTCAGCAAGTTGCAGTTGGACAATTCCATTGTTGACCTTCTTGAAATGAAATGTCTGTCAATTTCCACATGCTTGGTTCTGTCGTGATGAACTGGATTTTTAGCAATGCTTATGGCAGATTGACTGTCACTATGTAATTTTATTTGGTCCAATTCTCTTAGTATCTCTAAATCCACATTCCTTCGCAAATGCCCAAAGCAAGAGCACGATATTCTGATTCTGCACTACTTCTTGACACCACAGACTATTTTTTGCTTCTCCATGTAACAAGATTGCCCCAAACAAAGGAGTAGTAACCACTTGTTAATCTTCTTTCAGTCAATTCTCCAACCCAACTTGCGACAGTGTAAACTTCTATCTCACGACTTTCACTCTTTTTGAAGAGTAAACCATGGCCTGGTGTCATCTTTAGGTATCTAAGAATCCGATTCACAGCCTCTAAATGTTCCTTATGCGAATCATTCATGTGTTGGCTAACAACACTAACTGAGAATGCAATGTCTAGCCTCGTATGTGAGAGATAGATCAATTTGCCCACTAGTCTTTGATATTGCCCTTTATCCACTGGTACACTTTCCACATTTAACTTCAGGTTGGGATCCATAGGCGCCTCTGTAGGTTTACACCCAAGCATGCCAATCTCATTTAGCAAATTTAAGATATACTTTCTTTGGGATATAACAATCTCTGCCTTAGATCGAGCAACCTCCATGCCTAGAAAATATCTGAGAGTGCCAAGATCTTTCAGTTCAAATTCAGTAGCAAGTAATCTTTTGAGTTTGATAACTTCCTCAGAGTCATCTCCAATTAGAATGATGTCGTCGACATAAACAATGAGAATAGCAATTCTACCTTTTGATGAGGATTTCACAAATAAGGAATGATCTGCCTGGCATTGATTGTATCCGTTTTTTACTATTGTTTTGGAAAACCTGTCAAACCAAGCACAAGGTGATTGTTTTAGCCCATACAATGATAAACCTGTCAAACCAAGCACAAGGTGATTGTTTTAGCCCATACAATGATTTCTTCAACTTGCACACTTGATGGCTATTTGAAGAGTTTTCTAAACTTGGAGGTATTTCCATGTAAACACCTTCAAGATCTCCGTTCAAAAAGGAATTTTTGATGTCTAGTTGGTACAAGGGCCAGTCTTTGTTTACTACTAGTGATAGCAGTACTCGAACTGTGTTTAACTTGGTAACAGGTGCAAAGGTTTCCTGATAATCGATTCCATATGACTAAGTAAAGCCCTTTGACACCAGCCTAGCTTTAAACCTCTCGATACTTCCACCTGCTTTATGCTTAACTACAAATATCCATTTGCAACTCACTTGCTTCTTCCCTTGAGGTAACTCTGTAAGAGTCCAAGTTCCATTGCTATCTAGAGCTCTGATTTCTTCCTCGACAACCTTCTTCCATGTTGGATTTTTCAAGGCTTCTTGAATTGAATTTGGTATTTTTATATAATCAATCGCTGAAATATATCTTTTATACGATGGCAGCAATTTCCCATATGCCACATATTTCTCAATAGGATGGTTTGTACATGTTCAGACACCCTTTCTTTAAGCAATAGGCAAATAAGAATCATCAACAAAAGGAACAAGAGGCTCACGAGTTGAAGAATCCATACCAGTATGAAATTTTGAAGCAGGAGACTCCGGTTCAAGTTCTTGACAATCTCTGATTTGAGTGTCATTATTTAGATTTCCAGTAGGTCATCTCCTTCTAGAATAGACACGAAGTTTTTGATAATTTGCACCAAGTTGAGGTTTAGTGGACTCATGGAACTGAGACTCGGATGGTGTGTCGTTTGGACCTGATGTGGAATGGAGATTCGGATTTTGAGGACTCGGAAGGGGGTAAGGATGCCAGATTGACACTTTGGGGTGAAACTGTAACACCCCTTACCCATATTCGACACCGGAATAGGGTACGAGGCATTACCAGAATACATACACTTGTAAACGTATTGAACCGAGTTATAAAATTCCATTAATTATTAAAACTTTCAAATTATTAACATGCTTTTATAATTCTTCACAATATAAATAATGCAACATTTCCTACCAACCACAATCGAGCTTCCGATAATCATCTCACTGCATCTAATAATTGTACATATTACCAATAATATTTCAATTTCAATAATAAAACACATATCTATATAATATTCATCATCAAATAACATTCACTTTAATTAAAATTATACAGAATATAGTTCATACGAACTTACCAGGCTAAATTGCAGAAATACCAAAATTTAGGGACATTTCGGTAATTTTCTATTTTCTCGAATTTCCACCTAATCTTGATCTAAATTAATATTTCATTCAATTTACTAATTTAAATAATAAAACAATTCATTTCATGCAATTTGGTCACTTTTTGACATTTTTTACAAATTTACCCTTAAAGTTTAACATTTGTTCAATTTAGTCCCTGAACCTAAAACATGTAAATTGGTCATTTTTAATGAAAACTCATGCTAGTTGAATAATCATATATTTTCCTCCTCCTCCTCTCCATTCCACATCCTTAATGTATATAATATGCTTATAGTTAATATTAGCTATAATTTCACCATTTACTTATATATTCATTCAAAACTGTCCACTTGAGTCATAGTCACTAAATTATTTATATCTTGAGCTACAGAACTCCAAATTAAGATCCGTTAATTTTTTCTAAAACTAGACTCACATATCTTCTTACCATAAAATTTTCAGAATTTTTGGTTTAGCGAATAAGTACATTTTATTCTTTAAAGTCATCCATGTTCTGCTGTCTGACAGTTCCGACCCTTCTTCACTAAAAATTAATTATCTCCTCGTACAAAATTCGAATGATGTTACCGTTTGTTTCTATTGAAAATAGACTCATTAAGGATTTAAAAATATAAATTTAAGCCTCTAATTATTTTTCTCCAATTTTTGATGATTTTCCAAAGTCAATACAGGGGAACCCGAAATCATTCTGACCTTATCTCAAAAAACCTATTATATCTCATAATTTACAATTCCATTGCTTACACCGTTTCTTCTATGAGAAACTAGACTCAATAAGTTTTAATTTCATAGTTTTTTCATCCTCTAATTCCATTTATAAGATTTTTGATAGATTTTCAAAGTTAGACTACTGTTGCTGTCTCAAAACTGTTTTAGTGTAAAATGTTGATAACTAAATTTATAACACTTTCCTTTCCTTTCTCTTCAATATTTTACATCACTTTCTCTTATTTCCCTTTACTAACATAACAAGAATATAGAACCTTATACAATGAAACTCTACCTTAACATTAATTTCCTACTTTTTCAATAATATCAAACTCAAAAATATATAAAAATCTTGATGTTCTTACCTTATGCCATTGATTTTAATCTTTAACTTGATTTTCTCCCTCCTCCAACTTCTATTTCTTGAATCTAACTTGATATTCTAGCTCCTCATAGTCTCCTTGTTATCTTTCTCTCTTGATGAATATGGAAATTCTTTTGATTTCTAAGTGAAAATGGTGAATTTTTGGTAAAATGACTAAATTGTAAAGAAAAGAAAGTTTCTCTCTTTTCTCTTCATACGTTAGTTGCATGGGGAAGAAGATGATGATTCTTCATCTTTTCTTCCATATATATACACTAAATAAAATAATAATAAAATAATAATAAAATAATAAAATATCATTTAAAAATCAAATTAAAATATTAATAAACTAATATTTATTTAATCTAAAATATCTCTGACATCATCATTATTTTCTAGATTTCTCTTTCTTCTAATTGACCATTTTGCCCTTTAAATCTTTTAAAATTCCATCCTTCAGTCATCACTTAATTTGGTAAAATGACAATTTAATCCCTCATAATTCTTCATCTATTTAATTGGGTCCCAATTCATCCATCTTCCTTAGTTTCTAGATTATTTCACCCTTAAAATATTTACACTATTGGTCCTTCAACTTTTTCATATTTACACTTTAACCCCTCAAATTTTGAGTATTTACCCTTGGGTAACAAAACTTTTCTCACTTTTTCAATTTAATCATTTCTTAAATTAATATGTCATGATATACTTTCCAATGTTGACATAACTCAATTACCCTTTTTATCACTTTATTTCCTTATTTCACCATATCAGGGATATTATCTTACTTTCTTACTGTAGTAATTTTCGGAGTATTACAATTTCATAGCTAATTAACCCTTCTAGCTTCTAGAATTCAAATTCTACATTTTATACAAATAGGTCCTTTCCTTAATTAATCACTAAATCGATAAAATTTTCATATCAGTATTTTCATGCAACCTTCCTATCATAATGCAACCCATGTCATAATTTTAAAATAAATTTTTTCTTGTCGGATTTGTGGTCTCGAAATTACTGTTCCATCTAGACCCAAAATCGGGCTGTTACAGAAACATTCACGGATTGAATGTTTTGAAGAATGTCCCAAAGCTGAAATTCCCTCGAGTTCTCCCCCTGAATTTCGGATTTGGAAAAATAGGATTGGTGTTCAAAAAATGTGACATCCATGGAATTGTACATCTTTTGAGTAACATGTGAATAACACTTGTACCCTTTTTAACTAGAAGAATATCCTAGGAAAATGCATTTAACTGATTTGGGATCAAGTTTGGTTTGATGTTGTTGGTGTATGTGAACAAATGTTAAACAACCAAAGACTCAAAGTGGAAGATCAAAAGAAAAAGATTTAGCATGAGGAAAGGCTTGTAGGAGGACTTCACGAGGTCTCTGAAATTTTAGCACTCGACTAAGCATTCTATTGATGAGATAGGTGGCAGTAAGGATGGCTTCGCCGCAGAAGCGTTTAGGTACATGATTAGTAAACATGAGTGATCTAGTTACCTCAAGTGTCTATTTTTTCTCTCGGCTATCCCATTTTGTTGAGGGGTGTCAACACAAGAACTCACATGAATAATTCCTTGTTTTATGAAAAATGAATCCAAGGCTGATGAAAAATACTCCCTGCCATTATCGGTCTTAAGAATCTGAATTTTGCTTTTGAATTGGGTGTGAATCATGGAATAAAAAGACTTAAAGATTTCCCTAGTTTCAGATTTTTCTTTCATAAGGAATACTCAAGTGGTTCTAGTATGATCTTCTATGAAAGATATTTCACTCGTGAGGGTCCCCAAATGTCACTATGAATTATAGAGAAGGGATGTAAAGGCTTATATCGAATGCTAGGATAAACAAGTTATGTGTGTTTAGCAAGTTGACATATTTCACAATGAAAAAACTTTGAATTTTTATTGATGAACAAATGAGGAAGCAATTTTTCAAGGTACAGAAAATTTGGGTGACCAAGGCGAAAGTGCCATAACATGACTTGATTTTCATTTGAAACAGAAATAGAATTAGAGAAAGAGTTAGAAACACAACTTAAACACAACTTGAATCAACTTGTTCATATAGAGGAGAGTTCCCTTTGAGCAAGTAGAGACCAACACACATTTCAACACTGCCAATCACCTTCCCCGAATCCGCTGCCTGAAATTCACAAAGATTTGGATAAAATTTAGTCACAGAATTCAAGTCATGGGTGAGTTTCCTAATAGAAATCAGATTACAATCTAATTTTGGAACATAAAGGACAGATGAGAAAAGAAGGTCCTTTATCAATTTGATTGATCCAATTCCTGCCACTTTTGAGAGTGATCCATCTGCTATTCGTACTGTATAAGGGCTTGACTATGGACTGAACTTATGAATACATTGATACCTTCAGTCATGTGATCTGAAGCTCCAGAATCAACTATCCATGGTCTTAATTTTTTGGTTGTTGCAATATGAGCAGAAGAAAATGTACCTTGACGTACTAGCATGCTTGTATAATGTTCGGTAGTGGGTGATATATGTCCGAGTAATTTCTGCAATACCTCAATTTGCTATCGGGTGAACGGATTGATTTCCTTGCTAGTGTTGTTGTTGTTGGAAGTGTTGACAACATTTGCTCAGCTGTCCCGATCTTGGCATGCTCGGTTAGGCTTCCAATCAACAGGCTTCCCATGTAATTTCCAGCAAGTTTCTCTGAGGTGACTAGTTTTCTTACAATGGTCGCACCATGGTCTTCCTTTTCTTTGCTTGTTATCCCGATATGAGTTGTGTATACAAGGCTGAGCCTTCAACAACTGGGAAACTCATTTTTTCTGTCATCATCAGTTTCTTCCAACTTTCTTGTCTTCTGACTTCAGTAAATGTCTCTCGGATGGAAGGTAGAGGCTTGCTGCCCAAGATTCTCCCCCTTCATCTAAATCCTTATTGAGACCAAGGAGAAATTTGAATGTTCTCTTTTGATCAACAATCTTTTTGTGTAAAGCTGCATCATCTAGACATTTCCAAGGGTATATTTCAAACATATAAAGGTGCTGCCAGTACCTGGTTATTGTGTTGAAATATTGAGAGATAGTCATCTCCCCTTGTAGATCATGAAGATGAGTTTCAATTTCAAAAAGTTCAGAGGTATTTTCGGAACTGGAGTAAGTTTCTCTTGTCGCATCCCAGATTTCCTTGGTTGTTTTGTAGAGAAGGAAATTTTCTCCAATTTCTGTGGTCATGGAGTTTATTAGCCATGACATGACCATGTGATTTTCAATCTTCCACACGCGACACTTGGGATCCGTTGTTGTCGGAATAGGATCCTTATCAATGAGATAATTATCCTTGCCTCTACCAGAAATATACATAAGGACAGATTGTGACCACTGAAGAAAAATGTGGCCATTGAGTTTGAGAATAGTGATAGGAAGATGAGAGTTTTCAATGATATTGGCTGAGGAATTTTCATAGTTTTTGGCTGATGGATTTTGCTCGGGTCTGGAATTGACTTCCGACGAGGAGATGGTTTCTGTATCCATGCTGTTTTAGGGTTTAGAGCCTAGCTCTGGTACCATGAGAAATTTAGTGTAGGAAAATTCTTCTTCTTATAAAGGAAATACAACCTAACTTATATATTAGGATGACTGACATTTCAGTCCATTATTCTAGTAAAGATAATGGGACAATCCCACAAAGTGAGGAATCTAAATAAACTAAGAAAACGACTAATTAGAAATCAATAATGACTGATCCTATTTGTCTTAGGAAACTAAATAATAAATCCTACTTTACCAGATTACAGCATATCAGTAAATTCCTAATAAATACAAGCTAATTTGGCTCTTTTCTACAAAAGCTTTTGATCAACCTGTCCACACTAGTAGATCTAGACTAATTGTTCCAAAGCTCATGCTCATTTCTCAATTTGACATGTAGTCTCATGGAATGGAACTTAAGTTTATGGATCAACAAAGTCAAAGGTTATCTGCATTATGGATAAGGGTGAGCAAAACTCGATTCGACTCGAAAAAATCAAAAAAAATTCGAATTTCGAGTTAAACGAATCGAGTTATTCAAGTTAATCGAGTTATTCGAATCAACTCAAATTTTTTTTTCGAATTTCGAGTTCGAATCGAGTTGAGTTTTCGAATTCGAATAACTCGAATAATTCGAATAATTCGAATATCAAACTATAATATTTTACATTTTTACCCCAAACTCCCAAACCTTTTTACTTTTCCCTCAAAACTTTTACTCCTTCCCACTTTCCCCCCAAAACTTTTACTCCCCTCCCCTCTCAACCCCCAATCTACCCAAAATCCATTTTTCACTAAAATTTTACTCTCCCATTTATTTTTTCTTAAAATTTTACTCTCAAAAACCCTCAAAACTTTTTATTTCCCCCAAAATTTTTACTTCCTCCCACTTTTCCCCTAAAACTTTTATTCCCTTCCCATTCCACCTCCCATCTATCTCAAACCCTCCCCCCTCCAATTTTTTTTAAATATTTTCCCTCTAAAATTTTACTCCCCCTATTTACTTTCCCTCAAACTTTTATTCCCCAAAACTTTTTATTTTTCCCCTAAACTTTTACTTCTCATCATTTACTCTCAAATAAAAAATCAAAATTATCCAAAAAAAATCACTAAACATAAATAGTAATAATTTTATTTATATATACTATTTATATTATTAAATTAAATTTGACATTTTATATTATTTATATTATTGAATTGTTTAGTCATATTGAATATTTATATTAAAATTGAATTATTAATTATGCCATAAAATATTCGTGTTAAAATTTTATATTGGTATCAATTTCACATTTTATTTTTAAAATAACTTTTATTAAAAAAGCATATTTTTACATTTAATATATTTTTCAATTCTAAAATACATAGTGACAATAATCTGAAGATAATTGAAACAACTAAGCAAGCAAAAAAGCTAACCAATATATAAAAAATTAATAAATAAATTATGAAGTGATGAAAGTTAATAAAAAATTTGATTAAGGTGGACAAATTTTATTACGATGGGTGACAATGGTTACAAGGACCAAAAATTATTTTTTAAAATTTAACTCGAACAAATATATTCGATTCGATTCGAATTCTATCTCACTCGACTCGATTCGAGAAAACTTCAAATAAAGTTAGGATGATAAAATGAGATTCGAAAACTCGATTAACTCGAAAATTTTCGATTCGATTCGATTCGATCGAATGGTCACCCCTAATTATGGAGGAGCGGTTGTTGCAAGGGATTTGAGAGGAAATTCTATTTTGATCTATAGAAGTTTGCTCGCTCGCTTGAAGGTTAAAGCTCGAATTTTAATTCATCGTTTTGCGCCGCTCAAAATAGGAGGCCAACTCTTGTAGAATTATTAACAAGGAAAAACATTGGCACAACATCATTAAAGGCAGAACGAAGGTTGGATGGAAACTTATCCAGGGATGGCAGACATTAAAGAACCAATGCATATGGTAAAGATTTGTACAGGAGACTTCTCGAACCAAGGAATGAGAAAGGAAACAAGAGAGCTTGCAAGATAACATATCCTTTAGTTGATTGTAGCATACTGATTTATTTGGTTTCCATGCAAAATATTTGCATTATGTACCAAAAAGAAAAATGTGGCAGCATGTTAGTTTTTAGAGCATTATATGCATGCACCAGAACCTTTACGTCTACCACCACGCATATGATGTTCATTAAACAATTCTTGGAGACTCAAGGTACAAAAAAGCATATCCACGTATGTAATTAGTTCACCAAGGGAGACAAATATGTATGTATATATATTTCAGAAAGGTTAACTTACAGATGAATAACCAGAGATGCAATAATCAGGATGGCGAAGCAAAGCTAGTGTTGTCTCTACAAACATAAAAAAAATAGGGATGTAACATAACCGGTCTGACAGATATTGAACTTGACATGTTTAAGAAAAATAAGAGAATACACAACTTAGAACCAGGGCACCTTATACATGTCATAAGTACTGCTACAGTAAAACAAAAAGAAGAAAGCAGTCATATGCCCACTTCTTGCATCGGAAATATCATTTAACCATGAACAAAATGTAATGAATGGCATCTATGCGCATTTCAATCAAACTAAATCATTAAATAGGGTAAAAAGCTTATGCCCTTTCTTGTCATAATTGTATGCCAAAAATTTTATTAGCTCTCATGAAGTTGCTATTTACTAAAGCAGATTTCAGAATAACAAATATCATAGTTATGCTATAGAGCTATAAGACTTGTGCATGGCCTCTTAGGTTATTATATTTTCTTTATGACTAGGCTAATACTCGGAGATAGTGCAAAGATGATTGCTACAATAGTTAAAAAGGAATAACATTTTCATCTATCTTCACTTCCCAACTGTAATCTACATAATGCAGAGAACACCACCACTATATCCAGTAAGACTCTAATTAACTATAGACAGATCTTAGAATGCTTTACCTGTCAACACAAAGCTCAGACCCTCAGAGGTAGAGGTATCAGCAACTTCAGCAATCCGATTAAGATCCCTTTGAAGAGACCGTCCCATACCCAACAACCCAACCTAATAATAAAAACAATGAGACTACAAATGAACAAATGGTAATTGAATTCCATAAGTAATGGCAACCATCACAATTCTGTGTCCATCTCACTTCCTTGTCTAGCTCATTTCACATGACAATTATTCATACAAAATTAAGTCTTGACACTTTACTACAAAAAGGAATTCATATTAAAGTCAGCTTTAAAGAGTCTACCAGAATTCACATTTAAGCAACCCTCCTCTATAGACACCCGATTTTGTCAGGGTCATTCTCAAGTCTCACTTTGATTTCTCCTAATCTGGATTGGTCCATTCTTTTGTGTCTTTTGTCTAGCATGCCGGATGTTACAACATCTCTGTATATCACATTTATTTCACATTCAATCTATGCAGTAGAATGTCCACATGTTGATTAACCGTGCATTTATCCATACATCTGAACACCACTACTTCATATCTTACTTCCACACATCTGATCGGTAGCATTCTCACTCTGAAATTGGATATTAATTTATTGATATGCATCAATTATGCAAAAAACAAAGGAACAAGTCCTTAAAACATAGTCTTTCTTTTTATCTAAAAACCAGCTTCACCATCATTACAAGGAGATCAGCATACTTTTTTATGATTAAAGAAAGCAGTTGATTCATTAATGTTCAACATCATTCAAGGACTTTATCACCTACATACTTAAAGCAAAAGAACAACTAAAAAGCAATAAAAGAAAATCCAAAAGCTTACCTGAAGCTTAATAACACTAGTCCTTTCGCTAGCATTGAGCACACTACTCTCAGACCGATCAGAAAGGAACCCGGAGACCAAAACAAAGGCAGCAAACCCAACCAAAATCAAGAAAAAACTCGAGCCGGCACCAACACCTACCCCAACTGCAGGCCCCATGTAAAACCCACCACCCCCAAATGGAGCAGGCGCATAATAAGGAGCCGAATACGAAGAAAACCTCGAACCTCCATTTCTAGGCACCGAATAACTCCTCGAAGACGAAGAACTCGAAGAAAAAGACCTTCCTCCCATCCTCCCACCTGATGCAGCCAATGCTACGTTATTAGGATCATACATTAGCAACAAACCCATTAAAACCACGGCTATAGCGGGCTTTTTTAACGCGTTCAAAGCTTTTAACATTGTTTGAGCAATAATCTCGAATGGGTTTTTGTCATTTGAGCTGGAACTCAACTGGTTGTTGGAGCCCAAACTCGAGCTCGTCAAATGTTTCCTCTGCTCCGACGAGAAGAAGCATTTAACAGTGAACTTTGCCGAACGTTGACCGTTGAAAGCCAAAGTTCCAGTGAAATTAGATAGGCGAGGAGGGGAAGGAAGAGGCAAATGAAGGGGGAAATAGTGTTTCAAGTTCAAAGTGTTGGATTGGAGCAAAGAAGAAGTAGAAATTGCCATGGTGAATAGAGAGAGATTATGAGCTTTGGGTGCGGAGATATTTTTTTTGAAGAAATGAGGGAAGGTGAGATCAAGAAATGTTTTGGTTTTGCGGGGAATGAGTTTGGGTGAATGTGATGGTGAAATTTGAGGGAGTTGTGGCCATGATAAGAGAAGGCCGATTGTGTCTTTTTGAACCTCATCTTCATTTGTAAATTCCCATTCAAAATTTTTAGGTCTCATTTTGCCTTCAACCCCTCTTCTCTTTAATAATTGAAGCCTTGTCAAAATGCATCCATAAATAAGGAGGGTTTTCGTTGATAAATAAACCTATAATTAAAAATAATAATCATATTTATCTATACTATTATTTAAATCTTTGATTGAATATTGGCGTCACTAGTCAACTGGACACCAACTCGATTAAAGAAATTAAAAAATGTCCTTCCATAATTAAAATAAATTATATTATTCAAGGATGTTTTAATTCTTTTATTTTAAAAAATCAATAAAAAACTACATACGATTGAATTTAAATCTATACTAATTACATCAATAAAACATTAATTTTATCACTAAATCAAAGCTTTATTTTAATACGATATTAACATTTTAATTTTATTATACATATTTTATTACCTTCATCAATTAAATACATAATTTTTACACATATACACCTGTAATAGAATTTCTAGTTAGTACATCACAATCATATTCTAAGATATAGTGAAAATATTAAGCATTTTACCAATAAAGACCCATTTTCAACTTTATTTACGGTAATGGGCCACTTTTTCATTATTTACCGAAAACTACAAAACACGTCCACATAGAAGCGTTTTAGGGGAAATTCCAGCAAAACGAGTCCTTGAGGGAGCAATTTTGCCATGTCAACACAAAATGCACTGACGTGGCAAAATCACTGCCTCAGGGACGCATTTTAGCCTGTGGTTTTCTAGGGTTAGGGCTATTTGCATGTTTAGTGCTTAGGGTTTGTGTGTTTAGGGTTTTAGGGTTATAGTGTTAGTGTTTTGTTAAAATAATTTAAGGTTTTATTTATTTAAGGTTTAAGAATTTTAAAAAATAAATTAATGTTTAGAGTTTTAAAAAATAATTAATTAAATTAGGTTTTAGGGGTTTTAAATAAATTAATTAAATTAGGGTTTGGATTTTTTTTAAAAATTAATTAAATTAGGGTTTAGTTTTTTTAAAATAATTTTGTATTTAGGTTAAGGGTTTAGAAAAAATTTATATTGACAAAAAGGATTTTGTTTTTTCTACAGTAGTTTCAAAAAAATTAATTTTGAGGAGACGGTTCTGAAAAGATAATGTCAAAAACGCTTCAAGCAAAATGTACTATCAGCAAAATTACTGAAAAAAGCTCCCACGTGGACGCTCTTTTTCTACAGTAGTTCCTGAAAAAATAATTTTGAGAAGACGATTCTGAAAAAATAGTTTTAAAAACGCTTCAAGCAGGATGCACTGTCAGCAAAATTACTAAAAAAGCTCCCACGTGGACACTCTTTTTCTATAGTAGTTCTTGAAAAAATAATTTTGAGAATACAGTTCTAAAAAAATAGTATCAATAACGCTTCAAGCAGGATGCACTGTCAGCAAAATTACTGAAAAAAACTCCCACGTGGACACTATTTTTCTACATTAGTTCCTGAAAAAATAATTTTGAGAAGACGATTCTGAAAAAATAGTGTTAAAAATGTTTCGAGCAAGATGCACTGTCAGTAAAATTACTGAAAAAAGCTCTCACGTGGACGCTCTTTTTCTACAGTAGTTCTTGTTTGCCATTAGGCTATAAATAAGTCAAATTTTATTCTCATGTTGCATAAGTTACAGCAAGGAAAATTAGAAAGGCTAAGCAGAATAAAAATTGAATATGAGTGAATGTATTAGTGATGTTATTTACTATGATGGTGATTAGACCTGTCCATGGGTTGGGCCGGGCCGGGTTCGGGCCGGGCCCAAAAAAATTTTCGGCCCGTCTCCTAGGCCCGGGCCCGGCCCGAAATATAGGCTTGAAATTTTACCCATG
The DNA here is from genome assembly GCA_008044935.1 of Gossypium turneri. NCBI lineage: Eukaryota > Viridiplantae > Streptophyta > Magnoliopsida > Malvales > Malvaceae > Gossypium > Gossypium turneri. The sequence continues at coordinate 55,868,392 of CP032581.1, forward strand.
CCCAGCCCGGGAAAAATATCATAAGCCCGAGCCCGGCCCGGCCTATTTTTTAATAAACATTAAAAAATTATTTTAAAAATAAAAAATAAAAAATATATATTTATTATATTCGGCCCGGCCCGGGCCAAAAAAGTGGTGCCCGAGGCCCGGCCCGTTTTTTAAACGGGCCTTGTTTTTTTGCCCAAGCCCATATTTCGGGCCTATATTTTTACCCGAACCCTCCCATATTTCGAGCGGGCCGTCGGGCCGGGCCGGGCCACCCGGCCCATGGACAGGTCTAATGGTGATGTCCGTGACACCGAGAACGACGTTGTTTTTTTATCGGAGAACACAACGCAACTGGTTTTTAACCAGAACATAGATTTGACAGAACTTCGTAAAAGACTTAGGCGTAAAATCTTCGGAATGACGCCAATGAGAGTTTCGTCTATTAAATATCGATTTTGTGCTTCGGTTGATCCCGTGACATACGACTTATATATCAAATGTGTAAACTCGTCTTGCTAGTGGATCACCCTATCTTGAGCTATATGTATAATTTTTATTGTCAAATGAAATATTTGCGACTTCAACATCTACTACTGTTCGAGAGGAATACACGACCCTTACCTGATACTCCGTTAGTGGGAGGCAGAACACGGAAGTGCCCGTGTTTAGTGGCAGTATAGAATACACAACTCTTGCACGACACTCGGTTACTGGATGGGACATGCACCTCAGTGGGTCAATGTTCGATGCTAAAAATACGAACTGGGTAATGACATCAACTTCTAATGGTTGGCAATCCACATCTGATTGGAGACATTACGAAACGTCTACAAGAAGGGATGATGTACTCCCTACGACGTCCACCGACGAGGGGACCTCGTACATTGCAGATGATGGTGGGTTGGATGATGAGTCCGATGTGGATCTACCTCGAGAGCTCGGCCCCGATGGTGCAGAAGTTGTATTATTTTCTGAACCTGAATACGGTGAAGGAGTTCAGATGAAGAAGAAAAATATCCGCGATTCAATACGTACTCGCCTTTAGTCCACATGCATAATATCGATTTATCGAAAGATGATACGTTAGAGTTTTCAGATCTACCATATAGAAGGCATAACCGTATAAGTTTATCATTTGATTCGGGTGAATTGGAAGTTGGTAAGGAGTTTTCCAGTAAGGATAGTTTTCTTGGTGCATTGAAATAACATAGCATCATGAACGGGGTTAACTACCACGTGGTTAAATCCAAATCTGAGAAGTTCTAGGCCAAGTGTGCAGTGCAAGACGGTACAGGTTCATAGAAAATCATGGCTTCGGTTAGGAAAAAGACAGGCTTGTGGGAGATAAAAAAGTATAAAAGTCCACATACCTGTGTTGCCAGTACAGTATCATTGAGTGTTTAGGGTTTTTGAATAATACTGTTATTACTTAATGTTGCATTATTTAATGTACTTCGTTGACAGGTGTTTCACAAGATCATCCCAAGATAGATTTAGATATGATAGCTAGCTTAATACTATCGATGGTGAAGGCGGATCTTAGGACTTTTGTGTTGGTCTTAATTGCTAATATTCATAACCAATTAAGGTACATGCCCTCTTACCGCAAAGCTTGGATAGCTAAGCAGAAGGTATTAGAAAATATGCATAGTGGGTGGGACGCTTCATATAATGAGGTGTGGCAGTGGTGTCAAGTGCTGGAGAGGTACATCTTAGGTTGCATAACAGACCTTGAAATGGGCCCTGCGTACTACGACCGCTTGCTCTGTGGATGCCAAGTGTTCAAGCGTTTATGTATGGTAAACGACCGCAAGCCATTGGTACAAATTGACGGTACATTTATGTATGGTAAATATACCCATCGACTATTGCTAACTGTGGTACAGGATGGCGGTAAGAGAATCATTTCAATTGCATTTGCAATAACACCGGAGGAGTCAGATGATGACTGAGATTTCTTTCTTTCTAGGTTAAGGAGGCATGTTTGACCCCAACCTGATATATGCGTTATATCGGATCGGGGCATTAGAATACTAGCTACAATTAAACGACAGGAAAGCCTATGGGATCACACACACTATCGGTATTATCTAAGGTATGTTGCGTCCAACTACTATGGGAAATATCAGTCTACCACTAGACGATAGCAAGTGACCAACATGGGTATTTAATCTCTATTAATATAATTTCGTTTGTAATATTCGCTATCAACTTATCTTATATTAGCAGGGTACGAGATCAACAATGATCATTTTCATGAGATGTTGGCAATTTTGCGGTCAATTAATGAACAAGGCACAAACTACCTCTGTAACATACCTTTCGATCAGTAGGCACAAACATACGACGACGGCCTACGATATGGTCATATGACCTCAAACCTGGTTGAATGCATAAATTTTGTTCTAAAAGGAACGCATCATTTGCCGATAACCTTGGTTATGTGAAAGACATATTTCTATTTGGCGGCACTATTTTCAAAGCGAGCAGCAAGTTATAAAGGCCAAATGTAGGGAGGCCATGTATGGTGTCGGAAGGTATTGCAAGAAATTAACAAAGTGAAGGCGCGGGCCAACACCATGCACATAGTGTGTCACGATCGTGACAACCTATGGTTTCATGTGATGGAGTTCGATAGACCGAACCAAGGTATTACCTGCAGGCAATATCATGTACACTTAAGAAATAAGACTTGCGACAGTAGGATGTTTGACGCACTTCGTTATCCATGCGATCATGCAATTGTAACTTGTCAGAATCTCTGTTTGGATCCCATAAGCTATGTCGACGAAGTGTACAAAATAGAATACATGTACAATGTGTGGAGACACGTATTCTCACCGGTCCTAGATGAACGTAAGTGGCAATCTATATCGCTTGCTCCGTGTAAGTTGTTACCGGATAGAGAATTGCGTCGCAAACCAAAAGGTCGACCTTGCTCGAGCAGAATACATAACAATATGGATATCTGGGAAAGAATGAAACAATAGAAGTTATGCGAATGGTGAAGGAAACTGGGTCATACAATTTGAACATGTCCAAATTAAAATAGTTGATAATTGATTAAATGAAACTATGTTGCATTATTCCTATTGCCTTATTCAAAATAACTTCTATTTTGTTAAATAGGACAAAATATAAAAATAATTTACTATTAAAATATTCAAAGCAACTTTTATTTTATTAAATGAAATCAATATAAAAACAATTATACAAATATATTAAAAAAATCGATGTATGTGACAGTCGGAATCAGTGTCACATGGGGGTAGTCGACGGTTACGCGCTGGATTCCTCATTGGTTCAGCTTCTGGTGGGGGTTGTGGTTGCTCCGGTGGGGGTTGTGATTGTTCTGGTTGTGGGTGTTAGGAGGATGTCCCACATTGATAGAATAAAAAATACGGAGGTGTTTGCATCACTCACGACAGAGGTGTTTGAATCCCATAAGGCGATAGGGATTGGTAATGAGATGAGCTCCCTGACGGTGCCTCGTGCAATCCCTCTTGGGATGATGGCCTATATATCGTAGGTTGAGTCAGAGTCATCGGGAAAGGAGATGCACTGGGCCATGCATTCCAACCTGACATAAAGACTGAGAAAATGAAACATATAAGGGTTAGGATACATATAAAGGATAGGATAGGCACCTAACATAACCTGAAGGGGATGTGGTATGGTGTTGTTGCTTGAGGCATTGGGCCCGGTGATTGTGTGGGCGCTGTTGATGGACCCGTGCCGTCACCCCTTATTCTTAGATTTAAAGGGCTCCGTCGTTCCTTTTCGACACGGATTTGCCGACGCCTCTACACTTTCGACACAAATATGGTTTGTCATGGATCTTAAACCATGACATGTAATCCAACGTGCACGCTAACTCTGAAACGATGATCAGTTCGTAAGTAGGTATATGATCATACCGATTTTCCCAAATTTTGATATATTCTGAGAAGAATATCGGCCAATTTGTATTCGATTACCATAAGTCAATTTTGTGCTCATCGTCAATCACCTCAAGTGTCATGGGAATCGGTTGTCGGAATCTAAATAATCGCAACACTCTATCCGTCTGGTGCATCTCGACAGTAGCATAGTTGACCAATGAAACTTTAACATGCCAAATGTTCAAATTTGAAAGAATTCATTCGGAATTACTGCCCAAATTGCCGGATCCTCGTATGGTGTCCATTAAAACTATATGAACGTGATAAAAATATTAGTTATATACTGTAACACCCCTAACCCGTATCCTTTTTCAAATAGGGTTATAGAGCATTATCGGAGTTTACAAATTAATTTTCAGACATTTCATTTCATCAAGCATTCATATTTATAACCAATCAAAATCAAAACATTTATGAGCTATCATTAACCAATTTAACTTATACAAGTCATTATAACCAGGATCAAATCATCCAAAATTACCAATAGAACCAATGGATAATGTGATATATCTCCAACAAGTTTCCAACCCAATCGAGCTTCCGATAATCATTTCAAAACATATAATAATTATACCTATTACCAATAATAATTCAATTCCAATAATAAAACACACATATATATAATATTCATTGCCAAATATCATTCACTTCTATTAAAATTATACAAAATATAGTTCATACGAACTTACCAGGCTAAATTGCAGAAATAGCAAAATTTAGGGACATTTTAAAAAATTTCTATTTTTCTCGAATTTCCACCCAATCTTGATCTAAATTAATATTTCATTCAATTTACTAATTTAAATAATAAAACAATTCATTTCATGCAATTTGGCCACTTTTTGACATTTTTACAAATTTACCCTTAAAGTTTCACATTTGTTCAATTTAGTCCTTGAACCTAAAACAGGTAAATTGGCCATTTTTAATGAAAACTCATGCTAGTTGAATAATCATATATTTTCCTCCTCCTCCTCTCCATTCCACATCCTTAATGTATATAACATGCTTATATGTAACATTATCTATAATTTCACCATTTATTTATATATTCATTCAAAGCTGTCCACTTGAGTAATAATCACTAAATTATTCATATCTTGAGCTACAGAACTCCAAATTAAGGTCCGCTAATTTTTCCCAAAACTAAACTCACATATATTCTTACCATAAAATTTTCAGAATTTTTAGTTTAGCCAATAAGTACAATTTATTCTTTAAAGTCATCCCTATTCTGCTGTCTGATAGTTTCGACCCTTCTTCACTAAAAATTAAATATCTCATCTTACGGGATTCAGATGATGTTTCCGTTTATTTCTATTAAAAATAGACTCATTAAGGATTTTAGTCATGTAAGTTTTAACCCCTAATTATTATTCTGAAATTTTTGATGATTTTCCAAAGTCAAAATAGGGGAACCCAAATTCATTCTGACCTTATCTCACAAAATTCATTATATCTCATGATTTACAATTCTATTACTTACACCGTTTCTTCCATGAAAAACTAGACTCAATAATATTTAATTCCATATTTTTCTAATCCTCTAATTTGATTTCCATGATTTATGGTGATTTTTCAAAGTTAACCTACTGCTGCTGTCTAAAACTGTTTTAGTGCAAAATGTTGATTACTAAATTTATAACACCCTTATTCCCTTTCTCTATAGTATTTCCCATCACTTTCTCTTATTTTTCTTCACTAACATATCAAGAACATAGAACCTTATATAATAAAATCCTACATTAACATCAATTTCATACTTTTTCAATAATATCAAACTCAAAAATATATTGAAATCTTGATGTTCTTACCTTGCTCTATTGATTTCAATCTTTAGCTTGATTTTCTCTCTCCTCCAGCCTCTATTTCTTGAATCTAACTTGATATTCTAGCCCCCCATAGTATTCTTATCAATTTTCTCTCTTGGTGGTTATGGAAATTTCTTTGAATTCTAAGTGAAAATGGTGGATTTTTGGTAAAAAGGACCAAATTGTAAAGAAAAGAAAACTTTTCTTTCTTTCTTCTTCTTCTCACGTTGTTGCATGGGAAAGATGATGAATTCTCTTCATCTTTCCTCCCTTTTATATTAATCATTTAATAATAAAATAATACTAAAAATCTTAATAAAATATTAAATAAATAACATTTATCTAATTAATTAATTAAAAATATCACCAACATCATCTTTACCTTCTAGAATTCTCTCTCTCTAATTGACCATTTTGCCCTTTATAATCTTTTAAAATTCCATCCTTGAGTCATCATTTAATTTGGTAAAATTACAATTTAGTCCCTCAAGATTCTTCACATTTTTCAATTTGGTCCTAATCCATCCATTTTACTTAGTTTCTAGATCATTCCACTCTTAAAATATTTACACCATTGGTCCTTTAACTTTTTCATATTTACACTTTAACCCCTCAAATTTTGAATATTTACTCTTGGGCAACAAAACTTTTCTCACTTTTGCGATTTAATCCTTTCTTGAATTAATATGTCATAATGTACTTCCCAATGTTGACATAGCTCCAAAATTTCCCTTTTTTTTTTCCACTTTATTTTCTTATTTATTATATCAAAGATAATATCTTACTGTAAAAATTTTTGGGGTATTACATATACACAATACTAAATACTAAATACTAAATACTAAATATGAAATGACTATGTTATGTATATATTTTATTTAATACTTACATGCGCTTCCAACCGTTGGTCTAATAGAAGTCGTATATCTTCAAGAGCAGTAGGTATTCCAACATAACTCACCGAATGGTTCCACCTAATTAAATAAATTTTTAGCATAAAATTATATTTTAAATTTATGTAATAATTGTAAAATCTAATATAATTTTTACCTCGTTATGAGTGAGAATGTATATGAGTGGTTCACTCGATGACGTAAAAATGGAAAGCGAAACCGAGCTCATGATTGTAGTAGTGATAGGTAACCTCCGATTTTGGCTTTATTTGGTGGTGTCGCCCCGCACATCTCTCGGTACAATGTTGCCAACACGGCAGACCTCTAACTAAGTTAGCCAGCTGCTCTAAAATCAACGAGTTTCAGCATCCACCTCAGATGTATGAGGTTTCGTGATAAGTCCGGCATCAGATAACCTCTAATCATCTCAAGGATGTATGCCCGAGCATATCGTATTCTCTCTACTTCAGTCGAATTATTTCCCGGCTCCAGAAATGTGTCTCATAACCAGCCCATATAGATCCGACCTTCGTAAATATTATCCGGAATCTCACCCAAAAGATCGTAGCATATGACTTCCTAATCAGCAGATTAAACAAACCCGGTGAGTACGGACCCATCCACCGGCAATCTCAATTGTAACTGCATGTCCTCCAAAGTGATGGTACACTTTCCGCATAGAAGATGGAATGTGTGCGTCTCGGGTCTCCACCTCTCTATTAACGCGCTGATAAGTTTCGGGTCCAACTTGTACCCTCGACCTATATTGGCCACGTGCCAAAAACCCGCTTCCCTCAAGTAATTTTCTAACAACAGTGATGGATAACTAGACATATTACGAATATAACATTGTAAAACCTGATCTACAGACTGTTATAAAAAATTATAAAATATAAATTAATTAAAATTACATAAATGAAAAAATATTAAATAATATTGAAAAATTAAAATTAACCCTTACCATTTTCATTTGTTCGACGGAGATATGTTTATGATCGAGATGAATTAATTCCCCGGCCATTTCTAACACGATCAAATATTTTTGAAATTATAAAAAAATAATACTAATTTAGAAAAAAAATTAAAGGAAATAATTAATTAAAGAGAGCTTTGAGCAATTTAGGGAGAAATTTGAGAGCTTTTTTGAGAAATTTGGAAGAAATTTTGTGTGAAAAAAAAAACAGGCTAAAACGCGTCCCTGAGGGATCAATTTTGCTACGTCAGCAAAGCGCGTCCACGTCAGCGCGTTTTGTGCTGACATGGCAAAATCGCTTCCTCAGGGACGCGTTTTGCTGGAATTTCCCCCTAAAACGCTCCTATGTAGACGCGTTTTGTAGTTTTTGGCCCATTCCGGTAAATAATAAAAAAAGTGACCCATTTCCGTAAATAAAGTTGGAAATGAGCCTTTATTGGTAAAATGGTTGAAAAAATTCATGGAAATTTTTAACTAGATTTAGGGTTAAATAAAATTTACAAGGGTCTAATTTTTCTCCCAATCCCTGTACTATTTAGATTTTTAAAAATTAGTCTCTTTGCTTTTAACCATAAAATTTAGTCCCTTTATTTATTTGATTTTAAATTTAATTTCTAAAAATTTTGAATATAAGTTATAATTGTACTTTAATTTTTAAATCAAACATTTAAATTTTAAAATACCACATATTCAAAATTAACAAAAGTTTATTAACGGTGTCATACCGATTGCAATTTAATTTTTAAATAAGATAAAAAGGACTAAATTCTTAAAATTAAAAGCAGAAGGATTAAAGTTTTAAAACTTTGAAGAGTAAAAGGACAACGAGGCAGAATTAACCCTTTTAAGAGCAAACTCAAGTATTTACTATAGCCAGTTATAGAACTTAACGTTAAAAAAGGAAGCCCCATTTAAAACCCAAGATGCAAAAACTAAAAAAGCCCAAATTCAAAACCTGAAATAAACCCTAATCAGTGTTAAGCCGATTCCATTGGAAACCCTATAAAAACTTGTTTTTTTCGCTATTGCTATTCTCTCTCCTTGAGCTACTGCCGCTGTTTGTAACTTTTGGTGCTTCCACTGCGCCAAAACCAAGAAAAGAGGAAGATATTTGCTTAACCATGGCGGACAAGGCAGTGACTATTAGGACAAGGAAGTTCATGACGAACAGGCTCCTTTCCAGGAAACAATTCGTAAGCTTCCATTTTTTCCCGCTCATTTCCTCGTTAACCAAACAATGGGCAACGTTAAATTTTAAGGCTCGGAGCTTTTTTCTTTCGTAATCTTTCACATTATTTTCCATTACTTGCTTTCTGTAAGGTTTAGTTCGGCTGTAGATCTGATCAAAGAAAGAAAATAGAAGAAAATGAGATAAAATAAGTATTTGTTTTTTGTTAGTTTTCTTGTAGGATGCTTAATTTAGGTCTTTCCTTGATTTTTCATTTGAAAACAAGGGACTTCTTTTTTCTTAAAAACTATGAAGCCTGCAATAAGGTAAAATTGCTTTTTTGGGAAACTGAAAGTCAGATGAGCTTATATCTGTTTGAAATTATTAACTTGGAAGTTGAAACTTGTTATTTACTTCTTTTGTAGATCATTGATGTTTTGCATCCTGGGAGGCCCAATGTTTCTAAGGTAAATGTTTAATGCTTCTCAATAACATTGTTTTATTGTCTTAACTTCCAGAAATTTGGACTGCTTGTGTTAACATATCTTTGATTTGTCGATCCTGTATTGTTAGGCGGAGTTGAAGGAGAAGCTTGCTAGAATGTATGAGGTGAAGGACCCAAATTCGATCTTTGTGTTCAAGTTCAGGACTCATTTTGGAGGTGGTAAATCTACTGGATTTGGTTTGATATATGATTCTGTCGAGAACGCAAAGAAGTATGAGCCCAAATACAGACTGATCAGGGTAATTTCTGATGTGTTTTATTTACATTTTCTCTGGATTTTTTAGTGGTGTGTCTGTTTTATAGTAACTGCATACTGAAGTATTTTTCTCTACATAGTTTTGTTTTTGGTATTCTCAAAAAAGCAATGTTGTGATACTAGTGAGCACGGAAGCAATGTTACCTTTTAAAAGTAACAAGATGGATTTGGAAGTAGAGCCTTTGTTATAATTTGTACTTGAGTACTGCATGGTTATGAAGAAGACACGATTGGGGGTGATTTGCATTTTAGGTTACTTATTGTAGCATTTACGTCAGTGTAGGTCATAAGCATTAAATTTCATCAAATTGCATCGTTGAATTTCTATTATTAATAAATTAAGTTGTACTAATTCTCATGTAAATGTTGGCTCAAAGAACATGTGGGAAAGCATAAAATCCCAAAGTTGGTTTTGTTTAGAGAATAAGTTACTTATGCATGTTAAGATGGCTTTTAAATTAAAATTATTTAATTGAGTTTGCATAAGTAATCTAGTATATTAATAATAGGAGTTCAGTGATATAACGTGATGGAATTAAAGGGTTGAGATTTGTATGATAGTTTATGTTAGTTTAGTGATCTGAATGTAAATTACCTATAATGTAGTATGTGACTATGCTGCTTTGACTTTTCACTCCTAAATCTGACACATACTTGAATATGGATATGAAGGCATGACCTTCCAAAGTCCTTCAAAATTTATAAAAAAAAATTGAATATACTTTGTATTTGATACTCACTCCTCAGTCCAAGCAACATAGTTATGCAAGGCATTGAACCAGGGCTTTCATCTTTATGTCAACATAAGTATGTAATGTTACTTTACCTTCTGGGTTTTCTTGCAGTTATTTTCTTTTGATTCCCTATCACATACTTATTGTCTTTTCATTGTTATTAATTCCTTTTGAATTGGTTTCTTTTAAGGGCATCAAAGGTACAATGCAAGACACTAATTATTTGTGTTGCTATTTCAGAATGGACTCGACACAAAGGTGGAGAAATCAAGGAAGCAAATGAAGGAAAGGAAGAACAGGGCTAAGAAGATCCGTGGAGTAAAGAAGGTAAGATTAAATTGTTTCTTTGTTCTTATGTTAGTTTACCTGGAACTGATTTCACTTCAGAAAAATTTGATGATCGATGAGGTCAATTTTCTGACCATTTTGCTTGTTCTATAGACCAAGGCCAGTGAAGCAGCAAAGAAGAAGTGAGCTAAAAGGGATGAAAGAAAAGGTGAAATCTATGTCTATCTTAGGGTCAGTCTTTTTCAACAGCTTTTGTTTACTAGCCTCGCCTCAAGTGTTTAGGTGTCCTTGAACCTGATTTACCATTTTGTTTTCGAAAGTGGATTTTGATGTTGTATTATCTGATTGTTCTAATTTGAGTACTCTTGCAGTGCAGAATTTTGAAATTTTTAGATCATATTCTTTTTTTGGAGTAATTATTTGATGATGTGAAAGATCACACAAATTAAGATTTGTTTTCTTTGGGTGCCGTTGTGTTGAAGAGAACCTATGGGTGCCTCTTGAAGCTGTTGAAGAGTGAGATTTATGGCTTGCTGAAAAGTGAGTGCATGTGGAAATTTATGGTGTTGAAAAGTAAGGCATGAAATGAACCGACAACTTCTAGGATATAGAGCAGGTCATGGGATGCTAGTTCAAGTAGTGTTTTGGGTTCGAACCACTTTGTGCTCTTCAAAGCCACACCACGTGCTCTTGCTTTTCAGCAGCCATGGTTCAGCCCTACAAAGGCTACAAGAGGTGAGAGTCTACTTCAATGACGCCCAAAGATGTTACTTTTTGTGGATGTTAAATTGGTAATGCTAATGAAAATTACTTTGTAGAATTATCTTTTCAGTCCCTCCCTCCCAAATTTATTAATCAATTTGGTCTCTCAAAAAGTTTGAGCAATTTAATCTGTCAATTTCGAATGTTAACATCTATGTACAATTAATCTTTATATTAATATTTTTGTCAAATTTACGCAATTTTAATTGGTGTAATAAATTTCTCTCTTAAAGAATATGCATTTTATTTATTTTTATAAAGTTCTTTTATGTGTTTAATATTGAAATTCGACAGAATCATATTCGTAGGGTGAAATATTTAGCTTGTAGGATTAGATTTAAGTGTTAATGTGCATTTACAATTTTATTTTAAAACGACTTTCTATTTTGTTCAACCTAAAGGCCAATCAGTATGGGCGTTTCCTTATATTGTTGGAACTCTTCCAGCTTTCCACCATGTTTCGTGGGAGCAAAGAGCAACCTTTTCTGTATGAAATTTTATCATATATATATATATATATTAAATTTTTTAATATTTTTTAATATTTAGATATATAACATATTTAATACATATATGAACAATTTTATCATTCAACATGTCAACATTGGCATATGCGCATAAAACTCGATTCAATTTAAAAAAATTGAAAATCTTTTTTAAATTTTAAGTTAATGGAAAGAGCTATTTAATTTTTTTTGAGTCAATTCGAGTTGAATTTTACAATTTAAATAATAGATTAGTATGAATATCCTTTTGGTCGTATATAAAGAAAGTTAAATTTTTAATTTTGTTTATAAAATAATAATTTTGGGACCTAAATAACTTAATTAATGATTTAAGTTTATTGTATTTTTGTCTTATTTTTCTTTGAAAAATATTTTCTAATAAATACGGTTTTAAAGTTATGTACTCTAACATGGAATTATTGTACTGTAATAATATTTTAATTTGACATGTTTAATTTTTTTAATTTAAAACTCGAACAAATTCAATTAATTCGACTCGACTTGAATTTCAAGTCAATCGATTTAATTCGAAAAGAATTTTGAATCGAGTTAGGTTAATAAAATAGGAGTTATCAACTCAATTAAGTCAATTTTTTCACTTAATTCGATCCGATACTGCTTCCATGTTGAATTTATTATTATTTTACATGTTATAATTCACTGAATTATAAAAAAGAAAAGAAAAAGAATAATGATTTAAAATTAATAATTGGTAGAACGTGGGTAAATGATAGAATGCCATGTTTGACTTCACGCCTTCGGTTTGGCCATCTATCTTTTGCTTTTATTAATTTATTCTAATGTATTGTGTGATTCGCGTTTTGGTCGGTTCTCATCTGGAAATCACATTCTGAAATCACCGAAAAATTAATAATTATCACTTAACTTTAAACACCAATTAATACTTTATTTTACTACCAAGATGTAGATTCTACCCTATTTAATTACGTAGTACTTTTCACTTCAATAATTAAAAAATTGTATTCAAAAAAATCTCTTGTTATGTTGATGTGTGTTGGAAATCGATCCGTATAAGCAATGAACAAATAAAATAAAAAGACCAAACCCACAAACATTTACGTAAAAAACTCTTACAAAGAGGATAAAAATCACCGACAAATGAGGCTTCGACTTTTTACTAAACGAGTAAACAAATGAGAATACAATATGGAGAAAATAAACCTAAACGTACAATCTCAAATCCCAAAGATAAAGTCTTAATACGAGAATAAAATTCTCACCATAATTACTATGAAACTCATATGTGACTACATCTTGTCACCTTATGACCCATTTAAATAGGCTTAGATTAGTGTTTTAATCATACTAAAATATCCCTAGAATAGTAGTTCTGCTTGAAGTTTAAAACGTGACTGCACAACTTGGAGAATCGCCGTGATGTCGTGACGTCCCATGCATGCTCGTCACGATGACGCCATCACGTTTGTTCGGGATTTCATCGCGACGTTGCCTCTATTTTACCTATTATTCGATAAATCATCGAACGCCTTTTTAAATACCTACAAAACGTCTAATAAATACGAGTCACATCCCAAATAATATGGGGATAAAGCGATAAATATAGATTTGATTAAGTGATAAAACATTCGTATTATTGGCTCTAAAAAAGAGTTTGGTTTCTTTCTAAACAAGAATTAAGAGAATCAAATCTTTTTTAGCAAAAATAAAATAATGAAAATGTTGTTAATACTGTATGATTTTATTTAGATAAGCTCTCCTTTTTTATTTTTTATCGGTTTAATTATATGCTTCATTTTTCTACTAGCTTTTAAATGGTTAGAAATTAATATTTATATTTCTAATATTATAAAAAAAACCCAACAATTTATATGAAATAATAAATTAACCAAAATTAATAGTTTAAGATTTTCTTATATTAACATAAATCAAATATTTAATTTAAATTAAATTGGAATCGATATTGTTGCTATCACACAACATGTAAGAGGACATAAATTTTAATGTGCTCAAGTGTATGTTATCCTCTAATTTTAATGAAATTTTAAAATGTTTAAGAATTTTAGAATTAAGTTATTGAAAGGCTTGTTTTAGAAAAATTAAGTTATTGAAATTTTAAAAATTTTAAAAAACAAATAATACAAAAGGTTCAATATAAATATAATTATATTTGTAAAAATATATATTAAATTATTAAAAACACGATTTTTGAAGTTTACTTTTCTATCTTTGAATGAGACTACATGAAGAATTTTAAAAAATTACCAACATATTCAACAACTCCTACAAATTTTGGTGGAAATTAAAAACCCCCCAAATTTTAAAATTCTTTCATATATTTACTTAAATAAATAAATTCATTTTTATAATTTTGAAAACATGATACAAATTAAATAAATTAATAAATTAATATTTATTTAAATACAATAAAAATAAAATAATTTAAAACTTTTTAATATATTTATTTTAGCTTTTAGATTTGACCTTAAAAACAAAATAGAAATAGTTCAAAAAGAAGTTAGTGGCTGAGAACAGCCTAAAAATAACCCATCACAAACAACTCTAGAGACTCCTATAAGTGCTTTCAGGAAAACAAAAACCATATAAGAAAATATAATTTTTTTTTTAAAAAGGTGCATTGAAAGGAAAACAAATAAACTGAATCAGCCTCAAAATGAACAAGAGATTCCCATTTGTCTTTTATTATATTGCATGTGTTTTTTCTGCAACTTGAATTTTCCTTTTCCCTTTCCTATGTAACTCTTTATTTTTAATTTTCTCCTCCATGAGTCTTATTTAATATTTAATAATATATATTACATATAAATATACGTTCCTATATAATTACGTGAACAAGCCTTGCTGGTTCTCCTATCTTTCTCTCTTTCACATTTTATCTTCTCTTTTTCCCATTTTCTGTTGACTACCCCCATTTGCCTTTCATTAACCCAGCTTTTCAATTTTCTTCTCTGTTTTTTTTCTCATCATGGAAGAGGCAAAGGGTATGCTTTCTTTCTGGGTTTTGTTTTTTGTTTTTATATTTTTTAAGATTTTGTTTTCTTGATCTTTAATCCTTTCTTTCTCTTTTTTTTTTTCATCTTTCATGAAAATTTCATTGTTACTTTTCCAGAATCTGAGATAACTGAATTTTTCCACTTTGCTTTGCATTTCTAGTTTTAGTATTAGACAGATCAATTGAATTTGTGAATGCCTGGAAGTAAAAAAGGAACTCACTTTTTCCACAATTTGTTTTAAATTATAGTTTTTAGGTTTTATGCATGCATTTGAAGAATATTGTGTGTCTCAATTTTCAATCTTATTTTGTGAATAATTAATTGTAATATTAATGTTTCTTTTTATTTTTATTTAAAAAAAAAAAACAGTGTTGGAAGCTAAAGAAGGAACCATTTCCGTTGCCTCTGCTTTTCCTGGTCATCAAGAAGGTAATTGTCAACTTTTCATAGGATTTAATGTTAAAAAGCTAATATTAAATGGCCTCTTCATAGTTGCTACCATTAGAATTATTTCGGTAGATTCAAGATATTCTTTTCATTCATTGAATTTTGCCTATTGTTTTAGTATAGTAATGGAGATTTACTTCCTTCAATACACATATCTTATAGTTTATTTTTTTAGCTGTCACAGTTTATAGATCAGACTGATGTTTATGATCTGGTATATTGCTTGGATATGCTGTGTTAATCTATGTTACCTGGGGCGAGTCTGAACATATGTCGGATATAGGTGTTAGACTCGGGTTTAGGAAAAACGAAGAGTAGAAATAACATAGGTGTTATGTGATGGCTTTTAGCTGTGTCACAGTTTATGGATCATACTGATGGTTATCATTGATGATGTGGTATACTGCTTAGATATTCCGTGTTAATTTATGTTACCTGGATTTGAGGATGACCGCATATCAATGTCCGGGTATGTGTCGTACATAGGTGTTGGACACAGGTTTGGGAAAAATAAAGAATCTATGTCTGAGTTTATGGATCATGGTGATGGTTATCAGTATTGATGATCTGGTATGTTGCTTGGATATGCTGTTTTGATCTATGTTACCTGGACTTGAGGATGAGTTCATATCCATATCTAGATAGGTATTGCACATAGGTGTTAGCCATGGGTTCGAGAAAAACAAAGAGTCTGGATGGCATAGGTGTGTTATCCAATAGTATGTTTTTTAGTTATCACAAGTTATGGATCATAGTGAGGGTTGTCATTATTGCTTGGATATGCCGTGTTAATCAATATGTCATAAGTATTAAAGACGGGTTTCGGACAACATGGGAGTGAATGATTCAAAGATACTTGATTAACGATGTGGATATCTTCAGAGAACCATCATGCGTAATGTTTGTTAGATGGTTATGAAAATGCTCTTGTTTCTGTTTATTGTTCAACCAGCTGTACAGGATAGAGATCACAAATTCTTAACACAAGCAATTGGAGAAGCGTATAAAGGGGTTGAATGTAAAGATGGAGGGCCGTTTGGTGCAGTTGTCGTTCGCAATGACGAAGTCGTTGTGAGTTGTCACAACATGGTTTTGAGAAACACTGACCCTACTGCACATGCAGAGGTTACTGCTATTAGAGAGGTCAGATCAAAAGAACTAAACAAACCAACAAAACAATTTAATCAAATTTATCGATCCTGTCCATATGTTTACTTATTGAAACAGTTCCAATTCCTGAAAACCATGAAATGTTACGAAAAGCTTTATTTTTTGTTTGTTGATTGTAAGAAAATATGATAGCTTCAATGGAAGATTTACATATAAATATACAGTAGCTTTCCTTTGTGGGGTTTTTCGGCATCATTCTATGATTTATTTGCAATTGTTATGGCTTTATTTTGTTTGATGGCAAGAGTTTGCTGTATTTCTAGCAGTCATGTGATAGTCAATAATTTTACACGTACGTTAAATATAGTGTGGAAATAAGACTAATTCAGCTCGATTCTCATCGGTGCCTGCTAGAATTAGCATATAATGATTCTTAGGTTCTCATATAAATGTATGAGAAATCCATGTTTTCTATTTACTAATGCTTGGAACATAACATACTATGTCAGGCATGCAAGAAGCTGAATCAAATTGAGCTCTCGGACTGTGAAATATATGCTTCATGCGAGCCTTGCCCAATGTGCTTCGGTGCTATCCATCTGTCGAGAATCAAGGTCCGATGCCAAACCTTACTATTTCTTAACGTATATAATCTTTGTCATTAACTCAGGGTTGCATATGTTGAGATTTCAACCCCGGACTTGTTGGATTTCACTTCTTAAGAGTGGCTATATGAAACCGAAATGGTGACATGTGTTTATTTTGTAATGGGAAAGCAGAGGCTGGTTTATGGAGCGAAAGCAGAGGCAGCCATAGCAATAGGATTTGATGATTTCATTGCGGATGCATTGAGAGGTACTGGGTTTTACCAGAAGGCTAACCTGGAGATCAAGCAAGCCGATGGAACAGGTGCTGTCATTGCAGAACAAGTATTTGAGAAGACCAAGGAAAAGTTCACCTTGTATTAATTTCTCTTTCATTACTAGAAACACAGTTTGAAGTTTATATTAAAACTGCCTCCTCTTTGAGGTTATCAATAATAAGTAACGCATTGTTTGATTTCATAAAATAAAAAAAACCCTATAAGTTTAATGATTAAGATATGAGACCGAAAGAACGGCCATTCCAAGCCTAATTGTCCCATCAATGGTGGTCTGGTCTGGTCTGGTCTAGTCCCCAAAAGTAAGTGGCAGTCTAGCTGGTGGGCCCAAGGCTATGACTAAACCACATTTGGAGGCACTTTGGGTTGGGGAGAGGGAGAGCCTGTCTTAGTTTCTATTATTATATTACTCTAAAAGGCAGCATTTAAAGTTACTGAAACTGAAATTCGTTAAAATTAAGTTTAATCACATCAATGCTTTAGTTGAATGCCCAAGGTTTTATTATTTTTATCAGTACGATCTTTTTGTTGATTAGTATTTTTAGGTGTTAAATGTTACTTGGTATTTTTACGTAAATGTGAATCAATCAAAATTTTAATATGCATAAATAATTGCATGAATAATTTGAATATTGTTATAAAATAAAGAGAGATAGAGAAAATAAAGGGTACATAGTCTCTATTTATAAGCGTAAGAAGTATAAAAGAAGTAGAGATTTAATTCTAATAACTATTAGAATTTAAAGTATATTAAAACTTTATCTTGATCATGATAGACATTCACTTAATAAGATATTCATAACACTTCACATTGGATGTCAAAGTGCACAATCTATAATACGCATAATATGCTGCATCATTAAAAACCTTACCAGGAAAATCCAATGAGACAACTTTGATTAAGGGAAAAAGAGTGCAACGTGTATTTACTCATTCTCATGAAAACATCACATATTTTCTCATATTCTACGTATTCAACCTTAAATTCTAGTTTTTCAAATGACTATTTGAATGTATTTGCTAAGCATTTATATTACTATTCTTTTAAAAGTCACGAGTAAGGAAATTTTGGGGAAATATATTTTGATCTCTTCAGGAGATTCAACAATAATCATAACAAACTTTAATCATGATTCTTTTATAAAACAGAAATAGGTATTTTGGATCATTTTATAATTCTCCTTCAACTACTATTCACTAAGTCAAATTTACCATATATGTTAAAATTATTTCAATTTATATAAATGAACAATTTCTCGAGAATTTCAATATGCTTCTAGCATCCTAAATCCTTTAAGGATTTTAATATAAACTTTACTACATAGTAATTCATAAAAGGTTATAACAATAACCATTAGAAGCAAGTTAAATATTTTATGAATTGTCAATTTAATAATATATCTAAAGGTTATTGCATCAACACAAAAGAATATTATATCTTTTCATAATAAATGCCAGGACTTAGCGAAAAACTTCATATTTTTATTCCGCTTTTACAAAACTACTTCAATTGCACCCTCACTGGCTTTATACCTTTAGATATTTGGACTACTGGTCCAAAAACTCCACGAATTTAATTGTACTTGAGATGCGTCTTTCTATTTTGATCAATTTATTCCATACCTATATTTCTCAATAGATTTTGTAACACCCCTAACCCACATCCGTCGCCGGAATAGAGTTTTGGAGTATTACCGATTAAACAGACATAATTTCAATGCATTTTATATCATATAATATTCAAGTCAAAACCAATCAAACTCATACATATTGTCCCTTATTCGAGCCCTCGAGGCCCAAATTATGTGTTAAAAACAAGTCGGGACTAATTTGGAAACTCAGAGAATTTTTTGAAAAATAATAAAAATTTTCAAAGCTGCAGGGTTCACATGGCCGTGTGCTAGCCATATGTCTCACACAGTCCAGTCACACGCCCATGTGTTTGGCCGTGTGGACTCAAAATGTACCTTAGACAACAAGTTTACCATTCCCAATAAGCTTGGGCAAAAAAATTTTCGAAATTTTTTCGAAAACATCAAAAATTTTCAAAGAAACAGGGGACACACGCCCGTGTCTCTGCCCGTGTGAAAATACCTAAGCAATCTATTTTAAAATTTTAAAGTTGCAAGGGACACACGACCAAACCACACGCCTATTGTGTTAGCCGTGTGTCTCATACGGTCCAATCACACGCTCGTGTGTCTAGCCGTGTGGACTCAAAATGTACCTTAAACAACAAGTTTACCATTCCCTGCAAGCTTGGGCAATAAGCAACTCAAAAACCATTCATTTAATCAATTCAAAACACGATCAAACACATCCAAAACATGTCAAAACAATCATCCTAGGTGCCTAACCAATGTACCCTCATTGGTACCACAATTATATCATCAAATTATATCATCAAAATATCATTCAAGTCCAAATTATAAACATATCTAATTTAATTCATTTTAGTTAGCTTATGAGCACTTAAACACCAAATTAACATGCCAAAATAAAACTTCAAACACAAACACATGTATATATATACCAAACCAATATTAACCTTATTTACATTCAATCCACAAAATAACTATTAATTAGACACCACCCTAGGTACATGCCAACACATTTCAAAAGGATAAATATCACCACATTTGAGATCGGGATCGTTGTTGGATGTTGATTCGACAATCAAAATTAAGTACCTAACCTACGCACGGAAAACAAACCGTACGCTGAGTAAAACTCAGTGATATTTCTATAATCCGAATATTTAAAGACAAGATAATATAATATGCACATTTTAATTATAAGCACAATTGAATATTAAAAACCACATTTATTCATATAATGACATTAGTCATCCAATATTCAGTTCATAAATATATCATTCATACCATACTCAATTCTCATCATTTGCTATATAATAGCTTTTCACAATATGATACACATATCATTTAAACAACAATATTGTTCATTCCATATCCAATTCATGAATACACAATTCATATGTCTCAATCCATATTTCAATTCACTGTCCCATTTTCATTTCGCATACAATATCATCTAATATCAATCATAGTGCCATTTCAATTAATTACCCCTATTAACATGACTCGGACTCAAACGGATACACGGATCCAACTAAACACACTAGTTTGGCACCCAGTGCCTCATCAGATAATTCGAAGTAATAATTAGACACCCAGTGTCTCATCGGCTAAACCGAAGTAAATTGGCACCCAGTGCCTCATCGAATTAATCCAAAGTAGTAAATTGACACCCAGTGTCTCATCGAATCAAAGTCGAAGAAATTCCTAAACTCTTCCAATCCTATGGCATGCCATCTATATCCGACTCAGCCTGATACAGTTAATAGGGTTTAATTTCACAATTCAAAAACAACCAATATCCAATATCAATTTTTCATATAATCACATATACATATAAATTCAATTCAATATCAAAATGCCAAATACTCACCTCAATCACTTACCATAAACATTTAATCAAAATACAATAATTAATAATTAGATTCGGATTATAGAAATACAAACCAGAAATTTCGAGCTATTCCTCGTCGACTTTATCTTTTCCCTTTTTAGTCGAGGGTGCCGGTACGATGTTAGCTACGAAATTAAAACAATTAAAAAAATTATCAATACAACACAATTCAATTTCATATTGAATATTTTAATTTTTGCTCAATATTTGCCTAATTTTCAATTTAGTCCCTAAACCGAGAATAATTTTATTTCTTCACAATCGATATTATATTTTCATACAAATTTCACTTTAGACTAGATTTAACTCCCTAATTTCACTTAAATCCCTAAATTTTGAATTTTCACAATTTAGTCCCTAATACTCAAAATTTACAATTTATTCTATAATTCAATCCTTTTTCATTTCTAAGTTAAAAATCTATCAATTTAATCCCTAATACTAAAATTATTCAACATAGATAGCATTTAAAAAGTGAATAATTTCTAAAATTTTAACATGTCGGGTAGTATTTAATATCGAAATTCTAAAAACATAAAAATTACAAGAAAAGGGACTAAATTGACTCACCAATTAAGTTTTGAACTTTGAAACCCTAATTTCTCCATTCTTTCTTTTTCTTTTTCTTTCTTTCCCTTCCTGTTTTCGTTTCTATGCTCTTTCTTTTCTATTCTTTTTCTTTTATTTAATTATTATAATATAATATTATACATATATACTTAACTTTTAAGTTTTAATATTTTAATATTATAATACATATATTTTAACTTTAAAAATTCATAATATATATACACTTATGCCGCCTCAATTATGACCATTGGCATAATTGCTCCTTTGGTCCCTTTAATTTTCTTTAATCTATAATTTAACTTTCACCCTTTATACAATTTAGTTGTTTTATCTAATTACTCTTAATTCAAACAATTTCACCTAACCAAAACTTAATTAACTTCACAACTAACTTCGAGTCCGTTTTACGAAAATAAAATCCCAGAAATGCACTTTTCGACACCCATGACTATCGGGTCGTTACAGATTTATTCAAAATCCTCCTTTTATTTCATTATTTCAATAATAATATTTCATGCAAAATCATTGTTGACCAATTTTATTATTCAGTTCCACATTTTCTCAAATTGACATAACTTATCGAGATATCTTATTTTCATTATTTTAATCTTTAGTTTCAGGTACCTAAATCTCTTCTGGAGTTTTACTTATTAGTTATGTCTGGGGTCTCTTCTGAAGCACCCGCCTCCACTAGATGACCATCTAGAAGAATTCTCATCTTTGGAATCGATCAATCTATTATTTATTCTAACTGATTGTCCTATTGGGACTTTGATTCAAGTTAAAATATTAGATAGTGTATAACACTTGGTTATTCTTATTAAGTTTGTAAATACATCTAATAGTTAACTTGTAATGAGTTATCCTTGTTGAAGTTCTAGTTTAAATTACTCTCCCCCTAACTCATTACAAGTTATTATTTCTCTTCCCCTAATGTCGAGAAAACTATCGAATCAAAATTGTAATCACAAATCATGTTATAATTGAATCTCGAATACATTCAAAACATCTAATAATATAAATAAATTTGTAATTAATATATATTCCCAACTTTCTTTGTGGATTTACTCATCTTTGTGCGTTGTGGTGGAGCAATTGGAACATATACACACATACAAAAATTCAAAGATGAGAAATATTTAGCTCTTGATCAAAAACCAATTGTAATGGGTAGTATTTATAAGTTATTGGCTTGATGCTTACAACAAGTAAATCAACATAATCTCATATTGAAATAGGAAGTTTAGTTCTCATAAGTAACGGTTTAGACATTAATTAAAGGTGTTTAATTAATAATTTCTCTAAACCATTATGCACAAACTTTTACAAAATTTTTTCAAATTAAATCAATAAAATATTGAGATATAAACTCATCAATATTAGCAAGATGAATTCGCTTAATTGCATGATCTGAAATTAATTATTTAAACAAGTAATCTTGCAAACGACAGGTTGCAAATTGATAACATATATGTGATTATTTTGTAGATGCATCTACCAAAATCATATAATATCAAAACCATCCACATGGTGGATGAATGAGCCCATATTCATTTCAGAAATGCAAGACATTAAATCTCAACTTTAGCTAGTGAGTTTCTAACAATCAATTTTCATTAAGAACAAGCAACAAATGAGGATTCTTTAAATTAAAGAATCTTCTGGTTCTTTAATGAATGTCCATATGAATTTTCAATTAATTTTCGCATCATATATGATCCAGGATAGTCTAACTGGCCATGCCAAGTAGTAAATGCATTTGTATCAGTAAACTTCTGGTTTACTTTAATATGCGTTTCAATTGTACTAAATTGTAACAAATTGATAATTTTACTATCATTCCTTTTACTTGTATCCACATGTAAGTGCTATTGTGACATTTACTACTGAAAATGTCTAAATCAATGTGAATATTATAATTTCACTAAGTAAACAAAATAAATATAATTTCCACAATTATATGCAATATTTGCTTTAGGGAATATGCCAAAATCTTCAAATATCTAAAAAAAAAAATTATAATTTCAGGTGCATCCAACCATAACGAGCTTTAGAGAGAATTATCATATTTTATTGCTCATAAATAGATATTTCACAGTCAAATATTTTGTTTCCAACCCCTTAATGGAGATGATGACAAAAGAAGGTCACAAAGATTATAAAATAAATATAAATTAATAACCCAATCGTCTATTTTTCATCCTTTCAAAATAGATATTTATAGCAATAGTGATTCATATAAAATATAATATTTTCTTCATTCACAATCTTAATATAAGATCCATTTTAAATATCTTCTAAAACCAATGGATTAACCATCATAAGATATTAATATATTAGCTCTTCTAGAGCTTTCGACTAATTTTGTACTATCAAATATTGGAATAATATTTGTTTGTTTTTGTACCAAATAAGATAAATATTTTCTATCTATAATGATAGAATTTGTTACTACATTCTCATATCATTCCTCAAAGAATATTAACAGAAACAAAGTATTTGGGCATATGGCACATATGTGGCCAATAATCTTTCATATCACATTGATAACATAAATTATCTTTACCATTTGAAGATTTATATTGAGAACTCTCATTGTTCTCTTATTTATTATTATGTTCCCACTTTTAGTGGTCCATGATTATATATTTTATTTTCTTTATGTTTACATTCACTTCAGGGATGCAATAAATCTAGTAGGATAGACTTTTAAATGCCTCCGACTTTTAAATGCCTCTATTGACTATTTATTTCATAATCACCATAGCACAATATGCGTGGGTTTCAAATTAAAATCTATCTATTCATGTTGTCATGATTAGTCTCCAATCACATCCTCAATTACAACAACAATCATGATCTTTATATTTTCATTTTTCATAATTGTTATATACTGCTACATTCACTTCAGGGAATGAAGCAAAACTAGTGGGAAGAATTTCATAGTTTTTCATTAGTAACTTATTATTTTGCTTAGCCACTAGAAGGTATGAGATTGTTCGAAAATATTGTTAAAGTCATTTTTACAATATTGCTACTGCAGGAGTGCATTAGATATTTCAATAATATAATGTAATGTATTCCTTCGAGGAATATATATATATATAATACAAATACATGAGTATCTCATGTTATTTATATATATGGTTTTAATATAAAACACATGAAGGTTTTATTCAACATATATCTTCTTGATCTGAAAAATAATATTATTTTTATAAAAATTTTCATCACAAGTAGCTAAAATATAAGTTCTTAAAGAGCTTTTTACAGTTTGATGCAATATTAGCTCTTCAGGAGCATATAATCATTTTATTGTATAACCTTAATGAATGCTTAATTTATTTTAAATAAAATTTTATTTATTCATATAAAAATAAAATGAATAGGTATAAGTAACAAATAATAAATTCATGTCACTAATAAATCATTGTGGTTAGATAATATATATTTTATATATCATACCACAAGAAAATACAAAATATTATAATGTCAAATTAAAATAACTTTACAACTATAAAGGTTTAAACATAAACATTTTATAACCTCCACCTCTTATACATAATTTCATTTCAAAATTTACAATGATATGAAATTATCACAGACATGATGAATATCACAATGTTCAAGACAAGTAAGTATTTTTACTCACATTCCGCAATAATCATATATCTTAATCAAAATCAAAATTAAACCAATCAACTCTATTAAAAATGAAAAAAATATTTATATCCACATAAAAATCCCAATAACTAAATGCATGAACGATTTTATAAATTCATAGAGATATGGATAGTGATTATATAAATTGAACTTTTTAATAGAAATCAAATCAAATTTCAAAAGAAGTTACCATGGACGAGAAGTAATGATTATAAACATCCTTTGTAATGAAGAGAAAGAGATCATCCCCAAGCAAATATCAAAAATCAGACTTTGAGAGTGAATCTTATTTCTCAATTTTATATAGATAACGATATCAAATCTTCCACCATCCTTAAGAACAAAAAGTAAAATAAGTTAATCAAAATAATGATAACGTATAATGAAAGAAAAATGAAAAATAATAATCATATATGAATCATTAAATAAAAGAAAATTCCTGTAAAAATGTTGCATCTTGCCGTCAAAGATATTGAAAATCATGAAGGATAAATTTGATCGTCGATAAAAGGAACTATCACTTTGAGCAAGATTGTACTGATAACGTGTTATAAAATAAAGAGAGATAGAGAAAATAAAGAACAAAGAAAATATGAAAGCAATAAAGGATGTACTTTATTGATCAAAAGGGATGATTACAATGCTTCATCAGAGTCTCTATTTATAGGCATAAGAAGTATAAAAGAAGTAGAGATCTAATTCTAATAACTATTAGAATTTAAAGGACATTAAAACTTTATATTGATCATGATGGAAATTCACTTAATAAGATATTCATAACAAATATAATGTTTTAAAATATCTATATAGTAGGTTTATGTTTATGCTTATTGTTAGATTTGAGTTAATATTTAATATTTAAATTGATGAAAATATTTGATTAATTTAATACTTTAAAATTTTAATTGGAATATTTTAAAGTTTTAAAATCAATTTAAATTATGAGTCATATTTTTATTTGGAATTAACTTTTACAATGGGAAAATGATGGGCTAATTTTAAAGGAAAAAAAATTGAATTAGGCCAATTTTGTCGAAAATTAAGGAAATAGGTCGTTTTTGGAGAAAGAAGGCAAAAACACCTCCTATAGGGCGTGTTTTTAGCTGAAGTGGCAGGAGACAGGGTGAAAGCTTTTTGCCCTAGCTGAAACACACCCTCCACGTCACGTTTTTGAAAACCCATGACCCTAAACCTAAACCCTAACCTTAAACCTAGGAATCCTGAGATAAAATTTACATCCCATCCCTTCTTTTACATGGAAGAATAGGAATATTTAAAAACTAAAAAAAAAGGTTTCTTGTTAGAAGAGTTTTTTTGATTTGTCATGTCCAATCTTTCAGCATTTTGAAATTATGTTTCATTTGATGGTAGAGTTTCTTATAAAATGAAGACATTCTGCGAAGAGGTTTTCATAGTTAAACTTCGAGCAGATTGTCTTTATAAGAAGATACGTATAAGGAGAATATTGTTAATATTAAAAATCTAAAGTTCAGAAATTGAATCAACAAAGTAAATTAGTTTAAGTAAGCGTCTTTGTTTGAATTTGGATAATGAGTACTTATTTTTCTATGTAAGGTTTTCGTTTTAAACATGTGAAACAAACTTTTTGGGCGAAGATGAGTAGACGAATTAGAGTCATTATTTATTACGATGGTCAAATTTGTGACACGAAATTGGGGTTGTTTTTATATCAGCCCAATCTACAGAATTGGCTTTCAACCGAAGCATAAAATTGAACGAGCTTTGGTCCGGTCAATAATTAGAAAGAAAGTGTCGACTTCAAGCCGGAAGAGAATTTCAAGCTTGAAATATAGATATCTAACATCATTGAACCCTGTTAGATATGATATATTTGAGCTCAAAGGCAACATAAATGTCGAGGTAATACTCGATACACATTACTTTAGTGGAAATGCTATACTAGAGATATATGCCCAGTTTGTCGATGTCGAGGAAGATGGTTTGAGTACGACAATAGTTCCAGTAAATTTGTTTCAGGAATAGGAAGCAGAAAGTCCAACCACACGGTTGTGCGGTGGTTTCAGAATACTATTACAAAGCTCGTATTAGGAAATGCTGGAATTATCAATGGGAAGGCATTCCTCAATTTCAGTTCTCGATTTCAACTTTGGCGTACAGTTGGTGTAACCTCCCCAACTCGACCTAGACATTATAGCCACTGATGTTACTAAATGACCCTACCGTACTTTGAAAACCTTAGTTACTCTCTTTTAAGAAAAAACGCAGTTTACTCTTGTGTCAATTTGAAAAAAGTTCATTTTATAAGTCAACCGTTCTTAAGTCATTTTCTTAGAGATAGCGAGGTTTTAGAAAAAAAAAATGTTGCGCATCATTTCATCCAAAAAACTTCTAACAACCTTTGTTGCAACGGAAAACTTAGTTCATGAAAAATTTTAGTTAAGTCAAGTATCATGCATTGTCCGATTTCAGAACACATATTTAAATCCAATCAATGATATGAGTATGCATGCATAAAACCTCAAAATAAAGAAAACCCCAAACCACAGTCCAAAACCAAATAAACCTTAATAAAATTTTAAGCAAAAGAAATGTTTAGTCTGAAGTCCATCGTATGTCCACATGCCGAGTTCATTCCTAGTCTCGAGCATTACTTGAGATGTTTGAAACTATGGGGTGAGCTAACTAGTTTAGTGTGAGTCTAAAACAATGTAAGCACTCAATTAATCATGCGGACAACAAACACCAATTTAATATAATACAAAACATAGCATAAATCATTATCATTCGAGTGTGACATGGACATAATACAATGCAAAATTATTCCTACCCAACCATCCGTTACACTCCACGAGTTCCCGAAAACCTGTCTGGCAATCTCCAAACATTACGAGCTGTGCTAGATGTGGTTAAACCACCATTATAAACAATGCAGTTATACTGCCAATCATTATGTGATATAATCACCATTCTCCCCATTACTCCCGGTTCAGTGTATTGACAACATTAACGTGGACTTAATCTGTCGCCGCTACTTCACGAAACTCCTCTGTCATCCACAATATCCCACCCCATGCACATGCATTATGTCATACAGGATGCAAACAAGTACATGTTTCCATTATAATTACATTTCAGTGGCATGCTTTACATGCATTCATTATATCATTCATTTCCTTTCAGTGGTAACACTTATCAAGCATTCAATTTCACAATCAAATCGGTGAAATTCGATGAAATTCTAACATGCCTTAGTTTCATAATCATTTTATAATCAATTTAACATGCTACAAAAGAAATTTTCTAGTGCATGTATAACAACTTTCTTCCATGGTATCTCACTCAAGTATACAATTCAAACTTTCAAACTTTCATTCCATAATAACACATGGTATAAAAACAACCAACAATATTTAATAATCAACCAATCATGTTATATCATATCATTTCGAAACAAGTTGCATTCACATTATTTGTTAAGGCTCGAAATGTACCTGGTTCGGCCACCTTTTGAATTACTTATTTAGTAATTTAATCAAGCTTATCCAGCAAGCTTAATTACCATATTAAATAATAAAATACTTATTTAACATTTATTTTAGTAATTTAGAACCCACACCTCAATTTCGAAAATTACAACACTAAATTGTAAAATTCGTACTTCTGCTCCTAAGCCTTAGATGAGCCTATATCCAAAATCAACACTTAATATGATAATATACGGTTAATGACTAGACTTAAAACACCCAAAGGGGTTTGGCTTAAGCAGTGTTACAAACATGAATTTTCATATTAAAATTATCAAGCGAACTTACACTGTATTGATACGAAATGCGAGTGTGATCAAGATCTGCAGTCACTGTTGATCCGGGACATTTAAACCAACACTTAAACATAATTAATACCAAAAAGTTAGTAACCAAAAATTACCATTCAGACTTTAAAGCAATCGACCAAAGTAAAAATTATTAACAAAGTGAAACAGTGCAAGATCTTGCATAAATCTACACTTTGCACTACCATTACCTAGATTAGAGTTGTTGGATGATCATTTTGGTTAATTACTCAATTAGGAACATCTAAATCAGATCAAAGCAGGGGAAAAATCCAAAAAATTACAATAGTAGGGGCAACAACTGAAGAGAAACAACAATCCCAAAACAGTGATGTTCTAAGGGGGGTGGCAACACCACTTGAGATGACAAAAAAGGCAGATCTAGGCCGGCACAAGGAGGGATAATATAACCAGTAAAGTGGCTGGAAAATAAGGGTAAAAGCTTAGCAAAAGGGAGCGACACAACAATGGTGAAATCCTAGAGAAAAGAAGAAACTTTAAGAGAAAAATGAAAGAGAAGAGGAGCGATTAGGGTTGAAAAAAAGAGACTAAAAGCTGAAAAATAAGTGAAAAAGTGGTATTTATACTTAGTTTACTAATCTTGGGTAGCACAAAAATAGGGGGAAGGAGAAAAATTAGCAAAATTAAGCTATTTTGCAAGGGAAAGGAATTGAACTCGAATCCTTGATCTAATTGCACTGTTTACTTATTTTCTTTTAACCAGTAAGCCAATTACTCATCCTTGGAACACTTTTATAACCTTTAAACCATAAATTTGGGATGTTACAGTCGGGGTTAGTTGGTAACCCAAACTTGGAAACCTCGGCTCAAAATTCTGTGAGTGCTTTTAATTTCTACTTCGGAACACCGATGTTCTATGCTAGAAACACTTATGCATGTATGCCATCAAGTTACACGGGTGGGCAATTCACAAGTAATATTGGTTTTAACGTAGAGTTGACGAGAATGGATAATGTACTCCTTAGAATATGCACTGGCGAAGGGACATCTAACTAGGTTGATAGTGAATAGGAAGTTGAGAACGAAGAGAACGAAAAGGGAGCTAAGAACGAAGAGGAATCTAAAACTGATGATGATCCAATCTGAGAGTCTAGGCTAGATGGTTCAAAAATTGCCTTATTTTTTTTAACTAGAGGCTGTTCCTACTTAACTAGAAAGGAGTGGTTCTGACGATGAAGGTTTGGACAATGCTAGAGGAATACATCTAGATTTTACGACATATGCACCTCCATCCCACATGCTTAATGTCAACCTTGATGCTGAAAATGGGTTAGAATTTCTAGAACTTCCTTATGGAAGACTGGACAATGTGAGTTCTTTTACAAATTTCGAACATATACAAGTTGGAATGGAATTTTCCTCCAAATATGCTTTTGTTGTTGCAATGAAATGGTATAACATAAAGCATGGGTCAACTTCTATGTTACAAAATCGCTAGCCAAAAAATATGAGGTGAAATGCACAATACATGACAGTAGATGTCTATGGAAAATAGAAGACAATGGAAAAGATGCATAACGAGTGAGATAAATCATATAATGATTTGTGACAATGGTTGAAAGTACTGAATCAGTATGTTCCAAGTATCATCAATCTTGTGAAGTTCATCGAGCTCTTGGGGTGAGGGCAGAATATTTTGCACAAACCCAAACTACCGCATCACTCAGTCAGATTCATGCATCTCAACTATTGCAAAACTATCAATGACACTTTGACATGCCAAATATTGTGATTCGTCAAAAATTTGACTGAGATACATTCTTGTATTCTCGGATCAGACTACGACATCTATTCAAACTATAGTCTAAAATTATAAATTTTATTACGTACCTAATATTAAATTTCAAATCCTTACATAATTATTATATAATTGAAAATTTTAAAAACTAACCTTGGCTTCTGAATATTGATTTAACAATAGCCATATATCTTCGAGGTCGTTTGGTATACCCTCAAGACTTGCATCATTGTTCCACCTATTCAAATAATATGTTATTTTAAAAATATAATAGTAAAAAATAATATGATAACTACATTATTAAATGAAGCTTGCCTTATTACAAGTGGGAATTGATAAGGAAAGTTTACTTGGGGAGGTAAAAATGGTAAGCAGTACTATTTCCATGACTGAAGAAGGAAAATACAACCACCAATTTTAATTTTCTGTGCTTTAGTTCCCCAACACATCTTTCGGTACAATGTAGTCAATATATCTGATCCCCAACTGAGTCGCTCGACTTCTTTTAAGTTGATTAGTTGTAGGAGCCACCTGAAATGTACCAAATTTTGAGATTTATCTAGTATTAGAAGACCCTTGATCAACCTCAGTATGAATGCTCGAGAGAATTGTTGTCTTTCAATTGCACTAGAAGAGTTGTAAAGATGTGAGAAATTTATC
Organism: Gossypium turneri; assembly: GCA_008044935.1. Taxonomy (NCBI): domain Eukaryota; kingdom Viridiplantae; phylum Streptophyta; class Magnoliopsida; order Malvales; family Malvaceae; genus Gossypium; species Gossypium turneri. The sequence goes on from CP032581.1 coordinate 55,899,602, forward strand.
TGGGTACCACTAAACTTGTTCGACACCTTGCCTAATAGTTGGTGGTAAATTGCGCTCCAATTGCCAACACGCACTACCACTATAATAACTGACCCATCAACCGGTAAACCGAGTTGTAATGCCACATCCTCAAGTGTAATCATACACTCACTACACGAAAGATGTAGTGTGTGTGTCTTGGGTCTCTATGTAACACCCCATGATAGGTACTAAAAGTAACATGTTTTAACCTCATTCTTAATGCATTTTGGGGTGATTATTCGATGTTAATGGTGAATTTTATGCTCCTAATCCTTTAAATTCATGTTTTTATACTTAGGAGAGCATTTGGGAGTCAAAGGAGTGAAAAACAAGTGAAAACCAGAAAATCAGAGTAAGTTACAAGAGCCACATGGGCTGACCCCTTCCACACGGCCTATACACATAGCCGTGTGAGCCACATAGGCTACCGCACGACCATGTGGCAAACCGTGTTGATTTTACGAATTACATTCCAGACAGTGGAAAAATGTAATTTTTAGGGTTTTTCGGGCATTCTAAGACCTATATATGACAAAAAAAAGATGATAGGAGAGAGTTGTCATAGAATATTCAAGAAAACAACTCAAAAAACACCATTGAAGCCAATTCTAAAGCAGATTTACATCAAGATTGAAGATTCCTTTTTGATTTCTTTGGAGATTATTATGAGTTTCTTTGTTTCTTGTGGTTATACTATGTTTTAGATGTTTTTATTTGCATGTATGAACTAATTTTCTAAATACCTAGGAGAGATGAACCTTATGATGGATTCTGTCGTTTGATTTTTATTTTATGCAATAAAGACTTAGATCTTTTTCTCAATTATGTGTGCTTAATTCTTGGTTTAATGTTTCTAGATTATTGATCTATGTTTGATGTGCTTAAATTAGAGGAGGAATAGACCATATTTAAGAGTAGATCTAGCGTAATTGAGTGGAGTTACATGCAATTCTAGAAATAGGACGACATAAATCTACCGGATTAAAGTCAGATCTAATAGGGGAATCTATAAATCGAGTTAATGTGATAATAGGGGTTTTAATTAGAAAGAAATTTCAATTAATCAACCTAGAGTCAGATGCTTTTATTCTTAAAGAGAGATATTAGCATAATTTTGGGATTTCTACGGATCAAGATACTAAGTGAAGAAATTGCGTAATTTAGATTGATAATGACAGATGAAGTCTAGGTGAATTCTTTCCTGGGTTATTTCGCTTCTTGGTTATTATTCAATTATTTTCCTGATTTTTTTTATGTTCGTAGTTAATTAATTTAGTTTATTTTAGTTATCAATCAATCACTCCAATTATTTGGTTAAATAATAGAAAGATAGTAATTATTAATACTTTTAGTTCTCGTGGGAACGATATCTTTGCTCACCGTAGCTATTGTAACGCCCCAAAATTTAAGTCTTTAATTTTTGTATGATTTGTCACAAATTGCTTGTTTGCTTTAATGGCTAAGTGGTTTGGGTGTGTATGAGAGTGTTTGAGAAGCCTGGGTTCAAGTCTTGACTTTTGCAGAATTTTTAATTTTTGATCTTAAGTGAATCTGGACATAGGCATGTAGGCCTTATAAATAATAGTGTTGGTTTTATGTCACAAAAATGAGCCTATGGTATAGTGGCAAGGTGGTGTGTGAAGTTCCCTTGAGGTCTAAGGTTCAAGTCCTGGGTTGCACAATGGAGTATTTATTTTGCTGCTTGAGCTGGGTAGGTGGTGGAGTTGGATTAGAATACTGCTTATGGGAGTTTGAACTGGTCATGGAGGGAGTTGGGGAGGATTAGATGGAGAAAATCAAGGAGGGATAAGGGGAGGGATATTAGGAGAAAATGAAGGAGTTTGTGGGAGAGGAGTAGTTGTGTGCCGTATGGAGTATGCTTGTGCCAAGTTTAGTCTGTGGCACTAAGGTAATCGGCTTTGTTGAAGTTTTTTTTCCTCTGCTAGTGTGGTTTCGGCTAGTGTCGCGTCTTTGTTTCTCTGCCTCTAGGTGCCGTTTTTGTTAGTTTGGGGTATCTCTCGGGTTGTTTTTACCTAATTTCTTTTTGGCCGAACACACTCTCCTCCCTCATCTTTTCTTTTCTTCTTTCTTTTCAGTTTCTTTTTCTCTTGTTGCCAATTTTTCCCCTTCTCTTTTCCCTCTTCTTTACTTTGTGTGCCGAATCTTTTTTCTCTTCTCCTTTTTCTCCATTGACCGAATAACCTTCTTTTACTGTTTGTGATTTCAACCTTCTTTTATTCTTTTTGACCGAGACATATCTCCTTTTTGTTTGAGTGTGGTGTAGCCGAACATTATCATTCGTAGTATCGTTCTCTACGTTGATCTTTCTCTACTGCTTCTTGCGATTCCTGTGCTGCAGGGTTCTGATTATCGGTAAGTGGTTACACTCCTCTCTTGTGTAAGTCTGTTCTCTTCTTTTTCTTATCTTAAAACTAAATACCCTCTTTTGTAATCTTTGATTACCAGCTACTAATGCTTCCTCTCGATGTGCTGCTTGTTGCGGTATTAAGGTTTTCCTCGAGGAGTGGTGCAGTGTAAGCGTTGTAAAGTCGTCGAAATCACTCTTTCATTCCTCGATCAAGGTAGGTAGGCTAGTCGTCTTTTATGTGAAGGCCGAATGTTCTATGGTTCTACATATGATCATGTGTGGATTTCAACCACATGATTAAACAATATTGTTTAATGATATTGTTGTATTGCAGATATCTGTCAACAAGTTGGAAGTCAATCTTCATCGGTTGTAAAAGTGGGCTAAGCCATTTTTGTTAGTCGAGGCAAGTATTAGTTTAGTTTTGATCATGGATGTAAAAGAAGGAGATTAGTCCTATTGTTTAGCGATTAATGGAAAACGTGTTTGAATGCAGATTTTGGGTGTTCGTGGATCTAGGTGCGCCTTCGCAATCAGGTGTGTAATCACCCACTACTACAGTAGATTGGCGAAAAGCTGAAAAGCCACACGGGGGTGCAATCGCTCGACTGGTAAGCTGAACTTGCGACTCGATGGGTAAAATTACAGAAATACCCTTGAAGGGTAAAATTATTAAAATACCCTCGAAGGGTAAAATTACCAAAATACCCTCGAAGGGTAAAATTATCGAAATACCCTTAAAAGGTAAAATTACTAAAATACCCCCAAAAGGTAAAATTACCAAAATACCTTCGAAGGGTAAAATTGGTGAAATACCCTCGAAAGGTAAAATTATGGAAATACCCTCAAATGGTAAAATTATCGAAATACCCCTGAAGGGTAAAATTACTGAAATACCCTCGAAGGGTAAAATTATCGAAATACCCCCGAATGGTAAAATTATCGAAATACCCTCGAAAGGTAGAATTATGGAAATACCCTCAAAGGGTAAAATTACCGAAATACCCCCGAAGGGTAAAATTTCTGAAATACCCTCGAAGGGTAAAATGACTGTTATACCCTTAGGAGATGAAATGAGTGTATGACAGATTTACTCTATGTTATATATATGACTGTTACTGCATGGGGTTAGGATTCTGATATAGGGGAAGTATACTGTACTGGTGGCTTTGCCACATATACTGTTACTGGCAGCCTTGCTGCGTTATTGTTACTGGCAGCTTTGCTGCGTCATTATTACTGGCAGCTCTACTGCGATATTGGTGTATTGGCTGGGTGGGTCGATTTTATCCCACATGGTGTGTTGGTGGTACAGAGTGGTGTATTGGTTGGATTGGGATGGGTTGCATAACTGCATTGTACTGATTACTGTATTGGGCTAGGGCCCACTCACTATTACTGTACTGGGCTTAGGCCCATACCGTACTGTTACTGAATAGTGCTCAGGCCCAGACTGTTACTGCATGTTGTATGTGGATTGTTTTGTAGGGGATTACACACTGAGTTTCGAAAACTCACTCTCTCCTTTTAACTGTGCAGGTAATCCTCAGCCATAGACGATTTGGGGTTGCGAGGGACTCAGAGGTGGCCACACAACTGCTGCTGATGTTTACATTTGTTTTTTTTAATTTTATTAATTTGTTGGGTTTTTTTTTTGTAATAAGGCCTTTAATTTGGGTTTTTTTTATCTTTAATTGGGCTTTGCTTACATATTTTATACTGCTAGTTAGGTGAAAATGAATTTTCAAAATGATTATGGTTTTCAAAGGCACGGACTTTAAACGTTAGAGTTTTCAAATGCTTTTGCTTTTTAAATCAACTTAATATAATAATAGCAGTTAATAAGGCAAACATTTGGTTAAGTGTTCCGTTAAACATTGCTAAAGAGGTTTCCAAACTTAAGAAACGAGTTTTATCAACAAGTTTAAATTTTGAGAGACACTTCAATGTGACACACCAGATACGACCATAACGTCTAGGCCGGGTTTGGGGTGTTACAGCTATACTAATAATTGATAGGTGAACTTGCCTTAGTCAGATTTTTAGTTAGTTTACAATTTCATTACCCCATACCCGACCTAATCATTGAGTCCAAGCTACAAAGTGCCAAATTAATGGCCAGAGCAACTACGATGAAATTACATTTGATATAAACCATTAACCTTTCAAATATAATTAAAACAGGTGTATAAAATGATATTGATCTTCCGTAATTTGATGCGTCAAATTAGGCTCTCCATTATACTTAAAGAGCTTATTCTCAAGCAATTTAGGTGTATTTTTGTTACTTTTTTCAATTTTTAGTTTTTTTCATTAATAAAGTATTTTTGTTAGTTTTATGCCTTTTTGAGACTCAAATTGACCAAATGTGCCATGGGGAACCTAACGTTATAATTGAGTTAGTGTAGGAAGTCGGTAATGGCCCAAACATGAAGAAATCATCTTTAGGAGGGGGTTTCAAGACATTGAGCCATGGAGGTTGTGATACTCCTAACAGTGTTGAAGTGAAGGACATTGAGGCCAACTCCAATGATATCGTGATACCGAGGATGGGTATCGCGATGCCATGACTCCCAAAACTCTTAATTGCAGTACTGTTTTGGGTATCGCGATATCGAAGTGCGATATCGCTACCTGACAAATGAAAAATTGCAGCGGGAATTTTATTTCCAAACAAGCTTAAGTCTCTCTTTTTTCATTTAAGGGCATAATGGTCAATGTTAGGTTAAATATTAGTAGACTATAAATGTAACACCCTACACTCGACTTGATTGTCGGGTTCAAGCTACAAGATGTCACATTCATAGCCGGAGTGACTACGACTAATTTTTTTCAACTTTAAACCATTTTAAGATTTAATTCAATCAAATGAACATTAATCACAATAACCAACCATTTACGAGATTTATATAAGCTTACAAAAGCTGCTAGAACAAATCCGAGGTTGAATAGGGATCTAACATCCATCATATAATATCAAATTCAACAGGAGCATTCACTTAAGAACAAACCAAACAAGACTTAACTAGGTACATGCCAACTTAGAATAAAAATGGAATATAAAAATGCTGATGAGTTCGGAATTGTTGACTGAATGCTGAAGTCGTAGTTCAAATATCTTGAATTATACCTAAACTGCGCACGAATAACAAACAGTATGTTGAGCAATGGAACTCAATAGTATTTCTATGATTTAAATAACAAAATTTCAAGTTAAGAAAATTGTAACATCCAACTAATATGTCATTTATATCAAGTGGAAAACCAATTCATTTAGCATTCCAATAGAGGTGATCGATTCCAGTTATATGCCAACACCTATCGTAAAGCCTTTTTAAAATTCAATACCAATCATGAATCAACCATTCATATCCTTGACATTATAACAATCAATTCCATGTTCATTCCACAACAATAAACCATTAAACTCTCTTTCTAAAGTCAGTCAACTCATTCATATTCATTTCAGCCTCCCCTAAGGCTCGTTTCCAATTTATTCACACAGAAGTTCACGTATTTCCTTTATCGTGATCCACATATATATATGCACAATTGATGCCATAAAATTATACTATTTCATTTCAATATCTTTTATCAAGTCGTAAACTCATACCAATTTCACATAACTCATTTCATTACATTTCAATCCAATATATATATTCACATTCAATTTCAGAATCACAATTCAATTCATCATCAACAAATAATATCTCATGATAAATGTGTCTTATGAATAATTTTAAACATGAATAAATAACTAGTTAGGAATATGTCATATTAACATGTCATTTCCCAAATTGAATCATTGAATTCGTCACAATTTCGAACCAATCTTCCAGACTTATAAATCCAGTTTACAAATTTCTTTCTCATTAACAATTCTTTTCATTATCATTATAAATTTTTATATATTAAATCCCCATTAACTTGACTCGGACATGAATGGATACACAAATCCAACCAATACCCCAATTTGGCACCCAATGCCTCATTGGACAATTTCCAAAGAAAATAGATTGTGCCTAGCGCTTATTGGTATGACCGAAGTAAAAATTGTGCCCAGCACTCTTCAAAACATAGTCAAAGTAACTATTGACACCCAGTGCTTCATCGGAACGTTCGAAGTAATTAGTTTGCACCCCGCGCTCATTGGTATAACCGGAGTAAATGTTGTGCCCTGCACTCATTGGAAATTCAGAAGTAAAAATTGTGTCCAGCACTCATAGACACATAGTCAAAGTAACCATTTGACACCCAGTGCCTCATCGGAACGTCCGAAGTAATTAGTTTGCACCCCGTGCTTTTTGGTATAACCGAAGTAAATGTTGTGCCCAACACTCATCAGAACGTCTGATGTAAAAATTGTTCCCAGCACTCATCGACACATAGTCGAAGTCACCATTAGGCACCCAGTGCCTCATTGGAACATCCGAAGTAATTAATTTGCTTCCAGCTCTCATCGACATATAGTCGAAATAACTCCGCCCGGCAATTAATAGGCTAATCATTTATCCAATTCCCTTATAAGATTAATTCTCATTCTATCGATCTCAATATCATCAATATCATCAATTCATCACTCATCATCAATTAAATTTAATCCTATATCTCAATAATCAATTAAATTCACACTAATATGATTCGATCAATCATAATCAGCTATTAATTCATTTATAGTTCTTCTATTATTTTTCCTCCTCCTCCTCTCCATTCCACTTCCTTTATTTACGAGTATTTGCACAAAAATCTTTAGCCTTAGTATGATATGCTTTTATGTAACATGAATTATCCTTTCACTATTTATACATATACTTTTAATAAAGCTGTCTTCTTGAGTAGTACTCACTAGATTATTTATATCTAGACCTACCGAATTCGAAACTAAGACCCGCTTTTTGTTTTTGAAACTAGACTCAATGAACTTTTTACCAAAAAAATTTCAGAATTTATTTCAAAGTAAATTGGTACCAGTTTTTTTAAAACCTCCCTTGTTCTACAGCTAGGTAGCTTTTACTCTTTTTCACTAAAAATTAAATATCTTTCAGTACAAGTCTCATACTATGTTGGCGTTTGTTTTATTTGAAAATAGACTCATTAAGATTTTAGGCATATATATATCATCTCCTAAACATTTTTGTACAATTTATAATGATTTTGATATTGCCTCATAAAATGTATTATATCTTATAATCTAAAATTTCATTGCTTTCACTGTTGCTTTTATGCAAAATTAGACTCGATAATATTTAGTTTCATATTTTATTAAACCTCTAACTCGATTCTTACAATTTTTGGTGAATTTTCAAAGTCGTACTACTAGAGGTGCTCATGGGCCGGGAGGCCCGGCCCGGCCCGACGGCCCGCCCGAAATATGGGAGGGTTCGGGTAAAAATATAGGCCCAAAATATGGGTTTGGGCAAAAAACGAGGCCCGTTTAGAAAACAGGCCGGGCCTCGGGCACCACTTTTTTGGCTCGGGCCCGGCCTGGCCCGAATATATAAGAAATATATATTTTTTATTTTTTTTAAATTTAAAATATTTTAAAATACTTTTTTTATTTTTTATTTTAAAAATAAATTTTTAGTGTTTATTAAAAAATTGGACCAGGCCGGGCCGAGCCCGGGCTTAGGACGCAGGCCAAAATTTTTTTTTCTGGGCCATGAGCACCTCTACGTACTACCATTGATATCCATAAAGTGTTTAGTGAAACATTTTATTCTTCCATGATTTGATTAAGTTTTTCTCATTTCATTATATTACATATCACATTCCAACCAAATTCAATGTCAAAACATATAACCATTAAGTTACACAAATTCTTATTTTTGTTCAAATTAGTCATCTAGTTCGATAATCAATCTCAAACATAACATTTCAAACTTAAATAATCATTTTCAGTTTACCTTGGTGTCATACTTTACAAAACAAAATAAATATATAACGAATATAATGATTCAATTTATAGAAATACAAATATAATATGAATTAGCTTAGTAAGTTCCATAAGAATATACCTGACAAAAATAGCAACACACAAAATGTCAAGGCCTAATCTGCCAAAAATTGACTTTTCCTCAACTATACCCCGATTAGCTCAAATCTCTATCTATAATATAATTTATTTCAATTTATCAATTTCAAACATCTCCAAAACAGCTTATTATAATTATATATTAATTCAAATATTTTTTTCAATGTTCTCTAAAATTTTGCATTTTATTCAATTTATTCTTTAAAACCGAAATGATTATATCTTTCAAATTTGAGCACCTATTTTTTTATAAAAGATTTCAAATACATCCTATTACAACCCTCTACCAACAATAATTACAGAAAATTCATACTAATTTTGAAATATTTACACTTTGGTCTCTATGTTCAAAGCTAACAATTAAACTTTACAAATTAGTCTTTTTTTACAAATCTAAGCTTAAGAATTAACCATTTAACATCAAAACTTCAAACATTCAACTAAAGTAATATCCTCAAATTTTAATAATAACAAAAATTTCAACATGAATTAGCTAACTTATAGTATCGGGATTCTAAAAATATAAAAATTACAAGAAACAGACTAAATTAAACATACCAATCAAAGCTTTGAACATCCTTCTACAATTCTTTTTTTTTTCTTTCCCCCTGTTTGGACGATCTGCAGGATGGAAGAAACAAAATGTTTCTTTCCACCCACCACCACCCATTTAACTATTTCTTTCTTTCTTTATTATTATTATTATTATTATTATTATTATTATTATTATTATTATTATTATATATTGCAACATACTTTACCACCTAACGGCACTAACCACTTTAGTGGTTAATTGCCACTTTAGTCCTTCATATTTTTTTCTAATTATAATTCTTTTATAAATGACATTTTACCTCTTATGCAATTTGGTCCCTATACTTTAATTAAACATTATGTAAACGAAATTACTTAACCAAGATTCAATATGCCTACAAATTAACTCCGTAAATATTATAAAAATGTTTATGAGTTCGGTTTATGGAAACGAGGTCTCGATACCTCAATTTCCAAAATCTCTGACTTTAGAATCGATGCACTTGTACTTTAATTTTCTATCAATTAAACAAAATTACTAGACCAACTTTAATATGTTTCTATATTAGTCTCATAGCTATTAAATATTAATATCTATAAACACGTTTAGCGAAAATGACATTTCAGAACCATAATTTTTTACACCACCAGAAACCGGGTCGTTACAATAAATACTACTTTATAAGCTTTTGATTTAAGATTTTGTTGGCTGAACATTTTCTTCATAGTTTCATAGTTCTTAGTTTAGGTTTTCATTTTTTTTCTTTTCATTTTGTTTTTGTTGTAGTATTTTTATTTCTTCATTTTTTTTGGAACATTATGGATGGATATGTATTAAACGTTCGCGCTTCATCGGATGTTTATCTATTAATGTGCATTTTCTCAACCTTATCTTTTATATTTTATGCCTACTATGTGTTTGTTAAAATGCTTGTATAGAATTTAAGTTTAATCATGTGTTGAATTGTTTTATTGGTTGATTGATGAATGAGTTACTTAGCTAAGTTATATCTATGCTTTGATTGGTTGTTTGTTCAAGTGTATTAAATTGCATATTACCCTAAAATTGACACCTTTAGTGGAATATTTAGATAGACGAGATCGATAAGAGACTTTATCGTGTAGGACTTTGATAAACTTGTGCCAAATAGTGAGGCCAAGAGGAGATCTATATGCCTAAATGAGACCAAGAGGAGAGCTTAGGTGGTATCTTCTAGTTTAGGAAGAGACCGAAAGGAGATTCCTTATTAGGAATAGCAAACAATATAATCATCATAGATTTATTAGTTCAGTTAATAATCCATGAATCATTCAACTACCATTTCAATCCATTTGCATTGTTTCTAGTAAAAAGGAAGAAAGTTAGTTTGATATTTTTATTTTTTAATTTAGATATAGCTCAAATCTTATTTTATTTGAACTTGCATTAATAATTTTTGACTTGATTAGATTAGTAATTGCTTAACTTGTAATTAACTTGTAATTAACTTGATAAACATATTTACCAATTTGACAATCCTTTGTGTTCGATCCTTGGAATACTCAAAGTGTACCATTGTAATAATTACAAATATTAGAACTGACTTTTCAAACTTGCAGTGAAGTCACTTTAAATTATTAAATTGTGTTGATTCATAACCCCAGTGCATGCACGTCGAGGCACGGTCAGATACATATTCATTTCCAAGTCTTATACGAGCTTAAAAAAGCTCTATTGCTAACCCAAGGTCAAATTAGGACTAAATTGTAATGTTTTCAAAATCTCGGGTTGATATCGCGACTTTGGGGGTTCCTCATCGCCATGCAACATACTGTTTTGGTCTCGTCGCAACGCCCAACGCCCAACGTCACCACCTAATTTGAAAATGGCCAAATTGGCACCAATTTGCATTACCTAAAAATTCCATTCCATCAATACCATATTTCATCTTAACCAAATTGCCATTTCAAACATACATTTCTAACATGTTTCATTATTTATATGATCATTTGTAATCCATAATTTTTCTATTTCACAATTAACAATTGTGCAACTTCAAAACATTACCAAATGAACATATACTATTGAGTATGAACACAAGTAGTTCAACCTCTCATTTAAAGCAACTAGTTGCCAAATTCATCTATACCATCTAACAATTAACCATTTCTAACTCACCAATCTAAGTCTTAATATAACTTGAACATGTATTATGCAAAACCGACTCAACCTAGGTACATGTCATATTTAAAAAAAAATAGAATTACTCAAACTTTGTTGAGTCAGGGATCACTTCCTGGATGCTAGTTCTACTGCTCGCACTCTTGGGGATCTACTATACCTGCTCACAGAGAAAAAAAACCGTACATTAAGTGAAAACGCTAAGTGGTATTTCCATGATTCATGTCATAATAATACAAGTTTAATCAATGCATATAACTAATTCAAACTCAATTCACAACTAATTCACATACAATTTCATACCACAAACTTCCATTGTCATGTTTCTTATACTTTTCATACCCTTCCACATTATATTCTGCATATTACATAATCATTTCATACCACATTTGCACATATATACTTATTCCATTTTATACAACATTTTTATCCTGTTTAAAAATCAAGTTCAAAAAAAGTTTTCTTGCATAGTGGAAAATTAAAATTTTTGAAAGCCGAGTTGGTTTATGATATTTATAGCAATAAACTCTTTAACAAAATCACACTTGTGTTTTCGACTAGACGAATCTTGTCGTTCCCAACTCTCAATCGAATGAACTTTTCCGCTATTCTTGTACTCGAACTGATTCGAGTATGGGCTCGAACAAATTCGAATCAAACACAAAACTTAAAATCGTTTACTTTACTTTTAGAAGAAAGCAAATCACTCTTTAATAGAAATTGGTAGAATTGTTATTCCGAAAAATAAAATTTATGCTGAGAAAATTGTAATACCTAAATTTTGCCCGGCCTTTTAAATAATAAAAAATATGTCCAACATTTTTACAGTCCAAATTACAATGGGCTTATGTGGCCCAAAACCCAAAATGAACAGAGGCCCAAAAGCAATGGCCCAACATGAAATCAGAAACCCTAGGGTTTCTGGGATGAGTCTCACGCCGCAGCCACCTAGCCTCGCTCTCCGAATCTCTACGAAATCTTCACCTGCACAAAAATGGAAACAAGCAGTATATAGAAAGTAAAATCAAGGATTGCAAATCAAGAAGAGATAAAACAAGATTTGTTTCTTTATATTTTATTTTAATATGGCTATAAAAAAGGCCATTAAACATCTGTAAAAAGAAAAGATCGAATTCAAAAAATCAATACAAAAAAAGCTATTATTTTCACAGCAAGTAGAATATCAAGAACACAAAGATCAAGAAACCGAAAGGTTGATATTTTAGCATCATCCTATTCTATATTTTCTTCTTTTTATTTTTTTTACCTTGCTAAAATACAACAAACAAAAAAATAAAGAACTTATCTCTACTCGCTTCTGAAACGCCGTTGAGGCGTTCGAGGTTCGTCTCCGAGGATAGACAATCAGAAGCCGAAGGACCTTTTTTGTTTTTGAGGTGTTTTGGTTCAGTTTTGAAAGGTTTTAAGCCTAGATTCTGTTTTAGAGGTTTTAAAAGGGACGGATCTGAAATTTTCAGCTTTCCGGCCACCACACACGGCGGCGCCGTAGCCGGAGGCCGGCGGCCGGCGCAGTGGCCGATGATCGGCCGTTGACCGGACTTAGACCGGAGCTTGGAGGAAAGGGGGAAGGTTGAGAGTGTTCTTCAGAATTTTTTTTTAAAAAGAAAGGAAGAAATGAAAATTTTTGGAGGTTTTTTGGCTTTTATAGCATAAATAAAACGACGCCATTTCACCTAAGGGCTTTAGTGCCAAAACGGCACCGTTTTACGTGACCCGCACGCGCGACCCGACCCATACCAGGGGATCCGCGTGTTTTCGATTTTCGGGTTATTTACCCTTTTAGTCCTTCCTCTTTTTAGGGGTTAGGCAATCAAGTTTTTTTTTTTAAAATTTTTCCTTGTGATTTATTACTGTTTTCAATTTCGTCCTAATTTGAACGGCGTCGTTTTGAGGAGAAGGGAAAATTTCCCTTCCAGCCCCTCTATGTAATTCGCGCATTCAATTTCGACCTCCATACTTCAATTATTTGCAGATTTGTCTCTGTTTTTTTTACTTACAGTTCAAATTGGTTTTTTTTCTCTATTTTTTTATTCTTTTTATTTTTTATTTTTTGTATTTATTTATTTATTTATATATGTATATATGTCTTTTTATTTTTTATTTTTGTACATATTTATATATACATACGGATTTTTTTAAATACAATGTTTTTTATTTGTATGTAATAAATTTTTCTTGATTTATATATATATATATATTATTTTTGTATGTATTTTATATTAATATTTTTTAACCAATTTTTTTATATTGTATTTATATGTATATATGAATTTATTTATTTTTAAAATGCAAACATATGTTTTTTTCCACATACTTTATAATCCATATTTTTTGCCTTTATTTTCATAAATGCATCATGTATTATATACGTATAAATTTCATAGCCTAAATTTCATATGTAAATTATGTGTATGTCTTTAAATTTCAATGTATATATTATGTGCCATTTATTCTTTATATTTTGTTTATTTGCTTCATTTGATTATTAATTCATGTTTATATGTTAAAAATAATGTTTTTTATTTGTTTGATGTTTTGCATGTGATTATTTTTATTATGTATGTTAATTTCACTTATTGAGTTATTTATCTTATTGTTATGCCATTGTCATATTTATTATTGCCATTTACACTTGATAGCATTACATTATCTTTTTACTTGATTTTAAAATAAAACTTTTCAAAATAGAGATAATACTCGTATTTAGGATTTTCAAGGAAATTGAGCCCTAACGTATTGGGTTCCGATTTTCTTCGTTAAGTCTAACAATCGAGCATTCTTCTTTAATCAAAAATAAGAGTTCATATTTGGGAATTCAACACGTTGTGTCCTAACGTATTGGATGTGATGCATTGATTTCTCGAAATGAAGATTTTTCCTAAAAATAATAAAGGAAATATTCCGAGTTTGGGATTTTAAAGGAATTGTGCCCTAACGTATTGGGCCGCGATTTCTTAAATCTTGAATAAATGGATATTCTTTTAAATTTTTATTGAACGAATATTTCGGCCTGATTCATTTTTGAGGAAATTAGGATGTCGTGCCCTAACGCATTGGGTGTGGCATTTTCTTTCTCTGAGATGACAAGGGTCTTAATAAGTAACGTTTTTAAGTTTTTGCTAAGGATTATATTTTTCAAATTTTTGACATTAAGACACTAATTAATTAACTAGGTACCAATTTTGGGCGTTACGAGGGTGCTAATCCTTCCTCGTACGTAACCGACTCCCGGATCCATTTTTTTAAAACTCGTAGACCAAAGCCGTTATTTTAGGTGATCCAATCACACCTTAATAAAAGATTGGTGGCGACTCCCAATTTTCATTTTTTAAAGTCGACAACCTAAAATTTTTGTTTTTCAAAAAAATGGTTTCGACAGCTTGGCGACTCCACTGGGGACTTTTTTTAAACAAAATAAGAGAGTCGAGCCACAAAGTTGATTAATTTTTTTGTCTTATAGTCGAAAAAATAAATTCGTTTTAAAAATCCTCTTGCATTCATGCTTAATTGATTTAAGTACTTTAAATTATTTTGCATTATACATTACATGTACTGGATAAATTTTACCCTTTTAAGTGGGAGCGAGAAACTAGTCCTTCGTGAGGTTTTTACCTCCGTGTAGGGTAGTTGACCGCTTTCGGGATACATCTGTACCTATGTCTTCGTGAGATTGTCATCTCCGTGCAGCCATAGGGAAATGTATTCCCCTAAACTGGACTCGATCCATATGAGCCTATAATGGGTGAGGATGGAGGAATTTGCTGGTTCGGGTACCTTTACCCTAGAAGCCAAACTTCATATAATGAACCTTAGGAATCCACCCTAGGTAGAACTATACTAAACCCTAGTAGACACCCGATTAGGTGTTTTACTATTTCTTGATTATATTTTATATTATTATATGACACTAACCTTTTGTGTTTTATTTTGATTGCATGACATGGCATTTCATTTCATTATAAAAGAGGTGTTGATTCACGTTCAGTTGCTAAATAGAGAGCTTGTCATAAGAAAATGGGTTTCTTGATAAAGTGGGTGACAATATGGTTGTCCGAATATGGTCCAAGAACACATGATAAGAGAGGGATGATAGTTTAATGGAGGACTACACGGCTATGGCTCCGTTGCCCAAGGATTCAAGATGACAAAGATTATTCGAGAGCTGCTAAAACCTTCTTAAAGAGAAGCCAACGAGCATCACGAGGATGAGTGAGCAATGAGTTGCGACCCAGATCAAGTAAAAAGGAAATAGAAGAGACGTCCTTTTTGAACGCTCGAATAAAGAAGAGGATCGAATGTCTTCGTTTAGGAGGGCAAGGCCGTATAAATATTCATTTTATGTAAAGAAATTTATTTTCTAGTAAAGTTCTCTAAATGAAATTGAATCAGAATCAACGTCTCTTTATGCATTCATTTCATGCATTCGCATTACATGATATCATAGCATTAAAGTCCACTAAAAGATTCTAATTAATTTAAGTCACTCCTCAGTTAATCTGAAAACCAACAAATCAACCGAACACCGTTATAGTACCTGAGCAAAGTCAGGAGGCATCGACCAAAGATTGGAGAGAATAGAGCAAATACAAATACAGATGCAAGAGCAATTGACTGAATTTCAACAAGAAATGAGGAATCAGATGCTAGAATTCCAAATAAATATGAGCCAACTAACCCAGTTATTGGGTAAAGGGAAAAGCCCAGCGGCTCACTTTGGGGATGATAATGAGGACCCTACATATTCCCTAGATTTTACCTCGATAAGTGTCTAGGCCCAACCAGACGCATGTCCATAAGAGGCACTATTTACCATCAGATCTCGACAATATCTGACTGGTACATCGACACCAGTATATCGCCTGGCAGACTCAAAAACCAATCCTGTTGCTCTTGACAATTCATCAGAAATAAAACAGGCGAAGGTAGAGCACCCAGATACTAAAAAAGCCTCAAGAAAGAAAGGGAATAAGGGGAAAAATGAAGGCAGATATAACAAGGGCCACTCAAGACCAATCGCTGTGGGCCGGCTAAAGACAGAAACCACCAGCCATCAGGGTCCTTTAAAGCAAGAATCAAATGTGAAGCCAGGTACTGAAAAACTCTAGTTCACGCCAATTCCAATGTCGTACAAGGAGCTGTATCAAAGCTTATTCGATGCGCATGTTGTTTCTCCTTTACATGTGAAGCCTCTACAGCCTCCGTATCCCAAATGGTACGACGCAGGTGCACAATGCGATTATCATGCGGGAATTATGGGGCACTCAATAGAGAATTGCATTGCCTTCAAAAAGCTAGTTGAAAAATTCATCAACATGGGTATTGTCAAGTTGGATGACTCATCTAATGCAGGAAATTCGCTACCCAATCATGATTGATAATGGTATGAATGCAATATATGAAGAGGTGTTGAGAAGTGTTCACATACGAAGACACAATTGAAAAGGGACCTTGTTAGATGTCTGCCCTTATAAAATTTGGGAGTGTTCTAAGTAATTGGATTACGGAAGAAATCTCTGTAGTCTTTAGAGCTTGTTTAGAGTAATGTTCAGAACATTCTTGTTGCTTTTAGCCTAAAAACGATAGGAATTCCTTTGTGAAATAGGCTCATGTCTGAACATCATTATTCTAATAAAATAATCTTTGCATTTGAGCCAATATTCTTTCATTCTTTGCGAGTAATTATTCTTTCATTTTTCTTCCACATCATTTTTTCGTTCATAATTATATTGTACAAATAATTATTCGTAAATTCACACATTCTTTTGTATATTCTTTTGCAATTACTATGGGTCCTCAGATATCAATGACATGAGTGACGCTGCTACTGACTCAGAATCTCCTTCTGAGCGAGACATGTGTTTAGAGGGATCTCATAACTTTGAAGATGTCATATATCGTAGCCTATTTCTGGACCTGTTAAGGATGGTAGAACAAGTCGGAAAATGGATCTCACCCTACAAAGAATTATCAGGATACATGACTTCTCCTTATGTGGGGCATGGAGGTCATTTGGTCGATCTCGCCAAAAGAGTCTGACGGTCATCAATTCATCTTTGTGATAGTCAATTACTTTACTAAATGTGTGGAAGCTACTTCGTATGTTAATTCTTGAAGAATCATATGGAACGCCAAAAGGATCATATCTAACAATGTACTAAATTTGAACGACAGCACAATATCAAAAGTTTGCAGTCTGTTCACGATTAATGCCATATTGCCCAAAGAAAAGATGGCAATTGTTTAAAAACAAAACTCTACCGGGGCAATGACTTTCTCTTGGGGCCATCGTGGTTTTGCCTATTGAAGACAAGATTCTTTCACTCTGAGTTTTTAGATCTAATTGAAGAGGAATGTTCAAAGTTATCCATCATGGTCAAATGCGCCAAAAGAAAATGATGCGAGCTCACAAAAAAAAGGTCCGCCCTAGAGAACTCCTTGAGAGGGACCTGGTATTGAAGAGGACCTTTCCCATACAAAAAGAATTTTATCCAAGATGGAAAGGGCCTTATGTTGAAGGCCTTATCTGGAAAAGTGTCGATTTTGATCAGAAGGGATAACAAGGACATGCCTAATCCTATGAGTTCAGATTCAATCAAAATTATTTTGAAAAAAAAAAAAGAAAAGAAGAAAGAAAATGGAGAGGCCAAGGTGAAAACCCGCAAAGGGTGCCTTGAGACCAAAGGGGATTTGAGTTGAAAACCCGAAAAGGGCGGCTCAAATATTGATTAGAATAGGGCAAGAGGTGATCAAAGCAGTTCAAATTTTGACCAGGTGGGGGCATGTGGTGATCTAGTTATACTCGAACCAACAGGAAAGAGTAGGCAACATTTTGAGGCATTGACAGAGTACTGTAGATCTCTCAAATACATGTCAAACTCAGAAGGGTCTTCAGAAAGTTTGTACAGAGAAGTTCAAGCTGCGATATCTGGGGCACCCAATTTTCATAATATTTATATTGAATACTTCATTCATTTCTAAGATACATATTCCCAATTGATTTCTTTGTTATCCCTCTTAATTATCTTTGATAATTTATTCCTTTCGAGCTATGCTCAGAACCAACTTTATTCTTATCCATTGTTATGACCTTTTTGCAAGAATGTTGCATTGGAATAATGATTAATGGACTAATAAAACTTTCACAAGGAAGTTTTGCATATTACTCTGGAAGTTTCTAGATAATACAGGAACCTGAAACAAGACTATTGTTTAGAACGCACCATGTTTAAGGGTTGAAAATCTGAAAAGGAGGAGTCTAAATTAGGACTTTCTCTTTGGATTTTGTTGTAAAAAACATTGAACAAAATGACAAGATGTCGTGTGGATAAATAAGCAAATAATGATCACCAGACAATAGGAAAAGGTTTCCTCGAGGAAAAAAGCCTTTATTTGTGCATGAGCCTTTGGTACGATACCCTGGGAATGGTGTAAGAGACCAGAGAGATTTAGATCTTATATCCTTGAACTGTGATAGGAGAGAATTGAGGAAAAGCCATATATTTCTACCCTTGGGTTACAGTAGGAGAAAATGTTACGAATTTTGGCGTCCTAGTGGATTGAACTTTAAAGTTCACAGTGAGGGAAAGCCTGGCTAAATGTTTCTTCAGAAAAGCCAGTCAAGCAAGAAGGCGTTGTAGCACGTCAGTCACAAAGCCTTAATAAACTTCGAGTAATAACAACCTAAGCGGGATCATTCTCGAAAAAATAAATTTTGCATTCATGCAAATACCATTCACACATGTCTAGTTAGGAGCATTTGATGCATTTTGATCATGCCATCCTAATCATTAGGCATAATTAGGCTCATTATACAGGTCATGTTCCCCAGAGAACAGATCAGTGAAAATAGCAGATCTTGCCTTCCTGCATCGACAGCGGAGCAGATCGAAGACGGCAAATCCTATCTCCCTGAAGTTGCAGTGGAGCGGATTAAAACCTTAGATCTTACTGAAGTTGCGGAGAGCAGATCGCATCTAGTCTTATCTCCTTGAAGTTGTAGTGGAGCAGACTAAGTAAGTAAGTCTTATCCTCCTGAAGTTGCAGTGGGGCAGACTGAAGATGGCAAGTCTTATCTCCCTGAAGTTGCAGTGGAGCAGATTAAAGCCGACAATCCTATCTCCCTGAAGTTGTAGTGGAGCGGATTAAAATCTGAGATCTTATCTTTCTGAAGTTACAGAGAGCAGATCGCATCTAGTCTTATCTCCCTGAAGTTGCAGAGGAGCAAACTAAGTAAGCAAGTCTTATCCTCCTGAAGTTGCAGTGAGGCAGACTGAAGATGGCAAACCTTATCTCCCTGAAGTTGCAGTGAAGCAGATTAAAGCCGACAATCCTATCTCCCTGAAGTTGCAGTGGAGCGGATTAAAATCTCAGATCTTATCTTTCTGAAGTTGCAGAGAGCAAATCGCATCTAGTCTTATCTCCCTGAAGTTGCAGTGGAGCAGACTAAGTAAGCAAGTCTTATCCTCCTGAAGTTGCAGTGAGGCAGACTGAAGATGGCAAATCTTATCTCCCTGAAGTTGCAGTGGGGCAGATTAAAGCCGACAATCCTATCTCCCTGAAGTTGCAGTGGAGCGGATTAAAATCTCAGATCTTATCTCTCTGAAGTTACAGAGAGCAGATTGTATCTAGTCTTATCTCCCTGAAGTTGCAGTGGAGCAGACTAAGTAAGCAGGTCTTATCTCCCTAAGCAGTAGTGGAGCAGATCGAAGATGGCGGATTTTACCTCCCTATGGTTATAGTGGAGTACATTGAAGCCAGTAATTCTACTTCCCTAGACAACAGTGGAATAGATTGAAGATTTCAGATCTTATCTCCCTAAGCAGTAGTGGAGCAGATCGAAGATGGCGGATTTTACCTCCCTGTGGTTATAGTGGAGTACATTGAAGCCAGTAATTCTACTTCCCTGGACAACAGTGGAATAGATTGAAGATTTCAGATCTTATCTCCCTAAGCAGTAGTGGAGCAGATCGAAGATGGCGGATTTTACCTCCCTGTGGTTATAGTGGAGTACATTGAAGCTAGTAATTCTACTTCCTTGGGCAACGGTGGAATAGATTGAAGATTTCAAACAGTAGTGGAGCAGATCGAAGATGGCAGATTTTACCTCCCTGTGGTTACAGTGGAGTACATTGAAGCTAGTAATTCTACTTCCCTGGCCAACAATGGAAGTCTTATCTCCCTGCAGTTGCAGTGGAATGGATTGAAGCACCAAAGCTCATACCTCTGAAGACGCAGAAGGTCAGAATGAGGCTGAAGAAGAAGAGCACCAAGGTTCAGCGTGACCGGGCAAAATTGGGCATTTTTTAAAGTCTTTGCTCTGTTCCTGTTACACGATAACGAGCAAAAAGGGGCAGCTGTAATACCTAAATTTTGCCCGGCCTTTTAAATAATAAAAAATATGTCCAACATTTTTACAGTCCAAATTACAATGGGCTTACGTGGCCCAAAACCCAAATGAACAGAGGCTCAAAAGCAATGGCCCAACATGAAATCAGAAACCCTAGGGTTTCTGGGATGAGTCTCACGCCGCAGCCACCTAGCCTCGCTCTCCGAATCTCTACGAAATCTTCACCT
Organism: Gossypium turneri; assembly: GCA_008044935.1. NCBI lineage: Eukaryota > Viridiplantae > Streptophyta > Magnoliopsida > Malvales > Malvaceae > Gossypium > Gossypium turneri. Next base: position 55,920,311 of record CP032581.1, read on the forward strand.
GCACTAAAATGGAAACAAGCAGTATATAGAAAGTAAAATCAAGGATTGAAAATCAAGAAGAGATAAAACAAGATTTGTTTCTTTATATTTTATTTTAATATGGCTATAAAAAAGGCCATTAAACATCTGTAAAAAGAAAAGATCAAATTCGAAAAATCAATACAAAAAAAAAGCTATTATTTTCACAGCAAGTAGAATATCAAGAATACAAAGATCAAGAAACCGAAAGGTTGATATTTTAGCATCATCCTATTCTATATTTTCTTCTTTTTATTTTTTTTACCTTGCTAAAATACAACAAACAAAAAAAATAAAGAACTTATCTCTACTCGCTTCTGAAACGCCGTTGAGGCGTTCGAGGTTCGTCTCCGAGGATAGACGATCAGAAGCCGAAGGACCTTTTTTGTTTTTGAGGTGTTTTGGTTCAGTTTTGGAAGGTTTTAAGCCTAGATTCAGTTTTAGAGGTTTTAAAAGGGACGAATCTGAAATTTTTGGCTTTTCGGCCACCACACACGGCGGCGCCGTCGCCGGAGGCCGGCGGCCGGTGCGGTGGCCGATGATCAGCCGTTGACCGGACTTAGGCCGGAGGTTGGAGGAAAGGGGGAAGGTTGAGAGTGTTCTTCAGAATTTTTTTTTTAAAAATAAAGGAAGAAATGAAAATTTTTGGAGGTTTTTTGGCTTTTCTAGCATAAATAAAATGACGCCGTTTCACCTAAGGGCTTTAGTGCCAAAACGGCACCGTTTTACGCGACCCGCATGTTCGACCCGACCCATACCAGGGGATCCGCGCGTTTTCAATTTTCGGGTTATTTACCCTTCTAGTCCTTCCTCTTTTTAGGGGTTAGGCAATCAAGTTTTTTTTTTTAAATTTTTCCTTGTGATTTATTACTGTTTTCAATTTCGTCCTAATTTGAACGGCGTCGTTTTGAGGAGAAGGGAAAATTTCCCTTCCAGCCCCTCTATGTAATTCGCGCATTCAATTTCGACCTCCATACTTCAATTATTTACAGATTTGTCTCAGTTTTTTTTTTACTTACAGTTCAAATTGGTTTTTTTTCTCTATTTTTTTATTCTTTTTATTTTTTATTTTTTGTATTTATTTATTTTTTATATATGTATATATGTCTTTTTATTTTTTATTTTTGCACATATTTATATATACATACGCATATTTTTTTAAATATAATGTTTTTTATTTGTATGTAATAAATTTTTCTTGATTTATATATATATATATTATTTTTGTATGTATTTCATATTAATATTTTTTAACCAATTTTTTTATATTGTATTTATATGTATATATGAATATATTTATTTTTAAAATGCAAACATATGTTTTTTTCCACATACTTTATAATCCATATTTTTTGCCTTTATTTTCATAAATGCATCATGTATTATATACGTATAAATTTCATAGCCTAAATTTCATATGTAAATTATGTGTATGTCTTTAAATTTCAATGTATATATTATGTGCCCTTTATTCTTTATATTTTGTTTATTTGCTTCATTTGATTATTAATTCATGTTTATATGTTAAAAATAATGTTTTTTATTTGTTTGATGTTTTGCATGTGATTATTTTTATTATGTATGTTAATTTCACTTATTGAGTTATTTATCTTATTGTTATGCCATTGTCATATTTATTATTGCCATTTACACTTGATAGCATTACATTATCTTTTTAATTGATTTTAAAATAAAACTTTTCAAAATATAGATAATACTCGTATTTAGGATTTTCAAGGAAATTGAGCCCTAACGTATTGGGTTCCGATTTTCTTCGTTAAGTCTAACAATCGAGCATTCTTCTTTAATAAAAAATAAGAGTTCATATTTGGGAATTCAACAAGTTGTGTCCTAACGTATTGGATGTGACACATTGATTTCTCGAAATGAAGATTTTTCCTAAAAAATAATAAAGGAAATATTCCGAGTTTGGGATTTTAAAGGAATTGTGCCCTAACGTATTGGGCCGCGATTTCTTAAATCTTGAATAAATGGATATTCTTTTAATCAAAAATAAGAGTTCATTATTGGGAATTCAACACGTTGTGTCCTAACGTATTGGATGTGATGCATTGATTTCTCGAAATGAAGATTTTTCCTAAAAATAATAAAGGAAATATTCTGAGTTTGGGATTTTAAAGGAATTGTGCCCTAACGTATTGGGCCGTGATTTCTTAAATCTTGAATAAATGGATATTCTTTTAAATTTTTATTGAACGAATATTTCGGCCTGATTCATTTATGAGGAAATTAGGATGTCGTGCCCTAACGCATTGGGTGTGGCATTTTTTTTCTCTGAGATGACAAGGGTCTTAATAAGTAACATTTTTAAGTTTTTGCTAAGGATTATATTTTTCAAATTTTCGACATTAAGACACTAATTAATTAACTAGGTACCAATTTTGGGCGTTACGAGGGTGCTAATCCTTCTTCGTACGTAACCGACTCCCGGATCCATTTTTCTAAAACTCGTAGACCAAAGCCGTTATTTTAGGTGATCCAATCACACCTCAATAAAAGATTGGTGGCGACTCCCAATTTTCATTTTTTTAAAGTCGACAACCTAAAATTTTTGTTTTTCAGAAAAATGGTTTCGACAAAAATAAATTCTCACTATTTTCGGGCAAAATAACAATATCTCAAAGTTGTGTGTTTAGCCCTATCGGTGCCATCTATTTATAGGGAGAAGAAGTCGAAACCTTGTTGAATTAGTGGAAGTGTATTTCAGTAAAAAAATAAATCCTAGTCTAACTAGGATTAGAGGGCGACAACCCTAGTTAAATAATACTAGGGTTTGACGTCCCTAGCATTAACATGAGGGGCTTTTGAGCCTCTCCTGTATCGGTCCAATTATAAGTACTTCTTGAACTTTTAACTCAATACTTTATAATTTCAATCCAACCCAAAACTTGTTTTTCTATTTCCCAAAATAAACATCATAAATTAATTTAAATAAATTAATTTCCCAATTAAATAATTTTCTCAACCCGATTCTAATTCTTTTAAAATCATGACAACTTTACCATAAAAGAATCATGACAACTCTCTCTAATGATATACCATAACGAAAGAAACTTGATCAGTGCTCGTCCAATGAGCTTGTCCTAAGTGTGTTACCCTTATAGATTATCCTTAATCTCTTTGAGATAAATCTATTCTCCCAATATGATCCTATTTTATCTCATGGTAACCATTATATCTTACTTCATGAAAATCTAATTTCTATCAAACAGTAATCAAGTCATTCATCACAAAAACGAACGACCCATGACCATGTTTGCTTTTCATCTACCATGTAATTCCAATGAGAGGATATCATTTACCCATATATCAGGTTATGAATTCCACTATTGTGAATGATACTACATACTGCAGAAGTCGTATACCCAACGACTAGCTTTCGGTTCCTATCTATTGAAACTCAGGATTTTACTTACATCAAAGTATACGAGTCTTGCATACATAGTCTGTCATCCACTTAGGATTAAGGTATGCCACACTTTGAACGTCACAAGTAAATAAATCTAGAATCATATTTAGGATCTATTCTTATTGGGCCTCGTCTGATGTACTATCAGTCCAGTCAGTTACATCTATGTCTTTATCTTCTGGGAGTCATTCACTCCAATGCCCAAGGCAAAACTTCTCCCAAGTAGACTTGATTGACGACATGTTAGTCTTCGAATTGGTTTGATCATTTTCGATTAGACTAAGGACATATTTAGGTTCTTCTACTAATACAAGCTATCTTTCAGTATTACAATCCGACCATGTAATACCACTTAGTATTAGTTTAAACATTAGACAACCAGTGAACCAATATTTGCTTCTATTTTACTTTGCATGAAAAACCCATACGAGGACATTATACAAAGTATATTAATATAATTCATGAATATTTTTATTAACCAATCTATTCAAAAAAATTACAAGTGTACATAGACAAAAATACTACACTTAAGGCACCAAATCCAACAGTCAACCACTTGCCCTAGTGAAGTAGATGAGTTATGTTTTGCATTGTTATATTCTCTATATGTTTCTCAAAGAACTCTCTTACTAGTAGAGTCTTGGTAAAACAAATCCCTAGGGTTTGTCCTTATTGGAAAATCAGGTTTGGAAAATGTAGAGGAAAATAAATTTGAAGAGAAATTTGAGTTATAATTTTTTTCCAAACTAGAATTTGGTTGTGGTATCTAAAGTAATAAAAACTTAATCAAAATTGTACATTTTCGATTCGTCTAGGATGAACCCTTTGATCGAGTAGTCTTCTCTGCTATCATCAAGATCATGTTTGTTGAGTGTGGACTCGCTTCGAATAAAAAAAATTTCCACAAAATTACCAGTAGGGCAATTTCATAATTTCTTTAAACTTTGAGTTCAAGTTATAAATAAAAAATATATCTAGAAATATTCTGCAATAATTTCTTTAGAGAATTTTCTTTCTACCACTTTCTCTTAAATTCAAGTGTGTGAAAAATAATAACTCAATGCTCTCTTTATATAGGAAGAGCTTAGAGAGTTCAACTATGATTAAACTTAACACTTTAATATTAAATTAATATAATACTTACCAAGATAAATATTAGACTAAATTTAATATTAAATCTATTGAACTAATAGAATATTTATCTATAAGATAAATATTAAATTAAACTTAATATTAAGATAATCACTTTAATATTAAATTAATAAAAATACTATTAGGATAAGTACTAAACATTACCAGTAGAAGTGAGATTCCTCCATCGCTCAACCGTTGAAGAACCACTCATTAGCCACCGAAATGTTGCTGTCTCCGACACCGTCATGTCCAATGGTGACATTGCAAGTGCGACACCCTTACGGCACCTTAAGCCGATTCGGTCTAGGCCAGTGATGGCCTGACCGGTCCGGTCCTACCACCAGTTGGACCGTCAGCCCAGTTTCACATACCATCCCTGGTTTAACCAGTTTTTAGGTTTCAATCTCAGTTTTGGGTTCTTGGGGCCAATCTTCTATTTCAGGTCCAATTTTCAAGTTCAATTACCCATTGGGCCAATTTTTTTACTTGAAAATTAATTTTCAAAAATATCATATTAATTTTAATTAATTTGATTTATTTAATTTTACTTGATCAAAATTAATTTTCCCAAAAAGCACTAAGATTTTCCAAATTACTTTTTCAAGAAAATTATTTAATCAAATTCTCTAGTTGAACAATTCTCACGACTGCTTAGTTTAATTCCACATCAAATAAATCAATTCAGTTAAATTATTTCTAAATTCATAGAATTTTCTTCTGATTCAAATGCAGTTCGATCGAGCTTTTGTTAAGCTAGAGGAGGGACCAATCAGGCATATACAATTAGGCTCGAGTAATTGCAATTATGTTTAGAAGCATAGTTCCGGTAAGTCGCGATTTACTTAATCATAGAGTCAGTCCACAAGAAGTACCACGATTGAAAACTCCTTATTGTATACTTTTTACGAAAGCAATTCATCCAACTTCTTTGTCCAATGACCTCGTTATGTGTGTGTTACCCTCATATGATATCTTGATTCCTATGAGTTAAATCTGTTCACTCAATGAAATCCTATTTTATCTCATTGTCACCAGTGTGTATTCTTAATAATTAATATGATCACTATCTACAAATGACTGTGATAAACTACTCGTTCCATATTTATCAAGCAACCCGTGGTCACGTTCCATATTTATCAATCCACACAATGCCAATAAGAGGATATCGTTGACTCTTTAATCGACCTATGAATTCCATTGTTGTTAGTAAATCCATGCCATATACAAGTCATGTACCTAACATATCGGCTATGGGCTCGATCAACTTTAGAGTATACGCCACCACTTATATCAAAGCACATGAGTTACATACAAATAGTTAATGACTAACTCAAGATTTAGGTAAATCATACCATGAACGCCAAACGTGAATTAATTCACAAACGGATTAAAAATTAATTCATCTCTACCCGTGGAGTCAACTGCTCCGATAACCAAGATAAGTCATCTCCCCAATTGGGATTGTAGACGTCATAATAATCCTTCTAAGTATTTGAATAAAATGCTCACTTTGTTTCCTTTATAGGATTACGGACTCGTTTAGATTATCTACTAAATTAAGTTGTATTCCTCGCAATGTAAACATTCTTACAGTGCCACTTATCATAAGTTTGAGCTTAGACAATTAATAAGCTAATATTTTCTTGTCACAATTTTGCTATGTATGCAAAACATGAAATATAGAAACACGAAATGATATAATAGTAAAATGTGAAATTAACTTTATTTATTTATTTATCGTTTAAATACATAGAAAAAAATTACATGTTTACTACAATATGAGTACATTTCCAAGCAGTCCTCAGATGTAATCTTTGACTACATCCACTATTTCTTCAAACACTACTGTCTCTCTTATGATACTTTCTATCAATATGTTTAGTCCTTATGTGGTTTCCTTGGGTTTTAGCTATATTCACACTGTTATAGTTGTTGGGACCGTCGGTACACCCCGTGGCACAACGAAAAAATTGTTCCGGCGATCCACAACCATGGATCCATGTACGAGGAACGAAACGGGTTGGAATAGGGTTGAAGATATACCTTCTCAACTGAAAAATAATAAAAGGATGTTACTGATTCGATGTTGATTCCAAGCCACAACGAAAAACGTTCCATCCTTTACGTGGTCCACCCAGTCAACCACGAACAAAAAATAACAATTTAAGAAAGAATTCAAAGACGACTGCTAGACCTTATTTTTTTTCTTGGTAACCTTAACACTCTAAGGGATTCGTTTCGATTTTATTCTCTTTGATATCATATCTCAGAAAATAAAAATGAGATTTTTCTTTCAAAAAAAAATCACTTTCCATGTCCTTTTATATTTTGACTGAAATTATTATAACTGTTTATATTAATAATTTTGGTAATATATATAATTAATATTTTGTATGAATTAAATTCATATATTAATTTTATTTATGTTCTTTATTTGTGTACAACAAGTTTGTACATATAATGTGTTTAATATTTAACTATCAAATTAAATTAATTCAACAATTAGTTTAATTCATGTCATAGCTAAATACAATACCAAATGTAGTTTGATTCTGTTTTATTCTACTATAGGGTGTGACCCTGTAGGATCTTGTAATGTTGGTAGTAATACTAGAACGTTTCTAACATTACAAGTAATGAGTGACACCTAGCAATGCAACATTCCTACCCAAGTTACAAGAAGTCGTGATTGGACATAACCTCTCTATGATAATATTTTCATGTATTATATCCTTTTATCCTTAATATCTAGATTGGACACAAGTCATGGAATATTCACACTTGTATATTCTAATATCATATTTCTTGATTTTCTAAGTAGACTACAATAAACAAATAAGTGTGATATTTCATATCAAAGTATTCGAGCATGGCCATGCATTTCTAGTCTCACTCCACCAAGAGGCCTAAGATATTGCTCCTATTATGTAGGAGGGATAAATCCTATCTTGATCAACCATATCCCACTACATGGATTGTGGTATATCCAACATCAATCTTTATAGTACAAATTTTTACGGTAGACGTTTGACTATATCAAAATATATGACTCACGATGTTAGGACAATGATGATCTCAAGTCTAAGGATCATATACATAGTTATCACTATGAGTAATATTGTGACTATTACATAATAATCCAAGAAACATACTCATAGGGAGTCAGTCCAATATGTTGTTCTCTAACACATACCCATGTATTGATTTTGACATCCTTGTGTCAATGACAACCTTTTTTCATCAATCAACTACACATTAGTCTCAATGCATTATTGTTGTCCAAGCCCACAATAATACTTGACTAAGGACCTTTTAAGAATAACCATATTTTCTTAGGACTTTATTACAATTCAGTTTATTTATATACACAAAAAAAGAAACTAAAATAATAATGGCAATGCCTTATATTAATAAACAAGGTAAAACAAGTATGTAATTACAATCATATCATAATTGGTATTTGGGCATGCTATAACAATAGTGCCATAGTTTTTTCCATATCTCATATTCGGCCCTCCATACTGAAGTTACTAGTGTAACCTTGCTTGACACTTATTCACACTATGAACCCGCCATCTAGGATAGAAACACATCCCAATGTCGGTTTCCTCGAATCTTTACACATTCGGAAGTTAGAATCAGTATAACCGATATGAGTAAGATCTCCTTCAGAGTACAAAAGCATATAATACCTCATTCTCCATAAATACTTTAGTATATGCTTAATTGCTAACTAGTGTCTTGGTCCTGGATTTACCTGATATCAACTCACCAACCCCATTACGAAAAAGATATATGGTCGTGTGCATAACATAGCATACATGAGACTTCTCACTGTAGAAGCATAAGGAACCTTTCTCATGTTTTTTTTCTTTATTCCACTGTCTTAGGACAATCCTCCAAAGATAGACGAAATCCCAATACAAAAGGTTGATTTTCTTTCTTCGAATCAATCATTTGCATAACGTTCTAGTATATTGTCTATGTATGAAGCTTGGGATAGTGCTATCACTTTGTTCTTTTGATCCCTTAGGATTCAAATTACTAGAACAAATTAGCTTCTCCCAAGTCCTTCATGCTAAGCTGTTAGGTTAACCATAGTTTAACCAAAGATAATGTCCCTATATCATTCCTAATGAGTAGAATGTCATCGACATAGAGAACAAGAAAGACCACTTTTCCATTCCAATACATTTAGGCAGAATGTCGAAAAAAGCCCCCTAACATTTGACTGTTTGGTCATTTTGGGCCTTTATCTTTTTTTTGGAGCACTTTAACCCTTAATATCTTTTTGTGTCAAATTGATCCATTTTTAATGGAGATGCTGACGTGGCTGTTAGTTGGCTAACGGTCAACATGAACTACTGATGTGGCAGTCCAAATGTAATCAAATGCTGACGTGACACCTTTTTATCTTATATGCCACATCAGCAAATGGTTTTAAAATTATTTTAAAACCATTATCATCATCATTTGAGCTTCAACTTTGGGTGTTCCATGATCTATCCTGAAGTGTAAATTCGCATTCACCAGCCAAAATGATATCACATCGTCGACATCGATTCCAATATCATGATATTTCTCATCCAGTAACCATCTTAAAAATGGGGTTAAATGTAACACCCTTAAACAATCTCTGTTGTCAAATTAGGGTTACAAAACATTACCGATCACTTGGAAAACATTTATGGACATAACATTCAATAATTTAATCTCATTCAAAATATATCAAACATAAGCGTTTGGTCCCTAAATCGAGCCTTTGAGGCCCTAAAAATAGCTTATAAGCCATTCGAAACTAAATTGAAAGTAAAAAGAAGTTGTAAGAAAAAGTTGAAAATTTTCAAAAACAAGGGACACATGATCGTGTGGAAATGTCCAGGCCGTGTAACTTTCGAAATTGGGACACACAATCGTGTCCCTGCCCGTGTAACTCATTGAGTTGGGCCACACGATCGTGTCAAAGGCTGTGTGCTAGACTATGTAACACACTGACTTAACACACACGGTTGTGTCTCAAACTGTGTGTAGCACATAGCCAAGTGACACGGGTGTGTCCTAGGTCCTGTGAACCTAAATGAACCTTAAATGTCAAGTTTACCATTTCAAGCTTTCTTGGACGCTAAGCAAACCATTTACCAACCATTAGACCTATTCAAAATTACATTAAACAAGCTCAAATCATGCTATTTTCAAGCATCCTAAGTGCCTAACCAATGTACCCTCATTGTACCACAAGTATACATAATTATACAAAATTATGAATTTTCACTCAAAACATGTCAATTCACACAACTTAACATCTAACCAATATGCCTATCATAGACACCTAAAATCACAACAATTCAAGAGAGACCATTTAATCATACATTCACTACAAGTTAATGTCAAAAACACCTTCCATCATTCATAATCCATATCAAGTCATTAATTAAACATTTTCCAAAAAAAAAACATTAAGGTCATATAATGATGTTCATGTTACCAATTTGCACAAAGGATCACTCTATAAAAATATACATACCAAAACCTAAGTAATGACCAAAAAAAGCCTATTACATGCCATATAATCCAAAATAAACATTCTAAAAACTATGGAAATTTTTTTTATTTTTTTACCCTAGCTTATTCCTTGGTGATTGGGCTTATATTTTATCTTCGGTGAACTTATATTAAAATGAGCCTGCTGGTTCAAGTGGTAAGGTGTTAGCTTACCCTAAGGTCTTGTGTTTAAATCCCCACGAGAGTGTTGGTGATAGTTTTTACTTCGGTTGTCTGATAGAGTTTGGGTGGAATTGAAATTTTGAGGTTGTTGGATGTGGTTACTGGGTAAGACTCTGGGGGATAAGGTGGTTAGTGGATGGAGTGGGGGATTTTGTTAAGATTTTAATTTTAATTTATTTTAATTTTTTTCTTTTCCGCAAAATTCCTCTCTACATTTGACATTCTTTCTTTTCCCAAATTCTTCTTCCAAACGTTTTTCCCTGTCTTATTCTGCGAACTTTTTTTTCTTCTTTCTTTGAATTCTATTTGCGAAACATTCGTTCAATCACAACGTTTGGTTCTGTGTGTTCAGATCGTGGTAGGTAAGTGTTCTTTAATTTCTTGTAGTAGTGGGTTGTTTTCGGGTGTGTTAATATTGTGATTTCTTGCGGTAGGTGTTAATCAAGGGGATTGAAATTCGGCTTCTATCGTGTAGTGCGTTTGGGCTATCGTAACTATTTTGGTAAGTGATCGAGCCTTTCGAATGGGAAATACTTTCAAGTATGTCAATTGGGGTTTTGGTATTTTTTGCTTCGGTACGTAGAATTGATCGTTTGAATGCTGTTTTTAGGATTCGGAGGTCTCAGGATTGTTGCAGCGTTAAATCTAAATCAGGTTTGTAATGAAAACACGAGAAAACAAGGTTTGATGAAAGCCAAAAAGTGGCATGTCAACGCCACACGGACGTGTGCCCAGCCGTGTACGACACACGGTTGTGTGACGGGCAAGTGTGTGGCCATGTGAGTCACATGGGCTAGGTCAATTTTGGGCGTACGGGCTGTGGGCCAGGCCGTATAGGCCACATAGGCAAGGCCAATTTGGGCGTGTAGGCCCACACAGGCATATGGGCCCAAAATTCTAAAATTTTCCCTAGGTTCACATACGTCGTTCTGATCGACTGTGGGCCTTTCGTAGGGTCGGTAAGGGAAAAACAAACCCTGATGCATGAGATCTACTATTCTTATAGAGTAATTTGAGTTAAGAAAACTGTTATGTATGTCTGGCTATTTTGTATAAACATGTATGATTTCTGTATACGAGTATGCGAGTCATGTTAACTCTGTTACATCTATATATATATTTATTTTGTATCTGTATATGGGGTGGGATTTGTATATGTGGAGGAAGTGTTCTGATAGGTGACATTTTGCCATTATTCTGGCAGCATAAATGCGTTTATTCTGATAAGTGTCGTACGGACACTATATGGTGTGTAGGGCTGGGTGGGTGTTTAATACCCCACGTGGTGTGCTGGGATGGAAAAAGATGGTGTGTAGAGGATGAGGGTAGGATTTTGTATATTTGTATGATTTTGTTAATCTAATTTTGTTAGGGACTTATGTCCGTATCTGTATCTATTCTGTATCTGTCCGTATCAGTCGTGACCACTAGTTCGTGAACTGGTTTAGTTAACAGTTTTTTTTTAAATTCTGGATTATTTTGAGAGTTTGTAATTTTTGGACTATCTGGATTGTTGGTTTTAACTTCGGGATTTTGAAATGGTTTAGATTATGATTTTACGACTTTTTATCAAATGATTTATGAAAACAATGGTTTTAAGCAAACAAATATTTTTCTGAAACCAAGCTCAAATTTCAAATATAACGATTTCAAACTTCCGCTGCAAGATAAGTTTTATTGTAGGAGTTGACTATCGACGTTTTCCTTAATGAATATAATATAAATAACATGTTTTATAAAACGTGGACTCTCTTTTAGTAACAAACTATTCGGGAAATTTCAACATGATAAAATTGGTTTCAAAACCCTTCTTCGTAACATTCCCAAATTCGGCCATAACGTCTAAGCCAGGTTTGGGGTGTTACAGATCCGATCGTCAAACCTTCAAAAGTATCTACAAGCAGAAATTAACACAAGTAAGCTTATTGAAGCTTAGTAAGTTCGACGTACAGAAATAATAAATCTTTCCGAAGTAAATATAACAATTCAATAAAAAATAACCCAACAACACATGTTTCCTGTCATCCACAACTACATATCGGTGAATTTCATTTCTTAATTCAAAGCTCAACAATAATATCCAGGAAAATATACATATCCACAATAGAATCAATTATAGATATCAATTACAGGTCATGCCATTAAAAATCATTATACAAGTTATAGTACAATAATTTACAATATGGAGAACGACTTACGGATACAAGTACACAAGTAATCCAACTGAAACACGCCAAATGCTCATAAGAGCTAATCCAACCGATAACACGCCAAGTGCTCATAAGATCTAATCCAACCGATAACACGCCAAGTGCTCATAAGAGCTAATCCAACCGATAACACGCCAAGTGCTCCGAAGAGCTATACATCCACCCTTATAACACGCCAGAACAAGATAGTATAACACAAGAGTTTGCAAAAAATGCTGAACCTTGGTATACTTAGGAAAAACATATAAAGCACACCTCATCAATCTCCACTCCCAACCCCGCATAACACGTCGTCATTACATTGTACTCTATATCGCGTTCATCCAACCCAATTATTGAATTTCAATAACATTTTCTCAAACAACTTTACATCACCATTAATCAATTAATATATTCTATATTATATAATATCATCATAAAATTCAAATAGATATTGAATTATAAATCGTACAAACTTACCTGGACAAAGTTGTAATAGTTACAGAAGTTTAGGGACTATTCCTTAATTTTTCATTTTCCATGTAAATCAACAAGGTCTTGATTTAAAATGTAAAATTTCTCAATTATCAGCTTACAATTCATATTTTGATTTACTCTACATTTTATATCCTTTCATTTTCACAATTTATGCTATTTAGTCCATTAACCCAAAAATCATCAAATTGGCCATTTTCACAAGTCAAAATTATAGTTTAATATTCAAGGCTTCTAAGAAGTTCACAAAACACCTTTTATTCACCCTTAACCCTTCAAATTTTGACATTTTATCCTTAAATCAAAATCTAACAAAAATCACTTCACAAAACAACCAAATACCATAATAAAAGCTTCAAACTCATAGTTATCATCACAAACAACTTAGATTCATCAATGGTAACTTCCAAAATTTTGAAAAAATTCAAAAACGAAGGTACGGGCTAGCTGGACCTACTTGCAATGATATCAAAAACATAAAAATTACAAGAAATAAGTTTAAAATGAACATACATGCAAGAAATTATTGATGGCCAAAATTTAAACTTTAAAAATGGTGTTCTTCATCTTTCAAATTAGACAACAAAGTCTTTTTAGAAAGTTGATGTTGTTTTATTTTTATTTTACTTAAATTTAATTACTAAATTACAATTTTGCCCTTTAGTAAAACATTCAATTAAACCAAAACACAAACCTATAACCATCCATTAAGTTATAACATGGTATAATTATCATATAAGTCCTCCCTTATTTAAGTATTTAAGCTATTTGATCCCCTAAATGCAATAATTACTAAGTTCTGCACCTTTTTCAATTTAGTCCTTCTTCTTTAATTAACTATCTAAACGTTAAAATTTCTTAACCAAATTTTAATACGACTCTAATGATTGTATTATTTATGGATCGACACGAAGAAAATTTATGGTCCTGAAACCACTGTTCCGCTACCACTAAAAAATGGGTTGTTACATTAAATCTCGATTGTAGCTTGGTAAATTGAAACCCCCGATCACCACGATCGGTTCCAAAAATAGTGGTAAATCCCACCGGTGAAAACATCCGAAAAAACCACTTCTAATCCCATGAATTTCTCATCGATCGTCATGAAAACTTCCTTGTATGTGCCATTGTCAAATTGTTCATTCAGATGTAGGAATAAGGTGGATTCGAATATCAAAACTTGTCATTGTCGTGAAATGATGCGTATAATTCCAAAAAAAATTTGACGAGAACGTCCAATTCACTTTCCAGTCTGAACCAATTTCCTCTTTTTTCGTCGCTAGAGATCGAGATTATAGAATTTGGCGGTGTTTTGAACAATCCCAATTAGGCAATTCCCAAATTGTCTCACAAGAACTTTTTGCACCGTTTCCACTACCATGCTAAGCTTTGGCTTTCTAACTCTGACTAGCCCATTGATCCCAATGTCGACATCTCATGTAATAAAGTACTCTATTTGTGGGGGGTTTCTATTTTTAAATTTCTAGGTTTCCAGGTGTCCATTCGACAATGTGGACAGTAAGAAGAAAGAGCTCAGAGAGAGAAAATACATACTAAAAAATGGAGGCCATCTAACAAACGAAAGAGAAGATCAGAGATAAGGAAAGTCGAGGCTCAAGGATGGATTTTGATGTTTTCAAAGAGTTTTTTTGAGAAAATAAATTGGAGAAATTAAAAAAAAGGGAAAGATGAGAGTATTTTGGAGCAAGGCGGCTTGAACGGCGTTGGACAATAGTGACGGTGAACGGAGACGGTGATGATGATGGTGAACGATGGAATGAAACAATGGAGAAGAAGAAATGGTGATGATGATGATGATGACTTTAAAATAATTTTAATAATTTTAAAATCATTTGCTGACATGACATATAAGATAAAATAGTGCCACGTCATTATTTAATTACATTTGGACCGCCATGTCAGCTGTTAATGTTGATTGTTATTCAACTAACAACCAGGTCAACATCTTTAATAAAAATAGATCAATTTGACAAAAAAATGTTAGGGGATATTTTTGGCATTATGCCATACTTTTATAAACACAAGGTTGATATACGTTTTAATCAAATCCAAAGGTCTTGATCATTTGTAGATCCACTTACACCCTATGGGTTTTATCTCTTCCAGTAAATCTACAAGTTCCCACATCGAGTTGGAATCCATAGAATCTATATAAGCTTTCATAACTATTTACCAGAGCTTGGAATTAGCACTTTGCATCACTTCATCATATGAGTGGGTCATCATCTTCCTATTCAGCAAACTCGGTGTTTAAAACACTTTCGCCAGATTGGAAGAACTCAGGCCTACTAGAGACCCTCCTACTACGACGAAGCGCCCTATGCTGCTGGTTGTTTGCAAGTCTACTATTAGGAGTTGGTTCTAGAATCATTTCTATAGGGCTTTGTGTATTTCCCAAAAGTTCCTCGAGTACTTCTTTACTTCGAGGTTTGAAATCATTCATGTAACTTTCCTCAAAGAAAGTAGCATGAATTGACACTATCACAATTTGCTCTTCCGAGATATAAAACAAACCACCCTTTGTCCCTTTTGGATATCCTATAAACATGCACAACTTTGTCCGTGAATCCAACCTGTTCACATTTTTATCCAATATGTGGACTAGGCATTGATCCATCATAATTCGGTTTAGCAGATTAAACTAGTTTTTGCACTTTAGGAGCTCGAAAATAAACATATTAGTTGTGTTTTAATTATTTTTCAGTAAAGTTCAGTTAAATGTAATGAATGTGTAATTTGAGTCTTTTATTGTCCTTAAGGGAAAAATGAGGACTAAGGCTAAGCTAATATATGTTGCGAATGTGCAAGAGACCCTTAGAAGGCGTACTAACTCAATACTGGTTGCTAGGTTGCAACACGAAGCATTTGATGTCACAATGTAGGGAGCAGAAAAAGAAAAGTCCAAGACTGCCTTCAATGCTGCTACACAGCCTGAGGATGTCTCGACATACCACTGAAGACACCTTGAAGCTATGCATACTACCTTCAATGTCATGGCACAAGATCGGATGTGTCGCAACATCGCCTCTGCACAAGAAATTAATACAAGCAAGGGGCGTTTTAGTTTGCACAATCCAACTTTAAGCTCGGGAACATCAGCGGATTTAGGGTTAAGGATGAAGGCCATTCTAAGTTTATAAATAAGCTCAGTTAACACATGTTATAGACACCTTTTTACTCTGTATAATTTTCTCTTTAAATCTAGACTTTAGATTTTTCTCTTTTCTTAGGTTTTAGATTTCCGTTCTTGTTATTTTCCATTGGGAAGAAATCAAAATTCTGAATTGTTCTCAAACTCTGAGGATTCTGTGCTTAAATTTAATACAATCAGGCTTCTTCTAAACTTTACTCTTGAAATTGTTCTTTATGTTCATTCTTTCATTCAAGTTTACATTGTTTACTAGATCCATGAGGAACTAATCCTCCTGTGGGGGATTAGCGAGTGGAGGTATGAATAATTAACTGTTTTGTAGGGATTTTTTAATGGATCAACTTTTCAAGAAAGAAAGAACCTAAACCCTAGGCCTGACAACCCTAGGAAGTAATCAAGGTGGGAATTAACCCAAATTTAGTATGGCCTATCCGTGAACACCTTAACCCTAAACTGGTCTGGACTGTGAGGTCGGAAGATAAGTAGTTCTTACCGACTTAGTATTTCAGTAGACTTATCGGAAGATCCTGCTAGGGTATTGACTAGTTGATTGAATAAGAAAGCTCGAGATGACAGTTGATTACGATCACAAAAGCAAACTAATCACCCATTCCTAGATTCGATACATATTTCCTTATTTGATTTCTTGTCTTTCGTTTGTGTAATTTCCTTTTATGTTTTTAGCATAGTTTATTAAAACTCTTATTTTTTATCTTTCGTACTATAATTTGATTAAAGTATTAATTAGATCTATTTATATTTAAATTATAATTAATTTAATGCTCGTCTCCCTTGGATACTATTTGTGGATACCATTTGTTCACATCTTTTGTTGGGACGTCTAGAGGCGGTCAAGTTGTTGGGCCGTTGCTGGGGAGGCAACGTCATTATATTAGTTTTAATTTTTCCATTTTAATAGAATAATTAGGAATTTCTTAGCATAGTTATGAATTTAATTTTCTTTTCTACTAATTTTCTATTTTTAAGTTAGTGTATGACTCGTAATAGGGGGACACCTATAGAGCCAACCACAGATCCAGAAAGAATTATCCGAAGGAATCGTCAACAGCAATAGATGCAGAACCCACCACCTACTTTGGGAAATATACCTAATGAAAACCTCCTATTCAACGAAGCCAACTCTAACCTACTAAACTTACCACCACAATTACCCGCAAATCTAAACATGACATGTAACGAGAGAACTTTGAGAGAATATGCGCTACCAAATCTGGATATGGTTCAAGGGAGCATAACAAGGCCAATTATCACGACCAATAATTTTGAGATTAAGCCAGCTATAGTCCAGATGATCCAGAATACAGTTTCACGAAACAATGAAAGAGAATCCGAGCCAGCATTTAAAATGGTTCCTCCAACTTTGTGATACCTTTAAATACAATTGGGTCACTGATGAAACTATTCGTCCTCAGTTTTTCCTCTTTGTATTAATCGATAAAACCTTTTCTTGGATAGAATTGCAAGCACCAGGATCTATCATGACATGGGACGAACTTGTAGGAAAATTCCTACAAAAGTTCTTCCCCATCAGCAAAACTGTCCAGCTAAGAAGGGAAATTTTGACGTTCAAGCGGTTAGAAGAAGAAAGCCTTCACGAAGCATGAGAGCATTTTAAGATGCTGATTAAGAAGTGCCCACACCACGGAAACCTGAGTGGTTACGACTGCAAAATTTTTACAACGGGTTGGATGTGCATTCGAGGTCAGGATTAGATGGAGTAGTAGTAGGAGCCTTGATGAACAGAACAAACAAGGATGCGTACGAAGTAATAGAAAGTATGGCAATGAATTCCTGTCAACGGCCAACTGAACGTAATACATATGGCCAAAGACCATATACGGTGAAGGTTGTCCAGGAAGATAACATATACCAACAATTACATGATAGAATCAACTGAATAGAGGCTGAAAAGGGTGCACCAAATATCTATGGAGGAGACAAATCGCTCTTCCACTATATTAATAATTCTACTGAGGATGTGAACTACATCAGAAATAAAGGTGGAAATCCCTATTCAAATACATACAATCTCGGATAGAGAAGTCACCCGAACCTAAGATGGGGAGGATACCAAGAAGGAGGTAATAGCTCGAATCAAGTTAAAAACACTAACTATCAACCTCCTTATTTGCAGAAACCTCAGGACAGGGCCTACCCGAATGACCATACTATATGTGGTCAACGTCCGGGTAGAATAGAGGGGTGAAATGCAGGCAATGAAAACGGACGCGAAGCAGGTACAGTTTAAGTGCACCAACTCAACAAGAACATTAACTAAACTTGAAGATCAAATGAGCCAATTGATGAGCATGATGGGTGACATCAAAAGAAAAATTGGCATAGGTATTCCCAACAATACAAAAAATAATCCTCGTAGGGAAGGGAAGGAGCACATAAATATGGAGAATACCGATGATCTTCAAGAAAGACCCCTAAAAGTTGAAGATGAACTAGAGTTAGAGGAGGTAATTGCACCGATAGTTGAGCTAGAAAAACAAACAACTAAAAATTTTTTCGTTGCAAAGATACCATTCCTTTCAAGGCTAGAAGAAAAGAAAAAATAGGATGAAGACGAATTTGTAAGTTTCTTGAACTTGTTCAAAACGTTAAGTGTTAACCTGCCTTTAATTGAATTAATTGATAAAGTTCCTCAATACGTCAAGTTTTTAAAGGAAATTATGTCTAGATGTAGGAAGATTAAGATAAGCGAACAAGTTAATATAAGTGCTTCCTGTAGTGCTATTATCTCAAGACAAGTTCCCCAAAGATTGAAAGACCCGAGACGTTTTACTATTCCTATAAAGATATAGAGCATTCACTTCAATGGAGCTCTATATGACCTAGGAGTTAGTATTAATTTAAAAACTCTATCCATTTTTGAAAAATTCGGGTTAGGGAACCTCAAAAACACTCAAATAACACTACAGTATCCTTAGTGCATCCGAAAAGAGTACTGGAAGATGTGTTAGTCAAAGTGCGCAGTTTTATCATCCTGAAAGATTTCATTGTTCTAGACTTTGAAGAGGATCGAGAAATACCCATCCTACTAGGTAGACCTTTCTTAGCTACCTCAAGGTCAACTAATGACTTAGAAAAGAATAAATTAACCATGAAAATCAATAGTGAGACTGAAACTTTCAAGTGTGGCCACCAATTGAGTGAGGAAGGGAGAAGGAAGTCAAGGGAGCATTGCAAGGAATTATTTATTTCAAACCCTCCCGAATCAAGGGACATACTTCCTTCAATCCATGTAGGTCAAAAAATAGGAGTAAGGAAAGAGATAAGCAGAAGAAGGTGGAATGGTATGATGGGCGATGGACCAACACTTACAGAACCAGAGAATCGCCCTTTTTTGAAATAATGATGTTGTCGGATGAATCCGATAGTAAAACTTGAACTTTTTGTATATTTAGCTAACTGTTTAGTATATATTTTAATTTTTACTAAATTTATGTTTTACTAAAACCATAACACTCTAAAAATTGGAATTTTGGGTAAAAACAGAGCCAGTGTTGCAAAACGGTAACCCCGTCTCACAACACTAAGGGCAAACTTGAAAAAGTGAGGAAATTACTTTGGTGTCATGACACGGCCTTTGTGTGCCGCGAAACCGAAGCCAGTATACCCAGAAATCCAAAATTCCAGAATGTGTCGCGACAACGATAATTTGACAAGGATGTCATAACATGGAACCCTTGTGTCGCGACTTCGCTACAATTTTTTACAGGGTTGACCCGATCCGATTACACAACCCGATGACTTAAACCTCACTTTACCCAATTTTTAACCCTCAAAACATCTATTTTATAACCTAAATACATATTATCCCCTTATTTAAACATCTTTTAACTCCTTTAATCTCTCAAAACCTCTTAAATGCCTTAAACCCTAAAATTCACTTTTCCCTTTTTCTTTTCTAATTTGTTTGGAAAATTTCTTCTTTCAATCATACTCGGTGCAACAAAGGATGGAAACATCTCAAGGAACAACGAACAAATGAGCGTGACAAGGAATCCAACAACTTATATGAGGTTAAGGGTTCCTAACTCAACTTTTATTGTTCTATTGAACTTATAGCTTAGTATTTCATTAGTTGTAATCTGAAAACACCATGCCTCCTAGGAAGGTTAGAACAACTAATGAACTGGAATCATCAATAGTTCCACACTCCTCTAATTTCTCAAACTCGAATGTTAAAAAATATTTTGTAGAATTCAAGGAAAAACCTTCATTCAAAAGAAGGGATTTGATCTGTCGATGATTATTTGCAAGGAAATATGAGCTTTAGTTAGATATCATAGATGGGAACGTTTATGGGCAATCCCAAAAGACACTGCTATGGTCCATATCGTTCAAGAATTTTATGCATCTTTACGAGAGCAAGAGTCTAGAAATAGCGAAAGCCATATGTGGGAAATGGTATCTGTGCAAGGGAAAGAAATGTGAGTAACCCCTCGAATTATTTGTGACTTCTATAATGCCCCATACTATGAAAAATATTTTATTGATGAAACTGATTTAGAGTATTTTCAAGACATAGATATGGATAGCATTATAATTTTTTTTAACAAGAGGAAGGGGCAAATGGAAATATGCCCAAGTACCAATATCTCAACCTCCTTTCATCAAACTCCTTTTATGCATACGAGTTGTTCCTACTTTGAATGTGTCTAATGTCAATACTTTCCGAGCTATTTTGCTTTATGCTATTTTGTAGAAAAAATAGATATGCAACAGGAAATGGATTTACCAAAATATGATGAGATGTGTCAGTGGCCAGAAAGTGAGTTTTTTTCCCCTACTTAGTGATTGGTTTATGCAAAAAGTAGGTGTTCCAATGGCATCCATAGAATAGTCAACGAAGTTGTCCCAAAGTATCATTGGCGACACTCTGTTTACACAATACATTAAACTTCGAGAAAAGCAGTTAAAAGAGTGAAACAAATGCCAACAAGAAGTGACAACAACCCCGGCTTCGTCTCAAAGGAAATCAAAATCAACCGCTCAATAAGAAGTTGGAGGAAGAAGTCATTTAAAGTTGGATTGAATGATACATTGGGTGCAAGAATAAGGCACAATCTTTCAGGAGTTTGCACAACTTAACAATATTAGGGTACCTGATTATATACCAGACATGTTTGGGCTGATGAATCCAGAGCAGGAAGAAGAGCCGCGTGAAACTGAAGAGGAGGAAGAGGATGATGATGATGAAGGAGATGATGAAATGGATTTTGAGGAGGATGACTAACCTTCTTTTGTTTTTTTATAGATTATATTAATTCTTTGATGATATTAATTTTATTTTTTTAAGAGTAGGATTAGATAGTAAATTATTAGTTGTTTTGTGTCCTGTTCTAATTTTCTATGTAGGAACCCCACATGGAAAAGGCACAACAATTAAAACTTTCAATGAACAATGTAATAAGCACCCACCAATAGCCAATGGAACTATCACGATCAATCGGGTAACTTCTTTCGTTATCTTTTTAGGGGCTACACATGGAGGGTGACATAGAGAATTTGCTTTAAACTTTTAGGTGTTTCTTCGATTTTTCTTGTCATTTGTGTGCTTGAGCTTGTAGAAATACAAGTGATTGGTTAGGAACATGTACATAGGTTGCTTGTATTTACAATAAATTTGGCATGAAGATAGGTGATTTTAAATTTTTTCTTATTAGACTATTAAGCTCTATATATTACATTGTAAATAGGCATTCAAGTAATTGAATGTATCAAATGATATAGAGAATATAAGGAAACGAGCATGCTAGTATGAATGATAAATTGTTGAATTTGTGGTTGTTTAGTTGATTAGAGTTGTGAATATTGAGATACCTAGGGATGACCTAAGGCATTGTTTGGAATACACCCAGAGCCAAAAAGCTAACCATGTTATTTATCGTTTGTACCTATTTTTGAGCCAGAAATCACTTCTTGATGAACCTTTATACAAAACCCGAGCCAAAATATAAATTTGTACTTATCCTTCTCCGTTAGTCTTGAACTACAATACTATAGTCATCTGGCCATATGTATTGAGGGATTAAGTAGATACATTATAATGGATTTTGTAAAAATAGAGTGAAATAGGAGGGGTCAGTGTGATATAGTAACCATAGGTTAGCAAATATGTGTAACAAAATAAAATTTCAAGAAGAAAATAAAAACGAGTAGAAAAGGTACTTGAAGTAAAAATCAAAACGAGATGTATTGTAAAGAAAAAAATGTGACAAAATCGCAAAAAGTAGAAAAGTTCGTTCATTAGTGCACAAAAACTCGTGAGCTAACCATGATTGTTATATTATGTTGTGGCTTCCAATGTGGAGAAATAAGAAAAGTGAGAGAATGAGACATAAGGCGGTGAGTGGGAAAGGGTTACTAACGAGAAGAATAGAGGACAATATGATGTGCCAATCTATTTTCGTGCTTGAAACTATTTGATGTTTACTATGCTTGAAATCCATACCTGTCCTAAGCCTCATAACATTACAAGTCGAAAAGCCCTATGTGATCTAGGTAGACTTATTCACAATTCGAAATCATATTGAATAATTGCATTTATAATTGTTTGTATTCTGCTAGGATAATCAAATTATTTGTATAATTTATTGATGGATCCCTACTTTTGAGACCCTTAATGCTTGTATGTTTTATAATAGGTTTTTGATACCAAAAGTAGTAAGTTAATTATATCTCATGCCAAGATTATATGTGAATATGAAATGCCTATTCATGTGCTCCAATGCTAACACTTGTACTATACGTGTTCGAGGGTCGTCTTTTTTTTTTGTGTTGCTTGAGGATAAACAATGACTTAAGTGTGGGGGAGTTTGATCTGCCATAATTCAGTGTAGCAGATTAAACTAGTTTTCGCACTTTAGGAATAAGCATTTTAGTTTCGTTTTAATTATATTTTACTAAAGTTTAGTTAAGTGTAATAAATCTACAATCTAAGTCTTTTATTCACCTTAAGGGCCGAATCAGGCCTAAGGGTGAGCTAATATACGTTGTGAGTGTGCAAGAGACCATTAGAATGTGTACTAACTTGATACTGGTCGCTAGGTTTCAACACGGAGCATTTGATGTCACAACATAAGGAGCAGAATAAGAAAATTCCAAAACTGCCTTCAATGTCGCTACACGGCTTGAGGATGTTGCGACATACCTCTAAAGACACCCTGAAGTTGAGCATACTGCCCTCGCTGTCACGACACAAGACCTGATGTGTCGCGACATCGCCTCTACACGGGAAATTAATAAGAGTAAGGGGCATTTTTTTCCGTACAATCCAACTTTAAGCTTAGGAACTCCAGCTAACCTAAGGTTAAGGACGAATTTCATTCTAAGTCTATAAATAGGTTTAACTAACACATGTTATAGACACATTTTTACTTTGTATAATTTTCTCTTTAGATCTAGACTTTAGATTTTCTCTTTTCTTAGGTTTTAGATTTCCATTCTTATTATTTTTCTTTGGGAACCAATCAAATTTTGGAATTGTTCTCAAACTATGTGAGGATTCTGCGCTTAAATTTACTACAATCAGGCTTCTTCTAAACTTTGCTCTTGAAACTATTCTTTATGTTTAGTCTTTCGTTCAAGTTTACATTATTTACTAGATCCATGAAGAACTAATCCTCCTGTGGGGGACTAGCGAGTGGAGGTATGAATAATTAACTGTTTTGTAGGGATTTCTTAACGAATCAACTATTCAAGAAAGGAAGAACCTAAACCCTAGGTCTAACAACCCTAGGAAGTAATCAAGGTGGGAATTAACCCAAATTTGGTATGGCCTATCCATAAACACCTTAACCTTGAATCGGTTTGGACTGTGAGGTCAAAAGATAAGTAGTTCTTGCTGACTCAGTACTTCAATGGACATATAGGAAGATCCTGTTGGGGTATTGACTAGTTGGTTGAACAAGAAAGCCCGAGATGACAGTTGATTATGATCACTGAAGCAAACTAATCACCCATGCCTAGATTAGATACATATTTCCTTATTTGATTTCTTGCCTTTCATTTTTTTAATTTCCTTTTCTGTTTTAGCATAGTTTATTAAAACTCTTCTTTTTATCTTTCGTACTATAATTTGATTAAAGTATTAATTAGATATATTTATGTTTAAATTAGAATTAATTTAGTTCTCGCCTCTCTTGGATACGATCCTCGGAGTACTTACCTACTCTGTTGTAACTATATTACAATCTGACCTATATACTTGCAGATACTGTTTGTTCACATCTTTTATGCGGGATTTCTACTCTGGACATTTGTACGTCTAGAGGCAGTCAGGCATCACAAAATCCTTAAATTATTTAGATTTGGGTTCTTGTTATGCAACAATTCGTATGGAGTTTTAAATGTTGCCTTAGTCGGTACATCATTTAGAATATAGCAAGTCGTTTGGAATGCATATCCCTAAAAGGAGATTGGTTGCTTTAAATAACTGAACATAGAATGAACCATGTCTAAAAACGTTCGATTTCTTCTCTCTGCCACGTCGTTTTGTTGTGGAGTGCCCAATGCAGTTAACTAGGATAGAATCTCATTCTCTATGATAAATATTCCCAACCTTAATCAGACTGAAGTGTCTCTATAGGTAAACCTAGTTGTTATACAAAACTCTTTGAATTTATCAAAGGTTTCACTCTTCTGGTGCATTAGATAAACATACCCATATCTGGAATAATCGTCAAAAAATGTTATATGATACTCATAACCACCTCGCGCACTGACATTCATGGGGCCACATATGTCAGTATGCACAAGTTCTAAGGGTTTCACGACCCTCGTCCCTTTTGCATTAAAAGATCGCTTAGTCATCTGATAAATGCCAAAAGTAACATGTCTTAGCCTCATTCTTAATGCGTTTTTGGATGATTATTCAATTTAAAATGGTGAATTTTATGCTCCTAATCCTTTAAATTCATGTTTCTATACTTAAGAGAGCATTGGGAGCAAAAGGAGCGAAAA